>CM072923.1:181413553-182768553 GCA_036971965.1 Nyctalus aviator
CACCTAATACAGAACCCCTGCCCAGTGGTTTCTGAACACGGGGCCTTTCCTATGGGTGGTGCACGGCAGTCAGGGCCACCGATAAATGCACTGACGTTCCCCCACGAGAAGGCCCCAGGTGACACCTGACAAATGTGACACCAGCCACTGGCAGTTTACAGACAAGAACGGATGTCATTGGTTTTCAGCAGGAAATGACAGTAACACCAGCCTTGTGCGTCAGGCAATGCTCTAGGCACTGCCCTATCTCATTTAATCTTCCCAGCATTCCTTTGGAAACATTCTTATGCACAGATGAGGACTTCAACATCAGGAAGACTGAGTAACTTTTCCAAGGTCAAACAGCTGGTTAAGGAAGTCTCAGGCAGTCTGGCTTCTGAGCCCACATTCTTAACCCTAGAATGTACCTACCTACATTTCTCAGTGATAATTACATCCAGACCCAAAAGACGCGAAAAGGGGCTACTTAGGGCAGTCAGTCCTCTATTCATAAGGCAAACTGCAATTTGGTTTCAGCCAAATATTATACCAATACATTTCATTTTGAATGTTAGTGTTTTGAACTTTATGCTTAAGAAAACTCTGAAGTGTTGGTGAGAATCTTGACCCTCACAACTCACACTCCCTCCGAGAAATCTGGTCTCTGGAAGCTCAACGACGGACTTCCAGCCCAGCTCTGGGAATGACGTTTAGTGGCTGCTGGTTCCTCACCCGACTGTCCAGTGTTGGTCTGTACATCCTGACCCTCCTCCCTCTAGTTCCCTGTAATCACCAGACCAGGTGAACAGTCACTGGCTCAGTGACCTTCAGCTGGAACTTTCCAATCACAAGACTTATGGAAGACAGAGGCAAGACACAGGCCAAAGAGAAGGCTGGCTGGTGTGCGGGAGGAGGAGGAGGCCACAAAGGGCTGAGACACGTGAGTGAGCCAGCGTCATGCCACAGGCCCAGCCATGTGGGCATGGCACAGGGGCAGGGCCTTCTCGTGCTAACCGTTCTACCTACATCCTTCCGTCTGACCTTTGAAAATTTTATCTAACGCGCTCAGTGCTCACAGGCTGTTTCTGGTGCGTACCAGACATTCTTACGTGTGCAACTCACTAACAGGCATCTGATTTGATCCTCAAACAGTCCTACAAGGGGATCTCCATTTTCCTTCTTAATTAGAGATGTTACTTTATGTTTATGTTTTAAAAAATATGTCTTTATTGATTTTTTAGAGAGCAAGGAAGGAAGAGGGAGAGAAGACAGAAACACTGATGGTAGTGAAACACTGACTGGCTGCCTCCTGCACGCCCCCTACTGGGAATTGAGCCCACAACCTGGGCACAGGCCTGACTGGTAATCAACAATGACCCCCTAGTTCATAGGCTGGTGCTCAAACACTGAGCCACGCCAGCTGGGCAACTAGTATGCTCTTTAAAAGACTTATTTCCGATTTCATCAGGTGGGCATGCTGAGAGGACCTGGAGTAAGAGCCAAGGGCCCATGGGCCCTCCTGGCTGTTCTCACAGTTACAGGCTTCTTACCCCTCACGCATGCTTCTTCCTGACGAAAGCCTCATGTTCTAACCTCACAGTTATCTAAATGATGGACTCCCGAGAAGAGGTTATGACTTCTGAAGAAAACATGGCTACTATACTATCATAGTTAAATCTAAATAACTCAATTTCAAATTAGAAAAGGTGTAAAGTTATTTAAGGAATGAAAAAAAAAAGATAGAGACTCATTGCTTACAAAATGGTTACATGAACTGTATAAAAAATAGTCAAAAGAATGGAGAGCAGAACACCTTGGCTATTTTTTTCCATGGAGATCTTGGTTAATTTCATCATGTTAAAAAGTTAATGAGCATTTAGTAGTTTTTCTTTTAGAGTTCATCTTATGGCAGTACTATATTAGAATGAAAATATTAATTTCCCCATTGAGAAATCTATACTAATTAAAGAGAAACATGCAAATTGACCATCTCCCTGCTACGCCCACCAGCCAATCAGGAGCGAGTATGCAAATTAACAAAAAAAGAATGATAGTTAATTTGCATATGTAGGTACAGAGCCAAGACTGAAGACAGCATAGAAGGAAGCCAAGTGCTGCAGAAGGGAGCAAAGCAGAAGAGAAGGAAGTGAGGCAGCGGAGACAGGAGTAAAGCCAAGGCGGGCTTTGCTCCCTTCTCTGCTTTGCTCTGGAGCAGGAAGCCCTGTTCTTGCAGGAATAGGCCTGAGGAAGCCTTGTTTTTGCAGGAATCTTCCTGCAACAGGCTTCTAGTATTAAATAATTTTATATATATATATATATATATATATAAAATTTTAGTTTAAGATTTTCTTCAATTTATTTAATGCTCTCTTAAAAAAACAAAAAAGAATGGAGAACAAAAATTTGGGGTAATTTGCACTACTTGACTTTCGATTTGTTATCCCACTTATGTATGCATTCATTGGCTAACTCTTGTGTGTGCCCTGACCAGGGATTGAACTTACAACCTTGGCATACTGGGATGATGCTCTAACCCAATGAGCCAGGCTAACACTGCTTCTATATTTTTTCCCACTGATTTTTAGAGAAAATGGAAGGAAGAGAGGGGGAGAGAGGAGAGAAACACTGATGTTAGAGAAACATATAGATTGGTTGCTTCCTGCAACCGAGAAGCCTGACTGGGCTGGGGATTGAACCTGCAACACAGGTATGCACCCTAGACTGGGAATCAAACTCTAGACACTATGGTGCACAGACTGATAATCTAACCACTGAGCAACACTGGCCAGGGCAACACTGCTTGACTGTATAAACAGTTTTCTCTGTTAGGACACAATACTCTTTCTTAACTGGAAGATAGAGAATGAGAACCAAGCAAAATAATAAAATATGGATTTTGGTCACTTAGAAAATTACAGTGAATAAATATAACTAAAAGGAAATTTAAAATTCCCCAACTGTTGAAAATGCATACATTCCTTGGCTTGCAGGGTCCATGCTGCAATGATGGACTGCCAAATGGTGATCTGAATTTACTAAATTACTTATGGAATCACAAATCTGAACTGAATTTACATGGAGGCTCAGCAGTGGTAGATATATACAAATAGAAGAGTTTATCACCTCAGAGTATTTCAGGGCAAGGAAAACATACAAAACTTTTTTTGCAATATAGTTTAAGTCCTCACAAATAAAGTGTACATAGAACATCTAAACCACAAAAACATGTTACCAAAAATTTACAGATATCATGGCCTGCATTTCTGCATTTTCCTCTCTTTTATAGTGGTAGCCACATTGTATTAGTCCAGATGCGCAACCCCTTCACATACAGACCAGGCCCTCCAGACATTTGCCATATAAATAAAACAGCCGTGTGAGCAGAGAATCAGCAGAGCAAAGCATTTTGTTATACTTTTCTATAAAAAGGACTTGAAAGTCTGAACAGATCCCCAAAATTAAAAAGATTCTGGTTTCTACTTTAGGAGGTTCAACTATTCACTCCGAAACGTTAGTGAGAAACAATTTTATTTTAGGGAAAAATGCATACTGTAAGAAATCTCACCAAAAAAGAAAAGTCTGACTAGCAAAATGATCTCCCCTATCTTTCCTTAATTCATGGAAAAGAATAAGTGTGACTTTTCTTTCAAGGTGAAAAATGCTTAAATGGACACTTTTAAAATGGTTTATAAGAAAACTAGAGGCCCAGTGCATGAAATTCGTGCAGGGGTGTTTGTCCCTCAGCTCAGCCTGCACCCTCTCCAATCTGGGACTCTTCCCTGAGGGATGTCCAACTGCCTGTTTAAGCCCAGACATCCCTCTCACAATCCAGGACTGCTGGCTCCCAACTGCTTACCTGCCAGCCTTCCAGATTGCCCCTAACCACTTCTGTCTGCCAGCCTGATCACCTCCTAACCACTCCCTGCCAGCCTGATTGATGCCTAACTGCCCTCCCCTGCAGGCCTGGTCACCCCTAACTGTCTTCCCTTGAAGGCCTGGTTCTCCCTAACTGCTCTCCCCTGCAGGCCTGGGTCTCCCCCAACTGCCCTTCCCTGAAGACCCAGTCACTCCCAACTTCCCTCCTCTGCTGGCCTGGTCACCTTACTGCCCTACCCTGCAGGCTTGATTGCCCCCAACTGTCCTCCCTTGCAGGCCTGGTCCCTCCCAACTGCCCTCCCCTGTTGGCCTGATCCTTCCTAACTGACCTCCCCTGTTGGCCATCTTGTGTCCATATGGGGGCAGCCATCTTGTGTGTTGGAGTGACACTCAATTTGTATATTACTCTTTTATTAGATAGGATAGAGACCTGCTGAACGGGTGGGGGCCAGTTGGTTTGCCCTGAAAGGTGTCCTGGATCAGGATGGGGGTTCCCTTGGGGTGTGGGGTGGGCTGGGCTGGGTGAGGGGTCTATGGTGGTTTGCAGGCCAGCCATGCCCCCCCCCCAACCCCCCCAGTGACCCAGAGGAGGCCCTGGTATCTAGGATTTATTTATGTTCTATAATCAAAACTTTGTAGCCTTGAGCGGAGGCCTGGGCCGGCCAGGGTGTGCAGGAAGCGTGGCTTCCTTCATTGCTGGGTAAACCCAAGCCTCCTGCTTGCTCTGTGGCTGCAGCCATTTTTGTTGGGATTTATTTATGTTCTATAATTGAAACTTTGTAGCTTTGAGCCGAGGCCTGGGCTGGCCAGGGTGTGCAGGAAGCTTGCTTCCTTTATTACCAGGGAAACCCAAGCCTCCTGTTTGCTCCATGGCTGTAGCCATCTTGGTTGGGTTAATTTGAATACTCGCTCCTGATTGGTTGGTGGGCATGGCTTGTGGGTGTGATGGAAGAATGTCAATTTGCATACTACTATTTTATTAGATAGGATCTTACCATTTTCTTTTCTCACTTAAAGTCCACGAATGACACACAAATATGTATAGCGCAGGAAAGCTTAGCAGGTAGCTGGGAGCAGTTTGGGATGCTACAGGCTAGAGCACGGTCACAAGCGGCAGACTGCGGCAGCCACCTGAGTCATAACCAGGCAAGCTCCCTGGCGACACCCCCGCCCAAAGCAGCAGCTCTCTCTCTGGGAGGGACCACACACGAGGGCAGTGGTGTGGGCGTCGCTTTCCAAGTCAGAGAACAGTAGGCACATGGATTTGTGCCATTCGATTCTGAGAGTCAAAGTGAACTTGGCATTTCTTCCCCAAAGTTAAAGAAAACGAAGTACTAGAGAAAAATGATTTTCTACGAATTATTCTATACGTTAGGTTTCTTTACGTGCAAAAAATTTCAGGTATGCTGAACAGTAATTAAGCTTTGATCAAGAGATTTACTTAGAAGCTGTTATAGCAGTACAAAAATACCCACACTAGATTATTAAAACTGTAAGACTACTTTTAAATTCATAAAAATGGGACTGCACTCGCTGGCTATAGTTTTAGTTTTGGGGTACTCCATGCTACACAGAATCAGGGAGAGGAACATTCCTGGAGGGGCCGTGTTCCTAGGTTGCTACTGTTCAAAGTGGTCAGGAGATGCTGCAGTTGGGGCTAATCCTTACAGCGCTTCTCAGAATATCAGCCTCTACTCTAGACTGCCAAGTCCACGCGGCGCAGGCTTGGTGAACACACCGCGTCTCATGCCCTGCTCACCTCACCTACACCACGAGCAGCAGTGCCCCAGCAGGGGGCACTGTTTCCACGACCAGCACCCATGATGGCAGCTGCCTCGTGCCACAATCAGGCCTCACGGGGCACAGTCGAAGGTCTGGGGCTCGCTCAGTGCTGTGGCCGGAGGTTCGGGGCGCCTGGTCTGGGTAATTTTCTGTTTGGGGTTTTTTGTTTCCTCTACCTCTTCAGTTTCACTTTCGCAGACGTGAACCACCACGCTGGGCGTGGACTCGGTTCCTGCGTGAAGTTCGTATTTCTCTCCTGTGGAGGGAAACAGAAAGAAAGAAGGGCTTTGTCTCTTGAAATTTCTTGTTCTACTCACATTTTAATTGATTATTGGTTTTTAAATCTCTAAATCCTAATGTCAGCCCAGTCACCATGGCTCAGTGGTTGAGCATCGACATATGAACCAGGAGGTCATGGTTCAATTACCAGTCAGGGCACATGCCCAGGCTGCGGACTCAGTCCCCAGTGTGGGGTGTGCAGGAGGCAGCCAATCAATGATTCTCTCTTATCACTGACTAGAAGTCTGGTGCATGAAAATTCATGCACTGGAGGGGGGGTGGTCCCTCAGCCCAGCCTGCCCCCTCTCCCAGTCTGGGAGCCCTCAGGAGTGAGAGTCCACCTGGAGATCAGGGGAAGGCGACGCCCATCACACCTCTGCTGCTGCCACTGCTGGCAGCGCAAGCCTCAGCTGGCCCTGGTTACCTGAGCCTCAGGTGGCCCTGAGCGGCTGGGCAGCTTCCACCCGAGATTTGCCTGCGCCTCGGGCGGCCCTGGGTGGCTGGGGGGATGAAGGCACTGGGGAACTGTGGGGGGAAGCATGTGGAGCAGCCGGGTCTGCCTGCCGCCCTGGCCAGGCTGAGGGGACTGGGCACCACCATCTTTGAGGGCGTGACAGTCAATTAGCATATTCCCCCCTTATTGGCTGTGGGTGCTGCCATCTTTGCCACGGTGTCAGCGTCAATTAGCATATTTCCTCTTTATTAGATAGGATATTTCTATTTCTTTCTCCCCCCTCCCTTCCTCTTTGAAATTAATAAAAAATGTATTTTAAAAAATACATCCTATGTCAGAGTACTTTATCTTGTTTTGGCATTAGAGCTTTGTTACTTTAAGGTTCTTATGAAGTTTTGCTGATTCAACGCCCGGCCTGCCTGGCTCAGTTGGGCGAGCGTTGCCTTGTGCACTGAAAGGTTGCCTGTTCAGTTCTGGTCAGGGCTCATGCCTGGTTTTCAGGCTCAGTTCTTGGTAAGGGGCATGCAGGAGGCAGCTGATTGATGTTTTGCTCTATCGTCAATGTTTCTCTCTTTCTCCCTCTCCTTACCACTCTCTAAAAATAAATTTTAAAAAAACTTTAAAAAGAAATAAACCTTAGCCAATCTTGTTCAGTGGATAGAGTGACAGCCTGGGGACCAAGGGGTCCCTGAGTTCAGTTCTGTTCCAAGGGCACATACTTTGGTCGCAGGCTCCTCCCTGGCCCGGGCCCTGGTCAGGCCTCATGCAGAAGGCAACCAATTGATGTGTTTCTCTTACACTAATATTTCTCTCTGTCTTTCCTTCTCTCACAACGCTCTCTAAAAATCAATGGAAAAATATCCTCGAATGAGGATTTAAAAAAAAAAAGGAAAGAAAGAAGAGAGAAGTGAGCAAGGAACGCTGAGGTCTGGGAGTTAAAATGCTAAGTACTGTTGTATGAACAGAACAAGTGAATCTCTTAACTTCAGAATGGTTTCGGTTTTCCCTTGGGAGACATTTGTAATGTTCCGGCCAGAATGGGCAATTTCTTTATTATGGGACCTCAGACATGATCCAGCTTTAATGTCTAAAACAAAGCCATTTCCCCTCAAAATGACTCTTGTATTCCCTATGACAAACACAACACTGTCTTAGGTGGACATCTAGTCTGAACAGCAATGAATGGCATTTATTTTTTTCTTTTTAAAAAATACATTTTTATTGATTTCAGAGAGGAAGGGAGAGGGAGAAAGATAGAAACATCAATAATGAGAGAGAATTATTGACTGGCTGCCTCCTGCATGCCCCCCATAACCCAGGTATGTGCCCCTGACCAGAACTGGACCTGGTACCCTTCAGTCTGAAGGCCAACACTCTACCCACTGAGCCAAACCAGCTAGGACAACATTGATCTCTAATATTATTTTAAAGGGATGAGCAAAAAAAAAAGAAAAAGAAAAAGAAAGAAAAGAGAAGGAAAATAAAGAAGAAGAATTTGGAAGGGATGATATGGTATCGCCATTAATTCCTTCAAATACTAGCCATTGGAGAAGCTGTCTGCCTGACACTCTGACAGAGTGGGGGAGAAAGCAACTGATATTCACTAACTGCCTGTGAGGTACCAGTAGAATTTGTAGCAGTAAAAACCGGTTAGATTTATTGAGTATCATGCATGTATCATTTAACCCTGTTACCACCCTGAAAGGGAGCGGATATGGTCCCTATTTTATAGATGAGAAGAACAGAGGCTGAGGGAATTGGAAGCTCAGCAAATTGCTCAAGATCACAGAGTTAGCAAATGCTAGTGCAGCCGGGCTTGTGTGTGACTTTATCCCTCACTCTGGTCAGGTTGCCACTAGTTGGCGAGAATGCAAATTACTGAATGTGGTCTTTAGTACAGAGTGTCTTTGGGGAAAAAGCAGGAAAGACGATGTTGGTTACCTGGCCCCAGTTTGGACACGGCGCAGAGTAAGTCGTAGTTTAGGAGCGGCATCGCGTCGTCCCCCTGCTTCCAGCCCACCGGAGGGGACGCGGGCGGCGAGATGAGGAACTGCTTGACCGGCTGGGGCGGCTGCAGGTACGATTTGTCTCGTGTTTCCCGGGCCACCTGAACCTGCAGGGAAGAAGAGACTCCATGTCTGGGACTGGCCTATTTTCTCATTTTCATCTTTATATTAATCACTGCATCTCTTCGGAGAAAGTGAACAATCTCTCTTTAACAGCCTGCATCTCCCAGTGGTGGGTCTTGGTCCGTCTGGTTCACCACTGAGACCAGGTGCACAGAACAGAGCCTGCACCAATCAGCTGCTCAATAAATGAACAGCTGAATGAAAAATAAATAGGTGACTAGATGAATGAATAATGAATGGTAGTAAGCACCAAATTCCAATTTTGGAAGAGATTAGGTTCTTGGCCTCCATTTCAATCAGCTCCACCGAGAAATGTCCAGAAAGCTTTCATTCAGAATTGCATTTGGAGTATGAGATAACAAACCTCTCTCTCTTTTTTCTTAATTTGAAAGCTAAGACCAAGAAAAAAAAAATACTTTGTTGAAAATAAGTCAGTGCACGTAGTACATCAGCCTTCATTTCACCAATTCTTCTAAGAAGACACTGGTTTCTCAGTCACATCACTGAACAGAATGAGGATAGCCAATTCGGTAACCTCCACCATGCTCTGCCCTTTCAGAGTCTAAGACCGCCCGTGGTACAGCCGACAGCACCCTTCCGGTCACCCCACCGCCCAGCAGCCCACCCATGTTCAATGGGGTATCTCATATAAGTTACAGAACCCAGAAATGATTTCAGACATTCTCTCAAATTTCCCTCATGAAATGCCCGCTGAGAAAAGCTTACAGAAAAATGAATTCCTTTATAACTGATCTAAGCGAAACAAAGCTAGGAGGGTACATACGCTTAATACACACATTTACGCATCTGTATAATAAAGGAGGCACTGTTTTTACATCATTTGCTGACTGGGACTGTTCATTTCCCAGGCCTCTGAAGGGATGCGGGGAGCGGAGAGCTGCTCATGCTTCCGGATGGGGGACCGGCGTGGAGAGCAGAGCTGTGGCTCTGAGAGGTACCTGTGCAAAGTACAGCTTCAGCTTCTGCCCGTGGAAGTCTGACTCGTGAAGCTCTATGCGTGCTCTGGCCGCGGCTTCCGGCTTGCTGAAGTTTATTCTGACTCTTCTAAAGCTTTTAAACAACTGAAATGTCACCTGCTCATCGTAGATGGTGAAAAGCGCTTCAAATCTCTCCTACCGATGGAAGAGAGAATGGAAGGGAAAAGAAAGAAGAAAACCCTTTAACAAAAGAAAATTTAAGTCATTACACATAAGCAACGGGATAGAACTCACTGTAATTGGACTCCTCCCCCTCTCAGAAAAGTATACTTTCCTTGCAGGCATACAAGAACAGGTATCCTGTTATCCATATGCTAAATTCTGCAATTGCACTTATTGGAAAAAGAATTAACTTTATTATATATTGTATAGATTCAAATGATAAAATAATTGTAAAGTATTACAAAATACATGTGAGATATAAAAAAAATGACAAGCGTGTCTAATTTTAGAACAAGCACGCGCCTACTGTCTTGAAGTCCCCGGTGCGCCAGCTGTTTCTTCCCCCATCTGGTTCCTTTCCTCCTCCCAAGCACCCACTTCTGGAGTTTTGTGCTCCTTGCTTCCTTGCTTTAATTTATGGTTTTACATTGACTTGTTGCCTAAGATGTGGTAATGCTGTATGCATTCTTCAATAGCTTGCTGTTTGCATTTTCTTTCTAAGTTCTTCCTTGTTGCTGTGTGTAAGCCATCCCTTTTCACTGCTGCATGGTATTCCACTATGGAGCCATACCATGATTTGTCTAAGGCAACCGACTGCATGACAGACCTTGTGCTAAGGCGGGATTCCCAACGTGTTACAAGGGGAGGGGAGCTGTACCAATCAACCCTATTCTTATTTTCTATACTACTTCTACATATTAATGAAATGTGGAAAAATAAATAACTCTATAGAGATAGTAAGGATTTAAAGATAGCATGCCAGTTCTTAAATATAAACACGCAAATATATTAAAAACTAATAATTAGTAATATTTTCTGGCACTTTTCATAGTTTCCTCTGTATCTATTTCTGGCTTTATCACTTTTTAGAAAAATTATAATTGAGATTTTGTGAAAGCCCATTTAATTTGTTGATAGGTGCTTGGTAGATGCTTACTTTCAATATATTTAAAAATATATACATTTTATTGATTTTTTACAGAGAGGAAGAGAGAGGGATAGAGAGTTAGAAACATCGATGAGAGAGAATCATCAATCAGCTGCCTCTTGCACACACCCCTACTGGGGATGTGCCCGCAACCAAGGTACATGCCTTTGATCGGAATCAAACCTGGAACTTTTCAGTCCGTAGGCCGACGCTCTATCCATTGAGCCAAACCGGTTTTGGCTCAACATATTTTGAATACTAAGTAAATATTAAAATTCTGACATGAGCCAGTTAAGAAACACGGTCACGGAACACAATGAAAGCAGAAACTAAGGAAGAATTAATGGAGCATGGTTTATGAAAGATCAGTATTTTGTAATTCTGCACATAACACAATCTCCCTTTCCCAGGGTAAAAGGCCCTGTAATTAGTCCTAATTCCCCACAGCAATGAATTTTTCATAGAAACAATAATACAAGCTCTCTTGCAATCTCAACAGCTACTTGATAATCACATGCTTCTTCCCTTTTCCTTTCAAAACAATTTATTTTTTATTTTTTATTTTTTACCATTCCAGAAATACACTGTGACTGAATGTAAGAAGCAGACGACAGCAATGGGTTATAGGGGCCTCTCTCTTCTAAATTCCAATGCCTGTGAACTGACTAAGATTTATTAAAAAATGAAGCCATGTAAGAGTTGATAAGGCAGCTTTTTAAGTTTTCTTCGTTCTTTCCCCTTCTTCACATGCACGTTTCCCGTGGTACAGCATAAATATGGTTTATGAAAATGTGTGACTTCTAGTGTGAGGTGCCGCAAAAAACACAAAAAATTAATGTGAAGGCAAAGCTATTTGAGGAAGAAGATACGAGCCCGTAGCTGGCAGCTCTGACCGCCTGGCGGAGGCACAGAGGGACATAACCCATAGGTGGGGACTGAAGATTACTGGGACAGAGGAGTTGGGACTTTATTCAGTTCAGAAACCAATGATCTTTCTCTCCAGAATTATTTTAGAAATAAATACCGGTAATTCACATTTGTAAGTTTCTGAATTCTCTAATGATGAAAAATTAATACCGTCCTGGGAAAGGGTGATGCTTGCACATTTACCTCTAATAAGATAATGGACATCCCATAAAATCTGAACCACTGGCCACTCTGCTTTCTCAGGGGTCACTCAGTATAATTCAGCCTAGAAACCAACCTCTGAGGCTTTTCCTGTTACATAAAGTAAGTTTTCCGCAAAATACAGACCAGAAGCTGCCAGCCCCCACAAACAGAAGCCACCTGTATAATAAATCAGCAGTAAAAATGACTCCAAATAGGTTGCACCTAAAATAGGCACGGTGCAACAGGTAAGCCACAGCTTTCTTGGGGGTCAAGAGCAGCACCCTGCGCTGGGCAAGAGGCTCAGTAACCCGTGGACGGAGGAGTGGAAGGGCTCGCAGTAATGGACGAGGGGGCAGCGAAGGGGCCTTCCTGGAACTACTCTCTGTTCCCACCCCCAGGCAGAGGAGAGGTTTAATAATTTCGCCAAGGAACAAATTACGGAAACCATTTTGCTGTACTTCTTTGCCTTGGACTAAAAAAGCCTGGGGCCCCCGCTGACTCCTGCGCGTTGAGAGGCACAATTTCCCTGTGGAGAAGCAGCATGTGGAGAAGCAGCATGTGGAGAAGCAGCATGGAGCAGTGAAATACCTCTCTGGCTTCCTGACCTCTGGCTTCCTCAGGCGAGAGGTTTTTTTTTTTTTTTCTTTTCTTTTTAAAAAAATATATTTTATTGATTTTTACAGAGAGGAAAGGAGAGAGATAGAGAGTTAGAAACATCGAGAGAGAAACACCGATCAGCTGCCTCCTGCACACACCCCACTGGGGATGTGCCCACAATCAAGGCACATGCCCTTGACCAGAATCAAACCTGGGACCTTACAGTCCGCAGGCCGACGCTCTATCCTCCGAGCCAAACCGGTTAGGGCAGGCAAGAGGTTTTCCCAGGCGCCGTCTTCCTGTGGGTCTGAGAGGGAAATGCAGAGGCAGACCCCGCTGCTGCCTGGGACAGGCTCAGCCGAAGGTCGTCCTAGGACCACTGCTCACTAACCGGCCAAAGGGACAGACTTCCTGGTCAGAAAGCAGCCATACTTCCAGGCCTGGCGAATTACGAAACCTGACTTTGATCGCCTGAGCACTTGCAAACGTTCTAGAACTAAGCCCAGAAGTGCAAGGGGAGCAGAACACACACAAGTTTTAAATCCTTCTGTAACCTATAGCCTATAGCATTTATACTGCCTTCAACACCATAAAGAAGCATAAAAACGAAAAGGAGACATATGTACTACCATTTGTAATACTTTAAACAATAAAACAAAAATAAATAAATAAAAACGGAAAAAATAATTAAAAATAAAATACTGCCTATTCAATATTGATTTTTTCTGTATTTTTTTCATTTATTTTATTGTTTAAAGTATTACAAATAGTAGTACATATATCTCCTTTTTTTCTCCATTGACCTTCTCCCAGCCTCCCCTACCCCTTGCACATGCTGACTTTTTTCTGTTTTAATGGTTACCATGTTTATAAGTATATGAGTGGCCTGGTGCACGGTTTTGTGCACACTGAAATTACTTAGAAGGAATATTTTAATATCACTATTCGTCCTTTCTCTATAATAGAAGTGTCAGAGATGAAAGAAAAATGGTAAAATGTATATGAAAATAATATATAAATTGATTAATAAGTAAATAAAATATAACAACAAAAATGATATATTATACATAAAAACAACATTGATAAAAACAATGATTGATAAATTGATTAAACTTATTCTAATATCTCCCTGTGTACCACATTAAGAGTAAAAACACTTTCAGAGTGCTTGACTAATTTCCCATGTGATGAAGTATTTACAACTTTAACATCACCCGCTCTTTGAACTCAAGAGAAAGCAACATATAAACTGACCATGTCCAAAAACGGGTTTAGGTAGGAATCATCCTACTCTGTGTAGAGTTTGTTCTTGTGATTTCTTTTTTTTTTTTTTTTTTTTTTTTTTTTTATATATATTTTATTGATTTTGTACAGAGAGGAAGGGAGAGAGATAGTTAGAAACATCAATGAGAGTCATCGATCAGCCGCCTCTTGCACACCCCCCACCGGGGATATGCCCGCAACCAAGGTACATGCCCTTGACCGGAATCGAACCCGGGACCCCCGAGTCCCCAAGCTGACGCTCTATCCATTGAGCCAAACCAGTCTCGGCTGTTCTTGTGATTTCTTAATAGTCATCACAAATGCTGGCATTGCAGGAAACTGTCTTCAAATTAATTTAAATGGGAGGCCAGTGTCAGACAGAGACAATCAATTCTTAGAATCAGAGCCACATCTCCTTTCACAGAACCTGTTAATATTTCAGCTTTGATTATGTTAGGTCACAAACTTTTGATAATAAACCTAGTACCCTTACAAAGACCCCATTTACTATTAAGATTTTTCAGTAGCATGATGATTGCACCTACTTTCAATTTTAATTTATGGCATGGCATTTCCAAAGAAGTAATACTATTAAGAAATTCGATGGGGCCAAAACCGGTTTGGTTCAGTGGATAGAGCATCGGCCTGCGCCCTGGAGGGTCCCAGATTCGATTCTGGTCAAGGGCATGTATCTTGGTTGCAGGCACATCCCCATTGGGGGCTGTGCAGGAGGCAGCTGATCGATGTTTCTCTCTCATCGATGTTTCTAACTCTCTATCCCTCTCCCTTCCTCTTTGTGAAAAATCAATAAAATATATTAAAAAAAAAAAAGAAATTCGATGGGAAAATTTTCCTTTTCAGCATCATCTGTTGAATCAGCACTCAAATAAGTGTGAAAATCTCCATCAAGTATATCCAAAATTTCTTCATTTAATTTATGAACGTGCTCATTTTTTGGACAAAGAATCATACATTTAGATATATTTTAATATTGTCTATAGATATACTATATACAAAGGTAGCTTCAATAATAGATCCATTACAAATAATCTCACAGGGGATTTCAAGAATATGTATTCCTAAATGAAAACTGCTATCAAATTTGCCATCTCTAAGTTTTACTAGCCATTCACTATAAGCAGAATGCTCTGATCTCATATTTGTTTTAAGGGACTACTGTCTGAAACATCCCCAAACACTACAATACTTTAAACTCATTTGTACTATGGCCAATGGCATAGCAGCTGGTCTTCACATACACTATGTGGACAACACTGGCTTCTTTCAGCTTCAGAATGTCAACAAAAACAACAAAATTCACTATCGACAATGACAGATCGAAACACATGCATGTGATTGGCGCCAGCGAGAGCTTTATACATATCGCATGTTTGGGTCAGTTGGTTGGACAGACGGTCAGTCACTTAGCCTTTTATACATATAGATACTCTGCCTTATTGGAACATAAATTCTTAAAGGACTACCATCCCCTCCCCATCCAGACCTGAAATATTCCCTATACCATCTACAAGCAGGTGGTCAAACCAATGATAAATCATTTTTAAGAATATATTTTATTGATTTTTTACAGAGAGGAAGGGAGAGGGGTAGAGTGTCAGAAAAATTGATCAGCTGCCCCCTGCACAACTTCCATTGGGGATGTGCCCGCAATCAAGGTACATGCCCTTGACCGGATTCAAACCTGGGCCCCTTCGGTCCACGGGCTCTATCCACCGAGCCAAACCAGTGAGGGCAATAAATCATTTTTGACGGGAACAAACTACAGATTGGTATGAGGGTGCGGATGAAAATACTCCTAATTGAAGTATTGGTTACATGAGCAGATACTGTCAAAATGCACCAAATTGCATACATAAGATGCATACATTTCATTGTAAGTGAGTTTTGCCAAATTACTTTTTAAAAAAGTGTAAGGGAAAACAAGAGAAGGTATGGGGTGAGGTGGCCACCCTGGCTGAAAAGACAGAGGGAGCACAGGGCCTCAGCACTGCTGTGCAGCCTGTGGAGGGCGGCCGGAGCCACACACGTGTCAACCAAGGATCTGGCTGGGAGCTCGGGAAGGTGAGTCGGATCAGGTACTATTGTACACCTCCAGTCAGGACAAACACACTGCTAGCAGTAACTGCTATAGGGTAACAATTGCTGGTAGCGATTCTGGTTACAAAAATGTCTCCCTGTTCCCCTCTGACTTCTGGCAGAGCAGATGTGTGCACTATGCAGAAGTCATTTTCAAGCAGTTTGGTGGCCAACTGCCGGCCTCAAAACACCTCGCCAGCCCTGCCTGCCACTCAAGGAGGGGAGTGAGCTCTGTGACCGCAGCTACCCCCAATGACATTAGCGGCTAAGCTGATCAGGCAGCAGACAGCGTGTCTACCGGCAGAGTCCCCACAGGGCCAGTCTCTCTCTGTCCCCGTCTGTCTCTCCCCTCCCTCCCTCCTTCCCTCTCTCTCTCAGATACAAAGGAACTGCACTCAGTCGATGACACTCAAGCCCTGCAGCCCACCTGCAGCCCACGGGTCAGCAGGAACACCTGCCTTTGGCACTCTGGGGCTATCGCTGGGAGAGCACAATCTTCACGCCATGACTGTGAGAGCTAATGAGGCGCCAGATCCGGACAGTCGCCACCAGAAGCAAGGCTCCCCCCTCCCTTGTAGCTTAAAGGTTTTGGTTGTTTACTGAAAAGAGCAGGGAAGACGATGACAAAACCCCTGGAGGAGAGTGCAGGTGGAACAGAGCTGGGGAGAGAGCCAACAGGAGAATTGTGCTTCTTGCCCAATGTGCCCTCTCGCTGGGCTGGTTGGTGGGCATCTCGAAGAGGCAGCCAGATTCCAGGTGGGCAAAATCCCCACCCAGACTCAAGATGGCCCACCACACACAGGCCTGCAAACTCATCCAGGCACCTGGACTCAAACATACAACTTCTAAAAAACATGCATTTTTATTGGTTTCAAAGAGAAAGGGGCAGGGAGAGAGAGAGAAACATCAATGATGAGAAAGAATCTTGGATTGGCTGCCTTCTGCACGCATCCTACTGGAGACTGAGCCTGCAACCTTGACCAGAATGGAACTTGGGGCTCGAGTCCACAGGCCGACACTATCCACTGAACCAAACTGGCTGGGGCTCAAACATACAGTTTTGATCTAAGGTGAGAACACACACATGTGGTCTCTTCCTCTGAAAGCCATGTACGGGAAAAGGAGAGTTTTGGTTCCCAGCACTCAGTGCCATCTATCCATGCAGGCTGCCCAGAGGTCTGAGTCCCCTCTCCAGGACTGCCTGAATCTTCACTCTCTCCTTCCTGTTCTTGTCCACGAGCAGGAAAGAGTAGGGAAGTCCCTCCTCCCTAATCTTGACCTTCATGTCCAGCCTCAGGAGGGTGCGTACCACCTGGAGGTGCTCCACGGCCCAATGTGGTCAATGTGTGGTCTTTCCATGACGCTGGGGACACAGCACGCACACTGACCAACACGCTAAACCCTCCTCCATCCCCGAGAGAGGATGTGAGAGGACCCTGCCCGCTCTCGAGAACAGGAAGCTCTCTGCCCTTTGGCTGTTCGCACGGACGAAACACTCCTTCCTGCATCCAGTGACAGAACGCTCACGTCTTCATTCTGAAACCACAGAGGAAAGACCTCAGGCGCAAACCACAAGCTGGACAGGTAACGTCAGGAAGGTCTATGGCTTCTACCAGCCACTTACCTTCTCGAGTCACGGATCTCTGGAGCTGGGCTGTGCGAGTCTTGACTCCCGGCTTTATTACAGAGCGGCGTGACCTTGGGCAAGCTGTACCTAGTTTCCTGACCTGCTGATGCGGGTAGTAAAGGTACCCAGTTCACTGGGTTACTGTCGAGGGCGGAAAGGGTGAATGCTTAAAGCTCTTAGAGGAGTAAGCTGGGAGGGCTAATTCTCTTATGAACAGACAGAGGGCAGAGCTGCTGCAATCGTCCACCTGCTATCTGTGGTAACAAAAATAGGCGCTCTTGTGCACCGCGTGACCTCCCCAGGCAGGAGAGACACACAGGGACGCCGCCAGCAGGTAGCATGGGGACTGCCGCAGAAAGTTAGAACCCGCCCTTCCTGGCCGTCCGTTAGCAATCTGGAGGCCTCGCTGCTGGAGCAGTCAGGTGGGAGACATGCCCTCCCAGGAGACTCGCACCCACTGGGTGATACTGTGCACCGGATTAATGAGATCAGCGTTTATCTTCCCAGGACTTTTCAGAACTTGATCTATGAATCCTGGCCCTTGAAAGCTTTTCCGTTATGACACTGTGATACTCTGCTATGAACTTGGGACTTGAATTGAGGGAGAAGATAGCAGGGACTTTTTGGTAATAGTTATATTCAAATTCTACACACTGAAAGAACAGTTTCCACTTCAGTGGCTTTTAAACTTATTAATTTTGCTTTTGTTTGCTATTTAGTATTATTTTTTTAATTTTTAAATTGATTTTAGAGAGGGAGGAAGAGAGAGGGAGAGGAACAATGATGTGAGAAACATCAATTGGTTTGCCTCCCATATGCACCCCGACTAGGGATTAAATTCGAAACATGTACCCTGACCAGGAATTGAACCAGTGACCTTTTGGTGCTTGGGACAACACTCAACCAACTGGGCCACACTGGCCAGGGCTTGCGTGCTTTTTATTAAAATAAACTGTTTCCTGACTGGGCGTCCACCTATGAACCAGGAGGTCATGGTTTGATTCCCAGTCAGGGCACATTCTCGGGCTGTGGGCTCGATCCCCAGTGTGGGTGTGCAGGAGGCACCAATCAATGACTCTCTCCATCACTGATATTCCTCTCTCTCTCTCTCTCTCTCTCTCTCTTCCTTCCTCTCTGAAGTAAAAATATAATTAAAAAAATAAAATCAATTTTTGATGAGGGCATTGAAAATGCTTTGCTCTTCATGCATTCATGGTGCCAAGCTGGCAAAGGAGAATGATAAGCCACCTGAGGCGAACGGAAGTGGCTGGTTTTTAATGAAAGCACACAGGAAAACGTGGAGCAGCAAGACGGAATTCTCCACCGAGGTCAGTCGTGCACAAAGGTCAGAGCACGTTTGCTTCTGGGTCTCGCCCACGTGCTCAGTGACTGGCAGCAACCTGAAGATCCCATTTCCTTGGTCTCCATGCTGATCTGTCCGTCTTGTTGGCTTCTTTCTCACTGTCCATCCATTCGCCCATTCACGCAGGCCCGACACTATCCCAGGTGCCGAGAAACAAAGCAGACTGTGCAATGCATTCCAGGGTAGAAGTTTGTCTTCTTTCTGGTAGTGGCTCCTTCATGAACGTTAGAGGATGAAGGTGATTTTTTAAGTTACGGACTCACCTTTCCAAAGACATGTAGATTTGAGTGAATGCCAGAAACAACCCTGGTAAGGAACTTAAATGTATTATTATTATTATTATTATTTTTAAATCCTTGTGTGCTTTTATGTTTTTGGTTAACCCTCACCCGAGTATATTTTTCCACTGACTTTCAGAGAGAGTGGAAGGAATGGGGAGACAGAGAAACATCAGTGTGAGAGAGACCCATGGATTGGTTGTCTCCTGCACACACTCTGACCAGGATCTGGATCGAGTGTGCAACTGAGGTATGTGCCCGTGGCTGGAATGGAAGCCGGGACCCTTCAGTTTGCGGGATGACACTCTATCCACTGAGCCAAACCGGTTAGGGCTAAATGTACTATTTGTTCTCTTAAGAAGAATAAGGCATACTTCCTCTTCCTGAATGCTCAGTCCACAGTCTCTACTGGCAGGTGAGGCCCAGTAAGGGAAGTGTCCGTGCCGATGGGAGGGGAGAGCTGCAGGGGCCCGGAGCAGTCCATGCTGGGTAAGGAAGGGGTCATCTGGCGCGGGTGTGGAGCACAAGCGGGGTAAGGAGGGTGTCCACATGCTAGATCAAACCGTAGTTCTTTGCTATAATCCTTTATAAAACATATTTTAAACATGTTTTTATTGATTTTAGAGGAGAGTGTGGGTGGAGGGAGGTAGGAAGGGAGGGACAGAGAGAGAAGCATCAATGAGAGAATCATCGATCGGCTGCCTCTTGTACTCAACCTGGCCAGGGATCAAACCCCCAATCTGGGTATGTGCCTTGACTGGGAATTGAACCAGCAACCTTTCGGAGCACAGGATGATACTTAACCAATTGAGCCAACCAGCCAGGGTGATGCTTAAATTTTTTAAGAAACTGCCACACTGCTCTCCACAGCAGCTGCACCATTTCACATTCCCATCTGCAATGTACAAGGGTTCCAATTTCTCCACATCATGTCAACACTTTTCTGTTTTTATCATAGCCATCCTAATGGGTGTGAAGTGGCATCTCATTGATTCTGACTTGTATTTCCTTAATTATTAGTGATGTTGAACATATTTTCATGTACTTATTGGTTATTTATGTATCTTCTTGGGAGAAATATCTATTTAAGTCCTTTGCCCATTATTCAGTTGGATTATTTTGTTGTTTTTGAGTTTTAGGAGCTTTTTCATATACTCTAGATATTAATCCCTTATCAGACATATGATTTGAAAGTATTTTCTCTCGCCGAAACCGGTTTGGCTCAGTGGATAGAGTGGATAGGACTGAAAGGTCCCAGGTTCAATTCTGGTCAAGGGCATGTACATTGGTTGCGGCCACATCCCCAGTGGGGGGAGTGCAGGAGGCAGCTGATCGATGATTCTCTCTCATTGATGTTTCTGGCTCTCTATCCCTCTCTCTTCCTCTCTGTAAAAAAAAAAATCAATGAAATATATTTTTAAAAAAAGAAAGTATTTTCTCTTATTTTGTAGGCTGCCTTTTCACTCTGTTAATAGTTACCTCTGATGCACACATTTTTGTTTTTATACTAGAGGCCTGGTGCATGAAAATTCATGCACTTGGGGGCGGGGGAGCGTGTCCCTCAGCTCCCTCACCTCTCGGGGCCCACCCTTTCGCAGTCTGGGCCCCGAGAGGTCCTAAGCACTGCCTTGGAGGCGGGAGAGGCTCCTGCCACCGCTGCTGCACTCGCCAGCAGTGAGCCTGGCTTCTGGCTGAATGGCACTCCCCTGTGGGAGCGCACTGACCACCAGGGGGCAGCTCCTCCGTGAGCATCTGCCCTCTGGTGGTCAGTGAACATCATCACAGTGGTTCCACTGTTCAGTCGATTTGCATATTAGGGTTTTATTATGTAGGATTTTTAGAGAGGTAGAGGGATAGAAACATTAGAGAGAAACATCATCAGCCAGCTGATTCCTACATGCACCCCAGTGGGGTCTGAGCCTGAAACCTGGGCATGTGCCCTGACTGGGAGTTAAACCAGTGACCTCCTCGTTTATGGATCAACACACAACCCCTGAGCCACACCAGCCAGGTGTGATGCACATATTTTTAAAAAATTTACCTTTATTGTTGAAAGTATTACAGATGATGATGCACACGTTTCTTATTGTGATGAAGTCCTATTTACTTTTTCTATTGTTGCCTGAGCTTTTGGTGTCATATCCAAGAAATTATGCCAAATTCAATGTCAAAAAGCTCTTCCCTTATGCTTCTTCTGAGAATTTTACCTCTTACATTTAGGTCTTTAGTCCGTTTTGAATTTTTGTATACAGTACAAGGTAAGGGTCCAACTTTACTCTTGCATGTACCACTTCGTGAAAAGATTGCTCTTTTCCTATTGCATGGTCTTGGCAATATCATTAAAAAAGCATTTGACCATGTAAGGCAAGGGTTCATTTATTGGGACTCCATTCTATTCTATTGGTCAAATTATCTGTCTTTTTTTCTTATTTTTAATCCTCACCCGAGAATATTTTTTTCATTGATTTTCAGAGAGGAAAAAAGGGGGAGGGGAAAAGAGAGAGAAACGTTGGTATAATTGGTTGCCTCCTACATGCACCCCAACCAGGGCCAGGGATCTAACTTACAACCCAGGGACGTGCCCTTGACCAGCATGTAGCCCAAAACCCTTTGGTGGGCAATGCAGTCCAGGGCAGTGTGTCTGTATTAACGCCAGTACCTTACTGTTTGTTTTTTATTTTTTGTTAAGATATAATTGACATATAAGTACCACACTGTTTTGATCTCTGTAGCTTTGCACTAAGTTCTGAAATCAGGAAGTATGAGCCCTCCAACTTTGTTCTTTTTCAAGATTGAGTGTTTTTTTTTTAATCTATTTTTTAAAAATCTATTTTATTGATTTTTTACAGAGAGGAAGGGAGAGGAATAGAGAGTTAGAAACATTGATGAAAGAGAAACATCAATCAGCTGCCTCCTGCACACCCCCCACTGGGGATGTGCCCGCAACCAAGGTACATGCCCTTGACCGGAATCGAACCCGGGACCCTTCAGTCCGCAGGCCAATGATGCTCTATCCACTGAGCCAAACCGGTTTCGGCTCAAGATTGTTTTGACTAGTTGAGGGTCTCTTGAGATTCCATATGAATTTTAGGATGAGTTATTCTATTTCTGTAAGAAATGTCATTGGGATTTTGATAAGAATTACATTGAATTTATAGATTGCTTTTGGTGGTACTGATATCTGAACAATATTACATCTTCCAGCTCATGGACATAGTATGGTTTTCAATTTATTTATAGCCAGAATAGCACTACAAATTCAATTAAACAAGTATTTACTGAAATCTTATTACATTCAAGGCACTATTAAAAATACAGTTCACTAAACAGAAACATTCTTCCTCTAAATCCCCTTTTCAATTCCCAAATTTAAAACACATTACTTTCTTAAAGAAGGATTTACTTCTTCTGGATTGAAGGTTGTGTCAGAAAACACGCAATTGATTTAGTCTAAAAACCAGAGAATCAGTGTATTCAGTTAACTTCCAAAGACCATTTATTTTTCTTAAATAACACTCTCCTTTAAATGGAAGGTGAAGAACCAAATGCTTGATAGAAAGATTTATATTGTACATATACTACAACCATCATCATTAGAAAACAACTCAGAAATATAGCCAGAGAAAAAAATATTTTAGAATATAATAGAAGTAATTGTTATTTGCAGATTTTTAATATTTCCTACAACTTTTGTAATATCATACTATATAAGTACAATTTTTAGTAATCTAAATAATTAAAACTTAATATGCAAATTGACCAAACAGCCAAACAGTGGGATGACCGTCCGGATGATGCTGTGGCTGCAAGCCCCGAGTCAGCCACCAGGGCCGCGAAAGCCTGCTCTTGCATGAACTTCGTGCATCAGGCCTCTAGTATTATTATACTTAAAATCCTTTTTTTCTTGAAAGATTGATGTTTATTGCATGTAACATTTAAAATTGGTTTTCTTGAGATATTAAAGGGTGTACTACATGTAACATTATTATTTAAAATAGTCTTTCTTGAAATATTAAAAATAAAATAAAAGTAAGTTACAGGAGAGATATATATCCTATATAATGCAAATCGACCAAACGACTAAGAGACCAGTCGCTATGACACGCACTGACCACCAGGAGGCAAACGCTCAATGCAGGAGCTGCCCCTTGGTGGTCAGTGAGCTCCCACAGGGAGAGCACCACTCAGCCAGAAGCTGGGCTCATGGCTGGCGAGTGCAGCAGCGGTGCTAAGGACCCCTGAGGGGTCCTGGACTGTGAGAGGGCACAGGCCAGGCTGAGGGACCCCACTGGTGTACAATCGGAGTCGGGGAGGATCGAGGGAGGCTGGCCAGCCTGGGAGGGACTGTGGGAGAGCTCTAGTGCATGTCTGGCCCATCTCACTCAGTCCCGACTGGCTGGACCCTAGCAGCAAGCTAACCTCTTGATCGAAGCGTCTACTCCCTGGTGGTCAGTGCATGTCATAGTGAGTAGTTGAGGGGGCTTAGCATATCATTAGTGTATTATATTTTGATTGAACAGCTGACTGGACAACCAGGCACTTAGCATAGTAGGCTTTTATTATATAGGATTATTTAGGATTTACTATGACTAAGAAGTGTATATTACCTGAAATCCACTGAACTGCTACTAGAATTTCTGCTGATATGATTTCCAATAAACATTTAGGTTAGATTCATGGAAGGGCAAAATAGGTTTATAGTTTTGAGTACACAAAACACAAGAGTTTATTCTTGTGTTATTATTTATTAATTATTGTATTATTTATTTGTATTACAATTGTAAACCTATATTTGCCCACCCCTGTATAATTTTTTTTTTTTTAATGAAAAACCAATAAGAATTCACTGCTTTGGCAAGTTAAAACATTTTGTAGAATACAGTTAAAAAAAATTGGAACTGATAATATATTAAAGTTTCTGGAATTAATTCATACACACACACACACACACACACACACACACATATAAAATTTACAAAGTTTATTTGACCCCAAATTCAAAATTGCCCAAGTAGCAAAATCGAAAGTGCTCCAGATGAATATATATATATATATATATTTTTTTTAAATATATTTTATTGATTTTTTACAGAGAGGAAGGGAGAGAGATAGAGAGCTAAAATCGTCGATGAGAGAGAAACATCCACCAGCTGCCTCTTGCACACCCCCTACCGGGGATGTGCCCGCAACCAACCTACAAGCCCCTGACCGGAATCGAACCTGGGACCTTTCAGTCTGCAGACTGACGCTCTACCACTGAGCCAAACCGGTTTCGGCTAGATGAATATATTTTTAAGATTAACGAGTAGCATTTGTGCTTCTCACAACAAATAAATAAGGTTAATGTAATTATATGAAAATTTAGAGCTCTTAGAAGTACAAGAAAATTAGGATCAGATTATTTCTAAATTTCTATTTTATGACTGAATATGGCAAAGAAAAGAGCCTTTGTAAATGAAAACAAAGCCAAAAGGTAAAAAACTGGTGGCTGTACTCCCGCTCCCTCGTTCCACTTTTGGGTCCTGAGCACCTGCAGGCAGGTTTACACTCCAGCACCCTCTGCTCCCGGCTCCCTACTGCCAGCTCTCCATCCTCCCCGCTGCCCCACGTGCTGTCAGGGGGCCTTCCTGAATGTAACTCTGATCATCACTGCTTTGCTCAGAAGGTTATTTAACACAGAAGGGCCAGCTCCTGAGCTTTGCAGGATGCCCCACACTCACTTTCCTGCCCGATATCTATCTATCTATCTCTCTCTCTCTCTCTCTCTCTCTCTCTCTCTTTTTTTTTTTTTAAAGAAAATAGGTATTATTGATATGAGAAAATGCTAAGTAACTGATTTACTATCTGAAAAGGGATTTACTATCGAGGAAAGGGAGGGAGGAAGAGACTGAACATAAACTGTGCACCTATGGATGAGGACAGTGGGGGATGGGGAGGGGGTGGAGGGTGGGGTGGGAACCTGGTGGAGGGGGGAGGAAATGAGGAACCTTTGTAATATTATGAACAATAAAGATTGATAAAAAAATAAATAAATAAATAAAATAAAATAAAGAAAATACATTTTCAGCTGGCCAGTGTGGCTCAGTGGTTGAGTGTCAACCCATGAACCAGGAGGTCATGGTTCGGTTCCCCGTCAGGGAACTTGTGGGCTCAATCCCCAATATGGGGTATGCAGGAGATAGCCGATCAAAGATTAGCTCTCATCACTGATGCTTCTATCTCCCTCCCTTCTCTCTTCCTCTCCGAAATCAATAAAATATATATTTAAAATAAATAAATTTTCTTTTAAAAAACTTTTATTAATTTTAGAGAGAGAGAAAAGTTGACTTGTTGTTCCACTTATTTATGCACTCATTGGTTGATTCTTGTATGTGCTCTGAACATGGATCAAACCTGCAACCTTGGCGAATCGGGACAATGCTCTAACCAACTGAGCTACCCAGCCAGGTCTCTGGCCAGATTTTTCTTGCCTTTGGCTACATCTCACCTGTGCGCAGCCACACGGAACTGCTTGCTACTCGCCGATGTGGTTGGTCCACACTCTTTGTGAGTCCGCTCTTTCGCTCATTTTCTTCCCTCTGGTCAGAATTCCTTTCCTCGCTTACTTCCTACCCAACTCTCACAGCTCTGCCCAACGTATTCTCCCCAGAACTTTTATTCCAACTGGTTATAGTCCTCTCACCAAGGTACTTCCAAGCATCTCTAAAGGAACTGGTATTCCATCTTACACACACGACTCCTCTCCACTGGGACCGTACAGTGTCTCAGGCGGAAGCGCCCGCTCTGTGCCTTGAAGCAGCTGGCACGGTGCTTTGCCCAGTGGAGGTGAGGCACTCAAGTATGTACTCAGTCAAACTGTATGGAGTTCAGCTTCAAGAAAGTCACTGGGAGGAAAATATTTGGAGTCACAGGCACAAGCTGAGAGGTCTGCGGATAGCACTGTGATAGAGTCTCAAAACAGGCAAAATTTGTAGCAATGGGAAGAATATTTTACTCTGGCAGGACTCCGACCTAGAGGCTTCTGTGAGGTCATGTCAGAAAAACAAACGCAAAACCTCTCTTTTTCCAGGTAAATAATAACGAACTAACGGGAGAGCAGCCTTTAAAAAATTACCATTTTGGCCGAGACTGGTTTGGCTCAATGGATAGAGCGTCGGCTTGGGGACTGATGGGACCCGGACCCGGGTTCGATTCCGGTCAAGGGCATGTACCTTGGTTGCGGGTATATCCCCAGTAGGGGGTGTGCAAGAGGCAACTGATCGATGACTCTCTCTCATCGATGTTTCTGGCTCTCTATCTCTCTCCCTTCCTCTCTGTACAAAATCAATAAAATATATTAAAAAAAAATTTACCATTTTGCACAAGTCAAACTGTAGAAAGTAAAACAAGAAGTATTAGCAATTCTACTATAATGAAATCACAAATAGTCCTAATGATTTAATTAGCTCCAGAAAAGGGCTTTTGTGAATTTACTCCCAATAGAAAGCCACACTAAAAATCAGTAGTTAACTACAGGCTTCAAAAGTGAGTGAATGAATGAATAAATGCGCTAATAAGACCTAATTCACTATAAACCAGTGGTTCCCAAAATATCTGTGGGGAAGAAAATATTTCCTCTCTGTTGCAGACCGACACTTATAAAATCATTATAAAAAAAAATACTATAAAAATGCTGCAGCAAATGTATACAGGTTGATGCATCTTTCCTGTATGTGTCATGGAACAATCACAGACTCTGCAAACGGGCAGCCATCTGCTCTGTTCCCACCAACCCACATACAATCAACACACTAACAGTGCCGGGAAAGGCAGGACGTGTGCCTACCTTCTGCTCTTGCACCTCAAACACCGCTTCGTGGACGCTGCAGGCAAAAAGGGAGGTGGGCAGGTCACTTAGATCCATCATCTCTTCCAAGTCATCGTCATTTTCACCAAAAACCATCTCCTCTTCCTCCTCCTGGTCACTGGCACAGAGACCTGGCTGGCCGTCATTCCACGATTTCATGGTGTCCCTCAGCATTTTCCCCTAAAAGCAGGTCTTCTCTGTGGTTAAAGTTCTAAGATGTCTACCGGGCATCTACTGTCAAGAAAAGAAAACAAAAGAGGTAAGATTTTGAGCAAACAATGTTCCAATCAAGTCTCAAGACAGCAATTCATCAAGGGAAACAATTTTATTCACTAAAGATAAATCAGCATTTCAATCAGCTCATTACAGTCTTCACAACTGAATTCTATATGCACTAACTTTATTTGCTTAGCATATTTTGTATAATATAGTTCACTGGCGATGATATAATACCCCCCCCAAAAAAAAAATAAAAATAAAAAAGGAAAACGGCAAAGTTTTCTAGTGAAACCGAGGGGGAAAAGGTAACAGAAAATGAGATAGCATCAATATGTATGCTAGTTTGCAAGCCGCAGGAAGGAAAATGTGAACCAGAACTGCCTTCACATATTTGTTGTGGGTTTTAGTCTACAACATGGAAACTGCACAGCAGAATAAAACCCACACTGATTCACTCACCATCTGCAGCTGAAATGTGGTCAGCGAGGAGCTGATGTTACCTCTGTTAACCAATTTGGGTTTTTTGGATATACTCTCAAAGAATTAAGTTACGGAACTGAAAGCTCCATACAAAGTCAGTCCTTGTTAACATCAGAAGTATTTACCGTAGGTAACATGTATCATAGACAACAATCAAAACGATGTCCTTTTCCGAACACTTAAAAAATCAAGAGTTTTAAACCCAAAGCATGGAGCTCCCGAGTGCCTGTGCTGAGCTTGGAAGAGAGCCTGCCTGTGTACGTGCGTGCCCCTCTGCTCCAATGACTGCCCCCACACCCACCAGCAGAGAGCCTTAACCTTAACACACGTGAAGATGCCGAAACAGAACTCAAGAAATGCCAAGCACGGAAAAGTTAAGTGACCATTACTATTACCTCAATAATACTCAATTGATTTTCCTTCTTATTTCAAAGAACATAAGGCAGCAAATTTATGGCTTACATAGAGCACACTACAGGATGTTAATCCTAATACATAAAAAGCCAGGGCCACCATGACCGAAACAACCGACAGACGACCACACACAGACTGCGTGGGGCAATGGGGCCGGCAGGGGGTTAGTGAGGGATGACCAAACGACTGAGCAGCAGGCCATGTGGGGCAGCAGGCCGTGTGGGGCACCAGGCTGGGGGGGGGGGGCAGTTGGGGGCAACCAGGCTGGAAGGGGGAGACATTTGGGGGTGACGAGGCTGGCAGGGGGCAGTAAGGGGAGACCAGGCCACCGGGGAGGGGGGTAGTAAGGGACAACCAGGCCAGCAGAGGTGGGCAGTAAGGGTCGATCAGCCCAGCGGGGGGAGGGGTGGTGGTGGTGGTGGTGGTGCTGGAGGGGGGTGTCAGTTGGGGGCAACCAGGCAAGCAGGCAGGTAAGCAGTTAGGAGCCAGCGGTCCTGGATTGTGAGAGAGATTCTGACTGCCGGTTTAGTTGAACATCCCCTGAGGGGTCCTGGATTGGAGAGGGTGCAGGCTGGGCTGAAGTGACAACCTCCCTCCACCCCCCACCCCCCCACGTGAATCTGTGCACTGGGCCTTTAGTTATAGGATTAAAACAGAGGTTTTGTTGAAAACAAATCAGAAAAAACTAATTTTTAAAAAGTAATAATATCTTTACTCTCTTGAATAAACATTTTCTGAATGCCTACCGTGTGCAGGGATTACTAGGGACAGCAGGTAAATAAGACCTGGTTCCTATCCTCAAGGGGCTCTCATAAAGCAAGAATGTCTTCTCAACACACTGACCACTCCGGAAGGATCGTGCTCCTTTAGCTGGTCCCTATACTGTCCATTTCTCTTTCTCCTTCTGCCCCTTTCCCTCCAGCAAATACACCTGCTCAAGATTCCCGGCCCACCCAGCCTGCATTAAAAAAGACCCTTTCAGAGTTCCCTTCCCATCAGTTTACCTCTCTTTCCGGATTTCCTAACTTCCCGGAAAGAGTAAGTCTTTGCTGGGTTCACTTCCTCAACGCCAGCCGCTCCTGAATCCAGAGTGGCTGGGCTTCGGTCGGACAGCGACGGTTTCCTCGGAGCTGGAACCTAACATCAGGCCTCGGCCCAGCTCTGCAGCCCGAGTCCCTGCCACCACCCAGCACTCTGAGCCCCCTGCGGCCCTGCCCTCTGGTCCCCGTCCTTCCCACCCCTCCTTCCTCCCAGCTGCCTTCATCACTGACTCCTCTTTCTCCACTCACCCTCTACAACGTCTCTCTCTGAGGTTCCCCCCGTCCTCCTCCTCTTCCTCCTCCACCAGCCATCCCCAAGCATCTAACCACCTCGCCACCAGAGCTTCTTGCCTCCTGTTTCATTCTTAAGCCAGGAAGGATGTCACCAAAGCTGAGGGGGAAGCGAGGGCAGAACCCTGGGCAATGAGAGGGTGGGGAGGGGGTTTGGAAAAAGGACACAACCCCGTGAGACTGTGAGCTGCCCCTGAGCACACCGCTCTGTGTGACTTACAACCTCCCTCCCCTGAGTTCTAGAGACTTCTATTTTTAGCTTTCTATTGAATAAGTCTACTTGGGTAAGCCTACAGGTACTACAGTGGTTTTAAATGTATTCGTTTAATTAGATTACTGTGCTGGAAATCTCCAATCTGGAGAGGAACCAGAGGAGGGGGAAATAGTATCTAACTGTGGCTCTTCGTGGCAATCTTTTCTTCAAGACTGCGTGGTCAGGTGGAGCTCCTGGCTCTCACAGCGCTTCGTCTATTTTTCTGTTATGGACTCACCTTGTGACTATTTGTTTACAACTCACCCCGAGCTACCAGACCATGGCTGCCTTTGAGCCCCCAGTCCCTGGCCCAGCTTCCAGCTTCCAGTAGATGCTGAATCAGGATTGCTGGATGCAAGCAGATAGCACTGTGTTTGCACCACAGACAGGGCAGCACAGACAAAGGAAAACACAGTTCTGCGTGAGACCAGAGCCAGCTTCCCACAGGCGGTTATGGGGAGACTGACAGGATGAGCGCCATTTCAGCAGGAAAAGCATGGGAGTGCCTCTCCAGCACAGCAGCTCAAGGGCAAACCAAGGTCAGGGTGCGCAGACATCCAGCAATCTTGTGTGGCCAGAGTGGGCCTGCTTGGCGGAGATGGCATGAGACAATGGTAGAACGGTAGGAAGGAGCCAGGAACCCGGGAAAACAAGGCTAGAGAGTTTGGACGTTAAGATCCCATCGGTATCAGCATGCCACTGAGGTGTGTAGGCAGGGAGATGATACAATCAACCCAATTCAACTGTCAGTATCACTAAAGGTGGACCGTCTTTGTACCTTAGAGGCACGGATGACGGATGTTTTGAATCTCCTCTACCTCCAACATATTAAAAAGAGGAGAGGAAAACACTGTGCCCGTTTTTTATTTTTGTTGTTGTTTTTTTGTTTTTAGAGATTTGAGAGCCAGGGAGCTCTGAATGGCTAGATTTTGAAATCTGAGAAAGTCAAGTTATTTCTGATAAGGTTTTTTGTTTGTTTCAAAGTCCTTCCTATAACCCCTTAAAAAAAAAAAATCAGAGCACAGGAAACAATGCTTCACCTGATTTAAAAAAATTTCTTAGAATGTTACACCTCCATTTCCTGTTTTCTACCTGTGTTTTTGGTAACTTTCTTGGAGGGATTATAATTTCAAACAGAAAAATTTTAGGAATAGTAAAAGGGCCCTAGCAGGTTTGGCTCAGCGGAGAGTGACAGCCTGCAGACTGAAGGTCCCGGGTTTGATTCCGGTCTAGGGCACATGCTCAGGCTGCGGGCTCCATCCCCAGTGTGCAGTGTGCAACAGGCAACCCATCAATGATTCTCTCTCATCACTGATGTTTTTATCTCTCGCTCCCTTCCTCTCTGAAATCAATAAAAATATATTTAAAAAAATAATAGTACAAGGAATTCCTGTATACTCTTTACCCAGAGTTATCATTACTTATATTTCTGCCTATTTTTAAAAATAACTCTCTATTTTTATATATATACTTCCCCCCTGAATCATTGAGCGTAAGATGTGGGCCCCCTTATTTCCCATTACTTCAATGTGTAAGAATATATTTTCTTTTCTTTTTTTTTTTATTTAATATATTTTATTGATTTTTTACAGAGAGGAAGAGAGATAGAGAGTTAGAAATGTTGATGAGACAGAAACATCGACCAGCTGCCTCTTGCACACCCCCTACTGGGGATGTGCCCGCAACCAACGTACATGCCCTTGACCGGAATCGAACCTGGGACCTTTCAGTCCGCAGACCGATGCTCTACCGCTGAGCCAAACTGATTTCGGCAAGAATATATTTTCTAACTTAACCCACACTACAATGGCCAAAACTAGGAAATTTAACATTGGTGTAATACTATTATCTAAATCAGAGTCTATATTCAAATCTCAGCTATCCCAATGTCCTTTATAGCTATTTTCTCTTTAATATTTTTAGATTGTTAAATTATTTGACTTTTGTTCCGAGATAGCTCAATAATCTTTATAGTTTTGTCATATTTTTTTCACTTACACATTACTGCATATTTGATACAGTTTTTAAAAGGATGGATTGATGAAATATGACAGTAGCTGTAAACAAGTTTGAAGAGTCTTTAAGTCTATCCCATCAGACTAGATCAGGTTCCATAATCAGACTTTTCTAGATTTAAACTCTGGCTCCCCTATGTTTGCTTTGCTTCCCTTTTGGTTTCCTCATCTATAAAATCCTATCCTATATGATAAAAGCATAGTATGCAAATTGTCCCCTCGACCAGTAGACAGGGCTGCCTGGGGAAGGGCGTATGCGGCCAGCAGCCAGAAGCTGCTAGGGACCCTACTAGTGCACAAATTTTGTGCACTGAGCCTCTAGACCTACCTAATAAAAGAGTAATATGCAAATTGACCATCACACCAAGACACAAGTTGGCCGCCCCCATGTGGTCAAAGATGGCTGCCCCCATGTGGACACAAGATGGCCGCCACAAGATGGTTTGCAGGGGAGGGCAGTTGGGGGGGACCAGGCAACCTCCTGGTTCATGGGTCAATGCTCAACCACTGAGCCACCCTGGCCCGGCTGTTAGATTGTAATAGAAAGAGATATGATCAAAGCCAGCCAAGAGACCTGACAATCCTAGCACACATGGGGGAAAAAAATCATTTTATAAGGCAACTCAGTTATCACTTTAAAAGTAGCTTTGTTTTATTAAGGCAAAGAAAAAGAATCACAAAAGGATACCGGTTCTATGCTGTTATTACTGGAGTTGTTGCCAACTCTGACAAGACTCAGCTGTCCCTCGCTTTACTAACTGGTTCAACAGGAGGGGAGGAGCTTGTGCAAGCAAAGTTCAGCATCATCCCCAGTGCAACTGTAGTGAGGCTGGCTTCCGCAAACTGTTCCTTCATGGAAACATCAAATGAGTGGAAAACTCCTAAGTAGCATGACCATCTGCTCCGCTACAACGAGCCTTGTGACAAAAGCAATCCATCAAGGCAAAATGTCAAGCTCATGGGTTTGGCTTTGCATTTTAAGTTCTGACCAGAAAAGATAAATTCCTCCTCCTCCTCCAGGATTAAAAAACACATTTCCCTTAAAAAAAAAAAATATGGAACGCTTCACAAATTTGTGTGCCATTTCTGCACAGGGGCCATGCTAATTTTCTCTGTATTGTTCCAATTTTAGGATACGGGCTGCCAAAGGGAGCACTAAATTTCCTTTTGAAAGAAATACGCTTCTCAACTGAGTGAACTTTAAACTGCTTCCGTCAGGCGAGGTGCACTTACTATTTCTGATGTGCTCAGAACGCTACTGATCAATTCTGGAAGCCAGCAAGCACTCCATTTCAGCTCTCCAGTGCCCTGCTAAGGAACCTTTGGCAAAGTCATGTGGCCTTTTGCTTTCTGTTTGTCCTCTCACCTATAACGTAAGGAAAATACTCACAGGGGCTGTGGAACTACTAACTTCCTTTTTAAAATGTCTGAAATATAAATTTAGACTAAATTTCTTTTAAAGAAATGCCTTCAGGATTGTCACTGGGGGGGGGTTCTGAATGGCTGTCATTCAAGCCTGTATTTTCTATTCCGTCCTCATTCACCATTCACAGGAAGAACTTTATTTTTTTTAAATTCATTGTATTTATTTTATTTTTAAATAAATTTTTATTAATTTCATAGAGGAAGGGAGAGGGAAAGGAACATCAATGGTGAGAATCATTGACTGGCTGCCTCCTGCATGACCCCTATTGGGGATCAAACCAGCAACCCGGGCATGTGCCCTTGATAGGAACTGAACCTGGGACCCTTCAGTCCACAGGCCAATGCTCTAACCACTGAGCAAAACCAGCTATGGCTATTAAAATTTATTACATTTTTATAGCTGTAGTGAAAAGAAAATTGGTGCAACTGTAAAGTAAAATAGGTGAAAAGTCAATTTTTGGTATTTTGTATGTTTCAATAACCTATGCCTTCTTTTCAGATAATCTAGAATTGGAACTGTTATAATCATTGAGATTCAGTGCCTCGTGAGGAATAGTATTTGTTAGTTTGAGAGAGAAAGCAGAAACAACACAAATCAACTGTCAGAACATATGGAAGTAACAGATTTTAAAGAATTGAAGTAGAAATATAAAAGACTTATACTATTTGTTCTGCTGTATGTATAATTCATTTTCCCTCACTATAACTTCTACATTCTAAGAGAAAAGTGGAGATCCATTATCTGACCACCAATTTCTGTGTGCGTGTTGTTTTTTTGTTTTGGGGGGGTGTGGTTAAATAATAAGCGATAATGAACTTCAGAGCTTCCATTTTTTCACAGGCTTAATGGACTTCCAAATCATACTATTTTTCATGACGTTTGGCTTATTTCAACCAAAAAAATCCTCCAGCACCGTGCAAAATTTGTTCTCATTTGTAACCCTTAACACCCACAAGTCTAAAAGCTTTACAAATATTATCATTCAACTAGATGCCCTTTGCACAAAAATCCATGCAAGAGTAGGCCTTCCTTCCCCCAGCTGCCGGCTCCGGCTTCCCTCTGCACCCGGGACCAGGGCTCCCCTCCTCTGGCCGCTGGCAGGCACCCTGGACCCGGGCTGGCTTCCCTCTAGCCCAGACTTTGTCAGGAAGGACGTCTGGAAGGATGTCCAGTCGAATTAGCATATCACCCTTTTATTATTAGAGATAGTGGAAAAACTCTTCACTAAAAGCACTGAAATCTCTCCCCAAGCTAAGACAGAAAAGGTTTGCCAACCTAGTAAAATGTAAAAAAAACCAAGGGGGTGGGGGGAGACTATTAGTTTTCAGGTCTTCCATTGTCTTCCTGCTCCCCAAGTTATACCATGAGAAAACCCCCACCAAAAGGGGCAGAGTGGCATGATGCACAAACATCTTCATCCTCAGTCTCAATATCGTGTCTTTATCATTTAATACACAGGACCAGAGCTAGTGAAGCGATATCATCAAAAAATCATATATAACCATAGCTACCAAGATGTCAGTGGCTTCTCTTACCGAATACGGATTTCTGGGGAAAGTCAGAATGGATGCAGGGTGCGTAGGACAGGTGGTTTTTCTGTAAGAGGGAGCGCATAGTGCGCACACTGAAGCATCGCCTTAATCCCAGCCTGTCTCAGAAACCTGGATCTGAACACAGACTTCCTAATCCCCGAAGGGGAGGGTCAGGCTTTGCACGGAAGCCGGCGTGAAGCAACAACCTGCAAGCAGGGCACCGCTGCTCTATGGGTCCAAGGCAGCAGATGGAAACAGCCGACAGCCAAGTTTCAAGAAGTTAGGGAACGCGCAGTGCATCGCGGGGGAGGAGGGCCGAGAGAGAAACAGGGGTCCCGGCTTCTGGCCTCCCTGTGGGTCTCCCCTACAGCACCTCCCCTGCCCTCAGGGGCAGGCTGGGCCTGCCAGCTTTTCCAAAGTCAAACAGCCGCCTGCAGAGCACTGTGGGTGGAGGGGAGGGGGCAATTTTCTTATTTTCTTAGTTTTGTTTCCCAAAACACCCCCTCCCCACCCCCCGCTCCCGAGCTGCAGGGGAGACGCTGGGCACGAGAGGGGCTGGCCCAGGGGGCAAGGACGCCGCGGTGTCTCCAGGGTCTGGGGCACCGAGCGCCCACCCCTCCCGGGCACTGGCGCGCCGTGCGTCGTCTTTCACCATTTCTGTTGTTTTGGTTGAACTTTGCGGACCCGGCGCGGGCGGAGTACCTGTCGGAGCTGCGTGGGCCCGCCGCACCCCGCCCAGGGGACTCACCTGCGCCCTCGGCAGCTCCAGCCCCGCTGCAGGCGGGCGGGCAGCCGGGGGAGGCCGGCGGCGCTGCGTGGGAGCCGGACGCCAGGAAGCAGCCGGGCCCGGTGAGACGTGCCGGGCGGGAGCCGAAGCGGAGTCGGTGCGGGCAGCCTGGCCGCCACACCCTCGTCGTCGCCCCGCGGGAGAGACCGCCTCGGCCCGGGAACCCGCGTCGTGAAGGCCCAAGCGAGCAGCAAGCGTCGCCCGCGCCCAGCCCCGCGCGCTCCCGCCGCGCCCGCCCCCTCCCCCGCGGAGCCGCCCGGCGCAGGCGCCCGAGGTCGGCGGCCCGAGGGTGCGCGGGGCCCGGCGCCGGCAGGAAGCGGCCCCGCCCCGAGCGCGCGGCCGTGGAGCGGGGCGGGGTCCGGGCGCGCGCGCTGGGCTGGCGCTGCTGGTTCCGGGCGGTGGTGGGTGGGGGTTTGGGCTGGCTCGCTGGGGCGGGGCCGCGAGGGACCCCTAACCCCAGGACCCGGGGCGACTTCCCCCCCGAGGCCAGAAGCAGTTGGTATCTCTAGGGATTGGGGCACCATATTAAGATTAGGAATATGTTAATATCAATTAACATATTAATATTAGGACTATTATTCCTAATGCTTATATTAATATTAGGAATATTAATAAAATTTTAATTAGGAACATTAATTACCATATTAATATTAGGAATATTCCTAATGCTCATATTAATATTAGGACTATTCCTCCTGCTCATGTTAATATTAGGAATATTATGAGCATTTGCTGAGGGCCTGGTACTGTGTGCCGTGCGCGCCTGCTTTGCGCGCTTTGCCTCGCTTACCCTCCCGGCGAGCAGCGAACAGCATAGGATCCTCATTTCATAGACGCGGAGGGCTCCCTGGTGCTTGATTGCCAGGCGAGAGAGGCTGCTAGGAGGTGGCTGAGCTATAGGTAAGCGCCTGGGTGTGCAGCTGCTGATCCCTGGCTCTTAACCACGTGGGGTACTGCCGCCCCCTCCTCCCTCCACCCTCCCCTCTGCACCCTGTGAACAATATTAATAACGCTTAGGTTTTTAGATCTTCCCGCCCCTGCCCTTCTTTATAAAACACTTTCCATGCAGTCTTGCTTGATGCTCCCCGAAGCCCTGGGAGACAGTGGAGCATAATTAAGGCTTCTTGGACAAACAGAGCAAGGGCCTCAGCTGTTCAGTGAGTTGTCCACAGTTACAGGGGTAGGACTGGGGCTTCCTTTGATAGATATCCGTATTATTATCTTATTTTTTAAACATATTTTTATTGATCTCAGGAAGGGAGAGGGAGAGTGATAGAAACATCAATGATGCGAGAGAATCATGGATTGGCTGCCTCCTGCATGCCCTCCACTGGGAGTTGAGCCTGCAAACCCAGGCATGTGCTCTGAACCATGCCGTCCTGTTTCATAGGTCAAGGCTTAACCACTGAGCCACACCAGCTGGGCTTGTGTGTTGATTTTATTGTGTGGGTTTTTTTATTTTTTTATTGGACATTTGGACCAAGTTTAGGAGAAAGACTGTGTCTCTTCCCTTAGACTACAGAGAGGGAAACAGAGGCACAGACCAGGACAGGAATCTGTTTTAAGGATTGCAGTTGCAGGAAAATCAGTCTGATCACTGCCCCCACCTCTCCCAATAACCCTCTCAAAGTCAGAGTGAAGCAAACTGAAGCTCAACAGCAAGGAGGTAGTGCTGTCAGCACTCAGCACCCGGGTCATGATCCTCTACCTTCGGAGACTTATGTCCAAGGACTGCCCTCCACGTCCCCTGCCCCGCTCATTCTGTTGTCTCTGCTGTTCCCCACCTTGACCTAACCAAGCTCTTCTCTTCCATTTACTTAACAAATATTTACTGAAAGTCACTTCTTTTGTTAGGGTCACCCTAAGAACCGCAGTCATCTTTCTTCTCTAAATTCCTCTAACACAGCAACTTTGGCGAAAACGGAGTTTTTCGGTCAAGTGAGTTTGAAAACTGCAGCATTCCGTATCCCTGACTGAGGATCCATGATGCACATTAACAGAGAAATGGCTCTGAGAAATCCCACAATCTAAACAGCGCCTTAACTGGGAGCTTCCCTGAGGTATTAGGCCCTCAGGGAAAGGCCCACGGGGAAGCCTACACAAATCTGTCCCTCGGGGGCTCACAGCGAGGGTAGAGGAAACAGTTGTATACAGGCACTCACAAAGGCATGTGTAAAGTGCTAACACAGCGGAGGAAGAAGTGAGCAATTAATTCTACCTAGAAAACAAGGGAAGGTTCTGCAGGGAAGAGGCCATGTGAGCCCTCCCTGGTTTGGCGCAGTGGATAAAGCGTCAGCCTGCGGACTGAAGGGTCCTGGGTTCAATTCCGGCCAAGGGCATGTACCTCAGTTATCAGCTTGGGCTCTGTTCGGGGCTCATGCAGGAGGCAACCAATCGATCACATCAATGTTTCTCTGTCTTCCCCTCTCTCTTCTACTCTCCCTATAACAATAAAAATAAAAATCAATGGAAAAATATCCTCGGGTGGGAATTAACAAAAAACCAACCAACCAACCAAAAAAAAAAAAAAAAGGCTATTTGAGTAGGAGTTTTCTAGGTGGAGGATATGGAAAAGGCATTCCAGAGAAATAACAGCTTAGTTGGACATATAAGTAAATCTTTGTGTTGGTTTTTGGTATTAAATATTATTCAAATTTTTTTGTTTTATTGTTTATTTTTTTTTGCATGCAATATGCCACTCAAACTGAGTTAAGCAATGATGGGATTCATGGACTCATATAACAGAAAAGTCATGGACTTCAGGCATGGCTGGATCCAGGTGCTTAAACTGTGACATCAGGATGTAGTCTTTGTTCTCCATTCCCTGACTTTGTTTTCTCGTTGACTTTTCATTCTCAAGCTGCCTTTCCCAATGAACGGGCAGAATAGCTGCTTACAACTTCCAGTCGCATCCCTACCAGCAGAAGGAGAGTTTCTTTTCCTCCATGCTGTCAACACAAGTCCCAGGACTGCTCTTGTTGGTCTATCTTGGTTCCTTTACATCACTAAACCACTCTCTTGAGAAGGGAGAAGGGATATTCTTGCAACTCAGGCCTGCCTCATGTACTTGCCTCTGGGGTTGAGATCAGCAGCTCTTAAACCTCATGGACTGAGCGCCGGGGAGAAGTGGCTTCCTGTGGGAGGTGCTTTCTTCCCCTTGGATCTACCTTCTGCCATTTTCTTTTCTGATTGGTGCCTCAGGAAGCCGACCCGCATGGCTGGCTTGGATGGGTGCCTGTGGCTTACAGTCACATTCGTTCCAGTAGAAGGTGTTGGGAGGAGTTGAGAGGGCTGGAGAAGGATGAGGGAGGGTATTATTTCATAGTCCCCTTCCCTTCTAGGTCACTGCAGGTAGGCCACATACATCTACCGAGGCTTCTGTCAAGCGATTCTTTTCCTACAGGTCTCTCTCCCGGTTCTGATAGAGTCTCCCTTCCCTTGGCCTAGAGGTGGAAATGGCTCTTCTCTGTTGGAAGCTCAGGGTCTCATACCATCTCCCCTCAAATCCTCCTCCTGCTGGAACCCTGATGGTTACATTCGTCAAAAGCAATTCAAGTTTCTGCCCAGCTGGTGTGGCTCAGTGGTTGAGCATCAATCCATGGACCAGGAGGTCATGGTTCCATTCCCAGTCTGGGCTCATGTCTGGGTTGCAGGCTCAGTCCCCGGAAGGCGGGGGAGGGGGTGGGGAGAAGGTGCAAGAGGCAGCCGATTGACGATTCTCTCTCATCATTGATGTTTCTACCTCTCTCGCCCTCTCCTTTTTTGAAATCAATAAAAATATGTTTTAAAAAAATGTAATTCAAGTCTCTATTACCGAAAGGAAGGGAAAGGACAAAGAGCAGGCACTTGCAATCAAATAGCCATCCGTTATTAGAGTAGCGTTACTGCGATAACGCAGACCAGAGATGGCAGTGGCCTGGCCAACAGTCATAGAAGAGAAAGTGGTGAAAAAAGATTATGATCCTGGCTGTATTATAAGGACAAAGGTAACAGAATGTACTGGTGAGTTACATGTACATGGTGAGCATGAGGGAAGCGTTGAGGAAGTAGTTGGAAAACATAGGTCTGGAGCCCAGGGTGAACTCGGGCCAGGCGGGGTGGTTTTGGAGGGAGGGTGATGGCTGGTTGAAATCATGGGCTCAGCTGAGATGACCCGGGAAGAGCATGTGGAACAGAACACAAAAGGGCAAAGGGCAGGATCCAAAACAGCACCCACCTTTTTGTGGCGGGCAGAGGAAGAGTTTCCATGTTGAACCTTACCGACTAGGTTATGAGAAACTCGCGAGTAAGCACGGAATCTTCCACATCTTTCCTCTTCCCATCGTGTCCAGCAAGGTGCTGGGCACACAGTGTGGAATAGATGCTTGTGATGAATGAACTCGACACAGTTTCACATTTCTAACCCTCCTTCCCATCACTGTGAGGTTTGAGTTTCAGGCAGAGAGAAAGAGAGGGAGAGAGAAGTTGACCCCTTGTGGCTGGACCCACTTGACAGCTGTGCTGAGGCTGGCAAGTATCTTCTGTCCTGGGAAACGGAGGGAGCCGGTCAGATGCTGCTGCAGATGTTCAGGGACTCATCTCGTGCCTCTCAGGAGGATTTCCAGAGAGGCGATTTCATTTCAGATTTTGTCACTCTTGGGTAGATTTAAAAGTCAGTTCTTTAAAATCTCTAAATTAGATTTGTGCTAGGGAAGTAGGAGAAGGGGTGAAAGATCTCCATCTCACCTTCGTGCATTGCTGATGGAATGTAAGTGGAGATGACTGTTGTTTTTTTTTGGAAACTGTTTGCCCGTGTATCAAGCTAAATGGACACCTAGCCTATGACCCAGAAATTCTAATGTAAGCAAATGTCCATCCCTCCCCCCAAAAAAATGCTTTTTATTCGTACTATCCCCAAACTGGAAATATCCCAAGTGTCCATCAAAAGAAGAATGGGTAGCCCTGGCCAGTGTGGCTCAGTTGGTTGGGCATCGTCCTGAGCACTGAAAGGCTGCCAGTCTGATTCCTGGTCAGGCACATGCCCGGGTTTCAGGCTCGATCCCTGAGTAGAGGGCGAGCAGGAGGCAACTGATTGATGTTACACTCTCGCATGGATGTTTCTCCTTCTCCCTCTTCCTTCCTCCCCTCTAAAAATCAATAAACTATTGAAAGAAAAAGAATGGATAAACAAACTATGGCATATTCAAGCAATGGTCTCCTACCCAGCCTGAAGGAGCTGGTCTTTAAACAATGCAATCCCTGGATTTGTTAGGAGACATTATTTCCTGATTGCTTTGAGTGGCAGGCAGATTGAGAATAAGATCCAAATGACCAATTAGAAAGGAAGGGGCGCAGAGAGAGCCCAGGAGAAAATGGAACGCTAAAAATGGACAGCTGCATGAATAGCCCAGGGACTAAAATTATTTTGATTTTTCTTGACTATCAGTCAGGAGACAGGAGTCAAACTGACAGCTATTTGGAGACAGGCGATTTGAACGGGAAGAATTTAATAAAAGCCCAGCTGGTGTGGCTCAGTGATTGAGCATTGACCCATGAACCAGAAGTTCAACCCATTCAGGGCACATGCCTGGGTTGCAGGTTCGATCCCCAGTAGGGGGTGTGCAAGAGGCAGTTATTCTCATCATGGATGTTTCTATCTCTCTCTCCCTCTCCCTCTCTGAAATTTAAAAACAAACAAACAAAAACAAACAAAAACCATTAAAAAAAAAAAAAAAGAATTTAAGCCCAACTGGCATGGCTCAGTGGGTGAGCATGGACCAAAGAGCCAGGAGGTTATGGTTCAGTTCCCTGTCAGGGCACATGCCCAGGGGGTGGGCTCAGTCCCCAGTGTGAGGCGTGCAGGAGGCAGCCGATCAATGATTCTCTCTCATCGATGTTTCTAACTCTCTCCTTCTCCCTTCCTCTCTGAAATCAATAAAAATAATTTTAAAACGAACTTAATATAAAGGATTGTTACCAAGATACGTACAAAGATATTGACTAGTAACTAAATAGGTAAAAAGCACTCTTGGGGATGATGGAGTAGCAATTGCAGAAAGAGGCTACCATTCCCAGAAGGGAAGGAACCATGAAAGAAGTTGCCATTATTAACATTTAAAAGGTGCTGAAACCGGTTTGGCTCAGTGGTAGAGGGTAGGTCTGCGGACTGAAAGGTCCCGGGTTCAATTCCGGTCAAGGGCATGTACCTTGGTTGTGGGCACATCCCCAGTAGGAGGTGTGCAAGAGGCATCCGATCGATGATTCTCTCTTGTCGATGTTTCTAGCTCTCTATCCCTCTCTCTTCCTCTCTGTAAAAAATCAATAAAATATATTAATAAAATAAAATAAAATAAAAGGTAAGAGGGTATTCAGCCATAAACATGAACAAAGTATGGACACATGCTACAGCTCAGATGAACTGTGAAAACATGTGAAGGGAAAGAAGCCAGGCACACAAGTTCACATATCTCATGGTTGGTAACTGCAGCTCGCGAGCTGAGGTTTGCCTCTCTGTTGACTAATGAGCTTGCCAACCACTGGGTTGGGGCTTAAGTCATAAGGAACAACAACAGCCTGTAATTATTGGAATCGAGAGTCTATCGGATTCCATTCATGTGAAAATCCAAAGTAGGGAGATCTAGAGAGACAGAAAGTAGATTAGTGGTTACCAGAAGCTGGGAGGGTGGGATGGGGGTATAGGGAAGGATAGCTAAAGGGTACTGGGTTTCTTTTTTATTATTTATTTATTTATTTAAATATATTTTATTGATTTCGTACAGAGAGGAAGGGAGAGAGATAGTTAGAAACATTGATGAGAGAGAGTCATCGATCAGCTGCCTCTTGCACACCCCCTACTGGGGATATGCCTGCAACCAAGGTACATGCCCTTGACCAAAATCGAACCCGGGACCCTTCAGTCCCCAAGCCAACGCTCTATCCATTGAGCCAAACCGGTCTCGGCCTGGGTTTCTTTTTTAAAAAGACGTGATAAAATATACATAAAAGTTCAACTGCTCTAGAAAAAAAATTAGCCAAATATAAGATGCAAACTCAAAAGCCATCACACGGGTTGTTTTCAAAATTAAATACCACTTTATACTTTTTCTTTGCATCTAGCACACACATTTTTTTTGTTGTTGTTGAAAAATAAGACATGCCATATTAGTCAAGAAGTTAACAAAATAGAAGCATCCACATAGAATATATTCTAAGGTGACTTCATTTACATAGCTTCTCAGAGAAACACATAGTTCTTTTTGCTCATCAGCCAGTGTTGGACCAGGTTTAGCATTCACCAGGCGGCAGGGGGGTTTCCCACCACCTCCCTGACTTGTATACACACAGCACCATCAAGCTGGCCGGTTTCCACCGGAAATTCAATGGAGACGCCAGTCCTTTGTTCCCTACCCAGCGTCCAGTTCCATGCTGCAAACCCCCATGGGACTTCAAGCTCCATGGGATGGTATCGTCGGACCTGGAGCTTCATGGGAGGCGTCACGGGAAGAGAGCGCTGAACTTTGGTCAAAACCAATCAGGGAAACCAGAATCCCAGGCTCTAGAGGAGGAGACCCCGGAGCGGGGAGAGGAAGACCACAGAACGGCATTGTGGCCGCTGGAAAGGAGAGAGAGGCGTGATATTCAATGTGCGTGGAGACTGGGGAGGCCTTGGGGGTAACAGAGCCATGAGGACAAATGATGATTCAGGATGCGAGTGGAAAGGTGATGTCCCCTCCCCTGAAGAGCAGCGGGACTGGATTTTCACCCCCCTTTTGTGTTCTGTTCTTGCAGGACTGCAGCTCCTCCCTAGGCATAAGGAAGGCCTCCTTTCCACCCAGTGCCCGTCCCGCCATTCTGTTCCTCCTGAGCCATGCAGGACTGCGGGCCTCCGACGATGACTCCAAGCTCTGCCTCCAGGAGCTCAAGGCCCTCTGTGATCAGCTCCCACTGCTTATTGCTCCAGGCTCATCTCCCATCATCCCCCCCCCACGCCCCCATGTCCCCCTGTGACCCCTCCCTCCCTACTTCTGTGCCTCTGCAATCACTGGCTCCTCTGCCTGGGAGGGGTTGGGGTGGGGATGAACATTGGGACTTCCCATGCTTTGTCCAAAACTTAGATTTGCCAGTCATCAGTGAGTGGGGCCCACATCACCTCCGTTTTGAATACCTCATTCTAGGCTCAGGACCTGACCTATAGCAGGACCCCCCAAAACTGGCCTTTTCTGTGGTCCTCTGTTGCTCCTGCCTGCCCTGCCAGTTTCCCTGCCGTGTCTGGGTGTTTGTGTCTCCCCCTACCGGCCTGGAGGGCAGGAGCCACTCTGTACCTTTTTGTCCTCACTGTCCAAACGCTTAAAAAATAGTAAGTGCCTCGTAAATATAGTCTCTAAAGGGGAAAAGGGCATTTGCTGTCCGCTGCCCTCGTAGGCAGGTAAGACACAATACAGACGCGGTTAAGATACAATACGGAAACGGTTACCGCAGGCAACAGAGACAGTTTTTTGAAGCCAAGGAACCAAGTCAGCATTAAGCACAATCCATAAAGGTTAATGATCCGCCAGCGCTGGTCTGTTAACACTGTTATCTTGCCCGGGAGTGAGAGGCCGCGAGGGAAGCAGGAAGCGTAGCTCTAAGCAGCCATCAATGAGTGGAGGGGCCCCTGATCCTGTGGGGATTCCGTGACCTGCCCGGTGGACGCCAGGGCGGAGACACGGCCTGGCAGTGCCAGCTTCCCGGCAGGAGCGAGTCTGCCCCCGGACCGGCTCTCTCAGAGACCAGGCTTTCGAGGTGTGCGACCCCTGGGTCACCTGCATCAGAACCCCCTGGGCTGAGAGTTAAGAATGCAGATGCTTGGGCCCTCCCCCTGTCCCACTTGGTCAGAGTGCCTGTGGTTGGGGGTGTAGGAATTTGCATTTTCAATAAACTCCCTGGGGCCGGGGGGTCTTTAAGATTGGCGACCCTTTTCCTGCCATTCTCGAAAATACCCAGTCTAGAGGAAGAAGGTTCGAACGCCCCAGAAAGAGGGGGTGGGGGGCGGCTCCATCTCTGAGGATGTGCGCGTCTCCAGACACGTGCCTGGGGATGGGGACCCAGCAGACCCTGCTGACGCTGGGAAAATGAGCCATTATCTCAGGCTAGGTGTGTCGATGTCTAATGAGAATAAGGGGGGAGAGGGGGGAGATCCATGCTGTCTCTGACATGAGCACCCACCCCCCCCACCGCCCCCAATCTTATCAGAGGGCGTTGGTGTGCGGGAGAAAACTCTACAACAGCCAGGTTTCCTGTCTATCCTTTTATACGCCAGGCAATCGCCTTCTGTAGGATGGAAAGGGATTCTTCCTCCGTGTAGGGCCGATGTGCATCACTCTGCCCCTGTCCTTATTCCCCTCTCTCCCCCCTGCCCCGCCCCCATCTTCTCTTAACCTCCCAGTTCCTCGCAAGGGGTTGGGGAGCTATCAAGTAGTTCACAGAACCAAAACCAAATGAGTTTTCCCAGGAGATCCACTCTAACCAGCCCAGCACACTCCCCTGGGAGGCACCGACAACGAGGGCAGAGAGCATTTCCTACAGGCGACGGCAGGCTGACCCACTAGCCACGGGACGTTACCGCAAACATGGAATCACATGTGAGAGGGTAGCCAGCGGAGCGGGCCTGCACGTGAGGTGGGGGAGGGCGAGACTGGGAGGTCTCCAGCCTGCACGGGGTTTGGTGAGAACAAGCAGAATCTCGGGCTGGCCTGAGCTCTGAGGAATGTGGCAAGCTTTGGTCATTGGCTGCGGAAGCCCAGTTGCCAAGGTCAAGGCCGGGAAGGCTTTCCAAACCCGCTGGACTCACCGGGCAGAGGCTGCCCCCCCCTCCCCGGGAATACTGCTTCCGTCCTCTCCCCTCACCCCGACATTGGAAATGTCCCAGACCAGGGTCCACATAACCTCTGCCAGAGACAAAGCTTTTTCCAGATCCCCCTCCGCACAGCTCCCGGCTTTTAAAAAATACAGCTTGAGAGGCGAGTTCTGGGACGAAGAGCTGAGCCACGGTGGGCACGGCTTGCGCAGCGGTGAGCGGCGGGGAGGGGGTCTCCTGCGGGGGGCTCACTCCTTCTTGGTGTGCTCCAGGACTCGGTAGGGGGCCCCGGGGGCGCCCCTGGAGCCGTGCTCTTCCTGCATGACAGGCAGCGTGGCCGGAGCGTAGATCTCAGAAATGCTGTCGTTGCTTTCCAGGGCCCCGTAGGAGAAGGAAGTTTTGAGGTCGGGCTGGACCACCATCCCCTTGTCATGCATGTTCTGCATCCCTGCAATGAAACCCGTGTCCCCCCCGGTCATTATGGGGTGAGGGGCCGAAGGAGGCTGTCCCACCGCAGGCCGACTAGGGCGCTCGAGAGCTAATCTCGGACATGGTCAATTTCCCGAATGCTCTGGATCGAAAAAAGAACACCCACAGCGCCCTGAGCAGCTTGGCTCAGTGAATAGAGAGTCGGCCTGCAGACTCGGGGGTCCCAGGTTCAATTCCGGTTGAGGGCATGTACCTTGGTTGTGGGCACATTCCCAGTGGAGGGTGTGCAGGAGGCAGCTGATCGATGTTTCTCTCTCATCGATGTTTCTAGCTCTCTATTCCTCTCCCTTCCTCTCTGTAAAAAAATAAATAAAATACATTAAAAAAAACCACACCCATAAATATATACTAGAAATATTAACGGCTGCTAAGCAAGAAGGGGTGCCTCTTCAGGAACTATGCACACAGACCAGCCACTGTCGAGAGAAACGCTCGGCCGGCCTAGAATGAGGGGGGACATCTGTTCGGGCCGCGAGGGGTGTGGAACCACAGCTGGGCTCTGGACATGGTAGATGCCATCGCTTTCCTGCCGGGGGACACTAGGACCCAGGAAACCTCATTACGCTGTTGACAGAAGAGGGTAAATCCTGTGTCACAGACACACGTCATAGTGACAGATGCATCATGATGCTCAGAGGGAGAGTGTTGACCTGAACATTAACATGCCAGATCCACTGGAGGGGAGGGTGTGATTTCTCTTATTACCTCCGGGCACAATGATGTTGGATTTCTACTTATGTTTGAGGGCGAAGACTTGAGTCATGAATTCCTTTACCTTATTCTACAACCACTCCCCACCCTCCCCCTGCCACTAGTCAGGTGGGACCTGGTCTTTTCTGAAGCAACTCTTTTACCTTGTAGGGAGTTAAGACCCTTCCAATTCTCTCGCTCCCACAGTGAGTCATGAGACATTGAATGCAAAGTGATTTCTATAAAAGCGCAATGATGATAAAACAGCTGACACCGGACTGCTCAATAGGCCTTAGGCACTGGGCTAAGTGCTCTCGATAGTAATAGTAATGACAGCAATAACGATAACAGTTACACGTACTGAATTTTTAGCCGGGGGGGGGGGGGGGGAAGTCACTGTTTTCAAACGGTTACTATAAAGTTTTATGCCATTTGGTCCTTACAACTGCCAACAAGGAAAAGGAGGCCGTTGGAGACCACGGAGCTGTAAGTGGCCGGGCCACCAGGGCTCACCCTCAGGTGGTTCGGACTCCGAAGCCCAGACTCTGACGTGGAATGTGTTGGGCCGCTCTACAGATTACCTGCACGTAATCTCCAAAGACCCCAGGACAAAGAGAGGCTGCTCCCCTCGTTCTCAGGACCAGACAGATTCAGAGAGGTGAAGCAACTTGCTCAAGGTCACACAGCGAGTAAGAGACACGGCTGGGGTCTGACACCAAAGCCCGTGCTCTTATTCACTCTACAGAGGGAGGGGCTGGGAAGACCCAGTTTGTGGAAGGACCCTTGTTCCCACATTGCCTGAGCCTTAGCTGATGGTCATTGGAAGGATACAGTTGAAGGGTCTGTGGTCTGAATTTGGGGGGTGGGGGAAGATGAAGGGATGCCTAACCCTGGGTGAAGAGAGCTGCCTCCCCAGGCGTGGGTTAGCTTTTGGATTCTGTCAATGCTCTCTGGCCACAAACCAGCAGGAGCACACCCGGAGTCTAACAAACCTGGCTTTACCGGCCCATTGGGGGAGGTGGACACCATGGGGAGCTGGGGGTGTTCCAGAACTGGGGGTGTTTAAGTAAGAAGGTATCACATCAGAAAGAACTTATTATTTGGGGTTGTGTTAGGTGATTGGGGGAGAGTTTAAGGAAGCAGGACTTTGCTTTGGATTAGATGCTGTCAGGAAGTGGGGATCCTATCTAATAAAAGGGTAATATGCAAATTAACCATCACTCCAACATATAAGATGGCCGCCCCCATGTGGACACAGATGGCTGGCAGGGGAGGCAGTTGTAGGCAACCAGGCCAGCAGGGGAGGGCAGTTAGGGGGGACCAAGTCTGCAGGGGAGAGCAGTGGGGGTGGGGGGACAGAGGACGAGACCAGGCCTGCAAAGGGGAGAGGACAGTTGGGGGGTGACCAGGCCAGGAAGGGAGGGAAGTTAGGAGCAATCAGGCTGGTAGGGGAACAGTTAGGCATCAATTAGGCTGGCAAGGGAGTGGTTAGGGGGTGATCAGGCTAGCCGGCAGAAGCAGTTAGGGGCATTCAGGCAGGCAGGTAGGCGAGCAGTTGGGACCCAGCAGTCCTGGATTGTGGGAAGGATGTTCAACTGCCCGTTTAGGCCAGTGGATCATGGGATTGGGCCTAAATGAACAGTTGGACATCCCTCGAGGGGTCCCAGATAGGAGAGGGTGCAGGCTAAGCTGAGGGACACCCCCACCCCCTTGTGCACAAATTTTGTGCACCAGGCCTCTAGTAATTCTATAATTGAGGATCTGAATAATTCTTATCCAGAAAGAGAGAAGACCAGACTGAGGCTAATGCTGTGATTGGTAAAGAGCAGCAGTCACTCATGTGAGGGGGTGGTTGCTCTTTTTTGTGGTCAGACAATGTTCCCATGTCGTCAGTGTTTGGGCATGTTCTGGGGTGGCCCTGTTTGTGCCTGACCCATCAGGGTCACAGGAGGTTGTCTGGTGGGGGTGTTCCGTGAAGCCCTCTGTGTTCAGCCTGGAACCCCGAGACGCAGCTTCCACCTAGCAGGGGCTGTTTCTCTCTCTCTCTCTCTCTCTCTCTCTCTCTCTCTCTCCCTCCCTCCCTCTCCCTCCCTCTTCCTCTCCCTCTCCCTCTCCTTCTCCCTCTCCTTCTCCCTCTCTCTCTCTGTCTGTCTGTCTGTCTGTCTCTCTCTCCATATCTTTCTGGAGCCAGAACTTCCTAAAGCTTCTCCAAATGGTGGCATGTAGTGATTCTTTGGGATTTTAATGCCTCCTCACAATAGCTAGTCTGTCGTGCAGACACCAGGCTAGGCAGACCGAAAGCAAGGTCTAAATGCTGACCAGGGAAACCAAGTGGCCTGAAAAACCACTCTGGGTAAGCAGTTTTATTCTTCTAGTTCCACCTGGATTTGGGTCAAACACGTGCTCAATTTTTTTTTTTTTTTTTTTTTTAAAGCAAAAGGGAAGTGGAACCAAATGTAACCAGGCATCTACCATGTCCCAGACGCCGTGCCAGGGGGCCTTTACCATGTTATCCCGCCACCCCGGAAGGGGTCCCGGTGTCCAGGAGGGTCAGAGGCCAAGGTCGCGGAGCGGGTAAGGGTTCTAGAGCTGGGATTTGAATCCAGATCATCTGAACTCTAAGCCCAAGCTCTTCACAGTACAAAACACACGTCTACTCGGAAGTGTGTGGCAGGCCACAGCCATGGGGCAGGGCCTCCTTCCCTCAACACCTACTCCCCGCTGGTCACAGGGTACCACGAGGAAGCAAGAGCCACATCCACAGACGGGCCACACAGAGTGCTGATCTTTAGGATTGCCTCCGATCACCTTCTCCTAGTATGTTCTTCCGAAAACACATCCGTGTATGAGCATATACGGATACGCATACAGGTATATACGCATACACAGTTTGTCAACACACCAACGCACAGACAGGGACACACACTTGCACACACACACAGGGTTTGACACCTCACCTATCTGGAATTCAGCTATCCAGCGCCCTCATCTATCCGGAACACAGCCGAGAACAAGGAAGTAAGCAAAAAAGGCATCTGAGCAGCCAGGTTAGATGTTTACAAAAGTCCATGCACTAAGGCTCATGCACCTAACGCCTCAGAGAAGCCTGAAGGCCCCAACTCAGAGCTCACTTATTTTAATTTTGCACACGATTCAAACACATTGGGTCACATGAGAAGACCTACACGGCGTTGCTATGCCGGTAACGGCAGGAATTGCGGGCCAGTGCCGGCAAGCAGGACGGATGACGGCTTCATGGCGAGAGATGGGGAAATAACGGAACCAGTAGACACACACACACACCCTGGGGTCATTGGGGGAGGGCACCTCAGTCAGCCCTGAGCACACACCTGCCTCCAGAGCTCTTCACTAAGCGGCCCTCTATGCCATCGATGTGGCTACACTTTGTTCATTAGACTGCCTTAGTGAAGCGTGGGGGGGAGGTCTAGCTAATCGATTGAAGATAAAAATGGTGAATTAAAGAGTGAAAACTAGCGGTCACTGAGAACTCGGGATTGAGGTCAGCAAACGCGGATGGGGCTGGCCCAGCGTCCTAACTTTTCTAGCGCAGGCCCCTGTAGGCGGGACCTTCCCCTTCTCCCCAGGCCACGCCACTCCCTTTTGTGCAATACTTTGCCGCTTCACACATTTGTGTTACAGTCAGGCCTTCAGGGCATTCAGGCGTGTGCTTCTCCGCGTGAACCCTTAGCTCCCTGGGAAACCAGGCTTTCCAGAGCAAGCCACTCCTTTGTAGTCTAAGGCAGTGGTTGGCAAACCTCGGCTCTCAGCCACATGTGGCTCTTTGGCCCCTGGAGTGTGGCTCTTCCACAAAATACCTCGGCCTGAGCAAGTCTATTTTGAAGAAGTGGCGTTAGAAGAAGTTTAAGTTAAGAAAAAAAAATGTGGCTCTCCAAAGAAATTTCAATCATCCTGTTGATATTTGGCTCTGTTGACTAATGAGTTTGCCGACCCTTGAAGGAGTGAGGTTTTATAGTATTTGAATTGCGTTCCCTCTACTTTTTTCATTTCCTTTCCCATTCATTCTACTTTCCTTCCCCTCTCTGATCACTCCATTCCAAACAGATCCATGGGTTTTCCTTTTTGCAGGCATGAAGCCTGGTGCTGCAGATCGCGATTAATTATATCCAGCATGAATCAGGACTGTCTTTAAAAGATCTCAAAATAGATAGGGGAACTGGCAAGATGTGCTCAAAACCCACTGAGGCTCCTCAGCCACGGCCTCCTCTTTTGCACACTGAGACTAGAAAAAAAAGAAAGAAAGAAAAAAGACCAACAATCACACCAAAACGGCACAGCACGCGACCCCTGTACCAAACCAGCCGCAGCGTCTCTCTTTACACAGGAAGCAGCAGTGGTTCTACGGGGATGAGCAGGCCAGCGGCAGACACGGGTGTTCACGTTACCTGGCATGGCGTCCATGGAGATATAGGGCTCAAACGGAATGGCCTTCTTCCTGTTCCGCGTGATTAAGAAGACGCCCAGGAATGCGATGAGGCACCTGAAGGACAGAGAGAGAGAAGGGGAGGAGGAGAAAGAAGGCCAGCGTGAGGCTGGGAGGGCTCCTTCCAAAGCCAGGCCTGGGACGGCGGGAGAAAGAGGCTGCAGCTGCGCAGGGGGCGCTGACGCAGAGCAGCCTGGGGAGGCTGCGGGGCCTGCGGTCGGTCGGCGGGGAGCGGACGTGAGATGAATGAGAGCCCCACGCGCCCTGCGCTCTGCACAAGCCTTCGTCAGGATACACTGGACTCACCTAGGCAAAACTCTCACCGTCCTTCACTTCCCTGAGCCTGAATCTCGGAACCTTGCCTTTAAACATATCTGTTTTAATTTAAAATGTTCTCTAAAGCCTGAGTGTAATCAATCCAGGGGCAGAGAAAGTAAAAATTGGAAAGTCCGTGTGCTCTCCCAGTCCCACTCCCTCAGGCAGCTGTATACCCTTCCAGAGTAATTTTTTTTGTTTTGTTTTTTATCCTTTTCCCTGGAGCCTGGATGAACAAGCCACTTTATGAAAACAGAGTTATGGCCTGGCTGGTGTGGCTCAGTGGTTGAGCACTAACCCATGAACCAGGAGGTCATGGTTCGATCCCAGTCAAGGCACGTGCCTGGGCTGTGGGCTCGACTCCCAGTAGGGGGCGTGCAGGAGGCAACTGATCCACGATTCTCTCTCATCACTGATGTTTCTATGGCTCTCTCCCTCTTCCTTCCTCTCCCTTTGAAGTCAATAAAAACATATTTACTAAAAAAATATAAAATAAAAACGGAGATATGATTGTCACGCAGTAAAGCGCACAAACCCTAAGTACAGAGGCCCATCATTTAATCTGTGTGCACACACATGTGGTCACCACCAGGTCAGCAGAGAAGGCATTTCCATCCCTCCACCCTCCTCCAGAAAGTGTCCCTGAGCCTCTTCCCACACCATGTAACCCTCCCAGAGGAAACCACCACTGTGACTTCTCTCACCACAACTCCATCTGCCTGTTCATGACGTTCCGGGAAGCTACCTCAGAGCGTGTAGGACTCTTCCCATGGATAGCTTCTCTCGGCCAATAAATGTCCTTAAGATTCACCCACTTTATTGTGTCTCAGTTCATTATTTTTAATTGTTGTGTTGAACCCATTATCTGACTAGACTACAATTTGTTTTTCCCTCCCCTGTTGACAGACATTTGGATTATATCCGATTTGAGCATATTATGAATAAGGCTTCTGTAACTATTCGTGTATAAGTCATTTTTTGTCGATATATGTACTAATTTCTGTGGGGAATATATTTAGAGATGGAACTGTGGGATCTTAGACCAGATTATACATTTTTTTTTAAAAAAGTAACTTTTTTCCATCTAATGTATCCTAGATAGTTCTATGTCATTACCTTTCGACTGGCCTCAATTTTTCAAAATGGCACCAAGGTAATTTATTACATGCTGGGCATTTATGTTGCTTCCAATTATTTGCTTAAACCACTGACTTTAAAATTAATGTGTTTTTGTGTCTCATTTCAATGATTTCCCCAAAATAAATTAGAAATGAAATGCTACATCCAAAATGTGCTCATCTAAAATGTTTATTGATATGGCCAAACTGTCCTTTCCCACATTAAAGAGCTCCTCACGGTCTCCTCATCCTCTTGCCAATGTGAAATATTACCAATCCTATTAGTTTTTGCAAAATGATGCCATCTCATGCAGCTTCAATATGTATCTCTTTGATCCTGAGGTCAGGCTGCCAGGCCTTTCATGTGCTAAAATGTGATTTTTAGAAGTGACAGGGAGAGGAAAGCCCAACAGGGAAGGAAGGAGAAGGAAATGGGGGAAGGAAATGGAGCCTTTAGGGAGGAATGTGCTCAAATGTGCTTACCTCCGGGGAGGAAGCTCCTGTCCCAGCGGCTCCCTGCCCTCAGTGACTGCCCGAGAGGCAGTAAGTCAAGGGAGGCACCCTGCCTGGAGCTGTACACCCAAGGCCCCGGGCCAGAGAGGAGGGCGGACTCACCCCAGCGCGAACATGCAGATGTGCAGCACGTCCTCCCCGAGGAAGTCCAGGTAAAACACGGCGCCTGCAGCCAAGAACGCAAAACGCGGGTGAGCGGATTTCAGATCACCTGCTTGCCAGTCTGTCTGGGATCTGGCTAAGCTCTCTCTCCTGTAGGAAACCCAAGCGATCATAGAAGACTAGGACTGCGCCCAGTGAGGTATTAGGAGAACCGAAGCAAAGCCACTTCAGGGGACAGGCTGTCCTCTTTGTCCCCTTTCTACGCCCCACTTATCGCCACCATTTTTTACCTTTTTATTTTAGACAACACTAGACCCACAAAAATAATTCAAGGTTTCCATGTACCCTTCCCCAGGTCCCCACAACGAAACAATACCAGGAACTAAGCTACAGACCGTATTTACCAGTTTTCACAGGCTCCTTTTCCCTACCTTTCTTTTTTTTTGTCTTAAACATATTTTTGTTATTGATTTCAGACAGGAAGGGAGAAGGAGAGAGAGAAACATCAATGATGTGAGAGGATCCTTGATCAGCCGCCTCCTGCATGCCCTCTACTGGGAATTGAGCCTACAACTCGGACATGTGCCCTGATTGGGAATCAAACCAATGAACTCTTGGTTCATGGGTCAATGCTCAATCACTGAGCCACACCAGCCGGGCCACATTGCTTCTTACTGGCCTTTTTTTTTAATTCTGAAGATTTTAGTTGCTATTGCCATTCGAAAACAAACTCTGCCCTGGCCGTTGTGATACAGTTGGCTGAAGCACTGTCTCATATACCAAGACTGCAGGTTCAACTCCTGGTCAGGGCTTATACGAAGGTTGCAGGTGAGATCCTGGTTGGGGGGGCGTACGGGAAGCAACCGATCAATGTTTTTCTCTCTCCCTCATCCTCTCTTTCTAAAGTTAATGAAAACATTTCCTTGGGTAAGGATTAAAACAAAAACAAGTTGAAACCGGTTTGGCTCAGTGGATAGAGCGTCGGCCTGCAGACTGGAAGGTCCCAGGTTCGATTCCGGTCAAGGGCATGTACCTTGGTTGTGGGCACATCCCCAGTAGGAGGTGTGCAAGAAGCAGCTGATCGATGATTCTCTCGCATAGAGATTCTAACTCTCTCTCCCTTCCTGTCTGTAAAAAATCAATAAAATATATTTAAAAAACAACAACAACAACAACAACAACAAAACCCTCTAACATGCTTGCAGCCTGTAAAGCCACCTCAGAAAGAAAAAAAAAAAAAATTAGGAGTAGAGTAGAAAAAAAGAAGTATATAATCATCATCTCAACATCATCATTGAATGAGTTCCTATTATGTTGCAGATGCTCCATATACTCATAATCTCCAAAATTTACACAGAAGAAATTTGTGGCGTCTTGTCCAATGGAGGCTGTGGCACTAGCAGATAATGGCGAAAACTGTTAAAGAAGCCTCGAGCAAACTCTACAAAGCAAGGGACGTGTAAATGGTACATATTTGTGCTAGCATTTCTGTTTTATGGATGTAGAACTTAGGCACAGAAAGGGTAAGTGACTTTTCTCTGTGTCTATGCTGGGATGCAAACCCAGGTCTTTCTGGCTCTAGATTCTGTATTTTCTACTTCTTCTTCAACCTCACCAGAGGATATGCTTTTATTGATTTTATTTATTTATTTATTTATTTTTCCCCCTCATTTTTAAAATTAAGGTATATGTGTACATACCTTACCAATCCCCCCCCCCCACTCCCATAGCTTTTATTGATTTTAGAGAGAGAGGAAGGAAGGGGGAGAGAGAGAGAGAGAGAGAGAGAGAGAGAGAGAGAGAGAGAAAGAGAGAGAGAGAGAGAGAGAGAGAGAAAAAAAGAGAGAGAGAGAGATGGATTGGTTGCCTTCCCTACTCACCCTGTTGGAGGATTGAACCCACAATCTAGGTATGTCGCCCTGATCAGGAATTAACCTGAAATGTGTGTGGGACAACACTCCAACCAGCTGAGCCGCCCAGCCAGGGCTAAATCCTACACTTCTTCCACGGGCAGAACGAGTCAATGGAATTGGTCTTTGGACCAAGGTGGCGCCCCCTCTCCTCCCTCCACACTGGGTACTATCCCTGCTGCTAGGGTAGGAGACAGAAACCTAGCAACTGGCACCACTCACCTGCTGTGATGGCGACGCTTGTGGACAGGATGTAGCCCACGCTGGCAATCAGAGAGGAGTCGTACATCTGTGAGGCTTGACTTAAAAACCTGCAGCGCAAGAGCACTCTGGTCAGCGGGCTGCGGGGAGTCGGAACGGCGGTGAAAGCTGGGGGAGCAGCCGTGGCATGAAATACGAAGATGACGCGTCCTCGGGTTCATAAAGCAGCCATCTGTGTATCTCTTAGTCTGAGGCCCCTGCTTTGCTCCTGTTCTCCTCCAGATTCATAACCTGAGGCCCAGCCCCGTTCCCCCAGAGGGCCACGCCTTCCCTGGCTCACACCTTTGACCACAAGGTTTTTGTTTCTGGAAATGCCCTTCCCCTCACTTCTGGGTCCCCCGAGTCCCCACCCCACTAAATAGAAGCATTTCTGGTTGCTTTAACACTCCAAGAAACTCTTACTTGTGACATTCTGTCTTGTTAACTATTTTTTAAAGTAAATTTTCTTCTTAATTAAAAAAATGTGATCACTGTAATATACAAGGGTGGGCATAAGTAGGTTTATCGTTGTGAGTATGGAACAGTTTATTCTTACATTATAATCATAACCTATATGTCTTTTCTCCATACAAACTGTAAACCTACTTTTGCTAACCACTGTTTATAGGAAAAAGAGGGAATAATCTCTCTATCTAGGATTAAACTGCCATTGTTCTAGGACCATGGTTGGCAAACTCTGGCTCGGGAGCCACATGCTGCTCTTTGGCCCCTTGAGTGTGGCTCTTCCACAAAATACCACGGCCTGGGAGAGTCTATTTTGAAGAAGTGGCATTAGAAGAAGTTTAAGTTTAAAACACGTGGCTCTCCACAGAAATTTCAATCATTGTCCTGTTGATATTTGGCTTTGTGGACTAATGAGTTTGCCGGACCGGCTCCTTGTGCTGAAGGTGCTGTGGAATGACTTCCTGATGTGCTACTCCTCCACTATGTTAGGATATATTCTTTGTCCTGTGGACTGTTTGAGTTTTATATCTGCTTACGCCATCACATACTTCATGTTTGCCGGACGTGTGAATTTGAGGACAGTGGCCGTTGCTCCTTGTCTGTGTATGTGGAAGGCCCTGCACAGGCTGCGCACACAGTAGGCCCTTAGTGCATGTGGCTGACTGGGTGAGCCAGAAGCTCCCCAGAGGTGGGCGGGGCATCCGATCCGTCCTGGTGACCCCTGGAGCGCCGGGCACAGAGCCTGGCACTTGGGAGGGCCTTAGCGGTGGTGACTAGACCTGCTGCAGTCAGACTGAGAACAGAAACAATGGACACAGGAATAGGAACACTGACCAGACAAGCTGACATGCAAGGGCCAGCATCCAGGGGGCGGTGGTGAGAGCTTCGTGTGATTCCCTCAGGGAGGGATGGTTTCCCTCATTTGCAGACAAAGAATCTGCATCTTAGAGAAGCTGAGGGGTGAGGGCTGTGGGCGGGGAGCAGGGTGCCTGGGTTCAAACCTCAGCTCCACCCCTCCCTGGCCTTTTAACCTCGGCCTTGATGGTACCATCTGCCGGAAAGGGGTGTCGTGGGGTGAAATGAATTCATGTGGAATCAGTGCGAGTCCAGCCGGCTTACTGTGGACGTTAGTCGCTGCCACAATCCCTCGAGGCCACGCCCGTGAACAGGGAGCCAGGCCTGCTGGGGTGAAGCAGCCTCACGCGTCACCTGGAGACCCGCGCAGCCCACCTGCCTGTCCACGGGGCACGGTCAGCTCCTTCCGGGCCCACGGCTGGGCCCCAGGCTCAGATGTGAACCAGGCCCAGGCTGCCCTCCGCCCGGATGCTTTGGATGTAATTCCTGTGCTCAGAGAGAGGAGCGACCCCCTCGCCCTCCCACGTGGGAAGACCTGGGGGCGATTCCTTGAGGACAGGAAATGACAACCTCGTGTTGTCCACCTGGCGGACCAATGGGTGCCTCCTGGGCCCGGCACAGCCCGAGTCCCTGACTTGGATGGTTGCCCGGGAGCAGATGGAGCGAGGCTGCCTCTGACCACACATCCCTCACAGGGTGAGGCAGAGGGTCCAGCATGTCCACTCCAGGCGCTTTGTCTTTTAAGCAACAGAGCCCCGGCCGCAGGAAGCTCAGCAAATTAGCAGCCTCCGCTCTGGCCACGGTGGGTGCCAAGCCCCGGCGGAGGCTGCACCCGGATGTCCTGCCTTCCCTGCGGCCCCAGAAAACGGGAGGGCCGCGCGCCGAGGCCCCGAGGAAAGGAACTTGGACTCACGCGGCTTGGTAGATGGCGGTGGCCACCATGCACACGAGCATCACGTAGAAGATGGGGTAGTCGAGCTGCAGGTTCCCCTGGATGGACAGGACCAGCATCCCGGCCACGGCCTTCACCGTCACCACCGTCATGGAGCCTGCGGGGGGTGCACAGCACGTCGGGGCTCAGGAACACCGAGGGGGTCAGACCCTGACAGCCGGTGCGTAACCCCAAAGGTAAGGTGACCAGATGTCCCGATTTTTAACAATTTGTCCTGCGGCGTTTTTAAAAAAAGTCCCGATTTTAAAAACGCTGCAGGACGCGGGACAAATTGTTAAAAATCAGGACTGTCCCGCCAAAAGCGGGGCGTCTGGTCACCTCACCCAAAGGGCTTGTGAAAAGGACGGAGGGGACGCGGGCACGGCCAGCCCAGGGATGTGCGGGGCGGGAAGACGCTGTTTGTCCCGGATCGCGGGACCTCTCCCAGGAGCCGCCTGCTGTCTGTGCTGCTACAGCCGAGACGTGAGGAAAGTAAAGGTCTGACGGGTATGTCCAAGCGTCGCTTCTACTCCCCTAAAAGCAATGAGTTCAGTGGAAGGTCCGAATGGATACGTGAACTTCTTCCCCCCGCCGCCCCCCAATAACGAGAATCATTGATCGGCTGCCTCCTGGATGCCACCTCCTGGGGATCGAGCCCACACCCTGGGCATGTGCCCTGACCAGGAATCGAACTGTGACCTCTGGGTTCATAGGCCGATGCTCAACCACTGAGCCACTCAATGGTTGAAACCTCCCCCACCTCTGACCTCTCTGCAGGAACCTCCCAACCGTCCTCCTGCTTTTATTCCGACACCATGGTAAGAACCCGGTTATTAATTAACAGGAGAGGGGCACAGGGAGGCCAAACACTATGGGCCTCACCGGGGCAGTGTCGCCAGGAAGCTGCCGGTGAACACTGCCCAGGCCCATTCCCCGCAGACCACGGGGCGGAGGGCCTGGACAGGGCAGAATGGACGCGTGCCCAGGAAAGTCTGGGTGAGATGGCGAAGGGGCTGGCCTGTCAGTCACACCCTGGAACAGGTCACTGGCCAGAGGAGGCGTGGCCATATAAGTGTGGGAAGATCTGAGATGCTTAAGCTCCTAAACAAAGGAGCCCGTGCTCTTGTGCGCTTGACTCCCGGGCTGCGGGGGGTAGTGGGGGGCGTCTCACACTCCTGCATTTGCCCACAAGATCACAGCGTGTGGACTGATTTAGCTCAGAAGGGAAGCTCTGGACCCTGGCTTTGCATCCAGCTCTGAACCCCAGCTGCACATCGTCCAGGACCGGATGAAGGGAAATGGGACTTGAGAAACCGAAGGATGCAATTCCACGCAAACAAAGCTTTCTACCACATCTCATCCTTCCGGGGGGGTGAGGGGCAGGGCGTGGAGGGGCCTCTAGAAATGTTCATTCCAGCGGAAGCCCAAGAACCCCACTCCCACTGGCAGCGGAGAAAGACCATCCCCGCATTTCTCCTACAACGAGCAGTTGTCACCCCCAAAGGATCTGTCCCCTTGTTGACTGCCATTTCCTCCTCAGGGTGGAGGGACCAGGGCTGGTCTGCCCTGGGCAGCACTGTAGCCAGTGTCCAGCACCATCCCGGGTGCTTAGGAGCCCCCGCATCTGAACAAGAACGCGGAACGCGGCCAGCAACGTGATGGAACGCACGCCCGGCCAGCAGGGACCCCCTGGCACTCCTCGGGGATGGCAAAACTCGATGCCCGGCCCCCTACTTACCGAGCAACGCCACCAGGAGGAGAATCACGACAATGTTGGTGACATTCTTCTCCTTGTAGAAGTACAGCAGCAGGCAGAACAGGATGATCTCCACCAGCTACGGAGAGCAGCGAGAGGGGGTCAGCGGGGGCCGCGGGCACGGGCGAGGCCAGGAGGCCCTGGGGGGCGGGGCTGGGGGTTATGCTGCTGACTTCAGGAGTCACAGGGCATTGGAACACCCAGCATTCCCCGAACTACTGACAGGATCCTGTGGGGAAGGCCGGAACGCTGAGTGGATCTCTCGAATCCCTGGACAACACTGAGGCGTTTGCTTCATGGCTGAGCTTGGAGCGGGAGGGGCTGGCCCCACAGCCTCCCTGTGTTGGATGGGCAAGAGGCATTAGGCTGAGGTGGTCTCTGCCCACCTTGCTGCTACATGGGTAACCCCACTAAAACTTGGGGGTCGGTCAAAGGAGATGCTTGTTTACGGAGAAGAGCTCTCGGGTGCAGCAGACAAGTATATTAGCCCCTAGCCCCCCTGGACAAGCCTTGAACGTGCGGCTCAGTAGAATAGAAAGAAGAGGACACTAGCCAGCCAGCGTGGCTCAGTGCCTGAGCATCGACCTATGAACCAGGAGGTCAGGGCACATGTCCAGGTTGCTGGCTCGATCCCCAGTAGGGAGCGTGCAGGAGGCAGCCCATCAGTGATTCCCTCTCATCATTGATGCTTCTATCTCCCTCTCCCAACCTCTCTGAAATCGGTAAAAAATATTTTAAAAGAAAAGAAAAGAAAAGAAAAAAAAAAGAAAAGAAAGAAAGGACACGAGTCAGGGTTGCCCATGTTTAAACTGGGATGTGCTTCTAAACTAGTGGTATGGCCTTGGGCAAGTCCCTTAACTTCTCTCAACCTCAGTTACCTCCTCGGGGAAACAGGGATACTAATGCTTATCTCACACGGTATTATCACAGGTTCACTTAATGCACACATCAGTAAGCCAGATACCACTGTAACCATTTTATTTATACTCAAGTCATTAAATTCAAAGAATTATGGTACGGTCCCAACCCCAAGTTTATAAATGGCAGGACCAGGATTTGAACCTGGACACTCTAGCTCACAGTCTGGCTCGAGGGCCCATGTGCTATATACCGCTAGGCTACACTGCCTTAGGCCAGGAGGCCACCATGTCTGGCCTGTAGTAGACTCTTACTCTTAGACAAAGGCAAGTCCCCCATCTTGGGTCAACCACTCGGCCTTTCTCCTGGTCAAAGACTCAGACATTGGGCAATACTTCCCCAAGAAGCAAAGCCAGCCCCGGCACCAGGCAAAAACCAAAGCAGAAAAATCCGACAGCGGCTCGGCTCCATTTGCCTTACCCCAACCTCCTTTCCGAGTTTATTTATTATAAAAACCGATGCAGAAACATTAATGGGCGTTTTGAAGAGAAAATTTTAGAAAATTCCTCATAATGAGAGACGGCAAAACACAGCTGCTTCCATTTTCCTGTTTCTTCCTGTTTCTGTCCCAGTGAATACATATTTTACCTACTTGTCATCCTCGTCAGCACACAATTTTTGTATCGGGCTGCTTTTGGTTACCGTCAACAATCCCCATGTTTTATGAAGTTGTCATAATTAGCTGTAATGGCTGCAGGACGGCCCATCCAGCAGATGGACAGTGATTCAGCATTCCCGGCCATTGTGTGCGCACGCAGGGGGGCCAGTTTTTCGGCCATTCTTTCCCGAAGCCTAAAGGCGAGCTGGAACGGCACGCGGCGCCCCCTCGTGAGATGGCTGTGCGTGAGTGGCTGCCTCTGCACAGACCAGGAGCTCCGTGGGCATGTCTCATTTACTGTTTTCTAATCCACAGTGTCTGGCACCTCACAGGCTCCCAGAAATATTTGTTGATTTGATTTGGCCGCGTCTCTCTAGCTGGCAGCGCTGTCTCAGTCACAATGAAGGAAGACCAGCTGAACTGTCCCTGAGTGTTGGCCAATAACCAGCCCAGGGCCAGGGACTCTGCCAGCTCAGAGAAGGAGGCAGGGATTCCGGTTATGGGACTCGGCCAAGGTCACACAGCGAACAATGGATTCGAGCCTGTGTTGAGGGTAGTAAACCTTTTCCTACACAGGTGGGTCTTTGGCTCTGCCCTGCAGGAAAGAGGACACAGCCCCCATCTTGGGGAAACCTTTCTCCTGTCCAGTGGGAAAGCTGAGGAAAAGGGATGCTCTGAGGCCTCTGGAGTGGTCCCAGGCTGCCCACGTCAGGGGGGCACAGTCAACACTGGTGTTGGCAGCCATGGTGAAGGACGGTGGCACCTGAGAGCCAGGCAGGCCTGGCTTTGAGTCCAGCTCTACTCTCACGGGACTCAGGGCAAGTCAGCTACCCTCCTGAGCTCCCAGAAAATGGAGAGAAAAATGCGTACTTTATAGGGCTGTGGAGAGAACCCGAGGTGATACACAGTGCCAGGCCTGGGGCAGCTTTGGCAAACACCTTGAATGTTTTCCTTGATTAGTTTATTTGGGATGTAACTGGGCCGAGAGAGGACTGAGCTCTGGCTGGGTGATCAGGGGACAAAGTTTTCAGTGTCTACCGTGTTTCCATCAGCTTCTACCAGCTGCGTGATACTGGGCAAAAATAAGTAAATAACATGTTATAATTGTTAAAATTTTAACTTTTTTTTTTTTTTAACCACAGAAGTGTAAAATGTTCCCTGTAGAAATGTTGGATGCTACATAAAGATGAAGACAAAATGAAACTCATAATTCTATCTCCTCAAGACAACTACTGATGGAACTTGTTTTTGCATCTAGTCTTTTATAGATAAACTAGAGGCCCAGTGCACCAATTGGTGCACCAGTAGGGTCCCTAGGCCTGGCCTGCAGGGGATCGGGCTGAAACCGGCTCTCCCACATCCCCTGAGGGGTCCCAGATTGCAAGAGGGTGGTTCTCAGGTAATGTACCCCAGAATTGGGCTCCTTCCTTTCTGGTTCTGGGTGTCCCCCGAGAACCACAGCTGCCCAATCACCACAGCTTGGCAGCAACTGCGTTGAGTGTCTGCCCCCTGGTGGTCAGTGCATGTCATAGCTACTGGTTGGACAGTTGAACAATAGGTCACTTAGGCTTTTATATACATAGATTAGGTGTGCATACCCACAAATGCGTCTGAAAAAGAAAGTTAACCACATGCTATACACAGTTTTAGACATTCCCCAGGATCTCAGCAAAGAGACCCTCTCCCCGTGAACTGTGTTCCCTCTTTAGTGTTGTGAAATATGTCACGATTCACACGAATAACCAATGGCTGGGTACCCGGGCTTCTGGTTTCTAAGGCGCGATCCGCCCTCCCAATGTCTCCGGTGGAAGGACCAGGCTTCTCTTACCATGTACAAGAGAAAAGGCCAGCTCACGAGGTGCCTGGTGATGTTCTCGCCCGTCATCTTCTCGTGGCTGTTGGGTGCGAATGTCACCAGCAAGTAGGTGCCCACAATGGCCAAACCGCAGCCGACAAAGGACAAGACGTAGCGCCCTGCGGGGAAGGGGAGGCTGTCAAGGGCTCACAGCAGACACAGGCCCCGGCCAGGGTGTGCCTCTGGGGCAGCTCTGCTGACCTGGTACAGTTCATATTGTTGGGTTTTCTTCATTTAAAAAATAGATTATCTTATGGTTGTTTTTTTTTTTAATGAGGTATACCATGCATACAAAAAAAGTGATTGATGGGGCTGGCTGCTGTGGCTCTGTGGATAGAGCATCAGCCTGTGTACCGAAGGGTCGCAGGTTTGCTCCCTGACCCAGGTCAGGGCTTGTGCGGGAGACGACCGATTAATGTATCTCTCTCAGATTGATGTTTCTCTCTCTCTTTCTTCTCTCTCTCTCTCTCTCTCCCTCACCCCTCACTTCCCCCCACTCTCTCTATCAATGGAAAAAATATCCTCTGTGAGGATGAACCCCCCCAAATGCTCAATGAATTCTTACAACGTGAGCACACCCATATAACCAGCACCCAGACCCAAAAGGGAGCATTCCCAGGACCCCCAAATCTTCACCTGGCCCTCCCCCAGGGTAACACTTTGACTTCTACCAGCACAGAGAGTGTCTGGTTTGTTCTCTACATAAATGGCTCACACGGTATATTCTCTTGTGTCTATGCTCACACAAGATGTGTGTTTCATCTGAGCTGTATGTGTAGCGGCACTTCCTTCTATCTCCGGCCCCCTGTGTGAACAGGACCCAGTGTATGGGCATTTAAGGTGCCACCATCATGTCACTCCTGAAACCCTAAGCACGGCTTCTAAGGCCGGACATCATCCAGTCCTCCATGCCCCCTAGCTCTCCTGTCCTCCTTCCCACTTACTCGGCACTCTCCATCACTGGCCTCAGCGATACTGGACACAGCAAGCTTTCTCCTACCTCAGGGCCTTTGCACCTGCTGTTCCCTCTACACAGAACACTCTGCTCACAAACTTGGCCTAGTAGTCTCCTTACTGTCACTTAGGTTTGGGGTGAAAATTCTCCTCTTCAGAGCATCTAACCCTGGCCAGCTTAGGTAACCTATTCCCATGTTCCCAGGCCTACCAAGAAACATTTTATTTTCTATGAAGCACTCACTGAGATTTGGGATTATTTTGTTTATTTAGTTGTTCACTTGTTTATTGTATGCCCTCCCCACCAACACACACACACACACACACACGACTGTAATCTCCATTACCACAGGAACCCTGTCTGTCCTACTGCTGTATCCCTGGCCCCTGCAACAGAGTGTGGCACTTAGTAGGTATCTTAGGCGACCACATCTTAGGGAGACTCCACTGGAGAATAGAATATAGACCCACACCGGGGAGCTGGGAACACAGCCAATAAAACCGAGAGCCGGCTGTATCATGAGGAAAAGCACAAGCACAAAATGAAGGACAGGAGCTCAGAGCACTTACTCAGGAAGTCTTTAGGTTTCCACTTTTCTTTGATGAATATGATTCCTATGATGGCACTCGCTAGGACAAACACACACAGAGAAAACACAGGGAAAAGAGAGTTGAGGTGCCACAGTCAATCACAGGGAGTCCCTTCACCCATGCCCATGGGGTTGGCTCATCCGCGTTGGAGCCGGGCACTTCCTGTCCTCCCACTCATGATCCCAAGAGCTCAGCCCCTCCGGTTTCCCCGTTATCCCCTCTGGGGAAGGGAGGCTCCTCTCGGGCCTTCCTGAGGATTTCCTACACGCCCAGGAGCACTGTGGGCTGAGTACTTGCTGGGCGACAGGCAATGGACTAAAGTTATTTCTGGTATGTCCACCCTTTGAGGTGGGTGCTGCTCTTATTCCCATTGAAGATCGAGGACACTGAGGCTAAGAGAGGTGACGTCCCACTCAAGATCACGCAGCTGGTAGGCGCAGGCTGGCCTCGAACCCAGGACCACGGAAGGCCAGGGCTCCGGCTCCTCGTATTGCAGTGTCTACTCCTAATGTTTCTACCTGGATCTTGTTTCTCCCTGACCTGCAGCACTGCAGATGCACCCCAACTTCTGTGACTGCCCTAAAGGGTGGGTCTCAGGTCCCTAGTCTATGACGTTTTTCCACGTGGGGGTGGGGGTGGGGGTAACCTCCCATGGACAGGCCCTTCTGTCTCTTGCCCCATTGTCTGCATTTCTCAACTGAGTGGAGCCAATCGATCAAAAGAATTTACACGCTGAGGCTTTGTTCTTTTTCCTTCCTTTCCTGCTCCAGACGATGTGAGGCTGTAACCCTGGGGAGGTGCTCTTTTCTGTAAACCCAAATGTCTCCTGGGAGACTGGCCCAAGGTCTAGCGGGGAGATGAGAAGTTCATTTAGCCGCACACCTAAGCTGCATGCTCTAATTTAGCTTTTATTCACAATAAAGCATAACTTCCGATCCGCATGACTTCCGTGTTTCTTTCCCACTGTCTTAGGACGCAGGGAAGGAAAGAGGGTGCTGGATCCGGCTTACACCAGCTGCGGTCGCTAAATGTTCAGGAAACCAGCCACAGTGGCCATGGTTACGCCATACACATCAGGAACACCACGATTCAGATCTTCCTTTGCTCCCTCCCACTGTTTTATTCCTTCCATTCTTCCCTCCCTCCTTCTACCTCTTCCTCCTCTTCGTTCACTCTCCCTCTCAGCTGGTGTATCAGCACACCACTGAAAATACCCCCTGCTCCCAGTAATGGGGGCAAATCGATGAGATAATATGTGTAAATCATCTGTCGCACAGTAAGTGCTCAAGGGCTGGACTATAATTATCATTAAAGTACTTGGGACAGTGACTCATATGGACTGAGTATCTGTAAATGGTGGTTTTTGTTATTTTTAAAATCATTTCTCACCGGGTGACTTGAGAAGCTGTAAGAACCTCTTCGTTTCCAGTGGCTGATACCTGAAGGCCCATCATTACAATTCAGCCCCTTGTTCTGAAGAATTTGGTTATTTCATCTTTATTAAAATTCAAAGACTAATATTTAATGGATTTGATCCCTCAGCCATACCCTCCTCACCGTGAATGATATTCTGAAAGTCCTTTGGCAAGATCAGCTATGGGCAGAGGACAAATCTAAATAACGGCAGGGGCTGGGCAGCCACACAGATACAGGAAGTGGGTCAGCCGTAAGACAACAGGAAAAGGTTGGACTATGGCCCACGACCTGTCTCAACTAAAGGCATTCGAACTCTATTTTTTAAAGACACTGTGTGGACCTTTGAGGACCTCATGCATCTTGTGGGTGGCCAGTGTACCAACCCTGGTCAAGAAAACAAAGGTCGCCGAAACCGGTTTGGCTCAGTGGTAGAGTGTCGGTCTTCGGACTGAAAGGTCCCAGGTTCGATTCCGGTCAGGGGCATGTACGTTGGTTGTGGGCACATCCCCGGTAGGGGGTGAGCAAGAGGCAGCTGGTCGATGTTTCTCTCTCATCGACGTTTCTAGCTCTCTATCTCTCTCCCTTCCTCTCTGTAAAAAATCAATAAAATATATTTAAAAGAAAAATAAAAGAAAACAAAGGTCTTATCAGAGGATCAGCGAAAGCAAACAGGTTTCCATGCCTTTGCCAGCTCCTGCTAATTGGCAGTGGCTGCCTGAATCTGAGAATTCCGAGGGCCCCTCGAGGCTCACCAGGAAGGAATGCCATGACTGATGCATGATGTCTGTACCCTATAAGGGCGGTGTTAGGATGAATAGCTTAAGGTGTATCTGCCTTCTGTGGTGGAAATAAAAAGCAGTTCTAGCGGGGGCATCTATAATACTGTCAACAACTTAAAAAAAAAAAAAAAGGAATTCTGATAAACTTTATAAATTATCGGAAGCCAATTCCAGCATGTCAGCAGGGCTGAATCATCTGGGATGGCTAAAAAGCATCTCCCCCCAAACCTGAATAGGATTATTTTTCTGCTGCCAGACAGCTCAGGGCATCTTAAATCTGCATATTATTGCCTCCTGTTGGCCAAACACCTGAACAGCTGTAGGCTATTCCCAAAACTGACAATGCTTCTGTAAACCCTACCCTTTGAAATGTATTATCTCCACCTTGCCTTAGGACAAATTGTGTTAATAAATAGCACAGGATCCTGAGTCCAGGGGTTGTCTTTTAGCTCCTTTAGCTGAAGCTCCTCTGACCCCCCAATGCCTTTCAAAATTATCTTTCATCCTTGGACTCATTGAATCTATGCATCAGCTCCTTTCTCCAGATTGCAACACCCCTCGTTAATGCTGTGACAAGAACCCCAGCTCTAAATCTTAACAGATTCTGGAGCCAGACAGTCTAGTACATATACCAGCCCTGTGCCTCACTAGCTGTATGATTTGGGGGAAGTAACCTCACCATTCTGTGCCTCGGTTTCCTCATCTGTAAAATGGGGATAATAACAGCATCTCCCTCCAAAGGCTGCCAAGAGGGTTAGAAGAATTAATATCCATACAGGAGGGCAGGGCCAGGTGTGTACCGAGCCCTTTGTAAGTGCTGGCTGTTATTACCCTAGCAAAAGCTGGTACACTTAACGGGTATCATTGGTCCTGGTGGTCCCACAAGCAATTGGTCCCAGGGAGGGGTGGGGGAGGCTGCTCTTACCTATCACAGAGACGGCGCTGAGGGGCACGATCAGGGAGAGAGGAGCGAAGGCGTAGGAGGCGAACACGCCCAGCTCGCCCAGCAGCATCAGGAACAGGCCCAGCCACCATGTCTTGGTCTTGAAATAGGCCCGGGGGTCCTTGGTGCCTGCCAGCCGGATGTGGCAGTACTTCTGGAACAGTAAGCACAGCGGGTAATGGTCCAAGGGCTAAACTGTTATTCAAGGGCAATAACTTCCAAACTGCCTGGGGAGCCTGAACGATTCAATGCATGAGCCTCATCCGCAGAGGAGGTGTGGGTGAAACCTGGGAATGTGCATTTCTAACTCATCACAGCGTGTCCAGTCTGGGGCGGGAGCCGCGGTGTAGGCACCCCACATTAGCCTGGCCTCAGGCTGACCTTTTCCCTCTGGTGGCAATGCCCGAGGGTCCCCATGTCCGGGCGCCTGCTCACTGCACTCTCTTCTAGGAGGGTGGGCAGCTCCGCTGGGCAGCCCTGTGGGTACCAGCAGACCCTGCCTTCCCTCGGGCGGGTATTTGGGCCACAGGAGCCAGTGTCCTTTGTTCTGGAAATGTGAACTTGGGGCGCAGAAACTGAGGCAGGAACTCGGAAAAGAGATTCTGGAAAGACCCACAGGGTATCGTCCAAGGGACGGAGTGGGAACACCCTGGCTTATCGGCTGTATCTCTGCCCCAGGCGGTGCTGGCGACTAAAACTTACCTGCAAGTTAAGTGCAATGCTGACCACAAGGTGCCCGAAAATTGCCAAAAGGGCGCCGATCAAGTTTTCCTGTAAGGAAAGTTCACAGACACAGGTATAAGTTGGGGCGAAGCTAAGGGGCCCCTGGACCCATTTCCCACCTGTTTGAAAAGGTTCTCAACACTTCTAGATTAAACCCAAAACTTGGAGCAGAACTGATAGTAAACTCCCATTCTAGCAATCAGCAATATTTGTCTTGAGTATTAAAAGAACAGTCCCATTCTTCTCACTCAAGATATTCATCCCTAGAGCAATGTTATTTTTTACTTAATAGTTGCTATAAAACATTATGTTGCATTAATCAACTGTATCAATTAAAAAAAAAACACTTCCAGATTTTTATACCAAAGTACTTTATACCAAAGGGACTTTTTAAAAATGAAATTTGATTACACCCTCTACATTCTTTCTTGTATAGAAGTATGATAGGTGTTCATAAAACCTTTAAGTGTTAAAAGATAGACACAAATTTGTGACAAAATTCTGTGGGGAAAATGGAAGAAAAATACAAGCTCAAGGAGAAAAAGGAATGTTATAAAATTTCCAGCAGTTAAAGAAGAGCTTTCAGAAGGCCGTCGGTCAGTGTGAAGTGGTCTTAATACTCCCTAGGCTTCAGTTAACTGCACAAGAGGTGTTTTTTTTTAAAGTATGTTTTTATTGATTTCAGAGAGTGGAAGGGGGAAGGAGAGAGAGATATAAACATCAATGATGAGAATCATCCATTGGCCACCTCCTGCACCCCCCAATCTGGGGGTAGAGCCTGCAACCCAGGCAAGTGCCCTGACCAGGAAGTGAACTCTGAATTCCCAGTTCATGCATGGGTTGATGCTCAACCATTGAGCCACACCAGCCACGCTTGTTTTTATTTTTATTTTTATTTTAAATATATTTTATTTTATTGATTTCAGAGAGGAAAGAAGAGAGAGAGAGGGAGAGAGGTATCAGTGATGAGAGAGAATCATTGATCAATTGCCTCCTGCATGCCCCCTACTGGGGATTGAGCCCTTGACCAGAATTGAACCTGGGACCCTTCAGTCTGTAGGCTTGACGCTCTATCCACTGAGCCAAGCCAGCCAGGGTGAAGGTTTTAAGTTTTAGATGTCAACTTGAGACAGTATAGGGACTTGCGCTCAGGAGTTAAAAATATACCCGGTGGCCAGAAAGTGAACTTAAGGCCAGGTGGCCAGAAGGAACATCGGGTATGATGGTCACAAGAATGTCATCACTTCTCCTCCCTGCTTTTAAAACATGCAAAATTTTATCTCCCTTCTAACCGCTTGCTTCTTCTACCCTGCCGTGGAATATCCCACAAGCCCCCTTTTTTCTAAAAGCCCATGTCTTCGTGCAAGCCTGCCTTGTCCCCAGCTTATAAAAAGCCAAGCAGAGCCAGCCCCAGCCAGCTCAGACGGTCTGCCTTCCCTCTGTGCTGCCTGCCTTGTGCTCAGGAAGATGCTTAATAAAATCTGTCTGGAAATTTCTCTGGGGTGTCCTCTGGATTTCTGTCTTGGGGAACCCAAGAACCCTGATGCCAGTAACCAACTAAAAGAATGTGTGAGGAGCCCTAGCTAGTTTGGCTCAGTGGGTAAAGCATCAGCTTGTGGACCAAAGGGTCCCGGGTTCGATGCTGGCCAAATGCATATGCCTGGGTTGCGGGCTCCATCCCCAGTGTGGGGCGTGCAGGAGGCAGCCGATCAATGATCCTCTCATCATTGATGTTTCTCTCTCTTTTCCTCTCTGAGGAAATACACAGAGCTTCTTTGGAAGGTCCAGTTTGAGGAAGAAAGTCCTTTATTAAAGTGTGGCTCTTTAAAAAAAAAAATATATATATATATATAATTGACTTTAAAAAATATATTTTATTAAAATATATTTTATTGATTTTTTACAGAGAGGGAGAGAGAGTTAGAAACATCGATGAGAGAGAATCAGCGATCAGCTGCCTCTTGCACAACCCCTACTGGGGATGTGCCCGCAACCAAGGTACATGCCCTTGACCGGAAACAAACCTGGGACCTTTCAGTCCACAGGCTGACGCTCTATCCACTGAGCCAAACTGGGTTCGGCTATATTATTGATTTTTTACAGAGAGGAAGGGAGAGGGATAGAGAGTCAGAAACATCGATGAGAGAGAGTCATCAATCAGCTGCCTCCTCCACACCCCCTACTGGAGATGTGCCCGCAACCAAGGTACATGCCTTTGACCGGAATCGAACCTGGGACTTTTCAGTCCGCCAGCTGATGCTCTATCCACTGAGCCAAACCGGTTTTGGCAAGTGTGGCTCTTAAAGATACAAAGCAAAGACCTCAACCTCCTGGGGTCAAGTAAACACCTGGTGGCCAAGCATGTGCTCCGCCCAGTAATGTGGTGTGCCTGTGCTAACAAGGAGGAGGAACTGTTAGAAAGCGCTAACCAGCAGATTCTCCAGGAACTGCCCGGGTCATCAGATAGGAGACAAAAGGACTCTGGTTCCGGCTCCAGCACCTCAGAGCTGCCTGATCACCTTTATGGGAGATGAAGGCGAGCTGGACACAGCTTCCTCGACTTGTGCAAAAACCAGAGACCCGAGCAAGGCTGTTCGGAGGACGCCGCTGGGGTCGGTGGCCAGGTGAGACTGGCTTGCTTCCTTCAGCTCGGGTGCCTTTCTCCCTGGGGAATAACGGTGCCCCTCGGGGTTGGTGCATGAACTTTCTCAGATAAACTGAAGGAAAGCACTTAGCATTAGGGTGAACCATATGAAACTGCCAATATTCAGCTGCCCTTGACCTGCCAAAGCGGCAGTCCCATAGGGTTCATTCAGCGATAGCTGCTCTATGACTCTGCCCGGAGAGACCACGCTGTCCCGCTGATGCCTCGGAGCGCGGGGCTGCCTGAGCACGCGGTGCTGACGACTCGCCCAGTGGAAGGGAAGAGATGAAGGGGGCTGCTGCGTGGCCACACGGACAAGCCAAAGCCATGGCAGGGAGGCGGGAGCGGGTGAAACCCAGAAATGCGAACTGTAAACCTCCCAAGGGTAAACCAATCTAAGCAGCAAAAACATGGCTAAAGGGTGACCGTGAGAATAAAGGTGGAGGTCGCCCTGGCCAGTTTGGCTCAGTGGATAGAGCGTCGGCCTGCGGACTCAAGGGTCACAGGTTCGATTCCGGTCAAGGGCATGTACCTTGGTTGCGGGCACATAACCAGCAGGAGTTGTGCAGGAGGCAGCTGATTGATGTTTCTCTCTCATCGATGTTTCTGATTCTCTATCTCTCTCCCTTCCTCTCTGTAAAAAATCAATAAAACTTATTTAAAAAAATAAAATAAAGGTGGAGGTCTGTGGGGCATTTAAACAGCTGGGCATGGCGCTAGGCCTTTCTAGGCATCCCCTCCTCTGTGCCACAAACAGCCCTCTGAAGTGGGTTCTACACTAAGTGGGTTCTACATTCCAATTTTTAACAATTTGTCCCGCGTCCAGCGGCATTTTAAATTCTCTCTTATCGATGTTTCTAACTCTCTATCTCTCTCCCTTCTTCTCTGTAAAAAAAAATCAATAAAATATATATTTTTTACAAAATCGGGACGTCTGGTCACCTTATTCTACACGAGTCCTATATTTAGCACAGTAAGTTGAAAAGAGGTTACCAATGAGCCCAGTAAGGCTCAGAGACATAAGCTAATGTGCTCCAGGTGAGGACAAAGGGTTTGAGACTGAAGATCTGACCTCCCGTTTCCTGGGGACAAAGACCGCTCCAGACCGAGGCTTCAACCTAAATTAGGAAAAAAAAAATAACCCCGCCTTCTAAGTGCTACCTTCCCGCTAATGACATGGCCGCTGAGGTTTCTTTAAAAAGCCATGTCTGTGAGCATATTAATCTCCGCGAATAATAACTGGTTACAGGCATGTTAGTAACAGCTCAACGTACCCAATGCCCTGTCATCCCAAGCGGTTCAAAGGGCTCCATCCACATTAATTATGCCCCAAGTCCTTGTGAAGTGGTGACTGGTGCCACTTTATGAGAATGCAAAGTCCAGCAAAGAAGTGGCCTGCGGCCCAGGGGTGAGCAGGTTGAACACACACCGGATTGGCCGCCCTCCAGGGTCTGGCCAAGGGCAATTCAGAGGGGAGGCAACAGCCAGCAGGACTCCGGACATGAAGCTCCTCCCCCCAAGTCTCAGCGCTTGAACACGGGGACATGGGGGTGCCCAGGTCTGCTGGCGGGGCACCATGGGAATGTTCCCAGTGTACACGGCTCCTCTCTTTGCTGAGGGACACTCCAGGTGTGTTTCTATGGAAGCCCTTTATGTATTTATTTTATTTTATTAAAATATATCTTATTGACTTTTTACAGAGAGGAAGAGAGAGTTAGAAACATCGATGAGAGAGAATCATTGATCAGCTGCCTCTTGCACACCCCCTACTGGGGATGTGCCGGCAACCAAGGACCGGAATCGAACCTGGGACCCTTTGAGTCCGCAGGCCAAAGCTCTATCCACTGAGCCAAACCGGTTTCGGCTATGGAGGTCCTTTAAAGTGTTCAAAAGTAGCCCTCCCTGGTTTGCCTCAGTGGATAGAGCGGTCCTGGGTTCGATTCTGGTCAAAGGCACGTACCTAGGTTGCAGGCTCAATCCCTGGCCCTGGTCGGGGTGCATGTAGGAGGCCACAGATTGATGTGTTTCTCCTGCTCTCTCTCTAAAAATCAAGGGGAAAATGTCCCCGGGTGAGGATTCACAACAACAAAACCATGCTCATAGGGAGACACAGGGGTCTGACCCTGGAGTCAGGGGCTCTGCCCCTTAAGAAAAAGATGCGGCCAAAACAGTGGCACTCCCACTGGCGGGCAGGCCTGGTGGCAGCCTCAGGTCACCGCCTTCACCTGGGACACCGGAGTCCTTCAGCCACAATACCTGATGGAGCGGATTCCACTGAGGCCACGCCTAGCTGGGTTTCCACTGAAGTGGAAGGGAGGAGTGGAGGGGAGGGGTGCCCTCATTTTAAAGGCAAATACCTGGGCGGGTGGGGGTTGATCTCAGTTACCTAAGAAGGCCCGGGACTCAGCCAGAGTCACAGAGAGAGCACGTGGCAGGACCAGCCTGAACACGGGTCTCCTAACACTTTGGTCCCCAATAGGTTACAGGGGAGGTAGTAGTGAGGCCTCCCAGCTATCAGGAACCTCCTATTAGGACATATTTGTCCAAACCGGGTTAGTTTGAGAATGACAGCAGCCTTTACCTTTATTAATCCACATGGACATGAGGCACAAACCAAGACTTCCGGTCACGGTATTCCTAGAGCGGCCTCTGAAATCGGCGTGTTATTGGTGAGAGAAGTGGGGTGAGGGCAAAACAACGGGCAGGCAGCTGGATTTCAGCCATGGCTGCTGCGAGCCATGGCTTCAACAGACCCAGATACCAAGGGGGTGGGGAGGCAGCAAACCAAAGCCATCCTCCCTTTGCTTCCGCTTCCTAGTGTGGACTTTGAACTCTGAATACTACCCGTCTGGGCTGGGGTCCTGCCTCTGCCACTGACGCTGTGTGTCTTCAGGGGGGTTACCTGGACTCTCGGAGCCTCGGCTTCCCCTCAGAAAGGGAGCTGAGCATAGCACTCCAGAGGGTTGTCATGTTATATGAAACCAGAGGCATTTGTGCACTGGGTGGGGGGTAGGAGGGGGTGTCCCCTCAACCTGGCCTGCGCTCTTTAGCAGTCTGGTAGCCCTTGGGGGATGTCCGAGTGATGGCTTAGGCCAAGTGGGTCTAAGTAACAGTTGGACATCCTTAGGGCTGTCAAGGAGGCAGGAGAGGCTCCTGCTGCCACTGTGCTGGCCAGCTGTCAGCCAGGCTTGTGGCTGAGCGTCATTCCCTCTGTGGAGTGCACTGACCTCTAGGGGGCAGATCCTGAGTTCAGCGTCTGCACCCTGGTGGTCAGTGTGTGCCATACCGCACTACATTCAGTTGATTTGCATATTAGCCCTTTATTATATAGGATAAGGCACATGTTGAAATGTTACATAACACATAATAAATACGAAAACAATTCTAGGTGTTACTACGGTATTAATTTTACAATTTTCATTTCATTATTATCATTCCTATTAGCAAAAGTAAGGATCCTTCTGGCTCTGATATTCGATGATCCAAGAATTGACCTTTTCCAGCTACAACTCTGAAAGGAAACAAACTGTTCCGGAAAAGCAGCCAGAGGTCACTGAGGCAGGAGACGGCTTGGCTTTTAGTATCCAGGTGAAACCTCAGCTCCCGTCTCCTGCTCCAAGGACTGCTTTCCATCTGCCGACAACAGCCTTTACATAGATCCCGCAGAGACAAGGCCACTCATCACTTGTTTAGCCTGAATTCCCACAACCCCTTGGGCTTACACTGCTAACAGTTAAGTAGGAGCATTCTGGCTTGCTCTGCAGGTCACTCACAAACACAAGAGCTACCGTAGCAGCCCGGCTAACTGTGCTACGTGTGCAACCTGGTTTCAGGCCGGCCGGCTCCTGTCGCTCACCTCCTCCAGCAGGCGAGGCATTGCCATTGTGACAATAACCAGGGACAGAAGGCGCTTCCCGGAGTGCTGGCGTGCTGCAGGCAGCAGGGAGGGTACATAGAACCAAGGCGTCCGAATCCCAGCTTTTCTATACCCACTGACTGTGTGGCCGTGGGCAAGTTAATGAACCTCTCTGGACCAGTTTCCTCAAATGTAAAATGGGATTATAGTAGTAGCCACTATATCCTTGTATATAGTAGTAGCCACTGTATCCTTGGGTGAGGATTTAAGAACAAGCAGTTTGTTTGTTTTTTAAACCCTCACCCAAAAATATTTTTCTCTTTCTTTCTTTTTTTCTTTTTTTTAAAGAATTCTTTATTGTTGAAAGTATTACATGTCCCCTTTTTTCCTGATGGGGATTTTGTGAAGATTTGCACAGTCCCTGTCATTTAGTAAACACTCCACAGATGCTAGCTGCTGTTATGATGATGATGATGATGATGATAATGATGATGATGATGATGATGATGACTACAGTGACAGTGAATTAGCCATGGAAGTGTGGATAAAGGACCGATAGTTTCTTGCCAGGAGGACTGACAAAGGCTTCATGGAAATGGTGATACCCGAGCTGGAGCTAGGAGCATGGGCAGGATTTCCAAAATCAGAAATGGGATGCTGCGGGTAGATTCCGTTTCCTCTACAAGGTCAGGTCATCCTCCCACCCGCCCTATAGGACGGACCTAAAACTCACCGGCAGCGGAGTTACACGGCTTTCCCCGAGTTACAATGCTAGAGAGTGACAGAGCTGAGATTCGAAGCCCAGTATCTCTGATTCTAAAGACCACACTCAAAACACCCTGTTATATCTCTAATTTTGCACAGAATTCTGTCCTGAAGGGTAGGTACCCATGGAAACAGCTTCCTCTACCTTCAGGGAAGCGATAGCTCAGTAACGAACAGCTCCCACCCCGCCCAGTGCAGCCCTGGATATACAGGCTGTCCCATAACGTACACACACTTTGAATAATTACAAACACATTTTATTCTCAAAATGTAATAGAATCTACAGACAAAGTGTGCATACATTTCTTTGGGACGCCCTATATAAGCTCAGTTGAAACCCCTATTTGCTAAATGGAAGAAACTGAGGCCCCGCTCCTCTGGCTGAGGCACAGCCTCCAATGTCGAGGACTGGCTGCCATGCTGCCTCCTGGGTAGCTCAGCCTGTTGGTCCACCAACAACCAGAAGCCTTTCTCTGTTGGGCAGGGCAGAGGGCAGGGCTGCAACTCAAGGCAAACTGCTTGTTCTTAACTTGATTTCAGAGAGAAAGGGAGAGAGAGAAAAAGAGAGAGAGAGAGAGAGAGAGAGAGAGAGAGACAGACAGACAAACAGACAGACATCAGTAAGAGAGCCCTAACTGGTTTGGCTCAGTGGATAGAGCGTTGGCCTGTGGACTGAAGGGTCCCAAGTTCAATTCCAGCCAAGGGCATATGCCACGGTTGCGGGTTCGACGCCCAGTGGGGGGGAGGGGGGACGTGCAGGAGGCAGCCAGTCAATGATTCTCTCTCATCATTGATGTTTCTATCTCTCCCTCTCCCTTCCTCTCTGAAATCAATCAAGAACTATAAAAAAAGAAACATCAATAAGAGAGAATCATTAATCGGCTGCCTCCTGCACACCCCATACTGGGGATCGAGCCCCTCAACCCAGGCGTGTGCCCTGACCAGGAAATCCAATGGTGACCTCCTGGTTTATAGGTCGATGCTCAACCACTGAACCATGCCAGCTGGGCTGTCGAGCGAGTTTTGATATAGAAGCTCAACAGACGATGGGGCAATCATTCCCACAGCATGCTTTCCATCACCAATCCGTGGCATGGGGAAACACTCCACAAACAAAGTTAACTGAAACAACCAAGATACACAACTTCCTGCACAATCGGATCCCGGATTTGTAATTCGAGAAAAAAGACAGGAAGCAAGTAATGCTGACATATGAACCAAGGTTGTCTATTATTATTATTATTATTATTATTTAAATATATTTTATTGATTTTTTTACAGAGAGGAAGAGAGAGGGATAGAGAGTTAGAAACATCGATGAATCATCAATCAGCTGCCTCTTGCACACCCCCTACCGGGGATGTGCCCGCAACCAAGGTACATGCCCTTGACCGGAATCGAACCTGGGACCTTTCAGTCCGCAGGCCGATGCTCTATCCACTGAGCCAAACCGGTTTCGGCGATAAGTGATTTTTTAAAGAAGTAAATCTTCTAAGTGTGACTGCATTCCTTTAACAATGTTCCTTTACCTCCGTACTGTTTTTATTTGAATGAGCATTTCTTTTCTGTTGATTATACATTCTTCCACGTGTGTGGAGGGCCTGCCTGTATCTGCCAGCCATAGGCATGCAGACGCTAGACATACATCTCCGTTAGCTGTGTTACTTTGTTAGAGAAACACACAATTCCAAAACAAAAAACAAAAAAACGAAAGCTCTTGCCTTGTAGGAGAAGGAGGCCTGGCTCCCGGGGTCGGCGCTGCTGGTGGGCGGGAGCTGCTGCAGCTGCAGGGCGGCGCTGTGGGCTCGGTCCATGATGTCTAGGCGCACATCCCGTGGGCCGGCTCAGGAGCGGGGCGGCACTAGGTGGCACCGAAGCGGTGAGCCATCTTCCCTGGTGGTGCTCACCCCCTTCCACCAGCCATCTCTGTCTCACGCCGAAGCCGCACTCCGAGGCCCTTTTGGCTGATCTATAGCCTTTTCCTCATCTTCACTCGGAGAAGTGCCAATTCCTGCCAGCGGACAGCCAGGGATGTGTTTCCTGATTCCTGCGGAGCTCTGGGGGCTGGGAATGGGGGTGTGGGGGAGGAACGTTAAAAATGCATGTATAATGAAACACTGAGCCCAGCTCTGTTACCTGAGCACACCACTAGGATAAAGAACAACCTGCCATGAGAAGTGAGGTCATTAAAAAACTATATCATGCCTTTGGTCCCCTTTAATAAAGATAAGGCTCATCTATTCAAAATCATTTTCCTTGGCCCATAGCAATCCCCTTTCCTCTCCCCCTCTGCTTCCTTCCTCCCATCCTAATTTAAGTCCTACTTTCTGTATAGAATCCTAGAATACTGCCTGCATCTACTTCTCCAGGCCTAAAATAATAATAAATAAATAAATAAATAAATAAATAAATAAATAAATAAAATAAAATATCCCATTGTCACAAAAGGAACCATCAGGGTTCTGACTTAGGAGAGAAAGAATGAGAAAAGTTATCTCCATGGAAAAGGGAAGAACTGGGTTGCTACCTAGGGTCAAAGAGGTAACACAGGACTGGAGGTGGAAGATCTGTGCAGCCAGATCACTTTACCTCTGGGAGACTCAGTTGTCTCATCTGTAAAATGGGGGTAATGATGTGACTTCAAGTAAAACCACCAATTATGGTAATTCCTGTTAACATCACTGGACTGATATTTCCAGTGGGTCTTGAACTTTTCTACCAAATGGAGAAGAAAAAGTATGCCCTCGTGTTTGCCCTCAGGGAGTCATGGCCTGAGACCCCCTCACCCCCCAATGTTAAGAGGTTCTTTGAGATTCTCTTATATTTAAAAAAATAATACAGATTTGGATTCTACTGTAAAGTCTATGTTTATTTTAATATAAAAATATTTTTAAATCGCTTTTGATCTGCCATGAGCTACTTGGGCAAGTAGTTTAACTTTTCAGCCAGTTTCCTCTGCTGTAAAATACGGATAATAACATCCCTACCACAGGGCTGTGGTTAGAATTTGCTGAAATCATGCATGTAATATGGATGCAGAGTGAATGGTCAATGAATGTCAGCAGTTATTAGTATTCATTCTATTCTTTTTTGTTTTAACTTTAAAATTTTCTTTTAATTATTTCAAAGTATAAGTTAGTCAGAAAACAAAATAGTGATTTTTTTTGGGGGGGGGCGGGAACCAACAGGATTGGTATGAAAAATCTTTAATAGAAATGATTAAATTATGTTACATATATTTTTAATCAAAATTCTTTATTGTTTGAAGCATTACATAGGTCTCCGTTTCCCCCCATTGACCTCTCCCTGGCCACTCCCACCTCCTTCATTTTATTCGTATTAATTGTTTAATTTACCCATGAATAGTCCTTTCTTCAGTCCATGCATTCATGCAACAGATAGTTATTGAGGGCCTACTATGTGCCAAACAGACTCAGCCTCTGCCATGACTCCAGGCTTCAGAAGGCTGCCTCCTATCTTTCCTGTAGCTCCCACTTTTCTCTGTTATCTAGTCCCAGACCCAGGGATGCACAGTCACATGTCATAGGGCTAACGCTGGGTCCCGCATCAAGGAGACACCAGATGCGGGACTTACCACAGGGGCAGCCTCAAAGACCATTTGGCCCACGGGTCACTTTATCAAGTGGCCTTCAGATGAGGTTAAACCTCTATATACATATATTACCTCTATATCCATATATCATCACACAACTTCATAACTGACATCCCAAAACCAGACCTCCCAGACTATAAAGCCCTATGAGTGTCTGTAACCTTGTGAATTCAGAATTATTCAACATTTTGCTTTAATGTGTGTGTGTGTGTGAAAAGCATTATTGTGTTAAGCTGATGTATCCCTGCTTTCATTTTTAGCACAACAGCCTTAGGAAGCAAGACTGGCCCAGGGCTCTCTCGACCTCTGCAAGACCCTTCGAGGCCTTCACCCTGGAGCGGAATGGGCCCTGGAGCTCACGCTCAGGGAAGATGTTTGCTGAATCCCCTTTCAGTTGCTCCCTTCCCAGCGGCAGGCCAGAGCCTGGCACAGTGACCTCCAGACACACCTACTGACTGGCTCAACAGCCAGGCCTGTGCAGCACCTGCTTCCCCTTCAAAGGGTGGTGCTCCCCCGCCACTCAGAGATCCCGCAGATACACCCGCCCCGCCCACAGGATATCTGAGAAAGCAAACGGGCCCTGGGCACACGCCAGCGGGGTGATGGGAATCCAGGCCTGTTAACCTCCTCTAGACCCGCTGGTGTGCCCAGGTGGGTTTGATTCTGCTCTTGTTTGCTGTCGTTGAATCTGCTTCTAAAAGGCAGCTTCCCGTCTGCTCCAAGAACCCCAAGGCCTCAGAGGCACTGCCTACCAAAACAGGCTCTCTCTCCATTGGTAGGAGTTTGGACTAAAAGCCCTGGAAGAACGCTTTGCCAGTTGTCCTTCCTTCCAGGACATACATCGTTTGCCTAACGCCTCTCTTCTCCTGACTTCAGGGCACTTTGCCAGGACTAACGTACGCCCAAGAGGCAAGTGACCAGTTCTGTGGGGCCAGCCAGCTCCTAATGTTGAGGCCCTCACAGTCGCTGCTGAGCACAGGGCTCTCCGGCTCAAGAAAGGAAAGACAATTCACTAGATGCTGGCTTCCGCTCCACCCCCTCTGCCTTATCTCCATTAATTATTTCACCAACCCACAGAACGGGTTTTATAGATAAGAGAACTAGAGCTCGTGGCTGCTCAGAGGAGGGTCTGTGTTATCATTTGGCTCTGTCTGAAAATAAAATAAAATAATAAAATAAAATAAAATAAAATAAAATAAAACACGCCTTTCCCACCTGACTATTCAGCTTCTTACTGATAGCGCCAGTTAGACACCAAGCCCTTTCCCTTTCCTGGGCTTTGGCTCCCTAAAGGGTTACATTCCCCCAGTCCCCTCCCATGGAGCTGGAACTACAACTTGCAGCAGGCAGCACCGATCAAGAATGCTTTCCCCTATTCCACCTGCTAACTCCTCCGGCTATGGCCAGGAAGCCCGGGGAGTCATGTTGGCAGGTACTGCATTTCACTTCCTGATTTGGTAAAGCCTGCCGGCACCTTTATTAAGGCATACCCGTGCCCCTTTCCTCTCACCTTGGATGCAAAAAACAAAACAAAACAAAACAAAAACAAACAAACACCCTGAGACACTGACAGGGCTGGTGACAGTCAGAAGGGAGGGTATTGACACCGGGGGACCTCAGATTGTTGCAAATGCATTCGCGTTTCCTGAAATGACGGCTGCGTTCCAGTCCCTACTCCCTCGGTCTTAGTCACTACTCACCGGAGACGTTTCCTCCCGGGCCCACCTATCAGAGATTCCCGAGAAATGACTGAGATGCTGGCTCCGCGCAACCCGGAGGCACAGCCTCCGGAATTCCTTCCCCGGCTCGGGGCTGCCTGGGTCCTGCGGTGTTTTGCTTTCAAAGGCCGCGATTTGATTTGCTCAGTCACCTGCCAGTCAGAAGCTGGAGGGTGCTTTGCTCAGACGATTGGCTGGTGAGAGAGGGTGGGCGGGACTTTGATTTTGGCTGCGCTGCCAGGCTTGGTTGAAGCGCAGGGGGAGAGCCCGGGGAGGGACCGCCTGCCGGAAGGAGCGTTGCTCTCACCTTGAGCCGGTCTCTCTAGCGGCCACAGGGCGGACCTCCGAACACACCCCGTCCGCCCGCTCCCGCCGTCTTGGGGGGCTCAGGTGACCACACACCTCCACCTGCGAGACAGGTGGGCTTTCCCGGACTTTGCTCCTGCCATTCCCCCAAACCCCACGCTGCTCTCACCGCGATCCAAAGCCTGCACATCCTTTAAGACCCGGTTCTCCCCCAAAGTTGCAGAGCCATAGATTCATCTCTGCCTGCGCCCCCTGACACCTGTTGGCTGCATCATATGCCAACTCTCCCAGCACGTCCGCAGCTCAGCCACGCGTAAGGCCCTCGGATGAGCCTAGAACCAAAGTTTCCCGAATGCACACTGTGCTCATTAATTAACACGAGATCGTGTAATTAACACGAGCATGGAACCGACACCCTTTCCCTCGCACGCGTCTCATTCCGGATCCTCTCAGCAGCCCCCTGAGTGAGACACGGAGCGCAGCCTATTGATTTACCGATGCAGCAGTGACATCGGGGCAGAGACCTCGGCGATGACAGAAGGGCCGGTGACGGTGGAGATCGCCCGGGGGGAACCCCTGAGAGCACCCCGGAATCGGGCTGGCCAGGGAGGAACTGCCCGAGGGCAACCTGGCGGGCGCGGGGATCTCCCGGAGCGCGGGCGGCCGGAGCTGCCTTCCGAGGGAAGCATGTGCTAAGATGTTTGGATTTCACCGGAGGTTTAAGGGAGGCCTGGGGCGGGCCCTCAGCAGGGGACTGACAAGGAGAGAGGGGCTGGGGAACACGAGTTGCCCATATCAGTCTCTCTGGTTATTGCAAACAGGGCTTGGGGGAGTGTCAGTTCTCTCAGGCTTATTCCTGGAAGTAGGATTTCTGGGTGGGCAAAACTGTGACACTTCTGTTCTATCACCAGTTTGGAGGGGTCGCCTCGGTAAGCCTCTATTGGGTGTCCTCGCGGCTTCTGGGGTAGGTAGGGCGGCTGAAGCCTGAAATTCTGGCAGCTTCCCTGCAGTTTGTAAAGCGCCTCCAATGATTGGCCAGTAACTTGTCACTCTAGAGAAACAGAGGACGCCATTGGCTAGAGCGGCTCACGAGGCCTCCGCACTGTTAGGCTGTGGTTGCCATAGAGACGGAGAAGGTTGGGCTAGGCCAGACCCGGCCCAGGAGGAACCCGTGAGGTAGGAGGCGGTCCCTGTTGGGCACTGGTCCCGGGGTCCTGGGAGGTGGACCTGGCGCACCCATGGGACACCCACCGAGACCCCGCCCTGCTGGGTCCTAGGTGATGCCCTGAGCGCGGGAAGAAGCCACCGTTGGCGGTACCCCTCGCTGGATGGTGCCGCAGAGCCCCCACCTGGAAAACGGTGATTATAACCCGGGCATCCCTTCCCCACGGAGCTTCTTGGGCAGCTGCCTCCCCGCCCCAGCCCCCGAGTGTGCAGGCATTTGGAGGCTGCGGTGGCTGGCCGCTGGTGGGCGACAAAGAGCCACTTCGGCGTCCCTCCTGTGGGAGCCTCAGGCCACCGGTAAAAAGGAAGGGTGAGATTGGAATCCAGTAGTCATAGCCGGCTGTGCCGTTTTCCCAGCTGATGAAAAAATGTCGAATGGGTTATTTACCCGAGAGTGCTTTGAAAAATGTAAAAAAAATAAGACACACCATAGCATTATAACTGAACGGATAAAATCTCATACAGTCGTAACTGTTCAATGCAAATCCTGTAAGCAGCATACATGGTGTAGCATATATTGATATACCCTATAAAATAACATACACGTATATTATAATAATATGTGTGATAATACTATAACACAAATGATATAGGATTTTTTAAAACATAGAGATGGTACAATGAAAACATGCCTATCATCGTAATCATGTGAGAGAAATCTTCATAGAATGCAGCTCTTGAAGGAAAGAGTTGTATTATGAGTACATTTATATACATTATTGCCAAAATGTGTTTACCCCTAGTAAACATGTTCACTCATTCATTCTATAAATATTTATTGAGTAACTACTATGTGCCAGGAAACAGGCTGGGGATTCCATGATGAATATTCTATTGGGGAAGATCTTAAGGAAATACACATAAAATATGACGTCGGGTAGAGAAAAGTGCTATGAGAAAAATAAGACGGGTTCCTGGGCTCACGATAGGTGGGTGGTGCTTCTTGAGAGTGGTCCAGGAAGTCATCCCTAAGGGTTGAGCAGGGACCCGGATGAACCTAGTGACAGGACCAGGAGATGATGCCTGCTGTAGCGAGGGAGCAAGCCCAGGCAACAAGGAGGTTCTGCAGGAGCCGAGGAGGTCCCTTGCGGAGAAGAGGGTTAGTGTCTGGGCAGTGGGATATGACAAATGAGTACCTTTAGACACAAATGTAAAATGTAACTCCCCACTCCCCAAAGACATCTATTATTAGGTTCACTAGACCTTCCTGTAGTTTCCAATATATTTTTTTTCAGGCTGTAGGTCTTTTTGTGCCCAGGTGGCCATCTTCAGTCACGTGAAGAACGGTCACATAGAACAGTGGCTTTCAAACTTTTTGACTGTGACCCACGGTCAGACATGCAGCACACACAGGAACACAGCAAACTTAACAAAAGACTACAGGCTATGGCCTGCGTTTTGAAAATCACTATCACCAATGTGGAAGAGAAATGGGACTTATTCTGAGTCAATTTTGAGGGCTGGAATTAGGATGACTGAAGAGAGAGAGAGAGAGAGAGAGAGAGAGAGAGAGAGAGAGAGATTAGCTTGATACAGATAGAGTCTTTCTAGCAGAACTACCCAACAGTGAGCTGCCTTAAGAATTTTCAAACTAACCTCTATGGAACCCCAGTATTCTATGAAAACTTGAGGTAACCTCAAATATTGAGAAATGAAAAAGTAAACCTCAGACTAAGAGCAAATATTTCTAAAACTTATATATGATAAGGGACTGGTATCCAAAATATACTAAGAGCATTTACAATTCAATAACATGATAACCAAGTTGTTTAAAAAGGGCAGATGTGAACAGGCACTTTACCAAAAAGGTTAAGAAATGACAAATAAGCACATGAAAATATACAAATTAAAGTGACAATGAAATATCACTGTAGGGCCACTAGAATGACTAAATAAGATTTACCAGACAAGTGTTGGTGAGGATGTGTAACAAATGGAACAAACTACTAATACATGCAACACCATTGGAGAATCTCAAAAGCATTGTGGTAAGTGAAAAAAGGCAGGCCCAAAACAGTACAGACTGTATGATAACATATATATGGCATTCTAGAAAAGGCAACCATTGGGACAGAAAGCAGAGCAGTGGCTGCCAGAAACCAGGCTTAGGAGGGTATTGACTGCAAAGAAACACAGAAAACTTTTTTAGGCTATTGGATATGTTTATATCTTAACTAGAGGCCCAGTGCACAAAATTCGTCCCTCAACCCATCTGGGACCCCTCGGGGGATGTCTGATTGTAGGATCAGGCCTAAACTGGTAGTTGGACATCCCTCTCACAATCCGGGACTGCTGGCTCCTAACTGATCACCTGCCTGCCTGTCTGATTGCCCCTAACCACTTCTGCCTTCCAGCCTGATCACCCTCTAGCTGCTCCCCTTCTGGCCCAATCACCTCCAACTGCCCTCCCCTACTGGCCTGATCTCACCCCCAATTGCCCTCCCCTGCCAGCCTGATCTTGCCCCCAACTGCCCTCCCCTGCAGTCCTAGTTGCCCACAACTGCCCTCCCCTACAGGCCTGATCTCGCCCCCAACTGTCCTCCTCTACTAGCCAGTTTAGTTCTGATTGGTCAGCTTCTATGTCAGTCAGTGTCAAAAGCTCTGCTTCCTAGGCAGCCATTGGCTCTCACAGTTGACCCAGATTTGGTTTTGATTGGTCAGTTTCTATGCTAGTCAGCATCAAAAGCTCCGCCTCCTAGACAGCCATTGGCTCCTCACAATTGATCCAGATTTGGTTCTGATTGGTTTCTATGCCAGTCAGTGTCTCTGGGCCTATCAACGGTGCCTGATCAGAAAGGCAGAGCTGATCAGCAGCTTGGGTGGAAGCCTGGAAAGAAAGGGAGGTCCGGCTGCTGGTCAGGTCCGAAGGTAAAGAGAGAGGCAAGTGCTGATGAACAGCTGCAACACAGGCTACGGATCAGACCTGCTTCTCTCTTCAGGCCTCTCTCTGGGCCTGATTCGCAGACCCCTCAGCAGTCATGCTGGGTCACCGTGCCTGCAGCCATAGTTGTCAGTGCTGGTTTGCCATGCACTGACTACAGGACTGAATTCCAGTTGATTGAGCCTCTGGTGGTTGTGGATGTGACGGACCCAGGCTTTTTATATATTAGGATTGCAGTGGTAGGTCACACAATTGTAAACGTGTCAAAATTTAGAATTGTATACATAGTGATAATGTATCCTAAATTATAGTGTATGTAAATGATCCCATGATAAATTTATAAAACTCAAGCCTTCGTTAGTTCTGGAAGCAACATCAGCTATGAATACTTACAGGGTTCCTGCAACAGGCCATGAGTGCAGTGTGCTTGCCACTTGGGGTCATAGATGCTGGTAAACCTCATCCTCTACTCGTTTCCTGGCCTGTCCTGCCCCGAGAACAGAACTCAATCCACGTAATGAACAAAATCGTGAAACCATCCCTACAAACGCTGTATTTTGCTGTTTCAGGTGCTTGGAAGAACCGTAGTAGAGTCTTTCATCAAACAAATGAAACACATCACAGCACGGCGCTAAGATGGCCACCTCGGCCGAAACCCTGCAGCGTGCCGGGAGACACACGAAAATACAGAAAGGTCTGGCGAACTTCATCATAATGTCTTTGGAGTGGGGCGTTCCGTTTTATTTATATCTAAATGTACCCATGCATACTCAGAATTCTGTACTGTATATCCACCCGCATGTTTGCTATTTCCAGAGCTCTTCCTTCCTCTATGTAGATACAGATTTCCAACTGGTATCATTTCTCTTCTGCCCGTAGGACTTCTTTAACATTTTTTTTATTACTATTACTCCAGTTTGCTGCTGCTGAGCTCTGTCCGCTTTTGTATATATTTAAGTCTTTATTTCGCTTTTGTTTTTGAAAGGTCTTTTTCTGGGCGCAGGGTTTAGGGTGACAGTTTTCTTTTCCTTCTCTCGAAGGTTTTGTTTCTCACAAAAAGTAGGTCTGCTGTCTCTACTTGTTCTCTTTGTAGGTAACGCCTTTTTCTCCCTCTGCCTGATTTCAAAATTTTCTCTTTATCCCTTTGTCAAAGCAATGTGATTATTTTATGTGTCATGGTGTGATTTTATTCATGTTTCATGTGCTGAGGTTTTTATTTTCTTGGATCTGGGGGCCTATTGTTTTTATCTGATATGGAAATTTTTCATCTTTTTTTTTTTTTTTTTTAAATGATTGTCTTTTTTCTCTCTCCCCACACCTCTTCTTTGGAGAATCCAATGACATCTATGTGAACTTCCTGGAAGTTATCACAAACCTCACTGATACTCTGTATTTTTCACCCTTTTTCTCTTTGTGTTTTATTTTGGATAGTTTCTGTTTCTATGTCTTCAAGTTTCCTAGTCTTTCTCCCAACCCCCCCGAGTCCTACAGTGCCTAGATTACTGTTAATCTCATCGTGTGTGTGTGTGTGTGTGTGTGTGTGTGTGTGTTCTCATGGAGGGTTGCTGCTTTGATACACACCGTTCACCACAGCCAGAAGCCAACGTGTTTGATCTCCTTTTTAGTCAAGGAGAAACCGTTCCTTCCTCCAGGAATGTCTTCACTTTTCCTTTATTTATTTTTTTTAATACTGCCCCCACCCCCCTCCTTTACTGCCTCCTTTGCAAACTCAGTTATTCTAATGACTTAGGCTTTTAGAAACAAAGCTAGGAAGCCTTGGGCCTGCTGCTTTCTGATTTGCTCTCTAGCTCCCTGAGAGAAAAGATATATAACCACCCACCTGCTTGAATGGGGGAGGGAGGGAGAAGGGAGGAGAAGACTAAATCTACCACAGGTGGGTACTGTCAGATGTTTTCTAGCCCAACATATGCAGCATTCTGCTTCTTTCACTTGCTTCATCCTCAACCCAGACAAATTGGACTGCATTGCCCCCTCCCCATCATTTCATTCACTGTTTCTGAGCCTGAACCCTGAGCCAGGCCCAGGCAGAGGGAGCAGAGCGTAGAGGGGAAGAGCCTGAGCTCATCAGACAAACTGCTCGCACCTCAGGCGTTGCACTAAGGGGTGCTGTGCTTTGCGTGAGTCACGTGGTCTCTCCGAGCCTCAGTTTCCTTGTGTGTAAAGCTTGTTACTAATAGCACTTCCTGGGGGCCCTGCTGGCATTGGCTTTCCTCTCTGAAAAATAGTTTCGTTTTTTCAAAAGGTTGGAGGTGAGGAAATGGGCCTTCCAGACAGTTTCCAGGCCATCTCGCCCCTACCCTTCTTTCTTCCTCTTGGCGCTCCTCTTTCCGTTTCCCTCGGAGGCTGAGGGCTCAGATGTTGAGATACTTGGGCTCACTGTGTGGACATGTAACAGTCAGGTGGACACTCCTCCCGCCCCCCGAATTCGGCTTGGGTGTCAAGACCGATGATGCCACACACACACATCAAGGGGCTTGGAAGGTTTAGTTCTCACATGAGGAGGCTCTCTGGGGGAGAGCAGGGCAGGCTTCCTAATCTGGCCGCACAGGGGCTGGAGAGAGCAGGGAAAGCAGACTGGCCTGGGTTTATTGTGGGAAGAGGTGGGGCTAGAGTGAGGGCAGGGGTTTGCCTGGCTGCATTCTAGCCAGTGCCATGGGAGGAGCACCTGGCCTTCCCGTCAGTTTGCTGGGACCAGGGGCTGAAAAGGAAGAGAGAGAGAGGGAGGGAGGGAGGGAGGGAAAGATGGATTAAGGGAGGGAGGAAAGAAGGTAAGGGTGAGGCCTCAAAGCTGTCAGCAGTCAAACACTAAAGTGCATTTCTATTCTACTCACTGAACAGTTTGTAATCAGTGGGTGTGCAGACAGATGCTGCCCATGGGACCCATATTGTGGCCATTCTCCCACGTGTTTGGCGTGGGAGGAGGGAGAGGAGGGATTTCATATATCATTTATACATCATGACTCAGATGAATAAAATTTTAACTTGATTTCCTTTAAGTGACGCCCTTCCACTGTCTAACCCATGTCTGCTCAACTCCGAGAGCTAAATTCATACTGTTTTGTCCTGTGCCCTGGAAAGCGGGAAAGCCCAGCTCTGGGGCCTCCCTGCCTCTCTGGATCCTCGTGGCGCTTTGCTGATGTGTGACCGGGCTGGGCACGCGTGATGGTTCCGTGTCCTCCTTCCCTGCCAGGTCTCCCCTCTTCCCTGGGACAATTCATTCCCACCGTGTCACCACGTCTCTCTAGGTTAAGAGCTGGAGGGAAGCCCCAATAAGTTACCAAGAGGGAAAGAAGGCAAAGTGGGAATACTTTTTTAAAATATATTTTTAAATTGATTTCAAAAGGGAAGGATGAGGGAGAGAGAAAAACATCAATGATGAGAGAGAAACATTAACCAGCTGCCTCCTGCACACCCGCTACTGGGGATCGAGCCCGCAACCAGGGCATGTGTCCTGACCCGGAATCGAACTGCGACCTCCTGGTTCATAGGTCAACGCTCAACCACTAAACCACTCTGGCCAGTCGAGTGAGGAATACTTAAAAAATAAATAAATAAATAAATAAATAAATAAAAATCCAGCTTCATGTTTATCTCATGTCCAAAGGCAAGTTTCTCTTCAATTCCATTTCAGATAAAACATTAATATACAGCTCTGTGTTTTCTGCATTTGCCAATTCTTTGCCCTGTGCTAATTTTTATTTTTGTTTTTAGGTTATACCGCTGCATATCCAACACAATCCTCCATTCCTTACAAATCTCCGTCTGCAGATATTTCAGAATCAGAAAAGAAAGGATTTAATAGTCAATCCAAGAGATTTGATCAAAAAAAGGTAATGGCATTGTCTTAGAAGTCCTTTACTTTTAGTCTGGATTTTAGCCTCAAGGGACAGGCTGGCTGGTGCATCTCTCCCTGAGACCAAAAGAGGGCGGTGCTATCCAAGGAGCCACAGCAGCCTCTCCAGCTGTGCTCTGGATGGGAAGAATCAGCCGAAACAGGCTCTGGACAGGGGGGGCCTACCGGTTGCTGGTCGCCAGAGGGCAGGAGAAGTTGGGGGGCTGGGTGAGTGAAAGAGGTGACGAAGGGCCTAAGAAGTACAAATTGGCAGAGGGCACTTTGTAAAGCATATAACTGTCTAATCACTATGCTGTACACCTGAAACCAATACAAAATAATACTGTAGATAAAAAAAAATTTAAGACCTTAAAAAATAAAAATGAAAGAATGAGATGGAAAGATATTAACTCCAGGGAAAAACAACATGTCCGGATGGTGCTCCACTGTACTCAAAAGTTTTAATAAGAAATGTATTTCAAAAATTACTCTAGAAATAGAACATTAAAAAATCCAAGGGATATAAGTAAAAGGTAAAAATCTTTTCCTCTTTCTCCCCCAGCCTCACTCCTTAAAACAGGGAAGGGAATAACAAGACTTTCTTTGAATAACGAAAAGGAAAAATGAGTCTAAAACATTTAAAATGGCCTTTGTGACGAGGGCCCCCTCAGTCTTGATACTTCTTTTGACAACGTGTTACTGCTGCTCCTGTATTCCCCCCATTCTCACTCTCTCCCCCAGGCATCTGTGTCTCTCTTCCCCTTTGATCTGGGACGTTCTGCTTGGCACCTAACCAGCGATTCCACCTGCTAGAGGCTCAGGGATGCGACCGACTGGCTCCTTTCTCGCCAGCAGGGGGCTCAGGCAACTCGCAAACGTTTTCAGTTTTCTTTAAAACCTTCACCCCTGCATTCCTCTAACCAAGACTTTTAGAATAACATTCTTGGGGAGTAATCATCATCTCAGTTACCCTTTGCTGCATTCTGAAAATGTTTCTCATCTCACCCCCTTGCCAGGGTGGTGGGAGGGAATGAGATCTGGCTTCTGAATGACTGCAGGTGAGCCAGGAAGGAGGTGAGGGGCTTGGCCAGGCCCTGTGGCCCTTGCCTGTTCCTGCTTTGTAAACATGAATGCCCAACTAGAGAACATTTAAGTTCCTTTCACTTCTGGTATTTTAGGATTCTAAGAAAGCAAGTAATAAAGAACATAGTACGCACACACTTACACACACACACACATTTTTAATTACTTGCTTTCTCCCCCCCCCACCCTCCCACCCCCGCCCCCCAAAGACGATAAATAAGGTATTTGCTTGGGAGTTTTCTCTCTTCTCTTTCTAGTTTCCCTGTCTATGTTTTAGCTGTCCATCTCTCTCTCTCTCTCTCTCTCTCTCTCTCTCTCTCTCTCTCTCTCTCTTTGTCTGGTTTTCCATTTGTCAGTTTAGCAAGAATATATTAGTAAGACATTTGCAGTCCAGCCTTCAATAAAAATAAGAGCAGCCACCATTCACTGATCTCCACTACAGGTGAAATCACTTTTAGAACATATCTCTAATCCCCAGGACAATGCTGAAGGGAAGGGTTTATTATTTTAAGCGAAGAGGAAACCGAGGCTTAGGGACGTTCAGTGACCCGCCCAGGGTCACAGCGCGCAGGGTTTGGCACATAGGGGCCCTGCGCAAATATTTGCTGAATCAATGTTGAAAGAATTAGACCTCAAGCCCGCGTCTCGCTCGCTCCAAAGCCTCACGCTCTTTCCACACACCGCACCACGCCTCCCTTTGTGGCCCGCAAAGCCGCCCATTTGATCTCCGAAAGTCAGAGAGCGTGTTTCTGAAAAGGGCTTAGCCGAACGGACCAAGCTCCGGCCACGGGGAGGACACCAAGTGATGTGTGCAAGGCTCCGCTCTCCGTGACCTGGTGCTGATGGCAGGGCAGATACAGAAATGGATCTTAAGTTACTGTCGGCTGTCAGAAAAATTCTCTGCTGAAGGAACCAAGGTGCAGCCAGAGCTATGGGCAGCGCCAGATAGAGAAATTGCTCAGAAATTTGACTCTGTGGCCGCATTGGTTAGACCCGTGGTCGGCAAACCGTGGCCCTCGAGCCACATGCGGCTCTTTGTCCCCTGGAGTGTGGCTCTTCCACAAAATACCACGGCCTAGGCGAGTCTTATGTTGAAGAAGTGGCATTAGAAGAAGTTTAAATTTAAAAAATTCGACTCTCAAAAGAAATTTCAATCGTCGTAGCGTTGATCGTTGGCTCTGTTGACTAATGCGTTTGCCGACCACTGGGTTAGACAATGTGAAAACTTTCACCTAATATTTGAAAGCATTTGGGAAATGAGTATGGGCCTTTGTGGAAAGGGCAAGGAATCCGTCAGTAGGTCCCCCAAGTTCTGCTCTGTTACTAGCTGTGTGCCTTGAGTTCCTTGACTTTCCTGGGCTTCAGGTTTTTTTAAAATCTGAAACATAAAATTTGGATTACATAATTGCATATGGTTCTTCAAGCTCTAAAAACAGAAAGGAGGTCTGGTTCCGTGCTCATTGTTCTCATTTGGCCTGAGGGAAGTGGGCATTGAGAAGTTAAGGATGTCATGTAGCATCACCCAATAATTTAGTGAGGCAATACGAATTAAAACCAGATTTAGAACCCCAGTGTCTCACCGCCCTTCTGCAAACATTCCTCGCACACGCCCTGTGCCTGATCTCACAACGTGGCTGTGGCCTCAAATGAATTCTGTGACCCACTTAGCACATCTCACACGAGCCCTTGGAAACCTGCGCGCACCTTATCGTCTCACGTTGTCGGAAACGCCAAGGCCTCGTTGCTCGGCTCCCGTTCCCCTGTAAGCTGACCGCTGGGTGCCCGGATCCCCTCCCAGAACTCAGTCCTGGACCGGCAGTGCCAGGAACGAGGCCTGCTTCCCTGAACAGCTGTTCACGGATGTGCCAGAGCGCTCGTACAGGCGAGGCCAGCCTGGTCTGGGGCCCGGCAGAGCCCAGGGGCCTGATGGGCACCTTCTCCCCCCACCTCCCTGTCTGTCCCGTGTCACCCTGGGCTGTGGTTACTGTCTGCCAAGCTGGGTCACACTGGACACTCACTCACTGTCTCTGCATCTTCGTTTCCTCATCAAAATAAGGATGTTACTATAGGTGGGCCTTTCCAGGGATCACTGTTCTATGGTTTGTTTTTAAATATATATATATTGAGTTTTTACAGAGAGGAAGGGAGAGGGACAGAGAGTTAGAAACATCGATGAGAGAGAAACACCGATCAGCTGCCTCCGGCACACCTCCTACTGGGATGTGCACGCAACCCAGGTATATGCCCTTGACTGGAATCTAACCTGGGACACTCTGTCCGCAGGCCAACGCTCTATCCACTGAGCCAAACCGGCCAGGGCTGCTCTATGGTTTTAACCTGACTGATCCTCCAGGCGCAAATAAATGAATACTGGCAGGATGCGGGCACCACAGGCTCCGGATGGGCACAATTTAACAACACGATGTCCCTTCAGACATGGCCTGACAGCAAACCTGCCCTCTCAGGGGTAAGCAGGCCAGTGTTTAATTTGTGGCCAAGTTGACGCTGTTCACTTATTAACCCGAGAAGGCACTGGGCCAGGGGTATTTTCCACGCAGGGATGCTTCAATGAAAAGAAGCTCAGTGTGCATAGACACCCACGTTCAAGGGCATAATTGCCCCAAAGGGTGCAGTCAGCTGCATGTTTGAACCCTTCCCCCCCACCCCCCAGCCCCTGCTCTGGAGGCCGGACTTCTCTGCATCGGTCACCAGCACCCCTCCCGGCGGGTCTGCAGGACCCAGGCCTGGAGGTAGCACTGACAGGGTGCCAGGCGCCCCTCGGAGACCGTGCATTCATTAACACACGTAACCCCCACAATAGGCTGGGAGCTAAGTCCCATCATTAGTCCCACTTTTCAGGTAATGACCCTGAGACAGAAAGAGGGGTAACTTGTGCACAAGCAAGCACACCCTCCTCTGGGCTCCCAGAGCCAGTCGTATGCCCCTTGTCCTGCCACGGGCAGTGCGGAGGGCAGTGAGGAGGATGACAATGGCTGCACAGGCCGGCACGGCTGTCACCTCTCCACACGTGTTGACTCACAGATTGTCACACCGGGAGGCCGGCACCGGAGACAACAGGAACGGCACCTGGCACTGTGCTTCCCGCGGGACACTCAGCAGGCTGTCAGCATTGCTCAGAGGAACAGTCCTCCCCACACCCATCCTTGTTTTGTTTGCTTATTTGGTTTTAACCTCTGGGGTAATCTTGGCCAAGAAACTGGGGGGTGGCTAAGTTCACACCAGTGGCGAGTTGAATTCTTGTTCTCTGTGTTGTGCTCGGAGAGGCCTCAACTCCTCAGAGTCACGCGACGTTAGTCACGCGAGCCGGCGTCCCAGGGGTGAAAGGTCTGGATTTCTACTGCCCTCCCGGCCAGCCGCCCACCACCTCCAGCAGCTGCAGGAGAAGGCGCGAACTCTCCGCAGCTGGACATTGCCCTTCAGGGAGCTCCGTGGGCGTCCCGTGAAGGTAGCAAGTGGTGTGCTGGCCAACCGCTCTCCCCTCCACCTAGAAAAGCTCTGGTGTATAGCGCTCGCCACTTCCTGTGGTGTAAATACTCCCGTTTCTGAATTGTTAACGGTCGCTCTCCCAGCATACCGCCGCCTGGAGGGCTCCTCTTGGGCAGTGATTGAGAGCCAACAGGCCACACGTTCCCCTCCAGGCTAAAGGGGACACTCCTGTCCCAACCGACCTGGATCCAGGCATGATTAAGGTCCAGGAGGGTTGCCAGATCTAGCAAATAAACGTATAAGATTCCTAGTTAACATAGGACTTCAAATAAATAACACGCAACTACTTTAACGTAAGTACGTCTCAAACAGGGCATGGGGACATACTTCTACTAACATAGCTTTTGCTGTTTACCTGACATTAAAAAAAAAAAGTATTTATTGATTTCAGAGAGGAAGAACGAGGGAGAGAGAGATAGAAACATCAATGATGAGAGAGAATCATTGATCAGTTGCCTCCTGCACGCCCCCTCCCGGGGATTGATCCCACAACCCGAGCCTGTGCCCTTGACCGGAATCGAACCTGAGACCTTCCAGTCTGCGGTCCAACGCTCTATCCACTGAGCCAAACCAGCTAGCGCTACCTGACATTCTTTAACTGGCAGCCTCACAGGGCTGGTGGTTTCTCTGGCAACCAGCTCCTCAGACACATACTGTGCCCAGGAAATTCTCGTGAGCTGGTGGCCGTGGGGAGAGCAGGGGGTAGACTGGGACGTAGAAGCATGTCTTCACAGCTCACTCTTAAAGCTAGGAGAGGCACGGGCAATTTCCCGCCTCAGCTTCCCCTCGGGTTAGGGACTTTGAAAGCCAAAAGGCCTTGGAAGACATTTCGTCCAACATCTTTGCTTTACAAATGAGGAAATTTAGGTCTAGGAGGTGGCTGGCTCCTAGTAGGAGCAATGGGAACAAGAATTCCTGATTCACAACCCAGGAGCATTATTATTATTATTATTATTATTATTATTATTTTTATCCTACATACTTAGTGGTGAAAAGTAGACTCTAGGGTTCCAGTTCTGGCTCTGGGACCTTGGCCCTGTCTTCTCATCTTCCAAACGGGGAGTAAGTGACTTAGTGCATGTGAAAAACTCAGAACAGTGGCCAGCAAACAGCGACCCCTCACAGCCCCTAGAAAAAGCTCTTCTGCCCTGGAGGTGCTGCTCGATGGTTAGCGCCTCAGGCGGCACCCCCCAAAGGGTAAGCAGATTTGATTCCTGGTCCAGGGCACGCATTTCAATTGCAGGCTTGATCCCCAGGACCAATTGGGGCACTTGTGGGAGGCAACCAATCAATGTTTCCTCTCTCTCTCTCTCCCCCTTCCACTCTCTAAAAAAGAAAAAGAAAAAAAAAAATCAATGGAAAAAATAGCCTCGGGTGGGATTACCAGGAAGAAAAAGCTCTTCCCTGTTTCCCTGCAGCCCCTGGAACCTGCGCCCACACGCCAGTGTTCTCCTGACCTTGGCCTGGCGCTCATGCACCTGCATGGCCAGCCTCACTCTCCTCAGCTGTCAGCGCCTTCCCGTCCACCAGTGATCACCACCCCTGAAGCAGGAATTAGCTCCTCCCCCACCCCTGACCCCCCCCACCACTGCACCTGAAATCCGCACAGAAGAACCTGTTAATAGCACTGGAGACCCAGCCTTTATATTAAATCGTAATCACACACTGTGCCCTGACCAGTTTGGCTCAGTGGATAGAGCGTCAGCCTGTGGACTGAAGGGTCTCAGGTTCTATTCCGGTCAAGGGCATGTACCTTGGTTGCGGGCACATCCCCAGTAGGGGGGGGTGTGCAGGAGGCAGCTGATCAATGTTTCCCTCTCATCGATGTTTCTGACTCTCTATCCCTCTCCCTTCCTCTCTGTAAAAAAATCAAAATATATTTTTAAAAAAATCACGCACTGCTCCGGCCCGAGTGGAAAGTCCTTCAAGGCCCGATGGTGCCGCCAGCTTTCTCCCTCCCGCGAGGAAGGTAGTGGGGACGGTGGAGACCGATGAGCCTGGGGCAGAGGCGGAGAGAGCCTGCTCTGGAGCCATCATTGAGTATCTGTGGGCTCAATGTCTCTGGGCCTCCCTTTCCTTAAAGGGACCTGACAATACCCCATTGCCGTGCTCGCTTCGGCAGCACATATACTAAAATACCCCATTGCCAAGGACCGGTGTGCACCACGTGCTTAGCCCCAAATTCGGGGACTGCCACTCACAGCGGTGGGGCCTTGGGCAAAGCAATCTCCCCCTGCCTCAGGGTCTCCATCCCCTAAATGGGGAAGGCCCCCTCCCGCACTGGGGGATTGAAGGGACAGGCTTTGGAAAGCTCCTGGCACCGAGTGGGCATCCAGTAAGGTATCCTTATCATCTCATGCCACATGCTTAGCCAGCTCCTGTCCACATGCATGTCCCCAGGTAACCAGCACGGGACGTGAGAAGAACGTCCAGTGAGCAGCTCCAGCAGAAAGAAACTCAGAAGTCAAGCTCGTGCTTGCTCCTCTCTCACATGCCTGCATCCCTGAGCACCTGTGCCCCGTGCACCTGACAGGCAGAAACGGTCTCGCTTGTTTGGGGCGAAGGCTGTTTTCGTTTCATTTTGCTTTGTACACAGAAACACTCCCTGGTCTCTCGTCTGAGAGGCCGAGGAGGAAGCTGAGTCAGGTGGGGTGTGGCTAGCATGCCATCGGTCGCCCTTCCCTCCCCGTGGGCTGAGCTTACCCAACTCATGGACACCGGTTTGCCCATCAGCCACGCTCACTGTCCCATGTTATGCCCTTTTCTCTAATGGCGTGGAAAACAGCCGCGCTCTTCCGCAAGAGCGAGTAGGGAGAGCGAGGGCTGTGGGGGTGCCAGCCCCAGCCCTGGAACACTGAGGTGGTGACTGGGCAGGGTAGGAGGTGGCGCAGCCGGGCTGCCGTCGGTGAAGTGGCGGCGGGGCCTGTCCCGGCGGGTCACGGTGAGGCTCCGTGTTCGCGGGTGTGAGGCGCGTGGAAAAGCCCGGTGGAACGGGGTCCGTCCGGTGACGCCACACGCTCTTCCCTTTCAGGACAACAGCCCGGGGCCCGGGTCCTACAACGTCACGCACCAGTCTCCGGTGTTCCACAGCGCCTCGCTGTCCACGAGAGGGACGTGCGCCTTTCCCTCGCGGGTAAGAGCCCCTTCTAACTGAGCCATCGCTTCCTTCACCCAGTACAGAACCACGGGCCTTTGGGTCCCTTCTCTCCAAAGGCCCATGGTTCTAATGAGGAGAGGAGCTGCCTCCTCGAAGTTCATGCAGGTGAATTGGAGTCTCTGTCTTTAAACTCCCCCATGGCTACACATTTCCAGAATGGAGAGACAAGCCAGAGGAATCATAGTCAGAGCCTCATCACCCAGGACCAATTTTTAAAAAAATATATTTTATTGATTTTTTACAGAGAGGAAGGAAGAGAGATAGAGAGCTAGAAACGTCGATGAGAGAGAAACATCGACCAGCTGCCTCTTGCATACCGCCTACCGGGGATGTGCCCACAACCAAGGTATATGCCCTTGACTGGAATCGAACCTGGGACCTTTCAGTCCGCAGACCAATGCTCTACCACTGATCCAAACCGGTTTCGGCCACCCAGGACCAATTTTGTCATCATGGAGTAGACTAAGCAAATGTCTTCCTGAGTGAGATTTTTAGGCACACCAGGAAAAAATTATCCTACATCTCACCCTAATACGCTGTTTTATGCTGCGCAGTCTAATTGAGCTGTGGACATTATTGAGAAAGCCGATGGGGCCACAGTGAGAGCAGGCCTGGAATTTAGCAACCTTCCTCCCTCCCCTCCCCTGCCCTCGCCCTTGTAAGACGTGGCTCTTGATCTTTGTGGATCTTGATCTTTGACAGTCAAACATATAGGGTGTCTCCCACAATGTATACCCTGACATTTTTTCCATAGCTCAGTGGATGTTTCTTTCTTTTCAGATTTAACCCATTGGAATTAATAATTATTCAAAGTGTGTATATATATATATTTTTGAGACACCCTGTATATGAAGTGCAAATGTCCCTGACCGGGCTTGGGTGAGGATCATTTTTATTTGGATATTTATAAATCGGCCAGAAAAAAAAAAAATAGATGTAGCAAGAGCAAAGGGCCAAGCTAGGGTAAGGCTGAGGTAAGAGAGTAAAAAAGAGAGCAAACCCAAACTCTGGTATCAACAAAACACATATGCCGCCTGTCCCTTTAAAAGTTATAATGATCCCTTGCAAAAACGTATTACGATGCCTGCCGTTGGAACCGATTTTCAAACGAATCACACAAAGAGGCCATTTAAGACAGCCCGAGCACGGCCGCCTAATGGAATTCAAGTTTGGCAGAGCAACCAAATTCAAGTCCTCCAGGGGCCACCCTGCAGCAAAGAGGGGCCGCGGCCAGGCCTCCAGTGAGTTCAGGGAGCAGCCACGCCTCTGCCTCACTTTCCGCCCCGCGAGTACGAGAGAGACGCAAGCAATGGGCAGAAGAAGCGCCTTGCCTCGCCTCACAATGCCCTGGCACAGGCAGCGAGACTTCAAGCCTAATCCTGACTCAGCCACGGGTTCCCGATGTGACCTCGAGCACGTCACCCTCCCGGGCTCCAGCTGCTCCTAAGGCGGAGACTGCCCGGGGCGCTGGGCACGGGGCCGTGGCAACCAGCGAGAAACCCTTTGAAACTGCAGAGCCCAGTCAACAGGTGAAATGTTATGGTTGTTACCACCTGAGTCACACACAGGACTTCCTGCAGCACCGAGGTTTTCTCCCGGCGGCCGGCTTCTTCGCCGGATCGCGGCACTGCCCATCCTCACTCGGTGCCACGGAGGGAAGGGGCTGAATCAGAGCGCGCCACATGAGATCGATGGGTGGGTTCCGTGTGAGGCTCTACGGGCAGTCACCTCCCCGAGGACCAGGCTGTGCTGTCTGGAGGAGAAGGGGCCCGAGCGAAGATCTGAGGGTTACGGAAGCGAGTCAGGCCTCTCAAATCTTTTTAAAAAATTCAGGCCAAACCCAAAGCAGGGCAGACAATGTTGCTCAGGCTTCCTCTCCTCTCCTTGATGGATGTGAGGATTTATAATTACGTTTATAAACATTCAATTCCTTGGGGAGGGGCCTGCAGCGGTTGATGGATATGTGCCAGGAAATTGCCCACATCTTCCTTGGTTTCTTTCGGAACCGGATGCGAATCCTACCCCTTCACCTCAGCTTCCACCGTTAGCACCCCTCCATTTCTGGGCTGAAGGTGCCGAGGGAGTTCAAGGTGGCCCTCTTCAGAGAGCACTGGGCCTTCCTGGTGTGGCCAGGAGGGGGTGGCTGTGGGCGAGGCCAGCCAAAAGGCTCCATGGGGCTCCACGTTTGAGAAACTTCCTGATGACTATGGGCACGGCTACACCCAACCTTCTGAGAGGACCTGTCATCTCTCTAAGTCCAAATTATATAAGAGCTTCATTACAGCCGTCCAAGTCTTTGTTCCGGCATTATTCACAGCAGATGAGGCAGGTGGGAGGAGGCGCGGATGGCCTTTCTCCATTCGCCCCGTGTCAGCAGGGGCTCGGGAAGAGTTAGTGTGTGCCGGAGAGAGGTTCGTAATTGCCAGCGTGCGGCCAGATGGGAGACCACAGGCCTGGCAATTAAAAGGCGGCCAAGGGTTAGGGAGGCTGGGTGAGTCAGTGTCACTTCGGCTATCCTCTGAGATCAATCCCATTAGGATGCTTCTGTTATAAAACACTGCCTCAGATTGGAAACTTTTAGAACAGTTTCCCCCAAAATGTACGCAAATAGGCTTTCTAGGCCCAAAAGGCTCTATGATCCAGTGAATTTAAGAAAGTCTGGACAGGTTTCGTTATCTTAGTCTCAGGGCATTTCCTCTGCCGAAGGGTATTATGACTCTTCTAAATGGGGACATGGTATGAGACTTCTCAAATGAATTTGACTCCGAGACTCTCTCCCAGCTGCTGTCACCACCAGCGCAGCCTTACCTTAGAGAACTGGTATGCCAGGGAACACACATTGGGAAACGGCTTCAGAAAAAATGCCTGCCCACTCGGTCAGGTGGCTCGATTGGCACCACCGAGGAAGGCCTGACCTCACCACCCTCCTTCCGTGGAAGTTAAGAAGAAAGAGCAAAGGAGTGCCAACCCACCGGGCAGAGGAGATAGAGGTCGTGATCCTTCCTGAACTAAACCCTCCCGCGGTTGCTCGTCAGCTGCTCCTCTTGTTACTGCTGTTCCTCCTCTGGACCCGCTCCTCTTCAGAACCGGGTGTCCGGTCTCTATCATGCAGTGGAGGCACACAGCCTGGGTGCGAATGCTGGTTCCCCCACGCGACCGGCTGAGGAAGTTCAGTTTCCTCATGTGTAAGGGGAGGATCATCGCAGGATCCACTACCCAGGCTTGCCGGGAGGATTAAATGCAAAAACCCACGAGACGTGCTCGGTTAACCATTGCCCCAAACGCAAAGGCAAAGTGAGCACAGGACGGAGAAGGCAGAGGTGGGGCTCTGACCCGGCTTAGACTCTGAACAGCTGGGGCTCTGCTCCTGGTGGCACATCCACCTCGGACCACGGTGGCCCATAAGCCAGGCGTTGAGAGCCGTTGGCCACCCAGCGTAGACCAAGGAGATGGGGGAGGCGCTGATGCCATCTCACCCCTTCTCCCACCTTCTGTAGTTATTGATCCCTATCACGCTGAGGAAACCTAGGGCGATGTTCCCAGGCATTTAACCGCAAAACACTGAGAAATATGTGGTTTTATCGGAGTCCAATACTTGCCATACTCTCCTGGGGTAAAGCGATGTTATCACTTAGTTTCTGTGGCTTTTGACCCTTTTCATTTGGCAAACACTGATTCTGTTTGTTTTCTTTTAAAAAACACACACACATACATACACACACACACACACACTAAAAATAGTTTATCATGGCTTCCTGAAAGAAGCGGAATTAGTTCTATTGAAACACAAAAATATTGTAGGGTTTTATGAAATCAGTAATGAGTGGGTGGGGGAGGGGTAGGAGATATATGTAGAAGACGTTGGAAGCAAACTTGTTATGTAGGCAATTCAGATTATTTAACCTTAGAAATAAGATGTGTAAGTAGAAGGCAAGCCTGGGTTGGAGGAAAAAAAGCCTAAAGCTTCCATCATATAAACAACCCAACAGCTGAGGGTGAGTCAGGTGGCTTGACACAGGATCGGGTGAAAATGCATTTCTGGCAGAATTATTGATGCCAAGTCCCAAACAGCAGATGAGTAATTTGAGTTTACAGAAGTGAACACAGGTCGGGACTTGTGCTTTCAAAGAGCGAATCCTCAAAGCCCACGGTCAGTTTATTATTGTTTCCTGCCAGAGCGGCACCTTTTATAAGATGCGTTTAGACCCACTTGGGGCGCCATCTCTCTGACATCATCCCGGGGAGCCACAGATCACGTGACAATGCTGATTCCTTTGGCTTTCTCCTCAGCGCGACCGAATGAGCCCCATTGTCTCTAAATATCCCGCCGCCAATGCGTACACTCTGCCGTCGTGTTTCCTTTCGAAGAAAGACTTCAGTAACACCTACTCCAGCATGTTCCAGATACCCAGCTTTGGAAAAGTCCTCAAATTGGAAACTCCTGCACCAAACCAATACAATGTAAGAACACTGCACGTGCTTACTAAACACATACTGGGTGGATGGTTTACAAAAATAAGAGGAAGGAAGGGGGCACTGTGGGAAACAGGACTCTAATGCAGCTGGTAAGCCAGATAGCATTTGTTGGGTACCCCATGGGTACAGGAGGCTATGCAAGACTCTTACAGGGAATTCGCAGGAAACAGAGGAAAATGGGGGCTACACGGAGGCCAGCGCGAGCGGTGGGGAGACCGTCGCCCTGGAAAATGCTTAACCGTAGCCACTCCTATCATGAAGCTTTCCGGGACGGTGTTCTCAGCTCTAACAATGAGTATACACTGAGTGGCCAGATTATTCTGATTTCTGAACGCATAATAATCTGGCCACTCAGTGTGTGTGTGTGTGTGTGTGTGTGTGTGTGTATCTTATCTAATAAAAGAACAATATGCAAATTGACCATCACTCCAACACACAAGATGGCTGCCCCCATGTGGACATAAGATGGCTGCCACAAGATGGCCAGCAGGGGAGGGCAATTAGGGGTGACCAGGCTGGCAGAGGAGGAAAGTTGGGGGCGATCAAGCCTTTAGGGAAGGGCAGTTGGGGACCCAGGCCTGCAGGGGAGAGCAGTTGGGGAGGAACCAGGCCTGCAGGGGAAGATAGTTGGAGAGACCAGGCCTTCAGGGGAGGGCATTTAGGGGTGACCAGGCCTGCAGGGGAGGGCAGTTAGGGGCAATCAGGCTGGTAGGGGAGCAGTTAAGCATAAATCAGGCTGGCAGAGGAGTGGTTAGGGGATGATCAGACTGGCAGACAGAGAGGTTAGGGGCAATCAGGAAGGCAGGCAGGCGAGCAGTTGGGAGTCAGCAGTCCTGGATTGTGAGAGGGATGTCTGACTGCCTGTTTAGTGAGATTGGGCCTAAACGGGCAGTAGGACATCCCTTAAGGGGTCCCAGATTGGAGAGAGTGCAGGCTGAGCTGAGGGACACCCTTCCTCCCTGTGCATGAATTTTGTGCACCAAGCCTCTGGAGTGTGTGTGTGTGTGTGGCCTGGTGCATGGGTAGCCTGGCCAAGGGGAGGGGACATGGGCGGTTGGCTGGCCTGCCTGCTGTTCAAACTCCTGGTTGAGGGGACAATTTGCATATTAGCCTTTTATTATATAGGATATACACCAAGTGGCCAGATTATTATGCTTTCAGAGATCATAATAATCTGGCACTCAGTGTATATTATTTGCCATTTAATCTGCAGGTACTATTAATTTAATTTTTAGGTTCTTATAAGGAAAATACACTTCTGTCTTTTCATATCAGAAAATGGTGTTTTGTTTTGTTTTGTTCTGTTTTTTTAAGAGTAGTGCTCTGCCAATTCTGATCACTTCACAGATCACTTCAAAGAGGCAGAATTCATGGTTAAGAAATGGAGTCAAATTCAAATCTCAACTCTGCCACTTTCTAATCGTGTGGCTTTGGTCAAGTTCTATGGGGCCTTGTATCTTCACCTCCCAGGACACAGTTTATTCATCTGTAAAATGGGGGTACACATCTAACCTAGTTCATAGTGTTAATGCAGATAATAAACGAGGTAATCTTAGCACAGCCCCTGGCAGGGGACTCCACAGTCCGTAGGGATGGGTGGCCCCGTCTTTGGGGGAGACACACAACCTCTTGAGCCTCAGTTGTAAAATGAAATTAATTACACTTGCCCTAGAGGGTTATTCTAAGACGCCAACGAGGCAGCGAATGTGGATACACAAGGCATTATACCGACCCAGGAGCTAGAAAGTGGAAATCCCTGAAAATTCGGCTGCCCTAAGCAGACTGCCGTCGGAAACCAGCTGCGGTGTCTCTCCTGTTCTCTGCCTCCAGGAGCCCCTCCCTCCGCTGTTAGGATTGCACTGTGCGCAGTACACGTGCATCTTCTCTTTGACTACATCTTAGATTCCTACCCCCCACCCTGCCCACCCTGTGCCACCCGATAAATCAGCTCCATTCTCTTTGACCCGCCCGTGGAGCTGCTATCCTCCTCGTGTAACAGTGAAATCTTCCGGGGGCACACATTCAGCGGGCACGGAAAGGCCCTCTTCTCAGCCGCCTTTCTGTCTGGGCGAGGAATGGAGCCGCGCTGGTGTTCTGTCTGCAGGTGGCTTTTTCCAGACCCGGAGAACAATGGCCGAGCCAACTGGCGAGGAGAGAATGCGATAATCCCGTTAGTCACACAGCGCGCCGGGTCTGCTCAGGCCTTTCCTCGCCTCGGCTCACCAGGGCCCTGCTCCTCCACCCGGAGCCTTTCCCTCGATGCTGTGTTATTACTTCCTCTCCGGCAGCCTGGCTCCTCGCCCTGGGCCAGCAATTAGCCCGCTCCATCTGATCTTTCTGTTTGCCATCTCGGCAGGCAGCCTAGCCGTGAGGACCCTGGGAAAAGCTAAATTCCCCCGCCTTTGTCAACACAAAATCAAAATGCCATCTGCGTTTCTTGAGAAACATTTCTCCCACAAAGGAGTATCACAGAAAATCAAACCGTCCTGGCCCCAGCAAACATTTTCAGTCACTCGGTAAATATTCCTGGCCTTCGCATGTATAGTTTTTATGGCATCTTTTATCGAGGGAATACAGGAGCCGGACTGCACCCTGGCATTTAAAGTATGTACGATGCCCGAGTCGCATAAGCATGATCTCAGGGCCCTGCTTCCTTCTCTGTGACTTTGAGAGGCACACGGGGCACTCTCAGATGTGTACTGTGTGTGTCAACCAAAATCCTTGACGTCTGGTCAGTCCAGAAAAATCCAGGTGAGAGAGCGCTTACACACCTGATTATAACCTTAAAGTAACCGATCTCCTAGCATGGCCCAAGCCCTGTGTTCACAGCGGGACTGTCCGCGCAGTAATGAATCAGGTGGGAGGTGTAGGACTGAATGTTCTGAAAAGAATAAAACCCCGGGAAGAATGGAAATAATCTGCATGTGTAGAGTGACTTGGTTTTTAAAAGACACTTTGCTATAGATGATTTCCATTGGCCCCACCCCAACAGCACTGGGTCAGGGGAGCAGGGTAATCTGAGCTGCCTTGCTGATGAGAAAACTCAAGTTCAGAGAAATGAAGCCACATGTGCAGAACACCTGCCCCGTATGGGGTCACCTGCCCTGTGTGGGATCACCTGTCCCATGTGGGATCACCTGCCCTGTGTGGGATCACCTGTTCTGTGGGATCGCCTGCCCTGTGTGGGATCACCTGCCCTGAGTGGATCACCTGCTTTGTGTGGGATCACCTGTCCTGTGTGGGATCACCTGCCCTGTGTGGATCACCTGTCCCGTGTGGGATCACCTGCCCTGTGTGGATCACCTGTCCCGTGTGGGATCACCTGCCCTGTGTGGGATCACCTGCCCTGTGTGGGATCACCTGCCCTGTGTGGGATCACCTGTCCTGTGTGGATCACCTACCCTGTGTGGGATCACCTGCCCTGTGTGGATCACCTGCCCTGTGCAGACACTTGCTAGTGACCCCCAGCTCACAGCCGGTCCAGCTGGGTGATGTGATCTTGTCCACTCACACCATTCATTTTCCGAGGAGGACAGGGTGACCCTCGTCCAGGCACAGTGACAGAGACAGAGAAGGCAGGCCCTGGGCACAGCGCGCTCTCTCTCTCCCCAGACCTCCGTCTCTTTCTGCAAGCAGAGTAACAACGTCTGTGCCCGAGCCGAGTTTCAGTCCAAAACCGAGAGAGGAGTGTTCACCATCCCGAGAACAGGACCTGCACCAGGTAGGCAGCCGCCTTGCCCCGGCCTGGGCCTGAGGGGTGGTCTGAGGGCGCCCAGGCCTCCGCCAGCGTCTCTGGAAGGAGCGAGGCTCTGGGGGGTGGGGGTGGAGGCCGGCGTGGAACAAAGGGGAGAAGCGTGAGGAACAGACGGACGGGCTGTCCTCCCTTCAGGAAGAATGGCTGCTTCTGGAAAAGCCCCCCAGCAGCCTCGCTGGTGGGGAAGTGGCGTCTCACCAGAAGGGTGTTCGTTCCCACCCCGTGCGCCCCCCAGGCCGCCGGGCACACAGCACACAGAGGGGATCGTGTGCAGCCCTCACACATCTGTCCGCACAGAGGCTCGGCGTGGGAGTGACCTCCCCGGTGTCACAGGGCGGGCAAGCCCAGAGCCGAGGTGCCTGACAGGAGGCTGTTGCCCGGTCATCCATCGTGACTTCTGAACTGGCGGGGATTCAGGAACACACAGGGCTGGCCTGCGAGTGTTCTCCCCGCTGGGCTGGACGCTCTGGGCCCGACCTCCTGCCCCCTAACCGTTTGCAGGGAGCTCTCCCTCCATCAGACCTTCCCTCCGGGATCTGAAGACCCCCAGGGAGCGCGGCCGGCGGCCGGCGGAGGAGGAGCAGGGTCTGCCTCCCGGAGGGGGTGTGGGTAAAATTGCAGTGCGCTGTCAGATTTCAGCAAATGCAGATTAAAGCTGAGATTAATTTGAAGCTGAATAACAAAATCAGCCCTAATGAGGAGGCTAAGGCGGGGCTAAAGCTCCCGGCCTTGCATCGTCGGCGGGCAAAGCCCCGCCTTGTTTGTTTATTCAGAGAACAAAGCCAGCATCCCTGGGGTTTGGCCAGAGGCCCCGCCAACGAGCCGGGATGCGGGCACCCTGCAGCCACCTGTGCCGCTCCCTCAGGAAGGTCTTATCGCGGAGAACAGGATGGGGGAGGGGGCCCTGGAGTCGGTTCAACTCCTACTGTGTCGTGTGTCCCCCCCCCCTTCTGCTTTCCACAAAGAGGTGTGAGCTAATATTATTATTTCTCCCGTTTTGCAGATGGGAATGATACCATAGAAAGCAGGTGACTAGCCCAGGGTCCCCTTGGGTTTTAACCCAGGCCTAGTGGGTTGGATGCCTGCCTGGTGCCTCAGACACCTCCCACCTCCACTTGCCAGGGGCCTGGGCCCTCTGCTTTGACCTCTCACCTCTCGGAGGAGGTTTCACTTCCACCTCCGTGGGAGAACACCAGATGCGGGGCGGTGATTGGCCTCTGCTGCTCTGCGTGCCTTGCCCCTCTGCCAGCGCCAGGCAAAATGCTCACCGTGACCTGTTTACTGGTTGGATTTCCTGCAGCTTAGATGTACCAACCGCATCTCCACGTCCACCCCTATTCTTCCTTGTCTTTTAGAGACGGGGAAAGGCCGGTGTCAAAGTGCCGCTTGCCAACGTGGGTCACAGAACCGGGTCTGCCCGGGCGTCCCGCCTGGTGCAGCAGAGCCCGGCTGTGCCTGGGAACCAGTGCTCCCGGCCCCGGGGCCACGGGAACCCGCGTGCCTCTCTTTACTTCTGCTTCTCAGCATCTGATCACCAGGCGTCGCTTCAGCCCTTCCTGGTAGCAGTAAATGAGAGAGAGAAGGAAACAGAAAGACAACGAGAGATATAGACCAATATGACACAGGCTGCTAGCTGGACATTGCCCTTAAAGAAAAAATGTAACCCTGTGCTGGGAACACTCTTCAAGCTATTAAAATCCCTCCCAGAGCCTTGTTTATAAGCAGATCTCGGAGAGCAGGCCATCGTGTGGCGGTACCAGGCGTGAAGGGACCGATGCCCTCCTACTGGAAATGGAGGTGGTTTTGAGCTGATCGCTAATGTAAACACAGTGGGGCGAGCACACTTGTAGTTCGCAACTTGTGTGCAGTCGAGACTGTTCCCTCGTGTAAATTGCTGAAAGGGAAGTCGCCAAGCCAGAGGCCTGTAAATAGTGAAGGTTTTCGCCACTTGTGATCGAATTGCCCTTCAGCTCAGGGGTCACGAGGCACCTTGTCCTGGCTGTCACCGGGCACGACCGTTTAAGGAAAACCTTGCCAATCAAGTAATAATGCTGTTTTCAGTACTTTTGCAGCGGAAAAGTACATTTTCTCGAAACAAAGCCAACTTTGCGATGTTTAGGAAATGTGGACTGTTTTTCCCACCCAGAATGCCACCCCTCCTATATTTGTATTGCCTGGGTCCCCGCCTCTTCGTATTCAGACTTATCCATTTGTACCTGGATGCCATCACAGGGCATGGACTTCCAGGCTTGGCCTTGCTTATTCACTCACCTCTATTTTGGGAAACACGGCCAGGTGACTGTTGGGATGTACATCGTATGCTCGGGGCTTTCCCATCTGTTGAATCGTTTTTTTAATTTCGGAGTACTGGGGAGCCTGGGTGTGCAGACGTCCTCAACGGTTTTGCCTAGTGCTGCCACCGGCACTCCCCACGCCTGCAAGCGAGGGGCGAGACTGCTTCCTGCTCCCCCAGCTCGGAGCATCCTGCTCTTCCTCGCAGCTTTGTGCACAGTCACCTGATTTTGTTCTGTCACCGTTTCTTGAGACAGGGCATGGTGGGAAAGCAGGGGCTTTGGAGACAGCTGGCCTGGGCCCACATAGTAGGTGTTCAATACGTATTTGTTAACTGCAGAGTAGTTACAAAACAACTACTCTGTGCCAGGAACCTAATATGTTATTCCATTCCTACAACCACTCCGTTGTCGGAAGAATTCTTCTTACTTTATCGAGGAGGGAGCAGCTGGGCTTAGTCAGTCCCTGGTTGGATGGATGTCTTCGGGCAAATGGCTTACTATCTCAGGTTCCTCGTGTTCAGCGTGGAGGGGAGAGCACCCACCTTGCTGGGCTGCGGGAGGATGACCTGAGCTAAGTATGTGGCCCGTGTTTGCTGAGAGGTGAGCAGTGTTTTCAGCCCCTTCAGGCAGCCCTGCTTACATTGGACCGTCTTGGAGGGGTATCGCCTTACAGTCACTAATGTATTCTTAGGCGGGAGGGATGGCTCTTTATTTGAGAAGTGTTTCTTATTCTGTTTAAAAATGTCTTTCTGTTTAGGGCATTATGATATCAACGAAGCCCTTGTGAAGCAGTCGCCGACGACTCTAGTGTCCTGTTTTAAGTCAAAAACTGAACGTGGATTAAAACTGACATCAACCGTCCCGGGGCCTGGTTATTACAACCCACATGATCACATCAAAATTCCGAAAAAGGCACTTATCACGTGAGTCCTGCTGATCCTGAACTTTCTTTTTTAAATGTATATATATTTAAAAAAAAAATATATATATATATATATATATTATTGATTTTTTTTTTATAGAGAGGAAGGGAGAGGGATAGATAGTTAGAAACATAGATGAGAGAGAAACATCGATCAGCTGCCTCCTGCACATCCCACCCCCTACTGGGGATGTGTCCGCAACCAAGGTGCATGCCCTTGACCAGAATCGAACCTGGGACCCTTCAGTTCGCAGGCCAACGCTCTACCCACTGAGCCAGACCAGTTAGGGCCTGAACTTTCTTTTGGAAGGCGGTTCTGGGAAGGACCCAACCAGGAGTAGAAAAGGGAGGGGTGCTGCTCATCAGGGCGCTGTGGCGGGTGGCTGTCCTTGCTGACTCATAGTAGGTGCTCAATAAGTGTGTGTTGCGTGCCTAATTCGTATTGAGCAACCACTCGATACCAGGAACTTCACACCGTGCCCGATTATCATAGCAATCCTGTTGTAATGACTCTTCCTGGAGGAGGAGCTGGGCTTCAGGGAGACAGAGGTTTGCCCAAGTCCACAGGCTCGCGAGGTGCTGCTGGGAACCAGGCCCGGACTGCCCGGCTCTTTCCGTGTTCCCCGCGATGCCGTGCTCTCCCGGGCTGGCTATCCTATTTCACAGCAGACACCTCCGCCGCCGCCGGGCGGCAGGCATGCAAAGCAGGGGAGCTCGTGTAGCGTTGTGCTGATCGGTGAAGTGTCCCTTGGCTGGGCTTAAATCGAGATGCGCAGTTTGAAATAATCTCACGAAATGGCCTTTGCATCTGCCAGTCCACAGACCCTGGAGGCTTCTGGTCCTCGCTGGAGGCTGTGGAGCTGCGCAGATGAACAGAGCACCATACACCCCCAGCCAGGCTCACCTGGGGCAACGCAGGGCCAGGCAGGGGCGCAGGCGGCAGAATGACTGTCGGGTCGGTGGCCACACACAGCCGGCCTCGCCAGCGGGGCAGTGCAGTGGTGCTGGCGTGTCCCAGGGCGTCTGGGGCGCCCTGGCTCTCCGTGGTGCTTTGTGAACAATGGATCCCTGGTTAATAAGCCCCGGACACGCTGCTTACAAACCCTCTGTCCTCGGAGCATTGCAGGGAGCGGGGCTTCTTAAGGGCTCTGAGAAGGCCTGCACAAAGGCACCGATTAAGCCCAGTGTCTCTTAAACTCAGGCTCACCGGCCATCCAGTCAGAAACCCTAAGGTGTGTCCTGACCGGGAATCGAACCGAGACCTGGTTCATAGGCTGCCACTCAAGCCCTGAGCCGCACCGGCCGGGCTGGACTCCGTGTCTTGAGTGGCGCCTGTAGGGCGGATGCTGTGCGAGGACCGGTGGATTGTTTGCGGCCAGTTCGGGGGCTCCTTGTTGAGGAAAGGCCGCAGGGGGCCTCTGCTCTGGCCGCTGTGCTGACTCCGCAGCTCCGAGGCCTCACCCGCTCCCGAGGGCTGCAGAGCGAAGGGCCTGCGGAGGCTCCCCATCTCCCGGTCCTGAGCTCTGGTCACCGTGTGACTCAGCGTGTGAGACAAACCGTTTCTCCCAGCTCAGCCTTCAGAGTGGGAGACAAATCTTTTCAACGCCCGATCGCCCGCCGGAAGGTGGAACTCCCTCTGACCTCTCTCTATCTCTGGGTCTACCTCTGGGAGCCCCAAGCCACTGGTTTGGCAGTGACACAGCTGGGCCCGGAGAATCAAGCCCTCAGCTCCCCTTCAATGCAGGCGATCAGGAGGGGCCCACCTACAGTTCCCCTGGGGTTTTCAATTAGATATGGGGCTGCTTCTTCCCAAATGCTGTAATCTGTCACCTGCTGCCTGCCAAGCAGACACTGCATTCCAGCCTGGGGCCACGGCTGCCCTGTAATGAGGAGAGAAATTGCCCCTTTATCCCTCCAGACCCTGGGAACCCCCGAGGCAGAGTCTGTGTTGGGAGTGTCCCCCAGGGTCTCCCTGCCGCCCCCGGTGACCTGCTGAGCCCGCTGACACACTCATTCTTCTCAGCAACTTGCAAACAGCTCACGCTGGAAGCTGCAAACACACTTAATCCAGCTGTGGCCAACCCAGAGCTTTGATAGATGTTTTCTTTCCACGGGGCAGGGCCAGGGAGGCTTTTATAACTGAGCCATGAGGCTCATAAAAGCCCGTCCCAAAGCGCTGCGGGCTGCCCTGGGTTTGATCCAGCCTGACCTTTGTGATGGGCCCAGCCCGGCCGCCACACGGAGGGAGCAGCCCGAGCAGCCCCGGCCGATGGTGAACCTGTCCGGGGGAGGGGAGAGTGGGGGCGGGGTCCTGATGTCCGGGCTCCCCCACTCGCTCCAACCCCTCTGCTTTTCTCTGCTGTTCAGCAAAAGTCCCAGAAATAGGGACAGGGCCCCAAAGATGAGTCAGACACAACCCTCTCCCTTAAGAGGTAGTCCAGCGAGGGGCATAGGAACAGCGAGATCTGTGCAGAGAAAAGAATGGCTAGCTACACTGATGTTATCTGGGGCCATGCTTCCAACAGGCCAAGTGCAGGCTCACCAAGGTGCTGGAGCAGGGTGAGAATCTAAGCTCCCCTCCCGCCCTCCCCCCCACCCCATCCCCCTCGGTGGTGGGGGTAGCGTGGCGGGGAGGAGAGAGGCTGCGGCCTGCGAATCCCCCTGCAGGAGGAGAGAATCAAGCCTGTTTCTCAGCTGTGCCAATCACACACTCGTCTAGTTTCTGGGAGTTCTTTGAAGAGGTGACCCAAACCGGAACCTGGAGCAGCCAGCTTCTGTGTATCAGGGGAGAGGTGGCTGACCACACACTATACCCAATTCTCCCCTTTCCTATGGCACCTTTGTCCTAAACATAAGCATGAAAGCCAGCTGTGGGAGCCTCAGGACGATTTGCTGTGGCTTTTAATGACCACCCCCTCCCCCTGCAGTGGGAGTGTCCACCCTCTGGTGACTCTGGGAGGGAGGCCCCCCTTTCCGGAGGCCCCGCTGCTCCTCTGAGACCAAGCGGCTGGGCAGAGGGCGGGAGGAGGCACAGCAATAGCAATGACTCCTTTCACTGAGCACTTACTGTGTGCTGGCACCGCGTCAGGTGCCTTACATGCCTTTTCTCCACTCACCGAGTCCCGCAGGAAGAGTGGGTGCTGCTGCACCTGGCCCCAGGGGGACAGGCTAGGGGACTCGTCTGAATCTCACTGCCAGGGAGACACTCCGGTCTGAGTGACTCTCCACTCAGACATTCCCGATGCCTTCCCCCGATTACGGGGCCCCGGAGGCGTGGGTCCTGGGCCCGCATTACCCCTGACGTGCTTTGCTCTCTGGGGGATTAGTTTTCTCTGGGCACCGATTTCTTTAGCAAAGCGAGGAGGTTGGCTAAGCCGCTCCAGGTCCCCACCTGCACTCTGAGTTTAAGAATGCCGCCCCTGTTCTATCCAGAAGGTGCTGGCCACAGGGCGGCAGCGTCTCCACGGCCAGGATCCCAGGTCCCTCCTCTGTTCCGCTGGGCTGGCTTCAGGCTGGGTGAGTCCCTGCGGCTGCTCAGTGCTCGGAGAACTCTTCCCTGTCGGTGAGAGACCCGGGGAGAAGCTTCCAGTGTGAGGCGGGAGTGGCAGCCCTTCTACTGAATGGCTGGGAGAGGAGAGAGTGTGATTCCCATAACAATCCCAGAATTCCCTGGGCAGCCCAGCGGACCCTCTTTGAATCAAGGGTTGATGGAATGTCACAGCTAAAAGGGACCTCAGAGGTCATCATCTCCCACCTCCCTCGTTTTGCAGATGGGGAGACTGAGGCACAGAGTGAATTCGTGTCAGAGCGAGGGCATACGTACAGGCTCCACTTCTCTTTCATTCATTCTCTCAGCACCAGGCATGAAAGACGGAAGGCTCCCCTCTCTGAAGGAGTGGGAGATAGATCTGAAAACAGACCATGGCAACGGAAAGGGTCCCTTAATTCACAAGCCAGCATTTTCCTACTCCCATGTCCTGCCTCGATAGGAAGATATGTGGCAGGGCTCCGGGGAGTCTGCTAGTCTTGGGATAGCAAATCCCTGGAAACCGGGATGCCCGTTTTCTTTCCCTGGCCCTGGCAGACATCACAAGCAGATCACAATGCCCTTTCTTCATAGAACCAATGCAAAGCCTGTGCTTCACCCTGAGCTCCAGCCAGGCATTGCCAATCGAGCAGGGCTGACGATGCTGTCTGCCACTCCTGATGAGCTCAGTGACACCATTACAACAGCAGTATGTACGGAGCGCTCCCGTGGTGCTGGGCTATGCTTCCTGTACCATCTCACTGAGCCCTGACAACAGGCCTGCGCTGTGGGTACTATTATGATCGCCGTCGTGCAGATGGGGAAACTGAGGCCCTGGGCCCGCAGCTCACAGCAGAGGGTCCACAAGAAGCAATAGGCTCCTGCAGGCGGCGTGGTGCTGGGCAGGTCTTGGCCATGTCTAAAACGACCATTTCCCCAATAGGCTGCGCTGGTGACATCTTCCCATTTGATCTTTTCTTAAGGAAACACCCCGTCCTGAACTTCTCCACCCAGCCCCTGTCTCTGCCGCTGAAGCCGACGCTCCCGGGCCCCGGGCAGTACGAGATTGTGGACTACGCGGGGCCCCCCAAGAACTTAATCTCCAGCGCATCGTTCGTGTCCAACACCAAGCGGTGGACAGAGGCGACTCAACCAGCCCTGCCTGGCCCAGGTTAGAGGACTGTTTGGAATGACTGTACAAACCAAACCCGGAATTGTCTGTCACCCCTGGGCCATCAAATGCCACTGATTTGTAGGTTGTCTGCCAAACAGGTTATAGGGGTTAGAGTGGACTTAGAAGACTTTTTAGCTCACACTTTCTGAGTATGGCGTTGTGGGGGTTGTGTGTGTGTGTGTGTGTGTGTATGTGTGTGTGTGTGTGTGTGTGTGTATGTCTGTGTGAGAGTGTGTGTATGTGTATGTGTGTGAGTGTGTGTGTGTGTGTGTGTATGTGTGTGTGTGTGTGTGTAAGTAAAAGGGCTCTCAGAGCTGATCCAGGCCAGGGATTCATAACCAAGGACCATGACCACCGAGAGGCTCAGAGACAGGCTCCAGGGGTCTGGGACTCTGACCCTGTCTGCAGACATTCTCTTCTGGGCGAAGGGGCCATAGCTTCTGTCAGTTGGCCAACAAGTTCACGTTCTCACAAATGTTTTAAGCACTGGCCTCGCTTGGCGGAGTCACTTCATGGCCGGGGAGCCGGGTGAGCGAGGTGTCCACAGATCTCAGGAATGAGGGGCAGCCAGAGCACCCCGCTCCAGGTGCGTCCCCGCCGCCTGGTTTGTCAGGCACGGATCGGGGACTGTTCACTGGGCAGCTCTGTTAAGCCATCTAGTTCCATTCCCTTCACTGGTGAGCCAATCAGTGATACCCTGTGACCTCGGGTATCTACCTGGGACCTATTTGGAGCTGTTCATAGAGCCCCTTAGCTGTTTATCTCCCCTTGGCATTGACAAACCTTTGCATGGGTCAGGTGTGCATGGACAGGTGTGCACAGACAGGTGTGCAGGGACAGGTGTGCACGGACAGGTGTGCAGGGACAGATGTGCACAGACAGGTGTGCACGGACAGGTGTGCAGGGACAGATGTGCACAGACAGGTGTGCACGGACAGGTGTGCACAGACAGGTGTGCACGGACAGGTGTGCTGGTGTGCAGGTAGTGTGGCGGAGGAGGACGGGGCTGAGGCGGCTGCCAGGCCGGTTAAATCCAGTCTTTCAAGGAGCATGGATGCTGCTCCCACTCTGGGGCAGCAAAGGGTCTGGTGGGGAGACACCTTCCTCTCCAAACTCAGGGGTGAGTAGAATGGAAGGCAGACAGGACAGGGAGGAAGGCATTCGCATAGCCTTGGCCTTGGAGATGCAATCAAGCCAACAAGATGGCAGAGGCTTGACCTTCAGGTCGTCTGGTCAGTCCAGGCAGAGGTCACTCTGGTTGTGCTGGTGCTTATGTAAGTGCTGAGCTCCACTGGGCGGTCTCAGGAGGCCCGGGGGCCAGGGAGACACCTGTCTGACCCTGCTGGGCCCGGACCCCTAAGAGCTGTGTGTCCGTGTCTTCTCTGCGCCGTGCATGGTGCCAGACACCTGGCACACGGGCCGGACGGTACCTCCTGGGCGTGAGCACATGCAGACATCTGCCTCCTTGGCCCCAGGGGTGCAGATGCGCCTGGGCTGCCATGTGCCCCCATCGGCAGCTTCCCAGGCAACCGACAGAGGTCACCCCCGGCCCCTCGTTAGCCCCATCAGTGTCCGTGGGAGTTTCCCGTCCCCCGGGCTCGTTCCCAAGCACCTGTGGTTCCGGCTGCTGGTTTCCTGAAGAACCTGCAGGGTCATGGCTTTTGCTTTTCTGGAAATTTCTGAAATCAAGCAAAACAAAACCCTACCAAGCTGACACCTTGTTTCTTTAAGAGTATCGCTTTACTCAGTCTTTTCCCTCCCAAATTTCATAGAAAGACTATCTGTAAGTTTTGCTTTGTCAAAGAAGTGAAAAGGGGCTAAAGAAGGTGGGAAACCAGAGTTCAAGTCCTGCCTCCGCCAGTTAGGAACCAGATAACCTTGAGCCGTCCCATCCTCTGTCCGCCTCCCCGCACGGATGGAGCAGGGGCTGGGACAGGGGTCCCCTGGCCTTGCCAGCTCTGATGCAGAACGAAAGAGACTCCCACAACTGGCCTCCTCCGTCTTCACGCTGCCCCTCTCTCCCTCCTCACAGCCACCTACAAGCCGGAGCTCCTCGGGAAGCAGTCCTTCCTCTACAACGAGGGCAACAGGTGGATCCCGGTGCTGTAGCGACCTCACAGGGCACGGGAAAGCCCGCCACCAGCCGCCCCAGCAGACAAGGAGAAGACAGGGCTGGCGTGGGGCAGTCTGCTGCCTGGCTCCGTTGTTGTGGCATTTGTCCTGGTCTCGAGCTGCCTCCTGGAGATTGGGCCCCACCCCTCTGACCCCGTGGCTTCCTGAGAAGAAGAGAGGACAGAGCCCACCCCGGTTCCTTCGCCAGGCACCTGTCAGGCTGCTGTCTGCCCCCTGCCCCCAGACGCCAGGGGCTCCTGACGCTCGGGCTCCAGGGAGAAGGTAGAGGAGGGCAGCTGCCCTGCCAAGCAGCCTGGCGCTGACCAGGGCCCTGGGGCCCACGTGCATGTGCAGGGGGACAGCACAGCCGCTGGCCTCGGCTTCCAGACCCTCCCGGTGTCCCAGAGCTGAAAGCTCAGAGGTGCTTGTAACAGACACGCAGGGGTTGCCTGGGCTCCTTGCCCCCACCCTAAGCCCTTGGATCTCACCTTCAGGAAGAGCGTGGCAGCCAGTCACCTGGTCCCCGTGCTCAGCACCCACCCCCAGGAGAGGCCGCCGCGTGCTTCACTGGCTCTGCGTTCAGCAGCACGGGGGCGGGGCCCTGCTGCAGCCAGAGCCTGGGTTCTGGGGGGCCCGGGAGCCACTCAACTCCCTGAGTCTGCAGGTTCTCACTCTCACCCGGCCTTTCCCCTTCCTGGGCTGGGCTCCCCAACCCCCGACTCAGGTTGGACACATCCTTAATGCATCTTTTCTGGCCTGTCATTTCCCCTCGGCAAGAGGAGAAGATTCCCAAAGAACCAGGAGAAGGCAGAAGTAGCCACACACGCCTCCTCCCCCAAATACTGGCATTCTCTTTTAGTTTCGTAAGTGGAACTCTCCCAGGCAGCCTGCCCTCCCCACCGTGAGGACAAGGCTCTCACTTCCCTTTCCTCCCTCCTTTGACTTTGCTCTGGAAATGCCTCATCCTGGGCCTCCATGTCAAAACTGGCTGCTGATTGGCCCTCCACTTAGGGAGGGCTCGGAAGGATGGAATAACACCAATTAAATTGAAATCTTGCATCTCACCAAAGCTGGCCTCTGCGTGACCTCTGATTCCTGCAAGCGCCCATTGCTTTGGGACATGTTGGAGGTGGCGGGAGCTCGGTGTGGGAGCAGCGGAGCCTGGATCTGAGGTAGCCTGGTGCTCCCATCCCCGCAGGCCCTCCTCCTTCAAGAGTTGGATCAGAATTTGCAGGCTCCTGATCAAGCACTTCCAGGCTGGGTGGGCAATGCATGGAGCACAACAGGTGATACAGGGATGGGGCCAGGGGTCTGGGAGCAGAGACTGCTGCCTACCTAAAGGGGCACCCAACTCGGGTCCAGGAAACTGTTGCCAGATCGGCAGGCCTCTCAACAGAACCTGGGGAATAGTTAAAATGTGCAATGTCTTGATTTGAGGTGTTTGCAACCGTGTTTCAATGTAAAGTGTTTTGTTTAGGCCAAAGGACACTCTTCTGCAAACCATCTGTTGTCCGTTGGGAGCTAGAGGCTCTGGAAGACGCTTTCAAAGTGACGCTTAGAGCTGTGCTTTTTACAATGAGGCCAGACCCCAAGGCCTTGGTTCTCAGGCCCCTCTGACCTGTGGGATCTGAGAAGGCCATTGGGCTGGTAGGAGCAGGCTCCAGGGAAAATGACAGCCTAGAGCGCAGGGCAGAGTTGGCACGAGAACTCCTAGCCTTGGGCTCTGCCCACTGACCCCAGCTACGAGGTCCTCAGCAAGGTCATCCTGACCCTTCCAGGACTTCTCCATGTCCAGTCCATGATCCCCAGGCCATAACATTCAGCTGTGGGACCACACAGGACAAAGCTGGGCGGGACGCCTCCGGGCGGGACGCCAGCTTCACTAGTGCCCAGCTCAGCACTGCCCTTCAAGTTGGGGCAAACGCCCCCAGGACAGGAGCCGCCAGGCCGTGTCCACCCTCCCCCTCTCCTCCTGGCAGACTTTCACAAGAGGAACAAGTGTGGCATTTGAAGTAATACATAGGCAGACTTTTATTACTAAATACTATATGAGTATACAAAATGCATAATTGAATAACAGCTAAAAAAATAAGTCCAAGAAATGTGCAATACACATTTTTTGAAATGATAAAAATGTATCCGTGAAAATATAAAATGTTGCATATATACACAATATATACTTAATATATTTATAACATAAATGCAAACGGTAAGTGAGAAATGTGTACAACAGCGAGCAGGGTGGTCGGTCGTGTATGGAGCAGCCACTTGTTCTGGCCGATCAGCTCTATTATTTACATCGGGTACGGAGGAAGTCCATGAGAGAGAGGGCGTGTCCACCACAGTGTCTTTTCAAAGTCATTTGCACTGAAAATCAAGAGTGTCCAAGTGACGTGACCCCGGGGTGAGAGATCCGTGGTCTGAAGTCGATGGGACGACCAGGACCGGGAGTGGACCGTGGTCAGTCGGCTTGGGGAAAGGCCCGCCCCCCGCACCGGGACGGGCGGGCGGCCTGCAGAGCGGCCCGGAGGAGGACACAGTCTGCCGGCGTTAACCAGGGCGGCGCTGTCCGGCTGAGGCAGGCGCTCAGAGTGGATTCAAGCATGAGTGGGGCTCGGGTCAGGACACCTCCCGGTCCCGTCCTGGCCCTGACGGCGGTGGCTCGGGCCCCTTCCCTCTGGGAAGGTGTTCAAGTAACGGCGCTGAGGCGTGCGGAGAGGTTGTGTGCGGCGTGGGCCCTGGCGGCGGCTCCTGGCCTGGAGCGCGCCCGTCCTCACAGCTCCTTCAGGGTGATCTGGATCTTGCCATCGTGCTCCCCCATGTCCAGCAGGAAGGCGACGTGGTTGCTGTAGTGCTGGATGATGTTGTTGTCCATGTTGACCAAGATTCTGGAAGAGAAGAGAGGTGGCTAGACTGTGGGAGGCCCCTTGCTTTCAAGGCCTCTGGTGACAAGGAGGACAGGGATGGTTACTACACATCAGGGACCCCAAAATTTCAAGCGTCTCACACTTTCTCTGACCCTCATAACGACTTTCAGTGGAGGGCACCATGCCCACGTGGCCGAGCCACAACTCAAACCGGGCCTGCCAGTTACCATGCCCCCGACTGTGCCAGGGTGCCCCTCTCAGTACATATGAGCGTGGGCACTTTTGAGCAGCTACAGGTAGACCTGGGGAAGACTCAGTGCTCCTCAGTCACCAGCCGGGCTGAGGACTCCGGCCCAGTGTGAGTCCAAGGGCAGGAGGCATGGTGGGAGGACAGTGGAGACAGCGACCTGTCATTCGGATGTGCCTGAGCCTGAGGCGAGGGCCCCACAAGCCCAGTCTGAGGCCCGTCCCCGGGAAGCTGGCATCTCAGGGCCACACAACAGACTCGAGGCGCTTGGCCTTCTCTCCCCACAGGCTTCAGGCAAGGACCTGGGCCGACCTGAGGAGGAGAATGCCCCGTGGCAGGGCCTCTGCAGGGGTCAAAGCCAGAGCATAGGTCAGAGGGCGCCCGCTAGGGAGCTGCTTCCCTGGGGAAGGACCCAGGAAGAGGTGACCGGACCTGATCCTGTCAGGAACGGAAGTGAATTTTTGCCCGTCCACTCATCCATCCGTCAGCCCATCCCACCATGCAGGGCCTTGCTCCAGACAAAAACAAGGGTCACACAGAGACCCTAGAGCCTGTCCTCCGGGGTTTAGGATCTAGCATGGCCCCGGAGAACAATGTCTTGGTCCCCTATTACTCTAGCTCATGATGGGGAAACTGAGGCTCAGAGGAGTAAAGTCATTTGCCTCAGGCCACACAGGCAATAGATTGCCCAGCTGGGACTTGAATCCAGACTTTTGTGTGTTTCTTTTGTCTCTCTTCACTGCATTTTTTTTTTTTTTTTTAGAAAGACCCCTCCCCCCCCCCAATACAAATTAGAAAGTGGCATATAGAAAGCAGGCAAAATTCAGGACTGGGGAGAGTTCAGATGAGAGTCCAGATGAGGGCGGTGACCATGCTCCTGGCAGGCAGCTGCCTGCTTTCCTGAGGACCCTGGGGAGGCAGTTCCCTGTCCCCACTCCCCAGGGCGGAGGGACAATGGAGACTGCGGTGAGCAGAAGAAGACTGCCTGTGTTTAGCCATCAAGCAGCTGCTGCTTTTGGGAAGGCGGTCTGGGCTCAGGCTGGGGCCAGTGTCTAATCACAGGCTCCCGCTTCCTCAGGTCAGCTGTAGTTCCTTCGCTTCACAGAGGGGTTTTTGGGGGCAGCGGGGAGGAGGGGGGAGGGCAGAGGGGTGGCACTCTGTCAGTGCGGGCTGTGTGTCACACAGTGGCATTTACAGGGTGTGTCTGGGTGCCAGGCGCTAAGTGCCTGCATGCACATACTGAGAGGCCTCCCTCCCGCGCCCAGGCAGGGCCTCCGGGGGGGGGGGGGGGCCCGGCGCACACCTGTGCACAAGGAGCCCAGACAGCCCCAAGGACCCTTTCCCTCAGAGGTCAGTGACCTCTGGGCCCTAGAGGCGGGGGTGTCAGGGACCGTGTCCCAGAGCTGGGCCTCTTGTCACTGCGAGTGCTAGCTGTCTTTTGTCCTGGTTTGCATGAAACCCCTGGCCAGCTGCCAGCAACAACAATGTGTTCGTCTTTCAAGCACTCAGCGGTGCTTGTAAGGCTGATTGCATCTCCTTTGTCCAGAGGACTTTCGGGAGGGTTCTGTGAGAATAAACTAGGCCACCGATTAGAATTTCCTGCTCCTCAGACGAGAAGCGTCTGGCTCTTAGGGAGGTGACGAACGAGCCTGGCCTCTCCCAAGAGGCTTTTTTGGGGGGCTCTTCTCACTGGGCATCAGAGGCAATCCTAGGCCTGAGGTGTCCATGGTGGTGGGGGGGGGGTGTGTATGGGTGTGGGGTGCCTCTGAAGGGCTGCTGAGTGCCCTGGGCTATGGGGCTGGCCTGGCCACAGCCTATCTTTGCTCATTGCTTAGCGGTTAGAGGGAAAAGCAGGAGGCGAGATCAAGGAGGGGTGTGCGCACAGCCTTCAGACAGGTCAGGATTCCTTCTGCCATTTATTAACCGTGATCCTGGGACCACTCAGAACCTCAGGCTCCTCCTCTGTGGAAACAGATGATCACCCAAGCTCAAAGGCCAATAAGAGGACCCCTCGGAGTGATCTAGCCCAGCACCTGGCGTGTGCAATGTGTGCCACGAATGGGAGTTGTTACAATTACGGCTTAACTAGCTGCCCGGGCTTGAGGGAAAGACCTGCAACTCAGCCAGCGGGGCTGGGGTTGGGGCAACCTTACATGTATTACCCCACACCCCAAATCACACACCAGGGCACTCCCAGCCGTGCACCCCGCTCTGGTGGGGTCGGTAGGGAGCTGGCCGCAGGTGGGGCTGCAGCCAGGGGGTGTGGGCACTGGCACTGAAAGGGGAAGTGGGGCTGGGCTTGTCTGGGCAAAGCAGAGCCTGCCCTCTGCCGTGAGCCCCAATTTGAAACCGAAACTTGACAGGAAAAAAAAAAAACCCTAGACACTCATACAACCAAAACCAAACGGATCCTTTCCCAGTGGCGTGAGCCGCACACCTTCCCCCACCCCGCCCTGCTCTGGGAAGCTGGGAGGGAGCGGAGGAGGGAGGGGAGGCAGGGCTGGGCCTGTGAGGAGGCCACCCTGGGCCTGACTGGATGGGGCCTCAGCCTGAGCCCCGAACCGGCCTCACTCGGCAGCTTTCCGGAAAGGACAGGCCACAGACTGTACAGGAGACAATGCCTGCACACCTCCCGGGGCTGGAGTTAGACTGCGCAGGGCGGGAGGGTCTGGTGGGAGGTGTGGGCAGTGGGGCAGGGAGTGTTTCCCAGAGCCCAGGGTCCTCTGGGCGGGGAACGGCAATGGCGATTTTCTCTGCCGGGGGTGGGGGCTCGGCTGGGCTGGTGAAGTGACCCGTTAACAAAGGCTGCAGCCCGGCTCACGGACTCTGACCAGGGGACTGAAGCCTGGGAGGCAGTGACCACGTGGATCCCACACCGAGGATCTCCCGGGAAGAGAGCAAAGGGGGCTGTGGTCCCCAGCACGAATCCCAGGAGCCCAGGGGAGGGGGGCAGGCGCTGACCCCTGGAGGGTAAATCGTTACTCCCGATGCCTCCTGCTGACCTGAAGGTGGAGGAGGCCTGAGGACCATCCCTCGTGGGGCTCCCTCAAACCACGCCCAACATGGTTCCCTTTCCAGCCCCTCCCTCTGGGCACTGACTCAGCAGGTGGCATCGCTGCTGGGCCCTTCCTCCTCGGAGACTTTACTCCGCTGCTCCTGCCCCAGACACTGCGTTCACTTCTGAGCCTCAGTTTCCCTATCTGTGAAGTGTGAGTAATGGCATCTACCTCCCAGGGTGACTGTGAGGATTAAATGAGATAGGCTTAGCACACTATCTGACACAAAGTAGGTAATCAAGTGAATGAGAGTCACTATTATCATCACTGCAATCAAGTGACTTGGGACTTGAACTTGAGTTTTCTGACACGTGGCCCTGCACTTCCCACAGTCTCCCACTCCTGTCCTTCCCAACAGCCCTCACCGTCTGGTCTCTGTGGTGGCCTTGGCCTGAGTGGGGGCTTTCTACCCAAGTCCACATCCCCTCGTCCTCTCCACAAAGCCAAGCACAAACACCACACAGCACGGAGTAGCAGGCCCATGCTGCTCACAGCGGACCTGCTGAGGGCTCCAGGAGTCGCCATGCTGGAAGGAAAGGGGCAGTGCGGAGACGGGGAGGGAGGGCTGGCCTGGGCACTTACCCCCGCTTGCACTTCTTGTAGACTTTGTGAATGTTCTCTTCAGGAAGCCCATACTTCTCAGAGATCTGGAAGAGAGCAGTAGGGGGTTCATTGTCTGCTGCCCAAAGTGGATGTATCCCATTGTTTTATACCACGACTTTTAATTTCCTAATTATAAAAGTGTTATACGTCCAGCCCTGGCTGGTGTGGCTCAGTCCCATACACCGAAAGGCTGAGGATTCAAGTCCCAGTCAGGGCACATGTCTAGGTTGATCCCTGGCTGTGGCAGAAGCAGCAGGCAACCGATGGATGCTTCTCTCTCTCTCTCAAGTCAATCAATAAAAAAACACAACACATACATCCTTAGGTGAGAATTTTTAAAAAAAGTATTATATATCCAGATTGTGGAAAGATACAAAGAAGAAAATTACAATCACCCATAATCCTATTTCCCAGAGATAAACACCATTAACATCTGGGTATATTCCTTCATCAGGCCATGAAGATAGATATTTTTATATTCCACATAGGTAGTTTTGCTTATCCTTACATAGGATAAGCCTTCCCAAATCACCACAAACTCCTGACAGACAGCATGGTGAGTGGGTGCAAAATATCCCAAAGTGCATCACCACTCCCCCCAACCCCTGCCGGACGTCCTGATACAGATGGTCCCAATGCTGAGGGCTCCCCGCCATCAGTGTGCAAACTCCTCATCACAGAGCCCAGCTCATAAGACAGCGGGAAGAACTAAATGAACTGGCCCACATATAACACACAGGACAGCTCCTGGTGTGTACCCAGTAAACGGTCAATACTCAGTAACTGGCCACTGCCATTATTTTAGAAGCAGACCAATAGGGATGCTCTTACCCTATTGTGGGGGGAGGGTAACCCAGACATGTCCCCCTTCAAGCAGAATTACGAATCCCATTTGATGGTGTGGATGCTGAGCTGGAAGAAGGTAAGGCCTGTGCCCAAGGCCTAGCCTGGAACCCAGGTTTCCTCCCCATCACACCCCAGAGCACTGCAGCTTGTTCTAAGATGAGGAGACTGCAGCTCAGAGGCTGGTGAGCACGAGTCTGCACTCACCCAGCATTCAGCCATTTCTCTCAGAACTCTGGGCAGACGCACTGGTCCCAGCTCCACCACCGGAGCTATAGAATCTTACTTTGCCGAGCTCCCGTTTCCCTGTTTGTGAAATGGGTGTGACAAGGGGGGTACACGGCGGTTGTTCTGCACATGAGCTGAGACGATGCTGTAAAGGGCCCTGTGTGGTCTCAGTCAGCCCTCAGGTTAGTGTTACTGGCGGCCTTGGCGCACAGGGAACCTCAGGCTCAGGGCTTCCGGTGGAGGTTGTCCTCACTGGGCCTTTTAGGATGAGGATCGGTTCGGCTCCCCGTTATTCTCTGCTGTGTCAGGGATCCCTCCAGCCAGAAAAATTCCTGGACTATTTATCCTAATGGCGGTGTGACTGGAAGCTCCCGCAGTGCCTCGAGTAATGCAAGCGAGAACTTAGGGATTTTTCTACCATAAGTTGTACAAAGATGACACAAGCTGCTGCTTAGGTAATAAGTTCTCCAGCCCTTAAGCACACCAGTCAAGATTGGGCACCCATTTGGCAGTTAATGGCGGGAGAGCTCAAGCACTAGATGGGGAGCTGACCCTTTAAGGTTCTGTCCAACCCAAAGATTGAGCCTCCATTCAAATGGCATTTGTTGGCCTTTTGGGAGCCCATCCTCCTGGGGCCGGTGCAAGCAGGGCTGGTGATATGTGAGGAGAACAGGAGAGCCTGGGCGAACCCCAGCTCTGTCACTGCGACCAACCTGGGCAAGTTATCTGGCTCCTTCTGGGGGGCTGTTTCCTCATGGGAAATGAGGTGGTAATAATAGCACCCACTTTTGAGGGTTGTTAAAAGAATATGGTGAGCTGGCAAATGCAGGATGCCTGGCACACAGTGGGTCTTCAAAAGGGTGACAATGTCATGATTTAATTCATTCTTCCCTCCACAGCCCAAGATCTTGGAACCACGTGGCTTTTCTGAGTGGGCCGCCTTCAAGCACAGCTGGCCCTGGGGAGGCTGCTTGCGCAGTTGTCAGCTGAGCCACAGAGCTGCTGTGGGCTTTGTCTGGGGCCGTTTCACCTGCTCGCTGGTGGTTTGCGGGTGGGGGTAAGAGGAAGGTCTTGCCCAGACACACCTTCAGCTTCCCTGGCCAGCACTCCAGCCTCCCCCCGAGCCTCTCAGCCAACCACAGGCTGCGGGAATGAGGCCCCCTGGGAAGGAAAAAAGCGTCTCTGGGGTCTGGCCTTTTGGGGTTTCATTCCCATTAAAACAGAAACAAGTTTGCAAAGCCAACAAAAAGCTCTGGCTTGTCAAACAGCAGCCATCAGATTAAGGAGGATTTATGGTGTGTGCGACTCCCAGGGTGGAGCCAGGGTTCTGGCTGCAAGATAACATCACTGAGGCTTAAACTCCCCTCACCCACCCCCGCCACACACACACACACACACACACACACACACACACACAGTGGGGCCAGCCAGCGGGCCCTCCCAAGTGGGTGGGACAGGTGGGCCACCACAGCACCGAGGCTCCAGTGCACTCCTTCCAGAGCCTGCTTTGGGAGGCCAGACTGTGTGTCAGAGTGAAGAAGTATGCTTATGGGAGCACGAGAGGGGCTCTGGCCGGGCAGGCGGGGTCCACAGGCCTCTTACCGCGTTCCTCAGCCCCTTCAGGTCCGGGGTCTTCAGCATGAGGGCGTCAAACACCTCCTCAGTCTCCCTCCGCACGTACAACAGGACTGAGAAGCAAAGGGGAGGCTTTTAGTGCTGTGAGGAGGATGAATGAGCCCGGGATACCTCAGGGGGTGGGGAAATCTCAAAAAACAGCACTTCCTTTCTTAACGGTAAGATTTATTTCGGCAGAAAAAGCCAGCCCTTGCCGAGGGTCTGTACCCAGCGGGGACCCCGGGCTCTGCGAGTGCCAGGCACTTGTTCAGACCCTGCTGATCTTGGCGAGTGTGAATCCCCACACTTCCACCTGCCAGCCATGTGACCCGGAGGTGATTTTAACGTCACTGAGTCTCATTTTATCCAATGGAAATGGGGTGGAACCAGCCCTATCTCACAGAGCTGCTGTGGGGATTAATAATTTTTGGAAACGCCCAGTGCAGGGCAAAGCCCCAGTCAAGGTTGGGGGAAGCTTTGGCTCTTGGCTGCTGGCTGGTGTCTTCCTGCTGGTCAGCTACAGCACCAGAGGTCCAGGCATGTCCTTCTCTTCCAGGAAGTCACAGAGTGTCCAAGCCAGAGAGCCAGCTACAGGAATCCACCCTACTCCCACGTCCACTACAGTGAGGGGGATTTGTCCAACGTAACCAGCCTGAGCCCCAGGACACCCATGTCCAACACGTCAGAGGAGGCGGGAGCTGTCTCTCTAAGCACCTTGGGTGCGCCCTTACTCCTCCCCCTTCTTCGAGCCTTGGCCCAGCCCCAGCTCTGAGGCGTGGAGCAGCCCCTCGCACCCTTTCTGCCTGGGCCAGGATCAGAGACTGAGGCTTCGGGGAAGGCCTCACAGGGAGCTGGGGGGAGCTGGGCTCCAACAGCAAAGGGGGTGGGAGTGCGGCTACCTCTCTGCAGGTCGTCTTCCTTGGCCTGTTTGGAGGGCAGCGGCTCCAGCTCCTCAGCAAAGGGCAAGCCGGCACGCTTCAGAGGCAGCCTGTGGGGACGGCAGAGAGGGGCTCATCAGAAATTCAGCAGGACCCGAGGCCAAAGGGCCCCGCTGATCCTGCAGGGCCTCGGAGGTGAAGGAGACCCCATGAAGGCAGGCAAAGCAGGGCAGCAGCGGTTAGGGTAGCATGTGCTGGAGCCGGACTGCCTGGGTTCAACTCCCAGCTCTGCTGCTCACTGGCTGGGTGACTAGGGGTGAGTCAGGCTCCTAGGGCTCCCATCTGTGAAGTGGGATGACAACAAACCAGCACTGTCCCAGAAGGTTGTGAGGCTGGAGGAGATGATGCACACTGTGTCTCAGTGTGTGACCCCCAGTAGGGCCTCAATAAGCGTGGACTGTTGTTTTGTTACCCACATTATTTTTTGAGAGATCAGGTTGGATGGATGTGAGTCCCCAGGAGGTCAGTTTCTCATCTGACAGATTCCCAGGCTGAGGCTGAGCGGAGTGAAGGGACTGTGGCTGACAGTCAGAAGGTGGAGGCCCTTCCTAGACTGAAGGGCCCAGGGGAGGAGGGCTCTGAGCCCCTGAGTCCTCCCCCACAGCTTCCCCTCCCCACCCTCCACATCTGACCCCCGTCTCTGAGGCTTTTTCTTTCCCTTTTTACAAGCAGATGTCTCGCCAGAGATTCGCCAGCTTTTCACATAAAACGAACCCATAAAAACCCAGGCAGTTTCAGCGAGAAAGGAGCAGGAGTCTAGGAGCTTGGAGGTTGGGGCAGACCCGTGGCTGCTTCCTCCGGGCCCAGCCCTCAGCCTGGGAGGCGGGTGGGGGCAGGGAGAGCAGTGAAGGGGGACAGGTAGGGCGGTGAGGCCTTGCGCTGCTGGTCTCCATACCTATTGGAGCCTCCCTGTCCTGCCGAGGGCACTGCCTGCAATAGAGAGAAAAGACATTTCGTTCACATGCAAACGCTGAGTGGAGCCCCCAGCTGCTGCAGGCTTTCTGGGGGGACAGTGTTTGGCTGGGGGAGAAGGAGATGCAGTCTTGGTGCCTCTCCAGCCCATTCTGCTCGGATCACAGCCCTTTCGTGAGCTGAGATCAGGAACTGAGAGGAAGCCTCTCACCCACATGGGATGAGTCAGGGCCTCTGACACAGGAGGCGCTGGAGTGTTGGCAGGGTCATGGAGTCCCACCTGAGCCCAGCACGCCCAGACTGTCCCGCAGCAGGTGACTAGTGTGGGAGCTGAGGCAGAGGCGGGAGGAGAGAGCACACCCTCTGCCCCTCCTGTGGGCCTGGCACTGCTGCCTGGTGCAGTCATCGCCAGTCCCAGCAGGAAACACTGTGGCCCAGAGAGGGCAGGGAGCCCTGGGGGAACGCCCAGCAGCAGGCAGTCCGGATTCGGACTCCGGACTCCAGTTCTCCACTCTTTCTGCTTCCTGTGCAAAGACTCGTCCCTCTGTCTTTCCCCACAGATCGGCTGTAACCTGGCCACAGGGGCCTTAATCGCCAGTGGTCAGTCATCTTCCCACTTGGCCTCTGGTTGGGGAAAGAGTGAGTTCTTGCTGGAGGCCATAGCTCCGATTCTGGGGCAGTGAAGGGAAGAGGGCGGACATAGAAAAGGATTTAAATGAGGCTATGGACGGCACCAGGACTGGCTGCGCTTCCAGCTCCACAATCCATCTGGTACACCAAAGGCTGTTTCTGCACACATCCCCTCCTCAGCAGTGGGGAGCTATGACCTCAAAGGAAGAAAACTGTCCAAATGTTTATCTAGCCGACAGGCTGTGGGACCTTGGCTCTGCTGCTGACTTGTGGTCCTTGTCTGCAAATGGGATGACCAGTCTCTGCCTCAAAGGACAGCTGAGAGGGGAGACGAGACAGATGCCCAGGGTGCTCCGTGGCTGCCTCTGCCTCGAGAGGGGGTGAAGCCAGTGGACCAGGGCACTGTTTCCAAAGACAGGCAGCCTGGCTCGGGCTGGGCCACTCCATGTAATCCTGGGAGGACTCTGTGCCTCAGTTTCCACCCCACAGATCAGGGGAGAATGGTATAATCCACTTCACAGGGATGCAGTGGAGGTCAGAGGAGGTGACGGGGAAGCACTGAGCCTGCTCATGGCGTCTCTGAGATGAGTATACCCACGAGCTTTGAGGAGGCCACCTTTAGATCTGGGGCTCAGATATTAGAAAGCTCCTGTGTGTGCTCCAAGCATACACACTCTGATGGCTACAAAGTCCGTTTCCTCATCAGCATTCTTCTCTGGAGTAGAAAAGGTCACAACTTATGTGATCGTATATATACAAATTTCCTGGGATTCAATGAAGGTACTTCCATTTTGATGTAAAAAATATTAGGACACATAAACATCTAAATGGACCTGGGTTGGCTGAGTGGCAGGTTGCTCCCCACGGGTCTGTACTAAGGTGCTAAGACCCTTTCCCAGCCCACGGCGCTCACCCCTCCGGGACGCTGCAGGCCAGAGAAGTGCACGTTGGGGATGAACAGCACTGGCGGGGTCTCCAGGTCAGCTTCGGGCCGCAGGTAGGTGATCTCATTGCCCCGGAAGCCGGACAGCAAACAGCCCTTGATGCCTGGTGGGAAAAGGGAGGCATGGTGACCTGAGGTCCCTCCATCCATGCCCCCAACCTCTGCCCTCTAGTCTTCTTGACCCCTTCACCCCAACCCAGCTCAGACCAGTCTCTGACTTATCTCCACTGACCGTTGTTGCTGGAGTCCGGGCACTTGACTTTCCTCCGGAACTGCTTCCGCTCATCATCCCGCATCTTCCTCTCGGCTCCCTGTGAGGGGGAAACGGAAAGGGAGTCATTAAGTGTCTTGGGAGGGGCTGGCTGCTTTGCATCTTGAATATGGCCAGCCTTCTGATGCAGCTTGCTTCCCAGTGTGAGACCAGGAAGTAGGAAAGTATAGAGGGAGGGAGGGAGGGGTTGAGGATGAGAGAGAAATGAGAAGAGAAATGTGAAAAAGAGAGACATTTCTAGAGCTCTGGAAAGACATCTCCCGAAAGAGATGAGAAAGGCCCTCCCTAGCTTAATTGCCTGGCCAGTGTTGCTCAGTGCTTGAGCGTCGGCCTATGAACCAGGAGGTCACCGTTCTATTCCCAGTCAGGGCACATGCCCGGATTGCGGGCTCCATCCCCAGTGTGCGGTGTGCAGAAGGCAGCCGATCAGTGACTCTCTCTCATCATTGATGTTTCTATCTCTCTCTCCCTCTCCCTTCCTCTCTGATGTCAATAAAAATAAATAAAATAAGATAGATGCGATAGGAATGCAGGGACAGGGCAAGATATACTAGAGGGGCCAGGACAGACATTGACAAGCACAGAGACACAGAGAGAAATTCAGAGACAAGTGCAGAGAGAGACAGACACGCCCAGGTGGCTGGTCAGATGCAGGAGGGGCAGCCGGTCTCCCCCCCCCACCCCCACCCCCCACGCACCCAGCAGAGCGCCTGTCGCTCTGGTCACCTTGTCACAGAAGATCTTGATCTGGCAGACGGCACGGTGCACCAGGCGCTCGGTGGCGGAGCCACAGTCATAGGTGTCAATCTGCAGGTTCAGGGGGACACCCTTTACCCCCTTCTGCGACGAGAAGTCTGTGCTGAGGCAGTTGACACCGATGAACACCTGGGGACAGACGGGGGAGCTGACCAAACAGCCTGCCCGGGTCCCCAGCTCTGCGGTACCCCCAATCCCCTTTATGGAGCCCACTGCGTGCCTGCTGAGCCCCGATTCCACACGCTCTGGAAGCAAACACCACCTTTCTGTTACAAAAAGGGGAGCTGATGCTCAGAGTGGGACAGCTGCCCCAGGTTGACACAGGGAGGGTGTGGGGGAGCCGGGGTTTGAGCCCAAGTCGTTACTAGTAGACAGTGACATGGCAGCCCAAAGGATCAAGGCCCTTAGGGGCTTAAAATCAAGAGCCTCGTTTTTCTACAACTCGGAGCGAGGAGGTGGAGAAGGGCCAGATTCCACCCCAGGCCCCCGGCTTCAGAAGACCACCGTCCTCCGGGGCCTGGGCCACAGAGAGTGAGACACTACCCCTCTGCACCCCAAACACCAGCTCCAGCCAACACCAGACCGGTCACCCCCATTCACAGCTGAGGAAGTGAGGCTCTGAGCAGGGAGTCGGGCAGGGTGGCAGAGTGGGATGAGCCTGGACATGGGGCCCCCACAATGGGGTGGGAGGCTGGGCTCTGCCACTCACTCCCCTGCGGACAGTGCTTTAGCCACATGGAGCTGTTTCCTCAGCTGCTGGGCTGTGTGGGTCACTAGTGGCCTTGGCATGTAGTGGCCGTCGGACATGTGTAGCTATTGTTAGTGGGTTAGCTGGAGTCTCACCCAAAGCTTAGGCCTGCCTGAGGGTGGTCTGGGGCAGTCTCAGCAGGGCAGTCCCTGGCAAGCTCACTCTTCCATGGGGTGTCAGGGCCAGACCCCACTCCCTTGGAAATGACCCTGACCCGAACAGCAGGGGTGGGGGTGGTGCTTGAGCAGACCCCCTTTCTTCCCACGCCGTGAGGGAGGCGGGTCCTGGGCACATGCCAGACATACCTCCCCCTCAGCCAGCTCAGCCCTAATGGAGCCCCCACCCAGCTCACGCCTGAGAAAGACCCACGCCTGGGGGCTTAAGAAGCTGTGAGAAAACCCCAACCGAAACCCACCTCTCCCTTCCCACGAAACCGTCCCCACCTCTCTGCACCGGGGGCCCCGCTCCCCCTCCTGTTCCTGGCACCTGTTTGAATAATAATAATCCCTGCCTTTGGGCCTCCCTTTGTGTTTTCAGAGCCCCTCACTCTGTTTTCTCAGGCCCCCTGGTCAGGCGGGGAGACCGGGATTAGCTCCCAGCCTGGCCAAGGCCAGAAATGTCCTTGCCTTGAACGGAACCTAATCCTGCCAGGGAGGGGAAGGGACAGAGGCAAGGTCACCCAGCCCCTGGCTCTCAGACTGGTGGCCTTTCCACATGCCAGCTCTCCCAACAGAAAACCAAGACACGGGCCCAGCAGCACTCAAGGCTGGCCGTAAGCATTCAGTAGCTTAATTGCCGGTACAAAAAAATCACCAGAGGCTCCATTTCTCCGGCCTCCCTGGTGGGTTTGGCTCTGTGCCCGTCTCAGACGTGCATGATCTGGTGGAATCTTCGCCCCAGAGGCGGATTACCATTTCCTTCCTTTGGCTCAAGAAAGGAGGCACCTGGGATTCCAGGCCTCATCGACCAGACTCCAGAGCATCTTCCTGCAACACTGCACTGGCCTGCCAGTCAGGAAACCTGGCCCAGCAGCAGCTTGTGACCTTGCACGAGGCTCAGCTTTCCTATCTGGTGAATGGGAGGACTGGATTAATACCAACAGCCACCACTTATGTGCCAGGCTGTGCTCTACCTTTTACTTATCTCACGTGATCCTCACGTTAGCCGAACGGCTGGTGCTATGATTCCCTTCCAATTTTAAAGCTACAACACTGGCCTGAGCCCACAGGGCTGGGATGCAGGCCTAGCCTTATTGGCTTGAGAGCCTGTGCTTCTCCAAGGCTCTCTATTCTGCCTCCTCCACTGATGTCCTCATGGGAGCGACTGCCACAGTCCTAGATGCAGGCAAGCTCTGTCCCCAGAATGGGGACTGTGGGCGGCCCGGCCCTGACCTCGCCATGCTCCGGCACTGACCTTGGCTTCCTCGTTGACATTCCACACGAAGGACAGTGCATTGTAGGCCACCTCCTCAATGTGCTGCACGGTGTTGAAGTTCTCTTTGCAGTCCGCTGAAACCACAGGAAACCGGAAGAAGAGTCAGGAGGGAAGGGGTTTGGGGACACCGTCAGAGGGAGGCATTGAGGAGCTGGGCCCCATTCTTGGCAAGGACTTGTATCCTTTCCCCCAAGAACCATGTTTCAGTGCAGTGAGGAAACTGGTAATTGTGCCTTGGGTTACAGATGGGGAAACTGAGGTCCAGCCTGGATAGCAGATTTGCCCAAACCCTGAAGGGAATCCTTATCTTTGCCAACAAGGCCAAAGCTTTTGTTTTTTTTTTGGGTAAAGATTATACTTTCTTTGAGATTATGATTCAGGAGATCTCTCAGATAAAGCACTAATAAAAGTAATAGTAATAGTGGTTGTAATCGCAGTGGTATTAGTACTACTAATACTGAACTATTGAACTAATAGTGAATAAATGGTAGTATCACTTAGGAACACGTGCAATATGGCAAGGCCTTAGTTAATCCTCACAAACAGTGGCACTGTGAATATTCAGCATTCACATGAGGAAAATGAAGCTCAGAGAAGTTTAGTCACTTGCCCAGGGTCACACAGTAATAAAAGGCAGAGCAAGGAGCAGAGCTCAGCTTTGTCTGGCTTCTGAACCCAGGCTCCCAACCTCTCTGCTCTCTAGCCTCTCAGGAAGTCACTGAATCGTCCCTGTTGTCTCATGCTCCTCAGCATGCTGTGTCCCAGGCAGAAACAGCACTGTGGCCGGCAGGGCAGCCAGCCTTGTTCCATCTGACAGATGAAGAAATGAAGCCCGGAAGGAGATGTAACACAGGCCACACACCAGGAAGAGAGTGATCGAGCCAGAACCTGGAGATCTGAGCATGGCCTGTGCTCCCACCATCCTGGGGCCTGGGACAGGGACAAGGTGGCATGGACACAGGGCAAAGCCTGATCCCAGCACCCAAAGCAGAACTGACCAGCTGGGCATGGAGCCTCCCAAATGACCAGCAGCCTACACTGTTATCTAATGCATTGGAGTCTCAGTCCTCTCAGGCCCCTGATGGAGACTAGCTGCCCGCATCCCAGGGGGCCATTTGTCTGACACAGCTGGAATCCCAAGGCCTGTTTATCCCAAAGCAACTCAGAAAAGAGGCCGCTGCTTCCAGACAACAGATGCAAATCCCTGCAAACTCCACAGATTTTGACCTGGGAGAGGGTGTGGGGGCAGGCAGGCAGCTGGGGTTGCAACTAAGTCCTTTAGAGGTCAGAGGGGACTGGGGGAACGAGACACAGCAAGAAAGGCCTGGTTAGGTGTGTGTATGTGTGTGAGAGACAGTAAGAGATAGACTGGGAGGGGGCTTGGGACGGCTCTCACCCACGTCGATGACCCGCTGCTTGGCTGTGGGCTGCCGGGAATGCCAGTGCTTCCAGAACCGCAGCTGCTCTACCGGGACCTTCTCGTTGTCAAAGACAACCATCACCACGCTCTGTAAGCACAGTGGCCACTGTGATCCCCGCCGTGGGAAAGGCCCCGCTGAGTGGCTCTGTTCCCTGAGCCTGGCTCCCGTGGCCCCGACCTTTGGCCTTCGTTTCCCCCACTCCATGGCAACGGGCAGTTACCCAGCAGCACCCTTTCCCTGGGCCCCAGGCAGGCAGGGGTGACCCGACCATCCCACCCCTTCCCACAATGCTTCGGGGCCAACGCACCTTGACTTTGTTGGAGGATAAGGCGAGGCCCTTGCCGCCGGCGGGGGTCCGCAGGGTGATGGGGTAGAACTGGCCCTTGTTGAGGTAGGCCATCGGTGACTCGCCTGACTTGATGTGGATGGCTTTGGGGGAGCCCAGGGTGTACTCGAAGTCACTGAGAGGAGGAGGGGGGCGGCGGTGAGACTGGGCTCCCGGGCAGGGGTGCTCCCGAGGGCAGAGGGGGAAGCCTGAGCTTTGCCGCAGACTTGGTGAGTCACTCTACTTCCCTGGGCCGAGTCTCCTCAATGTTCGGAACCCTATGTAATGGCTTCGCTGAGCCCCAGCCCTGCTGAATAGTGAGCAGTGGAAACCAGAGAGACCGCTGAGGAGTGACAAAGCCACGGGGGACGCGAGGAGCAACAGAGCCCTGGTTTTCTGACAGGGCGCTGAGCCCTGAGCCCGGGAGAGGGATGCAGAGATCATTCTCTTTATGTCTTCTCTTTCATTTAGCTTCACTCCCCAATTTTCATTCACCGCTCGCAGGGCAGTGTGAGACTCGGTCTGCAGCGCCCTGCCCCTGAGCAGGTGGCCAAGGGTTCACAGGGACTGAATTACCTCTTGGGGCTAGGGTAGTCCTCTGGACATGGAGGTTCCGGGGACGTTTTCAGGATATCTGGGAAGAGCAGCGACTGCAGAGGAACACAATGAAAGGGAATAAGTTAGTAGGTTTGGGCTGCTGGGCCTCAGCCTAGGCTGCTGCATGTCGCTGTGCAGGGGTGCTGCTGGGCCTCAGCCTAGGTCCACAGGTCACGGCAAACCCGTGTCTAGAGCTCTGACCTCCTCGCTGTGTCCTCTCCTTCTGCACCTGCGTGCGTATTTCCGGAGAGACTGTGAGGGGCACGGGGATACCCTCACCTCCTGCGGGTCATCCTTGAAGGTACTGTCTGGCTGCCAGCGCTGTGTGGGTGGCACCCCATGGATGCTGTCGAACAAGGAGTTGAGGGAGCCATTATCGTACACGTCACTGGTGGGCAGCAGATAGCTGTCCACAGCGCCAGCTTCCAGCTTGCTGGGGCCTGCGGGGAGGGCAGCTGCCTTGCCCGGGGAGGGCATGGCCACCTCCAAGCTCATCAGGTTATTCTTCTTGAGCACGTCTGGGTACTCTGGCGTTCCAGACACGTTCTCTGTCAGGAACTTCATGAGGTGCGTGGGACTTTCCAGAGGGGTGAGGTCCATCTCATAGTCCATGCCGTGGTAGTACCTGGGGAGAGAGGAGAGGGCTGAGTGTGCCTCTTCTCTCCGAGGAGTGGGATTGGAGAGGGATCCTCACACTGGCACACTGACCTTCTTTAATCCACTTGGTGGTTAGGCCCTCGTATGAAACAAGACATGGAGCAGGCCAATGTGTCACAGGGAGGAGCAGGGAGGAGGGCTCAACACTGGGACCAAGCGCAGGCTCAGGGCTGCTTTGTCCATTACAGTGTTTGGTGACTTAAAAGCTGAGCGTTCATTTATTTCTCAGCCAGAGTAAATGTCCCCACTCTAAAACAACTGCTCCTGTCATTCCATGGGAGTGTGTGGGTGTGAGCTTCTATGAGTGCAGTTCATTGATGTTGATAAAAAAGGTGTGGAAGGACAGACCACAAACCTTACGGGAGGCAAAGGAGCGGGACTACAGGAATCTTTTACTTTGTCCTTTTCACATTTCTATAGAGGTTAAATCTTTTACAACAAGTAGGTATTACTTGTATAATCAGAAAAGCTAACAACATTTTTTTAAAGCTCATTTTGAGAAAAGTCCCATGCACCAAAACCCATTGTTCCTAGCAGGGGAGGGACCCTGTGCCAGCCAGGACAGAGAGGAACCCACGTTTCCCATCAGAGGGCCTACATGCTGGCAGGAAAGAAAACCTGGAGAGAGGCGAGCAGGGTGCTCCCAGCGCCAGAGATGGAGGTGGAGGCGGGAAGGGTGGACAGGCAGAGCTGGTGGTGTGGGTGAGCTCACCTCTTTCCTTGATCATTCCGGCCCCCGTTGGTGGAGGACAGTATCCGCTTCTCCTTGGGACCCTGAGAGGACAGGAGAGGAAGGATTTATGCCTGACTGCTGGGTAAGATCCAGCTATTAGGAGCCTCAACCCGCTCCTGCGCACTTGGCCAGGCAGCGGAGCAACCTCGGTCACTCGGAGAACACTGCCAGGACTTCGAGTTGGCAGGAGCTCTAACCATCGTTTAGTCTGAGCCCAAGTTAGAGAGTGGGAGAAAGACCGCAAGATTAGCACCTGGAAATCTCGGAATGATGGAGTCAGGTAGGCGTGGCTCAAGTCCTAGTTTTACCACTTTAAAGCGCTTTGGATAAATGATGGCACTTTCTGAGACTCAGTTTCTTCATTTGTCAGATGGAGAATGATATCACCTACATGGACTCCCAATCCAGATTTCTTGGGTTCGATTCCCAGATCTGCCCCATACTGGCCGTATGACCTTGGGAAAGGCCCTTAACCTCTCTGTAACGCACTGTCCTTGGAAAAACAGGGATAATAACCGTAATACCAACCTCGGAGATTGATGTGAGTGCTTAGAACAGCACCTAGCACATGGAGAGTACTACATAAATATTACCTTTCACAATTATAATTATAATATTGTTGTATCTTAGAGCATCCAGGTCACTTCTCCCTAAGGCTAACAAAGCAGCCAGGTCTCCAACTCAGGCTAGTTACTCGACACCTGGACTCTTAATCACAGCCCATGGAGAGGATGAGGGAAGGCACCTGGCACAGTGCCTGGCAGCCAGTAAGAAACGGTAAGTGGACCACACGGCTCAAAGCCACGTTGCCAGTTTGTGGCAGAACTAGATCTCAAATTCCCAACTTGGTGCTCTTCCCACACTATTAGACTATCCACAGGGCTGCTCCGAATCCAGCGTGCTCTGGGATGGGAGAAGGTAATGTCTCACAGGACACTCTATTTCAATATACCACTCCACGTGTCCCTTCACAGCCTGTCCCCACCATTCTGGCCCTGGGAATGGCCTATTAACCAGGGGAAGTGGGGCTGGATTTTATTTTATGGTTTAACCATAAGCTGTAAATACTATGCTGGAGGGTAAACCCAGACCTAGAATTTTGGCTCCTATCACATCCCCAAGCTGAGGCAGCCAATTCCAATTTCTTTTCCTTCAGCCTGGGATAAATGCTGGGGAGAAGGCAAGGTAGGGTAACCACTCCCCTCCAGGATGAGAACCAAAGCCAGAAAGATCATTCGGAGCCTTCTCATATCTGGGGCCATTTCTCCCCTTGACATCTAACTTTACAATTGGCCTTCCTTCTTGTGGCAGGGTAGATAAAATACTGCTTGGCCAGTGACTTTGAGGACTTATTTATAAGATGGCTTTCAATCTTCTAACTCAGAGCTAGTTATCTCAACAACTAGATTTTTGTGACTCCCATCCTCAAATTTGCGCAAGTCTTGTGGAGCAATCGAATAGCCAGCAAGTTCGCTGTCATGTGACAATTCAGGTAACTGTGTAGGAGCTGCCCGAGTTTAAAAAGATTCTGTGGCCTCATGTACCTTCAGTGAGAATGCAGCCTGTAATCCTCCAGCAATGTCTGAAACAGGCGGTGGACTGGGGGTGGGGGTGATGTCATATGTTTTATATATTTGTGATGGCTAACTGGTTGGAGCTCACTTATCAGAATTGGGAGGGACTAATTCCTGTTCTCAGTAACTGACAGTTTCCCAGAGTCCAGGCCAAGGGCCTGGAAACTGTTAGAGAATAAGAAAAGACAGTCTGTCAGAAGGCATGGCAATGCATACAATGGCAAGGGTATGAAGGTCAGGAAAGAGGGAGGTGATATAGCAGGTTGGCTTCCAAGAGAAGGTGGGTCTGGGGAAGGGCCCTGAAACAAGAGAATGGGTTCAAGAGCACAAAGCATGTTCTAGGTGGTGGGGTTCAAACAGGCAGGTGAGACTGACAGGGCAACTGGGATGACCTAAGGGACATGGGACAGAAAGAAGAGGCAGGTTGGGGGTATTGCTGTGATGGAGTATGGCTGAGGCCTTGAACCATTCAATCAATATGTATTGAATACTGTGTGGCAGGCAGTATGGAGCACTGAGGATTCAATAATGATCACAACATAGTTCCTGACCAAGACTCAGTCTGATGGGGGAGATGAAATAAATGCACAAATAGCAAGTTTCTAAACCAGAGTCAAGGATGATGACAGTAGTTGCTAAAGATGCCCAGAGGAAGACTCAGAATGGGAGACCCAAGAAAGACTCCCCCCATTTCAATGAATAAATGAGGAGACATTGAAGCTGAGACCCAAAGCAGAGAGGAGGAGAGGGTGCCAGAAAGAGGGACTAGCATGTACAAAGGCTGACAGGTGAAAAAGAACATGGTGACGGGCTGCGAGTGGTCACAAGCTGTTGAGCCATGAGGCCTGAGAGTGGAGCTGCACATTCAGTCAGAGCGAGGCATGCCCAGGTGGCTAACATACCATGTAGTAATCATAGAGGAAGCTCAGGGCTGCGACGCTGTCATCATCCCCATTGACTCTCATCATGGCCTTGGTGGCGGCCGTCAAGGGGTTTTCCAGGTAGGTCTTCCAGGCCTCGTCTTCGTTAGTGTAGGGGAACTTCTGGAAGTTGACTGGGTCGTTCTTTAGCAGCCGCACAGACCTGAAACTGGAAGGCAAGTCAGGAGGGTCAAATGAAGGCTGTCCCAGAAGACGGTCAGTGAAGGGTCAGCCTCAGGCATTCAAAGAACAGTAATCAGCCTTGAAAATGTGAAACTCCTTTCTCTACCACCTCAGGCAGTTTGGCGGCAGGAGAACGAACTCCAGAGCTAGATGCTTGGGGTCAATACCAACTGTTTTCATGCAGAAGCTTAGACCTGGAGCCTCAGTTCCCTCATCTACAACCGGAAGACCATAATTCCAACCTTGCAAGCCTTCAGAGAGGATTCAATAAATGCTTCCTTAGTAGATATTTATTCAAGGAGAATCAGTGTAACAAAGATGGGAACTGACAATGTCAAGCTGCAAAGAATAACATTTCCAGATTACTCAGCAAGAGCTCTTCTAAAGAAATTCTCTTCAAAACTGTAGGTCCAGAAGGCAGAAGATCATTCCTCGTCATGGAGAGAGACAGAGAATCAGAGCGAGGAGGCTTATAGGAGGGGTCTGGCCTTGGGAAATGGCATTTCAGATCAACATGTATTGTAGATTGTCCAAGCAGATGCTCAGATGCCAGGAACTGGAGTGGAATGCTGTGTGGTACACCAAGGCAAGCAGAGCCTGGGCACTGTGCTAAGAACTTGGACAAATTCAAGGCATGTGGCCCAAGAGTCAAGTCACATGGGCTGGAAGGAAAGAGATGAGAAAAGGCTCTTTAAAGCAGGCAGACATTTTAGTTGGGACACCCAACACTGGGGGATTATACCACTCAGAAATGTAGGGGGAGGGAAATAGGGATAGGCAGAATCATAATGATGATGATAAAAATTATACATAACCTTTTTTGAGCATTGGCCATGTTTTAGGCACTGAGCTAAACACTTGCCATGGATCCTCTCATTTAGTTCCCACAACAACCCTGTAAAGCAGGTACTATGATGATTCTTATTTTATAGGCGAGGAAACGGAAGCTCAGAGAAGTTAAGGGAGTTCCCCAAGCCCAGAGGGAAGTCAGCTTGAGCATTATGATGCTCTAATACAGAATACTGATCTTGAACTTGCGCTGCATCATAATGACCTAGAAGGCTTGTTAAAACACAGATTTCTACACCCTAGCTGGTTTTGCTCAGTGGCTAGGTCAGCAGAAGGGTCTCTGGTTCATTTCCAGTCAAGGGCACGTTCATGTACCTCAGTTGCAGGCTCAATCCCTGGCCCTGGTCAAACCATGTGTGGGAGGCAATCAATCAATGTGTCTCTCATCAGTGTTTCTCTCTGTATCTCCCTGTCCCTTCCACTCCCTCTAAAAAAACAGTCAATGGGAAAATATCCTTGGGTGAAGACTAACAACAAAAAAACCACCCACAGATTTCTGGGTCCCACACAAGAGCTTCTGATTCAGTACGTCTGGGGAGGCTGAGAATTTGCTTTTCTAACGAAGTCCCTGAAAGCTGATGCTGGGAGCTGGGAGCCATACTTCGAGAATCACTGATAAGGAACATGTTCTTATTTGTGAGCCAAGGCATAGAGATGGGCAAGTTCTCTTTGTGTTTGTTTTAGAGCGAAGAGTATGTACAGGACAGTGGCGGGAAGATGGGGACAGCCAGGCCAGGAAAAAGAGCCCCCAAAATGAAGTAGTTCCCAGTGCCCCCTTTCTGGGTGAGCCTGATAAGACTTACCATGGGAAATCAGCTGCTATTTACTGAATATAAATGAACAAACACGCTCCACTCACTAACGCTGTTCCTTACAAGAACACTACAAGGTAAGCACCATTTGCTTCATTTTATAGATGAAGAAGCCAGAGACTTGGAAAGGATAAGGAAATGCCCAAGTTCATTCTGCTAGTCCATGACACAACCCGGATTTAATTCTATGCTTGTCTAGCACCAAAGCCACATACTGTCCACCAAAGCCACGTATTGTCCACTAAGCCACACTGCTTTACCGTAATACAAGAGGGCAATCTCGCCACACCAGGAAACCACTGTAGTGGTGGAATTTCAGGCGTTGTGGTGGAGGGTAGGTGGGCAAATCCTGCCACAGGAAGTGCCTTCCTGCTGCCCTGCAGCTCAGGCCTACATTCTTAGACACAGAGTGGGAGCAGCAGCCAGGCCACACCCAGGCAGGCTGTGGGCAGCAGCTCTCTCACAGGTTTCATCCAGGGCACAGTGTCTCCCATCCCACGGGGCCCCAGGGTGTGGGGCCCTGGGCTTTGAGAGGCAGGGAGGGAGAGGGAGCTGTCACACACAAAAGAGAAATGACAGAAACCTTCCTGCTCCAGGGGTGCGGAGAGGGAGGCACACCCCGAGTTTCTGCTGCTATAAATCAAGGGCCTCAAGAGGGGGAGTTGAGAAGAGGCCCCTCCTAGCTACCTCCTGAGCCTGGGGTTAGAGGAACTTCTAGAGCAAGCCCAGGATGGCTGCCACCTGCTCTCCCGGCCCCAGGCTGAAGGGACTCCCAAATCAAAGGGCCATGGGAGAAACTGGGAAAGGCCTTGTAGAGCCCACACTCATGGTCAACTGGGACCCCCAGTGCTGTTCCTTGTGTGTAAAATGAGTCTAATAAAAGCACCTACTATGTACAATTATGAGGATCGAGTGCACTTCCATGTGAAAAATGCTCAGAACTTTTTCTGGCACTTAACAAGTGGTTAATACATTTGAGCCAGTATCATGCTATGGGCTCAGCTCGGAGGCAGACATAAAGGTGTTGCAAAGCGACATAAGACCTGGCCACTCTGTAAGTCAGCAGCAGAGCTGGGCCAAGAGCCCCAATTTGTTGACTCTAGTGGAATGATATGATAGCTTTGATGAGCATTCGGTTATCTTATCCTATTTAAAAATTAAATTTTAGAAGTCACATCAGAAACAAAAGAACAGACAATGTTGGTTGGTCACCTGGGAGGTTTTTCCGGCCTATAAGGGTCACCAATCCACCCAGTAATTCCTTGATACACAGCAGCTGCCCTGCCTTAAGCATTTACCATATACAGACAGTGTGCCAACTGTTTTTCTGAGCATGTCTTCTACTCTGCACAATAGTCCTGAGAGATAGCTATTCAGGAAATAGAGACCCAAACAGGTGATAGATATTATCTGCTCAAGGTCACTCAGCTAGTAAGTGGTGGAAGCTAACTTGAACCTGAATCTCTTGGACTTCAAGATGAAGCTCTTAATTCCAAACTAGTCTCCCTTCTAGATGCCTTTCCCATCGTGGAAATTTCCCTCCTTTGGAATATACCTAAACAATGCTCCACTGCAAGACAAAAAGGGATTTCCCACCCATAGGGAGCTGGAGGGACTAAGTGAGAAAGTGAGGTGACTGGAAGAGTGTCTGGCCAGGAGCCAGGAGCTATAGTGTCCAGGTCCCAATGCTTGCTCATGCTACCAATCAACTTTATGTTCCAAGACTGATCACTGGCTTCTAGAAAGTTCTGGCTATGAATAAGGTTAACATTCCTTATGTGCCAAATCCTGAAATCCAATATCCTATTCTCTTGAAGGTTGGAATTAAAGCTTGTGTGCCCAGTGGGTAGGAGCCATGAAAAGGGTTCCAAGAAGAAATGAGCCCCACTCATGGATGACAGAGCCAGAACAAAGAGGGGAAACCAGGTGACTCTTATCCTATGGGGTCACCTTCCTCAGAGCCTCCACAAACTCCTCAACTATCAGAAGGTAAACTGGAGGTGGGGTGAAGGGGATAGGGAGAGGACTTGGCTCTGGGCAACCTTCTTGGCATCAGATCTCCGCCAGGACACAGCACAGAAGAACCCGTAGCACCATGGAAGGAAGTGACACTAGAGCCACAGCCTGACAGACCCATCTGTTAAATGGGCCTATTGAATGCCTTCTGTGGGCCAGTCAGGGACTCTTCTAGGCCCTGGGGATCAGCCAAGAACAAGACAGATAAGGCTCTGCTCCCACGAAACTGACAGTCTAATTGGGAAGACAGTCCATGACAAGTAGGTAAATAAGTTAATTTTAGCCACTGATAAGTGCTGTGAAGAAAATGAGAACACAGTCAGTGATGGAGTCACTAGGGCTGGCTACTTCAGAGTAGGGCTAATCTCGGGGGTTGTTAGGAGAATTAAATGCATTAACATAAGAAATGTGCTCAGCCTAGAGCCTGCCAGAGAGTAATCGCTCCGTAAATAATAGCTATGTCACCGCCATCATCATCATCATCATCATCATGACCATTATCATTTCAGAACCCCCAAATGAGAGTAAAGGGGAGACTCCGCCTGCGGTTCTTAAATTAACATCTTCCTCAAGCCTCCTGTGAACCAGCTTCTGTGTGAAAAACAAAAGAGACATGTAATAACCCCTTGCCTTGACTTTCACATACATTATCTCGTGGAGCCTCTCAGCATGCTTGATGTGTTATTATCTCTATTTTACAGACCAGGAAATACAGATAGCAGGTGACCTGTTCCAGGGGACTGGCCAAGGAGTTACAAAGCCGAGCCTCCTGAGATCTGGCCTGGGAACTGACTCAACACTAGACACCTTTCCATCAAACCACTAGTTTCCAAGAAGGGATGTAGAGAGAGGGGGGAAATACAAAATCCTGGGAGGCATCTATCTAACCATCCCCCCCTCACTTTAACTAACAAAAACTCACCAAGTGACTACTCTGTTCCAGGTCTTGCCCTAAGCAAGACAATAAAGTCATCCCCGCTTTTGAAGAGGTTGCAGTTTAGTGGCAGCAAGACAGACATGACCACAAACACAGACAGACAGCTAAAATCAGATAGGTGAAGAGAGCCGATGAAGGAAAAGAAGCGGGGGCATGTCTGGCTCCCTGAACTCTGGGAAGTGACTGGATGTGGGTTGAGAAAAAGGCTCGAGGGGAAGAGTGAGCATGGAGGTGATGAGGAAGACTTCAGACCTCCCAGGGGAGAGGAAAGGCAAGATCAAAGGCAACGCCTGGGACAGCTCCCAGGGCTTCTTCCCCTATTATGTGTCAGGTGTGAGCCAGGTCCTTTGCATACGTTTCCTTATTACAAGGAAGGCCAGCCAATGGAGGAGGAAACTCAGGTCTGAGATTTGACAATCCCTCACATTTGCATAGTGTGTTATATTTTTCAACATGCTTCTCATACATTTGTCATCACCTCTGATCCTGCAACACCCCTCGGAGATAAGGAGGGAAGGTATGACGATCCCCACTTGAAGGCAGGAAAAACTGAGGCACACAGAGGTTTGGCTTGTCTAAGGCCACTGGCTGGTACCTCATGGCATCAAGCACAGAGCAGAGGTCTCTGGCTTCCAGCATCAAGAACCTTCACAAGGCTGTTTCCTCAGAGTGCCTCTGGTCTGGCTTCTCTTCTGAGAAAGAGTTGGGTATAAAATCAAGACAGTGGAGCTTGGACATATATCCTCCTAGCCCTCGCTTGTGAGAAGGTGCAAACTGCACAAGCAGGGGCTCTGATGGGGAGGGGACCCCTCCCCAGAATTCACTCTGGACCCACAGCATGGAGGGGTGAGGTAATGGCTACACCATGCCCAGTCAGATTCTGAGCCTTCAACTCCAAAATGCATCATTCTAGGAACCAGAGGGAGCCTCGGGGGTAAGGTGGGACTTGTTGGGATGATTCTAAATTCCCAGGGCTCTCTGGCTGAGCCACTTAAAACTCCCAGTTGGGCTAAGTGAATGTATCTCAGCCACTAGTTGAAGCCTTTTGGCTCCCCCCCCCCCCCAACCCCCTCTTTGTTAGAATCCTAGCAATGTAAGGTGCAAAGAGACCTTAGACATCTCATTCCAGAGAGAAGGTGTGACTTGCCTGAGGATATAACAGGACTGAGACTCAAGTCTCCTAGCTTCCCATCCAGTCCTTAGCTCAGTCACTGCCCTATCTCAGAGGCATCTCAGTGATTCAGAGATGGGAAAATAAGGACTCTTACTCAATTTTTTCAGAAGGGGGAAGAAAAGTCATTACCAAGGGGGTGGCCTCAAGCCCCACCCAAGGAGGTCCTGGCACAGGACAAATCCAGCATGTTGGACCCCTCCGCCCTCCAACCTGAGGAGGAAGAGTCCCATGAGCCGCCCGAGCTGGGTGTTGACACCCAGATACACACAATGGCTTGCCAAACCTTGTTGTGAGCCACCCAGTCTCATCAGTGGTGATCAATCACACTCACTAATTACCCAGAGGGAGGCCCTGGCACAACTCTCACGGAAGAATCATTTTTCAGTTAACCCCATGCAAGGTGTTCCCTGAGCGTGACAGCAGTGCTCCAGGCCTAAGGCATGGCTCTGCAGTGATTCTAGTTTCAATGGAGACAGTATCAGTTCATGTTTTGGGATGGGCCCCAGAGCTACACAGACCTGGGTTCCAGTTCTGCTACTTACTAGCTGTGTGACTTTGTGCAACTTGACCTCTCTGTGCCTTGGGGTTTTTTTTGAATCTGTAAAATGGGGGGAGGTAAGAGTACTAAACTCACAGAATTACGACGACAGCTACTGTTCACTGAGGGCTTACCAAGGGCCAGGTGCTGACACAACAATTTCTAGACATTGTTTTAGTTAATCTTGACAACTCTGTGAGATGTCACTGTTGGAAAATGCAATGAGATAATGCAGGTAAAGTAATCAGCATAGTGCCAGCACACAGTAATGTGAACTATTATTATTATTATTACTAATACTTGGTGGGGTAGCCCCCAGCATATTGCATTGCAACCCACAACCTCGTTTTCTCCCACCTGTGAATGGGATCATCTCTCCCTAGTGGGAGAAGAAGACCTGATGCTTGGAGATTCCCTGATAAGAGGGACAAACACTGCCAGCTTCATCATCTGGATCAAGGTGGGCAAGTTGAGGGCGGTCAGGCTCCAGCCAACGCTTTGAGCCGCACGTAGATTAATTATATGCCATTTTCTAATTATATCAGAAACTCACTTTCCCTTTGAAAAAAATTCTTCTTTCTGTGGGAATTTTTCTTTTGTGCACTATTCTCCTCTTGGTTTCCTGTCTAATTTCCTTTTTTCTTTTTGCTATTGTCCAATAAAGTTGTGAAAGAAGTTGAAATCTACCTCTAAACCTAGGGTGCCTCATCTTTTCACTGATTCATTCCACAAACATTCACTGTAACAGGCCCTGTGCTGGGTACTGGGACACAAAGTTATATACCAGTCTCTGCCCTCAAAGGTTCCCAGTTCTTGCTGACCTCCTAGCAAGGTCCATTGAGAAGACACCAACTATTGGGGAGATAATTTTCCTTCAGAACCTTCACTAGATCATTTACTCTGACCCTTTTAGGAGGCAAAAGGAATAGAGAGAGGGAGGCAGCCAGCCAAGATTATTTGTTCCATTTTACAAATCAGAAAGCTGGATTCCAGAAAGCAGAAGGAAGAGAAGGGAAAGGAACAAAGTTATTTAATAGGGTCAGGCCCTGTGCCTTTCATTCTCATACATGCCCATGGGAGGTGTGTGTTGTTACGTCATTTTGTAATGCAGAAACTGACACTTCTAGAGGTTAAGGCACTCATCCAAATGCCACCCAGTCTCTAAGTGGCAGAGCTGAGCTCAAACACTAGCCAAGTTCCCAGCCTGCTGACTCAGCAACTACACTGCAGGTCAGCGGAGGACCTGGGAATATCCTGCCTCCCAATTCTCTGCCAGGTCTTCATGTAGGGCTAGGCCAATGGTTCTTACACTTAACATGCATCAGAATCACCTGGAGGGCCTGTTAAAACACACATTGCTGAGTCCTACCCCCGCTGCCCCCCCCCCAGGTTCTGATTCAGTTGGTCTAGGGTGGGGCTGATAATTTGCATTTCTAACAAGTTCCCAGGGAAATGATGATGATGATGATGATGATGATCATGACGATGACGACCATGGTCCAGGAACCACACTTTAAGAAAACTGTTTTTAGGTACACCAATAATTTTCTCTTTTAAAAATTACTTCCTCTCCTCCCCTTCCCATTTCAAAAGTAACATAGGTTTGTAAAACACAACGTATAAAAAGAATTGGAAGCAGATAGAATTCACCTGTTTTCCTCCACTCGAAGATAATCACACTTAACAGTGTGGCACATCTCCTTTTTCCAGTTCATCTGTTACAAGCAGGGTGGCAGCATCCTGAGGACCCCTGGATTAAAATCCCAGCTGTTCCGTGAAATTCTGGGCAAGCTTGAGGCAAGCCTAAACCCCCTTCTTTGCAAAAGTGAGCTTATACTCCCCACCTCTCATTGGGTTATTAAGAGTTAAAGGAAAGGATGTTATTTTTCAAGCCCTGGACACTGTCTGCGGTGGATTCCCCGCTCACTAAACGGACAGACTGTTATTTTTGTTTTCACCAAGGTAGAGCTCTGACTATGCTAATTGTGCTTCAGCCCTGAGGCCCTTCCTCCCCCTCCTTTTCCTCCGTGTGGCTCCCGGAGACCCTTTTGGCTCCAGGCTCCCGACGGGGGCCCTCAATGAGAATGGCAGAAGCCTCGGGGCGTGTGTCCCCGGCCCCGTGCCCGGGGTCGCCAGCGCCGTTAGGGTTGTCTCGGCCTTTCTCTCCGCCCAGTCCGCCTGTTTTACAGCCCGGGCTTAATGAGGGCTTTTAACTTTTCATTCACCACCAGCGTAACTCCGACTTTTAATAACACACCTTGTGCACGACAAAAATTTGCTCCTGGCAATCATGGTTTCGACCACAAAACCACAGCGGGGAGGCGTTCCTGGTTAACTCTTTCAGCGCTCGGGGCCGTCTGGAGCCGGCGCTCCTGGAAATCAGATGGAATCTTCCCGCCCCGCCCGGGAGGCCCGGGGCCGCTGGCGGGGGGTGGGGGCGGTGGGGGGGGGTCTTTGGTCCCTTCCCCACCCCGGGTCGCCGCTCCCCAAGGCTTTGGGGAAAGAGAAGATTCTGGCCCCGGTGGGGGCCCGGACTGTGGACGGCGGCGGCGAGGTGGCAGAGGAGAATTCGGCTGGGCCTCGCTCACTTCCCTCTCCATTCGGTGGACCTACTATGTGCTCGTCCCTTCCTCTCAGAACTCTCATTTCCTCGAGGGGCAAGAGGAAAATGGCACATGTGTGCCTGGCACACAGTATGCCCTCGGCACCACTACGCACGGAACTCGGAGGATCCGGTAGGGCCCCGCGGCGCCCTGGCTCAGGCCCAGGCGATGGCTGCCAGGCCCGTAGCCCTCGGGTAGCCCCGACGGCGGCCAGTGCGCAGGCGCCCGCTGCTAGGGGAAGACTTCAGGCAGCGACTTCCGGTGCCCCGCCGCCCCAAGATCCCTTGCGACCCGCTCTAGCCCCCGGGCTGCCCAAGGCCACGGGCTGGAGGCAGTGCCTGCGCTGGCGGAGGGCTGGAGGCTGGCCCACGCTCCCCAGCGGGCCGGCCCGGCCGCATGAAAGTCCCCTGCGCTCCACCTGCCCGCCGCCTGCAGCGGAGTTCTCACTGCACCGCCCTGGCCGCCGTGCTCCTCAAGACCCGGCCTTGGCAGAGGGCCTTCCACCTGAGGCCTAGTAATCAGGCTCGCGTTTATGGCGCTCCTGCTCTGGACTGAGTGGCCCACGCACGGAGCCCATTGTCCCCCTGCCAGGTAGGTGTGTACAGTCCCTACTGGACCGAGGTGGAAACGGAGGGTCAGTAAGGAGAAAGACATTCACCAGGATCCTGCAGTTGGTAAGTGACAGAATTTAGAGTCACATGCAAATCCTGCTTTCTATCGGGGCTCAGGATGGACTCCAGGACCAGAATCTTTCACTGGGCACTTTTTAAGGGAAAGAGGCAGCAAGAATATGGCCAAATCAGCACCAGCAGCGGCCACTCAAAACCTGCAAACCAAGCACTTGATGCCCTGAACCCCTCCCCCTCCACCACCACCCCCCACACACACCCCGTAAGGACAGCTGAGCCCCCAGGCACTGAGGCTCTGTCATTGTAATCTTAAATAGTGGCTTCAGAGTCGGTCTGCAATTACTCCACAGGCACAGGTCCCCTCACCCCACCCCAAGTGGAGAAGCCTCAGCTGTCAGCGGATCTGACTTCAAACTCGAACGATTAAGGAGGAGAAAAACAGGAAACCTTTCTGTTGGAGCAACCCAGCTTCAGGACACTTACCCCCTAAGGAGCATCAGTGAATAGATTCTGTAGAATCTAAACCCCAGATGTTGGGCAGGAAGGCACCTCTGCAGTTTTAAGCCCCGGATCTAAGTGCACTAGAGACACAGCACTTTTTTTTTCTTCTTTTTCTTCATTAAATAGGAAGCAAGAGGTTCAGAAGTGTTCGTTGATAGGGTATTTGTATATGAGGTACCAAGAGTATTATTAGCTTGCTCTTTACTAGGGTCTAAACTGATCACTTTTTAAAAGTTGTTGGATTCTCCCAACAATTCCCTGAGGTGGTTACCCCTGTGGCCAAAATTGACAGGTGAGAGAACCGAGAGTGAGAAGTGATTTGCCCCAAGTCCCACAGCTAAGTAGTGGTAGAGCTGGGACTTGAACCCAGATACTGGTTCCAGTGCCCCTGCTCTAATCCCAGTTGTCAACACATTGTCAACTCCAGGGAACTCATTCAAGAGAAATCCGATGCCAAGCGATTGTAGTACGAACGTGGTTGGCTAACCTAAGAGCTAGCTGGTATCGCAGAACACACTCTACAGTCGGGGCCCACCGACTGCTCTGCCCTCAGGTCTTCACGTTTTAAAAACAATCTATTGAGGAGTAGCTAGAAAAAAAAGATTGTTCAGGCCTTGTCTCTGCCCACTCACCTCCGAGGGTGGCAGGAAGAGGTGTGTTTTAGAAGCCTGGCTTCTGGAAGCTCCCTTTAGCCAAGCTAAAAAGCAGCCCAGAATCCCAGCCTCATCCCACCTTCTCTGAGGTCCAGACACCAAGCAGGGTGTCTGACGGTCAGCATCCGCCAGTGGGGCTTTAAATCCCAGATGTGGGCAGGAAGGCACCAGAATCCCGCCGGTTAATAGAGATGACTTCACCGAAAACCACATCGCAGCTCCCTCAGCCTTAGAACTGCCTCCGAATAAAATCAACCGCATTTTATCAAATGCATCTTCAGACCTCGGTTCTTTACTAAGCATTTTACAGCCTCTAGCCCACTTAACTCTCTTAAGAACCCCACAAAGCATTATTGTACCCATTTTTTTCAGATGAGGAAAATGAAGCTCGGATAAGTTAAATGACTTATCCAAGATCACACAACCCATGAGGAGCAGACCGGGGATTCGAACGTGGGTCAAGCAGACTACAGAGTGGGTAGGTTGAACCATCACACTGTAACCTTCCCACTTGAGACTGTTCCAACCCACCAAACAAGTCCCTTTGGAGAAACCCAGCTCTCTGCCTAAGACAGCTCAGAGAACCTCCTCAGAGAAGTTTCTTTTGGCAAGAAGAAAGCGGAGGAGGAACCGGGGCTAGCTCTGATTTCCAGGGCCCCCTCAGAGTATCAGAAAGTGGTGCTGAAAGCCGTCGGTTTCAGTCCTGTGTTTCCTGACCTGGTTCGAAACTGCTCAGGAGAAAGAGAGAGAAAGAGAGAGAGAGAGAGAGAGAGAGAGAGAGAGAGAGAGAGAGAGAGAGAGAACACACAACACAAAACTATTTTCCCAGGGAAACACTCAGCTCTCACTCGAGACGGAGCTTGCCTCTACACGCCAACGTGAGATCCTCAGCCCATTCATTTACCCTTACAAATTGCTGTGAGTCCTGGCGCCGGCGGCCTCCCTGCTCTCTCCCCTTCTGAAAATCCCATCCAGCCTCCACGCTCGGAGAGCGCCAGGCATCCACCGGTGTTTACTCACTCAAGTTCATTCGACATCTTCCTGCTCCCAGGCTCCAACGACAGGCACCGGCACCCGAGACTCCGCTGGCTGCTCTTGACTCTATTCCTTGCCTGACACAGACATTCCCTGTCCAGGGAAGTGTTTGATTTATGTTGAGGTTGGAGTGTCGGGATTTTGCTGACAGGTAGGTTCCCGGCAGCGCCGGTGCTGATTGGCTACAGGCACAGGTGCCGGCGACAGCAGGTATACCTCAACAGGTGCAGCTGTTAACTCTTGGCCTGCCGAGCCGGGGGCGGAGCCCTGGGGGCCGGCTGGGTGGAGCTGGCCAATTCCTTCCTTGGTGAGGGGGTGGGAGTGCAGATGGGGGAGGAGAGAGGGAGGGGAAAAATGTTGGAAAGGAGATAGCTAGAGGAAAAGTACAGTGACAAACAGATACTTGGCTGAAGGAAATTTCAGTTCCTGTTTCTCGTTTTGTATTCTAGATACCCAGGACAGGAACATCTCCCCCAAATTCTCTTGCCCCCTCCTCTCCCCAGCATCGTACTTCACAACCCGAGGGGAATTCTCAAAGGAGAGAGATCTTCTACCTGGTGGGTCTCTGTGTAAACCCCTCTCCCCCCATTATTGTCACCTTTATAAGTGAGGAAATGGAGGCCGGAGAGGTGAAGTGGTTTGCCCAAGGGCACGAGCTAGTGCAGTGGTCGGCAAACTGCGGCTCTCGAGCCACACGTGCCTCTGGAGCCACGGTTTGCCGCTTTGTTGACTAATGAGTTTGCTGACCACTTGGTAAGGCATTACCCTTACCCAGAAGTTTTGATTTCAGGTTAAAGACATTAGTACATTATTAAAATGTTTTTTTAAGTGTTTTTCCCTAGGGCAGTGGTCAGCAAACTCATTAGTCAACAGAGCGGCAAACTGTGGCTTGGCTCAGCCACATGTGGCTCGAGAGCCACAGTTTGCCGATCACTGGGCTAGGGAGTTGTCAGAGCCCAGATCTGAATCAGGCACCTTACTCCAAGTCTGGCGGTGCCTTTGAGCTTCACCCAGCGGCCTCCATTTAACAGACAATCACTGAGTACCTGTTGTGTACCATGCCCTACTCTGGTCCGGGGAGACACAGGCTAAAAAGACAGGATGAGTGCTCTGAGTTTACAATCTGGGGTGTGTATATGTGTGGGTGGCATGGGGTGGGGGAGTAGGGTGGGTAGCAACCTTTTATTTGCTGTGATACAGATCTGAATGAGATGTAAGCAAACCACATACCTCTGGCCGGCACAGAAGGGATGGAAAAGTTGAAGTCAGCCACCTCCAAAGCCTTAGCAAGCTGGTCATGTCACAAATTCTAATAAGCGCTGCATTCCGCACGGGAAACAGGAGAAATCAGACTCCTGTCAGACTAAGTAACTGGGGAATAATCATCGTGAGCTGTCTCCGTAAAGAACAAGGTTGGTAAACCCGGAAGATCCACAAACACACACAGGAGAATGCTAGAGCTTTTTTCAGAGCTTACCCCGGGATTAATTGGAAATTAAATGTAAGCCAAAGATCTTGGCATTTTTCCCCCCTTTTCTCTCCTTCTGGCTCCCCCAGCCCCCTTCTCTGTTGGCAAATCATTCCTTTGCTTTGCCTTCCTGAGAGCTTCACCTTGGCCCACTCCTTTCTCTCGGGGAAAGGCGAGGTTTCAGTCACTCCTGCCAATTTGATGGAGGTGCTCAGGGTAAAGTCAGAATCCAGAGGAGCCCTCATGGGGTGGGGTCAGGCCTCTGGAGAGGGGGTCCCAGGTTTGAAAACTGTCAGAGGTGGGTTCCTCATCGGAGGCTGAGCTGGGGGCAGCCTTAGGGAACTGACAAATATAGTAAATAGTAATTACCATTGCTAATAAAGCCACCTCCTCAGAGCAGGCCTCTCCACCCACCCTGATTAACGTAGACATTTAGTCACCGCATCTCTTCACTTTACTCTGGCTCTCTGCAAAGCCCACAGGACTTTTTGATAGTTTTCTGAGTGTTTATTGTCAGTTTTCTCTTCTGGAATGTGCCCTCCACAAGAGCAGGAACCTTGTCTGTCTTGTCGACTGTTGAATCTCCAGGGCCTACAGCACTATCTGGTATACAGTAGGAGCTCAATATACCCTATTGTGCTGAGCCTCCTCTGTTGTCTCATTTCATCCTTACAACACCCCTTTGAGATAGGCACTTTTATTGTCCTTGTTTTAGAAATGAGGAAAATGAAGCACCAAGTGATTATAAGTTACTCGAGATGAGCCTGGAGATGGTAGAGCTAGTGATCTGAGAGCAGAGCCTGGGTGTCCACCTGCATCCTAGAGGTGATCTTTGGCGCTAATAGTCACTGCAGCTCAGGGGATGGCACACTTGTCTGTTTACCTGTCTGCCCACCTGGGAGGCTGCGGAGTTTCTGTCAGTGTGTTGCAATTCACAGGTAAAGGGCTCTGGGGGTGACTCACACTGGCTGGGCTCAGGTGGAGACTGGGATTCAGGTGGCATGTCTGTGCTCGCTGGGCTTTTTAAATGGGTCCTCTCCCTCTCCCTCTGGATCTCGCCCCTTTAATCGCCTGCGCCCATCTGCAGAGATCAGCAGAGGCCCAGGTCACGGAGCAGAGCGTTTCTGTGTCTCCACATGCGGGAATGCTCCAGAAGGCGCCCCGGACAGGATGGAGGGGCTAGTGGTCTGGGATAGGGCTGGGCTGGGTTGGCATCTCTTCTACTTCGTGGATCGGCCCAGTTCTTGGATTCGTGGCTAACGAGATTGAAAGCAGAGGCGAGCCAATCGCATGTGACATAATAATTATATTCACAGTAATAACAGTAAATAATGATGGCTCTCGTTGTTTTGTGTTTGCATGTTATAAACACCCTGCTGAAAAGTTACCATGTTACCTGATTGTATTGCTCCAAAACTGACAGGCCTGGGTTTAAATCCCAGCTCAACTGCTGTGTGATACGAGGCAGATACATCTTTTTGAGCCTCAGTTTTCTAAAATGGATATAAAACTAGTATCCCCCTCATAGGATTATTGTGGAGATTAAATGAGATAATGTATATGAGTTGCCTTGTGCAGTACCTGACACAGAGCGCTTAATAATTTTTAGGAAAGTTTTTTCTTCTCATTTAAACCTAATAAGGAAGCTGTTACCTCTTTTACAGATGAAGAAACGGGTACTCAGAGGGATTAAGTGATTTGTTAAAAGTAAAAAAACTAATAAGTGAAAGAGTTGAGACTTGAACCCACATCTTTCTGCCTCCATTCTTTAGGACTAGCCTATGTTAGGGATTGTCCTGTGGTCAAGTTCCGCCTGACCACTGGCCCCTTACTAGCTGTGTGACTGGGTAAATCTCTCTGAGCCTCAGTTCCCTCTACATAACACAAGACAAGATTAGTGATTCGCCATCGGGGCAGAGTGCACATTAAATCGCCTAGGTTTCTTTTCTAGATCACTTCTGGAAAAGAAACGTTCTTCCTCCAGACTTTATGATCTGCTCCCCTAAAGGATGGCACAGCCCTTCCTCCCTCCCTGTCCGTTCCAGGACTATGACTGCCCATGCACCACTGTTTGAAAAGCGTGTGATCCGCCTGACATATGGGGAGGGGTAAAGGTCAGGACCACTAAGTAAGTGGTGAGAGTTTACAGTCTGTGAAGGCTGTGCACCGCACAGTCACAGGCCATTTATAAGACGGGACTTACATTATTGTGATGGCCGTGCTAACAGCCCTTCCTTTTCTAACACTTTGAGACTTTATAGTTATCTAAGATGTGATGAGAAGCCATTCACCTATATGAAATGACTAAAAAGAGAAATGGCCCAGCTGGCTCAGTGGTTGAGCATTGACCTATGAACCAGGAGATCACAGTTCCATCCAGGTCAGGGCACATGTCTGGGTTGGCATGCAGGAGGCATTTGATCAATGATTCGCTTTCATCATTGATATTTCTGTCTCTCCCTCTTTCTCTCTCTCTCTCTTCCTCTCTTTGAAACCAATAAAAACACATTTAAAAAATAAATAAAAATAAAATAAATAAATAAATAAATAAAAGGAAAAATGCCCAAATGTCAATGGTGCTTCTCTGTGGACACCAAAGTAATAGAATGTAAATGTTTTCCCATCCCCCTCCTCCACCAAGTTGTCTACATTAACCTTGCATTGCTTTTATCATTAAATTCTATGCAAAACCCCCGTTTAAATGTCATTAAACCAAAACAAATGTTCATTGACTAAATAGTCAGTGTGTTCCTATTTTTCCTGGAACAGAAGTGTAGATGAGATAGTAAAAATTCAGAAACCTGGCTCAGAGCTTCCCTGTGAAGCACATAACAAGAATGGAGGCCGCCCGCCCTGCAGGCTCTAAGCAGTGAGTGCAGGAATCAGACCTGATCTTGACTTAATTAAAATTACTATTTATTGAGCACTTACTCTATGATACTTGCTTCAGACACTTCATCTCATTCCTCCCTGTAAAATAGGGTCACATTATCCACCCGGGAGACAGATTTGACTCCTGGAGTATTGGCCAAGTTACTAAAGGGGGTAAACTCTGGAGTTGAGTGTCTAAGACCGTGGACAAGCAACTTCACTTCCTTGGTACATGAGATCCTCCTTTGTGAAACGATTGTTATAGGATTAAAAGAGATAACACAATGTCCTTAGTATGTGGTAGGCACAGTTATAGGGGCTTTATGTATAGATCATGGAATTCTCTTGCATCTTATGAAGAAGTTGTCATTATCTTCAATCTATAGAGGAGAAACAGACTCAGAGAGGCGAGGTAACTGGTCACTTGGCTATGTGCTTAGTGACAGAGATAGAATCCTGTGGTATGCCTTACCACAAAGCCATGACAATAGTGCCTTAAGTCTCCTGAATTCCTTTCTGGAACAAAGCCTAGGATGGATGGGTAGGTAGGAGGAAAGAGAGAAGGAAGAACGGAAAGAAGAAAAGTAGATAGGTTGTTGGTAGGTTTTATAAGGTAGGAAGGATTTATAAGCTCTGGACTGCAGATGCTACACAAGGAAAAATAAATGTCACGTGGCACTTGTCCCAGGTCTCAATGTAATAAATGCTCAATAAGCGTATGTTGAATAAATGAAAAAATGGAGGAATGCATATAATTTACACAAGATAATTAACATTCTAGGCAAATCAGCTGTTCTAACCCCACACCCCAGAGAAGACCTCCTACTAGTAGTTTGAATTCCTATGCTCCCTCTAATTAGTATATATGTTTGGCCCAGTGGCACAGTTCTGTAAGTTTCCATATGCTTCCCGTCATCCCTCAGTGGGTTGGCCTGAGGACTAAATTAAATAACATCTCAATGGAAAGCCAATGGCAAGTAGTAGGAACCCAATAGAACATAGCCGGGGTTATAGGTGAGCGCCACGCCCAGGGGTCCTCAGCCATCACCTGTTTCCAGCCTCAATACTCAGCACTCATCACCGGCTCTCCCCTAAAACACAGCCCCTTCCCTGTGCAAAGCTCTTTTCGGTTTACAAAGTGTTTTCCGATGCTTTATCTCCTCTGAGAGCAGATATTATTGGCCCCATTTGATAGATAAGCAGGTTTAGAGAAAGCACCCCTATTTTATTTTTTTTTAAATATATTTGATTGATTTTTTTGCCCCCCTCCCTCCCTCCCATTCATACCCTCCCTCCCCAGAGTTTTACGTCCATTGGTTGTACTTATATGCATGTATACAAGTCCTTCAATTGATCTATTATCTCCCCCAGATCTTCCTCCCCTCCCCACTGTAAATAGACAGTCTGCTTGTTGCTTTACTGTCTCTATATCTGTCTTTTGGTTCATCAGTTTATAATGTTCTTTATTATCCATAAATGAGTGAGGTCATGTGGGAGAAAGCACCCCTATTTAAGCAAAGGAGTTTGGACCTGGACCTCAGATTTTGGATAAAGCATCACCCTAGATGTCATTATAGATCCTAACAGGTCCCAGCAGTACTATGCTGGGTGTACACCTAAAGCTCTGTCAATATTTCATCGTACTCTCTACTCTGTCTCTGGACTTAAGGGGAGGGAGAGGCCACACACCCTACATGGAGAATATGGCCCTAAGGAAGGCCTGGAAGTTGTGCTTGTGGAGGGTCAGGACGAGGAGCGGGCAGCCTCTAGGCCCTTTTACGTTCTGTACTGTAGGTTTTTATCACAGTCTGCCAATAGCATCACCTACATTCCTCCCAGAGGTTCCTGGACGTGAGGAATTGTTATGGGGTCTAAAGTTGTCCTAAAAGCCCCCTTAAAAAAAAAAAAAAAAAAAAAAAAAGAGTCTCCCAATAACCTGGAAACAAACAAGCAGCTTTAAAAAAAGAAAACAAAAAAGATGATAAGGATGGAAGAAAATGCTAAACCCCAGTTCTGGCACAGGGAAAACCTCTCTTTCTCCTTGCTGGAGTGAGTGTGAATCAGTCCAAACTTTAGCCTCAGATTTTAGCTCAACTTTTAAATATATATATATTTTTTATTGATTTCAGAGAGGAAGGGAGAGGTAGAAAGGGTTAGAAACATCAATGATGTGAGAGAATCATCCATTGGCTGCCTCCAGCGACGCGCCCCCCACCATGGGGAGTTGAGCCCGCAACTCAGGTATGTGCCCTTGATGGGAATTGAACCTGTGAACCTTCAGTACACAGGCTAATTCTCTATCCACTGAGCCAAACCAGCCAGAGCTTAGATCGCCCTTTGGTCTAGCAATTTCACTCGCAGGAATTCAGTCTAAGCAAATAGCCTCTGTGTGCAAAGAGTTATCTGCAAGGATATGCATCAGAGCCCTGTTTATAATCCTGAAAAATTGAAATTAATTTCAATTTTAGTTGAAATTAATTTCAACTTCAGCAGAGTCTCAGTGAGATAAGTTAGGAAGCTTGAATATAGTTGCACAGTGTAAAAGGATGCTACAGAAGGCTCCTTAGCACCATGGAAGTTATTTCCTGAGCTCACAGCACAATTGGTAGCACTTATGAGTCCTTACTATGTGTGAGGCACTGGGCTCAGTGTTTAATTTCATTCAGTCCTCACAATGAACCTGTAAGGAAGTACTAGTATCCTAACTCACAAATGAAAAAGATGAGATCCAGAAATGAAACAGTGGACCCAAGGTTATTTCCAGGAAGTTTCTGAGCTGGGTCTCCCCCGAAGATACATTTCCATTAAAGGGAGAGGAAAAGACACAGAAAGAGAGAGACATCAATGTAAGAGAGATACATTGAGTGGTTGCCTCCTGCATGTGCCCCATTCGAACCTGCAACCGAGGTATGAGCCCTTGACCAGAACTGAACCCAGGACCCTTCAGCCTGGTTAGGGTCAACACTCTATCCATGGAGTCAAACCAGTGAAGGCCCTTTAAGTATTTCACTAACTTAGTAAATTGGCCCATTCCTATTTTTAAAACCCATTCATGTGAATAGGGAAGGCACAGGAAAAACACATACCAAATATCATAAAAATTGGGGCTCGCTGGAAAGAACAGAATCCAGCTGGCTCAGCCCCACAGGCCCACTCTTCCCAGGACCTAGCAGCTCACCCACTGTTGCAAGCCATCACCACTCTGCATCTTAAGAGGGCCAGTAGATAAGATACTGTTCACTTCCAAATATAAGAGGCTTCGCTGAGGAAAACCTGCCATCCCCACCACCACAATGGCAGATAACACTAAAAGCGTACTTCTCCCTCTTCCATCTATCTCCAGGGGTCACACTGGGGACTTGGGGGGTTCAAATGAGGGTTTCCTTGAGGAACTATAGCGGGAAAATGCCCGATGCCTGGCTTGGACAGAGGGTTCGGAGGCCCCGGGCCCAGTGCTGAACAGAAGCGGGGAGGCAGTGCTGGGGTGAGAGCTGCCTTGGTGAGAGTGCGGTGGGAAGGGTGGAGTGGGTAGGGCAGGACTGGGCAGGGTCTGCTCCCGGGCTCAGAGAGGTTCAAGTAGGCCCCTTCCTGTTCCCTAAAGGCTGCCCCTGGTGTGTGTTTAGGTCCCACTGGAGGGGGAGGAGAGGGAGAGATTTGTTAGGGCCTCTGGGCCCCACACCTTCTTAGGAAGCCAGAGGCCCTGTGAAGAGGTTAAGTGCTCAACCTTGGACCTTGGACATTCAGGTGAGGGTTTCTCTAAATCCGAGGCTGGCCTGCCAAAAAGATTTTTAAGGTTGAAAGCAGTGGTTGAACAGAAGGGGAGGGACTTAGAAACTGGCCTGGAAGAATCAAGATGAGGCCGCTTTGGCTGTCCCTCAAGAAGGCAGCCACTCAAAAATCCCCATCAATTTACCCTCCACCCCCCGCCTCCCCTTCCTTGCGCCTGCTCATCCTTTCAGACTGTGCTCTATGCCATGGTCAGCTTTCCCTTCTAGATGGGGTTCATTTATCTGTATCACCCCCATGTTTCATTCTCCAGTTGTTCTGGGATTTCCTCCACCTCAAGGCCCAGCTATCTATTCAACAAATATAGATTTGTTTAAGCATTACAAATTATAATGGTAGCTCTCATCTTTTGAGCATTTAACTGTGTACCAGACTCTGTGCCAAGCACTTGACCTACCCTGTTTCCCTCAATCTTTAAAATTACCCAAGGATTTAGAGACAGTCACCACCTCTATTTTACTGATAAAAAAATAGAAACTGAGCCTTCGAGAGGCTAGACTTTGAGAACTCGATCAGGTCAAGCTGGGATTTGCCCAGAACCACCTCTTTCTGCTTCCTCACAGGCAGCTGCTCAGTAAATAGGGCATGCTCTGGTCAAGCCTCTAGCACAGGCTGCGCGGAGAAGTGAGTAAGGTATGTTTCTTTCCTCAGGAAGCCTGGTGGGAACCTTAATCAACCCCTCTATTCTGGAAAACCTTTCCTCCTCTAGCTACAACTGGATTTCTGCAAAATTCGTTTCATTATCGAATTTCACAGATTCTCATGTTGGAAGACTCCATGAGAGTTCTCCAATCCCACCTTCCAGGTGATGCAGGAATTTGTACTGCAAAGCACCTGCCCCAACACACACACACACACACACACACACACACACACACACGCTTGTAGTTGAGAGTTTGGATTCTGGACCCAACTACTTGAGTTCAAATCTTGGCTCTACCATTTACTACTTGTATGACCTTGGGCAAGCCTTTTGATCTCTTTGAACCTCAGTTTATTCATCTTTAAACTCTTACCTTGCAGAGTTTTTGCAGAGATTAAATGCGGTAACACATGCAGAGCATCTAGCACTTCTCTTGCTCTGGAAGTCCAGATAGTGTCAGCTATTGTTATCATCAGGGATGGGCATGCCTTGCCTCTCCAGTGAAACAGTGAGTTCCCGTCTCTTCCTGTGCTACCCAGTGCTCAGCCCAGGGCAGGTGTGCCTGGTGCTGGAGGTTAGTCACCAGGTTCCTCGGCTTCAGAGGAAAGGTGAGCATGAGTGTTCCTCTCTGCCCAGGCTCCTTCGAAGGCTGAGTCATGCCTCCACAACTCTCCCTAAAGAGGTGCTTCCGTGAGCCTCTGCCCTCTCCCCTTTCACAATAAGCTCAGTCATCGGTTCTTGCATATTGAGGTCACATGCAGGCACCCTAGTATCCCCCATGGAAGGGCCTGGAGGAAACCTCCAAGAACCTTGAGACTTGATAGGCAGCTGACAGGGACTTGGCTCTCTAGCAGGTGGCTTTGGCTCTTTGGCCATATTTCAAAGACAACTAGAGGCCTCTGGATTGACGGATGACCCGATAGTGGGTCACAGTATTTCATTTGGCTGCCCGTGGACTGAGTGACAGCCCCAGCCCGGGCCCCAGCCCCATCTGGTCTGGGAGTCTTTTGTTTCCCTCTCACTCTCCGGTCCCTGGGGGCTCCTTAAAGCCTCTGAGGAGATCTGGGGGAGTTGAAAGTTAAGGCCCACAAAAACTTAATGTACCATAGACAGTTCAGTGGTACAAGCGTCAGGTTTCTAGACAGACCTAGGTTTGACACCTGACTCAGCTTGTTTGCTGAGACCCTGAACTTGATCATTTGTTTTTCTGTTTCCACATCTGTAAAATGGGGATAATAGTATTTCCTTCCTAGGCTGTGGGGATTTAATGCAGGTGAAGCACTTAATACAGTGCCTAGGACATAGCTGTAATCAGTACTATTGTGATGCAATGGGAGAGAGGGCACTGGACCCAGAGTCAAGAGATCAGGGTTCATGTCAGCTCTGCCACTCATTGGTTAACTCCCTTCTCTGAGCTAGTGTTTCTTCTGTGAAATGAAAGGTTTGGGTTTGAAGGTTACTCAGGCTCTTTCCCCCTATCTAAGATCTGTGACTTTGAAGGAAAGAAAACAGAAGGAAAAAAGAATTAGTCCTGGATGCTTTTGTCTGCCAAGATCATGTTTCACAAATCCCAGGGCCTGAGGCCACCATCCCGGGGCTTCTAGGCAGACCCTTCCCAACCACACAGACTGTTCGCAAGACCCCCAGAGGCTTTCTAGAGCCACAGTGAGGCCCCAGGGAAGGCGTGAGGCTGGAAAGCAAGCCTGCATCACAATGAACCCCGACCCGGCCAATCCCAAACCGCCCCGCAGTGCCTAGGGCAAGCGTCACCTTTCACTTCCCAAAACGGATTAGTTTATGGCGAGGGAGGGGTGTTTCTCCTGGAGCTGAGGATGTTCTGATCTGTTGTAAACAGGCCCGCCAGGAAAATAGGACATTTTCTTCTTTTTTAACCTAGTGACCTCTGACCACCCCTTTCACAGCCCACCACACAGTCTGAGTGACCCCCAGCAGGACGTCAATGCCGGGGATGGAGGAGGTGTCCCGTAGCCCTAAGAATAAGAACCCTTCCCCATAAGAGTCTCCGTTTGGGCAGAGTGCCACTTTGAACTCAGAGGGGGGATAACATAGGTGGAACTTAGAGAAAATAAGGAATTGGTTTCAACTAGTTTTACCAGTTTTTACCCCCCTACAATAAAACACCACTTAACCATTTTAACGCAATGCATTTCCCTTTACAGAGATAGTGGTCTTTGGAGGAATTTATTGGTGGTAACCAATAAACACGGGCATCTTTTATGAAGCCCTTAGTGTCCAAACTATGCCAAATAGTTTATACCCATTAACTTACTATTTTAAAAAAGTATTGGTTTCACCATGGGGGAAAAATGAGATTTTCTTTCTTTCTTTCTTTTTTTTTTTTTAGGTGGGAAACTGAGGCCCAGAGAATTATAGTGCTTTGTTCAAAGTAGTGGGAGGATTTGAACCTAGAGCCCATTTTATTCCGGAACATTGCTGCAGTCATGACTTCATGTATAAACTTTTGGCATCATTGTTAATCCTCACTGAGGATATTTTTCCATTGATTTTTAGCAAGAGTAGAAGGGAGGGAGGAAGAGAGAGAGAGAGAAACACGGATGTGAGGGAGTCACATCAACTGGCTGGCCCCTACCATCCCCCACCGACTGGGATCAGGGATAGAACCCACAACCCAGGTACATGGCCTTGACCAGGAACTGAACTCTAACCACTGAGCACAACCAGCCAGGGCTTCATGTACAGACTTGACTGAAGCCATGTTGGTGAAGCTCTGCCCAGACTGGGAAGTGACACAGATCTGCCCACCTTTCATGAGAGCTCAGCCTCTGCTTTCTGGAAGCCCCAACTGATCACCCTCCAGCCCTTTGACGTCTGGGGAACTGAAGCGCAGTGAGGGCAGGTGACTGGTCTGAGCCACAAGAAGGGCAGAGCTCAATGGTCTTCATGCCTCTGGCTTAGGAAAGAGGCCAGCTTAGGGGTAGAATTGTGGTGGGGGATCCTGATTCGCAATCATTGTGTGCCCAGTGGCCAGTAACATGAACTTTCCCTCCTCTTCCTTCTGTCCAGCAGGGTGCAGGGTCTAGCTGCAGCCAGTGTTGAAGATAGATTCTGTAGGAATTCTGTAATATGGATATCCTTTCTAGGTCCCAGTCCATCCCTGAGCCAGTTCCATTCTCAACTTGGAATTTCTTTCCTCTTCCTACTTTCTTGCAACTGCTGGGCTCAACTGAAGCCCATTTCCTTCCTCCTTCCCCTGTTTCTTCCTGAGGAAGTAGCTCCTTCTTCTTCACAGCTTCATGCTCTCCTTGTTCTAGTTCAACCCTCCTGGGCAGTATGCTCCATAATTCTCCTGGATCCAAACCATTTCCAAACCTCAGGGAATCCCACAAATGCATTCTGGGTGACAGGAGAATGCCCAAGAATGTTCCCGGTGGAAAAGGTTCTGGGATGAAAACATTTGGGAAAAGCTTCATTCCAGGCCCTCTTCTTAGAAGTTAACGATGCAAAGCCATCAAGTCCAGTCTATGGAAGATCCTGCTGTCAGGAAACCTGTTTTGTTTGTGTTGTTAACACAGAGTTTCCCATACTGAGATGACCAGGAAATCGTCTCCCACATCCTCACCAAATACCACAGCAACCCACAGGGCCAGGGTTCCACTATGGAACACACTTTGGGAAACGCTGTCCCCAGGCCTCTTCCAGAGTACGGTGTTGACCTTCGTTGGTTTAAACCCTTCCTGTTTCTCTGAGCTAATCTCCCATATGAATAAGCTAAGGTGAAGTCTGCTCATTAGGGTCTTTAAGAAAGACATACTTGCCGAAATCGGTTTGGCTCAGTGGATAGAGCGTCAGCCTGCGGACTGAAAGGTCCCAGGTTCAGTCAAGGGAATGTACTCTGGTTGCGGGCATATCCTCAGTAGGGGGTGTGCAAAAGGTAGCTGATTGATGTTTCCCTCTCATTGATGTTTCTAACCCTCTATCCCTCTCTTCCTCTCTGTAAAAAATCAATAAAATATTTTTTTAAAAAAAGAGGGGGAAAAAAGACATACTTAATGGGGATAATGATTTTAAAAGATTTAATGAGGGTGCTATTAGAAAAGAACTTGGGAAGGGGGAGTAGAAATTGAAACCCAGTGTGAGGGAAATACTTTCTGTGTGAATGAATTAATGAGCAGATTATTTGGTTAAAAGTTGGGAGCCCTAGCCGGTTTGACTCAGTGGATAGAACATCGGCCTATGGATTGAAGGGTTCCGGGTTTGATTCCCAGATCAGGGGCAGGTACCTCGGTTGCAGGCTCCCCACCCTGGTCAGGGGCATGCAGACGACAACCAATCGATTGTCTCTCTCACATCAGTATTTCTCTCTTCCCTCTTCCACTCTCTCTAAAAATCAATGGAAAAAATATCCTCTGGTGAGGATTAAGTAAAAAAAAAGTTATTTAAAAAAAGCATGCTGGGAAACTGACTGACTGACTAAATGAATGAATGATCAACTGGTCCCCTGACCTCCAGACTCTTCCGTTTCATGCCACCTGCTGTGGAGGATAGGTATATCTTTGGCACACCCAGAGTTCATCGGCTACTCTTCTGCTTAGGAATCCTAGGTGGCTGCCACTGCCTTCTCAATAGCATTCACACGCCTTGACCTGGCATTTAGAACCTTGCAAAACAAAACTCTTGTCTGCCTTTCCTTCCTTCTTTCTCGCTGTTCCTTGTTGGGCACCCCTATTATAATCACACACCCCATTCCCAAATGCACTTTGTTTGTCTTTCTCCCGTTCCGCCTTTTCTCCAGCGATTCTCTTGACCTCATGCCCCTCTCCTGCCCCGGCTGCTATTTATTCATTCCTAGCAATGCCTTGAGTCTCAGCTCAGAATCTACCACCCGTGTTAAATGAAAGAAGTCAGACACAAAAAAGACATTGTGAGGGTGAAGAACAGGCAAAACTAATCTATTACAGAAAACACAACCAGAGCTGCGGTTGCCTTTGGGGGGGAGGCATTGCCTGGAAGAGGCACAAAGGGGCTTGGGGGGAAACACTCTTTGTCCTGATTCCAGGGGTGGCTACGCATGCATACATTGGTCAGAATTTGTTGAATGGGTCCTGGCAAAATGGTTCAGTTGGTTGAGTGTCGTCCCGTACACCAAAAAGTTTGCAGGTTCCAGGGCACATACCTGGGTTACAGGTTCAATCCTTGGGGCGCCTCTGAGAGGCAACCGAGCGATGTTTCTCTCTTTCTCCCTCTCTCCCTTCCCCCCTCTCTAAAATGAATAAACATACCTCAAATTAGGATTTATTTCTTAAAAATTCATTGAATTGTACATTTAAACCTGTGCGTTTCTCTATTGTAAATTGAATCTAAAAGTAAAAATCTTACCACGTAGATCTCCCTGGCAAGAATTCACTCCTGTGTCCGTTCCTCTTGGAAACACTCCGTCTGCACTGGCAGCTCACCACTCACCACAGGCGCCTTCTGTGACGATCAGTCATGTCACATCGATCTCCCCACCCCACACCAGCCGCCCCTCCTGCCCTCACATAGCAAGCCTGTAACACTGTGAGACTGAGTGTGGCCAGATTTATAAGATGAAGAACAGAAGCTATCATGTCTTAAGTAACCATGGTGTGGCAGGCTGTATGCTAAGTTCCTTACACAAATATTTAATTACATAAATGCATGTGTTTGTAAATACAAATATATGCTGGTGTCCCCAAAATATATACACACTTTAACAGCTGAGAGCTCAATTGATATGTTTTTTTCAGATTTAAGCCATTGGAATTAAAGGTTATTCCAAGTGTGTAAACATTTTTGAGACACTCTGTACATTTTGGGGATACCCTGTACATAAATAGATATGTATATACACACATACACTGAATGGTCAAATTATTATTATCTCTGAATGCATAATAATCTGCCAGTCAGTGTGTGTGTGTGTGTGTGTGTGTGTGTATATTTTAGAGGCCCAGTGCATGAATTCGTGCATGGGTGAGGTCCGGCCAGCCTGGCCCAGAGGAGGGGACATGGGTGGTTGGCTGGCCTGCCTGTTGGTCGAACTGCTGGTCAAGGGGACAATTTGCATATTAGCCTTTTATTATATAGGATATACATTGAGTGGACAGATTATTATGCATTCAGAGATCATAATAATCTGGCCATTCTGTGTGTGTGTGTGTGTGTGTGTGTGTATCTCCCATAAGATAAACACAAAATAGACAATAAGTGTGAAAATGGGCAAATATGCATAATAAATGTGAATAGTTTAGCAATTACATTATGATACAGGTAACATAATAGTGTCTCTGTTTCCAAACTTTATGGTCACTGTGTGATTGTGTACACGTGTGTATATATGTATTATTCTCAATCTCCGTTTTACATTGAGGATACTGGGGCCCATGTCACAGATACACGTGGTGCTGGAAATAGGATGCAAACCCAGGACTGCTGGTCTCTGAGTCAGAAACTGGATGTCTCCACAGTGGCATCCCATAAATCCAGAAGCAATGTGAGACCCTTCTGGCCAAGAGACTCAAAAACAGCAGTTCCCCTGGGAACAAAAAATTGTGTGTGTGTGTGTGTATTCTCTGAAAAGAGTAAAGGCTGGTTAGGGCTTCCCCGGCTCCAGGAAGAGGAGGACGGGTTTATAATCCCAACTGTACTGTGTATCAGCTGCCAGGTATGACCTTGGGCAAGTTATTCAACATCACCCAGCCTGGGTTCTCCCACCTTCAAAATGGGCGTAACAACAGTGCCTGCCTCGTGGCTTTTTAAGGAGGATTCTATGAGAGCACGCAGGTAAACCTCGCAGCGCATGCAGGTTCTCAGTCAATGCTGAGTTTATTATTATTACCTCACTATTTTTACTATGATTACAGCTCCCTGCCAGCGTCCTCCTCCCCCTCCCCACTCCCAGCAGTTCTTTGGCCTGCTCCCAACTCCTCGCTTTCCTCAGAGGGTAGAAACCTGAGACCTGGTCCTCCAGAGCAGTTGTGACAAATAATTTCATCTGGAACACTGATCCCAGCACCCAGTCAGCCCGGGGAGTGGGAGAAGGAGTCAGCTGACTCCCTGGTGGGCAGTGACTCCAGGGCAAGCATGTCCAGCCTGCAGCCCATGGGCGCAGGCAGCCAACCACGAATACTAATGAACGATGACTCATTTATCTCAGCCCTTTGTGTTCAGCATGTCTATCGAAATAAACCTTCGTTTCTATTAAAATGGAAGCTTTTGTTTTCTTGCGGCCCACATACCTTAAACCCTGTTTATGTGGCTCGTGTTAGTCTTTGAGTTTGACATGCTCGCTCTAGGGCAGCAGTTACCAACTGGTGGTCCGTGTACCCCTGTGGTCCCTGAGGTCTGAAAGGTTGGCGACCGCAGCTCTAGGGGGTCCCTAGATGATTTGGGGGTGGGGGTGGGGTCTTTCCTTGCTCTTTAAAGAATCTTTGCCACCTGTTTGGGGTTCTCCTTGTCTAACTGATTCTGCAGTGAGGCGGTTGGAAGCCTTACAGCGTGATGAATGGGGCCACTGTGGCTCCTTTGATCTGCAGGTGAAGTCGGGCCTGGGAATTCAGGGGGTGATGGGAGGATGGGAACGCTAGCCGGAACCTGGCCTTTCGGGATTCTGCCTGAGGGGCTGGCTGCGGATGAGGCCCCCATTGTAGTCCTGAGGACCAGAGCCCAGCGCTTCCTGCCCTCCGCCTGGAACAGCCTGTCAGGGAGCCCTCTCCACAGGCGAAGCTTTGTTCTTTGAAGTTGGAGAGTTCAATAGGCAAGTGCTGTTTGAAATAAAATGATTTTCTTATTACTACAGGAGCAACCCATGCCCACAAGTTGAGAACCACTAGCAGGGTCACCTAAGACCACTGGAAAACACAGATATTTACATTACGATTCATAACAGCAGCAAAATTACAGCTATGAAGTAGCAACAGAAATAATTTTATGGTTGGGCGTCACCACACAGGAGGAGCTGTATGAAAGGGTGGAGACATTAGAAAGGTGGAGAACCACTGGCTGAGAGGAAGGCCGTCACCAGGAGATTAAAAGCACAGGCTCTGCGAGCAGGACTCTCGTCCTAGCTACACCTATGGGGCCAGATTCACAAATGATTGGAGCCTGGTTTTCTCACTTGTACAATGAGAACAAAAAAGAGCACGTATGAGGTTGGGTTGAAATAATACCTAAAAGCGACTCAACAAATGTTAGTTCTTATTGTGGCAAATATACATTCTTACCCCCAAATGCCATCACACCACAGACACTGTAAGCCGCCTTTCCCCCTAATACGAGGCAACAATGTGATCTCTCGCCGGCATTAAATACCCTATAGTGACCTGGCTCAGTGACCAGTCCCCGTTGACGGGCACTGAGCATATCCCCAGTGTCTCATTGTTATAAGCAAAGCTTGCATGGACCTGACTCAGGCTGAATCTTTGTGCCCAGCCATAATTATTTCCTTAGGGCCAGTTTCAGGGGACAGATTGCAGGGTTTTCAGGGTATGTGCAATGCTATGACTTGATCCTGTTACCAGACTGCCCTCCGGAAGGTTCTGCCGGGGACCCTTCCCCCTGCGCCTCACCAGCACGGGCTCTTATCACTGTGTCCATCTTGAAGCAATTATTCTTGAGCAAGGGAATGTCTTCCGTCTGTCTGATTCAACCGGGACCTCCCAGAGGGAGGACACAGATGCAGCTCCTCCATGTCTATGTAGCTCCCATGCCTGGTGCGTGCTCTGCCCATGGAAAACACTCAAGAAATATCCCAACCAAGTGTCAGAAGCCAAGAGGGACTTTTACTAGCAAGAACCTGGACAGCCGATTCTCCTCCAGTGCACACCTCACAACTAAGACTGGAACCGGGTGAAGTTCAAGGCCCAGCGCGGAGCAAGGCAGAGACATTGCCAGAGCACTGCCTTGATGATGCTCACATATTAATCAGCCCAGTGATAGGCTCTGAGATCAGCCTGGGTTGGGGCCACTTATCTGCCAGGAGATCTGCCTGAGCTCGGGTTTCGCGCAGTCACCATTTTGGCAGTGGCTCAGGACACGTCATTCCATCCTTTTGGGCTCGGTGTCCCCATCTTTTATTAGGGGAGCTTTATGGTGTTCCCACCGGAGGCATTTTAACAATCTGGGGTTCTGCCTTCCTCTCCTTGTAACATGTATTGAGGATTCACTGTGGCAGCCGCCTGTGCCCAGAGGTAAGGAAGCCGCTCAGGCAGCTGCCCTGGCTCCGGGGCCGGGAGAGGAGCCCCGGGGACACACGGGGACTTGAGCAACCCCGCGGCTCAACACAGGCCTGCCGCCCGGGGAAGCCATTTTTGTCATTGGCCACTCCGGTGGCTCCTCTTGTCCAATAACCCCAGTCCCGGTCTCCTCCGGGAGGATGCCTTGTACCAATTCAGGCCTGGACCTGCCCTCTCCACGGCTCCCTCGGTGCCAAGGCAGGGTGGCTCCAGAAGTGGCCGCTCCCCTGGCTGGACCTGACCCTGCTCCTCACCCCACTGGGCAGGGCGAGCAGAAGGGTGGGATCCTGGGAGCAGAGATCCCTCTCCCTCCCCTCCCCCCAGTCCCCCTCTCCTTGCCTTGCTTTAATGCTAACCTTTTTATTTTATTATTTTTAAAAAAATATGTTTTATTGATTTTTTCACAGGGAGGAAGGGAGAGAGATAGAGAGCTAGAAACGTCTATGAGAGAGAAACATCAACCAGCTGCCTCCTGCACACCCCCTACTGGGGATGTGCCCGCAACCAACGTACATGCCCCTGACCGGAATCGAACCTGGGACCTCCCAGTCCGCAGACCGACGCTCTACCACTGAGCCAAACCGGTTTTGGCTAATGCTAACCTTAAAAAAAAAAAAAAAAAAAAAAATATATATATATATATATATATATATATCTTATATTTAACCTAATTTATAAAAGCTATTTCAACATGTAATCAATATAAACTATTAACGAGCTATTTTATGTTATTTTTTTGTACAAGTCTTTGAAATCTGGTATGTGTTTTACACCTGCAACACATCTCATTTGAATACTACATTTTCAGGGGCTCGCAGCCAAAAAAGTGGGAACAACCCAAATGCCCATCAGCTGATGAATAGCTAAACCGGAGGTGGTATATCCGTGCAATGGAATATTATCCGGCTGCAGGAAAATAAAGGGCAGCATGTAGGAAACCTTGAAAACATGCCGAGTGAAAGAAGCCAAAACACAAAAGACCATACATTGAATGTATCCATTTATGGGAAAATGTCTAGAATAAGCAAATGCATAGAGACAGGGAAGAGGTTATGGGAGCCAGGGACTGGGGTGGGGGTGGTGGATATGGAGTGACTGCGAACAGGCATGGAGTTTCTTTTCGGAGTGACGAAATGTCCTGGAATTAGTGGCGGTGGCTGCATAACATTGTGAATATACTGACAGCCACTGAATTGTATACGTTAAAATGGTAAATTTAATGCTATGTAAATTATATCAATAAAAATTAACGATAAAATATATTAAAAATAAAACATATTCCTACTAAAACAATAAATGTGAATTAGCTAAGATTAAGAAAACTTAAAATTCGGTTCTCAACATTATGCAAAGTGAAATAAACAGAAAGCTAAGAACTATATGATTTAACTCATGTGAGATATAAAACTGAAACTTATGTACACAAACAGCAGTGTGGTGATTGCCGGGGTGAGGGGGTGGGGGGAGAAAGGGGTCCTAATATGAGGTGACAGGGGAAGATTTGACTTTGGGTGGTGGGCACATGGTCCCACATACAGATTTTGCAAATTTGTAATCCACACATGTAACCTATATGTTCATGTTGACTAATGTCACCCCAATAAAATTTAAAATAATTTTTTAAAAAAATTCAGTTCTCAGTCACACCAACCCTAGTTCAAATCTCGGGAGCACCCATGACCAGTGACTACTGTATCAGACACTGCAGCTCTGAGGTATCACTACTCCAGGCGACCAAAGGAGGTCCTGACTGGGCACCCTTGGCTTCTCCCCGGGCAAATCCTGAAGGACTGGAGGCAGATTGGGACTGGGACGTGGGGGTGAGTAAAGGAATCTACAAGAGTATACACAGTCCTTTCCTCCCCACCATGATGCAAAATCACATCAATTTTATCAACCCTTCCCAGCAACTCTACAGGTGAGGGAAACCAGAGATTGTCAAAATCCGAAGGCACTGACAAGCAATTTTCAAAAATTCACAAAGTACAGTCTCTGTGTGGAGTATAGTGCCATAGGTTTTGACAGATGATGGTGTGGTGTGTTCTGTACCACAGACAAGGTACAGAAGAGCCTGTCACTCCCTAGATGCCCTCCTGCTGCCCACAATGTTTCACGCTTTTCCCCAGGCCCCTGTTCTGCACCCCACACGGGCTTTCTGACTCAGTCCCCTGCACAGCCCTCTGCAGTGGGCCTTCTGGTCTCTGCTCCAGGCCACAGCTCTTGCTGGCAGCTCGGGGATGTGAGTCCAGACCCACATCTTTACCGCTTCTAAGATGCATTCGGCACTGGGCAGTCAGCAGCTGACTGAGAGCGATGGCCAGCAGTCAGCTGACTCCTGCTGGGAAGCTGGGTCTTTTCCCCATCCCGTGGGAAACTACCATCTGGGCTTTCAAAACCAGTTTTTAAGCTTCATCAGCCAAAAATGCTGTTTTACTCCCAAGCGACCCACTGTCATCTTCCAGATCTTCTAGGTCTTTCTTACAAACCTCACTCCTTCCAACAGTGGAATGCCCTGCCGATGTGGCTCAGTGATTGAGCGTTGACCTATGAACCAGGAGGTCATGGTTCCCAATTCATGCAGGCTTGATCCCCAGGAGGCAGCTGATCAATGATTCTCTCTCAATATTGATGTTTCTCTCTCTCTTTCCCACTTCCTCTCTGCAATCCATAAATTTTCTTAAAAGTGGAATTATACCAAGACTTTCCCGTTTTAACTTCAGGTGAGGAGGGTCAGGCCATTCGGAGGCAGCTGAAGAGATTTTCGGAGCAGAAGATTCTCTCCGGCCTCGCTTGTCCCCGGATCCTGCTGAGAACGCAGCCCCAGAGAGAGAAGGCTGGGACCAGAACACTCAGGTTCTGGTCGCCTCAGCCCAAGTTCAACCAGCACGTTTTTATAATCCAACCCGGTCTGAGAACTGATCAGCAATTTGAATCCCCTGCCTTTCAGGATAAAACAAAGGATGGGGGGGGGACACACATCCGAGGGCTGTGGGGAGGCAGCCGCTCCCGCTCCTGTACTTACCTCTGTGACAGCTCTCCTGATGGGAGGAAGCCAGGACTGCAAAAAAAAAAAATAAATAAAAATAAAGTGCTGCAGAGTCAAACACAAATGATGGCGATCGCTCTCTTCAGCTTCAGCTCCGGGGGTTTGGGGGGAGGTGGGCCTGAACTGACCAAAAATAAACAAACAGATTTTTGCTTTGGCCTGAATCTAAGAGACAGCTTACGCTAAGCTTGCGTTTGATTTACCAGGAGTATCCTAGGGTTTATGGGTTTACTTTTTTTAAAGTCTCAGGTGTAACGTGTATTTGTGGAGAAAATTTTTCAAAATTGTCAAAGGCATCTAAATAACGACAAAATTTAAAACTGCTTTATTCCACAGTTCAGTGCTAATTCCATAATGTTTTATTGATGTACAGTTGGCATACAATGTTAAATGTGTCAGGGGTACAGCATAGTGATTCCACGTTTATCATTCCCTGTGATGTGATGTGATCACCACAATAAGTCTTCGTTGCTACTATGTTAAACCTTCCAAACCATTTTTTTCTGTCCATAAATGGCTTTTCCCACAAAAATGGAATTGAACACGAGATACTATGCTTTCTAGACTTGCTTTTAAAAATAATAATAAAACTGTCTCGATGGTTTTCCTTTGTTGTTTTTTTGAAATGGCCACATCAATAGTTGTGAGGCAACCCAGGTAAATTATTAACATAACCAGAGTTGGACCACTCTGCTTATGTTAATAATTGGGGTGCTCCGCCTCCTGGGAGGGGAGCACGGTGAAGCACAGCCACCTCCGGGTGGCTCGTTAAGGAGAGAAACTCCTCCGTCCCTCCTTGCGAAGCCCGAAGCCCGGCTGTTAAACCACCAAGGCCCAGATAAAAGGAGAGGGGCCTGGCTGAGTCAGCACTTCGCGCCGCCCTGCCTGCCACCTGTTTTATTAAGCGTGCCGGTGCGTCCACACCTCAGAATGAAAGGAGAGCTTTCTTGTGGACCAGGACTGTGCCCCTCCCCTCTCACCCCTCCCCGCCCACCTCAGCCCAACAGCTGGGGGCTGCAGGGTGAGCCCTCGGTGGAAGCACAGACCTGCCCCTGAACCAGCAGGTAGGTTGGACTCTGCTGTGTGTGGAGACCAGGATCTCTGCCTCCAAACAGAGAAATGCACATTCAAAATCTCCTCATTCCATCAGAGGGATGGGTGTTGTGTTTGCCTCCGGGGCCAGGAAATGGGGGGCCCCCATGGCCCTTGGTGAGAAAGAGCCTCCCTCCCTTGCTCTGAGCTGCGTTGGCTCCTCTCTGTCCACTGGCATGAGCCGGCATTGCTGTCCATCTCCTCCGCTCCCCCTGGTCCTCTCCAGGGAAGGAACCAAGTGGCCTGGTACAACGTCACACTTTGCAAGGCCGTAAACGGCCTGTAAAACCCCCGAGACAGAAGGCTCGGGAAGAAGGAAACGCTAATTAGGGAACTCCTGAACCTCCTGAGCGTGCTCATTAACGGGAGGGAGCATAATAACAGGCAACGTGGAGAAGCTCATAAATTACCCACGAAGCCCGGGCATGGTGGAGGGTGGGGCCCTGCGGATGGAGCTCCTTCACGGAACCCACCTGGTCCTCGGGGTTGCACAACGCCAAGCACGGCGCTTCCTTCCTGCCTCCGTGGGATGGTGAGTAAGTGTGAGAGAGATGGTCATGGCCGAGTCACCCCGAACCAGGGCGATACTTGCTCTGGGCCGCAGAGAGAAGTGGGTCACCGAGATGGTGAGGACTCGTGCTTGGAGAGGGGCTCCAGATCAGTAAATAACATCCCCCTTCTTTCCCTCCTCCCAATGGCACATTGTCCCCTCCTGGTCCTTTATTACAGGAAATGGGGAACAGGTGGGGAACACAGGCGGGGATCCCTGGCTCCTAACGCCCTTTCCCTCTGGAGCTCTGCGCTCTACGCTCCGGCAAAAGGTCAACAAGTTCAACTGAGACTCAGGAACAGAAGTTTCATTGACTAAGGTGACCAGGCGTCCCGCTTTTGGCGGGACGGTCCCATTTCGGGACCGTCCCGCCAAAAGCGGGACGCCTGGTCACCTTATCATTGACTGAATTCCTCTCACACAGCAACCCGGGGGCCAGCTTCCTTCGCTTCCCATGAGAGACCTGCTGTCTACTATCGTTCCCACAGTTGGACGGCTTCCTACAAGCAACATGGAAACCCCATGACTCAGCCCACGTGTTCATGACTCGGGATCGGGACGAAATTGGAGATGTCCCAGGTGGCACGGCCAATGCCCTGATGATCGCGTCTGCGGGGATGTGATTTCCGGACTAAAGCCCACCCATAGCAACAACGGTCCCCGAATGGCCCCTGGTCCTTACCGAGCCCTCCCCCGCCCCTGCCCCAGGCACATGTGGACACATGTGTTTTCTCTCCTGGTCTTCCCTGAAAATCCGAGAGGACACCCAGGCTCGGAGAGGGCCTGTGCTCGTCCAGGACCTCACAGCATCAGGGTCAGGACTCACACCCGGGGCTGCTGAGCTCCAGAGTCTAGGTTCCTGACTGTGGGACCACAGTTCAGATGTTGGTATCATTTGGGATGTAAACTGGGATGGAGGTGAAGATCCAGGGTTATGGAGTCAGAAAGTCATTGGAGCCTTCTGGGTCTCTGACTCTAGGGTGAGTCACTTGGCCTCCCCGAGTCTCAGTTTCCTCAGCTGTAAAATGGGGAAAATAAAGCCCTTGTGAGGATCAAGGAGATACCTCACATGAAGCACTTGGCACACGTGTCAGTCGTCAGTCCCTGGCCGGGAGTGCCAGCCTCTGGGGGCTCTCAGATGGGCAGGGCTGGGGAGCCCAGGCAGAGCCTCCAGAGGAACCCCAGAAAGCGATGCTCCCCGCATCCACAATTTCGATGAGACGCTCAATTATAGCCCCTCCCGCCGGCCCTGGCCCTGGGGCAGTGATAGGATCTTCGCGGTTCTCCAGGGTCAGGGCTGATAATGGAATGGACAGGCAGACACAGGGTGGCACAGGAGATGGGTGGGGAGCAGGCAGGCGGGCACTGCTTTCTGAGTCAGGCAACAGGGCACGCCCAGGACCTCACCGTGGGGCACCCACCGCCGCTGCCCCTTTCCCAGGAGATTACGAAGTGGGATTGAAAGCCCTGGAGTTTCTGCCAGGTTCTGTTTTGTGTGTTTTTCTCTCCAAGGGCTCATGTGTAATCTGCTGAATTCGCACTAAATCATCCTATCCAAACGGGCATTCAGACATCCTTCAAGGGGTCCCAGGTTGGAGAGGATCAGGCTGGGCTGAGGGACACTACCCCTGTGCATGAATTTCGTGCACCGGGCCTCTAGTCTGTATGATAAAAGGCTAATATGCAAAGTGTCTCCTCAGGAGTTCCACCATGAGACTGGGAGTCCCATTGTTCGCTATGATGTGTGCTGACCACCAGGGGGCGGTGCGGAACATGGCGGGCAACCAGGGGCATCCGCGGGGGTGCTGAGGGAAAGGAAGAGGTGAGAAGGTGGGGAACCTAATCTGCCCTGATGGATGGCCAGGGCACGAATTCGGTCATGCACGAGTGTCATGCCCCAGGCCTCTAGTATTAAATAACAGCTCCTGTCAATTGTACTCTTACCATATGCCAGGCTCTGGGCTGGGCACATTTTTATTACGATTGGATTTAATCCTCCCAACTGCCGTGTGGGGTGGGAAAGTTGCTGTGTGCATTCACTTTTCCAGGCCTGTGAGGTGAGAACTACCATTACCCCCTTTTTACAGAGTGAGAACTGCAGCTCAAAGAGGCAAAGGAGCCCTGGCTGCTGCTCAGTGAGAATTTCTCGGGTGGGATGTGGGGGTAGGAGGTCAGAGTCAGGGGCAATCAAGAGTCAGCCATTGAAGCCCACGGCGGACCAGGTGTGACGCGCTCTAACGGAGAACCAGGGCGGGCTTCTCGGGCACGGTGGCATCGATGATTGGTAGGGAGAGGTGGGGAGGGTGAGAGGGTTGGAGAACACATTCTGGGCCGAGGAAGGAAGAGCCACGGGAAAGGCCGAGAGGAATGCATGGGGTAACCGGGAAACAGGAACAACTGGGCCGGCCTGGGGCGTAGCAGTGGGTGCAGGAAAGGAAGAGGAAGGAGATAAGACTGGAAAGTTCAGTTGGAACCGACTGAGGAGAAATGGGAAAGAGGCAAGCAAAGGCGTCTGGGCCTACTGATTTGGGCAAAAAATGTCCTCTGCAAGGCATAAGCCCACCCTGGTATTCCCACCCCCTGGTGAGATGCCCGCCTCCTGGAGTGCCCCTCAGAGGCGTCATAGCCCAGAGGAGCGGGATCTCAGTGTGGCAGGGAGGGCAGCTTCTGGGGCCGGTTGTGTGGATCCGGGTCCAGCTGCTCTGCTAACGCACCCTCTGACCTTGGATGAGTTCCTTTGCTTCTCCGGGGCGTCAGTTTGTTCACCTGTAAGGTGGGGGCAGTAATACTCAGCTCCTAGGCTTGGCGTGAGGACTAAATTCGTTAACACACTCACAGGGCACATCACAGAGCCAGTCACGTGGCAAGAATGCCTGTCAGGCTAGTGCCTGTTATACACCCGCCAACGCCTTTCAGCCCTCCCCTCCCGGCGGGGGACGGAGGCGGGGACCACGAGGGGTCCATTCACCGGCTGGCTCACTTGGTCGCTTGGTCCAGCATCCACTTCCTTCTTTCCTTTTCCTGCCTCCTTCCACAAAGACGGGTTGAGTACTAACTCTGGCCACGCCTGCCTTCTTTATGTCAAAGGTTCCACAATTGAAAAGTTAATACAATTATTCTCTCAGCCTATTTATTCATAGTTTTATTAGGATGAAAAAAAAAAAAAGATGTATTTGTGCCATTTAGGAAGTTGAGACGCACCCGGTGGAACTGAAAAATATCAGTAACACGAGATCCCACTTGTTTATTAAGCGAGCACTGGCGACAGGCACAGCAGTGTGTCTGCTCTCCCCACGCTCATTGGCTTCGCCTTGGTGCTGGGGGAGGTTTGGTGTGAGAAGCTCAGTTCCCTCCTAGTCCCTAACCTTTCCACTCCGCGGGCCTTCCTAACTGTATCAAGGCTCCTTCCTTCCCGAAGGGCCGTTGCCGGGAGAGCCCGGGACGAAGCTTCGCTCAGACGTGGGGCGGAGTGAGGACTGGGACAGGGACCCTCCCGGCAGCTCCACTTACGTGTGAGAGAACAGGTGCCTGGGCGGGCAGGCCGCGCTCAGAGCAGCGCGTGTGGTCCCATTCCTCAGGCCCTTGTGCAAACACCCGGCTTTGTCCGGGGCTGAATGGGAAAGTCAGCCCGAAATTAGCGCTAATGTGAGGGCGTTTAACCCTCCGGTGAGGCCCTTTGAGAAAGCACAAAAGAGCTTTTGCAGGGGCCAGGCTGTCCGGCCCAAACAGGTCTGACGTGGAGCCACATGCCCAGCAGGAATGCCAGGCCCTGGGGAGCTGCCCGCTCAGGTCACCGGCGGGTGGATTTTTGAACACAGCTCCGGGTCCTGCAGGCCTGCCCTCCCGGGGGCTCGGCAGGCCGGGGCCCAGGGGCCAGGAGGCAGCATCGCTGGGCGGGTCAGCGCGTTGGCATCAGGGAGGCCTGGGTCCCACTGGGTGCCCTCACAGGCCGAGAGTCCTTGAGCAAGTTCATTCTCCCGTGAGCCTCAGTCCCCTCATCCATCAAATGGGACGGTCCTCACAATAACTTTAAGAGCTTGTCCATGCCCTGACCGGTTTGGCTCAGTGGATAGAGCGTCTGCCTGCAGACTCAAGGGTCCCAGGCTCCATTCTGGGCAAGGGCATGTACCTTGGTTGCAAGCACATCCCCAGTGCAAGGGTATGCAGGAGGCAGCTGATCGATGTTTCTCTCTTTATCGATGTTTCTAACTCTCTCTTCCTCTCTATAAAAAAATCAATAAAATATATTAAAAAAAAAAAAAAAAAGAAAGAAAGAAAGAAAAAAAAGGATGGCTTTTCCTGATACGCCGCTTGGAATCATGACCTTCTCATTTTATTTCCCTCCGAGGCACTTGTCACCATCTGCCCTGCTCTGTGAGCTGCTTATTTCAAATCATTGGTCACCTGGCGTCCCCAGCCGCCGCTGCTCCAGAGCTGGCCCCTGGCCGCTTGCTCACGCTGGGTCCCGGAGCAGAGGTGAGTCTGGTAAAAGGCAGCTTCTGCCACATGGGTGCAGTTGGCATGGATCTCAGTCTCAGGAGCTCGCCCCGGGCACACTGACAACCAGCTCCCTGGGGCCCTGGGTCAGCTCATACTCAAGAGCCAGGACTCCTTGGGCCCCCGAGAGGCCACGGCAGAGGGCTGGCTGACGGGGCCTTGCCTAGGACTTGTCTCGGAGGGGAGTGTGTGAGAGGCCGTATGTGAGGTGATGAACGTGTGTGTCTGTGTGTTTCCCCTTCAGCGCAGGAGCCTGAGGGGACCACCCTCTGCATCGGGGCTTCCCTTTCTCCCAAAATGGAGACGGGGTGCCCCTGTGTGTGTGGGGGGGGGGCGGAGCTGCCCCCCGGGTTTCGCTGGGCGTGTGGCAGCCTGAGTGCGTGCCGGGTACGAGGCGGCGTGGGTGAGGCTCAGGGTTTGCCTGCCCCAGTGGCCTGCCTGGGCCTGCCCATCCCTAATCTGACCACAGCATCAGGGAACCCACTGAACCCCAAGTCTTAGGGAGCTCATCCTGGGGCCCCGAGCCACAAGGCTTCTGCCACCGTCTCCCTGGCCCTGGCCCAGGCCCTATCCCACGAGATCCCAGGTCTAAGGGCCGCCGTGGGTGCTGGAGGTTTCAGACCCACGGGCCACGGTTCCGTGAGGGACGCTGGTGCTTCGTGAGTGCCAACGAGGGGTCAGGGTGCACGGGGAGCTGGGCGTGGGCCCGGCCCTCCCCTGCAGCTCAGCTCCCGGCTCCCTGGGGCCAAGGGGGCGGGGGTGAGACAACAAAGAGCCGATGAATCACAGCTGTGAGGAGTGTGAGGAGGCAGAGTATGAGGAACCAGAACCCGGGTGCTCCTTACTGGGCGCCTGGAGTAGGCTGAAGTGTTCTCCGAATGAATAACGTGTAAGCAACAGCCAGGAGGATAATTGGGGTGGAACGGGTGGAGGGGGTGGGCAGCGGTGGGGGGAGGAGAACTGTGGCTCAGGGGGCGGGCACAGCAGGTGCAGAGGCCTGGCAGCACCCCCATGCCCCAGGCCACCCCCCTGAGCCTCGCAGCACCCCCAGAGGGAGCTCCGAACTTTGCAGAGGAGGAAACTGAGGCTCGAGGGGCTTATGTAAGGCCACCAATGCGTCCTGAGCACGTGGGTTTCCCCGAGGCTCCTCCTGAGTCGCCTCCCCTCCAGGAGACCAGTCCCATCCCCTTCGGAAAGCGTTCACGGTGCCCCGGGCTCGGGAGGTTTCCGGGAGGACAGCGGTCACCCAGGAGAGAGCGCACGGATGGATGGGAAGCGGGAGGAGAGTCCTGCTGCGGAGGTTCCCGGGGAGGTGACTCCGGGCTCGCTCACACACACACACACACACACACACACACACACACACACACACACACACACACATACACACACACACACACACACACACCGCTCTCCGGCCGGCTCCTCCCTGGACGCTGTCCCATCTGATCGCCTCGGCCGCAGTGAGTCACAGAGCCAAGCGGCCAGATGTGTCTGTGAGCGAAGGAGCACCGAGGCCCTCCCCCGGGAGGAAGCAGCGACAAGGACTCCCCAGCCAATGCAGGGCTCCTGCCATCTGAGTTCAGCGGATCCGGGGATGTGCCCTGTTGAACGCTGAGCTCCAGCGGGTCCGGAAAACACCAGTGAGCCTGGGTGCCCGGGGAGCAGGCAAACGGCAGCCTCCTGATGGAGGCCCGTGTGAGGGAGGCTGCTCCCTGGGACTGGCTCCATGTTTTTAAAATATATATATATTTTATTGAGTTTTTACAGAAAGGAAGAGAGGAATAGAAAGCTAGATACAGCGATGAGAAAGAAACATTGACCAGCTGCCCCTTGCATACCCCCTACTAGGGATGTGCCCGCAACCAAAGTACATGCCCTTGACCAGAATCGAACCCGGGGCCCCTCAGTCTGCAGGCTGACGCTCTATCCACTGAGCCAAACCGGTTTCGGCTGGCTCCACGTTTATGAAAAGCCCAGGAAGCTGACCCGGTCCCGGTGTGAACCCCAGCTTGACCTCCTGGGCGGAGAAGGCGATGTTTTTTGAGGAACCCCGGCGTGGCATTCTCCATGCCCCCCACAGAGGCAGGAGGACTCTGATTGGGGCCTCCATGGTAGCCAGGCCAAGGCACTCACCGGTCCCCAGGTAAACACCGCTACCCGGCTGAGCACCGGAGAGCTAGGCGTGCGCTGCATAGGCAGTCGCTGCCATTCCCCTTCCACCCAGTGAGTCCATGGCCAGTGGATCTGCGTCTACCTCACGCGTGGCGCAGGGACCTCTGGGGAGAGGCTCAGCAGGGCCAGTCCAGCCGCAGGAGCGCGATCTCATCCACGCTCCTGTCTCCGTCCAGAGCTGAGGCGGCAAAGGGCCCTGGAGCCATTCTGAAAATCACTTACACCAAAGAGTACTCGCTGGACGATCTCACTTCTACGAACGTCAAGAGTGGGAGCGCTGTCTGTCATAGACACACATGGACGCAGCGGCTGCTCAGGGGGTGAGGTGAGAGGGTGGAAAAAAGGTGAGCACAAGTGTTGACTTGCAAGGGGCGTGAAGGAACTTCCCAGGTGCTGGGAAGGTTCTGCACCTCGATAGGCCTCGGTTACTCACCAACACTCAGCCGTGTGCTTCGGATCTGTGCATTTCGTCACATAGCCGTTTTACATCAAGAGGACAACCATTGCCCTGGCCGGGGTGACTCCGTTGGAGGCGTGTTGTTTTGTGCCCTGAAAGGCTGCCGGTTCAATTCCCAGTCAAGGCACATGCCCGGGCTGCAGGTTCCATCCCTAGTCGGGCGGGTATGGGAGGCAACTGGTCGATGTTTCTCTCTCACATCAATGTTTCTCTCTCCTCCCGCTCCCTTTCACTCTCTCTAAAATCAATAAAGACGTGTTTTTTAAAAGAGGACAAAAGCTGTGAACAAATATTAAACTGTTCAATGACAGGCACGCTGAAATATTTAGGGGAAGTATACCGATGTCTACAATTTAAACACCCAATAAAATAGACATATTAATGGCTGGAGGAATGGCTTACAGGAAGGAAAAGCAGGTGCCATGACACGTTCAGGGTGGGATCGAGGTGGCGGGTTTGTGGGAGCACACTGCAAAATTCTTCCAACATGGCTGCACGTTGAAAATTTTTCAAATAAATGTTGAAAAACACACTTGCTGGACACAAACATAATGTGGCATGAAAGGATACTGTGCCGGACAGAACTCCCGGCGTGTGATTTCACGTAGCTAAAGAACAAAAGCACCACGTTCACGTGATGAGATCAGCCATCGGCACGGGGGTCAGGACGTGGGGCAGGTCGGGGTCTGAATCCCCGGGGAGTCTCTCGCCTTCACCTGGTGCTGATGGGAGTGCCCAGCTGGGAAAGATTTGTGATTGGCACGCTTTTCTGGAATGTTTATTGCTCTTTTCTGTGTTGTACAGGGGTGGGCAAAAGGAGGTTTCCAGTTGAGCATTTGGAAAAGACATACAGATTATGACTATTACAATGGAATAGCTTTATTACCTCCCCAGAATGTCACAGTGGCACAGTGCACTTAGGTACAATCTCATAAGGGCTCAAATTGCCAGCCTTCGTAAGTACACACTAGAGGCCCCGTGCACGAATATTTGTGCACTGGAGGCGGGGGGGCGGGTGGGGGGGAGCGGGGTGGAGTTTGAGGGGAGGGTCCCTCAGCCCAGCCTGCACCCTCTCGCAGACCAGGAGCCCTCGGGACGGTTTAGCCACAGTCTGGCCTCCCTCTGCAGGAGGTGACCTGCAGGTCAATCGGGGGATAGTGCCAGCTGGCGAGTGGCCAGCCCCGTCCCCCATCACCCCACTCCCCAAATGCCCCTCCACCATCACCCATTGCTGTTCCCTCCCTTGCCCGCTGGCACCTGCCTTGGCTGGCCTGGCACTGCCTGCTCTCCGGCCCTGCCCCCTCTGCCCGGTCATTCGGCTGTTTGGCCAATTCGCGGAATAGGCTTTTATTATATAGGCTAGGATCCTTGTAGTCTCCTTGCTAGCCTCAGGGGCACTTTGGCACACAGCTCTTTATTTGTCACCAACTTCTGGATCGCTGTAAGCCTACATAAAACGTTTCTATTTCATTTTCAATTTAATTATAAAGAATGAAATTGAATTAAAATTCAATTCAAGCCAATACATTTAATTGAATACATTAAAGCAATCACATTTAATTAAGGTAGATAAGAATTTTAATTCCATTTATAATATAGTAAAATAGATTTTTAAAAGATGTGCATTGTTTCCAACGTGCTTCAATGACCGGACGATAATAACTCACCATTTATCCTGCTTCCTCTGCCCTTTGTGTTACCCTCTTCCCGGGTCCTCTGTCCCCTCCCCAACCACCCCAGCCGCCACCGTGGTTCCTGCTCCCCAGAGACAGCCCCGCGGCCCAGCGGCTCAGCCCAGCAGCCCGCCGGTGACCACATCGATGACTGCCCTTCGGCGAGTGACCCCGTCACCACACAAAGGAAGCTCTGTCCAGGCTCAAAGCCGGCGTGTGCCCAGGGCACCGGCAAGACCAAGGGCTTCCTCCGGGCTTCGGGCCGGGACCAGCCCGGGAGGTGGGCCCCCGCTCTCCAGAGGCGTCTGCCAAGCCCCGGCTCACCGCGATGTGCTCATCCCCGAGCGGAAGCCAGCTCCTCTGCCACCCGCCCCTCGGCCAGGCCCCGGCCGGCGCCCTGGGGGCAGCGGCCGTTCTATTGTGAGTATGTAGCCACCATGGGCCATGGGGTCTCCAAGCCAAGGACCCTCCGATGGAGAACCAACCCAACTCTTGCCCCAGAGGGGCGGGTGCTCAGGACCAAGTGGGCGCTCGGTAAACACACATTAGAGAGGACAGTAGCCGAGGGCTGCATTGCGAGGCGGTGTGTCAGAGCATTGCTCACGCTGTTACACTGGGTGCTATTATTATCCCGTTTCTCAGATGAAGAAACCGAGGCCAGAGAGGTGAAGTAACATGCCCCAGATGTCAGGGTGGGGTGACTCTGGAAAGTCCCTGCTATCGCCTGCCTCGTTACGCCAGCACCTAACATTTATTAAGTACCGACGGTGTACCAGGTACCATACGAAGCATTGTACGTGTTTACATTATTATATCAAATTACTAGGACGGCCCTGCGAAGTAGGCATTATGATTGTTTTCCATTTTACAGCAGAGGAAGCTGAGTGAATGAATGAATGAATGAATGAGTAAATGGCTGCTGGCCTGGGATTCCAGAGAAGAATTAATTTTCACCAAGTGCCTTCTCCATGGAGCCGAGCATTGGGACAGTGATGATCTCATTTAATCTCCATTAAGAGCTCTCCCATTTCCTAAACGAGGAAACTGAGGCTCAGAGCAGTTAGGTAACCTGTTCTGCAGCTGAAAGTGCTAGAGCTGGGGTTCAAGCCTGAGGCAGCCTGTCCCCCAAACCCACACTCCTATCATTCACCCCACTGTGCCCGCCACCTGCAGCCATGCTCAGGTAAAGAGCCGTACCGTATGGGTTATACCTGGGTGGACTGATTACAGCAGCCGAGCAGGAGAGGATCTGAGCGGGCAGGAAGAGGGAAAAAAAAAGAGTCAAAAAGTTTTGTGGCCCTAACCGGTTTGGCTCCGTGGATAGAGCATCGGCCTGCGGACTGAAGGGTCTCAGGTTCAATTCCAGTCAAGGGCACATCCCCAGTAGGAGGTGTGCAGGAGGCAGCTGATTGATGTTTCTCTCTCATCGATGTTTCTAACTCTATCCTTCTCCCTTCCTCTCTGTAAAAAAATCATAATATATATTTTATATATATATATATTTTAAAAAGTTGTATAACTGCCCCCACAGGCCTTTAATTCTTTGGGGACAGTATTGTTTAGGGGTAAAGAGCGCAGGGCACCAGATCCAACTCACCTGTTGTGAGTGTTCCAATTTCAGCTTACCACTTACCAGCCGTATGACCTTGAGTTTACTTGTCTTACCAGCTGTATGACCTTGAGCTTACCACTTACCAGCTATACGACCTTGAGCTTACCACTTACCGGCTGTACGACCTTAAGTTCACCATTTACCATCTCTATAAACAAGTACGTTGCCGAGCTTTTCGGTAAAATGGGGTGATGGCAGCAGTATAACAGTGTCTATCTCACAGGGGAAGCAGCAGGGTGACAGCAGTTAAGGTACGTGTAAACACAGCCCGCCCCGCTGCCGGCATTGTCGGAGTGCCTGAGGTGCCGTAAGTTGGGTAATGCACCCAGGGGACTTTAATTTTGCCACATGCAAACATGTCTTTGCTGGGCTATGATTTGAGGTTGTGCCTCGACTTTTATGCAGGGTGGGTGTGACAAACAGCCGCTGAAGAATGCGTCGCTGAATCGGCAACGCCGAGGATGTCACTCACCCGGTTGCATAATGGCCTTATCTCCGGGTTCCCAGGTTCCATCCCGCCCAGAGCTGAACATGGGAGAGAATGTGTCTCGCGGGACCAGCACACACGCTGTCCTGGGGGTGGTCAGCACCCCCTGGGCGTCATAGATTTGAAATGAAATGAAATGTGACGTTCGTTGGCCTAAGCCCAGGTTGTAGGGATAACCAGATCCAACTCACTTGTGAGTGTTCCAAGTTCAGCTTACCACTTACCAGCCATATGACCTTGAGTTTATGACCTTAAATCCTCTTTGTGTTGTTTCCTTTGTTAAAGAAAAGGGTTGCTCTTGGCCAGCCGCTCAGTTGGTTGGAGTGTTGTCTTGTACATCAAAAGGCTGCAGGTTCGAGTCACAGTCAGAGCACATACCTAGGTTATAGGTCTGATCCTATAGGGGAGTGTGTGTGGGAGGCAACCAATTGATGTCTCTCTCTCTGTCTCTCTGTCTCTCTGTCTCTCTCTCTCTCTCTTCTGTCTTTCGCTCTCTTTAAAATCAAACATATCCTCAGGAAGATTAAAAACGGGTTTATAACAAGGATGTTTTCAAAATAGAAATTGTTTTATAAGTTATTTCTGAACTTAAAATAAGTGCTTCTTGACCACAAACAAAGAATTCAACTTGTTGTTGTATCCCCTTGTAGACTTTGATATATACCTGGTACATTTGGGTATGTAGTGTGTGTGTGTGTGTGTGTGTGTGTGTTTATGTTTTTGGAAACAAAATTTTAGAAAAGGAAGAACAAATGTGACATGCTCTGTAGAAACATACTCTACTGTAGACGTTAACAGTCACAATAGTTTTAATAACTTCATTCATTCAGCAAAATATGATACCCATAAATATTTTCTAGGCATTGAGAATATAGAAAGAACAAAATAGAAAAGGTCTCCCCCTCACTAGAGTTATCAGGCCATAAACCACTAAAAATAAAATAAATTAAAATGTTCATTTCAGTTGGTGTTGTGAAGAAAGCAATGCCCTGGCCGGTTTGCTCAGTGGATAGAGCGCCGGCCTGTGGACCGAAGGGTCCCGGGTTGGATGCTGAACAAGAGCATGTACCTCAGTTGCAGGCTCCTCCTCAGCCCGGATCCTGGTCAAGGCATATGCAGGCGGCAACCAATTGATGAGTTTCTCCATCGATATTTCTCTCTGTCTTTCCCTCTCTCTTCCATTTCTCTAAAAATCAATGGGAAAAATATCCTCTGGTGAGGATTAAAAGAAAGAAAGAGAGAAAGAAAGAGAGAGAAAAAAGAAATGCACTATATTGAGGGCAACATTTGAAAGGGGTGATCATAAAAGCCTTCATTGAGGAGGTGACATTGGAGCTGAGGTCAGTCTTGGACCGGATCCAGGCAGTGGACACAGCAAGTGCAAAGGGCCTGCGGTGAGAACGAGTTTGGTCTATTTTAGGAGCAGCAGTAAGGCAGTAAGGCGAGTGTGGCTGGAGTTGAGTGAGAGATCAAACTACAGCTGGAGAGACAGGCAGGAGCCAGGTCTTGCAAATCAGGGGGAAGGTTTGGGTTTTACTGTGAGTGACATGAGCTGACTTAGCCATTTGGAAAATCAGATCCCTGTGGCTGCTTGGCGGGGACCGGACACCCACTGCAGAACTCCAGGTGGCACACACAGGAGTGGGAGCAGCGGACATGGCGAGCCCTGGATGGACTTAGACTTCGTGTTGAAGTAAAGCAGCGGGGGTGAGGAATCAGGAGTTCACGGAAGCCCAGAGGCTGTGACAACAGCAGCAGGTCTCGGCTGAGCACTCCCTCATGCCAAGAACTGGGCCGAGCTCCTTGGCACACGGTAACCGCACGGCTCCCCGGAGCAGGTCTGCGGTGGACTGCGTGTGAGCTGTGGGAGGAGCTTGCTGGGCACGCCGGAATTTGTATTTGCATCTTTATTCCTGGGAGTCATTCCCGTGCCCAGACTGGCGACACCGGCACACGGTCATCACTCCACAGTCCGCGGGTGGGACTGGGTACCGTTGCTTCACAGAGTGGGAAAATGAGGCTTTGACGTGTCAGCGACTCACAAAGGCTCCCAGGTCCCCCGACTGCACACCTGACACTGAAGGGCTGCAGCCAAAACACGGGCGACACATACGGCGCCACGCGTGGTTTTCCTCGCTGCCTGGGACTCTGCTTTGTGGATTGCTTGGCACCAAACCTGGTCTCCCCCCTCCCCCCCCTTTTTTTTTTAATCTTTGTTTTCACCACCCTGGGGTGTGACATGGACTCAGGTTCGAAACCACGTGCTCCACATCCTTTCCAGATGCAGCCGGAGTGCAGGGCCCCCGCAGTAGCAGTTAATACCTTCCGTGAGAACTGATAACGCAGATGATTGCGTCTCTCCTGTGTCGAGCGCCTACCATGGGCCTGGCCCTGTGCCAGGCGCTTTGAGGGCACCATGTCCTGTATCCCTCCCCGGTGAGTGTGGGCTGGAGACAGTCACATCGCCCCGGTCCCCTCCCTTCCTCCCGGCTTATCTATCTGGGGAGGCAGAGATGCTATCAGCTCGGCCTGGTGATTAAGCATCCCGGGCCTTCGCTACTATTTCAATAAGGAGGCGGTCTCTTTTGACCCACTTCCTGGGCCAACGCCAGCCTCGGACCTCGCCCTCTCTGGGGGTTTGGTGGTTCTGGTGGCAAAATCGGACCCGTGGCCTCTCCCCTTGTGGTCAAGAGTCGGGGTGGGGCGGGGTGTGCTGCTGGAGGGAGAGAGGGTGGGAGAATCAGGCCCCGGCCCCATGCTTAACGAGCGCCCGGGAAATGGGCCCCACGGTGGTGGCATCCAAGAGGCTGGCATGACTGTTGTGGCTGGAATCTGGCCGCTGTGGCACCCGCCACGATGACGCTTTGAGGGAGGCTTGGTGGTCACGTGGGGTGTGTTTCTCCCCATCTTGTCTTCCATAGTCCATCCCACTCTGAGCCTAGTCCTAGGCCAGTGGTCGGCAAACTCATTCGTTGAGTTTGAAATTTCTTTGGAGAGCCAATTGTTTTGAACTTAAACTTCTTCTAATGCCACTTCTTCAAAACAGACTCGCCCAAGCCGTGGTATTTTGTGGAAGAGCCACACTCAAGGGGCCAAAGAGCTACAAGTGGCTTGAGAGCCGCAGTTTGCCGACCACGGACCTAGGCTGTCCATGGGGAAGGGGAGGAAGGAAGAGCTCTTAAAGAGGAATTGTGGGCATACAAGGACTTCATCTGGGGACTTTTCTATTCATCCACTCTGGTTCATCTGCCTATCTGTCCATCCATCCATCTGTCCGTCCATCCATCCATCCATCCATCTATCCATCCATCCATCCATCCATCCATTCACCCATTTATTCATCCATCCATTCACCCATTTATTCATCTGTCTATCCATCTACCTGCTCATTCAAGGCACATCTGTAGACACTTGGGAGTATTAGAGATAGGAGGGAAATTAAGGCACAGACCCTGCTCTCAAAGATCTTACCGTCTAACCAGGGCGCAGAAGTAGACTGACAATGGCCACCCACTCTGAGAGCGCTTCCAGGGGAGCTCCTACGCTGAGCTAAACAACTCTGCTTGGATTGCTCAGAACCAGTCTGGCCTCTAACGGCACAGCCTGGACTCAGACCCCACGCTGCCACGGGTTCTCTTCGTGGCCTTGGGTAAGTCCCTGCACTCCTCGGAGCCTCAGTCTCCTACTCTATAAGATGGAGATCATTGTAATGCCTACTTTATCCAGTCATTGTAAGGATTAAAGGAGATGTGTGTCTATAGTCCGATGCTGGCACATAGTAGATGTGTAATCATAGGTTATTTCATTTCCCTTTCTTTCTTTGAGTCCTTGGGGGTGATGGTACAGGTGTCTCTTCCTGTCATAAAGGGGCTTAGAGCCCAACAGTGGAGAAGGACATGTCTTTAGCCCTCACTGTTTGGCAGACACTGTGAAATGCTTTCTGTTTACTTTCACACTTAGTTTGTACAACATGGTGAGGGAAGGTGTATGATCCCCATTTCACAGATGAGAAAACCAAGGCTCAGAGAGTTAAGTGACTTGCGAAGGTTTGACAGCAACGCTGGGGTTTGAGCCCTGGTTTGTTTTACTTCTGAGCCCACACTCAAACTCTAGGCTGGAGTGTCTCTCTGTAGCTTTCCATCAAAGAAGGTAATCGGCCTAAACCGGTTTGGCTCAGTGGTAGAGCGTCGGTCTATGGACTGAGAGGTCGCAGGTTCAATTCCGGTCAAGGGTATGTACCTTGGTAGCAGGCACATCCCTGGTGGGGGGTGTGCAAAAAGCAGCTGGTCGATATATCTCTCTCATCGATGTTTCTAGCTCTCTATCCCACTCCCTTCCTCTCTGTGAAAAATCAATAAAATATATTAAAAAAAAAAAAAGGAGGTAATCGATACCCTTATGAAGGTCCAAGCATATTATTCTGGGAACTGAGAGAATGGACCTCTTCAGCTTTCTTGGACAGAGTGATATTTGAGCTCCACCTTGAAGGAAGCAAATATAAATGGAATGTCTTCACACGTGACTACAGGTGGTCATCGGGGACTCCCCGGACAGACAGCACAGTGTGGGTGAAAGCATGAAGTGGGAAAGAGAACAGTATGCGTGCAGAACAATCTGAGAAACACCATTTCTGAAACGTGAGGCTTATTTTACTCCAAACCCATCATCTCACAGGTAACCACACCGAGGCCGCGAGAGGAGCAGCGTCCAGTGCGGGCCACGCAGGGCAGAGTGCAACCCCGGGCCCGCCTAGCCCCGCTGGGCCGCAGTGTGGGCCCGAGAAGGCTGTGGAGAAGGGCTGTGGTCGGGTGGCGGAAGGCCTTCCGGCAGAAGGCGTTTGGATGCCGCCCTGGAAGGGTGAGCTGTGGAAGGCATTGGAGGGGGGGCGAGTCTGGGCCTACGCTGGTGGAGCTGGAGGGGTGCGGGCAGCCCCATGGGAAGGGAGCGTGGGTGGCATAAGGTGACCAGACGTCCCGCTTTTTTTTAAGGCTCTTCCCATGCACCTCCTGCCTCTTGGGTTTCCTCCTCCACCAAAGCTTGCTCCTCGCTCCCTGTTTCCCGTGGGTCCCGCCTCCTTTCCCACACGAGGAAGCAAAGGTTGGGAAAGTCCAGTGACTTTTACATAAAATTACAGGGAACCGTGGTATCTTGCTAAGACACGCACTCCAGACTTGCTTGTTGGACGGATTCTAAGATAATTGAGAGCAACCTCAAGCCAGAGGCCACGTTGAGCCTGGGCCCTGGAGTCAGGCAGCCCTGGAGGACCCGCACGCTGGCTCTGCCCGGTGCTCGCTGGGTGGCAAGCACTAAGCCTCTCTGAGCCTTGGTTTCCCTGGGCAGGTGTAAGGGGCTCTGTCCCCCGGTGAATCGGGGCCCTGCCACAGGGCTCACTCCCTAACCACTCATTTTCCTTCCTGACCTCCTCCTGGAGGAATGGAACATGGCCAAGGGCTCGGGGGGTGGGGGGCCAATCCAGGAGGCACACCTGGTATGAAGGGCTGGACAATGGCCGCCAAAGTGTCCAGAACCTTCCCTGGCAAAAAGGACGTGGCGGGTGTGATTACGTCAAGGGCCTTGGGATGGAAGATGGTCTTGTGGGCCCGGGAGGGAGGTAGAGGCTGGAATGATGCACTTGGGAGACGAGGAGACCTCAAAACAAGGCTCTGTGCTGGACGAGGAAAGCGGCATGAGTTAGTGGTGAAGACACAATAACTAGCTCTTCTTAAAAAGTGTTTGTTTGGCCGAAACCGGTTTGGCTCAGTGGATAGAGTGTCAGCCTGCGGACTGAAAGGTCCTGGGTTCGATTCCGGTCAAGGGCATGTACCTGGGTTGTGGGCACATCCCCAGTAGGGGGTGTGCAAGAGGCAGTTGATCGATGATTCTCTCTCATCGATGTTTCTAACTCTCTATCCCTCTCCTTTCCTCTCTGTAAAAAATCAATAAAATATATTTAAAAAAATAAAAATTAATTAATTAATTAAAAAAAGTGTTTGTTTGGTACGAAGTCGTGTTCAAAATCCTCGTTTCAAATGATCTTGTTCAATCTTCGTATCCCCGAGGGAGGTGAAAACCACCGTCCCATTGGCCGGCTGAGAGACCAGAGACCCAGCAAGTGAACGTAATTTAGTCACGTGAAGCCAGTGGAGGAGCTGGGATTGGAACCCAAGCCCACTGGTCACCACACCATGATGCTGTCCCAAAGGAAAGTTGGGCCTGCGGCACAGGCGAGGCCTGAGGAAGGCTGGGAGTTCTAGAGCTGGCAGGTCTCTGCCAAGTCCATTCAATGAGCGTTCCTTTGCACAATTGCAACGAGCCTCGTATTACTGCACTAGTACAGGGGAGACCCACACTCGCTGGGGAGGTGAGACACAGCAAAACATTAGAAATGCACCCAAATGGTTCTGAGAACATAACCAGATTATGAGCTGCCTGGCTGTGCTGAATGAAGTGGAAAGGAAGAGGGGAAAGAGACCAGGGCTAGCAGGGTGGGCCATGGAGAGGGAGCAGAGCCTTAACTGGGCCTTGAAGAGTGTGCAATCGGGAGAGGCCACTCTGAGGCGGCAAAGGGCTGGGGATGGAGTTATGTGATGTATCAAAAGCTCAATCCTCGCCGAAACCGGTTTGGCTCAGTGGATAGAGTGTCAGCCTGCGGACTGAAAGGTCACATGTTCAATTCCGGTCAAGGGCATGTACCTTGGTTGCGGACATATCCCCAGTAGGGAGTATGCAAGAGGCAGCTGATCAATGATTCTCTCTCATTGATCCCTCTCTCTTCCTCTCTGTAAAAAATCAATAAAATATACATTAAAAAAAAAAAAAAAAAAAAAAGCTTGGTCCTGTCCTGGGCGTTGTCCCATGCACCAGGGGGTTGCTGGTTCGATTCCAGCTCCGGCCACCAGAGTTGCAGGTTCTAATCCTGTTCTCAAGTCGATGTTTCTCTCTGTCCCTCTCCCTTCCTCTCTCTCTAAAAATCAATTAAATATATATATATATAAAATATTTATATATTTTAAATATATATATATATAAAATATATATATATTTTAAATATATATATACATATATTTTAAATATATATATATATATATATATATATATATATATATATATATAGCTGGGAGATTGGTGCAACTCCATAAGAAAAACTGCAAAGACTCTAAGAGCTAAAGGGATGAAGGAAAGGAAGGGTGAGAAGACAGGAACGAACACGTCACAAACACATGGAAAGACGTTGTTTCTCATTAGAAATCCAAGGAATGAACATGAAAATAAGATGCAAATGCTCGCCTACCAAATCAGCCCAGATGTGAGAAAATGACAACACCCAGGCCGAGGGTGTGGTGGAACGGGCGCTCTCACTCATCGCTGTGGGAGTGGAATGGCGCAGCCCTTTGGAAACCGTTGGCCATGCACATCAAAGCCTCTCTGTTTCCATCCTTTGATCCCGGCCTTCTCCTTAGCCCAGGCCTGGGCCCCGGGGAATCTCCATGGAGACCATTTTTATGTATAAGATGCTCAACTGCATCTTTGTTTATTCAATAAAGTAACAACTTAAACATGCAAAGGGGGGATTTAAGTAACTTACGGTATCTCTACCTAGTAAACATTATGGAGCATTAAAAATAATGGTATCCCTGCAAGAGTGGCTCAGTTGGTTGCGTGTCATCCCATGCACAGAAAGGTTGCCAGTTCCATTCCCGATCAGGGCATATGCATGAGTTTCTGGTTTGATCACAAGTTAGGGTGCAGATAGAAGGCAGACAACTGAGGTTTATCTCTTCCCTCTCTCTCTCTCCCTCCCTCTCTCTCTCTTTCCCTTTCTCTCTCTCTCTCTCCTTTCCTCTCTCTGAGCATGTTCTTGGGTGAGAAAATTGACAAAAGGACCAGGTTCTCTTGACTTGACTCCTCACTGTAAATCCAAAGCATTAATAATAATGATGATGATGGTTTGGCTCAGTGGATAGAGCATCGGTCTATGGACTGAAGAGTCCCAGGTTCAATTCCAGTCAAGGGCATGTACCTTGGTTTCAGGCACATTCCCAGTAGGGAGTGTGCAGGAGGCAGCTGATCGATGTTTCTCTCTCATTGATATTTCTAGCTCTCTATCCCTCTCCCTTCCTCTCTGTAAAAAATTAATAAAATATATTTTAAAAATAATAATGATGATGATGGTAATAAAGAATTCGGATTAGCTTTAATATTTTACACCGTTAAGTGAATAGGCCGTATACAAAATTATGTTTATGGTTGAGCAGTCTTATAAAAAAAAACACAAAAAAAAACAAGTATTTTTTATTGTGGTTAAAAAAACACATAGCATAGATGTGCCCTCTGTGGAGGATACAGTACAGAATGGTTAACTCTGTGAGCATTACTGTACCACAGGTCTCCGGAACCTTCTCCTCTTGCACAACTGAAACTCTATAACTCATTGGACAACTCCCCATTTCTCCCTCCTGCCAGCCCCTGGCAGCCACGGTCTGCTTTCTGTCTCCACCGGCTTGATTACCTGAGATACCTCATGTGAGTGCAATCATGCAACACCTGTCATTTTGTCCTCAGCTTATTTCCCTCGGCATAATGTCGCGGTATTGTTTACACTGTAGAAAGGAATCAGATAAAGTAGGCCAAAACATGTTGCTGAATTTGAGGGGGAGGTCTAAATATGGTTTTAAAAAAAGATTTCTACATTTCCCCTTTCCCAAATGGTTTAGGTATATATTAGCTTTTGAATAATAAAATAAGTCTTGTTTCTTTTTAAGGGGAAAAGAAAGAAAGAAAGAAAGAAAGAAAGAAAGAAAGAAAGAAAGAAAGAAAGAAAGAAAGAAAGAAAGAAAGAAAAAGTAGGCTCAAGAGGTCTGGAAATGAACACCTTCTCAATGTCACATCCCATTGAGGTGATAGCTGGGACAGAGGAGACGCGGGCTTACGGAAAGACTTCAATAGGAGGCGGAGCATCCGACCTTCTACTGGACGTCTTGGCCCCCAGACGGCAGGCCCCTCTGTTAGGCCTGAGAGCCAGGGGTGTGGAGGCTGCCCTGTTCTCTTCTCCAAGAGCCAACCTTTGCCCTAACTGGTTTGGCTCAGTGGATAGCGCGTCAGCCTGTGGACCAAAGGATGCCGGTCAAAGGCATGTACCTCAGTGGCAGGCTCCTCCCCAGCTCTGGTCCATGGCTGGGTCTCATGCAGGAGGCAACCAATCCATGTGTTTCTCTCACATCGGTATTTCTTTCTATCTTTCCCTCTCTTCCACTCTCCCTAAAAATCAATGGAAAAAATATCCTTAGGTGAGGATTAACAACAGCAAAAAGAGGCTATTGCTGGGTATTGATTAGAGACGCGGCTACTGGGCCCTCCTTTCCCAATAATCTGTGATTCACTCCTGCCTCTTCTGGGGAATGTGAAGTAGCTGTCTGCCCTTGGCTCTCTCTGAACCCACCGGCCAGACAGCCCGTGGGGACTAACAGGAGCCGAGCTCCACCCACTGCGTGCAGAGCTAAACGGAGGGACTGACACGGATTTAAAAAGAGCCTCAGTGCGTGTGTAGTAGGGGGAGGGGACAGAAATACATCCACCCAGGGCTGCTCCCGGGCCCATTGCCACGTCAGAAGCTCCTTGCCGGCCCAGACCTTCTTCCTCCAGCCCTGATTACAGGGCTGCCTGCCGTGCAGAGTCATAAATATTCAGTCGTTGGATGGACCAAGAGCATCCTACCATGGAAGCAAACAGTCTGAGGTGTGGTGCCTTCATCTTGAGAAATCACCAGGAGACTGGAAAGTTATAGCAACAGGCAGAACCCTGGCAGGGAGCGGACCGTGGGCAGGGCGGCCGGAAGGATGCAGGGCTGGTCCCCAGGGCTGCCAATTCCTCCCATCCCACTTCGTTCCCACAACGCTGCTCCTAGCCCTGGCCTCCTCCCCAACTGGATGCTCGTTCTAATCCCCGAGAAGCACCGGAAGAACCCAGGGAGGCTAAGGAAAGCCCGAATCCCAGTCAGGCTGGCTGGACTATAGAATAAGCACCTACGAGTACTGTCCCTGAACCAGGGCCAGGAGAAGAGGGTAAGTCACACGTCCCATGGGCAACAGACTAGATCATCATTCGGTAAGGCCATACCTAATTTATATATATATATATATATATATATATACACACATATATATGTATATATATATTGATTTTTTTACAGAGAGGAAGAGAGAGGGATAGAGAGTTAGAAACATCGATGAGAGAGAATCATCGATCAGCTGCCTCTTGCACATCCCCTACTGGGGATGTGCCTGCAACCAAGGTACATGCCCTTGACAGAAATCGAACCTGGGACCTTTCAGTCCGCGAGCTGATGCTCTATCCACTGAGCCAAACCGGTTTCGGCCCTCATTTGTTTAGTACTCAGTTTCTTTAGTGCTTCCCACTGTGGCCTACACCATCTAATTCCCACCGCTGCCTCTGGCGAAGGGACGGTGTTTATCCCCACCTTGCAGAGGAAGTCGGGTTCAGAGAGGTTTAGGAAATTTCCCGAAGTCACGAAACTAGGAAGCGGTGGAGCTGGGACCTGAGGAACATCTGACAACCTGGCTTCTGTCCGCAGGCCGAGCTGCCCACGCCCACGCCTACCTGCAAAGGCTCGCGAACGGGCTCATGTATGTGGACGCATGTTTGTGAACTCCAACGCAGAGCACGATCGGGAGGCTGGCTATGGAGACAGTCCCGAGACCAGGAAGGGGGAGGAACTGGAAAATGCCAGGACCACCCACCCACCACGCCTGCCTCAGTTCCTGTAACCCCTCGGTCCCAGGAAGGTGCCTGGCCCTCGGGCAGCCCAGCCCGTCCCTCCCGAGGTGGGCAGGAAGGAATTTTCCCCGCTGGAACCAGGAGCGGTTTCACAACCAGGGCTCTGGCCTGTGGGTTCTCGGCACCATCTGGTCAGCAGACAAGGTGCCTACTATGGGCTCAGCACAGCGCCGTGCCCTCCGCCCCCTCGGGAGCCGTGGTAGGCTGGCAGAGGTGGGCTGACCCCACGAAAGGGTTTGACTAGAAAAAGGCCCCATTTGGGCGCCCGTGTGGTTGAGGAAGCATCGTGACTAATCCCACACTGGCTGCCCATCGACTCAACTGCACAAGCCATCCCCATCCGTCGTCATGGTTACCGAACAGCTTCTCAGTGAGGCCCTAACTCCCTGGTCGCCACGAGGGCTCCAGAACTCAGCAGACCCGGGTCAGAATCCGGTGCTGCCTCTTCCTCCTTGGGCGACTCTAATGGACTCGTTCGGCGTTCTGAGTCTCAGTGGCTGCACCTGTAAAACGGAGCTCAGGGGACCCGCCCACAGGGCCTCTGTGAGGAGAGCAGAGGTGACGCCGAGGGGGCCTTGGCACCGTGCCTAGCAGGGAGTCCGTGCTCATCGGTGCGCCTGTGTGCGGCCTGGGCTGTTGGGGTGGTAAATAGGATGAATGGCGAAGAGCCTGGCCCTCCAGGATTATATACCTGTAACAGAGGCAGCAAGTGACAGAGCTATACTGCAATAGGACTACAGTTAATATATAGGCATTTCATTTAATCCTTGTCCAAAAGCAGGCAAAACAAACAAACAAACAAAAAACCCAGTTACGGAACTACAATTTAGCTTATTAAAAAAAAAAAAGAGAGAGAGAGTGTGTGTGTGTGTGTGTGGGTGGGTGGGTATGTGTATATGTGTGTGAGAGAGAGGGGGGGGGTGAGGGAGAGAGAAGCACGGGTGGAGGGGTGATTGGAAAAGGGAGAGATTGAGTAATTTAGAGAAAAAGCGTTGGATCTGGACTCAGAAGTCCTAGGAATGAGTCTCCCTTTTGGGCGGATCAATTTCCCCAGTATTAACAAACAAACAATTTGGAAACTAATGTGTTGTGTACCTGTCAGGTTGATGATAATTATTACATACGATGGAAGAAACCGAAACCAGACATAGTCCTATAGTTAGTAAATTACGGAGCCCAGATTTAAAACTCGGTCTGACTTTTGGGGGGGTCTTTTTTTTTTTTTTTTAATAAGACTTGTGTATATTTAAGGTGTACAACATGATTTTTTAAATGTACATAGTGAAATACTGCTAGTCCAGCTCATTAACAAATATACCTCTCCTCACATAGTTGCCATATTTGTGTGTGTGGCAAGAGCACCTGAGATCTCCCTCAGCAATGCCAGGACACAGCCGTGTGCTGTCACCCATAGACACCGCGCTGCACCCTGGTCTCCAGTCCTCACCGTCCTCCCTGGCTGCAGCGCTGTGCCTTTGACCAGCCTTTCCCCGTTCCCCCATCTCCCGCCCCTGGAAGCCACCTTTCCACTCTCTGCTTCTATGAGTGTGACTTCTTTAAATTTACATATAAGTGAGGTTATACAGTATTTTTCTTTACATACCTGCCTTGTTTCACTTAGCGTAAGGTCCTCCAGATTTATCTATAAGGTGATAAATGGCAGGATGTTTTCTTTTTTTTAAGGCCAATTATTATTCCATTATATAAAAGTTACTTATAATGGAATTGATATTCCATTTATATACGTCATTCCATTATATATATATTTGAACAATTTCTCGCAATTTCTCCATCCGTTTCCTGCTGACCCATACTTACATTGCTTCCCTATCGTGGCTGTTGTGAAAAATGCTGCAATAAACTTGGGAATACAGATTTCTCTTCAAGGTGCTGCTGTCATTTCCCGTGGGCATATACCCAGAAGAGGGATTCCTGGATCATAGGGTGGTTCTATTTTTAATTTTTAAAATATATTTTTTATTGGTTCCAGAGAGGAAAGGAGAGGGAAAAGAGATAGAAGTATCAATGATGAGAGAGAATCATTGATCAGCTGCCTGCTGTACACCCCACACTGGGGATCGAGCCCTCAACCCTGGCATGTTCCCTGATCTGGAATCCAACCGTGACCTCCTGGTTCATAGGTCAACGCTCAACCACTGAGCCACACCAGCTGGGCATCTATTTCTAATTTTTAAAGGAATTCCCATACTTTTTCATCATGGCCATACCAACTTACATTCCCATCAGCAGTATCCACAGCTAGCACATCCTTGCCAAAACTTTCTTCTTCTGTCTTCTTGACAACAGCCATCCTACAGGGCTGAGGGGCGGCTTGCAGGTTTGATTGGCATTCCTCCGGGGATTATAGGAACCCTGAGCGCCTTTTCACCGGGACACAATTCACAAGAAAAATGGGTAAAACCTGCACAGTCACAGCGCCTGAGATGACCATGTCTCCCTCCCTTCTTCTGTTCACTTCTGCTCTCCGGTGAACTGTGTTCGTCTGGCAATAATACAATGTTATTAGGAGAACATTTATTATGATACATGTAAATGTGCATGGGGAGATAAGTAGACCGGAAGGAACCACACCCGAAAAGCGAGCAGTTTATGCAGGAGTGGTGGGGTTGTGGGGTTGCCCAGTGGGTTTATCAGGGGTTCCTACATTGTCTTTATCCCTTTTGGAAAAGAGAGCCAGTATGGTAGAGCACTAAGAAATCACTCCCCCCTGTGGATCAGTTTCAAGGTCTTTTTATTCTACCCCCCACTGACCCCCCACCCCACAGCCCCGCTCTCCCCAAGGGGCCCCACACCCATCGCCTGGTTTGGGGGGGAAGGGGGAATGGAGATGGGGGGGGGGGCTTGCCCGGGCATGCTAGGGCTGACTTTCTGTTGGGGCCCAGCCGCTGAGTCACTGGGGGAAACCTTACACACACGCTCTGGACGCTGTGCTTCCTCTCCATGGCTGCCCGCTCCGGGGAGGGGAGGCCCAGGCGGCCGGAGGGAGAGGATGGCCAGGCTCGGGGACAAGCCAGCGCAGAGGGAGGGGCGGCTCTGACCTCGGGCTGCCGAGCTCCAGTTCCAGACCCCTGTGTCCCCCAGGCTGCCTCCTTAACCTCGCCAGGCCTCAACTCAGTCTACTCGTCTGCAAAATGGCACAGTGATGACACCAGAAGGAGGCCACGTGGTAGCAGAGACATGTTAATGAAACGTCACACGGAACATGAGGAGTACACGTTCCCCCTCGCCAAGCGAGAAACATATCAAACCCACTGACTCCCCGCAGGCCGGGCAAGCGAATGGCGACGTCTTCAGCCACAAGCCACGCGATCGTAACCCTCTGTCAGGCTGCGCCTTGTACCACGTGGGCTCGGAACTATGGAGGGTCTTCAGCGAGAGGCTTCTCACATGAAAAATTGCATCCTGAATCTCACAGGATCACAAAATTCCAGTGAGATACTTCACGTCCAGGGCCGGGGTCAGCGCCGGCATACACAGACTGCTCAGCGTGCAAATATCTGCTTCTAAAAGCCACTTCCTCCCGCTCACGGGCGCCTGAAGGCCATCCGAGACCCATTCTGCCACCACTGCCCCTGCTTCCATAGAGGAAAAGGGCTGCTATCATTTGCCCAGCTGGCATCCTACCTAATTCTCACCCCAGAAACACAGTGTGCGTGGGAAGGGGGGAGGGGGGGGCTTTCAGTAGAAATCCTGGAGCTCCTTCTGACCTGGAAGTAGTCAAAAGGGAGAGGAGGGCATTGGGTGTGTCCCCCTAAGTTGCTATTTCTCCAGCTGGGATGCTCAGCCTCCTCCTTGCTTGGGGCACCCTGACTTGATTCTGGCTTACATCACCTCCTCCAGGAAGTCCTCCTTGCCTACCTTCTCCCCAGTCTGAGTCAGGGGACCCCTCTGGCTTCTCCTGAACCCTGCTCACCCCATCAAAGCACCTGGCACCATCAGTTGTCATTACCCATTTGCTTGCTCAACTCTATACTCCCCCCACCCCACCCCACCCCACAGCTCACCACCAAGTAGACCCAGAGCTGGGAGAAGGGGAGGGAGCGTGTTTTATTATTATTATTAATAATAATAATAATAATAATTTATTTATTTATTATTTCAGGGAGGAAGGGAGAAGGGGTGAGAAACATCCATGATGAGAGAGAATCATGGATCGCCTGCCTCCTGCACACCCTGCACTGGGGATCGTGCCCACAACCCAGGCGCGTGCCCTGACCGGGAACCGAACCTGGGACCTTGCAGTTCGCAGGCTGACTGCTCTATCCACTGAGCCACACCGGCTAGGGCAGAGGGAGCGTGTTTTGTCCGCCTGCATCTCGGGCATCTAGCACAGGGTTCAGAGTGGCCCCTCCGGAGTCTGCTATGTTGGTAAATACCTGACTCTTAGCCCAACCTTTAGAGGAGGGGTCACGGATCCAGACAAACCTAGATCCAGTCCCAGCTCCAGGCTCCAGGCTAGGCTGTGGACAGGTGATTTCCTCCTCGGGCCTTGGGCTCCTGGGTAAAAGGGGGAATAACAACCATTCCCGCAGGGCGGGCCGCCTGGCGGGTCCAATGCCCCACACACTGGGACCAGTCAGCTCAGAGCCCGCTGCACACAGCAGGCGCTCCATACATGCTCCTGGTTCCTCAGCCCCCGGAGGATGGCAGCTGGAACCCTCCACCCCCTCAGGGGCGTGGGGACCAGAAAGGGTGCGGCCCAAAGGGGGCCGAGGGAGCCAGGCCTCCCCAGTGCAGGCTTCCTGACCTGGATTCCCGGGCTCCTTCTGAGAGAAGGGGAGACACCCGCCCGCCCGGCTCCCCCCTCAGGGCCTCTGAGGCTGGGGCTCCCTCGCTCCCTGCCAGAAATTAGCCTATCACGTCCTGCGAAACTCGGGTGGGTGACTCAGAGGCAGGCGGGCCTCCCAAGGGCTGCTGCTCCCAGGGCAGGGCCATGGGCAAGGCCAGGCGTGGGCCCTCCACACACCCACACTCGCTGGGACCCCATAGCACCCTGCCCCCTCCCAGAGCCGCCAGGGACACTCCCCCACCCCCTTCTCCTCTTTCCTTTCATTCCCACTCCTCTGGCCTGTTGTTGTCTCACTCCGGTGAAACGTGAGATCTGTCATCAGAAATCACCTCCATTGTCTAGCAGCTGACGGACATTCCGCCTGAGGGGAGATGGAGGGGGGGGCGTTGGGCTGCTTCCCACGCGGCCCTCCCCCTGGGACAGCGGGGCCAGGTGTGTCCACACCCAAAACACAGTGGTTGTTTCTAGAAATAGTCTGGGAGTGTCTTCCTACAGCAGCGGTTCCCCCAAGGCGGCCTATGGGGAGGCTGGGGTCCCAGAGACCCCTGGAGGGGCTCCGTCAGGTCAAAACTGTTTTCATCCTCGTATGGAGATGCTGCTGGCGTGTTCACCCCCTTTCTCTGGAGTGTTCCGGGAGCGACATGACACGGGATGATATTGCCAAGACCGGGTGAAGTGGTGGACACAAGGTCTCACTGTCCCCCATGAAACCAGGCATTAAAGAGTCTGCAAAAGTCGAAAATGATGCCGCTCTTCTCAGTGTTTTGTTTTATTTCGGAAATATTGCGGTGCATGAAATTCATGCACAGGTAGGGTCCCTAGGCCTGGCTGATGACCAGCCGGGCTGGGGCCTTCCTTCATTCCACACTGCCCCCTGGTGTCGAACTCCCAGTCTCCTGGTGGAACTCCCAAGGGGACACTTTGCCTATTAGCCTTTTATATATAGAGAGAGATTTTTTTTTTTTTTTAATGTCAGCATGTAATGAGTTTATTATCCTTACTTTTAAGTCAGGGTTTCTCAACCGTGGCACACCTGGCATTCCAGGCCAGATAATTCTCTGCCATGGGGGCTGCCCTGGGCCGTGTAGGATGTGGGCAGCATTGCTGGCCTCTGCCCACCAGATGCCAGTAGCTCCTCCCAAGCCCCAGCTATGCCAAACAAAAATGTCCCAGACACTGCCAAGCGTCCCCTGGAATGCCAAGTCACCCCCATTGGAGAAGCACTGCTCTGAATGAATGAATGAATGAATAGGTGTAGATTACTGACATTTCTCAGGTTCAATTTCAAAAATGAGCATCAGCCATAGATACAACCCATCAAACCCCTGAATAGTTTTTAAGAGTGGGCCCTCGCCAGTTTGGCTCAATGGATAGAGCGTTGGGCTGTGGACTAAAGGGTCCCGAGTTCGATTCTGGTCAAGAGCGCATGCCCAGGTTGGCCAGTTTAGGGTCTGGGATTCTCCAATGGCTTTGTTGAAACTTCCCTAGATGTGCTGCCCAGGCTTCTCTCCATCTCTCCTTCGCGTGGAGTCAACTCGCTTTGTAATCTGACAGCTCTCCCAACCTCAGCCGGCTCCCTCCCCATTTTATCTCTCTCAGGCATCCCCCTGGCCTGCTGAATTCTTGCTTAGCATCTCCTTCTCAGAGGACCCAGACTCTCTCACCTTTTGTGAGAAGGTTGGGAAGCTAAAGCTACATTTCCCAGACTGCCTTGCATATAATGCTCAGGCTGTGAATTAGAGTCTGCCGATTAAATCCTGGAATGTTAGTAGGTGGCAGGGAGGCAAGGCCCCTTTCCTCCCCTTTTAGTTGCTTCTGCCAGTCAGCAACGTTTGGGGAAATATGAGGTTTTTCTGCCGAAGAGTCCAGTGCCTCTTAGGTTCCCAGAGGCAGTGACAATGGCTTCAAAACCTGCTTTCCCACCCCGTGGTTGGCAGTGACCCTGGTGGGTCAGTTCTGGACACACCCCAGAAGTCCCTCCTAGACCGTTCTCACTCAGCCTTTCCAATGACTGGGATTCCCTGTGTTGAATCCTCCTGTTTGAATACCTGACTGGCTTCTGTTTGCTGCACTAACATTGGCATAATTATAGATGAGAAAACGGAGCCTCCGGGGAAGACACCTGCCCGTGGTGACAGTGGGAATGGGCAGTAGCTGGCAGTCAGGGTGCAGAGCAGTGTCCCTGGCTACTTGCTAGCACCTGCACCCTGTTCAGCATCCCTTACACTCTGGGAACGCCCTCAAGAACCATGTTGCAGGAAAACAGGTATGCCACTTTATCAATGTGCTAGAGGCCTGATGCACAAAGATTCATGCAACAATGGGCCTTCCTTCCTTCCTGGCCAGAGCCACCTTTCTGCCTTCACTCTGACCCAGAGTCACTTTTCTGTCTTCCCACGCTGCCCAGAGGCCTGGAGCAGCTGGAATGGTGCAAGCATCCTGCCCCACCCCTGCTCTCTCAGCTCCTGCATATGCAAATTAACCCACCATCTTTGTTGGGTTAATTTGCATACTCACTCCTGATTGGCTGGTGGGCGTTGCAAAGGTACAGTCAATTTGCATCTCTCTCTTTTATTAGTGTGGATTCTACTTTGTATTTGTAATACAATTATCTTTTACCTATTACATTCCATAAAAAAACTTAGGTGGTTTTTATTTACATGAAACATCTTTTCAAAATACAAATGGGATTTTGTGATGTGTTTAAGAATTGCCTTTAAATATAAGAGGAAAATGCAAAACTCAGCAAAAAATATATATGATATATATATTTTGTTGTTGACAGTATTACAGATGTAAAAATATACATTTTTTAAACTAAACATATATTTGGCTTTTTTACTTGTTCTGAAAGCAATAGCTATTTAGTGTATTAACTGGCAAATACGCACGCAAGATCAAAAAAGAATGATAGGTTATTCTTGTCCCCTGCATGTTCCTCCTTCACACTGCCATGTGAGCATGCACTTCAACTTACTTTCTTCCCATTACTGTCTGTTTCTCTCACCAGAGTGTCATCTGCGTGAGGCCAGGGGTTTCGTCTGCTCTGGTCACTGCTGTGTCTGTTACTGCAGCGATCATACATATGTGCCCAGCACATACAGGGTGTCCCCCCAAAATGTGTACACGGACGTTTTTGAGAGCTCAATGGATGTTTCTTTCTTTTCAGATTTAACCCATTGGAATTAATAATTATTCCAAATGTGTATACACTTTTTGGGACACCCTGTATAGCGAGTGAGTTCACTCACATCAAGAAAACGTTCGTGGTTACCAACATTTCCACTTTCCTCATTGAACAGTTCGGGTAAAAGCCCTGACTGTGGGAGAGCAGCTGCCCTGCAGAGGCAGGGCCTGTGCCACCCGTACCCAGTGAGCGGCTAAGCGTGGTCACCCAGGCTGTGACCGGCGTGTGGAGCCATCCTAATGGATGCCGGGGAAATGGTCTCCGAGTCTCCCTGGATCCCCCAGCTCGAGATCTGAGTCAGCCCCTAACCTAGGGGTGGTGGTTTATAAGGAATCCGCCGGCCCAACCCCCCCTCCCCTGCTCCAAGGCTTGTGCCTACAGAGCGGCTCCACGTCCTTCCGTGTCAGTCACCCTCCGGCTGACCCCGCTGTCTGGGGGAGGGACGCCCAGTCCCTCCAATGATCTGCTTCCCGCATGGCCTTGGAGTTCTCTTCTTCCCTCGCCAAGCAACGCTGGGACCTTTGACCAAGATGCTTTAAAGCCAGAGCAGGTATGAGGGAAGGACGTCACACGACTAAGCTCTCGGTGTCACATCCCATCCTCACCCCCAGCTTTGGGCTCAGCAACCTCAGCAAATGCCCAGCTTCTGACCAGTCCGTGTGCACAGTCCCCTCTCCGCCCCCCTCCAGCTAGAGCACCAGGCCCCACCAGGTCCAGATCACAGAGCGCGAGGCCCAGAGGGAAGCAGAGGCCCAGGGGCCTGAGGGAGGCCTGCCTTCTGAAGTCCCGTCTTCCCGATCCCCGACCGGCCTAGGAAGCCACTCGGGCCGGCGACCCCTTTTCCTGGCTCCCTCGGACCCTGAGACAGGGACGGAGGCCATCCTGGAACAGGATGGAGACGGCCTGGCGCCCCCTTCCTCTCCACCCCCAGATCGCTCCTTCTCCTCTGAGGTGGGCTACAAACCATCAGATCCTCCTCGTTGGATTCGTTTGCAAACCACGGGTGACCAGGTTAACAATGAGGCCAGAGGGTGCTCCTGGGAGAAAAGCCACAGGGGCCAGGGCACGACCTTTATCCCGCTGGTTTCGTGCATTCAGAGGTCTTCTCTCCTCACTTCCTGGTTCCCAGATGTGGCTGCCTGATATGGGGTCTGATGGGCACAGGTAACGCCATCACCTGAACAAACCCTGTCTGCTCTGGAATGTGTCGTGCGATTTTTTTATTGCGACTTGAAACGACTTCCATGGGTTGGACTGAGAAGAATGATTTTGTCAAATGTGTATTAGGTGCTGCTCTGGGCCAGGCACCGTGGGCACAGTCAGCCCGCCAGCATGGGGTCCAGGCCTGAGTACACACCTCACATGGTAAGGTCTTTATCCAGCCATTCATTCATTCATTCGTACATCCATCCATCCATCAAGAAATATTTAATAAGCACCAATGTGTGCCAGGCATTGTTCTAAATTCAGTTACATTCAGTCCTTTTAACTCCAGCATTACCGTGCAAGGCAAGTCTAATAATCCGCACTTGACAGGTGGAAACACTGAGTCAGAATAAAGAAGTCACTAGTTCAAGATCACACCTCCAGGATGGGGTGGAGCATGGCCGAGTTCTAACTGCCCCCTCCCACCTGCTACCCCCTCCCTGCCCCGCTCCCTTCCCCCCCCCCCCGGGCTTCCCACTCCCCTAAGAACGCTGGGCCGCTGCTCTCTGAGGACCTTGCACCGAGCCCTTGACGTTGCCTGCCTGTGGGAGCCATGAAAAGGGTAATTGCACTAAGCTCTTCACAAAGGTACGTGGTTCCACCCTTGAGAGATACCTAAGCGCCAGCCTCCCATGACAGGAGGGGAAACCCGGCAGTGCTGGGGCCCTGGCGACGCTGGCCCAGGGCCAGCTGTCCCCAGCCCCGGGGGAGAGCCGGGCCGGGCTGTGAGGCCCGAGGGCTGGCAAGCAGAAGGCAGGATGAGGGGTGACCCATCCGTCAGAACGGAGGGCGCTTTTGGAGGCTGTGCTGAGGGAACCTGCCTGGGTGCGTGGGGAAAAGTGCACTTTGGAGCCACAGAACCTACTCTGCCCCCTGTTGGCTGAGTGACCTTGGGCAAGTTGTATATGTAACTCCGTTCCTCAGTCTTCTCACCTATAAAATGGGATGACAAGCCCTCCCTGCAAGGACTAAATGAAATCTAGTCTTCCTGTACACAGCATATAATTCCCGGGAACATGAGAAGCACAGCACAGGGAACTGCCAGCCTTCCTCCCTGCACCCGTGGCAGACATCACTAGCAGATCACAGAACCCCCCCCCACTCCACGCCCAGCCACAGCGCTGGACTTCTGCTCAAGGCCGAGTCCTAGGCAGCCACTTGCAGCACGTAGAATTGACATGTGTCCCAATGACCTATTGCAGAGTTGGTGGTTTCCCACAAGCATTTAATTCCACCTCCTGGGCTCATGGGTTAGGAATTCAGGCAGGGGTCGGCAGGCAGCCCCTGGCTCCGCGTGGCGTTGCTGAGGCTGCGTGGTGCCCATGGCAGCCGGGCTCGTGTGAAGGGTCCATCGGCTTCCCCCGCAGTCCTGGCGGCTGGGCAAGGGCTACTGGGAGCCGGGCGCAGCCGCCGCTCTCCCTCTCCCTGGGGTCTTGGGGCCTCTCTGTGACGTCACCAGCCAAGGGGGTGAGACCTGCCCGCGTGCAGCTCAGGGATTAGCGTGCCCGCGGGTACAAGCCGAGCTGGGACCCGGAAGGGCATCGCTTCTGCTCTGTTCTGTCTGTCAAAGCAGTCACAGGCCCACCAGGGTTCAAGGCCAGGGGCCCTGACCTGGCCTCCCTTTGGGGGATGCCAAAGGGTTGGCAGCCATCTCTGACCTGCTGCGTAGGGAGATGAATTTGTGCCTCAGCCCCTGAGACAACCTGTAAGTCACAGGGCCCTTCTTATCCCTCCCGAGGCCCGCCCCCTCCCCGCTGTCCCCTCTGGGTGTTTTTGTTTTTGTTTTTGTATTTTGGGGTGTTTTTTTTATGTCTTTTTAAAAATATATTTTAACCGGGACCGGTTTGTCTCAGTGGATTGAGCGTCGGCCCGCAGACTGAAAGGTCCCAGATTCGATTCCGGGCAAGGGCATGTACCTTGGTTGCAGGCACATCCCCAGTGGGGGGTGTGCAGGAGGCAGCTGATCGATGAGTCTCTCTCATCGATGTTTCTAACTCTCTATTCCTCTCTCTTCCTCTCTGTGAAAAATCAATAAAATATATTTAAATATATATATATATATATATATTATTGATTTTTTACAGAGAGGAAGGGAAGGGGATAGAGAGTTAGAAACATCAAAGAGAGAATCATCGATCAGCTGCCTCCTGCACACCCCCCACTGGGGATGTGCCCGCAACCAATGTACATGCCCTTGACCGGAATCGAACCCAGGACCCTTCAGTCCACAGGCCGACACTCTATCTGCTGAGCCAAACCGGTCAGGGCCCCATCTGGGTTTTTTAAGAACCTCCTCTGTACCCTCCTCTGTGGGGATACAGACATCAGCGAGCCCTGGTCCTGCCCCACCCCCCCACCCCAAGGAGCTCACAGCAGGTCCCGGAAGACGGACCATGATCCTTCAAGAAGGAAGTCACCGGCCACGGAAGAGACGCAGACTCTGGGGGCTCAGGGGCAAGGACCCTGGCTTCTGTGTGGGCGAAGGTGAGGGCACGTGACGTGTTGAAGACAGACAACACTTTCCGGCTGGCTTCCCGTGCTCACCGGGCACCAGGGCACCGGTGCCTTTGGCCTGAGGAGGGGCTGAGGGCAGGCCGGTCCCTCTCCCAGGAAGCTAGCCATTCTGGTTGGGGAAGACTATTAATAGGCACCTTGTGGATAAATAAAGAGCATAGTTTCTGATCATGATAACAGCTGTGGAGAACGTGAAGTGGGATAAAGGGAAACTGGGGGTGGGGGGTAGTGTTAGGTGGGGAGTCGGGCGAGTCCCCCCCCCTCTCACCCACCCCCGCTCGGGAGGGCAGTGTGGCCAGTGCAGAGGCACCAGCCAGAGGAGCACTGATCCCCTGCGAGCCTGGTGGGGCTTCTGTCGGCGTGAAGGCTGCTGGGAGGGGGCAGCCACAGTCCTGTGTGGGGACTGGGAAGAGGCCGGGAGGATGGTGCCTGCGGGGCAGGTGAGGGGCAGGCCAGCCCTGGCAGGGGCGTGATGGGAGAGCATGCTTTCCCTTCCGGGATTCCTCCTGGGGGAAACAGCCATAACCGCCCTCACACTGCGGGGTGCACGATAGGAGACGGACAGTGACGCTTCCCTGGGCCTTCTGTGTTTTAACAAAGGCCGGTGCTCCGCCAAGGAAGTGAAGCGATGATGGTGGGGCTTCAGGCTTCCTCAGGAGACATCTGGGCAGGGAAGTGTGCCGGGGAGCAGGTCTCCGCCTGGGCTGCAGGTCAGAGGCCCGCCCGCTTCAGAGGCCCGGGCTAGGAGCCGCCCTGCTTGCCACCCCCTCCACGCAGCCCTCAGGGGGACTCTGCTTCACCTGCATCACCCCCGTGCGCCCCACAGCCTGGTAGGCAGCTTCTGCTCCAGACGAGAGGCCGAGGCCCCAGGGGTGACGTTCTCTGTCTGGACCAAGCCCAGGGAAACCATAATAACTGCTGCCACTTGTGGAGGGAGCACTGACTACTCACCAGGCACCAGTCTAAGCTTCACGTAGGTGAACTCCCTCTTCATGACACACCTGCCAGGGAGTAGTGCTATCCCCCCATTTTGCAGATTGGGAGACTGAGGCCCAGAGAGGGAAGGGACCTGCCCATGCAGGCAGCCCTGCTCCAGCGCTCTCACTTGTTCCCACCATCACCCTGGGAGCCCGGGCTCCGTGGGAGGGAGGAGGAGGGCCGGGGACAGCTGTGCACCTCTGGGCCGTGTCTGAGGTTTCCCTCCTGCAGTGGGAGCTTAACGCTCTGGGAATCCCAGACACCAGGGACGGGGAGGACCGTGGGGAGGAGGCCCCCAGGGGAAAACACGGGACACATTCTTGGCCGGAGGCCAGTTGAGAAAGTTAAAGAAAAGACCAAGAAACTTCCCCTTTGGGGGGCCTGGTGCTGTTCTGCAAGGTGTTGCCTTTCTGCGTGGCTGTATTTGCTTTGCCAAACTGGAACGCTCTTCTGAAACACAGCGGCCTGGCAGGCCCGGGGCTGTTTGCCCAGGGAATGAGGGCCCAGGCAGGGGGGAAAGAGGAGGGCAGGGCTCTGCATCACCCCCAGAGCCCCCTTCCCTGGGAGAGCGCTGGGCTGGGAGGCAGGAGGCGGGTGACTGCCCAGTCCCATCTCTATGCTGACCGTTTCCAACGGGGTGCGTCCCAGTCCCCCGCCCCGGGCTGGATTCACATGCCCCCTGCCCCCTCTACCAGCCACCGGGTGTCTTGTGAAATCTCCAGGTTAACATGTCCCCAAGCCAGACTCTGACCATCACCCCTCTCCCTGCTATTCCCCGAGCTCCCAGCCCACTGAAAGATCTCAGGTCTGAAACCCAGGAGTCCTCTTAGATTCCCCTTCTTCTGTCAGGCCCCACCTCCTATCCACCAGCACCTGTGGGTCTACTGTCAAAATAGATCTCACATCCGCTCGGCCGGTGTGGCTCAGTGATTGAGCACGGCCTATGAACTAGGAGGTGATGGTTCAGTTCCCAGTCAGGGCACATGCCCAGGCTGAGGGCTCAGTCCCCAAGTAGGGGGTGTTCAGGAGGCAACTGATCAACAATGATTCTCTTTCATCATTGATGTTTCTATCTCTCTCCCTTTCCTTCCTTGAAAGCAGTCATCTATAAATATATGGGGTAGCCAGATTATTATGACCACCCCATCAGTACTTTGTTGGGCCACCTTTTGCCTTCAATACTGTGGCGATTCTTCTTGGTATTGACTCCACGAGATGTTGAAAGGTGATGGAGGAATCTGACACCATGAGATTGGATGGTTGTGGAACCAGCTGCCTGACGGCTCTTTTAACTTCTTCCCACAGATGCTCAATTGGATTGAGATCTGGTGCTTGTGGGGGCCACCTGAGCAAGGGAAAGTCTCCCTCATGTTCTTAAAACCACTCTGCACAATACGAGCACCGTGGCATGGCGCGTTGTCTTGTTGGAAGAAGCCCATCTCCATTGGGATTTGCCATCAACCTGATAGGATGGACTTGATCAGCAACGATACTTAGGTATGTTGTGCTATTCAGACGTTGTTCCACACGAATTAAAGGAAAACATGCCCCAAACCATAACACTGCCCACACCAGCTTGAAGGGTTGTACTCATGCATGTGGGGTGCATGCTTTCAGGCTGTTTCCTCGAAATTCTCACTCTGCCACCTGCATGTTGCACCTGGAAACGTGATTCATCGGACCATATGACTTTTGTCCAATGCTCGACAGTCCAATCCTTGTGTTCCTGCGAATTGGAGACGTTTTATCTTGGTCACTGCAGACAGCAAAGGTGTTCGAACAGGCCTTCGGCTTCCGTATCCCATACCATGCGGTGTATGGCTAATTTGCCTACAAACGTCAGGTGGTCATAAGTATCTGGCCACTTGGTGTATGTGTTCCACATCTACTGCTTCTCGCCACCCTGGTCAGCCTGGTCCAAGTCCCCGGTCACTTCTAACCTGCTCTCCTGTCCGCCCGGCCCTTCCACAGTGCCCCTCCACACGGTGCCAGGGAGGTATGTTAAGAATGTAAATCAGATTGTAGGCCTCCCTGCTCAGAGCTTCTTGCTGACATCCTATCACGCTAGGAATAAAAGCCACGCTTCTCTCGCCATGACCTCAAGATCAGGTCCCATCTGGTCTCTGCCCACCTCTCCTTCCCCATCGGCCCCCACCACCACCCTTGCTCCTGTGCCGCAGGCCCCGGGGCCTGCCGCCTTGTGCCTCCTGCATTATTATCTCCTCTCCCTGAGATATTCTCCCCCGAACTTCCCAGGGCTCCCTGTCTCCTGCCATTCATGTCTCAGCTCAGGTGCCATCCCCTCAGAGTCCCTCTCTGACCACCATGCTCAATCCACTCTGCCCCCTTTCTCCTTTATTTTAAAACAATTATGTTGTCAAACATATATTCTGAACGTGTTGGGTGGATTCATTGTCATTCCTTGTAGAATGTCGGCCACGTGAGGTCTAGGGCCTTACACTCTGCTATTGTCTGGGACTCCCTTCTTGCTAAGAATCATAGAGGCCGGTGGAAGGCTTAGCAATAGAGGCAGAAGGAAAACACAGTAAAGGGAATTTCCTGCAGACAGTGCAGAAGGATTGGAAGCCCAGGAGAGTGCGGTGTGCGGAGTGCAGGTGGGAGAGCTGCAATTCCGAGAGCAATCGCACATCACCGAACTATAGCCATCTCTGAAGCAAAAGAATAAAGAGCGAGTTTCCACTTTCTCTGTATTATTTAAATATTTTACAATGAATATGTATTTTTTTGAGAAAAACAGATTTTTAAAAAAATATTAGATGCTATAAATGATAAGACTTTATCACCATCCTACTATCACCACCATTCCACTGTCATTACCTCCCCACTGTCATTACCTCCCCACTGCCATCAATATCACCACCACCATCACCACCATCTTTACCACTTCCACCACCACCATCTTCACCACTTCCACCACCACAGGCAGCACCACCATCATCATCATCACCCCCACCACTATCCTCACCCCTTCACCACTTCCACCACACCACCACCACTCTTGTCACCCCGCCACCCTCACCACTTCCCTGACCCCAAAAAGGCATGCCATTCCATAGTGTGAGCACAGGTTTCGGAGCAGCAATGTCCAATTGAAATATAACATCAGCCACATACACAACTCAGGTAGAAGCCACATCAACAATCAAAAGGAAAACGTGAAATAACTTTAATAATATATTTTATTTAACTCAATACACCTAAAATGTCATTTCACCATGTAAACAATGTGAAGAATATTTTGCATTGTGATCGTTTACCTTCTTTTTGTCATTCCAAGTCTTCAAAAGCTGGTGTGCATTAAATACTTACAGCACACGTCGGTTCAGACAAACCATATTTCCAGTGCGCATGTGGCTGGAGGCTACCCTATTGGACAGCACAGCTTATGCCACACTGCCTGGGTTCGAATCCCAGCTCCAACACATCCCGGCTGTGTGTCTGTAGGCAGGTTACTTAACCTGTGTGTGTGCGCACGCACACACACATGCTTCACCTGGAATCTGGTTCTGAGGGCCAGGCAAGGGGGACCCAACATTTCACTGTGGGTTGGAGGGACGGCCAAGCCTCCTGCGATGTGTACGCTCACTTCTCTCCCGTGTGAGCTCACGGCTGAGCTTGCACCAGGCTTGGACTTGGTCTCACCCCCTTTCCTCACAGAAGATGAAAAGTGATGCCGGACAGTGGGAGGGTGGGTCAAACCCAGGAAGGCTTCCTGGAGGAAGGGAGCGTTGAGCCACCTCTCTAGGAGGGGTGGGGCCCCGGTGGGCAGGGAAGAGGGTGGAGGTGAAAACGCCACACCCCTGGAACATTTGGCACCTGACAAGCCATGCATCACCCTGTCAAAGCCAGCTGTTGGCTCTCTGCCCTGGCGTGCAGCCCTCCCTCTGCCCCTCCTCCCCTCCCAGCTCCACAACCGTCTCCTGAGTCAGCTCTTTTCTTCCTCCTGGGGGTGCAGGATCCCTTTCTGTTCAAGGAAGGGGCCCTTGCTTAGGACCGCAGGGTCCCCTCGGCCTTTCCTCCTGCAGCGACAACACACAGCCTGAGAGGAACGGACTGCTAGGCTCTCTCTCCTCCCCACCAGGGGCAGCGCGACCTCAGCCGGGGTCAGACTGAGGCTCAGCCTCTCAGCCAAACACTCGCTCAGGGGAAAGGTGCAGGAATTGGGTATCGGGTGCCAGGAGCCGAGGAAGGGAGACCCAAGAGTGGGAACTGGGTTCAGGCTGGAGGGAGGCCCTGAGTTCCCTGGCCCCACAGGAGGCCCAGCACCCAGAGAGCGGAGTGGGGACGGGGAGCGAGGAGCGGGGACAGGGAGCAGGGACGGGGAGCGGGGAGCGGGGACAGGGAGCGGGGACGGGGAGAGGGGAGCGGGGATGGGGAGCGGGGAGCGGCCGGGGTGGGAGAGGCAGGCGCCGGCCAGGCTCCTCCACCCAGCCCAGGGGACCGGCCTGGATCCCTCCCTCCCTCCCTCTCTCTCTCTCTCAGCTGACAGGGCAGGGCCTGGTGAGCGTGCACGGACCTGGAACCGAAACTCAGCAGGGAGTGCTCACCCCCCGGGGTCCCTGGCCTGGGGCACAACCCCAGCAAGCCCGGAACTGCCCCAGAGTTCAGTTTCTGCTGCCCTGCCAGGGGGCTGGTGAGGAGCCCAGAGCCAGGGCCCAGGGCCGGGGGAGGGGGAGAGGGGGAGGCTCTGGGTCGGCCGGACGAGTGTGCACTGAGCACCTGTTATGTCAGGCCCCGAGCTTGGCTCTGCAAACACATCCGGGACCCAAACCAGACACGCGTGTGACAGGCCCTGTGGCCTTGGCCAAGCGACAGGCCTCTGAGTCCGGCTGCCTCCGTTGTAATGAGGGGCGCCCCCACCCCAATGCCTGGGTTGCAGCGGAGATGAACTGGCCCAAACCTGGTGCTGTAAGACGCCCTGCAAAGAGCGGGTGCTTAATGGAGGTGCTGGGAGGCTGAAATCCCTCCGTGCAGAAGGCCAGCCGTGCAGGGTCTGCCCTCAGCCCGTCTCTAGACCTTGCCCCCCACCCCCGTGCCCTCTGGGTGACCCAGCAGGACCTGGCCTGTCCCGCGCTGGTCCTCAGTTCCCTCCCCTCGAAAGTGGGGGTCCCAGGGCTGTGCTGGCTGCTTCCTGAGCTCAAAGGAGAAAGACTGAGTCCACTTAGAAGGGGTTCCCTGGGGCAGAGAGGGAACAGCATGAGCAAGGATATTCCAACTGCTGGTCCCCGTCCATCCAGAGGCTTGAAAGCAGGGATCTTGCACAATGGACTAGAGGAAGCTATAGCACAGAGCTTCCCAGGTAGTGTGGGTAGGTGTTTAGCTCACAGCAATCTTTATTCCAGTTCATTATTGATATGCTAGAGGCCCAGTGCATGCAATTTCATGCACTGGTGGGGGTGAGGGGTGAGGAAAGGGTCCCTCAGCCTGGCCTGTGCCCTCTACCCCTCCCTCCTTACCGCCCTCCTGCAGAGGCCACAGCCGCCACTGCGCTCAGCCATGAGCCCGGCTTCTGGCTGAGTGGTGAGGCCCCTGTGGGAGCACACTGGCCACCAGGGGGCAGCTCCTGCATTGAGCGTCTGCCCCCTGGTGGTCAGTGCACGCCATAGCGACCAGTGGCTCCGCTGTTTGATTGATGTGCATTTTAGGGATTTATTGTGTAGGATGTGTGCTTGCTGAGTGGAGTGCATCTCTTGCTGTGGGTAGGGAGCATTGGAAAGCTGCTGGTCATAGCACAGGCCGTGGGACTGGATGGGTCTGGGCTTGAATCTTGACTCTGCCTCTTACTGCTGAAGTGACAGCGGGTAGGTTACTTTAGCTGTCTGTGCCTCAGTTTCTTACTTGTAAGGAGGGATAGAAATACCCCCACCTTGTCAGGGTTTGGGGGAGGGTTGAATGAAGAGCTTAGAACAGCCTGGCTGAGCGTTAGTTATAAGAGTCAGCCTGAGAACGGGGGTGAAGGGAGGCCTCGGAGGAGGCAGTGAGTGGGGCGAGGGCCTCTTGGATGGAAAAGGTCTGTCTGGCCCAGCCCCCCACGCTCCCATTTCACAGACAGGGAAGACTGAGTCCCGGGTGGGGGAGGAGAGCTGGAGCCCAGCCCCCTGCATTCCGGGCCAGAGCGCTGCCTGTCTCTGACCTCCTCTGAGGATCACGAGAGCCCTCGGCCTTTGGTTTTCTCGTCTGTAAAACGGAGACAGTAAATAACCAACCCCAGGCGGTCGACTACATGAGCTCCTGCATGCAACGTGCTCAGTACAGGGCCTGGCACGGAGCAAGTCTCCATAAACATTAGGTCCTTTTGCTCCCAACATATTGTCCCATAAGAAAGGCACCCTGGCCAGGGGTGTTCAGTGGTTAGAACGCCATCCCACGCACTGAAGGGCTGTGGGTCAGGTTCCTGGTCAGGGCACATGCCTGAGGCGACCAATGAGTGCTTTCCTCTTTCATCCGTGTTTCTCTCTCTCCCTCTCCTTCCTCTGTCTCTAGAATCCATCGGGGGGAGAGGGGGCACCTATCCTTGGATGAGGATTAAAAATAAATAAATAAATGCATAAGGCAGGTTCAGAGCCGCAGGTACAGCCCGAGCTCATTCTGTAGAAGAGGGAAGACAGGTGCGTGGCTTCCCCGGGGTTCATGGGGGTCGGGCGGCAGGCACACCTCTGCCGTTGGTTATGTCCAAAAAGTCCCAGCTCCTCATTTCTCCCGGCTAATGTGTACTGCTTTTGCTGTGAAGGAAAAAAAAAAGAGAGAGAGAGAGATTATTTCCATCAACCTCAATAGCAACCACTACCCACCTCACTGACGCACGTGGCATCCCTGAGCCCGTGCGTGGTCTGACCCCGTGCCGCCAGGGATGGCCCTGTGGCGGGGGCACCGGGGCCCTGAGGAGCAGCCTGCTTTTCGTTTTCCTTTTCCGGTTTGCTCACGGTGACGGCTGAGGTCCTCCTGGTGGCATCATGCGTAGCAAACGCGTGCCAGAGATCGCTGATTTCATGTTGTGTGTGTGTAGCGGGGGGAGGGAGGGATAAAGGCACGCTGTGGTTTGTAGGGCAGTAAGTCCCGACACCTCCTGGGCACAAACCCGGGGCAGCACCTGGAGAGTGGGAGGTGCTAATGGTTGGGGACAGATATTCTCAGGCCTTGGATGCCAGACCAAGAGGGGGGATGAAGGGAGGGGTCCGTGGATGGGGTGGTGGGCAGTGGCCCAGGAGGGGGGGGAAAGAAAGGAAGTGCTGCCAAAACTGGTTTGGCTCAGTGGATAGAGCCTCAGCCTGCAGACTGAAAGGTCCCAGGTTCGATTCCGGTCAAGGGCATGTAACTTGGTTGCGGGCACATCCCCAGTGGGGGGCGTGCAAGAGGTAGTTGATCAGTGTTTCCCTCTCATGGATGTTTCTAGCTTTCTATCTCTCTCCTTTCCTCTCTGTAAAAAAATCAATAAAATATTTAAAAAAAAAAAAAAAAGAAAGAAAGAAAGGAAGGAAGGGAGAAAGGAAGGAAGGAAGGAAGGAAGAAAGGAAGGAAGGGAGGAAGGAAAGAAGAAAGGAAGTGCTTTCGGGCCTTCCCACGAGGTCGCCCTATTCTGAGCAGCAGTGACTGTGTGTGTCTGTGTTTATATTTGGGCGGGGGGGGGGGGGGGGTCCTGGGGGAGGCAGGAAAGAGGTGATATTTGGCCGGGAAAGGAAGGGCTATGGAGCCTGAGGAGTCGCCCATGTTGGACATTGGCTGTGGGGGAAGGTAGATGGATCCCAGATGGACCTTCTAATAAGGGCAAGGGTCTCAGTGAAGCTGTGGCTCAGAGGGCTCGCACAGCCACCCGGACATCAGCCTCCTGACCAGCACTGGCTCCCATCCTCCCCATTAGCTCCGCACCATCATCGCCCCCGGGGGAGGGAGGGAGGGCTTGAAGCTCAGTGTGGGGTCCTCCTCTGTCTCCCTCTAGCCCAGCGCTGGGCAGGGTGCCTGGGAGCTCACAGGCGCTCAGCAGACGCCAAATGAAATGCCCGATTCTGAGGGTGAATGAGTCTGCGGGATTCACCCCGGCCTGAGGCTGCGGAGACGGGGTCCCGGTGACCAGAGCCTGGGCGTGGGCCTTCCTTGTGTCCCATCTGCATAGTGGGCTTAGTAAAACCCACCTCCGTCCCTTCCCTGCTCTGATAGAGCCGGGAGGCTGCGGGAGGTCAGGGAAGGAAGACGTGAGGGAAGCCAAGAGAGAGCTCTTCTCTCTGCCTGGGAGTGGCCAGTGGCGGGGAAATAAATGTCTAGCTCCGATGCCAGGTCTCAGTCATGGGCACTTTCCTTTGGTGTGTGGTGCCCTCTGGTGTTCACTCTTATGAAATGCACCTGATTATCTAAAAACCTTGGAGGGAGGGCGTGGGCTTTAGGGGGTGCCTGGGGCCCTGACACACATACACTCTCACACACACACACACACACACATACACACACACACACCGCCCAGAGGAGTCCCTCCCAGCCGGACCTTCCATCCCTGAGACCCCAGAGTGTGTCCCGGTGGGTGAGGGCCATGCTGATCCTTTCAGAAAATTGAGGGGGAGGGTGGGTGGGTGGGAGTTAATCAACCAAGGATCCTGCATGCGTATATGCAGGGCCCATGGACAAACAACAGGGAGGGGAGGGCCTGGGGCGAGGGGGCAGGGGACGGGCTGGAGGGGCTCAGTGGGAGATAAAGGGGGACATATATAGTACTTGCAACAATAAAGAGTTATTTTTTTTTAAATAGGGATTTCAAAAAAGGCTTTAAATGACATGTTCATGATACAATGCTAAGTGAAAATTTAGTACAAAAATGCATATGAAAATACTCCCTATGCCCTAGCCCGTTTGGCTTAGTGGATAGAGTGTCAGCGCTCTGACTGAAGGGTCCCGGGTTCGATTCTGATCAAGGGCACATACCTCGGTTGCAGCTCGATCCTCAGCCCTGGGTCCGGGCCCGTGCAGGAGGCAGCCAATTGGTGTGTCTTTCCCCTGCCCTTCCACTCTCTCTAAAAATCAGTGGGAAAATGTCCTTGGATGAAGATTAGCAATAAAATAAAATATATTTTTAAAAACACTGTCTATGTACACCTCTATTAAACATAGACACAAATGGCAGCCAGTCTTTGGGGAGTAGAATTATGTTTTACTTTTATTTTTTAATAATTTTCTACACTTCCTATACCGAGCACATTTTACTTCTCTACAGGTTTATTCATAAAGGAAAAATAACAAAGTCCCCTCCATCTGGTGCTCACCCTCTGCCTGCTCTTGGAACACTGTTCAGAGAAGAACTTGTGAGTTGAGGATTTGTCCACTGAAGGGAACCTGTGTGCATCCTAGTGGGGAGTCTGGACACCACGCCTTACCCAGGCATTTCAGAGTCCCGGCAGGGGGCGCCCCAAAACAGATAACAGCTACCAGTGGGGTGGGCGGGAGAAAGAATGTGGGGGAGGGGAGGGATGGTGAGTCTGTGCTAATTATTACAAAGGAAAATAATAAAAAGAAAGAGGGTGGCCCTAGCCGGTTTGGCTGAGTGGATAGAGCATCGGCATGCGGACTGAAGGGTCCCAGGTTCGATTCCCGCCAAGGGCACATGCCTGGGTTGCAGGCTCGATTCCCCAGTCGGGGGCATGCAAGAGGCAGCCAATCAATGATTCCCTCTCATCATTGATGTTTCTATCTCTCTCTCCTCCCTTCTTCTCTGAAACCAATAAATTGATATTTAAATATTTTTTTTTAAAGAAAGGGCAAGAGGGGTGGGCTGGAGGCAGGGAAGGAGGCGCCCCCAGGAGGAGGTAGCACACAGGCCCACAAGGTCAAGGACAGGCAGACAGGACTGGAGACCCCGCAGAGACTCAGGTCTCAGGTTCGCCCTTTCCCCGAAGTAGCCTGCGGGCCTCCTGGCCCGGCCCAGGCTCTGAGGCTCGGCAGAGGCGTCTGTCCTGGCCAGCACACACCTGGGAACTGCTGCCAGGTGCCCGGGGCCTTCCCAGGCCTGAAAGGAGCAGACAAAGGCAGGTTTGGAAGAGCCCGGCTGTTCTTACCCGGAGGGCAGGTGCCCCGCCCTTCCTCCTACTGACTGCTCTCCCAGGCTCCCCGACCCCTATCCTGAGGACAGCGCCACCCTGGGAACCCTCCCCACACCGTCTGGGCCTAGGGAGGCTGAAGCCTGGAGGGAAGGAGGTCATCGTCGCCGGAAAGGGATGCCCCGGGTTCAAATCCCAGCTCCCCTCTCCCCTCTCCCTTTGTGCCCTTGGGGATTTCCTAATAAGCTCCTTCCTGAGGATATACCTACTTACCGTAACCGTAACCGTTGGTCTTTGGAAGTGAACAATGTTTAATGTATTCACAAAGTGAATGCAACCACCATCACTCTCCACCTCCAGACCGTTTTTTGTCACCTGGACAAGAACTCCCTGCCCAGGCGCAGGCAGGCTCCGTTCTCTTCCCTGCCCCGAGCCCCCCGCAACCACACGCACTTCATGTCCATGGATGCGCATGCAATGTGTGGTCTTCTGTGCCTGGCTTCTTTCCCTTGACACGATGTTCTCAAAGTCCACCCATGTTGTAGCAGGTGCAGTACTTCGCTCCTTTCATTGCTATGGGTGTACCACATTTTGTTTATCCGTTCAACGGCGGATAAAAATTGAGCTGCTTCTGCTCTTTAACTGTTATGAATAATGCTGCAAGGAACATTCAGGTACAGTTTCCGAGTGGACATGTTTTCTGTTCTCTTGGGTATATTCCTAGGAGTGGACTTGCTGGGTCATGTGGTAACTTGATGCTTATTTTATTTTATTTTATTTTATTTTAGGAACTGCCAGTTTTCTAAAGCAGCTGCACCACAATAGCTCCATTTCTTAACATCTCTTCCCATTGGCAAAGCATTAGTGTTGATACTTACCTTAGAGAACAGCTGTAACAATTAGATAAAACAGTGAAAGCAGTTAGCACATAGCAGGTGCTCGATAGTAGATTGTTTACAATTAGGAAACGGTTAATTCTCAGCCTGTTCCCTTCGGTACCCTTCAAATCTGACTAGACATCTATCACTCCTCATTATCCCCACTGTCTCCCTGCATTCTGAATTTCCCTTGCATTAACTTTACTGTGGAGCAAACTACACACACACACACTCTCTCTCTCTCTCTCTCTCTCTCTCTCTCTCTCACACACACACACACACACACACATATGCGCGCACACACGCGCACACACAAACACACCATTTGTTATTCTTTAGTATGTAGATCTTTTAGTTTTTAAAAAATTGATTTTAGAGAGAGGGAAGGAGGGAGGGAGAGAGAAAGAGAAACATTGATTGGTCGCCTCCCCCACTTACCCCAACTGGGGATGAAACCCCAAACCTGGGTATGTACCCTGCCCAGGAATCAAACCACCAACATCTGGAGTGTGGGACAACACTCCAACCACAGCCACACTGGCCCGCACACACACGAGAGGCCTGAGGCCAAGCGACATGGAAAGACAATGTTAGAGCTACAACCGACTGCTACCTGGTTCTCAAAGTGTGGACGCCAGACTGCCAGCATGAGGGAGCTTGTTAAAATGTAAATCCTCAGACCTCACCCCTGACACACTGACATCGGGACTCTGGCGATGAGCCCCAGCATGTGGGTTTGAGACCCCTCCAGGTGTCTAACGCAAACTAAAGTTCCCAGATTACAGGTGAGGAAACTGAGGCCCAGAGGCAGGCCACAGCTGGCCAAAGCCATAGCGTGGCCAAGAATGAACTCCGTAACTACGTGGTCCTGAATGCAAACTCCAGGTCTCCCATTTCCAATTGCGTAGCCTTGGGCATGTCCCTTGGCGTCAGGATCTATATTGGTCCAGGCTGGAATATCATAGACTGGGTGACTCATTTGTGTCTTAAGGTCACTTGTGTCTGGAGGTTGGGAAGGCTAAGATCAAGGTGTCAGCTGACTCTTTCCTGCTGAAAGCCCTCTTCCTGGTTTGCAAACTGCAGGCGTCTTCTTGTTTCCCCACAGACCCAAAAGAAAAATGATCTCTCATGTTTAGGGGCACTGATCCCATTCACAAGAGTCCACCCTCATGACCTCATTACCCCCAAAGGCCCACCTCAAAATACCTTTGCTGTAGAAGACCAAAGAAACGCGAGTGATGCCTAGAGAAATGGAGTCACACAGCTTTATTACACCAGCGGTCTCAGAGGAGTCACCTCCAAACTCTGAGCAAACCCCTCTTTCATCCCCTTTTGGTGTGTTTGTCCCCCAAATGTGAACTATACTTCCGCACCTTTCGGAGACTTTGCAAAAAGCCCCAGGTGTTGGGGGTCTTGAGACCATACCTCAGGGCCTGGCCTGGCGCCAGTACTGATACTCCCCTTCCCCTCCCCCTCCTGCTCTGGGGGCTGTGTCATGGCTTATGGCCTCTGTCAAATGTGAGCCTTTAGGTAATAGGTCTTGCAAGACCAGTTTGTGGAGAAAGGGGTAATGACTTAATTACAGGTTATCAAGAATGTACATTAGATTGCTGGCACCGATTCAGATTGCTAGTGCCACCTGCTCCCCCTCCCCCCCCCCCCCCCAAATATCAGGGTTACAATGGAATGAGCCTTTTAGCCTTCTCACCATCCCTTTGGGAGTGAGGATTTCAACCTATAAACATGGGGGGTCAGTGCATCCTCATCTGTTCAACGGGAACAGGGCACACCCATCCCCAGGGTGGTCTCTGTTGTGCATGCAAAGCAGGGTGAAGGCTGGAGCTCCGGCCTCTTAACTTCCAGACCGGGGCGTTTATCCCCACGAAGCTGGTTGTCACCCTACACCTTCCGAAAAGAGGCTCCCAGAAACCTTGACATTGGAAAGGTTCCGTGGAGAGGAAGGCCTTGTTTTGTTCCGAGGCCGAGAAAGGAAGAGCTGAGTGCCTGAGGTTAAGTTGCGGGAAGGTAGGTTCATTTAAGGGGAGTATTTCCACCTGGAATTGTGCAGAAACAGAACCGCAGCCCCACAGGACAGTGAGAGCTCATCCCTGGAAGACAGCAGCATCTGGGGGCCCCTCTTCCCAGGATGTGGGAGAGGGAGGCCTTCAGAGTGGGGAGTCGCTGAGGATGACCTGAGGGTCCTCAGGGGGAACCTCATCGTGGGTGTGTGCTCTTTGTCTCAATGGCACCCATCCTCTGTGGAGCCACTCTAATTCTGCTCCTGTGTTTGGAGGGGCTGTCAATCAGGGTGCTCCGTTCACACCTCCCACCTCTGGGGAGGGCATACTACCCAGGTTGACCAATCAGAGTATCCCAATCTCCCTGACCACACTGATTGGTTCAAGGGATGGCATGTGACTCAAGGCAAGCCAATCAGAATCTTCTTCTGCTGGAGCCCGTTCATAGCCACACACACCCTTGAATTTTCCAATCTGGTGAGACTGCCCAATGCTTTATTTATTTATTTATTTATTTATTTATTTATTTATTTATTTATTTTTGCTTAAGGCAGTTTGGATTTCCGTGCGTTTTACCTATAAAGTCTTAAACACCGGTTCCATGTCAAAACGGGCCTTCTAGTTCTTGTATTCGGTCCTGCCTCTCTCCAGCATTGCATTAAAACAACAGCAAAAAAAAAAAACAAAAAAAAACTAACATGCAAAGCAACATTTGTTTCAAACCACTGAACATCTTTAGACTCTTGGGGAGAAAGATGCCAAAAGGGTTCCAGTCCTAATATCAAGCAAAAAAGTTTTAAAATCCCTTTTCTCCACCTCTCTCTTCAGATAGCGCATATTCAGAACAGCAGCTGGCCCCTAAGCTCGCTCCTTTCTTCAAACGCACCATTAGCTCTTAGCTTTCCCTCCTCTCCTGCCTTCCCCATGTCCACCCACCTACCTTGCTGCTCTTTGCCCGCCCAGCAGAGAGAAAGAGGCTGTGACTCCTCATGTGGTTATGTGGTTTGACACATGTTACTTTCAGGGTCCGTGGAAGACGCGTGACCATAAAATCCCACCTGCAGAGAGAGACATGACCATGTAGTCACACTTTCAGAAGATGCTGAGGTCTCTCAACCAGGAGTCACATGCCACGATTAGCTAGGTACACATTTAGCAAGGGGCTGAGCTGTTTGGGGCATCTGGAATTGTGTTCAACTGAGCCCCAGTTCTGTTACTCACTCTATTTTTTAAGAGGTTCTATTTATTTTTTAGTATATTTTTATTGATTTCAGAGAGGAAGGGAGAGAGAGAGAGAGAGAGAGAGAGAGAGAGAGAGAGAGAGAGAAAGAGAGAAACATCAATGATGAGAGAGAATCATTGATCAGCTGCCTCCTGCACACCCCCTATGCAACCCGGGCACGTGCCCTTGGCCAAAATAGAACCTGGGACCCTTCAGTCCACAGACCGATGCTCTATCCACTGAGCTAACTGGCTAGGGCTGTTACTCTTAAAAGAGTACCTTCTATGTGCCAGGCCCTGAGGCTATATCCAGGAAACAGAGATATTAAAGGCACAAAAATGATTTCCAGGAAACGGTGACTAAATACTATCAAGGAGACTTACATGGGGATTGGAAACAAATCGGAGCTGGAGTTAAGGGCGCCTCCCTGAGAAACATGTACCAGCATCACCGTCTCCACCTAATAATCCCGTCCAGAGAGGAATCTGCCACTCCCCTGACTGCCACACCTTGCCCCTCGTGAGAGTTTCGTGCTGTGGTCTCTGCAAGTCAGGAAGTGAAAGAGGCTGGGGATTTTATATTTGCCTGGCCCAACCATCTGGAGGCTGCATAGCAGAAGTTTTGAGCCCACAGGTTTTGGGGACAGCCAGACGGACAGCCAGACGGAGGTCTGAAACCCAGCCCTGTCACTAACCAGCGTGTGACCTTCGGCAAGCAACGTGACCTCTCAGAGTCTCACTTGTTTTTTGTTTGTTTATTTTTAAATATATTTTATTGATTTTTTACAGAGAGGAGGAGAGAGGGATAGAGAGTTAGAAACACCGATGAGAGAGAATCATCGATCAGCTGCCTCTTGCACACCCCCTACCAGGGATGTGCCCGCAACCAATGTACATGCCCTTGACCGGAATCGAACCTGGGACCTTTCAATCCGCAGACCAACGCTCTACCACTGAGCCAAACCGGTTTCGGCAAGAGAGTCTCACTTGTTAACAGGGGCTATTAAAACCTCCTCCCGGGGATTGTTGGGAGGATTAAATGCCACAATATAGGTAAAGTGTACTTCCTGCCGCATCACAAAGTCTCAACAAATAATAATGCCCCTGAGTGCTGTTTTAGGTAGAGAGAGCTCAATAGAGACGTGTCCATCCTATTCCAGAATGGACTTACGATCAGTGTTTGAGATGGTGGAAAGAAACTGACCAGCACACTGAGGACAGGTGTAGGGCCCATGTCGGGGGGACTGGCTGAGATTTTCTTGAACCTGCATCCAAGATGACTTTTTCCTTAAGGTTTTGAGAGATGCAACTTACCCAAGTTTGTGATCACAAAATGTCCTCTTATACAGGTTGGGGCAAACGCTGGTTTACAGTTGTTCCTATGGAAAATCCTATATAATAAAAGGCTAAAATGCAAATAGACTGAACTTCAGAACGACCAGTTGCTATGACATGCACTGACCATCAGGGGGCAGACGCTCAATGCAGGCGCTGCCCTCTGGTTGTCACTGCACTAACACGGGGAGTGCCGCTCAGCCAGAAGCCGGACTCATGGCTGGTGAGCGCAGTGGCAGTGGCAGGAGCCTCTCCTGCCTCCGTGGTAGTACTAAGGATGTCCTACTGACAGCTCAGGCCTGCGGGGGGAGCAGGCCTAAGCCATTAGTCAGACAACCCCTGAGGGCTCTCAGACTGCGAAAAGGCATAGGCCTGGCTGAGGGAACACCCTCCCCCTGTGCGCGATGTCATGCACCAGGCCTCTAGTAATACAATAATCCGTAACAATACAAGAATAAACCCTTGTTTTGCCTACTCACAACTGTAAACGGACTTTTGCCCCACCTTGTATGGATGCACCAAGGCACCCAGACACACGTTTCCTATCGAGAATCGATGGGGTGGAGGGAAAGGGAGAGCAAGCGAAATGAGCAGGTGCCACATGCAGACCAACGTCACGCCAGCAGAGCCGGTAAGGTCCCACCGCAGAAATGCTCCCGCCCGGTGGGGTGCTGGGCCGGGAAGGGCTGCGGTGGGTTAATGAAGTTGTAATCCAAGGAAAGCTGGAGCTGCTCGCTGCACCACAGCCACCCGTCGAATGATGTGGGGCACAGGCGAGGAAAGCAATGTCATCAAAAAGCCAACCAGCCAGGAAGGTGGCAGACTAGCATCCCAAAGAACCTTCTGGAGAAAGTACAGAATGTAGGCTCACTTATGTCAGGGAAAGTGGGGAAAGGGGGAGACTTTTGAGCTCAGAAGGTAATTGGTCACCACAGACATCTGGACCTTAGGAAAGGTCCAAGAAGATTGTGACACTTCTTTGCATTGGTCACCTAGCTGTGGCCGCCGGCATGAGGTTCCTATAAATCTTTAAATAAACACTCTACAGATGAGAATCCTCTAGGGATAAGCCTACCTCCTATGGGCAGGACTAGGAGGTTACTGATATACTTGTTAATGGAACTGGGCAGGCTCAGTCCAGATGGAGTCAGAGAGACTGATTATTTTATTCTGCTACAAAGTCATAATTTCAGAAGGAAGTCCAAGAAACGTGAAAGAGCGTGCCTGCCACGTGAGGCCCCTTTCCTTGCCTTTGAGGTCCAGCCATGGCCCCTGCGAGCCCCTGTGAGGAAGTACCGATTGGGCTGAAGGCATGATGCAAACCCCAGGGCTCCCGTGACGTTTCTGAATGTTGGCACCCAGGGCCAAACTCGGGTCAACGTTGGGACCCAGAAAGTTCTGTGAAAGTGCATGCTCTCTCCCAAGAACTGCTGGGATCCAAGCGAGAGCCAGCACCTGCGACAGAGACTTCTCTCTGCTGCCCGCAGGTCTGGTCCTAGTTCAGGGGCTCGGTCACAGCTGCACTGTGGTCCCCGGCCCGGCCCAGAGGCAGAGGCGCCTGCGTAAGCTCTCTGGGCTCTCAGAACGGCAGTTCCCTCATCTGTAAAGGCCCCAGGCCTGTTTGGCTCAGTGGATAGAGCGTCAGACTGCGGATATCGATATTTCTCACTGTCTTTCCCTCTCTCTAAAAATCAATGGGAAAATATCCTCAGGGAGGATTTATAACAAAAAGAAGAGGCGGTGCCTCCTTTAAGCATTGTGGAAGGACAGAAAAGAATATATTTAATAAAAGAGCTATGATTATTTTTAGAATAAAAGTGACTTTTCTCGTTGGAAAATTGAAAATCACACCATTGAAAATGTATAAAAATAAACATATGCAGAAAGAAGAAATTTTAAAAAGTTCTCATCAGCCCTACCAGGTTTGGCTCAATGGATAGAGCATCGGCCTGCAGACTGAAGGGTCCCGGGTTCGATTCCGGTCAAGGGTCCATCCCCAGTGGGGTTGTGCAGGAGGCAGCCGATCAATGACTCTCTCTCATCATTGATGTTTCTAGCTCTCTCTCTCCCTCTTCCTTCCTCTCTGAAATCAATAAAAACATATTAAAAATAAATAAAAAGTCCTCATCACCCAGAGGTAACAACCATCAACATATTGGTGTATACCCTCTCAAAGCTGTTACTCGTGCCTACAGACAGACTTTTTATTTATTTATTTATTTATTTATTTATTTATTTATTTATTTATTTTAATGGGCCCATATTGAAATATAGTGGCAGCCACACTTTGGTAAAAACTGCTGTTTGAATTTTAACCCTTCTAGTTTGGCTCTTGCACCTGATTAAACACGGTGTGTGTGTGTGTGTGTGTGTGTGTGTGTAAAAAAAGCTACTTACCTTAGCTTTCAGGTGGAGACTTGGAGGCTAACGCAATTTTCCCTTGCCTGGGTCCAGGAGCACAGGAGAGTAATTCCCACTGACTCAGTAACCTTCAAAGATAGAAACTGTAGATAACCTCTGAGCTCTGCTTCTATGTTATAGGGTATTGCAGGATAGGGCCACATTCCAATGTCCAGCAGGACGTGACTAGCAACGACCCTGCTGGGCTATCTCCAGTCTTTGGAATGTAGTCTTTAGGATTTAGAACAAAGGAAAATTCCTATGGTTTGAACCTTTAAAAGGGACTGCCTACCCCTGAGACGGGGCAGTCGTGTGGAGGCCACCTGCGTGCGGTGCTCTTGCGTCTGACCTGCCAGATATTTCAATACATCTTTGCCTGCTTTTTAATTAATCATCAGCCTCCGGTGGTCTTATTTTGAACCCAAGTTCGACCCCATAACAATATTTTGGTGGTACTCTAACCGACAACCAAGGGGTCCGGGCTGCCTGTCACTACTTCAGCCAACTCAGCAGAGGCGGGGTTGAGTCATATCTGAGCGTTTATTCCCATAATGCCTGCCGCAGGATGGGAGAGCAGCAGGTCATCCACAAACATCTGCTCTGCCTCTTCCCATAACTCAGCTGCTGATGCCGGGTAGGACGAAGAGGAGGTGGGAAAGCAGGAACTGCAGGCCCAAGATAGTCACTACAGGTTACCAGTCACGTAGGGTGCCTCTGGGCGCCCGGGGCCAGATTACAGGCCTTAGGGGCTGGGGGTGGGTGGTGAAGAGCAGATCCCTCGGGACTCAATTGTTTCAGCCAAAGAGGTTGTAAACCTCTCCACAATGACAGGCAGTTCCCGGAACTCCTGGCAAGTTAGAACATGCTTTCTTTAACCAGAACAAAACAATCATGGTTCACAAAGCACGAAGAATATCTATTTCTGATTGCGAATAGCTAGTTCCCAATATTATGTTTCTGCCCTGAACAGTACTTGCTACTGAGGGAATGTATCGCAAGCCCGGGCTTTGGGAAGAAGCCCGTGGGAATGCGGAGAGCCACGGGACCAACCCCCTGGATTCCGGTAACTCGGGGAGATCAAAGCAATAATGCATTAATTGCATTAGTTGCATGATTGCTCTCCGTTAAAGCGCTTGGCTAAGTGTGGGCCCAGAACACACGCTCAGGTCCCGCGGCTGTGTCCCCGGCGAGGCTGGCTGTCCCACGGGCCCTGGACGCTCCGCGGTCCCGTTAAAAACCTCGTCCTGGGATTCCTAACGCTGATTATTAATTGAAAAAAAAACACAAAAACACTTTCCTTCTCGCACACACCGATTCACGGTCTCCGCACCCGCACCCAGGCTCCGGCGAAAACAGCCAAGTGCACGCGCCAGGGAGCCCGGAGCCCAGAGCCCAGAGCCCGAGCCTCCGTCAGCCGCGGGGCGCCCCCGGGGGAAGCCCCCGCCGAGCCCCCGCCCCCGGGGTGGTCCCCGGGCCCGGCCTCCCATTGGCTGCGGGCCTGGCACCTGCGGCCGGTGAGCGGGGGCGGGGCGGTGGGCGGGGCGGTGAGCGGGGGCGGGGCGGTGGGCGGGGCGGTGAGCGGGGGCGGGGCGGGGCGGGGGCCCGGCGGTGAGCGGGGGCGGGGCGGGGGAGGAGCGAGGCGGGGGCGGGGGCGGGGCGGGGCGGTGAGCGGGGGCGGGGCGAGGCGGGGGCGGGGGCCCGGGGGTGAGCGGAGGCGGACCCGGCCCTCCGGGCGCCGGAGACGGGCCGACATGACCGGGCCCGGGCGCTGGGCCCTCCTGCTGCTGTGCCTGCTGCGGCCCGCCGGAGGTAGGGGTGCCGGAGGTGAGGGTGCGGGGAGGGGCGGGGTACGGCCCGCTGGAGGTAGGGGTGCGGGGGGGGGGTACGGTCCGCTGGAGGTAGGGGTGCGGGGGGGGGCGCGGTCCGCTGGAGGTAGGGGTGCGGGGGGGGGGCGCGGTCCGCCGGAGGTGAGGGTGCGGGGGGGGGTACGGTCCGCTGGAGGTAGGGGTGCGGGGGGGGGGTGCGGTCCGCTGGAGGTGAGGGTGCGGGGGGGGGGTACGGTCAGCTGGAGGTAGGGGTGCGGGGGGGGTGTACGGTCCGCTGGAGGTAGGGGTGCGGGGAGGGGCGCGGTCCGCTGGAGGTGAGGGTGCGGGGGGGGGGGTACGGTCCGCTGGAGGTGAGGGTGCGGGGGCGCGGGAGAGTACGGCCCGCTGGAGGTAGGGGTGCTGGGCGGCGCGGTCCGCTGGAGGTGAAGGTACGGGGAGATGCGGGGGGGTGGGGGCCCGCGGGACGCCCGGGCGAGCGCGTCCACCCTCGGACCCGAGCTCGGAGCAGGGAGGGGCGTGGCCGGAGCCTCGGGGCTGCAGTGGGCGCTGGCCGCCTGGCCCACCCACCGGAGCCTGGATGTTCCTTTCCACCGGAACCCCGTTTCTGAATGCCAGCGCGGCTCCCGGGGAGCGGGGGAGAGACCGATGTAAACCGCTGCATTCATTCCTATCGTGCATTTTAGGGGTCCCCCCGACCCCCACCCCGGGGTCCTGCCCGCCACGTTCACCCCGCGCTGAGCCTCCCCGGGGGGAGTCAGACCGGGGCCTGCCTGCCCGGCAGCCCCCACCCCCTGCGGGGCGTCAGGTGCGCCCCTCGGCCTGAGGGAGAGGAGTCCTGGGGTGACTCTGTCCTAAGCCCCTTCTTTTCTTTTTCTTTTAATATATATTTTATTGATTTTTTTACAAAAATCGGGACTGTTTTAAAATGCTGTGGGACGCGGGACAAATTGTTAAAAATCGGGATGTCTGGTCACCTTAATTTAGAGACTTTTTAAAAAAATATATTTTATTGATTTTTTACAGAGAGGAAGGGAGAGGGATAGAGAGCTAGAAACATCAATGAGAGAGAAACATCGACCAGCTGCCTCTTGCACACCCCCTACTGGGGATGAGCCCTCAACCAAGGTACACGCCTCTGACCGGAATCAAACCCGGGACCTTTCAGTCCACAGACCGACGCTCTATCCACTGAGCCAAAGCGGTTTCAGCAGAGACAACTTTCATGGAGCAACTTGTTTTTGCTGGGCACCACGTCATCCTATTTAAGCTTTACAGCCAGCCCAGGCGTCCTTTGACGTAGAGATTACTTTCTCCCTTTTCTGTGGTAGAAAACGGAGGCTCAGAGAGCAATGAATTGCCCAGGAAGGAGGCAGAGGTGGGACACAGACCGGGGAAGGCAGGCTGAAGCCATCCTGGTGGGCCCTGCCTGTGGCTTGGGCGGTTGGCACAGGGCTGTCCAGCTACTGAGGTCCGCTCAGGGGTGCCCCAGCCCCTGGCGCCTGCCTCCCAGCAGGAAGTGTCTTTGCAGCTGATGAGGGACAGCGTAAGGGAGGGGAGGAGGGGTCCTCTGGCTCCCAGTGTCACGGTCAAGCTGAGTTCCTTTCTTGTCTAGACATAACTGAGCTTTCCCCACGAGACCTTTATTCATTTTATTTTTTAAAAAAAAATATATTTTTATTGATTTCGGAGGGGAAGGGAGAGGGAGAGAGAGAAACGTCAATGATGAGAACCATTGATTGGCTGCCTCCTGCACGCCCCCTACTGGGGATGCTGCCTGAACTCCAGGCATGTGCCCTGACTCGGAATCAAACAGTGACCTCCTGGTACATAGGTCGATGCTCAACCACTGAGCCACACCGGCTGGGCTCCCGAGGGATTTTTTAATTTATGCAACACAACCTGTGGTGTGATGGGTTAGGGCAGTGGCCGGCAAACTCATCAGTCCGCAGAGCCAAATATCAACAGGACAACAATTGAAATTTCTTTTTGGAGAGCCGAATATTTTAAACTTAAACTTCTTCTGACGGCACGTCTTCAAAATAGACTCGCCCAGGCCGTGGCACTTTGTGGAAGAGCCACACTCAAGGGGCCAAAGAGCCGCAGGTGTGCCGACCACGGAGTTAGGGTGAAGTTCAGCTGGTTCCAGGTTCACATCCTGGCTCCCACACAAACTAGCTGTGTAGCCTCGAGCGAATGATTCACCGTCTGTCTCCAGGCCTAGTGCCCCCCCACCCCCTCCCCCCCCTCCACAGAGGGGAAGTGACACTACCCCACGGGCAGTTCGTCCTCAGACCTGATTGAGGTTTCTGGGTAAAATGCCAGAACCGCGTCTGGCGGCTGTTGGAAGCTCAGAAAAGGGCAGCTGCTCTAGTGGGCAGCCTTCTCCCCTGTGGCCACGCTCACGCGTTGGCCTCCATCCCAGTTGTCTGCTGGAAAATCCGCACCAGCCTCCCAGCGAGCCGTTTCCAACGCAAGGACACGGGCACCCCTATTGGGGCCTGGAAGGCCGGGGTAGGGAGCCCAGCGGAGAGCCGTCCGTAGGACCGGCCTGTCTCCCCAAAGCCCTCTGTAACCTGTTCTGCCATCTGGGTGGGTTTCTGCCAGGGCCCAGGGCGCACTGCAGGGCCCTGGTTCTCCCTGGGCCCGCAGGCGCCTGCAGGGCAGGGATGGAGTTGTTTTCTCCTCTGAAACCTTGGCACACAGTGGCCCCTAGACATCGCTGACCAATAACGGCCCATTGACGTGGGGAGAATGAATCTGAACAGGCCCCGTGCGGAGGCCGTGTGGTCAGGAGCTCAGACTTCAGGGTTGGCTAGGCCTCCATTTGAGTTCTGACTCCACAGCTCAGGGGTGGGGTAGCTGACAGGGCCTCCGTGGCCTCGCCCACAATGTGATGCTCACGATTAGTACCAAATGCCTGGGGCAGTGGTCGGCAAACTCATGAGTCCGCAGAGCCAAATACCAACGGGTCAACGACTGACATGTCTGTTGAGAGCCAAGTTGTTGTTTTTTTTTTTAAACTTAAACTATATAGATAGGTACATTGTTATTAACTGAATTAGGGTACTCCTGAGCTGGCCTTTTCTAAAAACTCAAGGGGCCAAAGAGCTGCATGTGGCTTGTGACCACAGTTTGCCGACCACTGATCTAGGGGAGTGGGGAGGTTTGAAAGAGGAAATGCAGGCAATGTAGTTAACACAGTGCCTACCACGTAGTTAGGACACAATACACATCCGCCGCTAGCATCACCACTTCTTGGAGGAGTCAGGGAAGGCTCCCTGGAGGAAGTGGCATTCGAATGGAGTCTTTAAAAGATTAGACGATGGTCCTGGCCAGTGTTCTCAGTGGTTAGAGCACTGGCCTGCACACCAAAGGATTGCAGGTTTGATTCCTGGTCAAGGGCCCATACCTGGGTTGTAAGTTCCAGCCCCAGCCCCAGGGGGGGCACGTGTTGGAGGCAACCAATCGATGTGTCTCTCTCACATCAATGTTTCCCTCTCTCTGTCTGTCTGTCTGTCTCTCTCTTCCTCCCTCCCACCCTTGCACTCTCTCTTTAATAAAATCAATAGAAAAAAATATCCTCAGGTGAGAACTAACAAAAACAAATAGATGAGATGCTGAATGCCTGGCAGTCAAAGACGCCTGGGTTCAGAGGCACCCAAAGAACTCGGCGTTTCTTGAGAAGGTCAGGAGGGAGGACTGGCGCAGCCGAGAGCCTGTGGGGAAGAGGCCAGCCGGAGGGCCAGGCTGGGCCGGGCCGGGCAGGGCCTCAGGGCTGTGATAAGGACGGTGGACTTTATTCCGCAGGCCAGGGCAGGGCATGGCCTGGGCAGTTGTGTAATCAGATGCACATGTCAGAGAGTGTTCTCAGCGGGACAAGGGGAAGTGAGGGTGGGCGGGGAACGTGTCCCCCAGACCGCAGTGCTGGCTGCTCGTGGCTGTTCCCAGTGCGCGCCTGGCGTGCCTGAGGAACAGCCGAAAGGCCAGTGGGGCCGGAGGAGAGGGAGCAAGGGGCAGACGGGCGGGGCAGCGCGGGGCAGGATCTGACTTCCACTTGAACGTCTGCTGTCGTGTGGAGACAAGGTTGGGAGCAGGAAGCCCCACTGGAAGGTCTTCAGAATCATCCAAGGTACCCCAGGATTGGTTCGGATATTTTATTTCTTAATTTATTTTATTTATTTATTTATTTATTTAATTTTTTTTTCCAGAGAGGAAGGGAGAGGGATACAGAGCTAGAAACATCGATGAGAGAGAAACATCCATCAGCTGCCTCCTGCACGCCCCCACCTGGGGTTGTGCCCGCAACCAAGGTACATGCCCTTGACCAGAATCGAACCCGGGACCCTTCAGTCCACTGGCCGACGCTCTATCCACTGAGCCACACCGGCCAGGGCCTGGCTCAGATATTTATTGTGCATCTACTACGTGCAGGGTCCATTGCAGGCGGGCTCTGGGACGTGGCTGGGAACCCGACAGAGCACCTGCTCACGCAGACCCTGGGGCTGTCCCCTCCTGTCGCCGGGAGACCCAGATGGCCCTGCTCTGTGGTCTCCTGGGACCCTCTGGGGGCAGAGTGGGCAGGAGCTCGGGGGCAGGTGGGCTGCTAGGCCTGGGGAGGGTACGAGGCTGCAGAACAGCCACTCTGGTGTGGCCATCACAGGGACCCCCAGCCTCCACCACGGCCCCCACGCCTCAGCCACCAGAGGCTCCTGGTTCCTAACCCGCCACGCGGCTCTGCAGCTCCGAAAGGCCCAGGTCAGGATGAGCCCTGAGCTCCGGGCCTCACGCCTCTTTCTCCCCCGCAGGGAGGCCCCCCCTGGCCCCTCCCCAGAATGTGACGCTGCTCTCCCGGGACTTCGGCGTGTACCTGACGTGGCTCCCCGGGCCCGGCAACCCCCAGGACGTGACCTATCAAGTGGCCTATCAGAGGTGAAGGGGAGCCTCCGGCCGGTGGAGGGAGCCTGAGGGGGTGGCAGGGGTGGGAGGGCCTTCCTGGGGAAGCTGCTCTCCATGGGGCAGCCTTGGCCGGCTCTCTGGGTCCCCCAGGAGATGGCATGAGGCAGGTACCGGGAGAGGGCGCTGGGTAACGGTCTGGAGGTGGGGATGGTGCTGAGCGAAGAGCAGTGCCCAGGGGATGGGCCTGCCCGGGGTTGAGGGTGGATCTTTGAGAAAAGTCGGAGCAGGGCTTGGGTGGAGCGACTGGATTCCTGGGGGCCTGGATTCAGGGCTTGGAGGTGTTCGGGCCGATGAGGGGGGCAGGGGTCTCCTGCAGAGCCCGTGCGGGGCATCCGTCACTAGACGATCACCCTGTTCCCCACGGAGCCTGCGCACAGCCTCCTCGCCAGCGTCCTTCCCAGCGTGGCAGGCCAGGCAGCCCCTGCCCACCCAGAGGCAACGGAAGATGCCCACGGCTTCCCCGTCTTGGCACATGGACGGGAGCCACGGGAGGGTCTGTAGCGGGAGAGGAAGCGGGTCAAAGCTCACGCTCCGGAGGCTTGATCTCCCATTGGGGAGGAGGAGGGCGCAGGGAGGGGAGCACGCTGCCCTGGGCTCAGGGCCCCGTCCGCCTGCCGCGGGGCAGAGCCTCCAGGAGTGTGTCGCTTCCTCCCCGCGTCACCAGCCAGGGCTGCGCTTCCCGGCTGTACAGGCCAGGAAGCCGCCTGGGGAGCTGCCGCGATAGGTCACGTCCAGGAAGCTGGCGACGGAGCCAGAAGGAAATCCCAAGTCTGTCTGACCCCAGAGTTGGTGCTCTTCCTATCCCATCTCCGTCCCTCTGCCCTTAGCACCCAGGTGTGAGTGACGGGGGCCTGGCTCGGAGGACAGGCTGCAGGAGAGCTTTCCGGAGAAGGAGCCGTGCAGAGCTGTGTCCGGAGGCAGAGAGCACCTAACACTGTTGTGTGCGTGCGTGCGTGCGTGCGGTTAGGTCAGCCCTGAGGCAATGCATTAACCAAATTTAATCTCCCACGGTCTTTGGAGGAAGGAGGCGGGGGCTCCACTCTGCACCATGAATGCCTTTTGCTCAGGGTCACACGGCTGGAAAGAGTGGGGCTGGGCCCTAACCAATTTGGCTCGGTGGATAGAGGATCGGCCTGTGGACTGAAGGGCCCCAGGTTCGATTCCAGTGAAGGGCATGTACCTTGGTTTCGGGCACATCGCAAGTAGGGGATGTGCAGGAGGCAGCTGGTTGATGTTTTAAGCTCTCTATCCCTCTCCATTCCTCTCTGTAAAAAAAAATCAATAGCCGAAACCAGTTTGGCTCAGTGGATAGAGCATCGGTCTTCGGACTGAAAGGTCCCAGGTTCAATTCTGGTCAAGGGCATGTACCTTGGTTGCGGGCACATACCTGGTAGGGGATGTGCAGGAGGCAGCTGGTCGATGTTTCTCTCTCATCGATGTTTCTAACTCTCTATCCTTCTCTCTTCCTCTCTGTAAAAAAATCAATAAAATATATTTAAATAAAAAATATATATTTTTTAAATCTTAAAAAAAATTAAAGAGTGGGGCTGTGGTAAGTGGATTAAAGAGCTCGAAGGCCACCCTCTGGACCTTTGCGATATTTGCCTTCTCATTTGTACTGCCTAAACACCTGTGAGATCTGCAGAACGGTCCTATTCTAATTGTATCATTTTTATTCTATAGTGGGAATTATTTTAGAAAGAGGTGCTTTCTTTATGGTATTGGATCTTCAGAGGTACTTTCAAACAGGAAAGACAGGAGCCCTGCTTGGGCTCCCCCTCCCTCTCCCCTTTTATTTACCAGTTTTCAAGATAATTTGGTTCTCTGTCACCTCCCAAATAGTCATGGACTCCTTTTTCTTTTTATTATTCTTATGAATTCAAGTTGTTTGAACATGCCTGATGGTTTCCATCTGTGGGAACTCATTCTTCTCAGTGGAGCTTGGCCAAGTTCAAAGCACTCACCTTGGCTCCTGAGTGCTTTGAACTTGACCCCAGTCGCCTTTGGTATCTTTTGTTGTTATGACAAGATGTTTCAGGCTCATTTGCACGATTTCTAACCTAAAACCTGAAATCAGCCACAACCAAGCTTTCTTTAGCCACACTCTTGGTATGCTCTCCAAAGTCTGCTTTCTCGCTTCCTGCGATATGCATAAGCTGAAAATTTTTCAAATCTCCCATTTTTTAACCGTTCCTTCTATTTATTGCTCTTCTCCCTCCTCATTTTACCACAAGCAGAAAGGAGAAAACCAAGTTACATCTTCAACACTTTCCATTGAAACCTCCTCAGCTGAACACTAAGTTCATCACTTCTTTTAAAATGTATATATTTTTTTATTGATTTTTTTTTCACAGAGAGGAACTAACTCTATTTTTCATAGAGAGTTAGAAACACCAATGAGAGAGAAACATCAATCAGCTACCTCCTGCATACCTCCCAATGGGGATGTGCCCACAACCAAGGTAAATGCCCTTGACCGGAATCGAATTTGAGACCTTTCTTTCAGTCTGCAGGCTGACGCTCTATCCACTGAGCCAAACCGGTTAGGGCCCAAGTTCATCATTTCTAACTTCTACTTTCCAAAAAACACTAGAACGAGATTCAACCATGCTCTTTGCCTCTTTTTTTTTTTTTTTTTTTCCCCTGGGATTTTGATCCAAACTAGTTATTTATAAAAAGACATGTAAGGGACAGTGGTGAAATCTAAACCCAGGCTGAACACTGACATTATGGAATTTTCAGTAACTTTCATAGGTGGATGCTAGTCCTGTGGTTCTGCAGCTCCTTGCCTCTTTATAGCAAGGTTCACCTTTCCTTCATTTCCAATAAGACATTCCTCCTTCCCACCGGAGGTCTCCCCAGAACCACCTGGAACCCCATATTCCTGCCCACAGTCTTTTCAAGGCAGTCTTGACTTTTTCCCACAATGCACCTCAAAACTCGGCCAGCCTCTACCCATGACCCAGTTCTAAAACCGCTTCCACCTTTTCCAATATTTGTTGCATCAGCACCCCACCATGGTGCCGAAACCTGAGGGTGTTTAGCTTAGCCTGCTAGGGCTGCCACAGCAAAATACCATAAACTGGGGGGTGGGAGCAAGGCTTAAACAACGGAAATTCGTGTCTCACAGATCTGGAGGCTGGCAGTCCAAGATCAAGGTGTTGGTGTGTTTGCTTTCTCCGGAGGCCTCTCTCCCGGGCTTGCAGGTGGCCACCTCCTCACCTGGCCTTCCCTCTGTCCCTGCTGTCCCTCCCTCTTCTTTTAAGAACACCAGTCTTCAACCTATGACCATGTTTAACATTAATAACATCTTTAAAGGGCCGGTCCCCAAATACCGCAGCCTCACCTTATTCGTGGTTTTGCTTTCGGATGGGTTTCAGTTACACAGCTCAAAAACACTACGTGGAAAATTCCAAAAACAAACACTTCCTCAGTGTTACCTGGCACGCCGTTCTGAGGAGCGTGATGCAATCTGGCACCACCACCCCCGCTCCATTCCAGGACATGAACAACCTGACCCGGCATATCCACGCTGTGTTCGCCGCCCACCTCTGAGTCCCTCAGCGGCCGTCTCCATGACCAGTTTGGTTGTCAGAGCTACAGAGACCACACTCACATAACTTTTATTATCATGTAGTGTCATGGTAATATCATTCGGTATTAGTTATTATTACTCTCTCACTGTTTCTAATTTGTAAATTAAACTTTATCAAAGATGTGTACGTGTAGGAAAAGAGACATGATACTATCGGCAGTTTCAGGCATCTCCTGGGCGTCTTGGAACGCATCCCCCTCAGATAAGGGGAGACTACTCTGCAGGCACGCTGGGGGTTAGGGATTCAACGCTGTGGCTTACCCACTTTGTTCCGTTTGTCCTCTGTGTGTTCATTAGACAAACTTCGATAATTATTTGTTCATTTTTTTATATTTTTCATTATTTATCTTTGTTTGATTGTTAATTGCTTAGTTGTATTAAGATTTTTTTTTCTCACTGTAATTATGGGTTTTCTGTTTTTTCCTGTAGTTTGTCTATTTTTGCTCCAAAATATATCCTGAATTCAACCCCTTCTCTCGGATCATGGCGGCATGATCCTTGCTGGTTTCCCAGTAATTTTCTAAAAACATAGATTAGCCCTAGCTGGTTTGGCTCAGTAGATAGAGTATTGGCCTGCTGACTGAAGGGTCCCAGATTCGATTCCGGTCAAGGGCATGTACCTTGGTTGCGGGCACATCCCCAGTAGGGGGTGCACAGGAGGAAGCTGATGGATTATTCTCTCTCATTGATGTTTCTAACTCTTTATCCCTCTCCCTTCCTCTCTGTAAAATATCAATAAAAATATATTTTAAAAGAATAGAAACATAAATTTGATCAGTCCCCTGTTCAGAACCTCCCCGTGGCTTCCGATCACACTTGGAATGAAAGCCAGACTCCTGACCAGGACGGTGTGGCCACCTGCTCTGCCCAGGCCCCTCCCCACCCTCACCCTCGTCTGTGCACAGCTTCCTCCTCCCTGGCCTCCTGGCTCTCGTCCGGATCCTCCCCATCGCAGGGCTTTTCCTTTTGCCGGTCCTCCCTCCCGGGCCTTCACCTGACGCCCCTCCTGTCGCTGTGGCCTCCGCGGTCCTGAGCCGCCTTTAGAGAACAGCCACTGCTGCTGTGGCCACCGCCCTGACCAGGACTTAATCTGGTTAATGTGCCAGGCATCCCTCCTCTCCTCCCGCCAGCGCGCAGGTTCCCGAGGGCCTCGTCGGTCACGCATGGCCGTTCCCCCAGGAAGGATGCCCAGAGCTCAGGTCTCTGAGCTCAGCGTTCTCAGGAGGTCGGAGTCGTGGGCCTGCGTGTCCCCCTCTGACACCCACACAGCCCCCAGCAGGGTGCCTGGCACACAGCAGGGGGTCGGTCCAGAAGTGCCCGGACGAACAAATGTGCAAAATTGTTGCAGTAGCAGCCACCATGACACAGCACAGGGGAGGAGCCCGGGGCTCAGGGCTGTTCCCTGCAGAGAGTCCCAGGGCTGGTGAGGGCCGGAGCCACAGTTCCCACCCGCGCTCACGTGTCTCTCCAGAGCCTGAACTGGAGAGACGGACAGACAGACGGAGGACAGAGGGGTGGATGCGCGGGGGAAAGACGAGTGATCCCTTGTCCTGTAAGTCCCCGTGTTCCAGGAAGCTGCATCCACGGCCCAATGCGCCTCTGTTTCCTCGCTCAGCTTCCTGGCAAACCCCAGACGGTGGCGGAAAGTGAGAAAGTGCGCCCGAACCACAGAGCTGACGTGCTCCCTGATGTGCCTGGAGAAGCAGGATCTGTTCAACAAGTTCAAGGGCCGCGTGCAGGCGGTTGCCCCCGGCACCAGGTCCCCCTGGGTGGAGTCCAAGTACCTGGAGTACCTTTTTGAAGGTGCGTCTGTGCATCGGGGACTGGGTGGGAGGTCCTCTGTCCAAGCACCTGGCTCAGTGGCACGGCCGTGCGACCGTCTGTCCCCCACTTCCCCGGGGCAGCGCCCTGGCCGCGGCCCGGGTTCAAGCAGCCTGACTTCATGGCAGGGAATTCGGGCCACAACGCCGCAATTCAGCCGGTACCTCTTCTTTTTTTAATATATTTTATTGATTTTTTACAGAGAGGAAGGGAGAGAGATAGAGAGGTAGAAACGTTGATGAGAGAGAAACATCGACCAGTTACCTCTTGCACACCCCCTACCGGGGATGTGCCCGCAACCAACGTACATGCCTCTGACCGGAATCGAACCCGGGACCTTTCAGTCCACAGACCGATGCTCTACCACTGAGCCAAACCGGTTTTGGCAGTTTTTATATTTCATTTTTTCCTAATTTCTTATATATATATAATTTTTTAAAATTGATTTCAGAGAGAAAGGAAGAGGGAGAGAGAGATAGAAACATCCATGATGAGAGAGAACTATGGATCGGCTGCCTCCTGCAAGTCCCCCCACTGAGGATCGAGCCCACAACCCAGGCATGTGCCCTTGACCGGAATCAAACGCGGGACCTTTCCGTTCGCAGGCCCACCCTCTATCCACTGAGCCACACCAGCTAGGGCTCCCCCTAATTTCTTTCAGTTCCTGCAGGTCAGGACCCATGGAGGCCTCATCTCCCTGTTCCCTCAGCTCCTTGCCCAGAGCGTCACACATGGTCCCTGTGCCCGGACTCGGACCCTCAGCACTGTGAGACAACAGATGTGGCTGCTTTACGCCACCACGTTGGCGGTGATGTGTGGGAGCAGCCATAGGAAGCCGGTGCATAAGGGCAGGATTCTGGCAGGTTTACTACGAGTGTGGCCTGGTCATTTCACCTCCCTAAGCCTCAGCGTGCCCTTCTGTAAAATGGGACTAGTGCTGTCCTCTCCAGGATCACGGCAGGGCTTTAAAAAAATGCCAAAACCCGTTTGACTCAGTGGATAGAGCGTCGGCCTGTGGACTGAAGGATCCCAGGTTCGATTCCGGTCAAGGGCATGTACCTTGGTTGCGGGCACATCCCCAGTGTGGGATCTGCAGGAGGCAGCTGATCGAAGTTTTTAACTCTATCCCTCTCCTTTCCTCTCTGTAAAAAATCAATAAAATATATTAAAAAATAAATAAATAAAATAAAATAATACAATAAAATAAAATAATAAAATAAAATAAATAAAATAAAGTAAAATGGCTGGCAGGCTCCTGCTGCACAGGAGGTGTCTGACAAGCACCAGGGCCCGCTCCCCTCTCCCGGACCGCGCTCTGGGCTGGGCGAGGAGCAGGCTCCCCTGGAGGCAGGCCGTGGGCGCCCCGCGGCCTGGAGCGTCCTGACACATCCTGTTCTGTTTCCGCAGTGGAGCCAGCCCCGCCCATCCTGGTGGTCACTCAGACAGAGGAGGTCCTGAAGGTCAATGCTACCTACCAGCTGCCCCCCTGCATGCCCCCGTCGGACCTGAAGTACCAGGTGGATTTCTGGAAGGAGGGCACTGTGAACAAGGTGGGAAGCCCCTCTCCTGCTCCCGACTTGTGCCCCCTTCCTCCACAGCCCCACCGAATCCCGCTGCTCCTCACCCTCCCGGCCTCCCGCCCGCACGCCTCCTCCGGGAAGCCTCCCTGCATACCCTTCGCCATGGCACGTCCCTGCCCTTCTCCGCCCGCCAGGCCGAGTGCAGGGCATCCTGTCCCTGCGCCTTCTAGGTGGTCACAGCACAGCAAAAAAGTGGAAAGAATAATTTCAGTCCATTTTCTCCAATATCTCAGCATTTCTTTTTTTCTTTTTCTTTTTTTTAAATATGTTTTATTGATTTTTTACAGAGAGGAAGAGAGAGGGATAGAGAGCTAGAAACATCAATGAGAGAGAATCATCGATCAGCTGCCTCTTGCACAACCCCTACTGGGTATGTGCCCGCAACCAAGGTACATCCCTTGACTGGAATCGAACCTGGGACCTTTCGGTCCACAGGCCGACGCTCTATCCACTGAGCCAAACCGGTTTCGGCCAGCACAGCCATTTTCTAACTAATATATTGTTTAAATTTTGAAACTACTTGTGTGTTTGTTGTTGTTGTTGTTTTTTTTTTTTTTTTTTTTAAATAATAAAATCTGATTGAACTATGGTGAGCTACAGGAGGCCTGCTTGCCAAGCCACTGGATTCATTATAGGAAAAAAAAAAAAAAAAATCAGAAAATACACATAAGCTCTACAAGGAAAACCAAAAGTGTCAGAGATCACTACAAATTACGTCTTTGCTACCTGTCCAGTTTCAGACTTGTTCTCTGTGGGTGCATGTGTGTGTGTCTGTCTGTCTGTCTGTGTTTTCGGCAGGGTTGGTGTGCTTTTTAGAGGGCCAACTGTAAGTTCCTGTGGCTTTGCAGACCCTGCGGTCCAGCGGTCGCCAGCCTTTCGCACCTCGCAGAACTCCGGCTGGTGACCGCCCGCCCGCCGCTGTAGTCTGTCACGGCTCCGTAGCTCTGCATCTGTGACACGGAAGGAGCCAGAGACTACATGTAAATGAGGCTTCGGTGTTTTCCAGTGTTGCTTTTTAAAAAGCCGGCAGCCAGGTCTGCCCACAGGCTGTACGGTTGGTCGACTGACCCCATCCTTACTCCTTTTTCTTCCTCTGAACCCACACTCGCCCTCCTGACCCCCCGCGTCCTCTGGTTCCCGGGACGTACACCATTGGATGTGGCCCATGCCTTCCAGAACCTTACGGAGGCCCTAGACCAGTGGTCGGCAAACCGCGGCTCTCACGCCACACGCCGCTCTTTGGCCCCCTGAGTGTTCTAACGCCTCTTCTTCAAAATTAGACTCGCCCGGGCCGAAAACCGACTTCTGTGCATGGGCCACGAGGTTTCAGTCGCCCTGTACGTGCACGCCCACACGTGGTATTTTGTGGGAGAGCCACACTCTAGGGACCAAAGAGCCGTGTGTGGCTCGGGAGCCGCCGTTTGCCGACCACGGCCCTCGACCAGTACTCTCCAATAGAAATGGAATGCGGCCCCGGCCGGTGTGGCTCGCTGGGTTGGACATCATCCGTGCACCAGAAGGTTGCCGGTTCACTTTCTGTCGGGACACATGTCTGGTTCCTGGGCTCTGTTCCTGGTGGAGGGGGTGGAGGAGACAGCCCACAGATGTTCCATTCTCACATTGATGTTTCTCTCCTCCCCCCTCTTTCTCTCTCTCTTTTCCTCTCCCTCTCCCCATCTCAAAAATCAATACACATATCTTTGAAAAGGAAGAAGGAAATGTAATACAAGTCTGCTATGTAATTTTAAATGTTCCTTGTTAAATAAAAAGAAAAGGGAGAAACCAAGATGGCGGCATAGGGTAGACACCTGAATGAAGAAACAGGTGAATTTAATTTTCATAATAGACTTCTATTTCATCCAATAGAATGTTACCGCTTCAACATGTAATTAATGTAAAAGTTATTGAGATATCTGACATTCTCCTTCCCTTAGTCTTGGAAAGCCAGTGTGTATTTTATACTCAGAGCCCATCCCAGTTTGGACTGGCCACACTTCAGGTGCCCGGGAGCCACATGAGGCCAGTGGCTACTGCATTGCACGGGCGCCCAAGAGCTTTCTGTGTCTGTGATGCCCCCCAAATAAGTGTGATGCCCTTGGGGCAGGAAGTCTGAGGGATATGCCCCTCAAAGTGAAGACCAGCAGGCCCTGGGCAGGGGGTAGGGGGCAGGGGACAGGGAGTGACCCTGAATGGCAGCGGGGAGGGGTCAGGGGTCAGGGAGTGACCCTGAATGGCAAGGATGCTTTTGAACCCAGACCATCGCTACCTCAAAACTCAGCAGAAAAGAAGCCAGTCAGTGCTGGGCAGTGCTTCCTGAACACTTGAACTTGGTTGCAGGAATAGAAGTTGCAGGACCACAGCTGCCAATCCCACCCCATCCTGGCTGGCCAGAGCCGGTTCCCACAACAGGTCTGCTCACCTCTGCTTCTTTCTCCAAACAGACCCAGTTTCCAGAGACCTCCCATGGCCAACCAGTCCAGATCCCCCTGCAGGCGAATGCCAGAGGGTACCACTGCCTCAGCGCCAGGACCATCTACGCCCTCGGTGACCCTAAATGGAGCGAGTTCTCCGAGCCCACCTGCTTCTCCCTGGGGACCCCAGGTGGGTGCCCAGTGGGACCGCATCAGGAGCTTCACGATGTGGGGGTTAGGGGCATGCGTCTAGAGACAGGCTCACCTCGATGGAAACCCCGGCTCCCCCACACTCACTGTGTGTCTTTGGGCCGCTTCCCTAACCTCTCTGAATCCTGGTTTCTGCCCTCTGGAGCCTGGGTTTATTCTTGGGAGGACAGAGCCTGGGGTGAGGTATGTAAAAGCAAACAGGAAGGATGTGTGTGCACGGGAAGCCCCGGGACGGAGGCAGCGGGTGAACCGGAGCCATTGCTGCTGCTTCCTCATTCTTATTATTTCCCCAGGAGTCCACTGGGCACTCCTGGCGCTACCGCCGGTGCTGCTGCTGCTGCTGGTCATCGCCATGGGCTGCGTGGTCTGGAGGAGCTTCCCCGGGAACCCCTGGTTCCAGCGGGCAAAGATGCCCCGGGCGCTGGTACGGCAAACCCGGGGGGGCGGGGGGGAGGGCGCGCCTGAGCAAGGGAGCGGGTAGACTCGGCGGTCGCTCGCTCGCTCGGACGGATTGGCAAGGCGGCCCAGACGGCAGAACACCACCTTTCCTCGCATCTACATTCCCGCCATCAGTAATTCATTCCTTTGGCGCCCCAATGCCCATGCCTGGGAGGGAGAAGCGCCTCAAGTCCCTGTGAGTTAAATCATTTCGTCTCCGCTCAGGATTTGTCGGTGCCGAGAGCACGACCCCCAGCCTTGGGGCGCAGGAGAGAGGCCGGCCCACAAAGGGAGGGCAGGAAAAGGTGCCCAAAGGGGAAGACGTAGAAGGGTCCCCACACTTAGTTCACAGTCTGCCCCCGGTGAGCCCGGCCCAGGCCGACCCCGGAATCCCCTCTGTCCCCTCCCTGTCCCCTCCCTGTCCCCTCCCTGTCCGCCGGCTCACTCCCTTGGCACGTGGAGGCCGGGTAAGCCTGGCAGGTCAGGTGGGTCGGGCTCATGCGGGAAGCTGGGCCGTAGGTGAGGCTCAGCGGGCACTGGGCTGGGGGGGCGGGGCGGGGGGGGGCTTTGAGGATGAATTCTGAGTGTCCCTGCCATGTGGGAGAGAGTATTTTTTTTAATCCTCGCCTGGGGAGTAAGGATATTTTCCCATTGGTTTTTTAGAGAGAGTGGAAGGGAGGGAGTAGAAAAAGAGGGGGCGGGGAGAGAAAGAGAGAGAAACATCGATGTGAGAGAGACACATCAATTGTGTTGCCTCCCACATGTGCCCTGACCAGGGGTGGGGATCGAACCTGCAACCCAGGTATGTGCCCTCACCAGGAATCGAACCTGAGACGCTCTGGTGTGCTGCAAGCCGGTGCTCTAACCATTGAGCAGTGCCGGCCAGAGCAGGGAGGAAGCGTTTCTAAAAGTTCTTCCCAGCAGCTAGCACCTGCACCCTGGGGGCTGTCTCTGGCCTCTGGGGTCTACTCTGCCCGTGCACGTGGCAGGCTGCAAGTGCCAGGGAGGGGGCACTGCTTCCCCCTTCCCCCCTCACCTCATGGCACTGCACTGGCTGCCGAGTTTCCAGCAGGTTAAGCTCCGCTGCCTTAGGTGTCACTTGCCTGACGACACCCATCTCAGTGGCCGCTCCCCGGCCCCGTCTAACCTGCTCCCTCCCTGCCGGCCTCTCCTGGGAGCACCTCGGGAGACACAGTGTCCGTGTGCGTCCTTGGCTCAGGGCCTGTTTCCGGGGGATCCCAGTGAGAGCCGTCGTGCCTCGGGAAAGCCTGACCTTTGCTCGTCTCCCCTCCCCCAAACCAGGACTTTTCTGGACACAGATACCCCGCGGCAACCTTCCAGCCCAGTGGCCCGGAGACTCTGGAGGGCTTGACCCTCTGTCCCCAGAAGGAAGTGGCCAGAAGGGTCAGGCTGACCCCGAGAGGCAGGGCCGCAGCCACCACTCAGGCCGGGCCAGAGGAGGACGGTGCCGAGGACGAGGAGGAGGAGGAGGAGGAGGATGCGGACGACAACGTCATCGTCCAGCCCTACCTCGTGCCCCCCGGTTTCCTGGAGCAGGAGCACCAGGCCCCGGGGCGCCCGGAGGCAGGCGACCAGGCCGAAGGCTGTCCTGCTTGCGATGCTTCAGACGGAAGCGGGGCCAGCACCGGCGGCTCCTCTCTCCTGGAGGAGGCCGGGTCCTCGGGCTACACGGCCAAGAAGGCGCCGGGCAGAGGGCTGGGCGGGAGCAGGTGCCCGGAGCCTCTCCCGGCCCCCGAATCCTCCCAGGGCGTGTGTTCCCTGGAGGAGCTCCAGGGGAGCAGCATCTCCTGGGCCAGCTGGGGCTCCCCCACGCAGAGGCAGGAGCTCGTCCCCGGGGAGCCTCCCGTCTCTCTCCGGACACTGACCTTCTCCTGGGACAGCAACGCCGCCGAGGGGGAGGAGGAGGAGGAGGAGGAAGAGGAGGAAGAAGAGGAGGAGGAGGAGGAGGAGGAGGAGGAGGAGGAGGATGGAGGGAAATCAGAAATTGAGGACAGAGGTGCTGGAAGCTGGGGGACCGGAGCCAGGAGTAGGACACTGGGACATTACATGGCCAGGTGAGCTGGCCCCCTGCTTCCTGCCAAATCCGGTGCTACTGAGCCTCCTGGAGATGCCACGGAGACTGGGAGCCTGGGAGCGTGGTCCGGGGCAGCCCTGGTTGAGCAGTAAGAAGCCACCCCTCCCGCGGCCCCGCAGCCCTGGGCTGAGCCACAAGCGGACTGGAGGACAGGATGGGCCGAGGTCAGGTCACCCCACGGTCCCCGGACAACACGAAGCAGGTGAGGCCGGGTCAGAGCGGGCATCTGGGGCGACACCACCGGGGCGGTCTGGGGTGGGGAGAGGACACTCGGAGGCACCGCTGTGTCAGCCTCCTCCCCGAGGCCGGGCCTCCTGACGCATGAGCCCCCTCAGGCGGGTCCCTGTGGGGAAAAATCTAGTTGGCAGAGGGTGCTGGAGGGGAAGGGAGAGGGCGGCTGTCATTCAAATCCCAGTCTCCAGCTTGGAATCGCACAGGTGTACCCTCAGGTAGACCAGAGTCTGACACCCGGTTCTTCCACTTCCTCCTGGATTTCCTCGTCTGTGACTCCCACCTGGACGTGGGGGGAAGGGGACGGGTCCTGAGAGAGAGGGGCGTGCGACACGGTCTGCTCCCTCTTCTCTTGGTGGCTGGTAGGATTCTCCACCTGCCCAGGCTCTGAGGGGACCTCTGGGCATCTCCCACCTGTGACCTTGGACCCAGCACCGGGAAGCATTTACCTCTCAGCTTGTCTAACCTCTCATCTACCTCATGTCTCCCACCCTCCCTGTCTCTACCTCCTGGTCAAGGAATGGAGCTCGCAGAAGCCAGAACCCAGCCAAGGGGGACCTCCCTCTCCCCAGTAAAAAAGCAAACGGCTCATCCTCCAGGGGGGTCTGATTTGTTGGGGATGGGGTAGCAATCCGGCAGGGAGGTGGCCTCGTGGGCTGCGACCCCTGTTGCAGACAGCACTTTGGTTGACGGCTGTGGTTATAGGAAGTCCCGTCTTCCTTATCGTTATGGAGAACCTTCTGGAAAACTGGTTCCTGTTAGTGGTTCCTGGTAGTGGTGGGTGTTCACCTTGTGAACCTATACCCATCAGTGTATGGATGAGCGTCGCTGTGTGTTCACCCAGAGGGAACAAGACCTTGTTAGGAGAAACTGAGGTGTTGACTTCCTGTGTTTGTCCCTAAGGTGAGCTCTTTGGTCTATGGCCAGCGGGTCCAACCCCTGTTATCCTGGCCGTGTCAGCTCAGTGCTGAGGTCACAGCAAGGGCTTCCGAGGGGCATGAAGCTGGCAGGAGGCCTTCACTGCTGGGACTCACACACATACACACACGTGTGCACATGTGTGTGCATTTCTGTGGGGTGGAAGTTGTCCACCTCACTGAGCGCGGGAGGTTGTGGGGGAAGAGAGAGTAAACTGGGTGAGGCCGGACTCAGGGCCAGCTCCCAGGCAAATGCCCAGACGAAGGCTGAGGTCCTTTCTGATTCACGGATCCGATCCCCGGCCCCCCCCAATCTGCTGTGTGTTCCTTCCAGCGTGTACCTTATTAGTGCTCTGTCAGTCTTTACTTCGCACTGGTCTTTTTTCGTAGTTACCATATCTTTTCTCAGGCTGTGGAGCATCTTCGCCATCATTATTGTAAATTCTACAGCTGATAAATTTCTTATCCCCATTTCGTTAGCTCTTCTGGAGAATGCTCTTTCATTGGCGGGGGGCGAGGGGGTGTTTCATTTTTTGTCTCCCCATTTGGCTGCCCCGTTGGGTTTGTGTCTGTGTATTGGGTAGATCTGCTATGGCTCCCAGTCTCTAGTGCAGGACAGTGTCAGACGCTGTTTGTGACTGGCGCCGAGTCCCCTGTTTGGCGCTCTCAGCAATCCACAGCCTGTGGCTCCCTCTGCTGGGCTGGGTGCCTTTGGGAAGGGCCGAGATGTGCACCAGGGTCTGCCTTTCCCAGCCCCGGGCCCGAAGGAGATCAGGCAAAGGCTCAAAGCCTCTGACACCCACCTCTGTCTGCAGGCTGATGGTTAGTCTCGGAGTCTCAGGAGGGTGCCTGCATTTCCAGCCTCTCTGCTGGCAGACAGCAACCCGCTGCTGCTTTTTTTTTTTTTTTTTTTTTTAATATATTTTATTGATTTTTTACAGAGAGGAAGGGAGAGGGATAGAGAGCTAGAAACATCAATGAGAGAGAAACATCGATCCGCTGGGATGTGCCCGCACCCAACGTACATGCCCTTGACCGGAATTGAACCTGGGACCTTTCAGTCCACAGGCCGACGCTCTATCCAAACTGGTTAGGGCAGTGGTCAGCAAACGGCCGCTCACGAGCCACATGTGGCTCTTTGACCCTTTGAGTGTGGCTCTTTCACAAAATACCACATGTGGGCGCGCACATACAGTGCGATTGAAACTTTGTGGCCCATGCTCAGAAGTCGGTTTTCGGCCTGGGCAAGTCTATTTTGAAGAAGAGGCATTAGAACACTCAAGGGGCCAAAGAGCCGCGTCTGGCTCGCAAGCCGCCGTTTGCCGACCACTGGGTTAGGGCAATCCGGCTGCTTTTCACAGCCAGGTGTTCTGCGGGCCTCGTTCTCAGTTCTGTGCTCTGGGTTTAGACCCAGGATTCTCAGTGGGGACCCCACAGCGGAGACATCTCCCTGAACTTCAGCTGCTGTCTGTGGGCGCCGGGCAGCCCTCTCGCCTCCTGTCAGTCTCTGTGCCGTCTCCACTTCCCATCCTTGCTTCTCAGGGCTTTTCTCCAGCTCGTCTTCAGTTGATTTTTCAGGGTGGTTTTCTGTAGTTTAGTTACATTTCCAGTTTGGTCCACTCACACCGCCGCCGTGTTTAATCTCTGATTAATTCTGACGTTCTTCCAACCCAGCGGTGCCGCTGCATGAAGTGTTGTTTTTTTTTAAAAAAAAAAAACAAAACAAAAATGAAGAGCTATGATCACTCTGGTATAGGAATCACTTTCTATTATTAAACCTTGGTTTTTAAGCTTTCCCCCTCCCCGCCAAAGTTTAATTTCAGAGATAAGCTGAGCTTTTTAAATCTAAATTTCAGCCCCTTCTAGTGATTAAACCATTAAACACTGTGGGAGACCTTCGGAGAGAGCCGGGTAAACAGTGTAGTAACCGGGCCGGTGGGCTCAGCACGTCAGTTTGCAAAGCCCTTTTGCACACACGGTCCGGGCCACGCTCGGGGCCGGCAGGCAGAGCGCCTGCCGCCTCGGGTTCAAGCAGCAGCAGCATTCTTCAGAGCTCAGCTGACTTTTTAAAAATTATGTATTGACCATGTAATTCATTTTTTAAAAATATATATTTTTATTGATTTCAGAGAGGAAGGGAGAGGGAGGAGAGAGAGTAGCATCCGTGATGAGAGAGAATCATTGATGGGCTGCCTCCTGCACGCCCCCTGCGGGGCCAGAGGGCCAGAGCCTGCAACCTGGCATGTGCCCTGACCGGGAATCAACTGTGAACTCCTGGTTCATAGGTTGACACTCAACCACTGAGCCACACCGGCCTTGGCTCTGGAAGGAGTGAGGGGTGCTGGCCCATCCTGCACAGTTGAAAATCCACCCACAACTTTCGAAGCCCCCCAAAACTTCAGTCTTACCTCAGAATCCGTGGGGGATTGGTTCCAGGACACCCCCTACACACGGATACCAAAATGCACACCTGTTCTAAGCCTTCATAATGAGTGGTGTGGAACAATGCATGTAGTCGGCCCTCTGCGCCCGTGAATTCCCACCCATGGATCAAAAATACTGTTTTCTGTCCACGTTTGGTTGAATCTGTGGATGCAAAACCCAGGGGTACAGAGAGCCGATTGCCTACAGGGGTGGGCAAAAGTAGGTTTACTGTGGCAATGCAATAAATAACAATGCAAGAACAAATCCTGTGTTTTGCGAACTCACAATTGTATTTATCAGGGGGAAAAAATCTGTGTGTAAATGGACCCGTGCCTTTCAAACTCGTGTTGTTCAAGGGTCACCTGTAAGCTTATATATTATTCTTAGATTTTTGTATTTATTTCTAATTTTCTATGTTTATATCATATTTAAATAACGTCTTAATGCTTGTTGGTATCCTGTTGTAAATAAAGAGTTCTATTTTTTTGGAGAAAAAAAGGCAGAACTGAATGGAAACACGTGTGCTCTTATTTCTCAAAAGCTCCTCATCTAGCCGTTTGGATTGCAAGGGTCTTGGGATGGGTCCCCTGCCCGTGAGCCAGAGACCAGGATTGTGGGGCACAAAGCCCTGCTGTCATTCCAGAAAGCATCCTTAGGGGTGGTGGGGAGCCAGACAGAGGAAGGGCAGCCAGTCCTGGCACATAATCCAATAGGTCACTGCCCCGGCCCCTGGGGCCCAGTCCCCTGAGGGGCATTGGAAGTTCAGTGTCTCCCCCTGCAGGTCTGTCTGCCAGAGGCAGGAGCTGGGGGATTTATCTGCAGACTCCCTCCCTAGGAGCTGCAGGTACTTGCAGTTGGAATCCATCGAGGTGAGTGCACGGGGAAGGTGAATGCCATGGGGGCGGGGGTGGGACACCCACATCACCTGCTACCGCGAGGCCCGAGCTGTGCCCACACCCTCGCAGCTCACCCCGTTGCAGCTCTGGTCCATGGAAGGATCCAGAGCATGCTCTCGGCTGGCCTTGCAGACCCAAACTCATTCCAGCAGGTGGCCAATTGAGATCCTCCAGCCATTCCGTCAGGCCACCTGGTAACTGCCCGGCGCTGTCTTGCAGGTTGTCACCTTTTACTGATGCCTGTACAGGCGCTAGACCCACTCTGGGCTGGCCCCGGAACAGGCTCCCGCCTCCCACTGCCCCAGTTTGCATTCCGGGGAACGGGAAAACCCAGTGTGCAGAGGAGGCAAGAATGAGGCCGCCACACCAGCTGCTGAGATGAGATGATAAGCCCTGGTTCTGGTCCATTCCTGAGGCCCAGTGGCGGCCCCGTCCTCATGGGCTCCCTTGCATCCTGGTTTTAAGCCATCTCCCTTCCGTTACTTACAACCAAGCACCTCGCCAGTTCACATTGCGTGCCTATCACAGCCTGGGTCTTGTTGGGGCGCTGCCCCCTTGAATGGATGCGCATGCAGTAGGTCCTTTCCAGAAAACGGCACAACTTCCTCTTCCGGTGGTCCCCGCCTGCCTCCCCCCTGCCCTCTGATGCCCTTTGAGCTTCTCTTGGCCTGTTGGTGGCCGGCTGCCGGACAGAGAGGGGGGCAAGGGCTGCCGGTTGCACAGGGCAGCTCGGAGAGGGGAGGTTTGGGTAACGGGGGTCACATCCTGAGAACTGCTTTAGGGAAGGGGCTGTTTTGCTCCTGGCACCAGCACCTGGCCCAGGTGGAAGCTTGGGAAGGAAGGAGAGAGGGAGGGCGGGGAGGGAGGGAAGAAGGAAGGAAGGAAGGATATGAATTGGAGTCTCTAAGGAGCTGGCCGCGGCTCACTCACACAGTTACATGACTACCTGGGATTATAAGCGGGCCAGAGCTCAAATTCCTGCTGCATGTGGATGGCTGCTCTTCCTCAGCCCGGCTTCCGGTCCAGCTTCTGGTCCGAGGTGAGGGGATGGGTGCTGCTCAGTGCGGGAAATGGTGAGGGAGGGGGCAGTAATGGGCCACACGACAGCACCTGATCCCCTGATGTAACTGTTTTCCTTGCCACCTTCTCCCTTGAGCTCATTGCCGTGTGCACAGTATGATAAAAGGGAGGGTGAGTGGAGGACAGGCCGGAAGTTACGTCTCTATCTAAAAGAGTGAGTCAGTTCCATGAGTCAGTTACTCACGAGATACTGGTTGGCACCAGGACCCATTCCAGCCCAGAGAGCCCCACCCCTTGTCACGTGATGCCACAGGATACAGAGGTGACAGCTCCCTCTTAATTGTCAAGCTCCCCCCACCCCCGCATCACTCCCCCCACCACACACACACCTCCCGCCTCCCTAGTGGGTTTGGGGGAGAAGTGGTGGTCTCAGGTAGGAGTGTCTCAGGGTACACCCTTGTGGTGGGAAAACGGTCAGCTGGGGGTGAGAGGCCCCCTCCGGAGGTCAACGCCTCCAGGGTGAGTCTCATGGGTTTTTTTGCTCTGCATGCCCCCCTCCCCAAGCCTCGGGCCACTAAGTGGATCATCTTGGACAGATTCGCACAGGGCTCCGAATCTCACTCCCACGCCCATCTCTACGGCTTCATGGAGTGCCCTCCTCTGAACAACCTTATTCAGCCTCCAGCCTGAACTGTGCATGCTGGGCCCGCACTCTCTGCCCCGGAATTCGGCCTCAGACACCGGTGGCGACTGGAACTTCTCAGGGAACATGTATCTCTGTCCTCATTGCCCCTCCCACTGTCCCCACCCCCACACCCAGGAGCCTGGGGTTTTGCAACGTTTTCTAAGGACCTCGCTTGGTCCCAGGGTCCTCGTCCTCGTGTTGTGACAGAGGAGACTCAGCAGTAGGAGTCCTTTAACCCTCTCAGCAGCCCTGAGGCTCGGATGATTGCTTCCCTTTTGTGGACGAGAAAGCTGAGAGGGAAAGGTTAAGCGATCTACACACCATAGGCAAGTGGCAGAGCCAGGAGTCAAAGCTGGGTCTGTCTGCCCACTTCCTGGCTTCCAGGGGCCCTTTGAAAGGATCCCCCAATCCCGGCATGAGACGAGGACCTTCTGAATATTTTTATCAAGCATCCTATATAATAAAAGCCTAGCATGCTAAGTGTCTGGTTGATGGGTCGGCTGTTCAACCAATCAATGCATAATATGCTCATGATATGCTAAGGCCTCTCAACTGCTTGCTATGACGTGCACTGACCACCAGGGGATAGACGCTTCGACTGGTATGTTAGCTAGCTGCTGGGGTTCGGCCAATCAGGACTGAGTGAGATGGGCCAGACACGCCTTGGAGCTCCCCATGGTTCCGCCCCAGCTGACCAACCTCCCACATCTCTCCCTGATTGTGCCCCAGTGGGCTCCCTCGGCCTGGCCTGCACCCTCTCGCAATCCAGGACCCCTCAGGGGATGTGGGAGAGCCAGTTTCGGCCTGATCCCACAGGCCAGGCTGAGGGACCCTACTGGTGTACAAATTCATGCACTGGGCCTTTAGTGGTTTTATAAGCTTGTAATAAGCTTCAAGAATTCTTTCCCTGAGAGAGAGCTGACATGACAAGCAGTCAGTAACTGCTGAGTCATCGACAACAGCCACGAAGGGAACTCTGTGATGTCAGGGGAGGTTTTTAATCCCAAGTGACATAGAAGCAGAGGCTGTTCAGGTTCCAAGGGCCCTCACAGGGCTTCAAGGTCAAGCTGCCCTTTTCAGGCAGAGAAGCAAAGGCCCAGAGAGGGGACAAGACCTACTCAAGGTCAGGTGGAGGCAGGTGCAGGGTAAGGACAGACCTAGGACCCCAACCTGCAGCAACCAAGGTGGTGTCCCTGACCGGCCCCGCCCAGGCCTGGAGATGCCACACTGAGTCTGATTCTCAGGCTTTTCTCCAAAAAGAGACTACGGGTGGGCTGCCAACACTTCGTTCCTTGCTCTTCCCATCCGTGAACGCCCAGGGACCCCGTCAGCTCTCTCACTGCTGGGCCACAGCCACAGAGACAGCATCGCTCTCCCCCTCCCCCAGAGCACACCCCGCTGTCTAGGGGTGCTCTTACTTCTGCAGAACCGGTTCTGGAGTCCCTGGGTGTTGAAAGAGAGACGAGATGGGAGCAGGTCACATTCCTGAGCACCTGTCGTTTTAGGATATGCTTTTTCTGCAGCTTCGGGATGTTCCCAGCCAACATGGAAGCTGGCCAGCTCACCCCAGCTCACTCATCCAGTCAGCAAGCACTACCAGGTCCTTGCTCTGGGCCAGCTCGTGGTGGGTGCTAAGATGTCAAGGAAAGCAAGTCATATGCTTTGTCCCCATAACCAACGAGGGGACGGGGAAGGGAGATAATATGGTGCAACACGCACTAGGATGAGGGAGGCTGGGGGCCACAGGAGCACGGAGCTGGGGCTCCTAACCGACCCAGGTGCGTGGCTCACATAGGCCAGGCTTCCTGGAGGAAGTGAATCCGAGAAGAGATCTGAAGAAGGCACAAGAGCGAGGCAGCAACAAAGGAGGTGGAGCGGCTATTCTGTGCAGCGGGTACAGTTTGTACAATGACTCGGAGGTAGGACAGCACAGTGCGTGCTGGAGAAGTTTATCAGAGAGAAAGCAGGTGCATTTCCCTGGCCGTCCCTCCAGGGAGAAGCAGCAGGTGCATCTGCGGCTACAAAGGCCAATTCCACCTGTCGATGCTGTAAGTTCTCTACGTTCCGCCATGTGGAGGGCACGGAGAAGCACAGGTGTGCTCTTTGCACCCAGAACCTTCTCTCTCTCACTGGGAGACAAGCACCGTTGCGTTTCAGAGACCAGAGAATAAAGTGGTCTAGGGGCCATCCCCCCGTGGTCACCACCTCTCCCTGCATACCCCCAGCAACCAAGAGCAGCCCATCTGCCAGTCAGCCACCCCCTCAAGACAAGAGGTTCGATTGTGATCAAGAACACATGCCCTGCCGGGACCGGTTTGGCTCAGTGGGTAGAGCGTCAGCCTGTGGACTGAAAGGTCCCAGGTTCGATTCCGGTCAAGGGCATGTACCTTGGTTGCAGGCACATCCCCAGTGGGGGATGTGCAAGAGGCGGCTGATCGATGTTTCTCTCTCATTGATGTTTCTAACTCTCTATCCTCTCTCTTCCTCTCTGGGAAAAAAATCAATTAAATATATATTTTTTTTAAAAAAAAGAAAGAAAGAAAGAACACATGCTCAGGTTTAGGGCTCGATCCCCAGTGTGGGGCATGCAGGAGGCAGCCGATCAATGATTCTCTCTCACCCCTGATGTTTCTATCTCTCCTTCTCCATTCCTCTCTGAAATCAATAAAAACATATTCTTAAAAAAAAAAAAAAAGGGAAAAATGACATCTGTGTATCCCCGAGTTCTTTACCAATTCAGGTGTCCCCCTTTCCTCATTCTTACATAGCCACAGTCCCTCAGAACAACTGGAAGCTGGTTCTAGCATTAAGCTCCTCTCTCCGAATGCTTCTGGGAGTCCGCGAGGAAGGATTCCTTTCCCACAGATCCGTCCTCTCTGCAAGGCAGCCCGGGTGGCTCTGGCGACTGCTCCTCTCCCTCTATGACCTATTTCTCTGGCCATGATCTCCCCACACCTTGTCCCGGAAGCCACCAAAGGCCCTGCACCCATCACGGTCCATTCAGGAGCACAGAAACCTCTCAGTCTCCCAAACCCAGGGATGTGAATACCAGGGAGTTGGTTACCCAGATGATGGAAGAGCTGATGAACCAAGGAGGAATCTGCTCTGCCCCTTGAGCTAAAGGGCAAAATTGGGGGAGATGGGGTGGAGGTTGGGAGAAGAGATGTTACCAGGAGCTGGCCACCTGACAGAAAGACGTTGGTGGCAGACTGGCTAGAGGGAGCCGGAGCTCCCGAGGACACACAGCCATTGCTGGGGATGCCACTCAAAACAAAGAAAGAGGGGAAGAAGGACCCTGACTTCTCTCCTCCAGCTCCTTCATGTGTCCCATTGGTCAAACCTATCGGGAAGCAGTTGACAAAGGAGTCTGGGAAATGTAGTTTCCTACAATTACAGGATGTGACTGGCACAAGCCAACTCTCAATTCTCCCAAAGCACAGCTCACATCTGGCTGTTTTGTCAAACAAACTTTACCGAAGAGGGAGGGCTGACAGAAAGCAATGACCGCACAGCTAAGGAAAACTTCACTGCAGATCCCTAGCTGTCACAGTCTGCTACTTCTGAAAGGCAGGCCCTCTGAGGGTCTCCTGCTACTGGCCTCAGCCCGCCGGGTCCCCAGGGTCAGCCAAACCCTCCCCAGGGCCAGAGGGCTCTGGCCATGTCCACCCTCACCAGAGTCCAGGCCCCTTCCATGTTCCCTGTGGTCCAGTGAGAAAGAGAAAATAGTTCCTAAATTATTTAGAGAATTATTTCCTAAACACCCATCCCAAGGAACTTCACGTGAATCCCTGTGGATATGGCTCCTGGGAGAAGGATAGTGTGGGTGAGCAGGTGGACTCTCCTTTGTCCCAAACCAAAGGTCCCTCATCAATGTTGCCCCCATCGTTAGCACAATGGACAGTTCCTGGAGTCTGAGCTTTGTACCTTCCTCCCTGACCTTTAGCAGATCCCAGACCCTAAAGGCTCAGGTGCCAGCAGCCTCCCTAGGAGCAAGGCGACCCGCATCCCATCCTCCCGCAGGGGGACCTGCTTTCAACCGGGCACAGGGGGCAGCAGACAGCCTACGCCCCCTGCCGGAGCAAAGCCAAGGAGTCCTAGCTTTGCCTTGGCCACAGGAACGTTCTGGAATATGCTTGCTGCTCCCTGGTCCATGTCTTTTCCTTAGGGAAAACCCCTAGGAGTGGGGCTACTGGGGCAACATGCACGCGCGCCAGGCTTTTGCCACCCGGTGCCAAATTGCCCTCTGATAAGGTGTACGGCGTGGACTCTCTCTGCCTTCCCTGCCTCTCAGCGCCCTGATAACCACTGAAGAGTCGTCCTGGGATGAATCAGCCACCAGACCAGACAAACAGGCCGGCCCGTCACCGTCGCTGCTTTCTGCATCTGAGAAAGGAACTCCCTTCACTCCCACCCAGGACCTGGAATTCCGGAGCACCCACACCAGGCACCTTTGTACCCGCGCCCCACTGCTCAGGTCCCACCCTCCCCGGCCGGCCCCGCCCTGGGCCCTGAGCCCTGAGCCGGGTGGAGCCAGCTGCCAGGGCGGCAAAGCTTCCCAGCCTCCCTCGGCAGCGCTTGGCCCGGAGGGGAGGCCAAGAGGGTTGTGTGCCCGGCGGCCCGGCGGCCCGATGAGGACGCTACTGACCATCCTGGCTGCGGGATCCCTGGCCGGTGAGTGCCCATCGCCCCGTGGCCCCCACCTGCCCCGGGAGCTGGTGCTCAGGGGCATCTCCCTGCACCTGCCTGGCCCAGGGCGGCCAGTTTCAGTTTCTTCTCTACTGGGACTGAGCTGCACGCTGGGACGGGGTGGGCAAACCCCTGCCTCCCTCCTCACCCAGGGGGCCTCTCCCAGTCCTTCTTGCTAGAGCTGGAAGAGCATTTTCTCCCTCCGTGGCCAAGTGCGCAGCATCGATAGGTCCTAAAGCGCCTGGCCCTCTCCGAAGGGGCTGAATGGGCACAGTTTTCAAATACAATTGGGTGGATTTTTTTAAATCCTCACCCGAGGATGTGTTTTTATTGATTTGAGAGAGAGAGAGAGGAAGCGAGAGGGAGAGAGAGAGAGAAGCATCAATGTGAGAGAGAAGCCTTCCATATGCACCTCAACCGGGGATCAAACCCACAACCTGAGTTTGTGCCCTGACTGGGAATTGAACCTGCAACCCTTTTTGGTGCACAGGACGACTCTCGGGCCCACTGAGCCGCCCGGTGGGGCTGGTGGATGTTTTGATTCGTCATTAAGGAGAACTTCCTGGCAGAAGCGTGAGTTCCTAGAGTGTGTCTGCTCTCTAAGAAGCTTAATAAAACTTAGGGAATGTTCTCAGGAAGTAAAAGCATAGTCCTTGCTGGAGAGGGGGAGACAGCCTGAGCCAGGCCTTGCCGTTCAAGAGCAGGATGGGCCCACCAAGGGCCAGAACTTCCCGGCCAGTGCTAACGGGACCCAGAGTGCTCCCAGCTGCTGCCCCGGCCCCTCCAGTCTCCTCTCTCCCTGCCATCACACCAGGCCCAACACTCCGGGCCTTCGATAAGCTGGGAAGATACGCATCCTCAAGAGACACCAAGACGTGTTCCTTTAGACCCCCACCCGTTCTGGTTGGGAGCCATGGAGGTTCCTGGCCCTTTAAGACAGGGAACCCAGCGGAAGCAGTCCCTGGGAGGTTGGTAAGGTCACTCCGGGACCTGGGTTCGCTCACCCCAGCTTTCTCGGGCTGATTCCAGAGCGTGTTGAATTGCCTTTGTATGTTTGTTTGTTTTTCCTCAGCTTCCCATCTGGTTGACATAAAATTATTTATTCATAAAAATGTGCAAATGTTCTTCTATAAAATCTGCAGTCGACAAACGTTCTTTTATAAAATCTGCAGCTTCTGCAACACACGTTTCCCCGGGATTTCACAATGTAGACTTTCATCCGGGAAGTGCAGACAAGACACAGGCTGAGGAGCGGAGGATGCATTTGAGGAGGAAAGGGAATGAGTGGGGTGGGAGGAGAGGGGAGAACTTGTTAGCCCTTGACACCTCCTAAAAGAGGGGGCCTGGCCACCCCATTTCAGGGAGCCAACTTCAGTTCCCTCCTCAGCGGTGGAGACTCCACCCAACGGGGCCATGGCCTCCTGAGCCTCAGCCACCTCCTGAGCCTCAGCCACCTCCCCAGCCTCAGCCACCTGCCTTCCCTCCACCCGAACAGCCCACAGGATACTGACCCCAATGAGCCATTTTCCCACTGCAGACCCCACCCCTTCCCTGCGGGAGGCTAAGGCCCCTCTCCCCCCCACCCCTCAAATCCCAACCTCTCTCCCTCCTGCCCTTGACCTTACCACCCCACTGGAAGCCGCATTCTGTTCTGACTTCAATAGAGCCTTTGCCTTCCTAAGAAGGCAGATAGGAGGAAGACAGGAATTGGTTTGACTAGCAGAGAGGCAGGAGTTTACAAACATCTTTATCTTTTATCAAAATCACTGACTTTGGGCAAGTTATTTCTTAGACGTCTTAGTTGATTATCTCTAAAAATATGAGTGAAGATACCAACTTCAGGTGGTGTTATGAAGCAAATGAGAGTACCCTAGCCAGTTTGGCTCAGTGGTTAGGCCTGTGGACCAAAGGGTCCTGAGTTCAATTCCCAGTCAGGGCACATGCCCGGGTTGCAGAACTGATCCCAGTAGGGGGCATGCAGGAGGCAGCTGATCAATGACTCTCCTCATTTATTTTCTATCTTTCCCTCTCCCTTCCTCTCTGAAATAAATAAAGATATATTTTTAAAAAGGAAGTAAATGAGAATAACAAGTGTTGGAAAGGATGTGGAATAACTGGACCACTCAGACATTGCTGGTGGGGATGTAAGATGGTGTAGCCACTTCGGAAAAACGGGTTGGCAGTTCTTCAAAAACGTAAACATAGGGTCACCATCAGACCATCAGCTATTCCACTTCCAGCTGAAAGCCCAAGAGAACTAAAAACACACGCCCATTTGGAAATGTGTATACAAATGTTCATAGCAGCGTTAGTCACAAAAACCAAAAAGTGGAAACAACACCAACATCCATCAACTGAAGAATGGATAAGCAAAATACGGTATGTCCATACAATGGCATATTACTCAGCACGCATCACGCTACAGCATGCATGAGCCTTGAAGACATTGTGCTAAGTGAAAGAAGCCAGACACAAAGGCCACGTGCTGTATAACTATTTATATAAAAAGTCCAAATAGCAGATCCGTAGAGGCAGGAAGTGGGTTTGTGGTAGCCTAAGCATGAGATAGAGGAGGAATGGAGAGAAGACTGCTAATGGACACAGGGTGATGTGCTAGTGGTAGCGGCTGGCATTTCATTGTGGTAATGGTTGCACGGTTTTGTAATATAATTTAAAAAACCACTCACTTGTGTGCTTTAAATGGTGACTTTTATGGAATGTGAATTATAGCTCAATAAAACGAAAATTACTGGTTTGGCTCAGTGAATAGAGTGTCGGCCCAGTTTGATTCGGGTCAAGGGCATATACCTTGGTGGCAGGCACATCCCCAGTGGGGGATGTGCAGGAGATAGCTGATTGATGTTTCTGATTCTCTATCCCTCTCCCTTCCTCTCTGTAAAAATCATTAAAATAGATTTTTAAAAAATAAATAAACAAATAAAAGAAACTAAAAAGTGACAGAGAGTAGTGATGGTCCCTGAGCGCAGTCTCTGGTGAGGAGGCGGGTGCTGTTTCTCACTCCCCCTCCTTGGACACTTTGTGCCAGGCGGCGGGCGGGGTGGACCGGCCTTCTGCTCACCCTGCTCCCCCTTCCTGCAGCTCACATTGCTGAGGACACCTCAGATCTCCTCCAGCGGGTGGCATTCCAGTCCAGCAACTTCGAAAACATCCTGACCTGGGACAGCGGGCTGGAGAGCGCCCCAGACACAGTCTACAGCGTCGAGTATAAGACGTAGGCTTCCCTCCCAACATGCCCTCTTCTGACCCTGCTCTGAAACCAGCCCCCCCAGGAAAACGCCCCCTTCCACGTGCCCACCCGTCCCCCACCCCTGACTGGTGCTATATCCCCCAGTGTAGCTCTGCTGTTGGATTCTTTTGCAGAGGGAGGAGGAAATAATGGTTAGAAGTATGGGTCTGGTTTGAATGCCAGCCCTCACCTGTATCACCGTGGACAATTGGGTAACCACTCCAAGCCTCAGTTTCCCCATCCATAAAGTAAGAATAGCGATAGTACCTTCATCATATGGTTGTTAGGTGGGTAGTCATGGACACTGGGGCCCCGCAAATAGTTGTTTTATTATTATTGGTGAGACTAAGCCAACACAAAACTGTGCCCACCCCTTGTATCTATGCCCTCGGTCTCCACAGGGAAGGCAGGTTGGCATGGGCTCAGGGTCTGCAAACCCAGCTTTCATTCCTGGTCCTGCCACTTCATCCTGTGGCTAGTCACTCCCCCTCTCTGAGCCGCAGTTCCCTCATCTGTAAAGTGGGGTAACAGTCCCTGCCCCAAAGGATTATGGTGACAATGAGCCCAGGATGTGGATTCAGACTGGCTGGGTTCAAATCCTGTCCCCTCTCTACCCCCAAGCTTGCTTCAAACACCTGGGCGCCCTAATCGGTTTGGCTCAGTGGATAGAGCGTCGGCCTGCGGACTGAAAGGTCCCAGGTTTGATTCTGGTCAAGGGCATGAACCTTGGTTGCGGGCACATCCCCAGTAGGATGTGTATAGGAGACAACCAATCAATGATTCTCACTCATTGATGTTTTTAACGCTCTATCCCTCTCCCTTCCTCTCTGTAAAAAAAAATAAATAAAAAATAATAAATAAATAAATAAATAAATAAATAAATAAATAAATAAAATATATATTTTTAAAAAACAACAACCACCACCTGGGCATATTTACTCCTAAGCCCCAGCTTCCTTATTTGAAAAGGAGCGAGAATAATGTCTGGATCTCACGGGATCGATGTGAGGACTAACAGATCATCCACATAAAAGGCCTGGGACACAGAACATGCTAAGTAAACATTAGATAGCGTTATCATTCTTAATAAGCCACAGGCTTGACACCAGGCCTATTCATGCCCGGTGTGCTCGGCCCCGCCCTGGCCCGCAGGTACGGAGAGCCGGCGTGGCTGGCAAAGGAGGGCTGCCAGCGGATCACCCGGAAATTCTGCAACCTGACGGCGGAGACGGGCAGCCTCATGGATCTCTACTACGCCAGGGTGACCGCCACCGGCGCCGGGGGCCGGTCCGCCACCAGGATGACCGAGCGCTTCAGCTCACTGCAGCACAGTGAGTGGGGCCCCTCTTACCGCCGGGCACCGGCGGGGCTCCGCCTTCATGGGTGGGAGCGGGGCTTCGGGGGCGGTGGCTTTTAGGGAAGGCATCCCGATGGAGAGAACACCCCCCGGGGGTTGTTCATCCTCATCTCCATCCACACCCCCTGGTTCAGGCCACTCCACCTTCTCTCGAGGACACCTCAGGCCTCTGAACTTGGTCTCCACCCCACCCCCACCCCTCACCCCCACCCCCCACCCACACACCCACACACCTACTCACTCCTCCTTTTTTCTTTTTTTTTTAAATATGTTTTATTGATTTTTTACAGAGAGGAAGGGAGAGGGACAGAGAGTCAGAAACATTGATCAGCTGCCTCCTGCACACCTCCTATTGGGGATGTGCCTGCAACCGAGGTACATGCCCTTGACCGGAATCGAACCTGGGACCCTTGAGTCTGCAGGTTGACACTCTATCCACTGAGCCAAACCGGTTAGGGCCACGCTCCTCCTTTGACTCTGTTCCGATCCTGAGTCTGATCTCAGCTTCCACATCACCTTCCTATGTGAGCATCCCCACTCCCTGCCCCCACCCCGATTTTACAAGGCCACCACCTGGTGTTCTCTATCGACTTGTGGTGTGGAATTCACCAGATTCCCAGACTTAGCAGGGTGCCTGGCACATGGGAGATGCTCCATTTGAAACTGATGAAAGAAGGAAGGAATAAAGGAAGGAAGGAATACGCATTGCCAAATTCCCCATGCTAGTTAAGCAGGTGATATTGTTTACTAACTCAACAACCGCATGGTTTGTTTAAGAAAATAAAAAATTAGCCCTGGCTGGTTTGGCTCAGTGGATAGAGCATCAGCCTGCATACTGAAGGGTCCCAGGTTTGATTCCGGTCAAGGGCACATGCCTGGGTTGCAGGCATGTAGGCGACCTTTATTAGGGGAAGGCAGCCAATCAATGATTCTCTCTCATCATTGATGTTTCTATCTCTCTTTCCCTCTCCCTTCCTCTCTGAAATCAATAAAGAGATATTTTTAAAAAAAATTAAACAAGCTATTTTGTTCTTTTCTTATCTTGTTCAATTAATACATGATTATTATAGAAATTGTTGAAAATATAGAAATACACAAAGAAACATAAGAGTAACCCCAAATAATCTGAACATTTAAATATAACTGTAGTTGCTAACAACTGTATCTACTCCTTGGTAATCTGGCTGTTTGTTTTCATAGAGTGGTATCCTGGGCATTTATTTGCTCATGCCCATTAAATATTTTTATAGCATTATATTTCACTGCTAAACATGATCCACTCTAGGCCTGGTGTTGCTCAGTAGTTGAGGGTCAACCTATGATCCAGGAGGTCACAGTTTGATTCCCAGTCAGGGCACATGCCTGGGTTGTGGGCTTGATCACCAGTGGGAAGCGTACAGGAGGCAGCCAATCAATGATTCTCTGTCATCATTGATGCTTCTCTCTCTCTCTCTCTCTCTCCCTCTCTTTCTCTGAAATCAATAAAAAATACATTTTTAAAAAGGGATCCATCCTATACAGGTACCCTAACTTACTTCCCTAATTCACTTTTGAAGACATTTAACTCAGTTTTTCAGTTTGATGAACACCAAGTGAACATTCTTTTGGTTTTGATCTTGGAGGTCAATGGACCCTTGAGGGCTTTCATAAGTTAGCTTTAGGGAAAGTGGAATCCATGAATCCCTAAAATTGAGGGCAAGTTTTTTTGGATATGTCCATTTTAAAGGAGAGAAGAACCATCTCATTCATTCAATTGCCAAAGGGGTCTGTAAACCAGTCAAGGTCATTTGGCTATTTAGAAAGTCTGTCTGAAGAAAGACTAATGTCTTAGGCCTGCCCATTGAGCTGAATCAATAATATTGGGCACCCCAAACATGTCATTGAACTATCATCAGTCCCTAAAGTTATCTGCCAGGGGGTTAGGGGGAAGGGTGCTCCAGGCAGACTCTTGGTGGGGTGAAGGGCCCAGGATGTAGGGGTGCTGAGCCAAAGGCATGATCAACCACCTAGGGGCCAGTGTCCCTCTCCCCAAGATCTTCCTACTGACTCTTGGTCACCCTTTTGCCATCTTTAAACCCAAACACCAGCTGCTTGCAGAATTGCTCTTTTCTCTCCTGTTTGGGAGTCAACCTATGAGCCAGGAGGTCACGCATAGCTGGGGCTGGCGTGGGAGGAGCAGGAAGCAGACTACTCCTGACACACTACAGGCTGGTTCCGATCTCTTTCTTTTCCTTCCTCTCTCTCCCTTTCGCCAGCTACCATCAAGCCACCTGATGTGACCTGTATCCCTGCGGTGAGATCCATCCAGATGATTGTCCATCCCACCTCCACGCCCCTCCGGGCCAAGGATGGCCACCGGCTGACCCTGGAGGAGATCTTCCATGACCTGTTCTACCGCTTAGACCTCCACATCAACCAGACCTACCAAATGGTAAATACATGGCAACTACATGCGCCACCCTGGTCCTTCCCTGCCCGGGAAGCCCACTTCCCTCTCAGTTAGATCTGCATTGCTTTAAGAAGGAAGGAGATGTGTTACATAAATTAGCATTTCCCAACCCGTGTCCACAGCCTCTCCCCAGCAGAGTCATGTACACAGAAGCACACTATAGTCTCTGACAAGTCCTGGCCACCCAAGACCCCAGTTCACATTTGTGTTTGACACAACTTTTCCCAAACGTATTTGACCTTTTATTTTGCACGATATTGGTTTTCTTAGCTTTTTGCCTAATGTTTTCTAACATGCTGGGGAACAACCTTGATTAACACCCTCAGGTGTCCACTTCTAGAAATGCTGGACTCCGCTGCTACCACTGCATTTCTTTTGGCTGGTTCTCCACTGTTTGTGGGAACTGGATACAGGCAGTGCCTTAGATCTGTAATAATGAGAGATGCAAGGCAAGGGCATGAATTGTCAAACAATACACAAGTTATTTCCTTTTGTATTCAGAAAATATGTGGTATTTCCCCCCAGCATGTGCCACTAACTCATAATTCCATTGACTATTTCTGTTCTCAAGGTAGTGGCGGTGAAGGTGGTGGTGGTGGTCATGGTAGTGATGATCGTGGTTGTGTTAATGGTGGTCATGATAGTGGTGGTAGCAGTGGTGGTGGTGGTGGTGGTTGTTATGGTTGTTATATTAGTGATGATGGTGGTAGTGATGGTGATGATGCTGGTGGTGGTAGTGGGGGTGGTAGCAGTGATGGTAATGCTGCTGCTGGTAGTGGTGGTCATGGTAGTGATGATGATGGTAGTGGTAGCAGTAATGGTGGTGGTGGTGGTGGTGGTGGTGATGGTGATGGTGGCAGTGGTAGCAGTAATGGTGGTGGTGGTGGTGGTGGTTGTCATGGTAGTGATGATGGTGGTTGTGGTAAGGTGGTCATGGTAGTGGTGGTAGCAGTTATGGTGGTGGTGGTGGTGGTGGTGGTGGTGGTGATGGTGGCAGTGGTAGCAGTGATGGTGATGATGCTAGTGGTGGTGGTGGTGGTTGTGGTCAGGTAATGGTGATGGTGGCAGTAATGATGTTGGTGACAGTGGTGGTAGTGGTGATAACAGCAGCTAGTCTTTACTGAGTGCTTACTATGTACCAGACACTCTTCTGAGGGAGAGCACGTGGGCGTGGTGACTGACTAGGTTTGGGGAGAAAGCAGGGGGCAGGGGGATGGGGAGAGCCCGGCAGACTGAGTGCCCTTTCCGGTTTGGGAACTGGTGGTGCCCCTGCACTGAGTGCAGTGGCCCACGTGGAGGTGTGAGCGTGTAGGCGGCCCGGGCTCCGCGGGAAGGTGGGTGTATGAGAGGCGGGAAGATGGGTGGATCAGAGGAATTACTCTGGGTCCCCGCCAATTCCAGCACCTCGGAGGCAAGCAGAGAGAATACGAGTTCATCGGCCTGACCCCCGACACGGAGTTCCTGGGGACCATCGCCATTCTTGTCCCATCCTGGTCCAAAGAGAGCGCGCCCTACACGTGCCGCGTGAGGACGCTGCGGGGTGAGTGTGGCTGGAGCCGAGGGAGGCGGGGCTCCTGATTCACGTCCTGACTGCGCTTTCCTCCCTGTAACCAAGGCGCGGCGGGCAGTGCCCTCAGAAGCTGCGAAGGGTGGTTATTAAAGTCCGTCTTTGTTTGTCCACAAACGCAGTAGCTGATGGTTATCATGGGCCCGTGTTTAATCTCCTCGCTTCAGCCTGGGTCCGGATTTCCTCTCTCCGGCCTGCTTAGTGTGCACCCCGACACAGCAACGGCGCCTCGATATTAACCCCGGCGACGGGCCCTGGGAGATTATCTGCAGGGGGAGCGCAGAGGAGATAAAAAAGGTCCCTCCATATCTGCCAGGGTCAAATCATAACAAGAGCAGCGAGCGCTCGCATCTGTGCCGAGCTAACCAGGGACCAGACCTGACCAAGCGCAGCCCTGACATGGCCCTCATTTGACAGAGAGGAGACGGGGCCAGAGTGGTTAAGTGGCTTGCCCGAGATCACACAGGTGCCGAGGGATAGAACCTTCTGGAGGCCACGCTCTCCCCGTTGTGCTGGGGTGAGTCACTGGCTGGGCACGATGGCCCCACCCTCCCTTCCTCCGGCACCTCGGAACCGGACTCTCTTCATGAGCGGGGTGACGTCTTCCTGGTGTTTGTTTTCACAGACGGATGGGAATGTGATGCTCAGAGCAGCGAGTTTGGAGGGGGAAAGGGAGGGCAGGGGGTTGGATCTGGAGAGCCAGGCGCCACCTTAGTCATCGGGTTTACTAGTAGATGAATGAGCCGGTGATTCTGTCCCGATAAACCAGGAGCTGCCCGCGGGGGCCCCAGGGTAGGACGGCAGCTGGGAGACTTCGGCCGCAGGTCGGTGCTAGTCCTCAGTTTTGTGCGGAAACTCAACTCATCAGTCGCCCCAGGAGCCCACAGGAGCCTGATTCCTCCACAGCGGAGCATGCGTGTCTGGGGAGACTGCCCGGGGGAACAGCCAGCACTGCCACGTGCCCGGGGCACCCCTCCCTGGGGACAGGGCCACCCAGGAGACCAGAATAGAATTTGGCAAGAGGAGAAGTAGAGAAAGGAAACCAGCGGTGCAGGCGCTAAGCTGGGAGCGTGTAGATGGCCGTGGACCCTCTCCCCCGGCCCACACTAGGCAAATCTCACCCGTTCCTGGCCCGCCCCTGCTCCACCTGCTTTTGACAACAGGCGGACCACTCCTCCCTCAACCTTCCAATGGATTGTTCTCTCATGAGTTAGCTCACGATGTGATGCCGCCTTTACGTAAATCCCACTTCTTTTTAAAAATATATATATATATTTCTTTATTGATTTCAGAGAGGGAGAGGGGGAGAGAGAAAGAGACATCAATGATGAGAATCATCGATTGGCTGCCTCCAGCACGTCCCCCACTGGGGATCAAGCCCGAAACTCAGGCATGTGCCGTTGGCCAGAATCGAACCTGGGACCCTTCCGACTACAGCCCAACACTCTATCTACCAAGCCACACCAGCCAGAGCTAAATCACACTTCTTGTTGGCTATTGCCTGCTGGCACAAAGAAGGCACCTTATTCTCAAAAAAAAAAAAGTGTATTAATAACAATGCCTACCATTTATTAAATCCCTACTCTATTGCCACGCACTGTGTTAAACGCTTCGCCTACATCATCCCGTTCAATTTGTATAACAATCCTGCGAGATGGGTAGCCCCATCCCCATTGCACAAAGGAGGGACTCTGGCTCAGAGAGGTTAAGCAACCTGCAGGTGACCACACAGCTGGCCAGCAAGCTAACCAGGTTCATCGGGTCCTGCAGCCCGAGCTCCAACCCCCTTAGCCATTCCGTTCTCAGCTAATCGCCTCCGCCGCACACTTATTCCCCTGCCCGCCGTTTCAGAGTGCTACATCCTGCCCTTGACCCTGTCTCCTGGGCCTCTCTTACCCCCAGAGCCTAGACTCTCCACTGGATCTACCTCTCAGGGCATCTGGGACGGTCACAGCGCAAAACATCCTGGTATCTTGATGCTGGAAAGGATTCTAGGGGTCACCTCACTCCGTATTTAACTTTCTCAGTTGAGGAAACTGAAGCACCCTGATGTTGGGTCTGTGAGGATGAGCTTTGGGGTTACCCATGTCCATTCTGACTTCCCCACTGCATTGCTGTGTGACCTTGGTCAAGTCGCTTAACCTCTCTGAGACTCGGCTTCGTTATACTACCGTGTTTCCCTGAAAATAAGACATCCTCCGAAAATAAGATCTAGCGCATGGAAAGATAAGACATCCCCTGAAAATGAGACCAAGCGCAACTTTGGGAGAAAAAAAAATTAATATAAGACACTGTCTTATTTTTGGGGAAACAGGGTAGTACGTAAGCAGGGCATCTCCCTGGCTCTCTGTGTTTGACGGGATGACGTAAGTAGAGCACCCCGCACAGGGCATGGCAGGTTTAAGAATTCAGTGACCACCAGCTGCTGTCCCTCCTGCGTGGGAGAGCGGAGAGGGCTGCGACAGCGAGGAGGATGCTCTGCGTGCCAGGGGCCGAGCCGGACGTCTCACCCCCCACCCGCTGGTGTTGTTTCTATTCCTCCTTCCTGTCCCCTCGCGGGTGAAAGGGCGTGTGGAAAGTTCCACGTCCCTGTCCTGTGCTGGTGCCAGGACAGCGGTTTTCCATGAGGCATGTCACGTACGGACGGTCGGGTCATGTCTTCTTGGAGCGTGCCGGGAGTGTCATGTGGCCGGGCAGGGTACGGCGGCGCACAGGCAGGGGGAGGAGCGCGGGGTGGGCTAGCGCTCATGCTGACTGCCAAGGTCGTGGGCAGCTGGTGTGCAGCCACTCCAGCTGAGCCACGCGGGGCGGGAGCAGAGTGTGCGTTGAAGAGTCAGGACCGTGGATAATGCCAAGCGCCCGTTTTAAACAAAAAGCTCCGATGGCTTCTTCCTCCCAAGCCCCTCGCCGGTCCCCCCTGGGCTGGTGACAGGAAGTGTGGCATGCCTAGCTGGGCCCACCCCAGAGCCGGGACCGTGGGAGAGGGAAAGGAGAGGGAATGCACGAAGGCCCTCAGGCATCTGTTTCCTTCCCTTTTATTTATTTATTATTTTTTGAAATATATTTTATTGATTTTTTACAGAGAAGAAGGGAGAGGGATAGAGAGTTAGAAACATCAATGAAAGAGAAACATCGATCAGCTGCCTCCTGCATACTCCCTACTGGGGATTTGCCTGCAACCAAGGTACATGACCTTGACTAGAATCGAACCTGGGACCCTTCAGTCCTCAGGCTGGTGCTCTATCCACTGAGCCAAGCCAGCCAGGGCTGTTTTCTTCCCTTTTAGAAAGGGCAGTGCCTCCCCGCGTCCTCCTGAGCAAGGTGGTCCTCGATACCCAGCCCTGTGCTTGGAAGGGAGTGGGGAGGACGGCCCCTCCCCTTGCCACCCTCCGCCCCCCTCTCCCTCCCCTACCAGGGAGGCAGGCTGTCCTCAGAGCAGGGAGAGAGGAGGCGCTTCAGAAGCCCCCCCCCCCAGCCCTGGCTCTGGTGTGGCCCCCCCCCAAAGATGAGGGGTCCTTCGGTCCAAGTGGACAAGTCCCCCTGGAGCCTGTGGCCGCCCTCTGGGACACCCCGAGGTTCCCTGTGGAAATGCCTGAGCCGGTGTCCCCTCTGGGACACCCCGAGGCTCCCTGTGGAAATGCCTGAGCCGGTGTCCCCTCTGGGACACCCCAAGGCTCCCTGTGGAAATGCCCCGGGCCGGTATCCCCTCCAGGCAGCTCTCTCCGGAGCCCTTCCTCCTCAGGGGAGACATCCCGCTGGCATTCAGGCCTCGGCCTGGAGGTGCCCATGGCGGCTATTGGTCGGGGGCCTGGATGAGCTTGGCCTCTGGGCTGGGGTGTCCTCGCCCATGCGAGGCCCTGGCGCTGTGAGCTGCAGCCGGTGGGCAGGGGCCTAACCCTAACCCTAACCCCAACCCTAACCCTACCCGTACCCCAAGGAGCCCGAGAACAGAATTCCAACCGGGCCTCCCATCTCGTTATGAAAAAAGCACATCTGTCCCGGTGGGAGCATAGATCCTATTTCCAGACAGCGGGAAAACAGGGTTGACAAACTGAATATTCAGACGGGGTGGGTCGGGGATGGGGGGATGGCGAGGAGACTCTCTCTCTCTGTGCTCTTGCAACCCTCCCGGTAGCAGAGGCTCCCAGCCCGGCCTGAGGGAGGCCTGGGAGCTCGGCACCCACGCTGCTTGCCGCCCGCCGCTCGGATGGACCCAGCCTCCCCAGCCTCACCCTCCCGTTCTGGCCTCTTTGCAGACCCGACATGGACCTACTCCTTCTCCGGGGCCTTCCTCTTCTCCATGGGCTTCCTGGTCGCAGCGCTCTGTTACCTGAGCTACAGATACGTCACCAAGCCGCCCCAGCCCCCCAACTCCCTGGTGAGCACCCACCGGGGGTGGGAGGGGGAGGGTGGGAGGACGCCCAGCCACTGGGGGCGTAGGCCCAGGGCAGATCTCTCTGAAATACCGGGGTCAGCACACAGAGCAGAAAACGAGGCCTCAGTTCTCCCTCCGCCATGAAGAGCCTGGCCAGGTGGGCCGGGCGCCTCCTCCATGCCAGGTCCCTTGGGGATATGCACTTGATCTTCAGTCTAACGCTCTCCCAACTGAGCTATTTTGGCGGCTACTGCGGATATGCACTTGAAAAGCCCCCGATGGCCCCTGCTCTGGCCTCTGAGCTGGATGGGGCCCTAACGGGGCTGCTGTTGTCCCCAAGCAGGACGTCCAGCGTGTCCTGACCTTCCAGCCTCTGCGGTTCATCCAGGAGCACGTGCTGGTCCCCGTCCTGGACCTCGGCGGCCCCGGCGGCCTGTCCCAGCCCTGCCAGTACTCCCAAGTCATGGTGTCTGCTCCCAAGGAGCCCGCGGGGGCCCCACCGCGGCACAGCCGGCCTGAGGCCACCTACCTGGGGCAGCCGGACCTCTCCCTCCTGCAGCCCTCCCAGGCGCCGCCTCCCCAGACGGACTCCCCGCCATCCTACGCGCCCCAGGCTGCCCCTGAGGCCGGGCCCCCGGCCTACACGCCTCAAGCCACCCCCGAGGCCAAAGCCCCATCCTACGCTCCTCAGGCCATCTCTTCCTACACCCCCCAGGCTGCCCCGGACAGCTGGCCGCCGCCGTCCTACGGGGTGTGCATGGAAGCATCCGGCAAAGACTCCCCTCCTGGGACGCTCCCTAGTCCCAAGCCCCTCCGGACGAAGGACCAGCTCCAGAGAGAGCCCCCAGCTGCAGGCCTCTCCCTGCAGGGGGTGGCTCCCGGGGCCTGGGAGGAGCCCCAAGAGGCCAAGTCCTTCCCCCAGCGCCTGTGCGCTGACACGGACAGAGCACCCGGCACTGCGGTGCTGTACCAGGGGGAGCCGGGAGCTCCGGGGTACCTGAAGGGCCAGCTGCCCCTCCTCGCCTCCGTCCAGCTTGAGGGCCGCCCGGCGTCCCTCCCCCTGCACACCCCTTCCCTCCCGCGTCGTCCCACGGACCAGGCTTCACGTCCCGTGGGGCTGCTGGAGTCCCTCGTGTGTCCCAAGGACGACGGGCCGGGGTCCGAACCTGAGGCCACGAGCGTGGTGGCCCCTGGGGCCTCAGAGCAGCCCACAGAGCTGGACTCCCTCTTCAGAGACCTGGCCCTGACCGTGCAGTGGGAGGCCTGAGTGGATGGCAGGATGGCCTGGGGCTTCCCGGTCACCCCCAGCCCCACCTCATGTCCGTCCGCTGCCGGCACCCCCAGCCCAGCCACCTCGGTGGGGGCGCTGAGGGAGCCAGAGGGAGAGCAGGCGGGCGGCGTGGGCCTGCCACCGCTGGAGCAGGAAGGCACGGTGAGGACATCAGATGGGGAGTGCCGGGCACGCAGCCTGTGCCAACGCGTGTGTGCCAAAGAGTGCGTACGCAGAGCCCTGCAGGGAAGGCAGGACAGTCAGTGCGGGGAGGTAATGCAGGGGGACTCCCGAAGCCGAGGCCCAGCCCCTCATACGCCGGGCACAAGGTCTTCCAGGCGCCTACGCCTCCTCGCCCGCTCCCGGCCAGCTTCAGAGTCCCCTCGGACAGAGCGGCGAGAGAAGGTGAGAGAAGGAGCTGGGGACCGAGGCCTCGCAGCAGGCTGGGCAGAACCGGAGCAACCTGCGCTTCTGCCGAGGCGGCGGGAAGCAGCCCAGCCACGTACGGCAAGACTCCAGGGCGGGGTGCGGCCTGGGGCTCACTCCCAGCCAGGGCTGCTGCCTGCGGTCCAGCATTGCAACTTCATTCCTCAGCTAGAGGCTGGGCCCGAGGGAAGTGCAGGTCCCCCTGTACACCACCCCAGGAGGAGGGAGTTGCAGACCCCATCCTGAGAGCAGGGTTGGAAAGGAAACGGTCCCACGTGGCCCCTGGAGGAGACACAGCCAACAGCAGCACTGACTTCACCACCTTGAAAACTCGGCCTCAGGGTCAGCCCGACAGGGTGCAAATTCCAGCCTCGCCACTTACCACACGGGTGACTGAAAGCAGACGAGTCAGCGCTCAAAACCCCCGTTTCCTCCTTGGTACATGGATATGGGAACGCCTACCGCACGGGTGGTGGTGAGGGTGAAGTTAAATACCGTCTGTGAAGTGTGTCAAAGTGTCTGGCTCAGGGGCAGGGCCCCATAAATGGTAGCCACTTCCTGCTGTGATTCTTTTTTTTTTTTTTTTAATCAGACAGCACAGGACCCACTGCTTCTGTCGTGTTGGCTACAGATCAGGCATTTTCTCAATGTATCCCACTTCCTCCAGGACCGCTCCAGGCCCGGCCAGAGGAGCTGGTCTGTCTGGCGGAGGAGCCAGGGATGGGAGGGATCGAGGGGCCTCGGGAAGCAGGGTCCAGGGACAAGTGGAACCTTCTTCCCGAGGTAGTAAGTGGCAGCTGTGTTGGGGGTGTTGGCATGCTCAGGGGGCCCCTTTGCGTGGAGCTCCCAGGGCTGCCTCGCCCTCCCGCCTCCCACGGCTGCTCACGTGGAGAAAGGGCCTTGCTCTGTGCTTTCGGGGTGCCGGCACACCCTTTGTGCCATTTGCAACTCCGATGAGAAAACTGAGGCCGCTGAAACCGGTTTGGCTCAGTGGATTTTGAGCATCGGTCTTCGGACTGAAAGGTCCCAGGTTCGATTCCGGTCAAGGCACCTACATTGGTTGCAGGCACATGCCTGGTAGGGGTTGTGCAGGAGGCAACTGGTCAATGTTAGCTCTCTACCCCTCTCCCTTCCTCTCTGCGGAAAATCAATAAAATATATATTTTTAAAAACAAAACTGAGGCCCCGAGCGGAGAATGGACACGCCCAGGGGCCCCACGGAGCCCGTGACGCGGTCGGGGCTCAAACCTGGTGCTTTCTGTTCTCACCGAGAGAAAGGACTTTGCACACCCGTTTGGATTCTTGGCGGATGAGCCACAAGGAGGGGAGGGCCCTGTGGGGTCCCCGTCACCTTCCTGTCCCACAGCCGGGCCTGAACATTTCTGAGAAGCAGGACCAGCTTCCTGCCGCCTCGGTGTGACCTCCTGGAGCGTGGGCAGTGTCCTCCTCCCCCTGCCCCAGGCACGCCCCCTCCCCTCCTGCGACCAGCACCAGGTAGTGGTGTCCTTATCTGTTTGTAATTAATATTTAACACTTCAGGATTGCCGGTTCAGGCCCAATATCTCCCCAAGAGAGGTGGGGGCCGCCCTCCCCAGCACCCCGGGCCCACTCTCCTCTCGGCAGCCACTAAGTGGACATTAATGAATGCTCCCCCTCTGCCCGCTCTGCAAACAAGCTGCTTCCTGTCGCTTGGGGTGAACTTGGCCCAAGGCTGTCTGTCCGCACCTTGTTAAGTAATGAACAACAGCTTCACAGCTGCACGGCTCTCACCAGGTAGGTGGGAGGGGGCAACAGAGAGGTGTGTTTTTTATTAAAAGCCATAAACCTCTCTTCCACTCCACAGGGCCACAAAGCTCTGTGCGCTCCTCCCAGGGACAGATGCCACAAGGACTCCGTGACTCTTGAGGGTGGAGTCTGAGTGCCTGCGGAGGGAGGGAGGTGAATGACCGAGACCTGTGACCCGCTTCAGGCTGGACCCCTCTCTGGACAGGCTGCAGGCTGCGACCCACGGGTCTCTGGTCTCCTAGGCAGGCAGCCCAGGCCTGCAGTTACAGCCGAAACCACTAGAGGGCAGTGTCTCAGGCCCCGGGTGTGGGGCTGGGACCTGGGCATTCCTGAGTGACCCAGGCCCTGAACCCATTAGCAGGACTCTCTGAACTGCCTCCAGGCCTGGCAGAGCCCAGCAGGAGGAAAGGAACAGTGGCGGTGGGAGATGAGGAGGCTTCAGCAGGTGATGACTCATTGTGTATTATTGATATTTGCAAAAGGAGGAAATGTTGCTCAGGGAAGTGACTTGCCCAGGTTGTTTCCTAAACTTGCCTCATCTTGAGAATCCCCTGGGAGCTTAATTAAAATACAACTTCCCTGGGCTCCCCTCCACTGCCACCTCCTGCCTCCCCCCCCCCCCCCCCAAACACACACACACCTTCCTGCTAAATCCATGGCTCCTGGGGAATCCGGATTTTTAACAAGCGTTCTTAGCGATTCACCTCAGACTTGTTGAGGGCATAGTACCCTTATAACAATACTTTCCCTGTCCATGGCCTCGAGTCACCTCCCTGGAGTGACCCCCTTTGTACCCCCTGGATGGGGGTGGGGCTACTTGGGTGGTATTTCAGTCTGTGCTGCCTGCAGACCCTTCTCCCTCCCTGCCTCCCAAGCTCCGGACCCCAGGGTCATAGAGGGATTGGTTGCCTGAGTTTTCAGCCGCAGAAGAGGGGCCCGATGGGACTGGAGCTCCACCCAGGTCCCCCGAGACCAGGCCCCTCTGGCCCCTCCCCGTCTGAGTGTCAGCCCGGACCAGGAAGCTGTGGCCAGATGTCAACACCGAGGCTTGTCCCTGTTGCAGTCCCTGCCCTGCCTTCCAGAAAGCGGGATAGACAAAAACAACAACCCAGCCTCGCCTGCTGGCACCCGTCTGGCAGGACACGGGACACAGCTCTGAGACCAGCCCCCTGCTCCTTCCCCCGGGCGGCTGGAGCCCACGTTCCCTGCCCACCCGACAGACGCAGGGGCACGAGGGAGATCCATCTGACCTGTAAGTGTGAGGAGAACAGTGACCGGGAATAACCTGAAGTGCAGGAGTGACGGAGGGAGTGCAGGATAAGGGAGCTCGTGGGGAGAAGCTCTGGGCCAGACCGCTCTCCGCGTGGCCACGGGAGAGCCGTCAGCTGTCTGGGGAAATGGTGAGGCGGTTCGGCATGGGTGGCAGGTGAAGAGGCGGTCAGAGGACTGTCCTACATGTGCGTAAGCCCAGGGAAGGCAATATGAGGGAGAAGAAGAGAAGGGAGGGGGAGAAAGAAGGCAATGCTTTGAAGAATATACCCTAACCCTAACCCTAACCTAACCATGAGTCACGGACTATAGCAGACATTTTACACATGGTAACCTCACACTCGTTCGGCAAGACAGGAGTGTGTTCATTCATTCATTCATTCATTCATCCATTCATCTTTAAACAAGCAGACACCGAGGGCCCAGCTATATGTCAGCCAGAGCTCTTGGGGTTAGGGATATAGCGAATAAGACAGGCAGGCAAGTTCCCTGTTGCCTTAGATCTTACCTCCGATTTGCCAACGAAGGAAACAAAGCCCTTGTCCGGCCGGTGTGGCTTGTGGTTTGGTGTCTACCTATGAACCAGGAGGTCACGGTTTGATTCCTGGTTAGGGCACATGCCCGTGTTTCAGGCTTGATTCCCCCAGTAGGGGGCAAGCAGGAGGCCGCTGATGGATGATTCTCTCTCATCATTGATGTTTCTCTCTCTCTCTCCCTCTCCCTTTCTGAAGTCAATAAAAACAAAAACAAAACCAAAAATAAGGTTTTGTTGCCTGTGAGTGAGTACAGGTACCAGAACTGGGATTTGCATGCTCCACATCTAACCTCCACTCAGCCTCACGACCTGAGGGTTGGCTGTGTTCACCATCAGGCACACCAGGGCCTCCTGTGAGGAGGGGGCATCCCTGGGGTTGGGTCAGCGGACGGGTGGGGAGGAGAAGGCTCTCAGTGGCCAGGAGTCATGCAGGTGTCAGGGGCCTCTCATTCTGCAGACACTAGTCTCCTGGGCGCCAGACCTGTGCTTCAGGCTTCAGCTTCCTAGATGAATCTCTGCAATCAGATTGCAAGACAGGATTCTGTACAGAGATGGCTAGTGACGTCCCATGGCCACACAGCTAGCAAGTGGTGGCCCGCCCCCCAGGCTGCCACGGCGGGTAAGGGCTGCAGGACAAATCCCAAGCTCCTCTTTCCTGTGTGCACACCTTCACACCCACCCTCACAGTTAATGTCCACATGTGGATCTTGGGAAGCCTTAGTTTGGCTCAATACAAGATGGGAGAGAGCTGCCCAGTGTCCCCCCAAAAGATCTTAACACTGCGTCATGGGGGAGGGAAAATGCTTAGAAAGGGGCTTTCAGCTGGAGTCGCTGCCCCGCTGTCTGGCCCCTTGGACCCACAACTGGCGACACACTACCGACCAACCTGCCCTGCACTCGTGTTCACCAGGTCTGGTCCCTCCAGTGTCGCTGCTATAAAGAAAGTGGGTCCACAGCTCCGGCTGGAGCAGGGCTCCCCGAGGGAAGGCTTGCCAGCAGCTGCAGAGCTGAAACAGTTCTGTCTGCAGAATGCTCAGCCTGACCCCTGCTGGCGGGAGTGTCTTCAAGTGCCAGTCCCTGCAGACCCCAGAAAGCGAGCTCCTTTCTGTAGTAAAATGAACTTTGAAGGTGTTCTAAACCACTCTTCTCGAATCAGTGAACCTTCAAAGAGAGCTAAATCTGAAGCCTGTACAACAGGTGCCATGCTGCACAAACCTTGGTTTTGGTCAGTCCTTAACATCTACCTAACAGAAATTTTCATGAATTTCTATTTCACAACAATGATTATTTTATATACACTGGTAGCAAATACAAATACAATTCTATCTAATAAAATAGTAATGTGCAAATTGACCATCACACTATCACACAAGATGGCCACCCCATGTGGTCAAAGATGGCTACCTCCATGTGGACATAAGATGGCCACCACAAGATGGCTGGCAGAGGAGGGCAGTTGGGGGAGGGGGGCTGGGAGACCAGACTTGCAAGGGAGGACAGTTGGGAGCAACCAGGCCTGCAGGAGAGGGCAGTTAGGGGCAATGAGGCCAGCAGAGGAGCAGTTAGGCATCAATCAAGCTGGCAGGGAAGTGGTTAGGGGGTGATCAGGCTGGCAGGTAGTGGTTAGGGGGTGATCAGGCTGGCAGGTAGAAGCATTTAGGGGCAATCAGGAAGGCAGGTGAGCTGTAGGGAGCCAGTAGTCCTGGATTGTGAGAGGGATGTCCAACTGGCTCAAGAGTTCCCAGATTGGAGAGGGTGCAGGCTGGGCTGAGGAACACACACACACACACACACACACACACACACCAGGCCTCTAGTACTTAGTATAAAAAGTTAAAAAGGGCGGTGGAGCAGGAGACTGAGATTTTGGGTTTTGGCTGAGAAATTACTTGTGTTCTCTCTCTCTCTCTCTCTCTCTCTCTCTCTCTCTCTCTCTCTCTCCCCACCTTCTCTCTAATGAGAGGCCCTAAGGCACTAAGAAGGGTGACAGGGGTGACAGGCACAGTGTTGCTGGGCCCCTGAGACCCAGGACAGAGCCTAGGACAGCCTTCCCCAGACCTGGTCATCCCCTGAGACCTGGCTCAGGGGTAGCTGCCTGTCTGCCCGTCTAGATGCCTCCATATCATGGTCTTACCTTACTCACGTCTGCCTTCTCAGTGCCCAGCAGGCCTGGCAAAGGGCAGCCATGACCACTGTGAGGGAAAGGGGTTGAGGGAGTGGGTGTAGGGAGGCTGGGAAGAAGGGCCCCCCAGCGGCCAGTCGGGAAGCCTGAGGCATTTGGACAGTGAGGAAGAGATGGCCTCCCGCTCCCTCTGCCTGTGCACAGGAGCTGGGCGAGTAGCTGCTGGGGGTGGTGGAGAGACAAGAAGCCACATACCCCGGCTGGTGTGGCTCAGTGGTTGAGCGTCGACCTATGCACCAGGAGGTCATGGGTTCAACTCCTAGTCAGCGCACATGCCTGGGTTGTGGGCTCGATCCCATGCAGGAGGAAACAGATCAATGATTCTCTCTCATCATTGATGTTTCTGTCTCTCTTTCCCTTTCCCTTCCTCTCTGAAATCAATATATATTTTTAAAGCCACACACTTCCATTTTAGCCAGTGATGATGTCTCAGGACATGCCTTCCTCTGTCTTCATGAAGTCTGGGTGCCCAGTCTGACTGTCCCCATTTTTCGGAAGGGGAGTCAGATCAGAGGAGCTGGTGTCTTCCCCAAGGTCGGTCAGTGCGGGGAGAACAGATCAGAACTCCGGCAGCTGAGAGACTCCCCTGATCCTCTTCCATACAACCAGCCCCAGCTGCTCCCTCCTTCCTTCCACTCTCACGGGGGCTGGGGTTGGGCGGGAGGGACCCTGCCGAGTGAGCGAGGAGGAGCCACCAGGGGGCCGGGTGGGTGGGGACAGCTCCACCTGTTGCTGCCGCCTGAGCTGTGCTGGCCGGAGGAAGCTGCCCCCCCTTGCCCCCTCATCGTCCCCATCCATTGTCATCACTGTCTCAGCTGCTATATTTAAGGCCGTGCAGGCGCCGGGAGCACACTCTCCTCCCGCCCCCGTGAGCCCAGGGCAAGAAGACACCAGGCACCCTCGTCCCTGAAATCTCCTCCCAGAGACGCCGAGTGACTTACCAAGTGGACCGGCTGCTGCTGTGAGCACCTCCCGGGCGGGACAGGGCGGGAGGGACCCTCACTTCTCACTGGGAAGTGGGTGTGGGGATGGTGGTGGTGGGGGGTATGTGGGTGTGTGTGTGGGGGGTAGATGGTGGTGGTGGGGGTGTAAAGGATGTGTGTGTGGAGGGGGTGTTGTGGGGGTAGGGGTGTGATATGTGTGTGTGATGTGTGTGTGGGGGTGGAGATGGTGGTGTGTGGGGGAGTGTGGGGGGGTGTGGGGGGGTGGGGATGGTGGGGTGTATGGGGGGTGGGGATGGTGGTGTGTGTGGGGGGGTAAAGGATGTGTGTGTGGAGGGGGTGTTGGGGGGGTAGGGGTGTGATGTGTGTGTGTGTGATGTGGGGGGGGGGGATGGTGGGGTGTGTGTGTGTGCGTGGGGGGGTGTTGGGGGGGTAGGGGTGTGATGTGTGTGTGGGGGTGGGGATGATGGCGTGTGTGGGGGGATGGTGGTGGTGGGTGTGTGCATGTGTGTGGGGGGGTGTAAAGGATGTGTGTGTGGAGGGGGTGTTGGGGGGGTAGGGGTGTGATGTGTGTGTGTGATGTGTGTGTGGGGGTGGGGATGGTGGGGTGTGGGGGATGGTGGGGTGTGGGGGGTGGGGATGGTGGTGTGTGTGGGGGGGATGGTGTGTGTGTGGGGGGGGTGGGGATGGTGGTGTGGGGGGTATGGGTGTGTGTGTGTGGGGGTGGGGATGGTGGTGCGTTTGTGTGGGGGGATAGTGGTGTGTGTGTGTGGGGGGGTGTACTAGAGAAGGAGCTGCCGGGAGAGCTGGAAAGAGAAGGCAGCCATGGGCTTAGGCAGCACCCAGTGAAAGTGGGAGGGGTCTCTCTCCGCCCCCCGCACCCCCTCCCCGTTGTATGGCGGGGTCTCCTGAGCAGAGCCCTCTGAGATGGGACAGCTGAGGAACAAAAGCCCCTGGGGGGCCTGGGGGCCCTGGGGGGCCTGCACGGCCGGGCAGGGTGGGCTGCAGGCCCAGCAGACCTGAGCCCTGCCCGCCTGCGGGACAGCCCGGCGACAGGAAGAGAGCCGCCCGCTGGGCCCAAATCACAGGCCGGAGGGCGCTCACCCAGCCTGGCTCCCTGGCAGGAAACTGAGGCAGACGGGACAGACATGGTCTCAGTTCCTCAGCAGCAAGGTCAGAATGCCTGCCTCTGAGAAGCTGGTGGAGCCAGGGCGGAAAGATGGACGGCTGTCTCTGCTCCGCCCACAGGGCCCAGCACAAGCTGCACCCCCCCACACACACACACCCCCCCACACACACACACACCCACACCCCACACATACACCCCCACACATACACCCCCACACATACACCCCCACACATACACACACACACATACACACACACACACCCACAAATACAACCCCACACATACACACCCCCACACATACACACACACACCCACACACACCCCCACACACACACATCCCCACACATACACACACACACCCACACACACACCCACACATACACCTCCCCACACATACACCCACACACACACACCCACACACACACCCACACACACCCCACACATACACACACACACCCACACACACCCCCACACACACCCCACACATACATCCCCACACACACACACCCCCACACATACACACACATACACACACACCCCAGCACCTCTCTTCCCCTCGCCTTGCCTCTCAGAGGGCTGAGGCTTGGGAGGCGAGTGCCATGTGGCAGGACCTCCTGCCCCAGCTTTGCCCCCCCCTCCCGCCCCCAGGAGAGGGCACGGGCGGACCCTCCCCGCCAGGCACACACAGCCTTGGGGAGAGGCCAGAGGAGGCTGCGCTCCTGGTGCTTAATCCCGAGCTCAGGCAGCGCTTTAAAAAGAAGCGATGGCTCATCCGCTAAAGCGGGCGTCCGGTTTCGGGGAGGCCCAGGAGGTCAGGGAGTGAGGCCAGCCCACGCACTGAGCTAACTGGGACGGAACGAGGGGAAGGGAGCCAGCACTGACGCCAGGGAACGTGACACCTCAGCGTGGGGCCAGGGCCGCGGTGTCCCGGGAAAGCTGCCCCCGCCCCCACCCCCGCCCCCAGGGTGGCACCCACCGCTCTCCTCCGGGCTGAGGGGGAAGGAGCAGGAGGCAGCCGTTCTCGGGGGAGGCAGACCAGACGGGACCCCACGGGTGCTGCCCTTTGTGATCAGCCGAGGTCAGGCAAGAGGCCAAGGAAGCTTCGGGGCAGCCGTGGCCCCGGCCAGCACCCCTCGGTGGCCCCGGCTCTCCCGGGGGTGCCCCGTGGACACACAAAGGAGCGACGGAGGCGGCAGTAAGTGCCCACCAGGTGGCATTTGGCGGCCTGAGCCCTGACACCCCACACAGGCCTCAGGCCCAGGGTCCCGGGGAGGCCAGCGGGCCCTCCTGCCATGCCATGAACTTAGAGACATGTCCCTCAGGTGCCCTGTTCACACCAGGTCAGAACACACACACACGCACACACACACACATGCACACACGCACGCACGCACACAAACACACACACACATGCACACACGCACGCACGCACACAAACACGCACACACGCACACACACATGCACACGCACACACACGCACACACGCACGCACACACGCACACACATGCGCGCACACACGCCCTTCCAGGGACCCCCGGAGCTGGGCCTCATGGAAGCAGGCAGCACTGTCTGCTTGCTTCTTCCTGTCCAGGGTCTGCATCAGATCCAAGCCGGGCAAGGACCCTCCCAGGTTCTGCCCCCAGAACCCACCTGGAGAGCCTCAGGGGGCTCTCCCGGCATCCCAGAGCCTCGGCCTCATGGGGCCCCGGGGGGACACAGAGCCACCTCTGGAGGGGACTCAGCACAGAACCCACAGCAGCGAGCGCGAGGCTGTATCCTCCTCCCCAGGGTTCGCTCCCTGACCCCTGAGCCTCTTTCAGACCCACTGGATCCCACCCTACTGGCACCACCTGGGCCCAGACCTGAACCTCGGGAATTCCAGGGGGACCCCACTCCGTTGTGACCCCCCTACAAGAAGAAAGGCCGCGTGGCCCGCTGTGTCCCCAGCCTCGGCCCAGGCCTGGCCCTGAGCAGATATGTGGCGCAGAGGCCGAGAGCTCGGAGAGGGGCAGGCCAGGTGCCAGTCGTGCGCTGAGTGGCCGTGGGCAAGCACTTCCCTCCTCACGAGGGAAGTGGCCGATGGCAGTGCCGCCGTGCGGTCGGGCTGTTGTAGGGACTGGGAGCCACGCTTCTGAACACTCCGAATGCGCGGCCTGGCCCAAGTGAGCACGTGCTGTGACGGCTTTTAATTCATTTGCAGCCTTGTTGAAGCTCAAGGTGCACAGATGTGAAGTGATGAGTGGTGAGAGGAGACGTTTTCTGAGTCGGAGCTAGCTTGTGACGTCCAGATAAAAAAAGTGCAAAAGGAAGTAGAGGAGGGAAAGCCTACGTGGCCTGCAGTTGTTCGGCAGCGCTCAGAAAAACGCTGTACCTACTAGGACAGCACCTACTATGCGCTGGGCACTCCTCAAACCTCCACCGCCACCTGAGAGGTCCACAGGCCCGTTTTCTAGACGAGGATCCAAGTCCTAGAGTCTTCCCCAAGGTCTCACATTGTAAACTGGAATGAGAAGCTGGGATCACAGTGGGGGGCGGGGGGGGAACCCCAGAGTCTCCTCACTCAGCCTTCGTGCTCACTGAGCCTGCTCAGGTTGGGCTTTGAAGTGTGAATAGCGTAGGGGAAGGCTCAGGGGCAGGACTGCGTGTGGCGAAGGCAGGGGGAGCAGAGCAAGGACAGCTGCCCGTCCTGAGTCCCAGAACAGCCGTCAATCACCAGGGCGGCTGGGCCCAGCGAAGGCAAGGCCTTGCCCCCAGGTCACACCGCGCGGTCACACCCCCAGGTCACACCGCGTTGGGGCTGGAAGCCTGGTCCCCAACGCGGGGCTCTGCTCACTCAGCGGGGGAACGCGTGGCTTGGTGGGTAAGCCAGGCTCGGGGCACCAAGTCCGCCTCTGTCACCGTGGGCGAGTCCCTCTCCCTCTCAGGCCTCCATTCCCCTGTCGGCCCCCTGGAGAGAGAACCCCACCCGCCACCCATAGCCCTCCCCCCACTGCCCTCCCGGAGGCGCTGGGATACGTGGGGACGGGCTGAGCCCACGCCTGGTGCAGTGACCTGCAACCTCGGCTTGTCAGGTTGTTGCTTTCGCAGCCATGACGCTGCCCCACAGCCCTGGAAATGTGGGGGAGCCCCGGCCCCCCCAGGCCGTGGAGGTGCACAGGGTGGAGCGCCGCCAGGAGGAGGAGCAGCGGGAGCAGCGGCAGCACAGCCTGCACATGGGCTCCTCGGTGCAGAGGAGGACCTTCCGCAGCAGGTGGGAGCACGGGGACCCCGCCGGCCACCGCCCTCCCCTGGGGTCCCCGGTCTGAGAGGGAGGCAGGGCCCTGCTCCCTGAGACCCCAGGCTGAGGAGGGATCCCAGCCACGCCTGCTGGCCTCTGGGTGGAGGTGGGCAGCTGCAGCCTAAACTCAGGGAGGCCCAGCCAGGCCCCTAGCCACACCCGCCATCGCCTCTCTCTCCCCGGGCAGCGAGGAAGAGTACCAGTTCAGCGCCGCAGACCACGCCCTGGCAGCCGCCCTGGCTCTCACAACCTCCTATGAGCTGTCTTGGTAAGTCCAGCGACCTTTCTTTCCAGAGAGCTGGGCTCAGAGGGGCCGTCCCATCCAGGCCCCGAGGCCCTGCCTCCCTCCTGGGCGCCCACTCTGCGCCTCAAGCTGCCCAGAGTGACACATCTAGACTAAAGGGGCTGGCCCCATGGTCGGCAAACTACAGCTCACGAGCCACATGTTGGAGTGTGGCTCTCCCACAAAATACCACGGCCTGGAGAGTCTGTTTTTTAAAATATATATTTTATTTATTTATTACAGAGAGAGGGATAGAGTTAGAAACATGGATGAGAGAGAATCATCGATCAGCTGCTTCTTGCACATCCCCACTGGAGATGTGCCTGCAACCAAGGTACATGCCCTTGACTGGAATCGAACCTGGGACCTTTCAGTCCGCAGGCCGACGCTCTATCCACTGAGCCAAACCAGTCTCGGTTGGGCTAGTCTATTTTGAAGACATGGCATTAGAAGTTTAAGTTGAAAGCATTTGGCTCTCAGAAGAAATTTCAATCGTTGTCCTGTTGCTATTTGGCTCTGCTGAGTTTGCCGACCACTGGGCTAGACCAAGGTCAAAGCCCAGGGCTGTCTGGCCACAAAACCCACAGTCCACAGGCAGTTGTGAGGGGCCATCCCAAGAGGGGGTGGGGGTCCACCTTTCCCCAGCTGGGTGCATGTGGTGCGGGAGGGGCTGGGGGAGGAGGAGCAGGTAAAGGAGCCCCAAGTTTCGGGAAAGGCCTGTGAGTGTGAGAACATCAGCTGGCCACGCCCTGGGCTGGGAGGCCTGGGTCCCGGCCTGAAGCAAGTCTCTGAGCCGCAGGAGTCTGTCCTGCTGAATGGCGAGACTAGCCCGGCCGGTGTGTCTCGGTGGTTGAGTATCGGACCTATGGGCCAGGAGGTAGCGGTTCGAGCCCCGGTCCAGGCACATGCCCACCCCCAGAGCAGCAGCTGCCGGGTTGAGGCTCCATCCCCAGTGGGAGGCCTGCAGGAGGCAGCCGATCAATAATCCTCTCTCATCATTGATGTTTCTTTTTTTTTTAATAACAATTTTTATTTATTTTATTTTTTTAATATATTTTATTGATTTTTTTTTACAGAGAGGAAGAGAGAGGGATAGAGAGTTAGAAACATCGATGAGAGAGAATCATAGATCAGCTACCTCTTGCACATCCCCTACTGGGGATGTGCTGGCAACCAAGGTACATGCTTCTGACCGGAATCGAACCCAGGACCTTCCAGTCTGCAGGCCGACGCTCTATCCACTGAGCCAAACTGGTTTCGGCTCATCATTGATGTTTCTATCTCTCCCTCTCCCTTCCTCTCTGACATCAATAAAATATATTAAAAATAAGTAAATAAAAATAAAATGGCTAGACTAATGCCTGTCCACTTAGTTGCAGTGCAAACAGGAGGAACGATGGGTTGTGAAAGGGCCTTGCAGAGAGCAGCTATTATGCACCTACTGTAAGCAGGGCCCATTCACGGTATTTTGAAGGCAAGACGGGATTAAACGTTGCTCTTGTCCCCAAGGAGTGTGAACTGCAGGTGGCAATGCTGGGCGTGGGGACGGCACTGCCCTGCCCCAGCGCTGGGTCCTCAGCCCCCGAGGTCCTCTGTCTCCACAGGGAGGCCCAGCTGAGGCGCCAGACCTCCACCGTGGAGCGGGAGGAGCGAGGGCAGAAGAGCGTGGGCTTCGGCAATGACCTGGAGAGGACCGACATCGCCTTCCTCCGCACCCAGTGGCTGCTGCGCCAGAGCCGCGACCGGAGGGCGCTGAGGCGGCGGGTGAGGGGCCGGGCTGGGGACCCCGGGGGCCTGAGACCCGGCACCCGCCACATGCCACCCACCTCACTCTACCCCCCTCTCTCTTTTTAAAAAAAATATATTTTATTGATTTCAGAGAGGAAGAGAGAGGAAGAGAGAGATAGAAACATCAACAGTGAGAGAGAATCACTCATCGGCTGCCTCCTGCACGCCCCACACTGGAGATGGAGCCCGAAACGCAGGCATGTGCCCTGATCGGGAATCAAACCGTGACCCCCTGGTTCATAGGTTGGTGCTCAACCACTGAGCCACACCGCCTGGGCTCTCTACCCGCTTCTCAGGAAGCAGCTGGACATCCGGAAAGAACCCTGGCCCTGGATGTGGACCGGGTTTGAATCCCGGTGCCCTCACCCCGCCCGCCCACCACCACCCCCACCACCGCCCGCTGTGTGACCTTAGACAAGCAACTGGTTCCTCCTGAGGCTCTCTCCCCTGCAAAGTAGACGCCCGTGGTTGTACCAGCCCGCGCCGAGATGTGAATTAAATGAGACTGAGCTCCTAAAGTCACTTCCCAGGGCCCAGAGCTCAGCAGGCCCTCGAGAAATCTAAAATCTACTCCTGACAAATGTCCGGGGCTGAAGTCACACCACGTACCCCCTCCCTGGGCAGGAGAGCAGCGCCCGTGGTTTTCACATAGTAACTGGGTGAACCCTCACTGCAGCCCCACAGGAGGGTTGGGGGGTGGGGTGTTACTTATCAGAAAGAGGACCCTGAGGATGTGCCTAGGGCCCGCTGGTTCCCGGGTCACGGGCCGCACTGCCCCTCCGATGCTGCTGAGGGGCTCCAGCTCATGCTGGAGTGACATTTAAGCTAAAAGCATGAAGGGGAAGAGGAGGAAGTGACTGCCTCCACCTGGAGGATCCAGGAAGGCCACCCGGAGGAGGTGGCCATGAAGATGGGGGAGAGCTGGTGCCAGCTCAGCGGGGTCACAGCCCTTCTCCCCCTCCAGGCCGAGGAGAAGGTCCGGGAGGCCAAGGAGCTGAGGGAGCTGTGCTCCGGCCGGGGGCCCTGGTTCTGGATCCCGCTCCGCTCCCACGCCGTCTGGGAGCACACCACCGTCCTGCTGACCTGCACCATCCAGGCCTCGCCGGCGCCCCAGGTCACCTGGTAAGACGCCGGGCCGGAGGGAAGGGTCCTCGCCTCGTTTCCATGGTTACGTGAGTGTGAGTTCCCGACTCCCCACATCCTCCCGGAGCCCAGGTCCTCCCCATCAGCTCCTGCTGCCTTAGGAAAGCGGAGCCCCGCAGACCCTGAGCCCTGCAGCTGCCGGGAGGCTCAGGAGGGGTTATTCTTAGCTGCCTCCCAGCCAGCCTGGGGCTAGAAGACGGAGCCACCAGGGAGCCAGCACTTGTAAAAATATGATTCTGGGGGCATGAGAAGGCAGCTGCTCCCAGCTGGGGATCTCCCGGGTTAAGGATGATGGTGGGAGGCTGGGCAGGGGGCAGGGGAAAGGAGAGGAGGTGCGGGGGCGGGGAGGGCAGGGGGCAGGGGGAAGGGGAGCAGGAGAGGAGGTGGGGGGCAGGGGGCGGGGGCCCTACAATGAGAAAGAGCTCAGGCCTGGAGTGGGAACCCTGCACTCGAGGCTCAGCTCCCTCTCCCTGGACTCACTCACTGTGTGATCTTAGCTACATCTCTTAATCTCTCCCGACCTGCCTCAGCTTCCAATTCTGTAAAATGGGTGGAAGACCTCCTGCCCAGCTTGCAATGTGCTGGGGGCCTAAAGCCACAACCAGACCTTGAAAGGTGCTCGGAAAGCAGGAGATGTCATTCCTGGGGGGGAGGGGGGGACAGGTGTCTCCTGAGCAAGCTGGTGGGGATGGGAGTGGGCACGGCCATGTTCGGGGTCTCGGTTCTATGACCGAAGGAGGCGTGTCCCTCACACAGCTGAGCCCACTGCTTCCGGCGTTCCCCTGAATCTGAGGCCCATTATCAACCACATTGGGAAATGAGAAAGGGTTCTCAGCCAATATTTGCAAGAAGTATACTCTGTCCCAGGCCCCCGGACTGGGGCACGGTGGTACAGAAATGACTCAAACACAGCCGCACCTAGAGGAACTCCCAGCCCAGAAGAGAAACGTCAGCACACGCAGGAATGGATTCTTGAGTGACATTTGAGCTAAAAGCATGAAGGGGAAGAGGAAGAAGTGACTGCCCCCGCCTGGAGGATCCAGGAAGGCTTCTCGGAGGAGGTGGCATATAAGCCAGACCTAAAGGGTGAACAGACCACGGTCTAGTAGGAGAGAGAAGATAAGCACACACACACACACACACACACACAAAAAAAAAAAAAACAACAACAAAAAAAAAACGAGATCACAGAAGAAAAAGCAGCATCTCACACTTGACCCAGCACTTTCCTCTCATTTGAGCCTTGAGGCCCACCCCTGAGGGAGGGGATATTGTCCCCATATCATAGATGGAGATACCGAGGCTCAGAGAGGGCGTGTACCCTAGGGTTCACATTCAGGTCTTTTTTTTTTTTTTTTAATATATTTTATTGATATTTTACAGAGAGGAAGGGAGAGAGATAGAGAGCTAGAAACGTCGATGAGAGAGAAACATCGACCAGCTGCTTCTTGCGCACCCCCTACCGGGGATGTGCCCACAACCAAGGTACATGCCCTTGGCCGGAATCGAACCAGGGACCTTTCAGTCCGCAGACCGACGCTCTACCACTGAGCCAAACCGGTTTCGGCCACATTCAGGTCTTTTGCCTCCCAACCCATCGCTCTTTCCACCGCCCGAGAGTGGGGAAGCCATACTTATAGTTCATTTTTTCCCTTAACGCACACGTGATGCTTCAGAAGTCAGAGACGCAGAGAGCACTCAGGCCAGGAGCACTCACGCCAGGCATCTTGAGGGTGTTGACAACCGGGGCTAGCCGTTGCCAGGCGGCACTCATCCAAACGGGTGTGCCAGGCTCCATGCCGGGCACTGGAATGCCGTGGGGTCCAACGCGGTCCCTTCCTGCAAGTTTCTGGTCGCGAAGAGCACTGTGTCCGACAGCTGGGCTGGGCCAAGCGGGGGTCAGCGCCTCAGCTGTCCTGGCCCGGCAGCCAGCCCTGCCCTGCCCGCCTGGCACTCAGCCCGCCTCTAAGACAGACCTTCTGTGGGAGCCTCTCAACAAGGGGCTTGTTCCTCCCCTGCCGGCCCTGTTGCCACAGCAGGGCGACGTTGCCACAGCAGCATTCCCGGTTTGTAAGGGGTGGGAGCCGGGGCCTCAGGCGGCTCTGTGGCTCCTGGCTCTGGCGCTGGTTTTCCATCATCCATCACCTCCCACGGGGCCACACGCCATCCTGGGGTTGGCCTCCGGAGCTCTGTCCGGGCCCCAGCGGAGACCCAGCCCCCAGGGGAGGCGGGGGAGAGATCCTGGCCCACCAGGCTTGTCAAGAGAGTCCTTCACTCAGCAATTATTGAGCACCTCCTGAATGCAGGGGCACAACAGGGCAGGGTAGGCGAGGCCTCCATCTGGCCATGTTAATGCTGCAGAAGTGGGTCCTGGACATGATTCCACCTGATGTCAGAATCAATCTCCTGGGCCCGTGGTCGGCAAACTGCGGCTCGCGAGCCACATGCAGCTCTTCGGCCCCTTGAGTGTGGCTCTTCCACAAAATACCACGGCCTGGGCGAGTCTATGTTGAAGACGTGGCGTTAGAAGTTTAAGTTTTAAAAAAATTGGCTCTCCGAAGAAATGTCAATCGTTGTCCTGTTGATATTTGGCTCTGTTGACTAATGAGTTGGCCGACCACTGTCCTAGGCCGAGCAGCCTTAAAAACTAAGATCTAACACCAAATACGTAAGGAAAAAAAATAAACATCAGTAACTCTTATGTGGCCATCGCTAAGCCAGGCTCTGGCGGGGCGCCTGTCCTCACCGTCTCATTCGATGCTATGTTATGATTGGCGGCCACTAGGGAGCATCAGCCCGGCCCATGCCAACGAGGGCCCCCGGCACCGGCCGGAGGAGCCCAGAGAGAGGGCAGGATGAGCACCGAGGCCCCTGGCGGTGCAGGTCATTCCCAGAGCCGGCCAGGCCGAGATGTCTGGAATGTCCCTGATCGGGAGGAGGCCTGACCTTGGCCCCCACGCTTGGGGGAGGTGGAGAAGCTGGCACGCACAGGAGGCACCACCTCCCCACAGAAGACCTAGTTGGGTTCCTTTCAGAAGAGGGTGTAGCCCGAGGTTTATGGGGAAGAGCGTGGGCATGGCACTGTTTGGTTGCCATGGAGACAAACAGGGCACGGCGTGGGAGAGCCAGGTCCCAGGAGGGCAAATGCACTGAGGCCAGGGTGCCCTCTCTCGGCGGAGGCCCGCTCTCAACTGCAGCCACCACGGGGGCAGACTGTCCATGCCACAGCCTCCTGGAAGCAGAGGCCCAGAGAGGGGCACCAACTTGCCCAAGGTCACACAGCAATATGCGTCGAGGCCTCGTAACTTTCACAGACGTTTATCCGCCAGCCCTGACTCAGGCTCCAGCCCTCCCTCCACGGGCTGTGGGCAGAGGCAGGACCGGAAGGGGGAGCGGGACCCCGGTGTGCACAGGAAGCAAGCAGCGGCATCCAGGAGCAGCGGGACCCGCTGGGCTGCCCGCGGGAGTCACCTGAGAGTTTCAAAAACACCGAGGCCCGGGCCCCACCTCCGGAAATTCTGATTTTAATTCTGGGATGCAGCCTGGGCATGGAGAGTTTTTTTTATTTTATTATTTTATTTTATTTTATATTTTATTGATTTTTTTTTTTTTTTTTTTTACAGAGAGGAAGAGAGAGGGATAGAGAGTTAGAATCATCGATCAGCTGCCTCCTGTACACCCCCCACTGATGTGCCCGCAACCAAGGTACATGCCCTTGACCGGAATCGAACCCGGGGCCCCTCAGTCCGCAGGCCGATGCTCTATCCACTGAGCCAAACCGGTTTTGGCTGGAGAGTTTTTTAATGGTTTAAATAAGATAGTTTATTTTTCTTTCATAGAAGTGTCTGCTGTGGACAGGGTGGGGCGGCGGTGGCAGCTCGGCTCCCGGGTCACTCAGGGGTCAGGCCCGGCCTCCCCTCTGCGAGATGGCAGTCCCGGCCACAGTCGGCCTCGGGGTGGACGGGATGATGACACAAAGGGGCAGGAGCAGCCATGTGACACTTGTTTTCCTTCCTGTTGACAATACTTAGGCACCTGGTTACACCTAGCTGCTAGTGGTCGGCAAACTCATTAGTCCACAGAGCCAAATGTCAACAGGACAACGATGGAAATTTCTGTGGAGAGCCACATGTTTTCAACTTAAACTTCTTCTAACGCCACTTCTTCAAAATAGACTCGCCCAGGCCGTGGCATTTTGTGGAAGAGCCACACTCAGGGGGCCAAAGAGCCGCACGTGGCTCACGAGCCGCAGTTTGCCCACCACAGACCTAGCAGAAACAGGGGCTAGAAAAGATGTTATATAGTTAGAGGCGCAGGGATCACTTCTGTCCCTTTAGGATAAGAGAATGTCTCTAGGAGAATAATTAGTAATTTTGGATGCAAAGTCCCAAAGTCTATGTTTCAAATCTGGGCATGGAGATGTTTAAAGTTGCCTCTCGTGTTTCGAGAGTCAAGATAAAGAACCGCTGTTCTGAGGGGTCGACAGGGAGGTAGGGACGGGGTTTCCTTCCTTGGCCGCCAGCCTCAGAGGAGAGAGAATCTAGGGCCTGTTCCCTGGAGGTGCCCCGCTATGGGGAGGAGCAGCGATCCCTCGTTACAGCCCCCTCTTCTCTGCCCCCAGCAGAGGAATGGACTTGTGAGCATCCATAATGCTCAGGGCGCTGGAGGAAAGCTTTCCACATCTCATCCCTTTTAATCGGGTAACAACCCTTCAAGGCTGGTTGCCTTGCTTACACCCATTTCACAGATGAGAACAACCGAGGTTCAGATCGGTGAGAGTGCTGCCCAAGGTCACACACGCAGCACAATGTTGAGGTTGGAGCCCAGGTCCGAGAGGCTCCAAATCCTTCCCACTCGAACCCACCCACACCGCCTGCCACAGCCCGCTGTCCTGTCTCCACAGGTACAAAAACGACATGCAAATCGACCCCCGCCTCTTCCCTCCCGGAAAGTACCGGATCACCAACAACTACGGGCTGCTGACCCTGGAGATCCGGAGGTGAGACTGTGGGCCATGGTCCCAGGCCCCGATCCCCAGCCCTTCTTGGGAGCCGTGTGCTGAGCGTGCAGCACCTTCAGACGTGTCTGGGTGCTCATTAAAACACCAATTCGCAGAAGGACCCTCCTCTTGCCCCCAGAGATTCCGATGAAGTAGGTCCGGAGTGGGGCCCAGGAATCAGTATGTCACACACACACACACACACACACACACACACATACCCATGGGGTTCACATGCTCTGGAATACACAACGAGACACATGGGCCAGAGGGAGGCTAGTAGCAAGGATTGAATGCTGAGCTAGGCAAGTTGGGAGAGCTCCTTGCTGGAGGAGAGAGACCACAAATCCTTATACACACACACACACACACACACACACACGCATGCAGGCACTCACACACACATGCAGGCACTCATACACACGTGCCTGCACTCACACACACAAGTGCAAGGGGAAGCAGTGGGAAGGGAGAGTTAGGCCTTTCGGGAGATGGTGAGTCTAAAGCAAGGTTTTGCAGGAAGAGGCCACGTCTGTGGAGGAAGGCACAAAGGCAGTCCCCAAATATGCATTTCTCATGAGCTGCCACATGCTGAATTCCTCCCAGGGCCAAGCTCTGAGCTCGGTGCTGTGAGTCAGGGCACAGCGCCCACCACTGTCCCTGCAGGAAGCCTGTTGCAGGGGAGGAGACAGAGGTGGAGAGCGGTCAGGGTCCTGCGCAGCTTCACAGGGAGGGCAGGGCCGGGTTTGAGCCAGTTCCCGCCACCTGGGTTCTTCCCGATACTTCCACCAGCTTGGGCTTCAGAGACCCAGGTGTGAGCAGGACATGGATCCTCCCCTCAGAAGCAATGGAGGGACCCACGGATCAACACCTGGCCGTACAGTGCTACTGAGGGAGGGGCCCGGGGGCTGTGAAGCCAGGGGAGGCATGCAGGCCTGGAGGGGCAAGGGTAGAGGCAGGTGGGACTGACCCTCAAAATAAGAGTGCTCCCTGCCCCGAGCAGCCAGGGGGAGAGGGGGGACACCGAGGGGCCTCTCTGCTGGCTGATGGGTGCCAGAGGGGCCACATCCTGCCAACGACTCTGTCACTAGGTGCCTCTGGGACATGACAGGGCTGGCCTGGGTGGTGGGGAGACCTGAGACTGAGAACACCTGGCATCAGGCCCAGGTCTGCCACAGACTGGCAGCGAGTGCCCTGAGCCTGCTCCAGGCCTCTGATCCACAGGTGTTGACGGGAGAGGCCGGGCCTGGGAGAGGGTTTTCCGCCCTAAAGCTGGTTGAACCCCAGCTGCTGTGTGACTCTGGGCTGGGCACCGAACCTCTCTGTTCCTGCCTCTATTCCTGCAGAGTCAGCAATAACAATCAGATCTTCAGAGCACTGCCACCTGGGATGGGTTAGGGCAGTGGTCGGCAAACTCATTAGTCCACAGAGCCAAATATCCACAGCACAGCGATTGAAATTTCTTTTTGAGAGCCAAATTTTTTAAACTTACACCTCTTCCAACGCCACTTCTTCAAAATAGACTTGCCCAGGCCGTGGTATTTTGTGGAAGAGCCACACTCCAGGGGCCAAAGAGCCACATGTGGCTGGCGAGCCGCAGCTTGCCGACCACGGGGTTAGAGGCTGTCAGCTCCCCAGTTCCCGGAGGTGGACACAGGCATGGAGGGGGCAGTGGCCAGCCCACAGGCGCACGGCTTTTCAGAGGAGCCCGAGCCAGAGCCTAAAGTCTCCCCAGCCCCAGGGCTCCCCGTTAAGCCTCACTTTCCCGCCGCAGCTGGGGACGTGAGTCCCCCAGGGAGCCCGGCAGTCCTGGGGTCACGTCTCCCTCTTTCCTCCTAGGTGCACCATGGAGGACACTGGCACCTACACGGTGAAGGTGAAGAACGCCTACGGCCAGGCCTCCTCCTTTGCCAAAGTCCTGGTCCGCAGTAAGTCCTCCCGCCCCACAGGCCAGGGGGCCCGCGGCAAACCCGGGGTGAGCAGACGGGGCCCTGCGCCTGCGGTCAGGCTCCAGGAGGGGCCCTGACACAGGGGTACCGGGCCTGGGACCAGGTGACCGGGGCAGCCAGCGGGATGCTTGCTTCCCTGGGTTCCTTGGAGCAAGTGCGAGTCCCTGCCCTCGGCCTGCACAACCTACACGGCCGTCTCCGAAGAGCGCTTGTCCCGTCGGGCTGGGCTTGGGCCCAGGTCCGGCTCAGAGCCTCTGAGCGTGACCTGCCCCACCTGCCCTGCTGAGGGGTCCTCGGGGACAAAGGCCAAACCCTACCAACTCGCTCCTGACCGCCACTGCCCCATTGGCTGTGCCCAAAGCAAGCCCACGGTCAGGCTTCAGGGCCCTGCCCCCTCGGCCCGCCCATCCTTCCCTCACTTCCTCCAGCCCGCTCCCCTCTCCATCGAGGCCAGCAACTGTGGACCCACCAGGCTTCTTTTTGGCCCCCAGACGCCAGCCAGGTTCTCACTAAGACACCCACTGCCGGCCACCCCCACCCTCCCCTGCTCTCACCTGTGGGGGTCCTGGCTCTGGGTTCTGATCCTAGGTCCTCCACTGACTGTATGACCTCGGGCCGCAGGTCCTGGACCTCTTTCCAGGGACCACTGCCACATGCCAGCTTCCGGCTGGATGGGCGATTATACCTCAGTTTGCTCATCTGTGTGAGAGGATTAAAAGGGCACCAACCCGCAGGTCTCTGGTGGACTTAAACAAGTTAATATGCAGCACGTGGTGCTTACTATGTGGACAGAAGCGTTCTTACCTTTCTCTGGTGGTCTGTGCCAATATCTCTTTGGATTTCACCCTTAAGCCCCCGGATGGCTCCCTTAGCACTGCCCCGCCCCTATCCCCCCACCCTGAAACCCTGGTCTGACCAGGCTCTACCTCTGGGAAGACTGTGTGATCCTGGCAGTGTGTCGGGCAAGGGAAGGAAGCCATTTATTTGTTTACTTAAATATTTGTATTGATTTCAGAGAGGAAGGGGGGGAGAGAGAAATAGGCACATCAATGATGAGAGAGAATCATTGACGGCTGCCTCCTGCATGCCCCCTACTGGGGATGGAGCCTGCCACCCAGGCATGTGCCCTGACCAGGAACTGAACCATGACCTCCTGGTTCATAAGTGGATGCTAACCACTGAGCCACACCGGCCGGGCAGAAAACGCTTTATTGAGCGCCTCTGGCTGAGGGCTTTGTTCACGTGATTCACTTGTTCAGAACCCCACCAGCCCCAGGTAGGAATCGCAGTCCCCACTTCACCGAGGTGGAAACGGAGGCCCGGAGGGGGTGAAGGAACTTTCCCAGAGCCCAAGGGGGGCCACCTCTAAGAGGAGACACCCACACCGAGGGCCATGCTGCCGCAGGCTAGCAGGAACGGGGGTCTGAACCGCCTCAGTCTCCGCATGCTCTGGTTTTCAGCTTACCTGGGGAAGGATGCCGGCTTCGACTCGGAGATCTTTAAAAGTAAGGAGGCTGGGGGAGGGCCGAGCCTTCGGGGGAATGGGAGAGGGTCTGGGGCTTCCCATCAGGCCCCCCCTTAGAATACAGCCGTCCATTGCCCACTAAGGGATGTCCCCATGGGTCCTCCTCGGAGCTGCTAGCATCTGCAGACTGGTTTCTGGGGTCCCAGGGCAGCTGCTGAGCTGCCCAGTGGCCAAACCTGAGTGAAAAGGGCGAAGGCAAAAGGATGAAAGGATGTGACCTTAGGGTCGCTGCTCTTTCGGCTCATCTGGCCCCACCTAGATCCTCTCTCCCCGCCCTGGGACCAGGCCCCCCTCCTTGTTAAAAAGAACAGTGACTGGGGAGCCCAGGGACACCCCAGGAGGGGCCTCGCTCCCACCTAAGCCCCAGGCCGGCCGGCGGCCTCAGGAGACCTCTGTCCTCCCTGTCCGGCCCACCAGGACTGGCGTTCGGCCCCAGCGTGGACTTCACCTCGGTGCTGGCCCCGGTCTTCGCCCGCGAGAAGGAGCCCTTCTCCCTGACCTGCTTGTTCTCAGACGACGTGCTAGACGCGGAGCAGAACGTTCAGTGGTTCCGAGACGGTAGGGCCCCGGTCCCAGGCCCAGCCTTTGGAGGCAAGCGTGGAAGAGGGACGGGAGCCCTGGCCCCGGGGCCAAGCCCGGGCCCCGGGCATCCGTGTGGCGGGGCAGGGGAGGCACAGGCGTGCGGGGCTCTCGGAGAGCCCGCCGTGGTCAGGCCCCGGCTCAGCCCTGAGCGTGAGCGAGGGCATCCCCAGCGGGAACAGAGGCCAGGCCGGGGGGCAGGGGGGCCGAGGGGTTCAGGGCAGGTTGGGACAGGCATGCAGGGCCTTTCCGAGCCGGGGTGTGGGTGCTGGTGAATACACACCCGTGAGCTGGGAGGCCCGGGCGGCACCGGCAAGGCTGCAAAAGGCCGGTCCCATACGGCGGGGAGGTGCCCAGCCCGGGAGGAGGATGGCTGGACCGCCTCCCCACCTGTGGCCGGACCCACAGCCTAAGGACACGGAGTACAGCTCCCCCTTCCTCCCTCCCCCCACCCCCCCAGCACCGCAGCACTGAGCCTCTGAGCTGGGAGGCCACACCTGCCGGGCCAGGAGGGCGGAGGAGGGGCGAGGCCTTGGGGAGCCCCAGGAACAGCTGCAGTAACAAGGGTAGATGTTTTCCCAGCCTGTGGGGCTTCCAGAGAGAGGTGCTGATAGGGGGAGAGGCCTTCAGTGGGACAAAGAGCAGGACGGCCCAACAGGGTGGCCGTGGGGCAGGGCCCCCGCCCTGAGTCCTGAGTCCCCAAGCCCCTTCCTCAGACCCATTCCTCTCCCTGCCGTCCCATTCTCCTCCATGACCCCTAACCTCCGCCCCCCACTCATGAGCCCTCTACCCTCCTCACGGACACCCCAGCTCTCTCAATGAGCCCCTCCCCTTTTCTGAACCCCCCTCAACAAGCCCTCACTCCCTTCAGTTCGCTATCCCCCCTCACGGAGCTCCCACACCTTCCTGGAGCCCCCAGCCCCTTCCACGAGTCCCCGGTCCCCCTCACCCAGCCCCTGACCCGCACACAGGCCCATCTCCTGTGTCCCCGTTCTCACAGAACCTCCGACGGCTCACTGAGCCGCCAACCCGGCCGTCCCCCTAAACCCTCACTGCCCTGGCTGAGGTCCCAAACCCCTTCCCCAGGCCCTGCCCCACTCCCAGGCCTTCTGGGGAGCTCAGTGGCCCCCTTGGCAAGGCCCCGGAGGTCCCCTCCCCCTCCCTGACGGCCCAGCTGAGCCTCAGGCTAGAGCCACACCAGCCCCACCCACCTCTGGCCGGACCCCCAGGGCGTCTGCAGGTTCCCAGGTGAGGCCGGGTCCCCCCATGGGCTCACCCGGGACCCCTCTCCTCACCAGGGAAGCGGGTGAGGTCCTCCGGGCGCCGGCAGACCCTCTACGCAGACCGCCAGGCGTCCCTGAGGGTGTCCTGCGCGCACAAGGAGGACGAGGGGCTGTACACAGTGCGGGTGCCGTCGTCCCTGGGCCCCCGGGAGCAGAGCGCCTATGTGTTTGTGAGAGGTGAGGCGGGGGCAGGGCAGGGGGCTCTGTCTTTGACGGGTTTGCTGCGGGACCTTGGGCAAGTCCCCTTCTCCGTGGGGCCCCCGTTCCCCTGCTGGAAATGGGGGTGTTGGGCTGGAGTCTCCCCAGGGCCAAGGTGGACCAGACGTCCCGCTTTTTAACCATTTGTCCCACCAAAAGCGGGATGTCTGGTCACCTTACCCAAGGCTCTCTATGGCCCTCTGTGACCTTCCAAAGAACATGGTGTGACGGTCTCGGATTTGGTGGAAGCTGGGAGGGGAGGGCTGAGCGGGGGCCGGTGGGACTCTAGTCCCCGGTTCATTCCTGCCTCCGAGCTTCGCCCCTTCCCTGGCGGGGTGACCCTGGGCCAGGCACTTTTCCTCTACGAAAGGGGGCGCTGCTCTGAGGCTCGGAGATGAATGGTGCCCATTGTCCGCATGCGAGGTGTGGAGGGGCCCCCAGGAGTCGTCCCCCCGCCCCCAGAGGCTGTGGTTTGAGAGGAGGCCGCTATTATTGGGGTCCTGGGCTTCCAGACCAGAGCTGAGCCCCTGGATGGGGAATGGGAGAGGATGGTGGGCGGGCATGGGAGGGAGCCGCTGCCCATCCCCTCTCTCCCCACCCCCCTCCCACCCCTCCTGGGTTACAGATGCTGCAGCAGAGAACATGGGGGCCCCGGGCTCCCCACTGAATGTCCGATGCCTGGATGTGAACAGAGACTGCCTCCTCCTGACCTGGACCCCGCCCAGCGACACGCGGGGCAGCCCCATCACCGGCTACGTCATCGAGCAGTGAGTCAGCCGCTTGAGTGGCAGAGTCCCTGGGGGAAGGGCGTGGGGAGTGGGGGGGCCCTCCCTGGCTGTGAGGACAGGAATTGGGGCCACAGGAGAGGGAACAGGGCAGAAGGTCAGCTGTGCTGCGCACTTTAGAGGCAATAAAAGGGTGTTCAGTGAGGCTCCACCCTGGAGGCAGCTGCTGGCCTCTGGACTATTTACAGCAGGGGCTGGGGGGAGGGGAAGGGAAGGAAGAGGCGGGGGTGCGGAGAAGGGGACACTAAGTGCCTGAAACCCGACACGTGTGCCCTGTTGACTACTTCCCTCCCTGAGTGACAGACCAGTGGCTGTGACCCCAGAGGGAGGGGCACACCGGGCAGGGGAGGCCGGGACACCCGCCTCCTTAGCGCTGCCAGCTGAGGCCCACACCTGATGCAGCGGGCAGTCCTGTCCCTGACGGGCTGGAGGATGTGCACCTGGGGCTTCACGCCTTGTCACTGCGTCCTTCCATCACCCCTCTAAGGGGCAGGGGCTTGGTGCCCCGTCCTACCGCTGAGGAGACAGACACGTGGGGCGGTGACGTTGCCGGAAGTCACATTGCTCATGAGCGTGGAGTCAGGATCTGGACCCACGTGTGACCACGGCCCCACCCCACCCGTAACGGTGCTGTGGGCAATGGTGCCCGTCTCTGAGGGTCCGACTTCCGGCATGGACAGCCCTCAGTGAAATCCTAATCCACCAGCTGACTTAGGGCAGTGGTCGGCAAACTCGTTAGTCAACAGAGCCAAATATCCACAGGACAAAGATTGAAATTTCTTTTGAGAGCCACATTTTTTTAAACTTAAACTTCTTCTAACGCCACTTCTTCAAAATCGACTCTCCCAGGCCTATTTTGTGGAAGAGCCACACTCAAGGGGCCAAAGAGCCGCATGTGGCTCGAGAGCCGCGGTTTGCCGACCACGGACTTAGGGCATGGGCAGCCTTCAGGTGAAATCCTAACTCCACCAGCTGATTTAAGGCATGGACATCCCTGGGGTGAAATCTTAATCCACCATCACCGCTGGGGACCTGGGCAAGTCCCCTCCCTCTCTGAGCTGGGCGTCCCTGATTTCAGAGTGACGGTCAGCACACCCTAACCCGGGGCTGCTGGGATTCAGAGCTGATGGGTGTGGGGGCTCAGCACGGCTCAGGCACCTGGGGCAGCTTCAGGGAGCTGCCCCAGGTGCCTGATCCGTGCTGAGCTGAAAGACTGGAAGCTCCATCCCGGGAGGTGGAGGATGACCAGCCGCCTGGGGCCGCGGTTGGAGCCAGGCTTCTGAGGGGAGAGCAGGACCTTCATCCGCAGGCAGCCCGGCCAGCGGGATGGCCCTGGGAGAGGCTCAGCAGGGAAGGTGTGGGTCACAGGCAGGGGCTGCAGCTGGCGTCTCTCCCACAGGTGCCAGGGCGAGTCTGGGCAATGGGTGCCCTGCCACGAGGCTCCCGGCGAGACCTGTCGGTGCCCGATCCAAGGTCTCGTCCAAGGCCAGAGCTATCGGTTCCGGGTGCGAGCCGTCAACAAGGCGGGCGGCAGCCTCCCCTCCAAGGCCTCAGAACCGGTTGTCCTGCGTGACCCCGATGAATCCCAGAGGAAGACAGGTGGGTGCAAGGCCCCGAGGGATAGGCTAGCCCAGGAGGTTGGTGGCAGAGCGAGCCCATTCCAAACCCTATTCCGAGGGTGAGACCCAGCCCGGCCCTCAGGAACTCTGGTCTGATGGAGGAGACACGGCCTCGGGCGCCTCTGGTCTGTTGGAAGAAGCAGTGTCATCCTTAGGAAGCCTGGGCCTGAGGGGAGGGCACGGGTAGTCTGATGGGAGAAGCACAAACCCGTCCACCGGAGATGCTAAGCTGAGGGAAGACCACAGCATCTCTCAGGGGCTCTCCATCTGAAGGAGGAGAACGGCCCTGCCTCGGAGCCCCGGGGGTCGGAGGGGCACAGCCCCCCAAGCCCTGAGGAGGCCACCTGACTTAGGCTTGCCTCCCAGCTCCGCTGTGCCCAGGTCTCTGGCCCCAGGCACATCACTCCTCCTCTCTGCCCTCAGTGTCCCAAGAGGACAGGACATCCCTCACGCTCTTGAGCAGCAGTGCTCCGCTTTGGACCCCGGGAATACTGGGCCCCGAGAGGACCTGCCTGAGGTCACACAATGAAAGGCCACGGCCAGGAATAGGGGGAAGGAATCAGTACCCCTGAGCAGGGCAGGTCCCGCCCAGACCCTCCTGACCCTGCCCCCTCGTCCCCTGTGCGCCCCTTCTTCTCCCCCAACTGCTCCATTCTCTGTCCTAGAGATCTCCTTTGATCTGGGGAGCAAGATCGTGATCAGCAAAGATGATTTGGAAGGTACGTGGATACGTGGGAACCTCCTGACCCTTTGCCTCAAGACCCCAGCCCCCCTCGTGGTCCTGGAAACTGGCCCACAGCCCGGCAGAGAGATGGAAGCTGTCCCTGGAGGGCGGGGGGGTGGGAGGGAGGGTTCTCAGGTGAGAGCGGCCCGTCTTGCTGTGCCCCTCGTGGACGGGGTGGACAGTCCTAGGCAGGCCATGGGGAAGCCCGCCGTCCGGCCCCAGCTCTGCCGGCCTTGCCGGGTGACCTGGAGCAAGTTCCTGCCCCTCTCTGAGGTTGGGGGTCTCTCAGGGCCCACTCATCTCTGCCCCGGGTGACTCCGATTCTAGGCTTCGTGACCATCCCCTCGCCTCCCACCAACGTCCACGCCTGCGAGATCCGCGAGGCCTACGCGGTCCTGGGCTGGGAGGAGCCGAGGCCCCGGGGCCGAGCTCCGCTGACGTACTCCCTGGAGAAGGTAGGGGACCCCAAGGCCTGAGACATGGCCTTGCTGTGGGACCAGGTTGTGGGGATTCAGGGAAGTTCAAGAGCCCCGGGCAAGGCCATGCCCCCTGGGAGGCCCTCAGAGCAGGGAAGAACGTCCCCTGAGGTGGCCCTTCCCAGACGCAGGGGGTTAGATGGCCCGTTTCTGATGGCAGTGCGTGAGGCTAGTCATAGGAACTCACAAAACGAAGAGGCACAGACAACAATACAGCAGCAAGATCCCACCTCCAAGCCTGGCATCGGGCCACACAACTCCTAGAATCGGAGTCACCCGGGGCAGAGATGAGTGGGCCCTGAGAGGCCCCCACACAACTCCTCTCGGCCATGATGGGAGGGAAGCCAGGCGGGTCCATGCCAGCCAGAGTCATGGGCGGCGGCACTCACAGGGCACGGGGCAGGGGTGTATGAGGAGGCCATTTTCACAGGGAACAGGGTGGGAGCAGGTGTCTGGGAGGGGGCAGCCATGCGGAGTGGATGTCACAGTGGAGAAGGACAGTGTGGCGATAAGTCACTCCCATCGGACTTGGGCTGGGTGAGCCAGTTCCCTAACTCCCTCCAGCATAGACCAGACATCCTCCCCCGTAGGGGTGAAATGAGACACAGCTCTCAGCCAAGGCCGGCAGCCATGGGCCTGTAAACACCTCCCGAGGAGATGCTCTTGACTTTGGCGCATAGTAGATGGACAGTTCAGGATTTGTGGATCAATGACTAAAAAAAGGTTCCAGGTCTCTGCCTCTGGTTGCCCAAATAGGCCTCTCTTCACACACTCACAGGTGACATTTCTCCGACATAGGAAAGCCATTTCGAGAACTGAGGATTTGTTTTGGGAGGCTGTGGAGTCTAATGATTAGACCCTGGAGTCAGACTGCCCAGGTTCACATCTTATCTCTGCTACTTACTAGTTGTGTGACCTTGGGCAGGTTATTTAGTCTCTCTGTGCCTCCGTTTCTTCTCCTATATAGATGATAATTGTACACACTTTATAGGGTCAATAGGAGGATCAAATTAATTAAAGCTGTAAGACTTGGAACAGAATCTGGCGCACAGTGTTCAGAAATGTTCACTGATTTGGGGGCGATTTCTTGCTCAGCGGAGCTCTAGGCTGCCAGCAGCTGGGTGGGCCTTGGTGGGGGGCCTGGGGGAGCACAGGGAAGGCAGGGTCAGGGGGTCCCCTGGTGTTTCTCAGTGTTAAGTCTCATACCCGGACTCAGCGGAGTGGCCTCTGGGTGCCTCGCTCGCCTGCCTCACCCTCAGCTCTCCACCCTCTATCTGCCCAGAGACGCAGAACTTATGGCTGCCTTTGGGGCCCCTGGCGCTGTGGAGAGTGAGCAGGTTTGGGGGCTTAAATACCAAATACACCAGCTGTGAGATGCATGACTTTCTGCCCCGTTACCAGAATGCCCTGAACCTGTGCTTCCCCATCGGTGGTGAAATGGACACCTACCATCCATTCATTCATTCATTCATCCCACAAACATAGACAGAGCAGCTCCCATGTGCCGGTACTGTCACTGGCCCCCGGTACAGGCAGAAACCCCTGCCTCCGGAACTGACATTCGAGTGGGAAGTGGAGACCCGTGATAAACAAGATAAATGAGTAGCGTGTTTAGCACATTAGCTAGTGGTAGCCCCGAGGGGGAAGACATAAGCAGGGAGGGAAGGGTGTGGACATAGGTGGAAGGGCTGGGAGACCTCCCCAAGGCGGTGAGTTCTGAATAAAGGCCTAAAGGAAATGAGAGCCGCCAAGAGATTTCCAACATTGAGATCAGCAAGTGCAAAGGCCCTGAGGCAGGGGTTGGGCCTGGCACCGTCAAGGGGCAGCAGGGGGCACAGAGCCATGGCGGGTGGACACAGGGAGCACGAAATGCAGCCAGTCAGGTGGCAAGGGCCAGACCCTAGAGACGCCTTCGCTCTAAGGCAGATGTGGGGCTTGGAGAGTTCTGAGCAGGTCAGCCACCACCTGGCCTCGGGCCACACATGGAGAGAAAAAGACTGAAGGGGATTAATGGAGGAACGGGCAGGCCAGTTGGGAGGCCACTGAAATAACTCAGATGAGAGACAACAGTGGCTTGCAGCAAGCTACGGCAGGGGACGTGCGGGTGGTAAGTCACAGTTGGATTCTGGGTACATTTTGAAGGTAGAGCCCACTGCACTGGGGGGTGGAGCATATTTGGAGTGTGTGGGAAAGAGGGCGGGAGTCCCGGACCGCTCCAAAGGTTTGGGCCCGAGCGAAACCTAACGAATGCAGGCAGCTTCGGTTTGGGCAGCTCCAGGCTCGAGCTCTGGACGTGTGAAGGTGAGATGCGCAGTGGGCATCCAGGGAGATGGCGGGGAGGCGGGCGGATCCGGAGCTCAGGCGTTCAGGGGCAGCCGTGCCCGGGATAAAGGGTAACGAGAGCACGGGTGGGCAGTGGCAGCCATGCGCCAGCTCAGGCGGCTGCTTCACCACCGTGATGTCTCTCCTTTGTCGCAGTCGGTCATAGGCAGCGACACCTGGGAGGCCGTCCACACAGAAGCTCCGGTGACATCCCGGCGATTCGCGCTACTGGATCTGGAGAAAGGGAAGTCGTTCGTCTTCAGGGTGCGAGCCATGAACCAGTTCGGCATGAGCGACCCCTCGGAGCCCAGCGAGCCCATCGCCTTGCGGGGAAAGCCAGGTGCCCGTGTGGTGCAGGGGATGGTGGGGGCGGGGCAGGCCGGGCTGGGAGGTGGGCTGTCAGCATCCAGGGCTGTGAGGCCACAGGCCACAGGGGCAGGCCACACCCATTTCCCTGCCCCTGACTGCTTCTACCACCACGGAGTGAAAAGCAGCATGCCCCAGCCGGTGGAGTGTCAGGACATCAGAAATCACATTTCTCTGGGCCGGGGTCTCATGGAAAGACGGGCTTTTCTTTCCAAACCACAGTTCACAGGGTGCAGAACCCAGCGGGTCCAGCATAGGTGCTGAGTGTGACCAAGTGGTCCCTTCGTTCTAAGGGTCTCCAATAGCACCCATGATCCCACTGCCCAGGGGAACCCGCTGTGAGCATCAGGATGCCTGGGTTTCTGACCTTCTGACCACACACATATCAATGCATCTGTTTCAACGTCTGATCAAACAATGGGAGATCTTTGCATTCTGCTTTTGAAAGTAAACGTTATGTTGCAAACATTTCCTCAAGGAGGATTCATGAAATCCTCCTTGAAGCCCTGATTTTAATGTCTGAGGACCACTCCATACCATGGAACCCTCGGCTCAAGTTCTTGCCTTTGGGTAGAATCGGGTCTCCTGTGCATGCGGAGTCCCTGAGTGGCCTCCTTCCACCCTCTCCCCTCCACCCAGCCTTCATCCACTGCCAGTCTTCAACCTGAGAGGCTGGAGTTGTTGACAGGTCCTTCCTGTGCCCAGGAACTCAAGTCTATCTCTCAGTACATCCCTGTGCCCAGTGCAGAGCTGGCTCCAAGCAGGCACTTGGTGGATACTGGATTTATGTTGGATGGACGCTGAGTTCAGCCTTTTCCTGCTGACTTTGTGGCACCACCAGAACACAAGGGAAAGTGTCTGGGGAGAATGGAAGATGAGCTCTAGAGCTCAGGGGAGAGCGCAGGGCTGGAGTTAAAGCCTGGGGAGGTACCTACAGAGAGGTGAGGGTTGAAAGCATGGGAATAGATGGACCCTTCAGATGAGAGGAGAGAAGAAACATACAGCAAGTCAAGGAACAGAAGTTGGAGGAGTCCCACTTTGGGGACAAAAAAGATGGGGAGCCTCAAAAGATATATATATAAAGAGTTTGAGAAATAGAAAGAGAAGGAAGCTCCTGCACCAGCCATATATTCACTCATCCATTCACCTATCCATTCATCCATCGATTTGTCTATCTATCCATCCATCCATCCATCCATCTATCCATCTTTCCATTCATCCACCTTTCCATGTGTTCATCTATTCATCCATTCATCCATCCATCTTTCCATCCCTCCACCCTTCCATTTGTTCATCTATCCATTTTTCCATCCATCCATCCATCCATCCATCTGTCTATTTAACAAATCACGGCAGTCCCCACTTGAAGGAGCATAGTCTCAGGGAGCCAGGAAAGTCAACAGAGAAATTTCAAGGAAATAAAATCAAGTTTTCTAGCGATTGAAGATAAACACTGAGGAAAACTGCAGATTTGGTGACTTCTAAGTGAGGAAGGTTGTAAGGATTAATGACTGAGCTCTGGTGAGGAAGTGGAGATGTTTGGAGATAAGACGGGGAAGAGGACTTTGGAATACAAGAGTCTGGGCACCCCTCTGGGACAAGGAAAGAGCTGCCCAAAGCCCCGGGCACATTGGAACCCACACCCCTCCACTCCCCATCGTGTTAGTACCGTGTAACTCAGCATCCTTACTCGGTCCACGTTTCTGTCTCTAGCCACCCTCCCTCCTCCAGCTCAAGTTCAAGCTTTCCGAGACACGCAGACCTCTGTCTCCCTGACCTGGGATCCCGTGAAAGAAGATTCAGAGCTCCTGGGTTATTACATCTACTCCCGGGAGGCAGGATCATCCGAGTGGCGAACAGTTAACAACAAACCCATCCAGGGCGACAGGTGAGTTAGCCACACCCCTGTCTGCACCAGGGCATCCTCCACATGGAGCCCTAAGAACAATGAAGCCCACCATTTCTCAACACGGCACTGGCTGCTCGGCACTCTCTAAGCTCTTTGCAGATATTAGGTCATTTAGTCCTAACTGCAATCCTGTAACCTTAGGACTGTTAGTTTTATTATCCCTGGACACGTGAAGAAACTGAGGCACAGGGTGGTCAAGTGACTTTCCAGAATTCCTTCATCTAGTAAACAAAGGAACTAGGACTTGACCTGGATGGCCTCTTCTTCAGCAAACACTTGCGGAAGCCTTCCTGTTTGCAGACAGGGGTGACTCATTAGGTCTCATCCTTCCAGGAGCTTAGAGATGCAGAGAGCAGAGGGGGCAGGGCAGCCAGTGGCCCCGAGACCAGGGTAGCCTGGGTTCAGACCCCATCCCTCACTTGCCTGGTTCGGGACTCGGACTCGTCCTCTTGAGCCTCAGTTCAGACCGCAGTCCTCCTGCCTGTCCAGCTCCCTCTCCCCTCTGAGGCCCTCCTCTCTCGGAGACCCTGGTCCTGCAGGCTCCGTGAGCCTTGAGGCTTCTGGGCTCATGACTTCTCTCAGTTTGAGGTTCTGTAGGGTACGGGGCTCAGGTGGTGAACTGGGCAGGGCCTGAGCACCCCTGGCTGTGCTCCTCTCACCTGGCCCCAAACTCTGAGATCATCTTACCCAGAAAAAGCCACAGGAGCTTGTCCCTCTGGTCTTCCGAGCCACACTGCTTGAGCTGGAAGTTCATACTTTTTGATCACCTTCCTCCAACCTTTAATTAAGGACTTCACCCTCCAAGTGTGTGCACACTTTGGGGGCAAGGGCAGTAGCTCTAGGTGAGACCCTGGCTCCCTGCCACGCTGGCTGCCACTCATCCCACAAGGTTGTTCTGGAAAGTTCTGGGATGTCTGCAAGCTGGTGGCCACCCCTGAGGGCTGCACATTTCTCTCCCAGGTTCACCGTGCCCGGGCTAACGACGGGGAAAGAATATGAATTTTGCGTCAGATCCGTCAGCGAGGCCGGGGTGGGTGAGAGTTCAGCGCCCACTGAACCCATCAGGGTCAAGCAGGCTCTGGGTAAGTCCTCGGGCAGCTCCGGGCGGGCAGAGAGCAGGGCCTTCCACACCACCTCGTGGAGGGTCCATCCCAGAGGCCAGTGGGGACACGCACCCTGAAGGGAGCGGGAGCGTCCCCTCCTGGACCACCCTTTCCTTTGGGAAGGGGGTACCCGTGGCCTGAGTCCGTGCAGTGATGCCTGACCAGGTGCCCTCCCAGGGGCAAAGTCAAGGTCACTATCAGGCACTTCTGGCTAAGTATGTACCCCTAGAGCAGGGTGGGTGCCCACTGGGAAGCTTGCTGACTGCCCCTGGCCTCACCTCCCTGCCTCCCCGTAGCGACGCCGTCTGCCCCGTATGACTTCATCCTCCTGAGCTGCGGGAAAAACGACATGGTCATTGGGTGGAAGCCCCCCAAGCGTCGTGGAGGCTGCAAGATCCTGGGCTACTTCCTGGACCAGCACGACTCAGAGGAGCTGGACTGGCACCTGGTCAACCAGCAGCCTGTCCCGACCCAGGTCTGCAAGGTGAGGCTGGAGCGCGGCCGCCACCTGGTGCCCGGCTTGTGCGGTGAGTCACCGTTGGAGGTCCTGAGGCCGAGCCGGGCCTCGGGTCCCCTGGCCCCCTCGGTCTTTCCTGTGCAGACCCACGTGGCCAATCTCATTAAAGCCCCACGGACACCCTGCTCTGCACCTCGCCCCACGCTCCCGCGGCTCCTCGGCTCCTCCCTCTTCCCCCCAGCCTCAGCTCTCAGTCTGTGTTTCCGCTCTTCAAGGTCAGTAACCTTCGCGAAGGCCATTTCTATGAGTTCCGTGCCCGGGCCGCCAACTTGGCAGGCGTCGGCGAGCTGTCAGCGCCGAGCGGCCTGTTTGAGTGCAAAGAGTGGACGATGCCCCAGCCAGGTGAGAGGGCGTCCCTCCCCCCAAAGCCAGCCAAGGCGATGCCCGTTGCCGAGCTCTCTGGGCATCCAAGTTCCAGACACCAGACCCCGGGCCCTTCCACCAACATACCCTGTGACCTCTGACACAAACAGTCTTAACCCTGCCTTGCAGGGCCCCTGACCTTGACCGTCAGCTGGCCCCGTACCGCAGCGCAAACTGTCCTCTAGCTCAGCACATCCTCTGGCCTCTGATTCTCGCCACAGACCCGTCTCAAAGGCCTCTGCTAGGGTGACTGCCTCGCCCCAGTTTGCCCAGTTTGGCTTTACCGCTGAAGTCCTGGACAAAGCAGGAGGGCCGGTCACCTGCACACCACTCCCCCCGCCCTGCTGGTTTCCTCACAGAGGAGCCTCTCACCTCCCCCCAGGAAGGGAGGATCACGACCCCCCATCATTCTGTGCAGCTCAGTTCTGTTTTCCACACAAAACCTTTACCTGAAGGGCAGGCAATTACTATGTGTGAAGCTTTAGTCAGCAATGATGATTAACAACTAGCTACCCTTTCCATAAATTATGTCATTAATGCTCATAGCAGCACTATATTATAAGAACTATCATTATCCCCATTTTATAGATGAGAAAACAGGAACATCGAGGCTAAGTAAAATGCCTAGAGTCTCCACAGCCTGAAAGGGTGGAGCTGGGCCATGAGCCCTGGTGATCTGACCCCGGAGGTCACACCCATGGCCCCTCCACTAAACACTGAAACCACGATGACATTAGGAGGACTCATGCTGTCTGGCCCGGGGATGGGAGGCTCTAGCCCTACGCCCGGCCCAGAACTAGCTTTGTCATGAGGCCAAGGCCAGCCAGGTCCCCACTGTGCCCAGGACAGGGCCTCCAGGCTTGGTCGTGACTGGCAGATTGGCAAGCTTGCTCCGTACCTGGCTGTCTGGCTGGCCATTTGGCTGGCTGGCTGGCTGGTTGCCTGGCTGCCCAACTCCTTCTCTACCCCATCTCCTACAGGTCCCCCACACGACGTGCGAGCATTCGAGGTGCGGGCCACCTCCCTGATGCTGCAGTGGGAGCCCCCGGTCTACACGGGGGCCGGGCCGGTCACAGGCTACCTCATCAGCTTCCAGGAGGAAGGCTCTGAGCAGTGGAAGCCACTCACCCCAGACCCCATCTCTGGCACCCACCTGAGGGTGAGTCGCTGCCCCCCTCCTTCCCTACCCTCCCCATCCTCTGGGCCTGCTGAGCCTTCCCTGCCACTGGATAAAGCCTCAGAGCCGGAAGGACCCTCAGAGGGTACTGTCCTCACTTAATGGCAGCAGAGGACCAGAGAGGGGGAGTGGCTCACCCAGGGTCACACAGGAGCTGGCACTGGTTGGCTGGCTGGCAGACTTAACCTGCTCCACTCTGAGCAGATTCCTCCCTAACAATGCACTTATAATGGGTGAGGTATGTCAGCATTTGGATATGCTCATCCCCAGAACCGGGAATTCTGCTTCAAGGATCGAAGTGTCAAGAAATAATTAAGCAGTTGTGCAAAGAGCTAAGGATGATGATGCCCATTGTTGCACAGTTTATAAAGGCAAAGGTTGGAAACAACTTAACTGTCCATCAAGGGGTTGGCTTAAATAAATCAGAGTGTATCTTTAAGTGGATCCTGTGCAGGGAGCATGAAGACTAGGTGGTTCAAGGAGTGGCAATAGGATAAAGAATGAGGTAGACATACATGTACATATTGACATGAAAATACAGCCATCATATGTGGCTAAGAAAAAAAAAGGCAGAATACAGAGTAGGATATATATTAAGTACCATATGTATATCATAGTACACATATTACATATTAACAAACATATATGGAGATACCTAAATGGATGATCTCTCTGCGCCCACCGCCCAACCCCCCACATAGGTTGGCCCAGGACAGGGTGGGCCGGCCTCAGTGATCGGCACCATCTCTACATGTGGCATCACTCACCCAGTCACTCACTGAATACTTCTTGGCACCTGTTTAGTGCCAGGTCTGGAAGCGGGTACTACATGGTGATAGGCAATACAATTCAGCGGAAGGGTGTCTGGGGGATTCTGGGCATTGCCCAAGCTGGGAGGTCAAGGATGAGCTGGGAAAGGGGGTGGGGGAGCTCCAGGCAGAGGGCTCGGCAGAGGCAACAACAAGGAGGCATGAAAGGACGTTACAAACATGGGGACCCTGAGGGGTCATGGAATGAAGGGGGCACAGAGAGGAGGAAGGGGACAGGGCCAAGGTCACATTAGGAGGAGTCCAGATACTAAACCTCAAAATCTGGACTTGACCCTGAAGGCCACTGGCAGGTCTAAGCATAATCCGACTGGCATCCTGGAGAGGCTGGCAGAGGAAAGACAGGCCAGGGCGGTGGGCCTGGGCGGAGATGCCACTGGGGACGCTGCTGGACGGATCCAGGCGAGGAGACACGCAGCTGCAGGGAGACACGCTGCAGAATGCAATGGGGACTTGGTCTTAGAAAAAGATGCTGAAGGCTTCTCTCTGGGGCAGTAATGGAGGAGAGATGGGGAGCAGGAAGGTAGAGGGTTCCTCTTGGGAGATGGGTGGTGAGTTAAGCTTAGTGAGCCAATGGGGTTCCAGGTGCCACAGGCATGGAGATCATCCCAATGGGGAACCCACTAAACGCTGGGAGTTAGGAGAGCGTGCGTCCCTAACCGTCCCCACCCCCAGCGCAGCCTGTGCCTTCCCGGGGTCCCACAGATCCGGGTCCCACAGATCCGGGTTCCACAGATCCGGGTTCCACAGATCCGGGTCCCACAGATCCGGGTCCCACAGATCCGGGTCCCACAGATCCGGGTCCCACAGATCCGGGTCCCACAGATCAGGGGTTCCACAGATGCGGGGTTCCACAGATGCGGATTCTACAGATCCGGGTTCCACAGATGCGCCGTTCCCGGCACCCTGGTGGCCAGGGTTTGGGGAAGGGTGGTCTTTGCTGTCCTGGGTGCTCACTCTCGCCTCCCTCCCCCCCTCCACCCCTCCCACTCCCAGATTTCTGACTTGCAGCCGGGGAAGAGGTACGTGTTCCAGGTGCAGGCTGTGAACTCAGCTGGTCCGGGGCAGCCATCCATGCCCACCGACCCTGTGCTCCTGGAGGACAGGCCAGGTGGGGGCAGGCGGAGGGCGCCAGCACCACGCTGGGCTGGGCTGGGCCATCGAGGAGGGGCTCGGAGGGGGTCTGGAGGAGCATGTGGAATTGCAGGACAGGACCTCTGTCCATCCCTCCAACACCCATCCCTCCTCCCGGCACTCCACACTTCCTCCCGCCTTCCTTCCTTGCTGCTGTTTCTCCCTCCATTCCCCATTCCTATGGAATCCCATTAGGAACACAGCTTCTATTGGAAAGGTCTCCCGTTCTTTCTCATGCCACGTTCATACACTCACACAGCGCCTCATGGAGATTTGAAATGACGCCCCACTCCAGTCCCGGTATTGTTTCAGATGCCACACGGGGCTTTGCCCGTCCTGCAGGCACAGCTGCTGAGGTCCCCTCCCACGCCGTGCTAGGTTCTTCCCCTGCCCTGGCCCTCCCACCCAGCCCCCAAAGGGGCCCGTGTAGAACGGAAGCCATTGTAGCTCCGAGAGGTGACATGAGGGGGTCACACAGCTAGAGCATGACTGAGTCACTCCGCTCTCCTGACTGTAAAGCATATCTCTTTCCATCCTTTAATTATTCATTCATATGGGGGAGGGGGGAGGGTCCCTTTAACGGGGTGGCCGGGAGGGCCTCTCTGAGGAGGTGGCATTTGCAAGGCCTCAGAGGCCACCACAGGAGTCTGGGGTTGTTATTTTATGCAGTAGGCAGACGTTGGGAGGGCTCCGCAGGGGCCGGGCAGGAACCGGTTTACTGTTTGTAAACATGGTGCCCTCTGTCGGACCCTCAGATGCCCCAGAGATCAAGGTCGGTGTGGACGAAGAAGGCTCCATCTACTTGGCTTTCGAAGCCCCCGGCGCCCCCGACTCCTCGGAGTTTCAGTGGTCCAAGGACTACCAGGGCCCGCCGGACCCCCAGAGGGTCAAGATCGAGGAGGGAGCTAACAAGTGAGTGAGGGGAGGGGTGGCACCGCTAGTCCGTGGGCCCCCCATGGTGTCCGCTGAGCCAGCGGAAGCTCGTGGCTGAGCCCACCCAACAGGGCCCACGGACAGTGAGTGAAGGGGCCTGAGAGGGGATGCTTGTCTCTCACTGAGGATGCTCGCTGCCTCCTGAGGGGGAAATGAGGAACAGGGCACTTAAGGGTTCATTTGTTGTGGGTTTGGTTTTTGTTTTGTTTTGTTTTGTTTTGTTTGTTTTGTTTTGTTTTTGAGCAACTGCATAGGACTCCCTTCCTAGGCTGGCAATCAGTGACCTGTTCTTGGAGCATCTGTGGGCTCAGTCTCATCTCATTGGTAAAAAAGAGGGGTTGGGTCCTAGCCGATTTGGCTCAGTGGATAGAGCAGTGGTTCTCCACCTTTCTAATGCCGCCGACCCTTTCATACAGTTCCTCATGTGGCGGTGACCCCCGACCATAAAATTATTTTCGTTGCTACTTCATAACTGTAATTTTGCTGCTGTTAATGAATTGTAATGTAAATATGTGTGTTTTCTGATGATGGTCTTAGGCTCTACAGCAGCAAATAGAAGGGTCATCCATGTTGGATGATTTACACAAAATTGAGCCCTCGCTGGTTTGGAGAGAGCGTCAGCCTGCAGACTGAAGGTTCACAGGTTCAATTCTGGTTCTCAACCTGTGGGTCTGTAGTAGAGCCTAAGACCATGGGAAAACACAGATATTTACATTAGGATTCATTAACAGTAGCCAAATTACAGTTATGAAGTAGCAACGAAAATAATTTTATGATCGGGGGTCTCCCATGAGGAATTGTATTAAAGAGTGGCAGCATTAGGAAGGTTGAGAACCACTGTGATAGAGCATCATCAGCCTCCGGACTGAAGAAAGAATCCTAGGTTCAATTCCTGTCAAGGGCACATGCCTGAGTTGTGGGCTCCATCCCCAGGAGGGGGCGTGCAGGAGGCAGCCCATCAACGATTCTCTCTCATCATTGATGTTTCTATCTCTCTCCCTCTCCCTTCCTCTCTGAAATAAAAATAAATAAATAAATAAAAGGAGGGGCTGGGAACAGATGACCAAAAGGGTCCCTGTCAAATGGCTCCACCCCAGCAGCTCATGGCCTCAGCTCTGGCCAGCCGGAGGTAATGATGATGGCTTAAGCCTTATAGGGGCAATTGGGCCATGCAACTGGTAAGACCCTGTGCCAGCCAGCCCGCTAATGGGAGCCACGGAAGGTGCCAGGCCTGAGCTGCCCTGGGCAGAGGACCTCGAGGAGGTGTGAGGAGTTTGGGCTGCAAGGCTCCAACGCTGACGGAGGCTCTCCAGCCCCCAGGCCTCTAGGGCACAAGGCCCCGCTCAGAGCACCTGCTCTCCTCTCTCTGCCAGGTCCAAGGTCATCCTGAGAGACCCTGGCCTCAAGGACTTGGGCACCTACTCGGTGGTGGTCACCGATGCTGATGAAGACATCTCAGCGAGCCACACGCTGACGGAGGCAGGTAAGTCCCTGCTCCCCTGCCACCTGCCCAGAAAGTCAGACCTAGATCGAGGCCCCCCCTCCAGGGGCCAGCAAAAAGGAACAAAAATTGGTAAAGCGGCGATTTCCAGAACAGTGGGTCCTCACCCACCCAGTCAGCCAGCCAGTCAATTAACAAACATCCCGTATGCCAGGTACCGTCCTAGGATTACATCCGTGAACAAAACGGGCAAAAATCCCTGCCTGGTGGGGTCCACATTCTTCTTGTCTCTCCTTCCTTTTTCTAACTTGGATAAAAGCAAAGGCACCAGGATATTTCCCTTCCTTCGATAGCCTAAAAAAAAAACCCAAAAATGTTTCTTCAGAGAAATGAGAATAGCAATAGGGAGCAGTGGGGACTATGACAAATCAGAGAAGAGAAGGGTCATCCATGTTGGATGTTTCAAACAGAATTGAGCCCTCACGGTTTGGCTCAGTGGAGAGAGTGTTGGCCTGCAGACTGAAGGTTCCCCGGTTCGATTCTGGTCAAGGGCACATGCCCAAGTTGCGGGCTCTATCCCCAGTAAGGGGTGTGCAGGAGGCAGCTGATCAATGATTCTCTCTCATCATTGGTGTTTCCGTCTCTCTACCTCTTCCTTCCTCTCTGAAATCAATAAAAATATAAATGAATGAATGAATGAATAAAAACAGAACTGAAACCAGTGCTGATGACAGATAAGACTCACTCTCTTCTGTCTCCACAGCAACTGGGGGACAGCCCTGTTGATGGCACAGGGGGTCCTTTGATTTTGTTAAGAAGCAGGAGCCAGACAGACCCAATTACAGCCCCGCAGTTTTCTGGCTGTTTGACCCTGAGCAAGTCACGTCACCTCTCTGGGCCTCAACTGAAACAGTGTTACGCAGAAACATTTAGATGATTCCATGCAAACTGAAGCCATCAACAAAAGGGATGGGCTTCTCCCTATGTTTTGTTCTGACTGTATTCTTGCCGTGAGTCCAGACTCACCATGCTGACGACTCTGGGGCTTACCAGGGGAAAGGAGGATGGGCTCAGCCCCTGCCAAGTCATCATGCAACACATGCTTATTACTGTGTGCCAGACGCTCGTAGACTCAGAGCTCAGCTTTGCAGGAGAGAACACCTAACACAGAGAGGCAGTTGGCAAATGAGACAGCGCTCGGCAGAGTTGCCCGGGAGACTTCTAGACTGAAGTGCTGTACTGGGGCCAGACAGACCTCAGAGACGAGGGCGGCATATCACAGGGGGTTAAGAACAGGGCTCAGAACCCAGTGGGTCTGGAGGGGTCAGAGGTGGACAATAATGCTCACCCCACAGCAGTGTGCGAGGACCAGTGAGATAATGCAGCACCCTGCACCTACTAGGCACTTCTCAAGGGAGGTGGCACTTGATCTCAAGGTGACCTGCCGCAGCCCTCTGCATCCCCCTCCGTGCCCCGGGGCTAAGGCCCACAGGGCTCATCTTCAATGTCTGGGTTGCAAGTGACCGCAGGTTGAGGGGTGTCTCTCAGGACCTCCCCCAGCATGGGCCCTAGGATGGCTGCCGTGGACCCACTGGCCCCAGTGTTTCACTCTCTTTGATTTCTTCCTCGCTCTTCCCTTCCCAGAGCTGGACAAGCTGAAGAAGTTGAGCCATGAGATCAGAAACCCAGGTGAGCAATCCTCAGGCACCTCCTGGGGTGTTCGGAGCAGAGTTGAATCAGCAAAAGCAATAAACCAGCTGAGGGCGGGGCGAGGGGGAGGATTTGGAGGGGAAGCAGAGAATGGGGCTTCATGGGGCTGGAGGGCAGAGACCTGGCTGTCAGCGGCCTGTGAAATGGAAAGGGGAAGGCAGGTGAAAGGGAGTTCCAGGAGGGCAGAGGGGATGCTTCTTCTTAGAGGATTTTGGATCATGGAAACCTCCGCTTCCCTCCACTGGCCAGTAGCCGGCAGGGTCATACACTTGGGTGCACGTTGGAATCGCCCCAGGAGCTTTTCACAATCCCAATGCCCAGTCCACGCCCCAGACCAATCAGACCCTGGACACTGGTGTTGCTGAAAGTCCTTGGGGTCCGCCAGGGTGAGAGAAGAAGAAACACTCCCTTAAAAATGGCTCACTCTAGAGCGGGCATGGGTCAAACCCTCCTCAGACACCCCATCCCAGAGTGTCCCCTTCAGACATGCTCAGGGTGGGGCTCGTGCGGAGCGGGGAGGGGAGGAGGGGGCCCAGGCCCACCCCACTCCTCCCTGCCTCCTGCCTACCTCGCAGTGATCAAGCTGATCTCGGGCTGGAACATTGACATCCTCGAGCGAGGGGAGGTGCGGCTGTGGCTGGAAGTGGAAAAGTTATCCCCGGCCGCTGAGCTGCATCTCATCTTCAACGAGAAGGAGATCTTCAGCTCGCCGGTAACTGGAACCCAGATTCCTTCCTAAGGGAGGTCCCCAGTCCTGCTCCTGGCTTCCGGGGCAGTGGTTCCCCAGCGCAGTGGTTCCCCACAAGTCGGCAGCGCCCCTTAGCGGACGTATCAGAAACGGTCACAGTGATGGGGTGGGCGTGGGGACACCTGGTTCTCAGTACCTGGGGTGCAGGTGGCAATGCAAACCCCACAAAGAATTTCCCACACCCCACACACCCTCTACAACATTTGAATGTCCCACCAGACATTCTTCAGGTGAAAAACCCACATTCGTGCTGATAAGTATCCAGGCCTAGACGCTAACTCTGAGATATACAGAGAATTTTCACACGAACATGGAATAGAGTTTCTATTCAAGTAGACATTTCACATATGCTCTTTCATCCATTTTCCTGTTCTTGGACAGAATGATTTTTTTATCTTTTTTCTTTCTTAAATTCAAATGAGTTCATTATAAATCAGTGCAGCAGGAGAGTGTATCTGATATTACTTTTATTTGCTGATATTATTTTTATTCCTTCTTCCTGTTACACTTATAATATGCCATTGCTTTTTTACAGTTGACACATGAGTTTCCCATATTCAACTGTTTTTACTTACAAACACAATTTCGATCTCATGACGGATTTAATTATGAGATACTATTATTTGTGAATTTTACCACCATTAGAAAGTATGTGTTGTGGAGAGATGGGATGAGCTCAGGGTTCGATGCCACAGGACTCGACACCACCCCCATCGGTTGTGTGCCCTTGGGCAAGCCCTTCTCCTCTGTAGGCCTCTGTTTCTGCATCTGTACAATGGGGCTGGTTGTCCCAGAATCAGGAGGAGCAAAGGAGGAAACGGGTTTGAATGTTCTCCTTAACCATTAAGTGTGAACTTGGCTCTGGCAGAGGAAGTGTCACAGAGTCTAGACTATCGCTGGCCCTGATAGAAACATAAAATAAAACTAGATGACTCCCTCAAGCCACACATACCAATAAGCGCAGAGGGAATAAGATTCTAAATGTGGAAGAGAGCCCAACCTGCATGGCTCAGCGGTTGAGCATCGACCTATGAACCAGGAGTTCACAGTTCGATTCCCAGGCAGGGCACATGCCTGAGTTGCGGGCTCAATCCCCAGCGTGGGAGGTGCAGGAGGCAGCCGATTGATGTTTCTCTCTATCTCTCTTCCTCTCTGAAATCAATAAAAATACATTTTAAAAAATAAAATATATGTGGAAAGGAAAACTTTTAAAACTGTTAGAATATGACAAAATACAAATGAGTGTTAATTCTGGATAGCAAGTGCACAGGCTTTTTAGATATTATCCTTTACACTTCTGTGGAGAATTGTAAAAGAAGTAGAAAAGGGCGGGAAAGGCACAATAGGGGTTGTGGCGGATTATTAATTGCAATTAATTCAAGCACCAAGACTCAGCCCTGTGCCTGCCAGCCCCCAGGAGTGTTCTCGGGGGCCAGTTGGGGGGAGGACCCCACACTGCCAGCAGTAGAGGGTTACCCAGGGCTCCCGCCCCACCTCTGAAGGCTCTGTCTGCACATACCGCTCTGCAGGCCCACCTGCACGTGTGTGCCCATAATGCAGTTGCCCTGAGGCTGGGAAAGGGCTACGGTGACTCTTGGGTTTGTTCTCCCCAGGACCGCAAAATCAATTTTGAGCGAGAGAAGGGCCTGGTGGAAGTGATCATCGAGAACCTGCGTGAGGAGGACAAAGGATCGTACACAGCTCAGCTCCAAGACGGGAAAGCCAAAAACCAGATCACCCTGGCCCTGGTGGACGACGGTCAGCCGCGCCCTGCCCACCCCGCCCGTGCCCCCGGCCTCCGCTCGCGGCTCGGGGGCCTTCTGTCCACCCCGATGCCCCTCTGTGGACCCGTGTTCCTCCTGGCTCATGCCAGCCCCTCCCTGTGTGTTCACAGATTTCGACAAACTTCTGAGGAAAGCGGATGCCAAGAGAAGAGACTGGAAGAGAAAACAGGGTAAGAGTGACTGGGGTGGAGTTCAAAGGCCTCGGCCACCAGGCCAGAGGTCAGGGCTGGGGAACGCTGGACTATTAGGTTAATGGATCCCTCGGCCCTGCTGGGCCCCCAGGGAGGCCACTGCGATTCAGTCCGGCCCTGTCCCTGTGCCAGAACGAAATAGCGCTCGCCCCAGGAGGAGAGCGGAGCCTCCTTAGATTTTGCACCCTAGGCCTCTGCCACTCTGGTGGGGGCAGAACCTGAGGGGACCAGTGGTCCCTAGCTGCCCCAATCCCAGCTGGCTTCCCTTGTCTCGCCACCAGGTGGCGACCTGGCTGAGCCTGGAGCGCTGACCGGTGGGCGTGTCTGTTTTGCGCTTGCAGGTCCCTATTTCGAGCAGTTCTTGCAGTGGAAGGTCACGGAGGACTGCCAAGTGCTGCTGACGTGCAAGGCGAGTCCCTGCCTCTGCCTCCAGCCCTGCCCCGAGGCCCACTGGGCTGTCTCTGTGGCTCGTTCCCAAGCCTGCTGGCTGTGTTTGCTCTGCTCCCACAAAATCAATACCCTGTGCTTGGCTGCTCCCACACCTGCAAAGAAGCCTAGGATATTGCATTTAACCAGAAAGCAAAGCCCTGGGAGCAGGATTAGCGGGAGCTGGGTCGGCCTGGAACTGGGTCTCCGAGCTGCACAGGGTAGGGGTTCTTTGGGGCCCGGGGTCTGAGAGCAAGTGAGGGATCCGTGTGTTGAGCAGGTTCCCTGGTATCCATCGGCCGCCTTGCCAGACACTCTGCTCAGTGCTTCAGAGCGTTGTTTTATTTCATCCGCCTCACCAGCATCTGAGCGTTAGGCATTATTACCCCCACTTCACGGATGGGAAAACAAACAGGGGGATCGCTCAGAATCAACAGGTGGAGCCAGGAGTCTGTCTGATGCCCAGTGGTGCTCCTTCTCAGTACCCTGCGGCCTCTTTAGGGAACTGGGGGAGGGCTGGGAAAGGGAGGGGAAATTGGGGGAAAGCTGGGAGAGGGAGGGGAAACTGGGGGAAGGCCGAGTGGGGGAGGGTACTCTCCCAGAGCATATCGGTTCAGCAAACTCAAAACACCTACTGTGCACTAGACACTGCAAGGCACTAAGCACACAAGGAGGAGGAAGTGGCCTCCGTAGTAGTCCAGGGTCTGAATCAAGATCCTTGGGAAACAGCGTGCCTCCTGCTGTGACCGGGACTCGTGGGCACTCTGGGAGCTTCCAGGAACGCTTCCCGAGGGAGGTGACAATGGACAAGTGTAAGATGCAGAGGTGTTTACGAGGAAGCTAGAGTAGCAAAGGGACCGAGAGGCAGAGGGAGCAGCATTAGCAAAGGTCCTGAGTCCAGAAGCCAGCAGAGGCCTGGGTGAGAGGAAGAAGGTGGCGGAGACTCACGGTGAGGGTGTGTGTGTGTGCAGGGGAAAGTGTCACATTTGTTAAAAAATAAAATAAATAAGTTCTGGTGAGCTGAGTTTTTACTGAAAAAGAGGAAGCCCAATGGAGCCACATTCTCCACTTTCCCCAGGTGACCAACACCAAGAGCGAGACCCGCTTCCAGTGGTTCTTCCAGAATAAAGAGACGCCGGACGGCCAGTACGACCCGCAGACCGGAGCGGGGCTCCTCCGCATCGAGGAGGTGGGTGCGGCTCCGGCTCCCGGCTCGCACCCTCCGGGCAGTGCCGGGAGCACGGCGCCGGGTCAGGAGCAGGGCCAGGGCCGGTGAGGCCGGTGAGCCCGTCAGCATGGGTGCAAAATGTAAGGGGGCACTAAAGCTCAGGAATCAAGACAAATAACATTTCAGCCCTCGCTGGGTTGACTCAGTGGATAGAGCATCGACCTGTGGACTAAAGGGTCTCAGGTTTGAGTCCAGCACATGCCTGGGTTGCAGGCTAAATTTCTCCCTTCCCCCAGTAATCCTGGGTTTGGGGCCCGATCCCTAGTGTGGGGCTTGCAGGAGGCAGCCAATCAATGATTCCCTCTCATTATTGATGTTTCTCTCTCTCCCTCTCCTTTCCTCTCTGAAATCAATAATATATATATATATATATTAAAGTACCACCCAAGTTAATGGTTTACTCATGTGTTGATACAGGCTTCATTTTGGAGTTAACAAGCATGTGCCAGAGAGGACCCCCTTGTCCTGAGGGAAAGGACACACTTCCTTCTACAGAACCACAGGGGTCCCTCCTCCCAGGGCCCCAGGAAGCAGGGCAGCCCGGTGGGGGGCGGGGGGTGAGTGGTGCTCAGACAGGCTCCATGCAGAGGGTCCCTCGCTCTGCTCGGAGCAGCTGCTCTCGACTCTCACCCACCGCACCCTCAGGCCCAGGCCAGCCCTGGTTGGAATCAGGGGCTCTGGAGCAGGAAGGAGCCTGAGAGCACACCCATTCCAGATGGGTAAACTGAGGCCCGGGGAGGAGATGGGTCTTTCCTGAGGTCACACAGGGGCTGACCCTGCCCCTCCTCGCTTCCTTCCAGCTGTCCAAGGAGAACGTGGGAGTTTACAGAGCGTCGGTTTCTGACGACCGCGGGCAGGATGACACCATACTGGACCTCATGGGGGAAGGTAGGGGCTGGCGATGTTGGGGATGGGCCAGGAGGCGTTCACGCTGAACAGAGACAGTGATCTGGCCTGTGGGGTGAGGCGTACGGGAGCCGCATAGCACTTGGGGCAGCTGAGGCCCGGAGAGGTTAAGTGACGGGCCCAAGGCTGCACAGCTAGTCAGTGGCAGGGGCCTGGTCTGTGTGACACTGAGGCCAAGGTCTCTGAGACATACCACCGGGAGCCCAGGCTTCGAGGCTCCCAGCCCAAGTTCACTGCTCTGCCCCATCGGGGCCCCCGGCTCCTCGTTCGGCTGGATGGCGCAGCGGGCAAGAGCCCATCGTCCTCCACCCAGGGGGCCCTGTCTTATCCGTCACTGAGTGCCCCAGGCTCCCTCCTCCCCGACCTGGCAGGCGTCCTGCAGAGCTCCCTGTGTGCCGCTCTGAGCTCCTCCAGCCTTTCTGAGGACGCCCCCTGCTTGGTGCATCCATGGGGGGCGGTGAGGGGAGGTCCGATGTCAGCTGACCGCTCTCTCTGTCTCCCCCAGCCCTGGACGCCGTCTTCACGGAGCTGGGCAGGATTGGTGGTAAGTAACCCCCTCTCTCTGCCCAACCCTCCCTGATGCCAGATCACCTTCAGGGACCGCCAACCAGCCTTGGCTGCTGGGGTGGGCTTGGTCTCCAAACCCAGAGACAAGGGGCGGAGGGAGAGAAGCTCCTGCCTCCTCACAACCCTGCATCCTCCCACCGCACCCCGAGAGCAGGGACAAGCTGGTGGACAAAATGTGCTGCCGGAAGGAGCTCAGGGGAGACTCAGGCCTCTCCTCTGCCTCCCCAGTGCTCTCTGCCACCCCCCTGGAAGTCCAGGGCACCGAGGAGGGGATCCGAATCTTCAGCAAAGTCAAGTACTACAACGTGGACTACATGAAAACCACCTGGTCCCACAAGTAGGTTGGCTTTGCCCTGGAGCCCTAGCCCGGCTGCAGGGGGCCCAGCACCTGGCTTAGCCCAGTCCCAAGGGGTCGGCAGACGGGGTCTCCCACTGGTCCGTTGCCCACAGAGGGAGTCAGGAATTGGGAGCAGAAGGAAGATCCCCCAGGGAAGCTGGGTGGCCTGGTGGTAGGACCAGCTTAGGGCCGCCTCCGGAACTGAGGGAGGGAAGGTGCAGGAACCAGGGCGAACCGGCCAGCCAGGTGGTCTCTGCAGCCTTAGCAAACTCAGGCTCAAGTAAAAGGGCCTGTGAGGCTAACAACTAGCTGAGGGCCAGGGAGGAAGGGAGGGTAGATAAGGTATCCAAGAAGATTTGACTGCGAACTAAGGAACCCCAGACTGTGTGAGAGCAGAATTTTTCTGGCCCTTCTCGCCATGGGCACTCCTCAGCCTTGTGGAGCAGACGTTGCTGCACCCAGTCTGTGAAGAAGGCTGCACTGATGGGTCAAGTTTGTCCAATGAGTGAGAGCTGAGGCCAAGTTGAATTCCAAGATAATGGAGCTCCCACTCTGGCATTTCCAAGGCCTGTGCCTAAGCCCAGAGGTGTCGCTTCTGCAACACAACACTGGGGCGTGGGCCAGGTGTTTTCAGGAATGAACCAAGTGAAAAACAAGAACAAAAAAGGTTAGCCCTAGCCCTAGCCAGTTTGGTTCAGTGGATAGAGCGTCAGCCTGTGGACTGAATGGTTCTGGGTTTGATTCCAGTCAAGGGCATGTACCTGGGTTGCAGGCCAATCCCCAGCCCAGGTCAGGTTGTATTCAGGAGGCAACCAATAGATGTTTCTCTCTCTCTCTCTCTCTCTCTCTCTCTCTCTCTCTCTCTCTCTCCCTCCTTCTTCCTTCCTCCCTTCTGCTCTCTCTAAAAATCAATGAAAAAAATATTCTTGGATGAGGATTAACAAAAAAAAAACAAAAACCTAGCAACAAAAATAAGTTTAAATGGTTTTTTTCTAAGGGCAAGGGGAGAGTAATTGTGGAAGAAACCCTGGAAGGGTTAAAGATGAGGAGATTGAAGAGGTGAGGAAGTGACTGCTTCCTCTGGTTCCCAGCCTGCAGGACATGGCACATCACAGACTCAGCAGTGGTACATGGATGGGTGGATGGATGATGAATGGGTGATGGGTAGATGGGTGATGGATGGATGGATAGATGGATGATGGATGGGTGGATGGATGGGTGGAGGGATGGGTGGATGGATGGGTGGATGGATGGATGAGTGAATGGATGGATGTGTGGATGGATGGGGTGGATGGATGGGATGGATAGGATGGGATGGATAGGATGGGATGGATAATGGATGGATAATGGATGGATGGATGGATGGATGGATGGATGGATGGATGGGATGGATGGATGGATGGATGGATGGATGGATAATGGATGGATAATGGATGGATGGATGGATGGATGGATGGGATGGATAGTTATGGAATGTCTCATGGATGCTCACCACCTTCAGCTCAGGAATCTGGAAACAAAACCCCAGGAGAGAGCATTCAGGGCTGGGGAGCCGTAGACCTGCAGACAGCTGTCCTGAGCAGCCCGGGGGGCGGGGGGGCTGCCCCGTGTTAACCATTCCTCTGCCCACATTCAGAGAGAAGCGCCTGGAGAGCGGGGACCGGACGCGGGCTGGCACCACACTGGATGAGATCTGGCTCCACATCCTGGATCCCAAAGACTCGGACAAGGGCAGATACACCCTGGAGATCGCAGCCGGGAAGGAAGTCCGGCAGCTCTCCACCGACCTCTCGGGGCAAGGTGAGCTGTCCGCCTGTCTGTCCCCCGTGAAACCCCATGGTCTTCTGGACAACCCCATGTCCATCCCACCCAACCTGGCATTGCCCAAGAGAACTGGGCTGGGAGGGGAAAGAGTGGAGGGCTCGTGGCACCGAGCCCTGCGCCTGAGGGTCACCGGGGCAGGCGCCCTGACACCCCTCTCCCATCCCTGTTTCCCTCTCACAGCTTTTGAGGACGCCATGGCTGAGCACCAGAGACTGAAGTGAGTTCCTCTGGGTTTCTCAGTGTGAGTCACGGGCCCGTGGGTCCGGCATGAACTGTGCCCAGGACCCCTTTCCGGGAGCCCGGCCAGCTCTTCCTGCCCCTCCTCATCCCCTCGCCCCCACCCACGCACCACTGCCCCTTAGCAAATGGAACCTTAGCCTGTTCCCATTTCTGTTTTTCAGAGCCTTGGCCATCATCGAGAAGAGTAAGTCACCCACATCCCCATGGTTTTCACTTCCGGGGTTGGGGCAGCTGCCAGGGAGCTTATAGCCCCTGGAGGGTGCTGTGCAGATTCCAGTGGGGTCTGCGTGGCTCTGAGCTGTCACGGAGCTGCCAGGGACTCCTGGGCGGTGACAGCGTGAAGACAGGTGGGTAAGGACCCCGAGGGTCCCTGAAACTGTGGGTGTGGAGCCGCCCAGTGTGGGCCAAGTGCCCAGAAGGCCCATGGGCACGTCAAGTGCAAGGTCAGGTGAAACCCAACAGGCAGGTGAGAAACTGAATGACTCTGAGAAGCAGAAGCAAGAACTCAAAACCTCTAGCTGGGGTCATCTGTGGGAGGGGGAATTCACCCTCCACAGAGACATTGTGTCTGAGTCTCCCACGTGGCAGGAGGTGCGGGGCTCAGCATTCATAAAGATAACTGGGAAGTAGGGGGCTACGTGGCCAGGCAGTGGGCAGTCCTTCAGGGGCGTGGCCTCTTTGGTGGCGAGAGTCCATCCGGAGACTGACCCCCCCTCAGCCTGTGCCTTGCCAGGAGGTGCCGCCCTGATCAGGAGGCTCGCAAGCCCATCACACCGCCGTCCACTCACTGACCCAGCAAGTTCATCCCTCCATCCTGATGCGTGTCCCCGGGCAGGACCGCTGTCCGGGACGCTAAGAGAGGGAGCTGAGTTCGCCACACACGACGGCTGGGCTTGTGGAACCCAGAGTCCAGGGAAGCGGACCCTTTCACCAGCTGAAGGGCCTGGCTACCATCCCACAGCATCCATCTCTGGGCCCTTCTCCCTCGACCCCATTCAGGGTCCCGCCCCCCTGACATCCATCGAACTGACCCCCGCCACTCGGGCTCTCTGCACATCCTCGTCTGGCTCTAGGGCCCACGCTCCCACTCCTCCTGCTCCCACAGCCTCAACTGCAGCCTAAGGGACACATGGACTTCCTGCTGAGCGATGTGCAGCCGCTCCTCTTGGCCATCCACAATGGCCGCCAGGTCCCCTCCTCGACCAGAGTCAGTGTCCCAAAAGCTTCTGTCCCATTTTTCCTTGCCCCTCTCCCCGCGCTCCCCCTGCCCCTGAGTCTCTGATCCGTCAGCACCTATTGTGTGCTTTTGCCAGTTTAAGGCTCAGAGCCATCTCATGCTCCTTCTTTCCCAGTTCTTGAGGGGAGGGGAATCTCCAGGCACCACCAGTCATGACGAGGACTTCAAGTCAGTAACAGAAATGCATTCTGTCCCCTACTTTCTATTCACGGAGGCAAGGAAACGTGGGGTACAAATGTAAAGATTTCCATCCCTGAAATGATGGAAATAGAAAAGAGGAGCATTGCTCAGCTCGATGGAAACTTGCTTCTGGGGCGCGATCTGCAGGAAAACATTCATCGCGGGGGGTCTCGCTTTTTCCTTGCAGATCGTGCCAAAGTGGTGAGGGGCCTGCCGGATGTGGCCACGATCATGGAGGATAAGGTACAGACTGTCCCCTGCCCAGGGCCAGCAGTCCCACGCTGTGTTCCCTCACATGTCCATCAAATATCATGGCACAGCCCAGGCTAGTGTGGGTCAATGATTAGAGCATTGGCCCGCATACCAAAGGATCACAGGCACAATACCCGGTCAAGGACACATACCTGGGTTTCAAGTTCAATCTCTGGCCCTGGCCAGTGCACGTGCTCAAGGCTACTAATCAATGTGTCTCTCTCACGTCAATGTTTCTCTCCCTCCTTGCTTTCCTCCCTCCCTTCTTTTCACTTCTAAAAATCAATGGAAAAAATATCCTTGGGTAAGGATGAACAACAACAACAAATGGACTCCAGCACTGTGGATTCCAGCGCCTGGCTGAGTGACAACATCTCATGGTCACATGTAGTATGGTCACATGGCCACATGACATGGTCACATGGTCACATGTAGTACAAAGGAAGCCCCTGAGCCTGGGGTCAGACCCAAGAGGGTGCTCGCCCCAGCTCTGCCAGCTCTCTCCACCGACCTGCCCTGGGTGTCATGAACTTCCCTCTGTGAATTCAGTTTCCTTTAGGGGTTCAATTAGATGATCCCTAAAAGCCCTTCCAGGGCTGAAATTATGCAAGTCTAATGTTCTAGAAAATGACAGCTACCGTTATTACGGTGCTTGCTTTGTGCCAGGCACTATTGCATTTGTGCTACATGAGTTGGCTTGTTTAACCATCAAGGCAACCACATGGAATGGGATGTTATTACTAGTCACACTTTAGAGCTAAGAAAACTGAGGTTACAGGACTCACCTAAGGTCACACAGCTTGAAGGGGCAGAGCTGAGGCAGCCCAGCTCCAGACGCTGAGTGTTTGACCATTACATTATATGGCTCTGATTTAGAGCTCACTCAAGAATTTTCAAATGCAATGTACAAATCTTTATGTTAAAGCAATATAGCCTTATTTGCCTACGTCATAATGACATATATACCACAAAAAGCAATAAAGCAAAGTTCAGGCCGTTCTGGGGCAGATATTTGGCAGAATAATAATGATCTAAAACCCTAACTAGTAAGTATTCTTATAGAAAAGTGGAGGATGGAGGAAAGTTGAGGATGGAGGGCGGGGGTTAAAGTAAAATGTCTCTCCCTTTAATGTTATCCCTTTATGCGATACAATAAAATGCACAGAATGAACTTATCACAGGAGCAGCGTGTGCTGGGAGCTCTCTGGGGGAGGGACAGCGAATGCCAAGGGTTCCTACCAGGAGCTGATCCAAGTGTTCTCTTCCCATCGTTCCAGACCCTGTGCCTGACCTGCGTCATCTCAGGAGACCCCGCCCCTGAAATTTATTGGCTGAAGAATGACCAGCCTGTCACCTTCCTTGACCGCTACCGCATGGAGGTTAGGGGATCAGAGGTCACCATCACCATCGAGAAGGTCAACAGTGAGGACAGCGGGCGCTACGGCGTCTTTGTCAAGAACAAGTATGGCTCCGAGACAGGCCAGGTCACCATCAGCGTGTTCAAGCACGGGGAGGAGCTCAAGGTGCTGGAGAAGAAGTGATCAGACACAGCCAGGAGACAGGGCGGGGATGGGGGGTGGGGGAGAGAGGGTGGTACACCACAGCAGAGCAACAAAGACCTGGCTGGGGTCCCCTCCAGGAGAGTAGGATCAGCCCTGGACTTGGAATAAGACACCTCTGAGCAAGACCCAATTTCAACTCTACAGTCTCCATCAGCCTTGCCTTTCTCGTCAATCAAACGGGAATTCCTAGTCCTAGGGAATATTTATAAAAACCATTTATAAATCATATACCACTGGTTCTCCACCCGAGGGACGAAAGACAATGTCCAAGTTTTTTATCGTCACAACCGGAGGTGTCTCTTGGCAGAGTGTCTATTGGCAAAGGGCAGGGAAACTGCTAAGCACCACAGCTCCGCACCACATGGAATTATCCCTCCCCGGATGTCCATGTGCCAAGGTTGGCTAGCCCTGCCATAAAGTGCGATATCACAATATCCCTCTTTTAGGATGCTGTATTTTCCACTCACGTAAGTTCAACAAACATTCATGTGAAGCCTGGCATGTGCCAGGCTGAGGATGGCATCGGGAGCACAGATAAATACTACTCAGGCCCTGCTGCCCAGGAGGCTCCAGCCCATTGGGAGAGTCAGACCCGGGTACAATGACTCCGGGACAAGGCACATGATAAGATTATAAAACAAGGGCAAATAACGTGCCACTCGTGGTCAAAGGAGAGAGACAGGCGTCCGACCCAATTGGAGGAGGGGGATTTTTAAACATCTCCACTGAACTAGCAGAATTGTGTAGGACCCTGAACAATGAGTCCAATTTGGTGGTGGTGATCGGAGGAGGACATTTCAGGAGTGGGTCCTGGTGGGAGCAAAGGCGAGGAGGTGGGTGATGCTGCGTGGATGGCATTGGATGCCAGGCTGGTGAGCTGGATGACCTTCAGGATGTTGTGACAGATCCCAGTTGGCCTTGCTTGATGGACCCCAAGTCAGAGCTGAGCATTTCACCACTCTCCGATTTCCTTATTTTTTCCATTGATTTTTAGGAAGAGTGAAGGGAGGAGGGGAGGTAGAGAGAAACATCAATGTGAGAGAGACACATCACATTGATTGGTTGCCTCATGCACATGCCCTGACCAGGGCTGGGAATGAATCCTGCAACCGAGGTACGTGCTCTGGACCGCAGTCAAGCCCTTGACTCTTCGGCCCATCGCTCTATCCACTGAGCCAAACTGGCTAAGGCTTCTTCTTTTTTAAAAATAAGATTGGGATTGGGTGGGGTTTATACAGTTAGAGATGTTTGTTGCAAACATTTAGAAAGCCATGAAAATGATAAGGAAGAAAATAAAAATCACCTATAACTCCAACACCAGAAGATAACTGACCTCTGTTTTCTGAAATGACTTCTGAACTTAAGGATAAAATGAATCCTCCCTACATCCACCACCTGCACATGCATCAGGCATGGTGGGTAACATATGCCCAGCCCAAGTTCTGGGCTTATGATTTAGTCAGGCCAGGTGTTCGGGGAAGGGGGACGGCAGGAGGATCAAAATGAGCCCTGGCCAGGAATGAGGACAGGGAATTGTGCAGGTAGGTCTTGGAGGCAAACGCATTTTGGGCAATGCTTTTAAGGAAAAGCGGGCCTTGATTTCCCACCTACAAAAAAAGGAGGAGAAGGAGGAAGAGGAGAAGAAGAAAAGAAGGAGGAGGAAGAGGAGAAGAAAAGGAGGAGGAGGAGGAGGAGGAGGAGGAGGAGGAGGAGGAGAAGGAGGCTGGCTAGTTTGCTAAGTGGTTAGAGCACCAGCCCAGAGACTGAAGGGTCTTGGGTTCAATTCCCAGTCAAGGGCATGTACCTCAGTCATAGGTTCAATCCCCCATCCTGATTGGGGGCGGGGGCAGGAGGCAACCAATCCATGTGTCTCACATCAATGTTTCTCTCACTCCCTCTCCTGAAATCAATGGAAAAAATATCTTCAGATGAGAATTTAAAAGGGAAAAAAAGGAAGACTGAAAGACTGTTTTTGAAGGCCCTTTCAGCTGACACTGATATTACTTCCCAAAACTCAATCCTCCTCTGCTTTTCTGGTCTCATGATGATCTCATGAAGAAAAAGGCTCATCTTCACCCTCCCTCCCACTCTCATACTTGGCTTTTCAGAGGAGAGAGGTGGCTTCTTACACGTGTCAGTGAAAAATATCACCAATTTCAAAGGGATCAGCACAGTATCCGTGGACCCTATCCCTAGCAGCAGTCCAGATATGGGTCCACATGTATTTCTTCTTCACACAAAGCACCCTCCCTTCTCCTTCACATGATCTTCACCTAACACAGGGAGGCAGGCAGAGATCTCGATGACGACAACAAATCACAGAGGCACAACACTTTAGAAGCTTTAAAGCATTCTCATACCCCAGAGTTCATCAGTTCAATGGGACAGCACCAGGGGCCCCATTTTTACAGATTTGGCAGTTGAGAACCTAAATGGTAAGTGGCAGGGTCAGATCAAGGACAAGAACAAGGGTCCCTGGACCCTGTTCAGAGGACATTCTGCTCTGCCATGCTGCCCCTGAGCCAACCAGACAAGTATATGGAGCCCAGAGGTGAAGCAATTACAGTTCTTAATAAAGGCGTGAAAATTGCCAAAGTAATGGATGAGCAAATCAGCAAGTCTCCACTGTCCAGAAGAATAAAATTTCTTCCATGAGAGGAGTAGGGCTGGGTGGGGACCATGGACCACAGCAATTTGTCATGAGTTCCTGTTGGCCCTGATGGAACGTTGTGTGAGTGCCCCCTGATGGTGGGGAATGGGATTGCACGCTAAGAAGAAGCTCAGAAGCAGTGCATCCTGGGGCTGTGGACTGTGATTTGGTCAGTTTGGGAACTAGAGCTGTGTCCTGTTGTGCTGTATGTGGAAAGTTTGTCTTTGTCCAATCTCCCTGGAGAGAGTCCTCAGAGCAGCATCCTGAGCAGCCTTCCTGAAGACTGGGATCCCCATCACCCTGTGTGCTCTGCTTTTTATCCCTGCTTCCATCTCACAGAGCCCAGGCTCAGCTGGTTTCTCCATTAGCGTCCCACCCAGGAAGACTGTGGACAGGGCGGGTCCCAAGAGTGGGGCAATGGGGATGGAAGTCCCTGAGAACTTTCATTGTTCTCTCTCGGTTCGTCCCACTTAATCCCAATGAGACCTCAATCCACTCAGATGGGAGAAAGTGGGATGAGCCTTGCTAAAGGGTATCCTATCTAATAAAAGAGTAATATTCAGATTGACCATCACTCCAACACTTAAGATCAAGATAGCTGCCCCCATGTGGCCAAAGATCCTGCCCCCATGTGGACACAAGATGGCCAGCAGGAGAGGGCAGTTGGAAGGGACCAGGCCTGCAAGGGAGGATAGTTGTGGGTGATCAGGCAAGCAAGGGAGGGCAGTTGAGGGTGATCAACCTTGTAGGGGAGGGCAGTTAGGGATGACCAGGCTGACAGAGGGGGGAAGTTGGAGGCAAACAGGCTGGCATGGGAATGGTTAGGGGTGATTGTGCTGACAGGCAGAAGCAGTTAGGGGCAATCAGGAGGCAGTCAGGTGAGCAGTTGAGAGCCAGCAGTCCTGGATTGTGAGAGGGATGTCCCAGATTGGAGAGGGTGCAGGCTGGGCTGAGGGAGACCACCACCCCCTCCCTCCTCACCCCACAAATACCGTGCACCGGGCCTCTAGTAGTGATATAATAAAAGAAATAAATATTTGGTCTTTGATCTTTGTCCTTGATTCCTGACACACAGCTCCTAACCTTTGGTGTTTCCGGGATGCTAAGAGTGTCTTTTGCATGCTAATGAGATGACTTCTTACTGGAGCTCTTAGATAGCTTTAGGATGGGTGCTGGTCTCCAGAGAGTCCAAGGCGTGATTATAGGGTCGGAACTTTCTATCCCGCCCTCTAACTTCCAGGGAGGGGAGAAGGGCAGGAGATCAACTTAATCACCAGTTGTCAATGGTTTGATCAATCATGCCAAAGTCATGAAACCTCCTTAAAACCCCTAAATGATGGGATTCCAGGTTTGTGGACACACCCAGAGAGGGTATGGCAACAACACACATCTTCTATGCACTCTTCACTTGGACGTTCATCTGTATTCTTTATAATAAGCCAGTCAATGGAAGTAAAATGTTTCCCTGAGTTTTGTGAGCTGTTCTCACAAATTATCAAGTCTGAGGAGGAAGTCATGGGAACCCTCAATTGATAGCTTGTTGGTCAGAAGTACAAGTGACAACCTGGGACGTGGTGTTTGAAGTGAGGGCAATCTTGTGGGGGCTGAGCCCTTAAACCTGGGGAATTGGACACTAACTCCGGGTGGTTAGTGTCAGAATTAAATTACGTTGTAGGGCACCCAATTAACATTGGGGATTTGGAGAACTGGTGGTTGGTGTGGGAAAACCCACACATTTGATGTCAGAAGTTCTGTGAACCTACACAGGTTCAGAGTTATCAATCACCCACCTCCCCATGGGGTCTCTTCCATCTCATCTACTCTATCTCCTGAGCCCAGGGTATGTGACATGGTACACGCCATTATCACCCAATGAAGCCAGACTCTGCAGCTTCACCTCATCCACACTCTACAGCTTGTACTGCCAGCCCTCAAATCATTCTCCTCTTCCCAACCTGTTGCTAGAGCACTAGTTAAGTATACAATTTTACCTATATGTTCCCAAAAAATTCTAGTTTAGCACTTCTTAGTTGGGATTCAGGAATGTGTATTTTAACAACTCCACCAAGTAATTGATTCTCATCATGAGAGAAGTTTGGGGAACACTGGCCTAAGGCATTGAGAGCAGCAAGTGGGGGAATTTCAGAAGCAGGAACCCTGATGGAAAATGACGGGCCTGTGTAATAACCTCTACCCACTCAGCCTCAGCCGGGCTCTGGTCAGATGCTTTCCATACCTTAAAGTTTCCAAAGCATTTCAAACATGACTTGGGTGACATGTTCATGCCAAAAATAGTTTCAGAAGCAGCACTCCCCAGATGTCTCTAGCTAGAGAAAGCCAGATTTTTTACTTCCAGTATTTGAGAAAAGTGTAAATCCCGAGGCCAGAGGAGTTTCAGCCAAGAAGGACCCTGGGTTGAGAGCAAAACAAATTGCACAGCCTGCAAGGAATGTGCCTCTCCTCTTCTGGAGAAACCCCTGAGCTGACTGTTATGTCATCGCTTCCAGTGCTAGCAGATCTAAAGAGAAACACAGGCCACACGGAAGTCTTCTCGTTCCGTTTATGGAAGTGTTCATGGTGAAATGAGTCTTTGCATTTCCCTTAAAATACTCCCATTTGGAGGGGGGGGGGGAATAGAGAGGAGATAAATGAATAAGTTAACAAAATATTGATGATTCTTGAACCTGAGTGATAGGTGTATGGGGATTCAGAATACCATTCTCTCTTGTATATGTTTGACATTTTTAAAATAATAGAACATTTTAAAGACTCCATGGGAGCCGAAACCTGTTTGGCTCAGTGGATAGAGCATCGGCCTGCAGACTGAAAGGTTCCAGATTTGATTCTGTTCAAGGGCATGTGCCTTGATTGTGGGCACATCCCCAATAGGGGGTGTGCCAGGAGGCAGCTGATCCATGTTTCTCTCTCATCATTTATGTTTCTAACTCTCTATCCTTCTCCCTTCCTCTCTGTAAAAAATCAATAAAATATATTTAAAAACGAAAAAAAAACACATTCAAACCTGTAGAGAATATTTGTGAGTTTATGTGCGCCAAGCTGTTGACAATTGCAGGGAAGCAGAATCTTAATGGTTTGGGATAATGCTCCAGAGAATAGCCTTTTTGTTTTGTTTTTTGTTTGTTTGTTTTTGTTTCTGTTTTACCTATTTTTATACATTACAATCAAAGAAGAAGACATGAGTGGGTTACATGAAATCCATTGGTGATAGATTAGGGAGGCGGGAGAAAGCAAAGTGTGGGGGAGGGACGGACCTCTGGGATTGGATAAAAAGTAAAATAATAGACACACACTTCTTTTACTTAGGTGGGTGCAGGCTAGTTCCAGCCAGCAGTTAACATGGTAACAATAGCAATGAATGAATGTACGGTCTCTGTCCGAGGGCCCAGCTGCATTTGCTTGTGCCCCAGGGGTGGGGCGGAGAGAAGTTATAAGTTACTCTGACATTTCATAGGTAAGTTATCTTAGAAGATGCAAAAAGATAATAGTCTCAGTTAAGGTAAAGGTTGCCCTTGTCAGGGACGATACGTGCCGAGGAGGTGACTACCCAGCATAACTGCTTTTAGTTAAAGTTTAATTTCAGACCATCCTTTGTGGTTACTTTAGGTCTCAGAGTGTGTAAGACCACCTGCAGGCTTTCCCTGAGCTTGTCAGGTTAGCATGTGACCCCTCTCCGTACCTTCAAGTGCTGCTCAAACCACTCCCTGCCCCGAGGCGCTGGTTCCTTTGACAACCTCCCCCCCATTCCCCAGTGCAGTCATCAGCACATATTTGGACACACAGCTCACTGTGACTGCCCCTCGTCCAGGCTGCAGCTTTGAGTAGCTCCCCGAAGCCAACTCCTTAGCAACTCTCAAAGATAAACAAAGCTGGACATGAGTTAAAACAGCAAAAATAGATTTTACTCAGTAACTGCTGATGGTTAGGAAATTGCCGAGTCCCATTCCAATTTGCAAAGGGCAATTGTGAAGGGAGAATGAGAGAGAGCACGGTGGGCCAAGTCTCTTAGTGCAGGGGTTTCAGTGGAGTCATCAGGTGCCCGGAGTTCTTGCAATTCTCACTACCCATCACCCAGATCCCCACCCTTGAGCTACTGAGCCTCCCTCCACTACTTGGCTACTTGCCACCAACCTCTACGCTTGACCACCATGACTTGCCACTTATCTATCTGACTCTGATGCTCCCCTGTCTGTTGTTGGCAGGTCTGGATGAAAAGAGGCCACATACTAACCCTGACAAGCTCAGGGGAGGCCTGCAGAGTGGCCTTACAAACTCAGAGACCTGAAGTAACCACAAAAGATTAAAACTGTTGAACCAAAAGCAGCTTTATGGTGGGCAGCCATGTCCTAGGCTAGACTTTTCCCTGACAAAAGTCAACTTTCACCTTCATTGAGCCTATTGTCTTTTTGCATCTAGAATAACATACCTCTGTAATGTCAGGGTAACTTCCCTTTTTTTCCGGGCCCTTCAGGGCACAACGAATGCGCCATGGTGGAGACCACAAATCCCCTCATTGTCTGAAAGTTTCTTACATTGACACAGGGGAAGGACTCCCCTTTCTCTGTTGCTTGGGCTCCGGAAGGCACAACTCAGTTTTTGTGCCCTTCCCCATGCTCCTTCCCCAGGGTAACCATGAGCCACCATCATGGTGTTCCAGTTACAGCCTCACCCAGTGGGAGAGCCACTGCTCACAGCCCAGCGAAGTCCCTGTGTCTGAGCTTACAGTGGCCAGATTCCTTATTCCCCACTGTCGCTCCTCCCAGGAACACAATCCACCTACATTTGAGCTTTTGAGGATCCACCCTCCTTATACCCATCCCACCCTACTCCCCTCACCAAATATGCTCATGTAAATCCTATTCCCAAATGACAGCAAAGTTCAAATTATTCCACCATGGGCTCCGGGGCCTATGCAAATAAACAGCTATAGCCCCAGCTGGTTTGGGTCAGTGGTTAATGCATCGACCCTAGGACTGAAGGGTCCCAGGTTTGTGTCTGATCAAGGTCACATACCTGGGTTTCAGGCTTGATCCCGGGGCCCCTTCAGGGTGCATTCAGGAGACAACAATCAATATGTCTCTCACATATTGATGTTTCTCTCTTTGTTGCTCCCTCTCCCTTCCATTCTCTATAAATAAATAAAAAAATAAAAAAAAATCAATAGGAAAAGTATCCTTGGGTGAAGATTTACAAAACAAACAAAACAAAAATATATAAACAAACAAACAGCTGTAACCATGTGCAGAATACTATTTTACAATGTTACCAATGTGGATTTGCTCCTGAATCCTCTCCCTCCTCAAGAAGCAGCTAGAACGTGTGAAGTGCACCCTCCGAGGAAGCCATGGAAGATACAGCAGAACAAAGAGATCTTTTGAGTTTGAAATTCATGGTGAGACCATATTTGAAAAAAGAAAAGTGAGAGAGAAGGGGGAGGGTGTTGAATTTTAAAATCTAAGTCATGAAAGATTTAGAGCATAAAATATATGTCTCAATAAATTTAGAAGAATGTGCAATAAAGTAAGAGCAGGCAAATATATCATTTTTGTGGTTTTGTGATTCAAATACCACATTGTGGATTTCAGATGTCGGGTAGAGATCTGAAAAACTTTTTCCTATGTCTATTTTAAGTACTCAGCTGGGGCTCTGTGACAGAGACAGATTAACAAGAGACGAAGAAATAGAACTTTATTAACATGTATATCTCATGTGTGCATAGGAGAAGCTCAGGGATGAGTAACTCAAAGAGATGGCTTAGAACTCAGGCTTATGTAGCATCTTCAACAAAGAACAACACATTTGTAGATAAATTGCAGGACAAATACAAGTTCAAATTATTCTACGACGGGCTTTTGGCTTCCAAGGGTGGCAAACTGTGTGAAGATAAATATGTGGGGGAAATTAATGGAGTAAGGTTGTTTGCAGATTCCTCTGTTGCAATCTCTGGGCTAAGAAGAGTTTAAAGTCATCTCCAATAACTGAAAATTTATATCCTGCTTTTAGACAGGAAGGAAAAAGTATAGAGAGCTTTGCCTGCATTTTTCTATCCTCCTATATAATAAAAGCCTAATATGCAAATTGCCCCTCGATTGGGGGCAGGGCCAGCCAACCTCACTGCCTATCAAGGTGGGCTGGCTAGGCCCCGCCCATGCACAAATTTATGCACCGGGCCTCTAGTTTCTTAATAATTTTTAAGTTGAAGAGGCATGTTTTAGTGTGACATATTCTGATGTCCTCCACCACACCAAACACCACCTGCAGATGGAATCACTGAAAAAATTTGGAGTTACAAAACAGAGGAATATATCTGATTTCGGCACCCAAGGCAAGTTCCTAGAACCTCAGCAGAACCGTGTAGTGAAATGGGACAGAACACTGGAGTCAGAACACTGTGTGATCTTGGGAAAATTACATCTTTCTCAAATCAATTATTCTCTGTTTCTCCATCACATGTAACTCAAATGTAACTGAATCTCCTTGTACCTACCCAAGACTTAAGTCAATCTCATACATAATTACATTAAAACGGGCAAGTGCATGTACATACACACAGACATCCAACTTCAAAAGCAAAGATGAATATAATGAGTGTTTTTCCTGAAAGTTTTAAGGAGAGAATTACAGTGTGCATTACATAGCCAAACTTCCAAAACAGCTTGGCCCTGTAGGACAGGAAAAATAATTATTATGCCTTTTCACACTTCTGAGTTCATGACTGAGATGCCTGTAATAAGAATTTTTTTAAAAAATATATATTTTATTGATTTTTCACAGAGAGGAATAGAAAGGGATAGAGAGTTAGAAACATCGGTCAGCACACCCTCTACTGGGGCTGTGCCCGCAACCAAGATACATGCCCTTGACCAGAATCGAACCTGGGACCTTTCGGTCTGCAGGCCGATGCTCTATCCACTGAGCCAAACCGGTTAGGGCTGCTTTAAAAAAAAAAAAAAAAATATATATATATATATATATATATATATATATATATATAATAAGATATATATATAGATAGATATATATATATCTTATTAGCCGAAACCAGTTTGGCTCAGTGAATAGAGCGTTGGCCTGCGAACCGAAAGGTCCCAGGTTCGATTCTGATCAAGGGCATGTACCTTGGTTGCGGGCACATCCCAAGTAGGGGGTGTGCAAGAGGCAGCTGATCGATGTTTCTCTATCATCAATGTTTCTAACTATCTATCCCTCTCTCTTTCTCTCTGTAAAAAATCAATATATTTTAAAAAAATAGATTAATAGGAGAAAGGTCAATTTAATACATGTGTGTACAGGAGAATCACAATATGATGCATAGATCATAAAATGAGGCTCAAAGAAATGATCAAATTAAATCTTTTTATAACTTTTAGACCCCCCTCCCCCCCCCCCAAAAAAAAAGTTTGTGAGAAATTGACAAGACAAAGAAAGTTGGTGTCCATTAGAAAGGAACTTAAATAAGGTTTAGGTATCCATTAATGAGGAATTTAAACAAAGTAATAAATTAGAAAATGGACGGTAAGATTTGATTATACAGACTTTTCAGCTCTGAGTTGTTTAGTTCACCTGGGAGATTTCTTTTCTGCATTGCGGGAGACAGGGAGGGTCACCGTGCCTGGCACTGGCTGCTGGTCAAATAACAAGTAACGTTAATCCATGTCATTGTGGGACATGTGGGTCCCTCACTGTCCTAGTCTCCTCTCCGGTGATGAATCATCTTCCCTGGTTGGTGAAACTCCCAGGGAAGGAATTTAAGCCGATAGAGTTCCTTTGGGAGGATTTAGCTTTAGACAGATACGGGAATTTAGAGAAAGCCTCCCCATGTGTTTACTGTTTTCCAAATGCCTATCGCTCAACACGATCAATCAGTAGACCAAAGCAGCTTGAGTATATTCTGCTCCCTCCAGCTCCTTCCTTAAGTCTCTACTAGCTGCCACAGGTGTTCCTCTCTCTCTCTCTCTCTCTCTCTCTCTCTCTCTCTCTCTCTCTCTCTCTCTCTCTTCTTTCTCTCTCAGTTGCTGATGCCCCTTGGAGCCTTACCCCCCAAGTGGAGCTATCCCTTTCTTCAGAACAGAAGTGACGCACCTCGCACCCTACTTAGGTGATTGTTTATTAATGCCGGGAGTTTTAATCCACATTTAGAAGGGTTTCAGTAATCTGGAGAAGGCGCTGTGTGTAAATTAATCAAGAGTCCAGAGATGGCCGAAACCGGTTTGGCTCAATGGATAAAGCGTCGGCCTGCAGACTGAAAGGTCCCAGGTTCAATTCCGGCCAAGGGCATGTACCATGGTTGCAGGCACATCCCCAGTAGGGGGTGTGCAAGAGGCAGCTGATCAATGATTCTCTCTCATCCATGTTTCTGACTCTCTATCACTCTCTCTTCCTCTCTGTAAAAAATCAATAAAATATATATTTTTTTTAAAAAAGAGTACAGAGATGAAACATAATTTTGAAAGGCATTTTGGGGAGCCAGAGAAAACTTAGCTAAAGAAACCAAGTTCTCCTGTCTCTTTGGACCCCTTGCTTTTTATTAACACAAATTGTCCTAAAACAAGGTAGATATACATACCAAAGGTCAGGGTTTGGTATAGAGAATCTATTATCAGATTTGGGAAACTGCCTACAGCTGTTCAGGTCTTTGACCAGTAGGAGGCAATAACATGTAGATTAAAATGCCCTCAGCTGTCTGGCAATCATTCATGCATCCTTTTCAGGTTTGGGGAAATGCCCTCAGCCATTTCCAGATGATTCAGCCCTGCTGACATGCTGGAATTGGCTTCAGGCAGTTTATAACTGATCCTTAAATCAAACACTGAGGAAGAACACAGACCTCACTAGGTCGCTGTGAGGCTTAAACGAGATAAATATGGTAAGTGCCCAGCATAGAGAGGCAGATGTGTTCCTCTCTTTGCCTTCCTTTCTCCTAGATGATAGTGGATAGACAGAAGGGTTTTTGTGTGTGTGTTGTTGTTGTTTTTTAAAAAGGCCAAAAAGCAAGTTGCCCTAAAGAGAACTGTTGATCACTTAAAACCAGCTGTGCTGAGATTTTTTAGTCTGCGACCCTGAGCCCTGTTTCACACACAATGCCCCCCCAACACACACGCTCTCACACACACACACACACACCTTTCAAAAGTCCCCACAATCCTCCTTCAAGCAGTCACCCCATTGCCTTCAAACATGACTCCTACCTGCCTCTTACCCCACCTGTTCTCATTACCTACCGGTAAGTGTTCATGGAATTCCTGAAATAGTCAGGCAAGTTACTCACTGGTCAAGGAACCTGCTCTCCCTTCTAGAAATCCCCTGTGTCCAACTCCTGAGGCAGTTCCAGTCCCTGTGAGTCCAAACCAATTGCGTCAGAACATACTACTCAGCAGTTCCTTATAAAGGTAAACATGCAGTTACCATATGACCGGGCCATTCCACTGCTGCTGTTACCCAAGAGAAATGAAAGTGTCTTTCAACAAAGATGTATACCCAAATGCACCTACCAGCTGGATTGGTCATCATCGGAAACTGAACGCAACCCAGTTGTCTGTCTGTCAACAAGAGAATGGACAAACTGTGGTCACTGCACACCATGGAGCCAGCTGTGGAAAGGAATGAACTACTGATACAAGCAACCACACAGCTGAACCTCCGGCAGAGCCAAAACAGCCCGCCACAGAAGTGTACATGCCCGGTGATCCCATTTACATGAACTTCCAGAAAAGGCAAACAGGATCTGGGGTGAGGAGGGGATAACTCTAAACAGCAGGAAGAAATGTTGGGGATCGATGGAAAAGTTTTATATCTTGATTGTAGTGGTCACTTCCCAAGTGTATATATACATTGTCAAAACTCATCAAACGGTATGCTTTATTTTTTTATAACCACTGTGAATAATGAGAACTAACTCTGTGTGTGAGTATGTGTCTGTGTAAATATCTAGTGCTAACTGAAGTGATTCTCTTTTCTTATTTAATTTTTTTAGTAACGACTGACATTCATTATTATTTTATATTAGTTCAGGTGTACAGAATAATGATTAGAGATTTATATATTTTTTCTCTTTTTTTCGAGGTTTATATAATTTACTAAGTGATCACCCAATAAGTCTAGTACCCACCTGGCACCATACATAGTTATAGTATTACTAGAGGCCTGGTGCATGAAATTCCTGCACAGGGGGAGAAGGGGGTTGGTAGGAGGTTCCCTGCAACCCAGCCTGTACCCTCTCCAACCCCTCAGGGGATGTCCGGCAGATGGACATCCCTCTCACAATCCTGGACCGCTGGCTCTTAATCGCTCTCCTGCCAGCCTGTTGGCCCCTGCCAGCCTAATCGCCCCTCACTACCTCTGTGTGCTGGCCAGGTCACCCTCAACTTCCCCCTCCCTGCTGGGCTGGTTGCTCCCAACTGCCCCACCCTGCCAGCCTAGTTGTCCCTAACTGCCCCCTACTGCCAACCTGCTCACTCCCAGCTACAGCCTAGTTGCCCCTAACTGCCCCCCACTGCCAACCTGCTCACTCCCAGCTGCAGCCTAGTTGCCCCTAACTGCCCCCCACTGCTGACCTGCTCACTCCCAACTGCCCCTACCACTGGCCTGGTAGCCCCACGAAGCCTGTTTGTTCAGTCATTTGGTTGTCCCTCACTAACCCTCCCCCCCACTCTCCCTCCAACTGGTTGTAGGCAGCCATCTTGTGAGGGCATGAGGGTTAATTTGCATAATACCTCTTTATTATATAAGACAAACTCTATTCCCTGTGCTGTACTTTGCATCTCCATGACCATTTTGTGACTACCCATTTGTACTTACTAAGCTCTTCACCTTTCCACCCAGCTTCTCATCCCCCTTCCATCTGGCAACTGTACTTTTTGTTCTCTGTATCTAAGTCTATTTCTGTTTTGTTTGTTTTTCGAACTGTACACTTCAAATGGGTGCATTTCCTTGTATGCAAATTATACCTCAGTGAAGTTGAGCTTTTTAGAACTGTTCTGTTTCAGCTGGTCTCTCAGAGACGGGCCCTAAGGATAACAACCGGATTGTAACTAAAAGAAGGCGCCGTCCGGGCAGGTATCCCAGGAAGGGCCAGCTCCAATCCCAAATGGAGCATGTTGCCCAGAAGCCTCTCCCCAGGGTTCGCTTTGCACAAGTTCAAAAGCTGAGAGGGGGAGTAGGTTTCCTAGCTCAGTTCACCACGCCAGACTTTATCCCGCTGCCTGCTGAGAGCGGGCCTGAACTATTTCAGGCCCAAGGGCAACATCCTTGAGAGATTTCCATCTGGAAAGAGTAGGAGATCACCATGGCAATCTGTCCTGGGCCCAGGCCTGGCGGGACTCCAAAGCACACAAATAAAGCCATTGGAATGTGGTGCAGAGTTCAGGGAGGGGAAACCAGGAGGCTGCCAAGTTTTCATGAAAATCAACAATGGGAGGCCTCAGCCCGTGGAAGGTATCAGGAAGCTCAGGTCCTAGCAGGATTAGCCCAGAGAGATCTCTCTCCTTCTCTTTCTTTCTCTCTCTCTCTTTCTTTCTCTCTCTCTCTCTCTCTCTCTCTCTTTCTCTCTCTCTCTCTCCTTCTCTCTCTCTCTCTCTCTCTCTGTCTCTCTCTCTCTCTCTTTCTTTCTCTTTCTCTCTCTCTCTCTCTCTCTGTCTCTCTCTCTCTGTCTCTCTCTCTCTCTCTCTCTCTCCTTCTCTCTCTCTCTCTCTCTCTCTCTCTCTCTCTCTGTCTCTCTCTCTCTCTCTCTCTCTCTCTTTCTCTCTCTCTCTCACATACACACACACACACATACACACACACACACACACACACACACACTCTGCTTGGAGGACAGCAGCATTGCCTATTGAAAAAGAGGCCTGATGCAATGAGAGCGCCTGACAGTGGACACTTCCTGGTAGCCTCAGGCAAGTTTCTGAACTACTTAACCACGTGGCCCACTGCCCTTCCCTCCCTCTCTCCTCCCTTCTTCACATCTTTGCACAGAGGTCACCTTCTCCATGAGGCCTGAAGTCAAAATGCAGCCTACCCCCACCTCAAACTCCTGCTCTGCTTTACGTTTCTCTATAGCACTTAGCACCACCTGACATACAATATATGTTATTTATTTACCTTGTTAATGTGTCAACCAAACGTTAACGAATCAGAGGCTTTGCTAGAATTACTTGACAAAGTTTTATTCAAGGGTTTTAAGTGACTGACTTTGCAACTCAGGAAACACTAACAGGTGATACCCAGAGTGTCCTGAAGAATATGGTTTTTATAGTATAAAAGCACTTTTTTTGTTTTGTTTTGTTTTGTTTTGTTTTTGTTAGAAGAATCAGTCCTGCAATCTTAACTTCTGATGTGCTCTGACGTTAAGCTCTTCCAGATGCCCAATGGTTTAGATACATGAACATTCTTTCCCACGTTTTTTCAAAAGATTACCGACAGGATTTATATATCTCCAGGCACTGACACACAACTAGAAAATTCACAAGTTTAGGTTTCCAGGCTAGTTAAATGAAATTAAATCATTTTCCTTATGTTTTAGTCTACTCTGATTCTCTGTCTGTTTCCCCTTAGTGACTCCATTGTGTTTCTGCACTCTTTCCTCATATGTCAGCTCCATGAGGACAGTGATTTTTTTATTATTTTTTTTATTGTTTAAAGTATTACACATGTCTCCTTTTTCCGCCATCCATTCCTCCCTGGCCACTCCCACCCCCCAGCACATGTCCCCCACCAGTGTCTGTGTCCATTGGTCATGCTTATAGGCATGCATACAAGTCCTTTGGTTGATCTCTTACCTGCCCCCAGCTGCCCCCGCCCTGCCCTGAGGGCGGGGATTTTTATCTGTTTGTCCATGTTCTATCTCCAATGCCTAGAACAGTGCCTAGCACATAGTATGTGCACATGGAACATGGTAGAGCATGAACTCCTCTGAACATCTGTTTTCTCATCAGCAAAAGGAGGAGGATGTTACTCCCATAAGGTTAACGTGAGGATTAAAGGAATGAGTTTAAGGTTAATGTGAGGATTAAGGCATGAGTTTAAGGCTGTGGGTTAAGTGTCCAGTCCTTAGCAGGGGCACTGGCATCACTCACTGTTATAGCTTCCATTTGTGAGGCTTAATCATCAGCAGGCCCCATTGCCTCCCTATAGCTCTTTGGTCCACGTTAAGAACAACTTCCGTGGGCTCTTACCCTGCCTCCCTGACCCCTGAGCCCAAGAACTTACCCATGTCCTACTTCTGCAAAACCACTGGAAATTACAGACAACGGAATCAGAGAGTCAGTTCACAGAGGCATTTTCCTGTCTGAATGTTTGTTAAGAGGCTGAGTAGATGAACTCATTCATTGGCAAACAAGGTCTTCAAAAGTGAAAAGGCGATTTGAAGAGGCAGGAAATGTTTAACCTAATGTAAAAGAGGAGAACAGGCATTTCTTGTATCCTTAACGTGTGCCAGGTGGCACGTTAGGCGCCTGACGTGTCTTATGTTGTTTCATCCTTGTGTTAATCTTTCAAGGAAGGAATCTAAGAACAAAGGAATTGAGGCCGACATGTCAGGACACCAGCCTTAACTAGCAGGGAGGGAGTTGGACCCTGAGCTGATCCAGCCCTAAAGCTTGTGTTCCGCTGTTTCCACCCACCTTCTTTGGAAACTCACTTGGTAGAAGACCTCTCTGCCAAGCTAGGAAGTTTGAATATATTCTCTAAGCCAGTGATTCCCAAACTTTTGACATATGTGTACCCCTTCTATAATTTTCGTAACGCTGAATACTCCTCGTATTCATGAGAACGTAGAATTTAGGCACAGCTAAGCACGGTGCAGTGCATATCCCCGCCAAACTCTGGTGCAATGCGTACCTCCACCAAACTCTTCCCGTACCCCTGGGGGTACGCGTACCACACTTTGGGATACACTGCTTAGTAAGCAAAACAAAAATTAAAACAAAAAAGGAGCTGAGTATGAATGCATGGGAACTATTAAGGAAGGAGGGATGATTTCTGCCTGAGATACAGCAGAAAAGCAACAGAGAGGAGGTGGGCCTGCTTCTGGGACTTGTATTTCTGGTTTGTCAACACCTTCGCAGAAGTTATCACTGGCTTTTCGTTCCAACACATGACAATGAGCGGCACTTTCTAATCAGATGGTCATCTGGTCAGATTTTCAGCAGGTCATTCCTTGGGGATGTTATTTTTACTTAGAGCCTTCTGCATCATTTTCTAGCCGGAATTTAGCATGTCCTGACAACAGCCACTCTCCAAATGGCTGGACTCCCCAGCACTATGAACCTTTAATGCAGTACTTTGGAGTCTGCTTGAACCAGCTCTTTATGACTTGGTTCAGTGGCTTCCTATAGATATCTTGAAATTCACCAAGGTAAAAGTGTTTATATCACAGAAACCAATACATGCTACAAACCAAGACCCCCCCTCCCTTAGAGAGCCTGTTGTTAACATTGCCCAGCACACAACTAGCTTACCTATATATAGCGAAAGAGCAGAAAGAACCCTGGACAGAAGTCAGAAAACTAGAGTTTCAGCCTGGTGTTGTTACTAATTCACAGTAAGCCGTAGACAAGCCATTTCATTTCTCTGGGCCTCAGTTTCCTTAGCAATTAAATGTAGGGAGATTGACTAGATTAAAAAACCAGGATCACTAAATCCTGCATTATTTCCCAACAAGAAAGCAGCTTAGAAATCATTCAAGCAGTTTTCAATATTAAAAGAAAAAGAAAACCAAAATAATCCAATGTAATAAAAGCCTAATTTGCGAATTGTTCTCTCAACCAGAGTTTGACCACTCGTTATGACGTGCACTGACCACCATGGGGTGGCACGGAACATGAATGGTGTGGCATTGCTGCACTGGCAGTGAGCGGCAATGGAGGTGCTGCCAGTCCCGATGGGCCCTGACCAGAGTGGGACCACAACGGGATGGTGGAGCAGGTGAGCAGGTGACACCAGGCCAAGGTGGGTGCGAGCAGGGGCCCAAGTGATGCTCAGGACCCAGAGGTCAGCTGAGACCTGCCCTTCCAAGCCAGAGCTTGTGCTTTGATCACCGGCCAGGCCTAAGGACTGCACCCATGCACAAATTGCATGCACTGAGCCTCTAGTAATAAAACAAAAAGAAAACCATGCATAACCCCCATGATATGCCCAAATAAATTAATCTAAATAAATTTGGTGGTTAAAAATCTTTCCAAATCTAAAAGCCAAAAGGCATGAGAATAAAAACAGTCAGTCCCTGTCCACTTCTATCCAATGGAATGAGCACCTAAAATGGAGCAGTCACTACTGGTCATTGATGCTATCATGCTGAAGACACTGCCCCTGCCTGGGGAGCTTACAGATGAGGGAAGCAGACAGATAAGCTGGCATGCATCGTAAAGAAATGGGATCTATGTTCTGATAGGATAAGATCCATGTATGTGCTCTTAAGAAAGCACCATCAATGTTGGGAGAGTTGAGAATGGCTTCTTGGGAATAGAGACATCTAGTGAGGATTAAAGCCCAGAGTTCAAAGATGTTAGGAACATGGAGGAACTGCAGACATGGAGAGCAGCTGAAAAACATGGCACAAGTAGATGCTAGAAAGGCCCAGAGGAAGGGCCTTGTGTATCAGGTAAGGAAGTCCAAAATTTATCTTTAGAGAACTGGGGATTGTAAACAGGGGAGTAATTTGAGCTTTAGAAAGCTCATTCAGGACTCTCATATGGAGAACAAATATCAAGGAAGCAACACTGAAAGTGGGAAAGCAGTTCAGAGGCTCTTGCAGCAAATCAAGTCTGGTGGCCTGGGGTAGAGCATGAGTGGATAAGGCACAGAGCTTTATTGGCTCCTGGGGCTGCCATAGCAAAGTCCTGCACACCTGGTGGCTTAAATAACATGTGTATTCCCTCACAGTTCTGAAGGCTAGAAGTCCAAACTCAAGGTGCAGTGGGACCATGCTGCCTCTGAGACTCCAGGTAGAATCTTCTGTCCTTCTTCCTAGCTTCCCTGGTAGTGCCCATCAATGCTTGGTGTTCCTTGGCTTGTAGCTGCCGTTATTCCCATTTCTGACTTATCATCACATGGTGTTCTCCTTGTGTGTCTCTCTTCACATCACAGTCGTAGTTGTTAGAAATAAGGAGATTTCCCAAATTGCTCCTGGTAGAAGACAAAACATACTTGGGAGTCAGGCAGCAAGGCAAATATCTTTACTTCTACGTAGAAGTGTATGCACACATGGTCTGGAAGCACATGCACACTGAGCAGGTGGGCTGCTCAGCTTTATAACCCCTTATGCACGTGACCTGTTCCTTAATTGTCTTTCGAGATTGGCTAATTCAAAGGGAGGGGTTGGCCTTTGTTGTTCCAAGATGGCAGCCCCCAGGAGAGCTGCAAGCCATGCGGCCACTATGGCAGATGCCAAGTCACGCAGTACAAAATTTCTGTTCTTTGACAGAAAAGATGACTTGTTTCTTCTCACATAGTGGATTAAGGACATTCCACCACCACGCTAAGCTAGCATGATTGTATCTTACTTAACTCATGTCAACATAAGAAACATTAAAACCTATAGAGAATTTTTGTGAGTTTATTTAAGCCAAACTAATGACAATTGCAGGGAAGCAAAATCTCAACGGACTTAGAAAATGCTCCAGAGAATGGCAGTTTGACTTCTTATTTTATACAGTACAATCTAAAGAGAAAATGAAAGTGGGTTACATGAAATCCATTGGTGGTAGATTAGGGAGGTGGGAGAAAGCAAAGCAGGGGAGCCCCTGGGATTGGGTAAAAAGGAAAATGAAAGACACAGGCTTCTTTTACAGTGTGCAGGATAGTTAACAGTCAATAATTAACATAATAATAACAATGAGAGGATTTGGTCTCCACCCAGGTGCATCGGTTGTGCCTTGAGGGTCTGGAAAAAAGGAAGTTACCCTGACATTCCAAAGGTATATTGTGTAGATGCAAAAAGACAATAGGCTCCATTAAAGTGAAAGTTGACCTTTGCCAGGGAAGATTCTAGCCAGCCTAGACATGCCTACCCACCTGCTTTTAATTGAAATGTTTCATTTCAGACCAGCCTATGTGGTTACTTTAGGTCTCTGAGCTTGTTAGGGATAGTATGCTGCCCCTTTTCATCCACAAAGGTGATGAGTGAGAGGAAAGGGTGGGGCGAGGATGGGCTCCTGACTCCACTGTGGGGTAGGGCGAAGTTATCCTCCATTCTGTAACTGAACCCTAGCCCTCACCCAACCAATCAGGGTTAGCCGAGGCAATGACATCACCACCGACCGGAGTAAAACCCCTGGACTGGGCGAAATTCGCTCTCTCTTCCGCCATGCTGCCAACATGAGTGGGACAGAGCCCATGCTAGCATGGAAAAGGCTCTTTTGTTTATTGCATTGGACTCAGCTCCCTGGTGGTCCTTGGGGATCACAAAGTCTGGGCATAACAATGAGTTCTATTTTGGATATATTTCAACTGCCTTTGGACTGCACTGAACAGCCCTGGGGATTTTTCAACAACCCAGTTCTTCAAGATCTTGGCTGCCTTTGGTACCAAGAGTAACCCTCACCTAAAGGCCTTGTCCAGATACAGCTGAACAGTGACAATGTGCCACCCCAAAATGTGCCACTTTGGCATGTTAACATAAAAGAACATTGAAACCTATAAAGATTTTTTGTGAGTTTATTTGAGCCAAACTGTTGACATATGCCAGGAAGCAGAACCTCAATGGATTGAGATAATGCTCTGGAGAATGATGGATTAGATCTGTATTTATACATTGCAATCAAAGAAAAGGGATGTAGGTGGCTTACATGAAATCCATTGGTGATAGATAAGAGAGGCGGGAGAAAGAAAAGCAGAGAAACACCTGGGATTGGATAAAACATAAAATGATAGACACAAAGTTAAGTGAATGCAGGAACAATTAACATAACAATGAAGGAATTTGTTGTATCTGTCCTAGTGCCCAGGCACATTAGGTTGTGCCCCAAGGGGTCCAGAAAAAGTTACAAGTTATCCAGACATCTCAAGGGTCTGTTACTATAATTGCAAAAAAGACAGGCTCAGATAAGGCAAAGATTGATCTTGTTTGGGAAGATACCGGCCTAGGATGCAGCTACCCACCATAACTGCTTTTAGTTAAAGTTTAATTTCAGACCATCCTTTGTGGTTACTTTAGGTCTCTGAGTTTGCAAGGCCACCATGCAGGCCTTCCCTGAGCTTGTCAGGTTAGCATGTGGCCCCTTTCGTCCAAAGGCATAAGGATTATTTTAGTTATAGACACTTGAAGAACAGTAGGTATAAGAAGTGTGAGAATAAACAAATCATCCTTTCTGTCAAAGAACAGTTAGACAGCCACCATCTTGGACTGTGTGACTTGGCAGCCGCCATGTTGGCCCAATGGTTTGCAGCTCCCCCGGGGGCCACCATCTTGAAAGAGCAAAGGCCAACCCCTCCCTTTCAATTAGCCAATCTCAAAAGACTGTGTGCCCGAGTGCCAACCAAGAGCAAGGGACAGGTCACGTGTGTCAGCGATTATAAAGCCGAGCAGCCTACCTGCTCAGTGTGCATGTGCTTCCAGACCATGTGTGCGCACCCTTCTACATAGAAGTAAAGATATTTGCCTTGCTGCCTGGCTCCCAAGTATGTTTTGTATTCTACCAGAACCCCTGACTTGGGAAGCTTACCTTATTTCTAACAGAAGACATTCTGGACCTTGTCGATTTGGCTCAGTGGTTAGAACGTCAGTCTGTGGATTGAAAGGTCCGGGGTTCAATTCCAGGCAAGGGCACATGCCTGGGTTTCAGACTTGATCCCCACTAGGTTGTGTGCAGGAGGCAGCCAATCAATGATTCTCTTTCGTAAATGTTTCTCTCTCTCTCCCTATTCCTTCCTCTCTGAAATCAATAAAAATATGATTTTAAAAAGAAAAAGGACATTCTGATCTTCCTCCCCCTTTTCCTCCTGAAAGCAAGAGATAAAATTCCCATGTGAACGACACCTCCTACTTCTTATCACCAGAGAGCGTGGGGCAGAGGGGGACAGGGAGTCAAGGCAAAGAGAAACTTACACAAAGAGACCTTGTTAAAATAGCTCATCTTCCGTTAGTCTCCCCATGTATTTTACTTTTCCACAATTGCCTGTCATTGTTCAATCCAGATACACACACTCGGGCCTATCTCCTGTTTGAGTCTTCATTTTTGTATGGGGCTTCCATGTCCTGCAAACATCTGTATGTTTTTCTCCTGTTAATCTCTCTTATCAATTTAATTCCCTGGCCCAATCGGAGACCCTAAACTTTTGCCTCAGATCCTTTTAAGCCTGAAGACATGCTTTTTAACCCCTGTATTCTGCTAATCCTCTTCTCACTTAATTTAAAGGCCTTACTCTTTTTAAAAAATATATATTTTATTGATTTTTTACAGAGAGGAAGAGAGAGCGATAGAGTTAGAAACATCGATGAGAGAGAATCATCGATTAGCTGCCTCCTGCACAACCCCCACTAGGGGCGTGCCCACAACCAAGGTACATGCCCCTGACCGGAATCGAACCCGGGACTCTTCAGTCTGCAGGCTGATGCTCTATCCACTGAGCCAAACCAGTTTCAGCAAAAGGTCTTACTCTTGAGACAATCCAGTATCTAGGTGTGGGGAGGCTGGAGTAGGAAAGGAAACTCCCTTAATGCCCTTTTTGCTGGTAGACTTGCTTCCTTAGATAATTCTTATGGAAAACCTTTCACAAGGCCTAACCTTTGTTTGAAGGACTTTGCTAAAGAGGGCAAGAAATCAACAATACATAGCAACCTTCTAAATTTTTTCTTTCATTTCCTCTATTTTTGATTGGCATGACTCTGTCCCAGTGTAGAACAGGAAATAGTTTGACTAAATGCCACCGCATGGGGACAATAGAGCAAAAGAGAGGTGTTTGGCAAAAAGGTGTTGAAGACACTTAGTCCCTCTACCCCGTAGGAAAGGAATTATAGAAAAAGTGAAAAGAAAAGGAGACAGCAGAGGGGCCATGGGTCTGGCAATTCTAATAAATTTGAAGAATGGTTGTAGTGGGAGCAACTGGGTGGGAAAAGGTGGAAGGGTGGGAAGGTGTGGTCACTGGGGGATGTCTGAATTCAAGATTTAAGAAAGGAGAGAGTCCTAGGTGATGGAATGTCCAGGGGGTGGCCATAGCAGTTGGTACCTTAGGTGGAGCAAAGGTGAATGTCCCTGGAGTTGAGGTCAAAGAGCTAACAGGATGCTCTCACCTAATTAAATGAAGAAATACCCCATGTTCATGGGTTGGAACCCTCAATATTGTTGAGATACTTTAGTTATCTTAAAACTACAAATGTCCATCATCAGTAACTCATTGTTTAAAATGGTGGTTTACATTTTATATTATTCATATCTGAAAAATATAAGCACTTTATTGGAACACTCTATGTTGTTGAATTTGTTTAATTTTCAGGGTGGGCTTGACAAAAAAAGTAATTTCTGAACCTGTGAAGAAGGTGATGAGAACCTGGATTGTGGGGTTTTTATGGGGAATATTCCAGCAGTGAGCAAATCTCTTAGACTCCTCTTTAGCTGTATCAATCTGAGATTAAGTCACAGTTTCAGAGGTAGAACCATGTGAAATTAAGAGGGCATCAATTAAATGGTCCCTAGGGCAAGAAATCTTCAAATTTGCCACCTGTGAAGTGAAATTAATTCCTGTGTTCCTGGATAATAGAGCTGTATTACAGATAAGATTTGATCTTTACATTACTGGAAAGTTAACTGTTTGCAAGCAAGTTCTCATGCCCTGGTAAAACCAGAAAACCAAAAGTCCCGTTTGCCTGACACTACTCGAGCCAATCAGGCAGAGACAGGGTGAATCATAGATGAGCATTTATTCCAATAACCAGGGGCCTGGTGCATGAATTTTGTGCATGGGTAGGGTCCCTAGGCCTGGCCAGTGATCAGGGCTGATTGGGGTCTTCTGGCTGCTGGCCAGGGCCTTCCTTCGTTCCATGCAGCCCCTTGTTGGTCAGCGCACATCATAGTAAGTATTATCTTTCCATGATAATAGGCTGTTCTCAGATGAGAATGGACCACATTCCAAGGTTGATTCCCAGGTCCTGGGGACAGGGACATACAATTCCCAGCCAGGATAGAGTGTGCTTTCTTTAATCGGAACAACACAATCATTGTTAACAAAGTTTGATTAATAGTTCTATTTTTTTTTTTTTTATATATATATTTTATTGATTTTGTACAGAGAGGAAGTGAGAGAGATAGAGAGTTAGAAACATCGATGAGGGAGAGTCATCGATCAGTTGCCTCTTGCACACCCCCTACTGGGGATATGCCCGCAACCAAGGTACATGCCCTTGACCGGAATCGAACCCGGGTCCTTCAGTCCCCAAGCCGACGCTCTATCCATTGAGCCAAACCGGTTTCGGCTGATTAATAGTTCTATTTTTTAAAATACATTTTATTGATTTTTTACAGAGAGGAGGAGAGAGGGATAGAGAGCTAGAAACATTGATGAGAGAGAAACATCGACCAGCTGTCTCCTGCACACCCCCCACCAGTGGGGGTGTGCCCGCAACCAATGTACATGCCCTTGACCGGAATCGAACCTGGGACCTCTCAGTCTGCAGACCGATGCTCTATCCACTGAGCCAAACCAGTTTCAGCTAGTCCCCAATACTCTATTTCAGCCCCTTACACTGAGGCACCCCAATTTTAAAAGTCACGTTGAAGTGGGGGAACCAACCAACAAGGGAGACTGAGAAGGAATGTCCAGTCAGGTGGGAGGAATGTTCAGTGTTGCCCTTTCTAGAAGCCAAGTGAGGAAAGTATAGTAGGTACTATATTTTTTAAAATATATTTTGGATTGATTTCTAGAAGGGAGAAGGAGAGAGATAGAAACATCATTGATAATGAAGAATCATTGATCAGCTGCCTCCTGCACACCCCACACTGGGTATCCAGCCCACAATCAGGGCATGTGCCCTGACCTCCTGGTTCATAGGTCAATACTCCATCACTGAGCCAAGATGGTCAGGCCTAGGTATTATATTAATCAGGATATAATCAAGGAAAAGAAAATCAGTCTACGTATTTCTTCTTTTTTCTTTTCTTTTTTGAGAAACAATGTTTTTAACTTTGAATTCTTTTAAATCACAAATTCAGAGACTTGTAAACATGCAGTTCAATCCCATCCCCCACCTCACCCCACCCCACAGGAGGAAGGGGAGGAAAGAGGATTCATTCTGATATTTATGATTTTAAAAAAAAAAAAAACTGTATTATTCTGCTTGGAACACACAAACCAGCTATTTACTTCTTGCTACTACAACAAATTCAGCTAACAGTTCAGTCCAGGGTACTGTGACCTCTGGCAGATCAAGGAAACAAGTTATTTTCTCCTTTTGTGGTTATAGCACATTGCCAGACACATTTGCCTTTTTAAAAAAATATATTTTATTGATTTTTTAGGAGAGAAATAGAGAGCTAAAAACATCAATGAGAGAGAATCATCGATCAGCTGCCTCCTGCACACCTCCCACTGGGGATGTGCCCGCAACCCAGGCACATGCCCTTGACCAGAATCGAACCCGGGACTTTTCAGTCCGCAGGCCGACACTCTATCCACTGAGCCAAACTGGTTTTGGCCACATTTGGCTTTTAATAAATGCCTTGGTGCTCTAAGTTTCCCTTTCAATTCATGTAATTTCAAAAGTCTGTCAAAAAAAAGAGCCAAGAAACAAATACTGAATTACATTTTGTTGGGTCTTTCAAACCCTCAACCTCCAGACTATAAAAACATCTTATATGTCTCCCATCCCGACCACCTGGCTTCTTTTCCATACATCTCAGACCACCCCTAGATACAAAGCCAGCGGTGAAGCTGACACGGTCCATTTGGAGCCAGTGGGACAGGAGGGCGATGAGACCTGATGAAGCACTTAGGACAGAATACAGTTCACTGTGGGCTTGTAGTTCTTCAATATGAAGAAGGATGCAACAATGACCAAGACCAGGAATAGGGTGTTGTTATAGAAGATGGAAAATGTAGCTTCATACTCAGCAACTTCCTTCTTCTTCCATAAGATTCTTTCATCTTTTTCCTTCCCAGACACCTTTCTATTATCAGCTTCAGAAAGTTCTCGAGTCACTTCTTTGGAGACAGCATCTTCCCTCTTCTGGGCTACTCTGTGCTTGAGAACACTTTTATAGGCAAAGGCTACCCAGTCAGTTCTTACAAGCATCATCACGCTCTGCAGAACAGCAGACTGGATAAGAACCAACGCCACATTCACCAGTGTAACCAGGTGGGGTTGGCGAACACGATGAAGGAGTTCCCAGAGAAGAGAGCGGAGGAGTTGGCTGAGAGGCTGCGACTGAGATCCTGAAGGAGCAGGCCCTCCCCAGTCTAATTATTTCAAATAGAACAAATTAATAAAGGAACTGGCTACCAGGATATTAGAAGCACAGGTCCTGAGTCCTTTCCCTGTCACGGGATGTTGCTCAACGGGAGGAGCAAAGGAGGGGGAGACTGACTACTCAGAGATGATGAACTTCAGGAAACCATCCCACCCTGGGCTAAAGGAGCAAAAATGTTCCCCAAAGCTCAGAGGCACGGAGTCCCTAAGCCTCCTGTTGGCCGTTGGAGCAGGAACCCAGGAGTCTGCACTTTACGGGTCATTGCTTCCTTCACTGAAGTCACTATTTCTATCCATTGTTGTCACTGTCTCTAGAGCCAATGCTGTCACCACCACCAATGCTATCATCGCTGCTGGCTTCTGTCACTGCTGCAGAAGATGCCCTCAAAATCCAGAGGCAGGAAGGGAATTTACTCTCTCCATCTTCTATCTTTCCTTGACAAAACCTATGCAGAAACCAACTAGTACAGGAGCCCCGAAAAATATAATTTGAGCCTTAGCCTAGCATTTAAGGGCAGATATGGGCTGATATCAATAGACACATGACTAGGACAGTCTACCTCTTTGGCTACTCAGCATCCATTCTCATTCTTCTAACTATATTTAACTTCATTGTAACAACTTCATGCTTTCCTCCTTAAGAACATGCAGTAATCTTTCCCACTAGAACTCACTCCCCTCCCCCACCAGAAAAAAAGTGAAATATAAAATCCATCTATATATTCATCTCTGGGTGATGTTAAACCCTCTTTTAGCCCAATCACAAGCCCATCTAAATATTTTATATCTCAGAGACTAAATTGTAGTTGGCCATACTGCCTTCATCTTATAGTGTTCTTGTTTGTAAACCTTTCATAGCTCTTCATTATCTTCAGAGTAAAGTCAAAACCCCATTGCTTGGAGAATCAGGACCTCCAAGCTAGACCTAACTTCCTTTCATAACGACTCACTACTCTAATTAGATTGCTCCATATTTTATTTTATTTTATTAAATATATTTTATTGATTTTTTTACAGAGAGGAAGAGAAAGGGATAGAGAGGTAGAAACATCGATGAGAGAGAGTCATTGATCAGCTGCCTCTTGCACACCCCTTACTGGGGATATGCCCGCAACCAAGGAACATGCCCTTGACCAGAATCGAACCTGGGACCCTTCAGTCCTCAGGCTCTATCCATTGAGCCAAACCAGTTTCGGCTACGTTGTTGCACCATATTTTATATCCCAAACATAACTTGTACATTTATTTCCCAAACATAACTTGTACATTTTCCCTCTAAGCCCTTGAGCTTATCATCCCCCCAACCAAAATGCATTCCCTATTTCTTTCTCTTTTCTGCCTCCTCTCCTCCAAGCCTACCCAATTTTCAAGGCATGGCTCAGTTTCAATTCCTCCTCACGGCCCTCTCCCAAAGGCACCAGACCTCAGGACTCTTTCTGCTACCTGAACTCCTCTAGTCTATGCCCCTGACAGAGACCAGCTACCCTTTCTGGCTCCCCCCACAGTACCCAGTGGCATACAGCCTCCCACAGATCCACTTACTGGCTGATACCTGACTACGAAAGAAAGGGAAAATGAATTGGCAATGCATAGCTGGCTATTAATTTGAAACCCAAGGCACTTAATGCCCAATATCAGCTTCCTGTAGCTTCCCATAGGCCCCACTATGCCCCTGCCTATTTGCTTCTGAATTACAATTTCAAGTTTGTCCATTCTCCCTAACAAACTTCAAAGGAGTTCAGTTGGCCTCCAGAGACACTGTTCTCAGATTACTGCCTAGCAACCTGTCTGATGGTATTAGGAAACCACACAGCTCGCCAGCTAATATCAAGCCAAAGACAAAAGCAAACAAAATGCATTCAAAGGCATGTTGCTCAACAGGAATTGCTTGCCCTGAGAAAACTTGCAGGATACTGAAGTGCAAAGACCCAAAACTCAACAAAATTTTGCTTAGCCATTCTGAGTCTATATCCCTGATCAAGAAGCAAAGCAGCTCTAAATCTTCCTTCCTATGGAGGTTTTAAGATATGGCTCAGCATGCTGACTCCTGCCAACAAAGATAATTGTTCGTGAGCACAAAAGACAATTAGCAGAGAACCTAGCAACACGGTGCTTGTCCCAGTTCTGCGCTGGATGAAGTATGTCCCTTTCCCTCTTTGGGTCTCAAGTTCCTCATCTGAAAAATGAGAAGGTTTAAACTACATAATCTCCAGGGGCCCTTTCAATCCTAAAACCTGAAAACATCTTTAACTGTTTTCTGTCCTCCTTATTACAAAGCATCTGATTTTGCATTGAAGACTATTAATCATACGCTATCCTCAGGGCCACCGCATAAGGCTGTTTGGGCTGTACACAGAGCAAACCCACAGGGCGCCATTCACATTGTAGTCTGTGTAAACGGTACCCTCATGTTGGGTGGTGCCCAACTTGGACATATGTAGTATCCTTGATTATTCTCTTCAATTTTGTAGATATTTAAGGTTTGTAGGTGTGTGTGGTTTTTTTTTTTAACATTTTCTTTTCTTTCTTAATATATTTTATTGATTTTTTACAGAGAAGAAGGAAGAGGGATAGAGAGCTAGAAACATCAATAGGAGAGAGACATCGACCAGTTGCCTTCTGCACACCCCCTACTGGGTATGTGCCCACAACCAAGGTACATGCCCTTGACCGGAATCAAACCTGAGACCTTTCAGTCCGCAGTCCGACGCTCTAACCACAGAGCAAAACCAGTTTCAGCAAAATTTTATTTTCTTAATACTCATTGTTTCCTGATCTTGGGTGTCTACCAAAAGAAATGAAACTATATTAATATTTGATACTGAGCAAAGTACTCTTTTATTGATTAGCTCTGGTGGACATGAAATGCGTTTGATACATGTATTTGCTCTATGTACTGATCACTATCATGTGCAAGACCCTTTACATACATTGCTACATTGAATCCTTATGAAATTTCAAGAGGTATAAATCATTATCCTTATCTTTAGGTGAGAAAGTTGAGGCTCAGGAAAACTAAGGAACACAGGATTCATAGCCATAGCTAGAATGTGGTTGAGATGAGGATTCAAACATACCTCTGACTCCAAAGCGCATTCTCTTTCCAGTCCACTGTCTATTAGAACAGTTTCTATATGTTCCATAATCTCTCTCTGGCTTGACACTCTTGTGACACCGTTGAACAAATGCAAATAGTTAGAACATTCAAGTAACTGGAAGCAGACATAATGAAGCATAAGCATACTGGAAAGAAAGACAACATCCTGATGTTGTCACTCACTAGAGATGTGCCTACCTCCTTGTGGGCCTTAGTGCTGTCATCTGTCAAAGAGGGGTGATATCTTGGGGCCTTTTTTGGATATTCAAGAACCAGCAAAGAGTTTATAGGCCTTTTGGCCTCAACTAGACTTTTGTACGATTCTTATGGCCACCAAGAAGAGTTCCCTGTGTTCCCTGCTTCCTTGCGCCTTCCAAAGGCCATTGCTGTACTTCCCCTCAAGACCCAGATCGGAGAGCTTATTCCATAGGGGCTATGAGACACTTGTTTATCAGTAGACCTTGTTTCCTTCCCTTTGGAGTCTCCAGCTGCTGCTGCTGCTTCTTCTTCTTCTTCTTCTTCTTCTTCTTCTTCTTCTTCTTCTTTTCTTTTTTTTTTTCTCTCTCCAATGAATCATGCATTACATTCCTTAAAAGGATTGACACCAGAATTGTGGTCAAGCAGCAGATGAAATGGAAGAACGATGCTCGCTGCTCTTCTATTTTGTTTTGCTTTTTTAATATGTTTTTATTGATTTTTAGCAAAGGAGAAAAAAAGAGAGAGGAGAGAGAGAGAGAGAGAGAGAGAGAGAGAGAGAGAGTTTGATCAGTTGCCTCCTGCACACAACCTGCATAGTGCCCTGTCCAGGAATCAAACCAGCAACCTTTCAGTGTTCAACCAACTGAGCCACACTGGCACACTGGCCAGGGCTGCCTTTTCTTTTAAAGACCCTGTCTTAACATCACGCAACAGAACTAGAAGACAACGTAATGAGCAAAAGTTTCAAATCCAGACCAGGTCTTCCCTCTCAATGTGAATAATGAATATTATTATGAGAGTGGGAGAAGTGGAGATCTAAATAAAGTTAAAATGTGTAGATTATTTTTCAAGTATAGTTAATATTTCCTGCTCAATAAAACTTGAATGCAAGATATAATCTTTTATTTATTTTCCTGCACCAAATTACTAGTATATCTGCTTCAGAGCTCTTACCTATTTAGAGAAATAAAATATAATCTTATGGTCCCAGGTTCCATTCCAGTCAAGGGCATGTACATTAGTTGCGGGCACATCCCCGGTGGTGGGGGTGCAGGAGGCAGCTGGTCGATGTGTCTCTCTCATCGATGTTTCTAGCTCTCTATCCCTCTCCCTTCCTCTCTGTGAAAAATCAATTATATATATATATATATATATATAAAATCTTACTATGTTTAGTGGCCTGCATCCTTCCCAGAGTTATTCTTAAATAACAGGGCACTTAGGCCATCCCAAAATTTGGGGAAAGGTTCTTTAATCTCAGTCTTCCAAGGTTTTCACTAAAATGCTCATTACTTAAAGCTACATGGCCCATCAAAAAATGACAGTTGAGCCCAGGTTTGATTCAATTCGGGTCAAGGGCATGTACCTTGGTTGTGGGCACATCCCAGTAGGGGGTGTGAAAGAGGCAGCTGATGGATGATTCTCTCTCATCGATGTTTCTAACTCTCTATCCCTCTCTCTTCCTCTCTGTAAAAAAATCAATTATATATATACATAATCAATTATATACATACATATATGTGTGTGTGTGTGTGTGTGTGTCTGTGTGTGTCTGTGTGTGTCTGTGTGACAGTTGAGCCCTGGCCAGGTAACTTAGTTGGTTAGAGTATCACCCATGTCTAAGTATGGAAACCAGGTGTTTTTTCCTGAAACCTACAACATAGGCCACACCTTAGCTGCAAGAGAGGCTGTGAAAACAAGTGTCAGGCTCTATAAAATCTATACTATGAGGCAGACTCTGCCTCTCACTTAAATGTATAAAGTGGGTAATCCCCCAAACATAGCATGTAAAGGAAAAAGGAGCAACAAATGCTTATGCAGTTTTAATATGCGGATCATGGGGAAAACCCCACCCTTTCTTAGCGTCAGCTCCCCTAACTGAAAATAAGGGTAACAACATTTCTTCACAGAGTGAAAGTCCAGGAGACAAAGGTAAAGCCATTCCAGCTTGGGGTGTGACAGCGCAGGGAAAGGGGAAACACTCCTAGGAGGGGGATGAAAGGGCTGTAAGGAGCATGAGCCGAGATGATGACATTGTGATCATCAAGGCAAGGACCAAGACTGAAATTCCATTGCAAGTGCAAATGAACCCTCACCTGTAGCTCAGTTAGAGCATCGGCCCCAGATGCCAAGGTTTTGGGTTCAATCCCCAATCAGGGCACATACAAGAGTCAACCAATGGATGCTTAAATACGTGAAACAAACAAACAAAAAAATTATGTCTCTCTTTGTCTCTTTCTCTCTCTCATCAATAAATTTTTTTCTTTTGTAAGTGATGATGGGGATGAATTACACACAGTAAGTGTGCCGGCCTCCATGGGTAGGCCTGGTCCCTGGTCCCCGTACTCTCCATTCAGTTATACTGTCACACAGTTAATTATAGGAGGTCTCCATTGTAATTAACAATAATGAACACAAAGGCTGTGCTGTGTGTGTGTGTGTGTGTGTCAGAAACATATGCTGGTTGGAAAGAGCTCCAGGGCGCACAGCCAGCAGCCTCTCTTGTTGAGAAAACCCGACCTGGTCTAGTTGAGCGGCCACCCCCAGGGCTTCTGTTAGTCCTGTGTCCCTTCTGGCCTCCATAATTGGAGTGCCTGGTTCCCAGGAGAACTGATGGTGTCGGTCTCTCCGAACCTTCTGTTGAAGGGTCCTCTGGAGTTTGGTGTACGTGGGGCCTTATCGTGTGCGGGTGCCTGGCCTGGCCTCTAGGCTTGCCAAATGATAATTTTTTTTAAGTACAAATAATCCAGCCCTAGCCATTTGGTTCAGTGGATAGAGCATCAGCCTGTGGACCAAAGGGTCCTGGCTTCAATTACGGTCAAGGACACATACCTGGGTTGCAGGCTCCTCCCCAGCCTGGGCCCTGTCAGGCCTCCTGCAGTAGACAACCAATCGGTATGTTTCTTTCACATCAATGTTTCTCTTTATCTTTCCATCTCTCTCTCTCTCACTCTCTCTAAAAAAATCAATGGAGCCCTAGCCAGTTTTGCTCAGTGGATAGAGCGTCTGCCTGCAGACTGAAGGGTCCCAGGTTAGATTTCAGTCAAAGGCATATACCTGGGTTGCAGGAGGCAGCCGATTAATGATTATCTCTCATCATTTATGTTTCTATCTCTCTCCCCTCTCCCTTCCTCTCTGAAATAAATAAAAATATATTTAAAAAATAATAATGATTAAAAAATAAATTAAAAAAACCAATGGGAAAAAATATCCTTGGGTGAGGATTTTAAAATCTTTTAAATAAATAAATAAAGTACAAGTAATCCAGAAGTCATTTTTTCCCCCCAACAGTTATTGCTAAGCAAAGAGGATTCTAGAAGGAGTTGAATTTAAAAGACGAAAAGAAAAAAAAAAAAAAAAAAAAAAAAAAAGATGCTCTAAAGTAGGACACTCCACATATAGAGCTCGGAGAGAAAGAAAGTTAAAAGGTAGGGCAGTCCTAAAACTGAGGTTATCTTGCACTAAATCAGGATTGGGTAACAGCTTCAACTTCTCACCAGGGGCTCCGGGTCACCTGATCCTCCACAGGCAGCAGGTTGTATATTAAGTCACATAGTTGCAAATATAGCAGCAGCCAAACGAAATAATTAAGTCTCTACCTCTTTGAGTTTCATGCCCAAGTTCTCTCCATGTGAAAAATCTAATGCAATTTCCCCCACAGCTGTGTGCTTCCTCTCACATTCCAGATATGAAAATAAACAGCAATTGATTATGGAATATGGTTCTAAAGAGAATATTTAAAAACTTGTTTATTGGTATTTTTTATCTCTACGATAGCTTGAGCTTAAAAATAATAAAACTATGGTTACAGACAATGAAAGATTTATATTTTAAAACATCTTGTACAATTCTATAACATTACTACATATTTATATGCTTTATATAGAGAGAGAACTGGTGTATGTATATATTATTAAATTGCACACTTTTACTAAGTTTTATTGAAATATTCTAAAAATCCTTGAATTGTACACTTACAACGGGCATATTCAATAGTATGTAAATTATGCCTCATTAAAGCTATAAAAACCACCCTACACAAGATTCGAAAGTAAACTACAAGCTAGCAGAATATATTTGCCATGAAAATGACTGGAATGAAGTATCCTTACTATATAAAGAACTCTTGCCGAAACCGGTTTGGCTCAGCAGTAGAGTGTCGGTCTATGGACTGAAAGATCCCAGGTTCGATTCCAGCCAAGGGTATGTATGTTGGTTGTGGGCACATCCCTGGTAGGGGGTGTGCAAGAGGCAGCTGGTTGATGTCTCTCTCTCTCATCGACATTTCTAGCTCTCTTCCTCTCTGTAAAAATTCAATAAAATATATTTTAAATTTTTTTTAAAGAACTCTTCAAAATCATGAGAAAAACATTTCCATCCCAACAGGAAAGTGGCCAGAAGAAGAAATAGACATGACCAATAAACATGAGAAAAATCTTCATCTTCACTAGAATAAAAGAGAGTTTTAAGAAGTACAAGTTTTAATCTCTAAAAATTGTAGCTTTTCCTTTAAGATCATATCCAGAATTGATGAGAGTGTCTGGCTCAGGCTGGGAAAAGTCCTAGGTCTTCTAGCTGTCACCGGCCTTCCTTACTGAAATGGAATTCAGTACTCCTACTTTGTGCTTCAGTGTCACCCTAAACTTCCACCTATTTTTATAGCTTCTTGTTACTGGCTTTTTACATGACCGCATCACCCTGTTAGTTTTCAAGGCTCCCCTCCTCCCCGCAAGAACTGTGGCTTGTTGTTCAGTTCATTACCAGTCCTAACATCATACCTGGGCCAGAATATAAACGTCACACGTACTGATTGCATGTTTATTGAATGGATAAGGAGAGTGAAATTGGTACAACCTTTCCAAAGGGTATTTGCTCATGTATATCAAGTCCTTAAACTTTTTCATATTCTTTGACTCAGTGATTCAGCACTTAGGAATTTGTCTTAACCAAAATGTACAAAACGTTGGGTGTGCAATGATGTTTATCTTAGGGTTAATTTTAATAACAAAAATTGGGAAATACTGCAAATGACAAGATCAGTAATAGATTCATTTAATTTTTTTATTGTGGTAAAATGTACATAGCAGCTGAAACCAGTTTGGCTCAGTGGATAGAGCGTTGGCCTGAGGACTGAAAGTTCCTGGGTTCAATCCCTGGTAAAGAGCATATACCTTGGTTGCGGGCACATCCCCAGTTGGGGGCGGGGGGAGGGGGGGTGAGCCTTGAAATCTAACAGGGTGATGCGGTCATGTAAAAAGGTGCAGAAGGCATCTGATCGATGTTTCTCTCTCATCAATGTTTCTAGCTCTCTATCCCTCTCCCTTCCTCTCTGTAAAAAAATCAATAAAAAGTACATAGCATACAATTTACCATTAGTGATATTAAATGCATTCACAATGTTGTGCACCTGTCACCACTATCTAGTTCCAGCACATTTTTATCACCCCACAAGTAAACCTCACACCTGTGGAGTGGTCATGCCCCACTTTCCCCTCCCTAGACCCTGGCAACCACTAACTGCTCTCTGCCTCTATAGATTTACCTGTTCTGGGACTTTCATATAAATTGGATCATACAACATGTGGTCTTTTGTGTCTGGTTTGTTTCACTTAGCATAATGTTTTCAAGGTTCATCTATGTTGTAGGATATATTGGTACTTTGTTCCTTTGTATGGCTGAACCAATATTTCATTGTATGACTATACCATATTTTATTTACCCATTCCTCAGCTGATGAACGTTCGGGTTGTCTCCACCTTTGGCTATTGTGAATAGTGGCACTATGGACATTCATGTGGAGAGCGGCTTCCGTGTTTGGACAGGTTCAAGCCTCGGACTAATGAGAGGGCACAATCCTCTCATTGCCACGTGCAAGTCCCAACTGGGAGGGCAAAGGCCTCCCAGCACAATGATAGCTGAGGCTATAGTTGTAAGCTTGAACTTATGGTCAGAACACCTGGCCCCACGTGTCTGAGTGATGTGGGCTTGATAGAGTTCAGGTGCATATATAACTGAGTAGCTTCAAACATTGTTAACATCTTGACTTCACCCTTACTTTGCCTCATGGAATCTGGCTATAAAATAAAGACTCGGATTATAGGTTGTGCAGCTGTTGCTAACTCTCCATCAGAGAGGACAGCGGCCCACCCAGGCCCAGCTTTCTTCTCTTATCTGTCTTTTCTCAACCCTTCACGGTCCCCTCTCGGGCTCACCGAACCTGGCTAAGCTGGCTCAGCACACATTCATATCCAAGGTTTTGTTTGAATGTCTACTCCAACTCTTCTGAGTTTATACCCAGGAGTAGATTGCTAATAGTAATTCAATGCTTAATTCATTGGGGGAGCCCCAAACTGTTTTCACAGCGAGTGCACCATTTTACATCCCCGTGTTATGCACAGGGTTCCATAGATTAAAATTGTAACTACACACTTTGGTGGGGCAAGACTGTCCTGACATGAATAAAACACTTTTTTCTACTTTTAAGAAACTGACATTCACCAAAAGGATCCAGGTAATAAGTTAGTTTTTAATTTTTTTCAACTATTTAATAATATAAAACCTGTTCTTACTATGTGGGCTATACAAAACAGGCTGTAAGCCCAGTTTGGCCCAAAGTGCTATAGTTTTCTGACTCCTGGTACAGATTTCCACTTACCGACGCTGATTTAGCTACTGCCAAGGCATAAATGTTAATGCTGAGCACCTGATATAACTGGTTCCTGTTGGCCCTACCAACAGGAAGATGTTGGGTAATTGTTATACTATGAGGAAGGAATATATGTGAAGCCCAGGTGATCTAGTTCAGCTCCTCTTGATATTCTTTGATGATTGTACATGAATGGACAAGTGCCCTTCTCAGGCAACCCTGGCCTGAGAAGGACATGTTGACCAGGGGCTCAGACCACCACTGGTAAGCTATCAAGATTTAAGAAATGATTGTAGAAAGTGAGGATAGTAGAAGAGGGAGAGGATGAGTACCAGTTGTGGCCCGAGACCAGTTGCAGTATAGGGGCTGTAGTTCATCTCAATAATCTCCCTCTTCTGAGTTTTCCCCTTAGAAAGAGAGACCCACAGGACCCATAACAAAGCTGCTCCCAATAGTATAAGAATAAGGGGATCTACACAGAGCAAGGTATGGACTTTGGCCACCATGGAAGTGTGACCCTTAGATCTCCCTTCAAGAGTAATGCTACCACAGTGTGTGTAGTTAGCTTGCAGTCTCAGCTGTAGTGCCTTCAGGATCCACTGCAGCATCGGAGTTGAGGCCATGCTCTTCCCAGGCAGATCCAACCAAAGAGTGTGCTAGGGCCTGGCCATTCTTGCCCAACACAGGACTCCTCAGTGGGTGATCTTTATGCCAGGGCTCCCTGTTGAGCTGGTAAAAATTTTTCAGGGCTGTACTAAAATATGAGGTTCTTCCTAACCAATCTTCCTTGCTTCCTTCTCTATGTTTACAGGGTCAGATCAGGCCTGAAGATACTCCCTTCTCCTGCTCCCTTTCCCTTTCATATTTTGTGGGCATTAATCCAAAGAAATATCTTGCATCTCTCACTCCATCCTGGCATCTGTTTTCTGGAGGACCTACCATATGACCTAGCAATTCCACTTCTATTTACTTATAACAAGTCAGCAAACTCCATTTTTTATCTTCCACATGCAGCCCTTTGGCCCCTTGAGTGTGGCTCTTCTACAAAATACCACGTGTGGGCGCGCATGTACAGTGCGATTGAAACTTCGTGGCCCATGTGCAGAAGTCGGTTTTCGGTTCTCAAAAGAAATTTCATCATTGTACTGTTGATATTTGACTAATGAGTTTGCTGATCACTGACTTAGAAGAACTGAAAACATATATCCACGAAAAGATTGGTGCACTGATGTTTATGGAAATTTCATTTATAATGGCCCCAAACCTGCAACAATCCAAATATCTAGCAAGAGGTGAATGGGTAAACAGATTGTAGTACAGCCAAATGTATTAAACATTTTCCAGAGAAACAGAACCAATAGGATGTGTGTGTATGTGATTGATTGATTGATTGATTGATTATACAAATGAATTTAAGGAATTGACTACATGATTATGGAGGTGAGAAGTCCTAAAATCTGCAGTTGGCAAGCTGGAGACCTGGGAGAGCCAATGGACCGATGCTGCCATCTTGACCAGAAGTCCTAGCATATGTTTTTCAAACTTTGTATTACCCCTTTTTGTCCTCAGCTGTAGACATAACGCCCACAGTTCCAGCAGCCATTTTATGACCAAAAGGCAATTTGAGTATAGATGTCAGGGCTGGGAATAATGGGGAAGAAAGAAAGAAGGAAAGCCTGGATATCCCGAGGCTACCATATCAGCCCTGTACTCCCTATTCCTGATGTATCATTATATAAAAAATAAATAAACAAGTGAAACTCCTAATTTGTTTAGACCACTCTGTAAACCTGTGTCCTCATCTATAAAATACAGGGAATGCCAGGCATGTCTTATTAAACAAATTTAAAGAGCATGCTTCTAATTGCTTGCCCACGGAAACTGAGACAGTGTAGAGCAAGAAACTCTAATCAGATGAACAGTTTGGAAACTGAAAGTACGCTCCCCTAAGACAAAGGGGAGGCCAACTTTTACAAAGTACCCTCCCTGGTTCATTTTTATGCAAATGAGAAAACGAAATGTGCAGTTTTATTGATCCAAATAGCACAGTCATGACTGGTTATCTTTGAGCATCCTGATTGGTGGTTATAGATTGGTCAATAAAGATACAAATGAGGATATGTTTGTACAGCTCTGAGTGTTTGGGGCAGGTCTCTCCCAGTTGTTCAAAAAAGATTTCAAGAACTCCTTTATAAGGATCGGCTCAGAGGGAGGAAAGCAGTAAACAAGGTTTAGCAGCATAATCTGTGCCTTTTCCCTAAAATGCAGCGTTTTTGTGAGAGACACTGTAATCTGACCTAAATTAACCATCAGGAGTCCTTGGCAGGTATATTCCTTATTGAAGTTAACACAAACTTGTTTTTAGGAAAAAATCTTTTAAAAACCCAAGCCTATAATATTACTGTCTTATATTACAAATCTGCAATTATTTTAGTTGTTTACGTACTTATTTTCTATGAAAACAAGCTCCATGTTGTTTTGTGTGTTTTTTTTAATCACTGAACTTCCAGCATCTAGCACAATGTCTGAGCCACAGTAGATAGTCAGTAAATGTTTTAATAAATTTTGTCCAAACCTTCTTGGGAGACATAAATGTAGAAAAACAACAGCTCCTTAGAATACAATCGACTATCATCACCCATGTCAAACCACTTGACTGCTTTAGATGCTGATGGATACAAAAATACTGCATTTATATAAAAGTAAAAGCTCATTCAATTAAACAGGACTTGTGTCCCTGCTAGGTGCTTGGCAGTGCACTGCATGGCGGAGGCATTCTGAAAGGTGATCCCTTCAGCTCCAAAAATGGAGTCTGGTAAAAAAAATAAATAAAAAAAAATGGAGTCTGGTGATCAGAGAATGGTACCTTAACTGTGGTCTGGGGGGGGGGGGCCAGGACCCTTTTTAAGGTGGTCTCCAAGGTCAAAACTATACTACACTATTTGCCATTTTCTCTAACAAACGTAGAATGGAGTTTTCCAGAGACTCTGTGTGTTGAAAGGTAGTGCAATGTCTGCTTGTGTGTTGTGTCAAATTTTTCATAATTCTAATTCTGTAAATATTAATAACTATAACCCACATACATACACAAAGCTCTTTGGAGTCTTCCATAATTTGTCAGGGTTATGTAAATCCTTTGTAAAGGGGTTCTGAAACCAAAGTTGGAGAACCACTAAAATACAATACACTGTAGTTGACAACCACTAACATGTGAAGTTGGAGTTGCAACCCAAAGGTTGAGAATGTGTAAAATCAGAAGGAAACAGCGTGGGTAGTGGAGGAATTGGCCATGCAGGGCCTGGGTGAGGGGCAGCCTGGACAGAGGCTCTCACGGAGTGTGCCCACTACGTGCAGAAAGCAAGGGAGAGACAGGCCCGTCTCTTTCCAAGGACACACATACTCCCCTTTCACAACTCGATAGAAGCTGTAAATTCTTCTCTTGCTGGTCAGTGATCTAATAAAAGCCAGGACATAACTTGGACCACACAGGAAACCGTACGCTATGGTGGCCTCTCGGAATTATAATGTCTAAAACTCCGTCCAGTTAGTAATAACTGTAAAGTTTGGCACAGGAGAAAAATATATAAATATATCTGCTTTCTGACTTAGCGGAGGGGGGCAGGGAGGAAAGGAATGTAAGGGCGGGAAAATAAGGCATTAAAGAAAGAAAACGCGCGCTGGCGGGGGGAGGGAGGAGGCAGTGCGAACGGCCAATGAATGAGGCGCTGGCTGCCGCACGTATCCCGGCCGTCCGCATGCGCAGGCGCACGCCGGAAGATCTCGCGGGAAAGAACGGTTGCCAGTCCCGGCGCGGCGCCCGGAGGTAGGGGGTGGGGGTTGGAGGCGGGAGTGAAGTCTCGCGATAAGAGGCCGTTGCCGTAGCGGAGCCCTCCGGCAGTGTGTGTGAGGACTCCGTGCTGGAGCTGTGGACGGTTTGTCCAGCCCGTTAGTGCTCCCGCCGAGAGTCACGCCGCCGTCATGTCCCGCTACCTGCGTCCCCCCAACACGTCTCTGTTCGTGAGGAATGTGGCCGACGACACCCGGTAAGTACCGGGAAGGCACTCCAGGTCTACGCGAGGAGGCCGCAGGCGCTCGGAGAGGGATCCCGGCGGCGGCGGCGCGCGGGGCCGGGGGAGGGGAGGGTCGAAGATGGCGGGCTTCAGGCCGGAACCAGGCCGCGCCGCCGGCACTACCGCCGCGTGGGAGCGAGGGCGGCGCCCCAGGTCCTCCCGGGCCGCTGCGGGCCGCGCGGACCGCGTGGCGTGGTTTCAGCCCCCCAACCCCTTCGGCAGTTCGGGGTGGGGGGCCCTTTCTCCGGGCTTCCTCGCCGGCCTCCACCCCCTGCCGCGGCCGACATCCGCTCCCCATTGAATTGAAGTTCACATTCTTGGAGGTGCACGCCCCCCTCGGCTTGGAATCTTTTATTCTTTTCTTTTTTAATTAAAAAAATTTCCAGGCGAAATAACGGGTCGGGGGAGGGGAGTGCGGCGAAACGTTTGATTACCCCCCCTTTTTTTTGTGATATTTAAAATGGAGACCTTTAAAGGAAAGGAATATTGTTAAGATTTGGAACATCACTTTTTTTTTTTTTTCTTCTTTTTTTCAGTCAAACGATACGAACTAGTTTTTCCCGTTTCCCGGAAATACTGGTCACCCTTGGAGAACGGGGGCTTAAGGAGCCTCTACCGGGAGGGCGTTGATTACTAAATTGGATTAATCCAGAACCTGCCTTTGTTCTCGCAGCTCCCTTAATTGCTTGGCTTTGCCGTTAGAATTTTTTGAAAGAGGTCTTACACAAAATGAGAGTTTATATTTCACAAATAATCGCTCTGCTGCCCACCCCCTCTCCGAAATCAAATATTTTTGCTATTCTTGTATAATGTTCATTTTCCTGTCCTGATTTTGAGTAGGGAAAGTAAACAGTAGTGATTATTCTAGCTTTCTGGGAAAACTTCCCCTTTGTCATTTGACATTTTTAAGGAGTTATATATATTTGTGAGATTACTTTCAAACTGTTTAACATGTCGCTAAAATTTTAGGGTGAATATATGTGTTTGGTATTATTCAGAGTATAGAGTTGACTTGAAACTTAAAAAAAAAAAACCACATTAGCAATACCTACATACAGCCTAATGCTTCTATACCTTTTGTGAAAAATGAAGGATGTGGATAAACCAGTAGAGATAAATTATGATCAAGTACCCTAAATGTCTGTTTTCCTGGTAATGTAAAACTGTAATGGATTTTATCATAAACTCCATTTTTTATCTTCCGAAATGTTGGATTCTAGCCTTTATCAGAAAGATACATTGCCTGTACGTGTCTTTTTTGTGTTCTTAAGATTGGCTCTTAATATTGAGATTCAGAAAGTTTGTCTGTTTCAGGTCAACCAGGGACACAGTCCTTTTCATTAACCTGAGAGGTTAAAAAGAGATACCTATTTCTTACAAAGAAAGTCTTTTTAAGAAAGTAAACAAAAACTTGGGGTCTTTTTATGGTGTTTTAGGTCTGAAGATTTACGACGAGAATTTGGTCGTTATGGTCCTATAGTTGATGTGTATGTTCCACTTGATTTCTACACTCGCCGTCCACGAGGATTTGCTTATGTTCAATATCCTTTCTTCAGATGGCTGATTAGTGAGGGGTGTTGGAGTTTGAAACTCAAGTTTATGTAAGAGGTAACATCTAAAAAGTGGTTTACTTTTTTAAATGTCTGTCTTCCCATTCTGAAAAATTAATTCTAGCTCACATTGCTCTGTTTAAGTTAATACAAAATAGTAAGACATTTAAATTCCCATTTATGCTGCTGAAACTCAAATCGGTGATTTAACATGTGATTTGAATTTGAATACACTCTTGATTCCTACCACCTTTAATGTAAGTCAAATTAAAAGTTAATATGTTCTTGTGCTTAGCAATGAAAAGTTTGGTATTCTTGTTTGTTAATTTGAATCACTTGATCAAAACAAATTGTATAACAATGAGGTAAACTCTTTAATATTGTCCCCTAATTTGCTGTCCTCTGTTGTTACCTCAGAGAATGTAAAGCTGTACAGTTATGGCGACCCCAAAGAGAAAGCATGAAAGAACCGTTAGAGTAGAGTTCAACACTTAAGGCAAGTAGACAAGCCAAAGACCTCTTAAGGATCAGGCTTGAAGAGAAGGGAGAGTTTGGGAAAAGAAAAAGTAAAGAAAAGCTGGAAGAAGGACAAGCCTAATGGGAGACAAAGCCTCGCTTTATCTACAAAAGGGGGAAAAGGTTGTTTTTCAAAGTTAAAGATAAAGCCATCTGTCATATTTGGCCAAGCATCTCATGACAAGTCCTTCTGACAAGCACTTAAAGAGTTAAAGGTCAAGATGAAGTTGAATGATGGCCAAGATTAAAGGAATCATACCTGATGTATCCTACAGAATAACTATTTTCCCCTTTTTTTTTCCCCCTCTTCATGTTTTGTAAGCAGTTAAGTTTCAAAATTTTTGGTTTGGTTTAGGGACAAAACCTGTAACTTGATTTATGTGGGCCTTGGATGTTGTGATTGTGGTCTTATTTAATGCACTTTCGCAGCTTTGCAAGTTAAAGTGTACTATTAGGATGTAATGTTTCAAGCTCTTACAGTTTAGCATATTTCTGTTTTGGACAGGTGGTCAGGTGCTATAGGATAGAAGGCAGTGCCCTGTAGAGTAGTCGCGTGAGGTTCTCTGGTCAGTCTGACTCCACAGAGCCATGCTTATGCTTAAAAGCAGAGAGATGCATGTACTGGAAACTACTTAGAAACAGTTCTGGTTGTGTTACAGGGTCAGATCTACGGAGAAACTAGATAGATGTTAAGGTGGCTGCTGCAGGGCACACACATGTTCCTAACTTCTGGAACTGAGGTCTGTGATGCCTGCTGACCATGCACTGCTTTAGCTCTTATGATTGGTTGGCTCTTCATAGATTGGAAAAGGCCTTTGGAAATCATTCCCTGGCCCAGAGTTTCACAGTGATATTATTTCACTGAGATAATCTCTCAGAGACAACAAAGGTTTGGGCTGTGTACTTCAGGCTAGGGAAATTTCTTCCTTGTTGCTTCAGTTCAAAAAGTCTCTTGAAACTTAGTGAAGTGGAGCCCTAGCTAGTTGGGCTCAGTGGATAGAGGATAGGCCTGCAGACTGAAGGGTCCTGGTTTTGATTCTGGTTAAGGGCACATGCTTGTGTTGCAGGCTTGATCTGCAATGGGAGGTGTGCAGGAGGCAGCCAATCAATAATACTCGTTGATGTTTAAAATCAATAAGTAAATTAAAGGAAAAAATATTAAAAAAAAAAAAAAAAGAAAAAGAAAAGAAACTGGAGTCCTAGTGAAACTTAATGAGCAAATGTGGAAAGTTGCTATTCCCACAGGGCCAGTGATCAAGGACCGTTGTAGCAATTTGTTGCAAAGTTGTATTACAGAGGGTAAGAGATATCTGGCTTTATTTTTAAAAATTTTTTTTTTCCAGTAGCAATGCATTCTGGCTTAAAATGTTGACCTGGTTTTAGAGTGGCCTGTGACCCAGGAGCAGCAGTAGTTTAACTCAAGAGTATGTGATACTTAAGATCGTAAGTGTGTCATCTAAGGAAAATTGACTTTTTTATACACATACTAGAGGCCCTGTACACAAAATTCGTGCACTTGGGGGGGGCGTCCCCTCAGCCTGGCCTGCACCCTGTTGCAGTCCCAGAGCCCTTGGGGGATGTCCAACTGCCAGCTTAGGCCCACTCCTCATGGAGGTGGGAGAGGCTCCTGTCACTGCCACTGCACTTGCCAGCCATGAGCCCAGCACTGACCACCAGGGGTAAGCTCCTACATTGAGTGTCTGCCCTCTGGTGGTCAGTGCATGTCATGGCAATTTATTCTGCCATTTGGTTGGTTTGCATATTAGCCTTTTATTACATATGATTGTTCCGCCATTCTGTTGGTTTGCATATTAGCCTTTTATTATGTAGGATGGTTTTTTCTGTGGTCTTAAAATTTTTTTTTAAAGAAGACTGAGTAGAGATTTCTCCATAAGTGGCATCAGAATGACATTTGTCTGCCCCTTCTGTAACTACTTGCCTTCTTTTAAAGGTCAAGTAGAACCTTGTCATTGTTCATCCAATCCAGGATTCTGGTTTTGAGGATAGCCAAAACGGATGATTTGGTCTTGTTAATAATTTTTATACCTCTTGATCTAAGTCCCTTAAAGTAAGTAAATTAGTATACTCATTAAGTGAATGTATGTCTTTTAATTACTTTAGAACCCAACTGCATTAACCTTGAAGGCTTATCTGTTACAGTATTAAATTCCTAGTCAGTCTTTGTCTTGTCATATTGAAGATCCTATGATTTTGGACTTGGAATAACCTCTCCCTCTATATTAACTCATGTATAATAATGTCCTCAGGAAAAAGAGCTGGAAACCCACCATGGTCCTTAATTTATTTCAGAACAAAAAAGGAAATCTAGTGAGACCAACCTTTTAGTCTCTGAGAAAAAAAGAATAGTGTCAATCTTGGAGGGGGAGAGGGAGGGAATATGTCACTTGGAGTAGTTTTCACTCTGCTCTCAAAATCTCTCAAATTTAAGAAACAGAAAAATAGGCAAGTTCAAATTATGCCTTAGGATAGAATAAATATCTACACTCAAACCTAACTAGCTCCCTTTCCAAAACTTTTACATCACGTACTGTCCTGAATATGTGCTTGGCTTCCATTAGAATGGTGGTTTTAGGAAAGGCACTAAACTTAGAGATAAATGAAAAGCCAAGAGTTTTTGGTGTTATTGCTACATTGAGGAGAGAACAAGGCAACATAGCCTCTGAGATAAAAACCAGGGACCAAGAGCCCAGTTGGCATGGCTCAGTGGTTGAGCATCTACGTATGAACAAGGAAGTCATGGTTGGATTCCTGGTCAGACATACCCCCATATTGCAGGCTCCATCCCCAGTGTGGGGTGTGCAAGAGGCAGCCTATGAAAGGTTCTCACTGATGTTTCTCTCCCTCTCTGAAATCATTAAAAATATGTTTAAAAAAAACAAAACAAAACAAAAAAAACGGGGCCAAGAGTTCCTACTTTATGTTGCTAGATAATATCAAAATGCTCAGGATAAAGCTAGTCCCAAACTCACTTCTTGGTTGGATGCTGTGTTAGTATCATTGATGTTAGGGCTTTTCAGTCCAGGAATCTATAGAAATGGTCAGTTATTTATTGAGAGCATGCTTGTCTGTGCATGGCTGTAATACACATTTGGTACAGTGATATCTTGAGTATTGCTTGATTCTGTTTTGTTTCCATTATTGCAAGTGGCTAGTTACCATAAAGAAAGACTACTGTGTTAAACAAATGTCTGAGTAAAACAGCAAAATTTAAGGTTAATGCGTTCCTCTCGTAGGTGAGATATATTCATTCTGCTTGCTTACACAAGAACTATTGGCATTTTCTTTTTTTCATTTGAAATAAAAATAGGATATTTTTGGTTTTATTTTTTAAGAGATTTTTGTTTTAACATACAACAGACCTGACACTTGTTTTTCTTTTTGTCTTGTTTTGTAAAGTTAATTCTTAAAACAGGCAAGTTTTTTTTATAGGATTATTTTGTTATTTCAGCTATAATTTATTTCAATAATAGTTTGACTATTCACGTGTGTTTTCAAACATATGCCTTGGAAATTCACAAGTGCTTTAATATTGCGAAGTATTTATAGCTGATTCAGCCAGTTAGTGAGGGGTCTGATAGATCTTCTAGAGTAATAATGAAAGATTAATAATAATGTGAGTTTTTCAAGATTTACCAAGTGAACTTTCACTCATTATCAAAGTTCCCAAAATTTCCCAAGCCCCTTAACATTGAGCACATTTGAAGATGTTCGTGATGCTGAAGATGCTTTACATAATTTGGATCGAAAATGGATTTGTGGTCGCCAAATTGAAATACAGTTTGCACAGGGAGATCGGAAGAGTAAGTACCTTATGCCTGATATGTTTATAAAGCATAATTTGAAAACATAGAATATCTTGAATACTTTGTTTCATCATATTTTTAGATGTATTACAAAGTTTTGGGGTAGACATAAGGTAATGAGAAGACAGGAGTGCCTGAATTATCTTTGGACTCAAGTGCATTGATGCTGTCAGCTGTGGCATGTTTAATCTACTGGGAGTGAAACTGAATGTTAAAATTCAGAAAGTTTTGGGTCTCGGGCTATTTTTCCTCATAAAACATAATTGGGTGATTATGTGAGTGTATAGCTATGAATTAGACTGGGAAAGGCTATTTAGATTAAACCTAGAATAGATTTTATATTACTGTTTTTTATTAGTATGAGGATGTTAACTGTGCTAATAAGGCAGCAGTACAGGCTTTGAAGCCAGATAGACCTGGGTTTGAATTCTGTCTCAATAATTGTTATCTTGGACAAGATACAAAAATGTAGTGATTAAAATAGCTGAGGAAGAGAGGAGGAGTGCTTAGGTAAACATAAGCTATTGGTAACCTCTAGGTCTTTGGTCGGGTGTTCACTGTTATTTATGTGTGTGTGTGTGTGTATATATATATATATATATATATATATACACACACACACACACACACACACACACACACATACATAAAGTACCTGCTTCTTAGAATTGAATGAGATAACAAATATTGACTGTCTAGGGATGTGGATGTACCTGAGGCATTCAGTAATGTTCACTATTGCTTTTCTTTGTTGTGGCCTCTTAAAATTGTATGACAGTATATTGCTGCCTTTTTTAAAATATTTTTTAATGATTTCAGAGGGAGGGAAAGGGAGATAGAAACATCAATAATAGATAGAAACATCAATAATAGAAAAACATTGATTGGCTGCCTCCTGTACGCCCCCTACTGGGGGATTGAGATCCTTTAGTCCACAGGCCAATGCTCTATCTACTGAGCCAAACCGGCTAGGGCTATTAGTGCATTTTGACGCACATTGATCATAGCTTACCAGTAAGTATTTAGAAATTGTTAATTGTATTCTTAATGAAAGTCAGGGTGAGATGACTCCAAAATAGCATCTAGTTAAAAGTCATATATTTCTAAATATATCTGTTCTATGTCTTTCATAGCTCCAAATCAGATGAAAGCCAAGGAAGGGAGGAATGTGTACAGTTCTTCACGTTACGATGATTACGACAGATACAGGCGTTCTAGAAGCCGAAGTTATGAAAGGAGGAGATCAAGAAGTCGGTCCTTTGATTACAACTATAGAAGATCCTATAGTCCTAGAAAGTAAGTTGATGTAGCACAGTGATCTGTCAAGAAAGACGTTTGTTAGCTTTAAATTAAAATTTTTGTGTAGTTCTAATTATATACATTGTATGCTTTGTTGAGACTAAAAATAATTTAGTGTTTAATTTTAAAAAGTTTTATGGTTCACTTTTTAAATTAGAAACTTTATAAGACTGTAAATAGACATTTGTCACTGTTTGCTTTTTCTGGTGTACTTTTAGCAGTAGACCGACCGGAAGACCACGGCGTAGCAGAAGCCATTCCGACAATGATAGGTAAATAACTTTGCTTTGAAAGAGACTTACACATTTTTTCAATTTCAGAGTGAACTTTTGCTCTAAAACTAATAAATTTAATTAATATAGAATCTTAATTTTTACTCTAATTGTATCTCTCCTCTGTTTTGAAAGATTCAAACACCGAAATCGATCTTTTTCAAGATCTAAATCCAATTCAAGATCACGGTCCAAGTCCCAGCCCAAGAAAGAAATGAAGGCTAAATCACGTTCTAGGTCTGCATCTCACACCAAAACTAGAGGCACCTCTAAAACAGATTCCAAAACACATTATAAGTCTGGCTCAAGATATGAAAAGGAACCAAGGAAAAAAGAACCACCTAGATCCAAATCTCAGTCAAGATCACAGTCTAGGTCTAGGTCAAAATCTAGATCAAGGTCTTGGACTAGTCCCAAGTCCAGTGGCCACTGATAGTATAAACCATGATATTTTAGGCATGTATCATTCATTTACTCATAGTTTGGTTTACTTAAATTATCAGGAATACAATGTTGCAATGATGCTTACAAAACACTTGTCAGTTTTCCCTGTACCAGGCAATGGTTATAATTAAAGTGATATGCTGTTGAGAAGCCACTCTTAAGAGTCCAGTTTGTTTAATGTTATGGGCAGCTACCAATTTGTGGTGTCTCTGTATATTTTTGTAAAGATTCTCATTTTTTATGCTTGAAGTATTGGTGAAAAGATGTTGGTTGACCATAATTTGCAACATTGTCTTATTAAAAACAAACTCATATCCATATTTGGTAGACCTGTTAACCTAGAAATACAGCTTGCTAATAAGATAGAATGATACAAAAGTGAAGTTGTAGCCACAGTACACTGAGTGATCAAACACATTTAGGTTCAGGGTGGACCTTTTTTTCTTAAGATGTCTAGGCCCGTGAAAATAGTTAATTTATGACCCAGTGTGGAATAGTTCTTTTCTTAACCCCACCATCTTAGGGAGTGATGCAACTGGATTAAGTAGTATTTCCAGGGAGATTGAGTTTTTTATTGAAACATGGAGCCTTCACTGCTTTTTTTCTGGTTTCTAAGATTTGGAATATATAAACATCAGAAAAACTCACCTTAAAATTTGAACAGGTCAATGATGACAAATTTGAGGTGGAAATGATGCTCTTATGTAGTTACTCTAAACTTGGAAGAACATTGTTGACCATAATAGCTTAGTTTTTGCTGCTGTTAAAAACAAGTTAATTGTTTCACAGTAAGTTTGTGTGTACATAGTGTAGAAGAACTGCATTTTGATGCTTATAGCACTTGTTTTATGTGCATTTGTATCAAAATTTGCCTACCTCTTTATGAAGGAGGCTTGTTCTTCATACCTGTTTATTTAATGTGAGGCATATTGAAAGACACTCCCATTCTAGGTGATTCTGTGGTGCCATGAAAAAGAATTGATGGATTATCAATGTGTAGTACCTGACTAAAAATGAAAAAATTCCCTTTAACCATTTTATAATTTCTAGCATTTCTCTGAGAAATCGTTTTAGGGACAAAAAGTTACTTGATGTGTCCAGTCTCATTTCAGAATAAAAGCTAGCATCTTCAAAATTTTTAGATTGCTTGCTTGCCAGGTTATAAGTAAGAAATATTGTGGGAAAACGACTCCTTTTAGAGGATTGCTTTTTTCAATTTTGCTTTTAGTAATATAGGCCTTGCCTGTAAAGAACAAAAGGTGGTTTTTAAATACTGTTTGTGGAATGTGTTTAAAGGTTGATTCTAGGACCTTTGTATATTTGATAGTATTTCTAACTCTCATTTCTTTACTGTTTTGCAGTTAATGTTCATGTTCTGCTATGCAATCATTTATATGCACGTTTCTTTAATTTTTTAGATTTTCCTGGATGTATAGTTTAAACAACAAAAAAAAAAGTCTATTTAAAACTGTAGCAGTAGTTTGCAGTTCTAGCAAAGAGGAAAGTTGTGGGGTTAAACTGTATTTTCTTTCTTATAGAAGCTTCTAAAAAGGTATTTTTATATGTTCTTTTTAACTAATATTGTGTACAACCTTTAAAACATCAATGTTTGGATCAAAATAAGACCCAGTTTATTTTCTGCTTGCTGTAAATGAAGCAAACATGCTATAATAAAAACAAAATGAAGGAAATAATGATTAACTGGAATTATTATAGTTTTTAATGAGATCCTAAAATAACATGGAATATTTTGTAGATTGAGGAATAGTTTTAATCAGTGTTTCACTAGGCACAACTAACTTTTACTTTGGAAATGAATAGAACTTACCAGTAAGGTACATCTTTTACATGGTACTTAAAAATTCCTTATGTAATGTCAAAGCCCCTTGGGTTAAATAACTCAAGAGGTTATTAGTAGTGTTAAGATATGCATTAAAGTGAAATTTGGTCAGCTGATTAGAAGTTTATTGGGTAGACCAATAATTCTGCTCTTCCCAGTCCTAAACAAGATATGTTAGGTCTTGTGTTTATGGCATGGTTTAAAATGCTTTTGCATTGAATTTGATAAGCAATTAATAAGTGATAACTGGGGAGCTGGTTTAGGTTTTTTAATTCCAGCTACTAAATAATGGCAACCATAATAGCTGATAGTTATTGAGTATTTATGATGTGCCAGACACCGTTCTAAAAGTTTTTTGTGTGTTAGCTCCTTTACTCTTCACAAAACCCTATTAGATAGATACTTTTATTTTCCCTATATCACAGATAAGGAAATTGAGGCACAAAGAAAGGGCCAGATTATTGAGTCCAAACCTGGTCCTCTTGTGGTTTGGTGATATTTTTTTTGTTTTGTTTTGTGTGTGGTTTTTTTTTTAATGGATTACAATTTGAGAAAAGTACATTGAGGAGATGATTCTCAACCTCTAGAATTAAAAGACCTTGTATTTTCTTTTTCTTTTTTTCTTTTTTTTTCTTTTTTTTTTTGTGTCTCTTATTTTTAGACTCATCTGTGTTATTTCTGAAATAAAATATGTAACAGAGCTTCCAAAGGACTATATTATAGTTGAACCCATAAGAGTTAGGATCCTACTGATATTGATGAGGATCCTTACACGGTGCTTTAATTTTGGGTTACATACTTGAGTTACATAATTATTGAGTACCTACTGTGTGTCTGGCACTGCTTAATATATTAAACCATCAAGACTCAAGTGAGGGATGACACTTCACCTCTCTTTTTACATTTTGTTTTAAGCCAAATAAGCAAGAAGAGAAATGACAGATAATGCCTCAGTGAGAAAGAAAAGGTGTGCTACTTAGTGTATGAGCTATTAAGGTATAACCCTGGGAACTATTGTACTGTTCTCTTGAAAATCTGGCCCAGTAAGCTGCTACATCCAGTTCAACTAACAAAATCCTGTATACCACAGAGAAGAATAAAGAAAACCAAACTGACAAACATCCTTCTTTTATTTAAGACCAAACTGCAGCTGGAATACCCAGTACAGTTCTGCTTACTACACTTCAAGAAAGATCTGAGAAAAGCGGAAAAAGAACCAAAGAAGGGCAGTTCAAGCGACCAAAGGGTGGGTGGAAGGTGCTGCAGTATGAATACTGTGTGGATATTTTGACTCTGGTCTGAAAAGATAAAAGAATGGTATTGAAACTACATGGAATAATTGGAGTCCCTTCGAGTTTGGAAGTAAGCCTTTTAGGACAAATAAAAGGAAATTCAGCTTTGTACTTGTGGAAACTAATCCCTAAATCTGAGTAGGTTTATATTTGATTCATGGATAACAGGTCCATAATAAATTACTGGAAACTAGGATGTCTGAATATCACAGTAGACAGCCATAAGTCTCCTACAGTGCTGCTTTTGGTCTGTCTGAAACAATTGGGTGAGAAAAGGCATGGTCCAATTTAAACTTTTTCTTGGTTCTCTCTTAAAGTCAGATTCATTTTTGCTATTGGCAAATATAGCCTTTGTTCCAGTGCCAGTGTTTTACTGTTTAATGGTTTGCTTTGTTGGCATCTGAGTTTATTTACCTGTATGCCATGTGCAGTTTACATCTTCCTTAAACACTATTCCCAGGTAAATTCTAATTATAATACTTGACATCCAGTTAAGAGGTTCTACATCTCACCTCTTTCTTAGCATATTCACAAACATTGAGCCCTTTACTATAAGCAACAATTGTACTGGATAATTGGGAGGAAAAATAGATTTAAAATTCACTTATTCAATAAATGTCTGAGCACAATCTAGTGAATGACATTACAGAATGGCCTCATTGTTTTGAGGTGTATTGTTTGACAATATTTTACACCATATCTTAATGTAATTATAAAACCCAGTATACTATCAAAGATAAGTAATTTTGTGGTTACCTGACATTAAAAAGTATCTGGTATTTCTGTTTGCATCCCATTAATACAAATAATGAAAAAATGTTTTGATCTGTAATAAACTGATTTATTGTGCAGTGACTGTAATATACTAGAATTATATTGTTAACTGCCTCCTCAAACACAATTAGGAAATAATTTCCCCAAAAAGTATTTCATTTTGCATTAGATATATAGGACACTGGGTGCTATAATTAGATTATTTTGAGGCAGACAGAGAGCTGTTATCCCAACTGATTTAGTATGTTCTGTAACTGAGAAAATGTTCGCCAAGTTATACTTTTTAGTGATTGACCTGTACATTTTGTAGGGGACATGTTCTGTGTATAGTGAATAAATAACTTTTATAGTATCTCAAAATGTTTTGGATTTCTTAGTTCCTTATTAGGATATGAAGGCTATTTGCCTATATATTGATTCCATTGCTCTTATTTTTGTCATGTTTCTGCCACATTTAAACTTAATGTTATTCATCTAAGAATATGGGTTTTGTAAAGATTTCAAAAATATAGCAGAACACACATAACTAAGGGGAGGTATGAGCTGGAGGTTTATGTAAGTTTTTCAATCCTGAACTGGAGGTTATTTTTACTCATGTTAAATTTTGAACTTGGCCAAGATACATAGAGAATGGCAGATTAACTGGAGTCCATGATTTTTTCATTTAGTTCATCTTTGTCACAGTTTTGCACTGCACTTTTTAACAAATGGGAGGGTTTTATAGCTTAAAATTATAAGGGAATCTAAGGTTCACTGAGGGAAGATTTATAAGATAGGTTTAATTGCAAAAAAGTATTTTGTGACTTCTGAATGGAAGAAGTTAAATGTAACCCAAGCTCTCACAGCTGTTGTGACACACTTTTTGCAGGCTGGTTTCCCAAATTTCAATATTAGATTGCATTTTTATCATATTCCCATTTACAAAATCCTGAGATATTCTGAAATAGGGGAGCTGTGACCTGAGAGAACAGAGGGGTGACTCAGGAATAATCTAATGGCATTCTGCTAAGAGAGCTATTAAAGCCTTTAAGAATCCCCGGAAATAAACTTCTCATCCATAAAAATGAAGTAAAAGCAACCTATTTGTCTCCAGCTATTGACATCTACAAGACAGGACTGGCTGCTATGGAAAGGTTCTTCCTAGGGTTTTCACCCTCTGCCCCTTCTTCCAACATGGTTAATGTTTAGTGCTTTGTGTTTTGTATTGCTAACCTTCATTTCGCCCTTAAAGATGGGATTATTTTTTGTTTGGAATAAAAGCAAGGCATGTTAAATTCATTTCATTGATAATTGCCAGAGTAGTTTGTTAAGTAAAAGGCCTATGTGAAGTTTTTTATGGATCACATCTCTTTGAATAATGGAGAAATAAACTCGTCTAGGAGCCAAAAAATATTGGGGCTTTCTTTTGTGTGTAAGGTTTTAAGACATACACTGTCCTTTTTGCAAAGTAATTGCCTATGAGAAAACAAATACTAGAAAACTTGCCCCAAACCCCTGTTTCTTGCTACTTTGTGCTTGTTTTTAGGAAGAGAACTTACCAGAATTTAAATGTAAGAGTAGGTTTAGGACTCAGATTCCTGGTACTATACACTGCCATCAAAAGATAAATGTAAATGTTAACACGATTGGCATAAGGCTCACAATATAGCTTTAAGTATATTTTGGTTTCCTCAAGTACAGTGATTTGGGAAATTCCTGTCGCTGTAAGGCTAACCACAATTTTATGCCTTTCTAAAGTGATGTTTATATTCACCTTTTATTTAGATTACCTTAGCTGTTAAAACTTCCCCACCCTCAATCCTCTATCATTTCAATCATAAAAGTCAACACTATTTTATTTATGAGAAAGGGAGAAACATTAGCTGTCTACAACTAGGGCATATGTCCTGACCCAGAATCAGGGTGACATTTCAGCATGGGAGAACACAGGGGGCAGCTGATCAAGCCATGCCCGCCGAGGCAGGGCTACACTTTGAAATTATAGGGTGGCGTTGGTTAATAAAATCCCAGGTTTCAGATATATAGTTCTACAAAACACTCCCTCAATATATGATTTGTTTTTAAGTATATTTTTTATTTTTGAGGTAGGGAAGGGAGAGAAACATGGTTCAGCTGCCTCCTGCACACCAACTAGGGATCAAGTTAGCAACCTCTTGGTGCCTGGGTTACTGCTCAACCAGACATTAGCCAGACCACCCCCTGTATATTGTTTACCACCCAATTTACACTGCATTTAAATATATGCAAACCCATAAACTACCAAAAGACATCTGTGGTGAGAATTGCTTGGTCCTAAAAGAAAAACTTGGCAATACTTTGGTGTTTCAATAAATGACACCAGATATAATGGAGGGGGGTGGTAATATATGTTAATTTCCTACAAATCAACTGTTTGTGTGAGAATATAAATATACATAGCATTGCTGTGCTAGTGTAGAATTTAAAGGATTCTCGTTCATTTTAGGAATTGTGCCTTAGAACATAGAATAGGGAGATTTAATTAAGCCCGCTTTACTCAACTTGATAGCAAACTCAGCTTATTCTGCCTGCAGCCTTTTGCTGTTAGTCTTAAGTGGTGGGAGGAGGGGGATGTCTCAAAAGTAATTAAAACCAAACCTGATCCTCAGTTGGGTTATGTGCACTCTTAGTAGGCAGTCATAGGCAGTCATAGCAATATTTTATAAAGTAAAAAAGGCACTGGGTAGAAAAAGCAGTTTTATTTTTAATTCAGTGTTTCAAATTCATATATGCATTTAGGAACAAGCTTGTCTTTAGGATGAGTTGGGCAACATTAACTTGCCTTAATTTATGAGGATACACACAACTTGGTCATTCTGCCTGAAAATTGTAAAAATTGCCCACCAAGACAGGGTTTTGGCTCAGTGGATAAGAGCATCAGTCTGTGGCCTGAAGGGTTCCGGGTTCGATTCCAGTCAAGGGCACATACATTGGTTTTGGGCACATCCCCAGTGGGAGGTGTGCAGAGGGCAGTTGATCGGTTTCTAGCTTTCTGTCCCTCTCCCTCTTATTAAAAAAAAAAAAAAATCAAAACATTAAAAAACAAACCATCCTGCCAAATTAGGAAATAGGGCCCTGACAAATAGGAAACATCGATCTGCCACTTCCTGCACACCCTCCACTGGGATCACCCAAAATCTTACTGGTGACCTGGTCTGTGGGTCAATGCTCAACCACTGAGCCACACAGGCAGGGCTATAATCAGAATTTTAATTGATCTTTCCACATTTTTACTATTTGGTTAACATTGTCCTTAGCATTTATAAAGTAGGTCAGACATGTTATCAAGATATTATGCAAGAAATATTTTGCGTAAGTGGTCCCCTGGTTGCACTTAATGGTGACAAACTCTGGCATGATTAAATGTACTTGTATCATAGGTTAAAACATTCAAAGTGAATATAAATTTTTAAGGTTGGATAGACCTTTAACAAGTTTATCTTTGGGTTTAAGGAATAAAAATTAACAGTCCCATACTGCATTTCACATCTTTTACAAATAGGAAGTGTTTTAGCAGCTTTAAAACCTTTTCAGTTATATAAAACTTAGCGACACTATGATTTACTTTGAAATATAGTTTACAACCAGATCATATAACATACATACACTGGCACTTTAGCACAAGGGCAAACTTTATTTCAGACCTTTAAAATTAGGCCATAGTGTAAAAAAGAGAGTCCATGGTCTTATATTAGTAAATTCATACTAAAATACTCTTGTTTTTGTTAAGATGAATGGCAAAACTTTACATATTCTACAAGTATATTACATGTATTTATTTACATGGCTCTTTCTTTCCTGGGTACTTTCACATTATATAACTCCCTACTTTAAGCAAGCTTTGCAGGAATGATTTGAGGCCAAACACTATCAGAATAGCCTGTGCAGTGCTATAATACAAAAATGTATTTTAAAAGCTATTCTGTGACCACCAAATAACTTTCTATAAAAAATGGTTTTGGCACGTTGGTTGTAGTCACCTATCCACTGCATATAAGAAACAGGGCCAATGGGGGATACAGTCTCATTCTAACTAGCTCCTAGTGCCTCTTCCGCATGCACCACTTTTCGGTACTTTACCCACAAGAGAAAAAGTTGATTCCCTTACCATTCCCCAAGTCTAAATTTGAATAGTTTTGCTTAAAAGTTACTCAATTGAGAACACCTGATATAAGTACAATTATCAGTAACTTACGTTATCTTAAGTGGCACTGATACTACCATTACATCACAGTGCACAGCAACACAAGACAAGATGAAATCTGCATTTTCTACATTAATTAGGGGGCTTAACACAGATTAATTGCCGAACATTGAATTTGGTATGAAACTATTGTCAACTACCCTACTTTAAACATTAATACTTGATCTTATTTTATACCTGTACCTTAAGTAAGGTTTTAAGTTGAAATGTCATTATTTCCTTATCAGAAGGATTAAAGGAATCAGGAACCCAGTGGCTTGGCGGTTTAGGAAGCACACTCGGTGATGGCGGCTCACTAAATTTGGCTCCAGCATAGTTCTGATTAGTTTGAGGCTTAAAAAGCAAGCTGGGACTCGATAAGCTGGAATTCCAATTTTGATTATTTGGAAAGTTTTTGTTCTTCCCCCCATTTTGCATGGCCTGCCATGCAGCTGCTGGTGTGTTATAAGTATGTCCTCTTTCTTTTTTCTTATGAACCATCTTCATCTGGGAATTTTGATCCTTGGTCTTCTGTCTATTAAGTTGTTGGTTCTTACTAACATTTCTAGATTGAGGGGCTGGAATGTTATACCTCTCTCCACCACCCATCTTCAGCTTCTTTGTCACCTGTAAATGAATGGAAACAAAATAAGATTCCATTAAGAAAAACTCAAAACTTTTAACCCCCAACTTGTTACTCCAGAAACCTTGGGGAAGACTAAAAAATGTGCTCCTGGGCCCTGGCAGAGTAGCTCAGTTGGTTAGAGCATCTTCCAGATATGCCAAGGTCAGGACATATACAAGCAGCAGCCAATGAATGCACAAATGAATGGAACAACAAATCTTTTTCTCCTTCTCTCTAAAAGCCAATTTAAAAAAATTTAAATGTGCTATTTAGCTGCTTTAACTTCATTGTATGTTCACACTTCATTGTATGCAGTTATTACCTTTCTTAGAAAAATTACCCACAAATCCGAAAAATCGTGTATTTAAAAATAAAAACAAGTGGTTTAGGATGCTCTACGGTAAAAGGTTCTACCCGGTTACAACGTGGATTTTTTAAATACCTTTCAGTCTGCTTTTCAGATTGCAGGATTTCCACCACCTGTCCTCTTCCTTGTTGCCAAGCCCGGGATAATAGATGTTGCTTTTTCACAGATCCTCTCCTTTGTCTCAATACAGAAGTTTTCATGGGCCAATCCGCTGAGTTCAGCCTAGGAGCTGAGGCCAACATCTGAGTCGCCTCAGCACACAAGTTTGAGAGAAGTCTTAGCTAGAAAAGGAAAGGGACTTCATTAATTCAAATAAACACAGTAGAAAAAGCGATCATTTACATTTACTACAGAAATAGTCTAGTACTTCCTGAACTAAAAGGCAGAAAACCTGAAGATGGCTTGCTTTACCTTGTAATGTCATTTAAGAACTCTCCACCTCCTTCAAAGGGAACTTGGGGACCGGAAGGGTGTCTCCCCCGCCCCCCCAAGCTGTTGGTATCTTTTTCCCAGGGAACTTTTCAGATTCTCAAACGGTTTTCGTGACCACAATGTTGAGTTAGCTTAAAATTCGTTTTCGAAAAAGATCGTGCTATTAAAGTCCTAAGAGAATTCGTCCTCTCTCGACACATCGTCTTCACAAGCCTGTTTTCCCAACGTGTCCAATCACGCAGCGCTTCCTCCTGCATCAGGAACACCACCCCTCCCGTTTCCTAAGTTCTCACACGCCACCCAGTTCCCCTCTTAGCACATAAAAATGCCTCCCTGCCGTCAATACCCGACACTCCAGACTTCATTCCCACTCGATATTCCAAGACATGAGAAACGAAGTTATCAATTGGCCCCCCTGAAATTAATTATCACAGCCTTAAATTATCTCCGGGGCCGTGAGTCACTCACAACGCGATCCCGGAAGTTCGCTCCTTCCGGCAGGGCTCCGCCCGTCTTCGCCGGGCCCGGGTCCCTGGGACCCCGGGACCCCGGGACCCTGGGAACAGGGCCCTCCGGCCGCCCGCGCCCCGACGGGCTCCCGGATCTCGCCTCCTTCCCCCAACAATGGGGAGCAGGCCGCCAACATGGCCGCGCCCACGGCGCCGCCACTCACCGACTTCAAGCTCGGGACTGCGGCGGCGGCTCCTGCCGGTAACGAAGCCCCCTCCCCTTCCAGGGAGAGACGAGGCACGGGACGGACACAACCCGCGAGCACCCGCGACCCAGCTGCTGGCCACCTCAGGGTCCCGACGACTTCCTCCTCCTGCCTCTGCCGATAAAATGGAGGCTGCGGCGAGCGCAGGAGCGGCCGGGAGGCACGACGGCCAATCAGAGCGCGCGGACGCGGGGCCGGCCAATGAGGCGCGGGCCACCGCCTGTTGCTGGGCGGCGGGGCCTGCGGCGGAGGCTGTTGCGGGGGTTTGAAATGCTCCCGGAGAGGGGCATGCCGGGAAGCACTGCGGCGGCCGCTGGCGACGCGGGGCTCCTCCGCGGCGCCGCCCGGCTCCACCCGGCGCCCCGGGCCTGGCGGCCTGTGCGCCCTCAGCCCTGGCGGGTTGGCGCCCCGACCCGAGAAGCCCGCTCTTCCGGCGACTGGAAGGGGCCTCCGCCGCCCGCCCGGCAGCCGCTTCCGCCCGGCTCGCCCGCGGCCTCAGGACCCGGGAGTGACTGAGGGGCCATTGGGCTCAGCGCCCGCGTTTCACAGACCGGACCGCCCTCCCAGGCCCGGCGCCTGCCCTCTGCCCTCGCACTCCCGCCGCGCCGCGCCCGCAAAGGTGGCTGCTGCTCTCAAAGCCTGCGGTCCCTCCGGTCCTCGCCCCCGGCCTCCATCTTCTCCCGAAGTGGCCTCCGCTGTGAACGCTTTTCCTCCCCGGGCAGGCGCGGACCAAGCCCCTCGCTTCCTCTCCGGGTCCCCACTGCGCCCCCTCCCACGGAGCCCTTCCTCCATCTGCCACACACGCCCCAAGCCCTGGGGGGCCAGGCTAGGCTTTATTTCTGTGAGCGCAGGGTGCGTGCACAGGTGAATTTGTTGAAGGAATGGGGCTTCCTTATTCCCCTTCCTGACCAATTAATTTGCAAGTGAAAATCGGGAGCTGGGTGGAGTTTGCTGCGAGGTGCAGGGAGAACACCAATGTCTGACGATATGTACATTTTGTTACTGGATTCCTATATACTTTTTATAAGTTCCACATCATTCGTTTTTTAACCAGTTTTTTGTTCCATTATCCCCACCCCCGTCCTCTCCTTGTGTGTCGTCGTCGTCGTCGACCGCCCTCTCCCCGCCACACACATTATGTTCTTCTGGCCCTGGGTCTTAAGTTTTCCTTTTTTTTTTTTTTTTTTTTTAAGTATATTTTATTGATTTTGTACAAAGAGGAAGGGAGAGAGATAGACAGTTAGAAACATCGATGAGAGAGAGTCATCGATCAGTTGCCTCTTGCACACCCCCTACTGGGGATATGGCCTCAACCAAGGTACATGCCCTTGACTGGAATCGAACCCAGGACCCTTCAGTCCCCAAGCCGGCGCTCTATCCATTGAGCCAAACCGGTCTCAGCTTAAGTTTTCCTTTTTTAAAAAAAAATATATTTTTATTGATTTCAGAGAGGGAGAGAGAAATAGAAACATCAATGATGAGAGAATCGTTTGTTTGGCTGCCTCCTGCATGCCCCCTACTGTGAATAGAGCTGCAATCAGGACATGTGCATTAATGGGGCATCCAACAGTGACCTCCTGATTCATAGATCCATGCTCAACCACTGAGCCACATCGGCCAGGCAGTCTTAAGTTTTCTTAAGAAAACTACCTAAGCGACTGCATTTAAAAGAAATAGTTTGTTAATCAAATTAATTTGGTAAAGTGTGTAGTAGAGATATTTTTGAGCATGGGACTTTCTGGTTCTATTATAGTCAAAAAGCACTGTAAAAAAAAAAAGCACTGTATATGGTAACTGCTAGTTACAGAACATGTGATAAAAAATAAATAAAAAAGCTGCCCTGGCCAGTGTGGCTTAGTTGGTTAAAGCATCCTCCTGTGCACCAAAAGGAGGCAGGTGCATTAGGAAGGCAGTTGATTGATATTTCCCTCTCATCCTCTAAAATAAGCTGTTCAAAAAATTTAAAAAGTTGGCTTAGATATCTGACCAGAAAAATAGCTGTATTTAAGCAGGTCAAAACTTTGACTTCAGAAAAGACTCTTATATATATTTTAAAATATATTTTATTGATTTCTTACAGAGAGGAAGAGAGAGGGATAGAGTTAGAAACATCAATGAGAGAGAATCATCGATCAGCTGCCTCTTGCACGCCCCCCCCCCCCAGGGATGTGTCTGCAACCAAGGTACATGCCCTTGACCGGAATGGAACCCGGGACCTTTCAGTCCTCAAGCTGACGCTCTATCCACTGAGCCAAACCAGTTTCGGCTACAATATATTTTTTAATATAATGGTTTGTATTTTTTAATATAACTAGTGGCCCAGTGCATGGGTTTGTGCACATTGAAAGGAAATTAATTAGATTTGTATGGTAATTACATTACTGCAAAAAATTGTGTCAAAATACATATAATCCTACCTAATAAAAGAGTATATGCAAATTGTTGCACCTTTGCTACACCCAAGCCACGCCCACCAGCCAATCAGGGCAAATATGCAAATTAACACAACCAAGATGGAGATTAATTTGCATATCAAGACAGCTTAGAAAGAAGTGAAGCTTAGCGCTGCAGAAGGTAGTGAAGGTGTGAAGAAGCAAGCAAGCAGGGCTGCAGAGAAGGGAGGAAAGTAGGCGGGGCCGGGGGAGAAGGGAGGAAAGCAGGTGGGCTGGGAGAGAGCACAGCAGGAAGCCCTATTGCAAGAATCTTCCTGCAATGGGCTACTAGTATAGTATTATAAAATTATATTTTAATATTGCTATTTGCTTTCTCTATAATAGAAGTGTCAGAGGTGGAATAAAATGTATATGAAAATAATATATAAATTGATTAATAATATGATATAAAAACAGACATGATATGAAAATAAAAACATGATATAAAAAATAGCATTGATAGCCGAGACCAGTTTGGCTCAATGGATAGAGCGTCGGCTTGGGGACCGAAACGTCCCGGGTTCGATTCCGGTCAAAGGCATGTACCTTGGTTGCGGGCATATCCCCAGTAGGGGGTGTGCAGGAGGCAGCTGATCGATGACTCTCTCTCATCGATGTTTCTAACTATCTCTCTCCCTCTCTGTACAAAATCAATAAAATATATATTTTTTAAAAAATAGCATTGATAAAAACAATGCTATATAATAAAATGGTAATATGCAAATGGGCTGAACAGCGGGATGACCAGTCACTAGGACACACACTGACCACCAGGGGGCAGACGCTCAGTGCAGAAGCTGCCCCCTGATGGTCTGTGCACTCCCACAGGGGGAGCACCATTCAGCCACAAGTCAGGCTGACAGCAGCAGCCCACCTCTGCGGCAGCACTTATGCAGTCAGTCAGACATCCTCTGAGGGCTCCTGTACTGTGAAAGGGTGCAGGCCGGACTGAGGGACACCCTCTCCCTCCTCTGCCAAACAATGGAAAAATATCCTCAGATGAGTACTCCCTCGCCCACTGAGTGCACTAATGTCATGCACCGGGCCTCTAGTGATAGATAAATTAATTAATAAATCAACAACAACATGATAAAACAACAATAAAGACATGATATAAAAACAATAAAGACATATAAAAACAACAAAAACATGATATAAAAACATTGACAAAAACAATGACTGATAAATTGATTAAACAATAGTTGGTCTGATACATTCTGTCAACGATGCCAATTTCTTTTGGCTTCAAAGGTACGTCGTGCCAATAGTTGATCTTCAGATACATTCTGGCATTGCATGCGATTGGCACCATGTGTGATTGGCACCAGCAAGAGCTTTTTTGTATCGCGCATGGGAGAGTCAACGTTTATTTTTATTTTCATTATTTTTTTAAAAAATATATTAATTTCAAAGAGGAAGGAAGAGGGAAGAGAGAGATAGAAACATCAATGATGAGAGAGAATCATTGATTGGCTGCCTTCTGCACTCTCCCCATTGGGGATCAAGCCCTAAAACCTGGGCATGTGCCCTTCACCGGAATCAAACCTGGGACCCTTTAGTCCACAGGCTCTATCCACTAAGCAAAACCGGCTAGGGTTCAAAATTTATTTTTAAATTGCCAGTGCATGTCATATGTATGGGCCTATTGGTTGAACAGACGGTCAGTCACTTAGCCTTTTATATATATATATAGATAGATGGTTTGTAAAGTGAACAGTTGTTTCAATCTGAGCATTTTATTTTTCTAATACTTTTTTTGGGGGGGTGGCAGGGGGGTTTGATTCCCAGGTTAGGCACACATATAAGAATCAACCAAAGAATGCATCAATGAGTGGGACAATTTGATATCTCCCTCTCTCTCTCCCTCTGTCTCTAAAGTCAATAAATAGCCCTCAAGTCAATAAATAGGCTCAACAGAAAGTGTCGACTTGAAGGGTCCCCCTGGTTTCAATTCCGGTCAAGGGTATATAACCTCAGTTGAAGGCTTGATACCCAGCCCTGGTTATGGCATGTGTGAAGGCAACCAATCAATGTGTCTCTCTCATATCTATGTTTCTCTCCCCCTCCCACTCTCTAAAAAACAATGGAAAAATATCCTCAGATGAATATTAACAAAAAAAATAAATTAGCCGGCACCGGTTTGGCTCAGTGGATAGAGCATCGGCCTGTGAACTGAAGGGTCCCAGGTTTGATTCCAGTGAAGGGCATGTACCTTGGTTGCGGGCACATCCCCAGTGGGGGGTGTGCAAGGGGCAGCTGGTCGATGATTCTCTCTCATCGACGTTTCTAACTCTCCCTCTCTCTTCCTCTCTGTGAAAAATCAATAAAAATATATTTAATTAATTAATTAATTAAAAACATTTTTTAGAAATAAAATCAATAAATAAAAAATTTAAAATAAACATTTCAGTGGCCCCAATTGTATTACAGAATCCAGTCCTCCTAATCTTACCTGCATAAACACACAGTAATGTATTGGATACTTGTAATCATGCATACTCCTACCGTAGCAGCCTCTCAATACAGCTCCTGTCTCATGCTTCATTAATATTTACCAAGTGCCCACAGCAGCTCAGAACTGGAGAGCAGGCGTTAAAAATACACCCTCGCCGGGACCGGTTTGGCTCAATGGATAGGAGGCAGCTGATCGATGACTCTCTCATTGATGTTTCTGACTCTCTGTCTCTCTCCCTTCCTCTCTGTACAAAAGTCAATAAAATATATATTTTTTAAAAATACACCCTCTTCATGACATGTGATACAGCCTCTGCCTGTCCCACGCTGGTCTCTTAAAATCAGTTCCACCAACACCATCCAATTAGTGGTTTTCAGTTCAAATGGGAAGATGTTGATGCAAACAAATAGCTCTCAGGATGTAGACCAGCCCCAATGCTGGCAGCCACATGCATAATAAATACACAGGTTTGAATACCAAACATCTATTTAACAAAACTTTATTTGATGCCTTCTTTGAGGCAGGCACTCTGCCAAGCCTTTGGGATACAAGAGTCAGTGAGACGCCATCTCTCCCTAAAGGAACTCGAAAGCTGTTTCCTTTATGATAAATCAGAGAGGAAAGCTGGTGTCCGGGAGATTAACTTCCTTAGTTCTTCTTCCCCTGAGAGTCAAGGACATGCAGTGCCAACTGTCAACACAAAAATCTGCCTGCTACCGGTAGCATTGATAAGGAGTGCAGGTTACAGAGACTGTGCCTGACTGTGGAATGGAGGGCGAAAGGAAGGGATGGATTGTCATCCTCGCTGAAATCCGTGGAGATTATGTACCAGTGGGAGCCAAAAGCAACGACCGAAACCTGTTCCATAAACATAACCTACCTAATCTGCAGCTAGAAGCGGGACCAAAAGAGTGATTCTGCAAGTTTGGCTTGGAGCGCTGGCAGGTGGCAGGCCGATGCTGATTGGATTTTAGATCCAATCTCCCAGGTTTGCCAAACCCGTGGAACAAGCCTTCCGAGGGACTGAAAACTGGCTTTCAGGCTGGGTCACTTACCTCCCAGTCTGTCTGTCTCAAAACAAGCTGGTTTGGTTATTTTTATTCCTCAAGCTCATGTATGAATTCAGAAGACAACTTGCAGTGCTTGCAGATCTGTCCATTGATAGCTGGGGAGAAGCAGGTTCTTAGAAGCTGACAGAGTCAAGTGGCCCGCCTCCCTGGCCTGTCAATGTGCCTAAGGGCTCTGACCTCATTGCCAAGCTGGTATCAAACTCACACCTGGGTTTGTTTCCTGGGGAAGCATCCGCTGCGTGTCCCCTGTTACTCACACGCTCCTGAGCAGCTGCACATCGGTTCCCAGCCACGACAGTCATTTTGCTCTGATTACTAAATGGGGCACAGGAAGTCAGCGCTAACCTCCCACCCTTCCTGTGACTCTGACTCAGGGGCCCCCAACATCCCCGTCCTTTGAAAGGACCCAGATCAGAATCTTCCCCCACCAGATCAGACTATTTGAGGAAAGGTACTTGGATGTTCCAATTCCAGCTCAAGAGTAGCATGCCCAGCTAGTGTGGCTCAGTGGTTGAGCATCGACCTATGAACCAGGAGGTTGCAGTTCAATTCCTGGTGGTGGCACATACCTGAGTTGCAGGCTCCATCCCCAGTGTGGGACGTCAATGATTCTCTCATCATTGATGTTTCTATCTCTCCCCCTCCTCTCCCTTCCTCTCTGGTATATATATATATATATATATATATATATATATATATTTATTTATTTTTTTAAGAGAAGCAGAATACATCTCTCTAAAATATGCCACTTCGGTGTAGGATAATTTTGAGCTAAAGGCACTTGAGAAACAGCAAGTGCAAGAAAAGCACTCAGATCCCCTCCTCCTCTTTTCTTCCTGAAAACAGAAGAGAAGGAAAACGTCTTCCCTATACCAGGAGGAAAGAAACACCCTTATCATCGGGGAATTTTGTACAAACAGGCCTTTTCAACATAACTCTCATCTCCCTCTAGCCTCCCCATATACCTATTTTAATTATGTTGCCACAATTGTATCTCTTTTCTCAATCTAGTTTAAAAGCATTTAGGCATTGCCACTTCTTCGGGTTTTCATTTCCTTATGAAGGCTCCCATGTCACTTAAAATTTACATTAAATAAATTTGAATGCTTTTATGGCAATTTAATTCCCAGACCCAGCTGAGGACCCTGTGAGGCTAGAGATAGTTTTGCTTCCCCTACACAGCTGATTGTGAATGACTGCTCTAAGTTTTTCTTAGGGTGTCTGTATGAAGGGGCACACTCTGTCCTCTGTAATCTCCAAAGGTTATCTCGCCAAACAACAGTGAGGAAAAAGTAAGAAACTAGCTTCTGAATACCCAGAGTTGTTTAGATTCATGTTGTTGTTGTTGTTGTTGTTTGTTTGTTTTTTGAGTGTCTACCACACAAGTGATGACAGTTCTACCAACATCATCCAATTAGTGGTTCTCAGTTCAAAGGGGAAGCTCCCAGGCTCTACCATCAGGCTCCTTGCTAATCTGTTGTTTTGTTGTTTGTTTTGCTTTGTTAATCTTCACCCGAGGATATTTTTCCAATGATTTTTAGGAAGAGTGGAAGAAAGAGAATCCTCATTTCCTTAAAAAAATTTCCTTTAGATAAGTTACTAGGGTAAATACATAGGGACGGTGTTGATTTACCACCATCACACCTCCTCCCCAACACACACACACACACACCACCACCACCACCACCACCACCACCACCACCATCAGGATAAGAGTCAAGTCGCAGGCTTCTGACTTGAGGCTACCATTCTTCTCTGGCAATGGACCTATAAGAGTTGGTGGGTTTATCCTAGAAGGGAAGTAGTTGAAAGAATTTTAAAGGTTGTTCATTTGTTTTCAAATATATTTTAATTGATTTCAGAGAGGGAGCAAGAGATAGAAACATCAATGATGAGAAAGAATCATTGATCAGCTGCCCCCAACCTGGGCATGAGCCCTGACCAGGAATCCATCCCTGACCTCCTGGTTCCTGGGTCGATGCTTGACTCTAAGCCACGCCACTCAGGCAAGAATTTAAAAGGCTTTTAAAGATCACATGGTACACATGGCCCTCCTAAGAAATATGCCTGCGGGACAGCTCTTTCTTCAAGGGAACATGAAGCTAATAAGGTCTACTTATTCATTACAATCGACAGCCACTTTAGCTGTTGATTTGGCAGTTGATGAGCTACAAACATGTGGAATTTTCCACTGACTCTGGCAGGCTAACCCATTACATGGGTTTAGGTGGAGGCATGAGTTTCATGTCCCAAGAGTCTGTGTTTCGCCACTGCAGAAAAAAAAAAAAAATACAGATTGACATAGTTTTCAAAGATGACTAACACTGGCCGGGTTGGCACTAGCGTATGACCCACTCCTGGGAACCGCCTGTACGAAGGAAGTCTCCATTAAACCCACAGCTTCTAAGGCCAGGGGACGTGAAGTAACTTGCCCACGGACAGTCTAATCTCTTGACTTGGGTTCACCATGGCTGAATATGTATATCATCTCCTTGCCTTTAAATTACAGATCTTTATTTTAGGTTGTTCTAACTGCTGCCAATTCAAAGGTAAGGTCTTTTGCATATTCCAAAAGTACTCTTCATTAGGTAAGAGCAGGAAGTGTTGAGCACTTCACTATGAGCAAGACGCTGTACAAAGCAATTTATATGCATTATCTTATTTAATTCTCGTCACATCCCTCCTGAGGTCAACAGTATTATTATCCCCACTTAACAGAGGAGAAAACTGAGGCTCGGAGAGAAAGGTCATGTGATTTGCCCAAAGTCACACAATGAGCTCTCAAACCTGGGTCGAAATGAATGAATATAGAAATGAAAACCAGACTGCCTGCCCTGGCTGAGGTGGCTCAGTGGTTAGAGCGTCAGCCTGCACACCAAAGGGTCTCTCTCGTTTTTGATTCCAGGTCAAGGGCATGTACGTGGGTTCAGGTTCACTCCCCACCCCCACTCCTTCCCGTTGGGATGTGTGCAAAAGGCAACCAATCGATGTGTCTCACACTGATGTGTTCTCTCTCTCTCTCTCTTTCTCTCTTTCTTTCTCTCTCTCTCCCTTCCTCCCTCCCTCCTTTCTTTCCACTCTCTCTGAAAAAGCAATGGGAAAAACATATATCCTCGGGCGAGAATTAACAACAACAACAACAAAAAACCCAGACTGAATAAACCTGATGCAGCCGGCTCCAGGAGCTGAGTGACTGGTCACATGGGTTGCCATGCATGACGAGGACACGTGGGCACTTCTGGCCCTCAGGGCTGGTGCACCACAGCCTCAACATCCACCCTTATGACTAACACTGTTCCGCCCCATGGAAGTGCTCCGCCCATCTCTTGCCTCATGACCTCCAAACAAAAGGCAGCTGTATCAAAACGATGTGACGTTTGTGGTTGATTTTATCATTATGAATATAAATTGGACAAGGTAGAAACATAGAAAAAATATCTTATTTAAATATTTGTTAGTTTGTCCCATATTTATTTACTTTTTTATTTTTAAGCAAAAAAAGTGGTTTTTTTATTTTTTTAAAAAAATATATTTTATTGAATTTGTACAGAGAGGAAGAGAGAGGGAGAGAGAGCCAGAAACATCGTTGAGAGAGAAATATCAATCAGCTGCCACCTGCACACCCCCTACTGGGGATGTGCCCGCAACCAAGGTACATGCCCTTGACTGGAATCGAACCAGGGACCCTTCAGTCCGCAGGCCGACCGACACTATCCACTGAGCCAAACGGGTTTTGGCAGTTTGTCCCATATTTAGACAAATGATATATGGGTCTTCATAGGTTGTCTCCATTTGTACTTTATAAACAATATGGTGATTAAGTTCATTTATATTGTGCAGCCATCACCACCATCCATCCCCATAACTCTTTTCTTCTTCCAAAATTGAAACTCTGGCCTCATTGGCATGGCTCAGTGGTTGAGCTTTGACCTATGAACCAAGAGGTCACGGTTCGATTCCCAGTCAGGGCACGTGCCCTGTTGTGGGCTCCATCCCCAGTAGAGGGCGTACAGGAGGCAGGTGATCAATACTTGCCTCTCATCATTGATGTTTCTTTCTCTTTCTCCCTCTCCTTTCCTTTCTGAAGTTAATGAAAGTATATTTTAGCCGAAACCAGTTTGGCTCAATGGATAGAGCGTCGGCCTGCGGACTGAAGGGTCCCAGGTTCGATTCCAGTCAAGGGCATGTACCTTGGTTGCGGGCACATCCCCAGTAGGGGGTGTGCAGGAGGCAGCTGACAGATGTTTCTAACTCTCTATCCCTCTCTCTTCCTCTCTGTAAAAAATCAATAAAATATACAAATTAAAAAAATAAACAGTCTACCTATTTAAAAAAAAAAAAAAAAGTATACTTAAAAAAATTAAGCCGGGACCGGTTTGGCTCAATGGATAGAGCGTCGGCTTGGGGACTGAAGGGTCCCAGGTTCGATTCCAGTCGAGGGCATGTACCTTGGTTGTGGGCATATCTCTAGTAGGGGGTGTGCAGGAGGCAGCTGATCAATGACTCTCTCTCATCGATGTTTCTGGCTCTCTATCTCTCTCCCTTCCTCTCTGTACAAAATCAATAAAATATATTTTTTAAAAATACTTTAAAAAAAAATTAAAACTCTGCCCATTAAACAATAACTCTTCATTCCCCCCCTTCTCAACCCAGGTAACCACCATCCTATTTTCTGTCTCTAGGATTTTGATTATTCAAGGAACTTCATGGAATCATCCATATTTGTTCATTTTGTGTTTGGCTTACTTTACTTACCATAATGTTCTCAAGTTTTACCCATGTTGTAGCATATGTCAAAATGTCCTTTCTCCGTAAGGCTGAATAATATTCTATTGTATGTACATACCACACTCTGCTTATTCATTCATTCATCGATGGACACTGGACTGCTTCCATATTTTAGTTATTCTGAATAATACTACTGTGAACATGAGTATAACAAATATCTGCTCAGACCCCACTTAAAATTCTTTAAAATCCCCTTTCCAGCAAGTAATAGAATTACTAGAGAGAAAATCACCAAAAATACATAAACTCTGAATAATACAATCCAAAGTGGAATAGTTGTGTCCGATGGTAAATCTACTTTTAATTTTTAGGAACCACCATCATGCTCTCCACAGTGGTTATACCAATTTACATTCCCACCAACAGTCCACAAGGTTCCAATTTCTTCACATCTTGCCAACAAATATTACTTTCTATTTTTTTAAGTAGCAGCCATGCTTACCTATGTATGTTTTTAAAATACTAAAATACACCACAGAAACTACATATTGGTATTTTTATGTCACCTTTGGCAAATATAAATTGTTTCATTTATTTTATTTTTAGGTAAATGATTTGTTGCATTATGAATCCAAAGGCATAGACAACAAAAGAAAAAAACAACACAATAGGACTTTATAAAATCTAAAATCTTCGTGCACCACTATCGACAGAATGAAAAGGTGACCTATGGAAGGGAAGAAAATGCTTTTGTTCCAAGTTTTGTTTTGTTTTTTCTAAGAATCTAAGCTTTTGCATTTAGGTCTTAGATCCACTTGGGTTGTGTGTATGGCAGAAGATGAGAGTCCAACTTCATTCTTTTGCATGAAGATACCCAGTTTTTGCCCTAGCCATTTGACTCAGTGGGTAGAGTATCCTGTGGACCGAAGGGTTTGAGTCTAGATAAGAGCACATATCTTGGTTTGGTTGCAGGCTCCTCCCCAGCCGGGAGCCTGGTCAGGGCTAGTGCAGAAGGCAACCAATAGATGTGTTTCTCTCACCTCTCACATCGATATTTCTCTCTGTCTTTCCTTCTTTCTTCCACTCTCTCTAAAAATCAATGGAAAAATATCCTCGGGTGAGGATTCAAAACAAAACAAAACAAAACAAAACAAAACAAAACAAAAAACCAACAATCTTCCCAGCTCCATTTGTTGAAAAGGCTGTCCTTCCCCCAGAGGTCTTGGCACCCTTATTAAAAACAATTTGACCATCTATGGATTTATTTCCGGACTCACGGTTCCATTGATCTGTATGTCTATTTTTACTCCAATATCACATTGGTTTGTTTATTGTAGGACTGTGATAATTTTTATTTTATTTATTTTATTATTTTTTTAAAATATATTGTATTGATTTTTTTAAGAGGAAGAGAGAGAGATAGATAGTTAGAAACATCGATGAGAGAGAATCATCGATCAGCTGCTTCCTGCACACCCCCCACTGGGGATGTGCACGCAACCAAGGTACATACCCCTGACCGGAATCAAACCTGGGACTCTTGAGTCCGCAGGCCGACGCTCTATCCACTGAGCCTAACCAGTCAGGGCTGTAACTATTATTTTTTATTTTATTTATTTACTTTTTTTAAATTAAATTATTATCTGTGTACATATTTTACCATTGCCCTGTAACTATTATTACACTTCCTTTGCCATAGAGGGAATTGAGGTTTAAAGAGATTACCCTGTTTCGCCATCGCCCACTACCGCAAAAGGACGGAGCTGGGTTTCACACTCCGCCTGTCCAGCTCCAAACTGTGTTTTTAACCATCCTACTAGCCATGCCCAACCGGCTGCTTCAGAATCTCAGATGAATATGAAAGGTTATTGGTTGCAATGTAGAGCTCAGATTTGTGATTTGCAAGAGCCTCGGGTGACTGCTCATGAGCAGAAGAAGGAGCGGTTTCGGCTGTATTTAGCCCTAGTCACATGAGGTTGAGAGAGCCTTCTATTTTAGCTCCGTGTCCGCCCGTTATAGAAGCCTGCGGCTCCCCGTGAGAGAGGAAACGCAGGCCCACTCACACACACACCTGGAGGAATTTCCCTTCTTGCTCTCCTGGACATGGGGCTCTCCAGCTCCTAAGAAGGGCCTCGGCTTTCGGGAAGCTTCTGGACCTGGTTTCGTGGGCAGCCGCCTCAGAACATCAAAGGTCTCTTGAACTTCGCCAGGGTTTCTGGGTCAGTTCACACACAAGAGAACTTTGTGAAAATGGATCCTCTTCACCTGAGGGTGTTCTGCTTCCAAATTACCGCCCTCCCAGAGGGGTTCTGCTGCCAGGGATGGAATGCCTCCTTCCCACCCGAGGATTGTGTCAGGGAGCGTCTGACAGAGTCTGCAAGCCTCTGCTCCTCCCTCTTCCTCCTTTGGCGATCACATCTGCAAACCCACAGAAAGAAAGCTCTATTTAGAAGTCTTTGGGGAGTGTTTTTAAACATCTTTTTAAAAGGTGTTTTTGTTCTCATTATGCTTTCGTGAGCAGACATAGTTGCCTAAGAGCCTCAGCTTGAAAGGGGGACCCATTCCAGCTACATCCCCTCCCCCACCCTACCCCCTGCTCCCCACCCCGCCAGATGCTGCAATTCAGACCTAGGATCTGGGTTGGCTGCTGAGCAGGTACTGAGGTGAATTAAGATACGGATCTTGCCGAAGCCGGTTTGGCTCAGTGGATAGAGTGTCGGCCTGCAGACTGGGGGGGTCCCGGGTTCGATTCCAATCAAGAGCATGTACCTTGGTTGCGGGCACATCCCCAGTGGGGGGCTGTGCAGGAGGCAGCTGATGGATGTTTCTCTCTCATTGACGTTTCTGATTCTCTATCCCTCTCCCTTCCTCTCTGTAAAAAAATCAATAAAATATATATATATTTTTAAACGATACGGATCTTGACTTTCAGGAGCGTTGACAGTAGGATCCAGAAACATGAGCAATTGGGCACATACACTCTAACGCAGGGCAGGGGGGTATCACAGGGAGCTGGAAACCCTGTGAAAAGGTCTCCCCACCTTTCCACACAGCATGACTGCCCTTTCACTTACTTCCAGAGCGCTCCTGACCCCTCCCCCACCCCGGCGTCGGCACCGCGCTAAGAACACCAGCTCCAGAGCTAGACAGCCTTATGGATAGTTTTTACTAAATATTATAATAGTTACTGATATTACTAAAATATCAAGCCCAGCTCTGGGCCAGTTACTGAATGCCTCGGGGTTAGTGTCCTCTTGGCCAAATGGAGGTAATACCGCTCTCTGCCTCTCTGGGTGGCTGTAGGCTAGGTGAAGTGGTGTGTTTTAAGGGCTCAGTGTACAGAGCGTGTAATAAGCGTTAGCCGTGACAGCGTGTGTGGTTTGTAAGTGAGAAGGCCGAGGTTTCACTGGTACCCACAGAAAGTCAGAGCTGGACGGCCGTCCCCTCCTCTAACGTTACAGAAGAACCTAAGGCTCAGACTTGCTCCCAGTCACACAGCCAGCCGGAGGCGGAGCAGGACGAGAACGCTGTCCCGGACCCAGCTTTGCCTCCTCCCTAGCTTCCTCATCCATCCAAGCGCTCCCAACCCCTTGCTTGCTGACTGTTTCCCTAGGAGCCTGCAAACTATTGTTAAAAAATCATTTATGACTGTTGTTAAAGATGGAAGGAAGAGCCGAGGCCGGTTTGGCTCAGTGGTAGAGCGTCGGTCTGCGGACTGAAAGGTCCCGGGTTCGATTCCGGTCAAGGGCATGTACATCAGTTGCGGGCACATCCCCGGTAGGGGGTGTGCAAGAGGCATCTGGTCGATGTTTCTCTCTCATCGACATTTCTAGCTCTCTATCTCTCTCCCTTCCTCTCTGTGAGAAATCAATAAAATATATTAAAAAAAAAAAAAAAAAAAAAAAAAGATGGAAGGAAGAGCCAAAACCCGTTTGGCTCAGTGGATAGAGTGTCTGCCTGCGGACTGAAAGGTCCCAGGTTCAATTCCACTCAAGGGCATGTACCTTGGTTGCGGGCACATCCCCAGTAGGGGGTGTGCAAGAGGCAGATGATTAATGATTCTCTCTCATCGATGTTTCTGACTTTCTATCCCTCTCTCCTCCTCTCTGTAAAAAAATTAACAAAATATATTTAAAAAATTAAAAAAGAAAAGGCCCAAGGCAGCCTGGGTAGAAATAGGGGAGGTAACGTACAGCACAGGGAATAGAGTTACTAATATCGACATGACTGTTTGGCGACAGATCATGGTGATCAATTGTAAAATACATAAATATCCAATCACTCGTTTGTACACCTGAAACAAATATATTACATGTCAACTATACTTTAATTAAAATAAATAAAATAATCTTTAAAAAATTCTTCAGCCTTAACCGGTTGTGCTCAGTGGACTCAAGGGTCGCAGGTTCAATTCCGGTCTAGGGCATGTACCTTGGTTGCAGGCACATCCCCAGTAGGGGGTGTGCAGGAGGGAGCTGATTGAGGTGTCTCGTCGATGTTTCTAACTCTCTATCCCTCTCCTTTTCTCTCTGTAAAAAATCAATAAAATGCATATTTTTAATTAAAAAATTATTCAAACCATGCAATAGTTCAGTCCGGAAAGGTTCCTGATTAACCTGTCCACAGCTCCTTGAGTCAGGAGTGCCTGGGTCAGGAGTGTGCAAGCAGCTGGGCACTTTGGCATCTGTCCAGAGAGGAAACTGTGGCCGCTGACCAATATCTCCCCACTCACCCCTACCCCCACCTCCACCCCGGGCCCCAGCCAGTCAGGCAGCAGGAAGTGCCCGCTGGACCCCTGATCTGGGGCCTTGGAGGTCAGCTCCTCTTTGTTTAGGGGCTGTTCTTCCGCCCCCGCCCCTGCCTTTGGGCTCATTTTGTCGTTTTGTCCCCAGCCCTCCCGGTCTTTCTCCGAATGTTGGGGTGTCGACAGGGCTCTCCCCTCCTTTCCCCCAGGCGGCTGTCACCCCCTTCGGCTGCCCTTTCAGCTTCCTCCTTCTCTGTGTCTTGCTGATCACTCCAACTCAGCGCCTGGCCCCTGGATGTGTCTCATGCCTTTTTTACTTTTCCATAGTCCCACGCACAGGTCTAGACTCATAAGCTGACAAATACCCACCAGCTAATTGACAGGTATGGCTATTTCAGAAAAGAAAAAAAACAGATTGAGAAGTGGGACTGTGACAAGCAAGGAAGACTCCCTGTAGGAGAGAGGCTCGGGTAAGCCTAGAAGCAGATAAGGTCAAAGGGATGAGGAGGAAGAGGGCGGCCTGGCGGAACCACAGGACGGAAGATGGGGAGGCAGAAACACGCGGGCAGGTTAGAACTCCAGACCTGAGCGGGAGGCCCTCCTACAGGTGTTTTTCCAATTTCAGTTTGTGGCCCGTCGGTGGGTGATAGGAATTATTTCTTTGGCTCCAAATAGCATTTTGTAAAGTGAAGTAGAACAGATTAGGAGCAGATCTACGCAGTAGGGATTATTGTTTGTTTCACCCAATTGATGTTGCAATCTTAAATCTCAAGCATATACGTATCTTAAGTATACTGGCTCATGCTATAAATGAATTTTTCGTGAATTGCAGTTTTTTTTTTTTAAGTGTGTGTGTGTTGGGGGGGGGTGGTTGTTTTTGTCATTTGTTTTTAAATCTCTTGTCAAACGCAGCCCGTTCACCTCCCAGCTGTGGAGACGGCTCACAGAGAGAGCTAGAGCAGAGCTGGAGACAGGACCAAGCCCTGGCCCCACGGCTCCTTCTCTACCCATCGTCCCACCTTCCTAAGCTGAGAGAGCAGATGGAACTCAGCTCTCACACACTGTGGCTCCTGTGATTTTTAGCATCCGAAGGACACTTCCTATTTGTTCTTTCAGCCAATGTCCTACCCTGGCTTGGCCATTTGTGCCAAGTACTTAGTCGTATGGAGTTAAAAACAAAAATGTAGGGTTTACTGTCTGACATTGGTGTCTCTTGGGTTAACTTTAATTTTTTTTGTGTCCAGATTGGGGATGTGAAAGAAAAAGTATCCTGACTTGTCAAAACAGTAAGGAAGACTTTTTCAACAGAGGGGAGAAAAGGAACTCAACTCCAAACACAGCAAAGACAGCCCGGGTGTACAACCAGGAGCAGGAGGAGGGGTCTGTGGGTGGGAAGTCACTGAGAAGACACCTCAAGGGCAGGAGGAGTGTGGCTAAAAACCAGCCAGGGACTTAGAGGTGGAGAGTGGAGAATGAGGACTTCACCAGATGGTATCAGAGGTGGAGGGGAGGACTTAGATTCTGTGCTAAGACTGAGCTGGGCAGGTCTAAGACAGAACAGAGGCCAAGGTTAAGGCCTAATTGTGTAGTTGGGGAGAGTCTCTGTCAGTGACAGCATCTACTGCTGTCTTATATATCTAGTGTTTACACTTCTCCCTGATGTTTATATGGTACTTTCAAAAAATTTTTTTTTGCATTTAAATGCCAGCTAGTAGCCTGTTCATCATGGCTCAGTGGTTGAGCATCAACCTATGATCCAGGAGGTCATGGTTCGATTCTGGTCAGGGCACAGGCCCGGATTGTGAGCTCGATCCCTAGTGTGGGGCGTGCAGGAGGCAGCCCATCAATGATTCTCTCTCATCATTGATGTTTCCATCTCTCTCTCCCTCTCTGAAATCAATTAATATATATATATATATATATATATATATATATATATATTCTTAAAAAGTGCTAGCTAATATTAACACAAGGGAAAACAGAGGTTCAAGGATATTCAGTGACTTGACCAAGGTCACACAGCAACTCAGGGGCAGACCCAGAACAGAGGGCCGGGTCCGCCTGGCTTCAGAGCACAGACGCCTCACCGCTGTGCTGTGCTGCTCCTCGTGGCCAGAACCCAGCTTGAACACCCCAATCCCACCTCCTGGGACTGCACTGCCCGGTTGGAGCCTGGATGTTACCTGTCTCTGCTTGCATTACTGTCTGAGCCCATCGGTGAGCGCCAAGGCTATTATTAAGCCCTCTTGGGGCCCTGAGCCCTCAGCCCCTGTCCACGCTGTTATTTATAGAGTTGCCTGTTTGCCGCTGGCGCTGGGCTGGGACACCAGGGCAAAGACCAGGTCGAAACACTCACGTGCTTGGCCCGGGCACCAGAGCCCAAAGCTTGTCTCCAAAGTCAGATTCCGTTGGCTGACCTTCTAAGTCATCTCTGCCACTCTGCCCCACGGCCCCCGTGGGCATGTGGGGGCTAAAAATAAATGAATAATAAATAAATCAACCCTCTCCTCCCACTCTGTAGGCATTCTCGCTGAGCTAATAACCAAATCAACAGAGACAAATGGGAGAAAATCAAATGTTAACACGTGGGCACGGGGAATGCACACAAGCAGGAACATTTCAAAGGCAGCGAGGTAAAAGTGGGGATAGATTGGTAGATGGTTATCCTTTGTGACAAAGGATAAAGGGGGGCTAGAGGTCTGAGACGTCAGAGAAAGCAGGCGATTCACAGGTCGTTGAGGAAGAGGGGAATGCATGTTGCCAGTGGAAATAGGATTCTCCCACAGAGTCAGGAGAACAGCATTTCGGGGACCACCCCCGTAGGAGGATGAGGCGTAGCGGTCAGAGTTATTGGAGCAAAAACAAAGGACTCCCACAGGTGCCCGAGGTCTCCGCCTCTGGGCCACAGCCCGCACCTGACCTCACCGTGCCCAGAAGATGGCCAGGGCGCGAGGGGCGGAGCTGTGAGCGGGCCTTGGCAGGGCCTCTGCAGCTTCGGGAATCAGTTCAGTCTCAGTCCCCGTCGTCCCCGTCTGGCTGGCCTAGTCTCTGTTCCAGCTGTCCTGCTGCACCCAGGCCCTGCGGGAGGAGAGGGTAATGGAGGACGCCACTGGGGTCAGGAGTCACGGGCCAGCCCAGATATGGCTCCAACGTTTGTTACGCTTTGATTACTTTATCTTGATTTATTCTGCTTTGGTGTACAAGATAACCAATCTCTTTCCTGGTTTTTTTTGGGCTTGTGCTGGGTCCTCCCCGCTAACCAGTTCCGGGGTTTCATGTCCTTATCCAATCCTAACCTTTTCCTAGGTTTGACTCCTCTCTTTATGTTGCCATTTTAGCTTCTCCTGCGTTGTGGAAGGCTGACTAGGCCCTGAGGAGGTTGGAAAGTGGATCTGCCCTGGTGGTGATGGCGGGAGGGGGGAGGTTCCCTTTGGGAAGAATGTAGCTGTCCCTTGGGGTGTCTGAACTGTAACTTCCAGCCTTACTCAGGGTTAGGCTTAGCCAGCTTTGTTCCCTTCTCTTTTGATGACATCTCACTAGCTGACGGCCTACTGTAGCAGATTCATTGATGTAATGCATTTCTTTTATCCCCTTTTCTCCCAAACTACCCTCCCACAGGTAACCCCTCTTGGGCACCTCTTGGGTCACTAAGTATCATTGACAAATATGCTGCTGTATTGTTTTGTGTTTGGTGTTTTTTAATTGACAAAAACAGTAGTGAGCTAAGTACAAATTGGTAGTTACAAAATAGTCACAGGGGTGTACAGCACAGCATAGGAAATACAGTCGATGCTAGAGGCTCAGTGCCTGAATGCCTGCACTGGTGGGGTCCAGCTGGCCCCAATTGGCCAATCCTGTCAGGCCTGTTGGTGGGGAGGGAGGAGCAGATAGCGGGAGGTTGGCCCGAAAGCCTGGCCCCAATGGGCCCAATTAGGGCCGGGCTGGCTGGGGGACGGGGCTGTGGGCAATTGGCCAATGGGCCTCACCCCCAATGTGGGGGTGGGGGCGCATATTGAGGGTGGGGTTGGCCCCGCCCCTGATTGGTGGGGGGTCCAATCAGGAGCAGAGCTGGCTGAGAGGAGGGGCTGCAGGCCATTAGGGGTGGTAGGGGCTGATGGGGATGGGGAGGCAATCAGGGGCAGGGCTGGCCCTGGGGAGGGCTGGCCCTGGGTTGGCTGGCTGCCCCACCCTGGATCAGGGTGGGAAAAGCTGATCAGGGATGGGAATGACTGGGGGAGGGGCTCCAGGAGGTTGGCTAGCTGACCCTACCCCCTGATTGGGCTGGTTTGCTGGTCACAGTGGGCATCATAGCGACTTGTCATTCTGGTCATTAAGGTGTTACCATCACTGGCTTTTTATATAAATAGATTTTGATAACCGTGTATGGTGCCAGGTGGGCACAAAAAATATGAAGGTGGGGGACACTTTGTAAAGTATATGATCGTCTAACCACTATGCTGTTCACCTGAAACCAATACAAAATAATACTGAAAGTAAACTGTAATTGAAAATTAATTTAAGCCGAAACCAACCGGTTTGGCTCAGTGGATAGAGCATCCGCCTGCAGACTGAAAGGTCCCAGGTTCGATTCCAGTCAAGGGCATGTACCTTGGTTACAGGCACATCCCCAGTAGGGGGTGTGCAGGAGGCAACTGATCGATGTTTCTCTCTCATTGATGTTTCTGACTCACTATCCCTCTCCCTTTCTCTCTGTAAATAATAATAATAATAATAATAATAATAATAATAATTTAAAATAAAATAAAATGTAGTTCATGCTATGTTAAAAAAATTCTATCTTGACAAAAAAAAGTAGTGTTCTATACTTTTTATTCTTCTCTTTTTTTAAAGTTGGCACACACATGGACATTGTTTCCTCTGTTTGCTTTTATAATAATTAAAATAGAGGTCTAACAAATAGCAAAGGCCGGGTTGGGCGGGTTTCAAGGATAGCTGTGAGTGAAGTCACATGCTTTCTTCTTTTGAAATACAAAGGCGCACGGCCAGTGCAGCTCAGTGGTTGAGCTCAACCTTTGAACCAGAGGCATGGTTCAATTCTTAGTCAGGGCACATGCCCAGGTTGCGTGCTTGATCCTCAGTGTTGGCATGCAGGAAGAAGGTGATCAGGGATTCTCTCATTGTTTTTCTCTCTCTCCCTTCCTCACTAAAATTATATATATATATATATATATATATATATATATATATATTAAGGCATTCTTTGGAAAGGGAAGAATAAGTACCCTCCTTGGGGAGAAGTTTCCAGACATCTTACCAGGGAGGGGCAGGAGAGGGAGAGGCTGGGGCAACACGGAAATGCCAGAATCCGCAGGGTCCTTAGGCAAAGGTTGCAAACTGGAGGCCCGTCGGACAGATCCAGCCTGCGGACACGGGCTGTTTGTTCCTCTTAGTGTTTGATTAAAACATCGAGTCCAGGTTTTTGGCTTCTGAAAAATCACGTGATTTCGCAGCTTGAGCCCATTTCCACCAGGAACCAGAGGCAGAGCTGAGAGACACTGCCTCCTGTAGGCAGGCCCCAGGCTCTGCAACTGGCCACAGGCCTGCACTCTCTGATGTTAAACACAGGCCTTTTCCTGTCCCCACACAGCTGTTTGCAGTTCTTGCCTCAAATTTAAGGTGACCAGGCGTCCCTTAAGAAGCTGAGGGACCCCCGCCTCCAGGGCATGAATTTTCATGGACCAGGCCTCTAGTTATCCTATATCCTTGGAGGACATTTCCTTTTCCTGATCCCAGGTTAATTCAAGTGCCAGTATCCACAGCAGAAACGGAATCACCTCCAGGGGTGAGGCGGCCCAGATATTCCAAAGGCTGCTTTTGGGGGGTGGGGGTGAAGCGGGTGTTGGGTGTTGATAGGACAGACCAGGAATGTTCCTCCTTCAGTCAGCCCCTACCTATGGCCTTGCTTTTGGTCGGGCACTGAGTAGATGCAGCCAGTAGGTGGCAATGTCTCACAGTACAAGGGCTGGTGAGACAGGCTGATGGGGGGAGGTGGTGTCAGACTGAGAGACCAGCTCCTGGACCCTCCCCTATAGATGCACCTCACCCTCCCAGGGCAAAGGAGACAGCAGACTGACTTCCTGTGAGGGCCCCACGAGACAGCCCGGGGTACCCAGGGCACTTGGAGAGCCTGGAAGGGCCCTTACCCATCACCTTGTCCGGCGCTGCCCCCGGTGTGTCCAGGGACTGACAGCATCACCTGGGAGTGAGTTACAATGCAGATTCTTGGTCCCCGCCCCAGAATGCTCTAGTCAAACCTTAGGGGTGGGGCGCAGCAGTCTGGGTTAGCAAGCCCTACGGGAGCTGCTGGTGCATTCGGAAGTTATAAAAGCGCTTAGCATCTCCAACTTCCTCATTTTAGGAATGGGGAAACTGAAGCCACAGGGAGGATGTGGCCACGTCACCCAGCCGGCCAGCGGCAGCGACCACACTGGAACCCAGACTCCCAGCGTTCTCTCCACCTTGACCTTGAAGGGGCTTCTCTCTTGTCTTCATCCCTCCACCCATTCATCCATGCGTCCAGCTGGTCATTGCACACTTGCGGCTGCAGAGGAGGGCCAGGGTCCGGGGTTCAGGGTCATCGAAGCACATGCTGGTTCTGTGCCAGCTCACCCCTGGGGCTCCCCAATCCCAGGGCATCCAGTGGCCCCTTCCCGTTCCCAGCTACTTCCTGTCTCGTTTCCTTTTTCTGGCATCCCAGGCTCTCTGTCCCACTCCTTACTGTCCATCACTTGCTCTGGGAGAAGGCACTGTGCCCTCTCCCGAGGGGACTAATGACCAAATGCAAGTCCCCTCCCCAGAGTGGGGTTCGCTCTGAAGGGGCCTGGGCAGGTCTAGATCTGCTTTTCAACCTGGGCACCATCCTCGTTTCACCTGTGAGCTGAGCACTGTAGAACGTTGGCAGCATCCTTGGCCTCTACCCCCTGGATGTCCGCAGAATCCCCTCCGAGTTACGACACCTTCGGACATTGCCAAATGTCCACTCTGGCCAGGGTTGCCAGTTAAATATAAAATGCCCAGGTAAATTTCAAGTTCAGATAAGCAACAAATAGTTTTGTTTTGTTTTTAGTATAGGTACGTTCAACCTTTGTACTTGCTATATCTGGAAACTTACCACAAGGACAAAACTCTCCCTTCTTGAAAACCACGGGCCCAGACCCATCTTTCGGGGCCCGGGTGTGGGGAAGTAGGTGAAAAGATCCAGTGAGCTAATCAGAGGCCATTAGCCTAGGAGGGCAGGAACTTTATCAGACTCATCTTCCATCCCCAGAAAAACGTAGGTTCTCATCAAATATTCTGTCTGATAACACGTGCGGAAACACTTTGAACTGTGTCAGGCACAATATCTGCGTGTTTACCCAGGACTAGGCCTTAGGGGCACACACGTGGAGCTCGTGGCCTAGCAAATATAAACTGAAAATGGCGTTCGGATAGATCCACATCGCATTTTTTAAAATTATGTCCTTTTAAAAATTTTTAGCAATTGATTGGAGACAGAGAGTGATCCATTTGTTGTCTCACTTGCTCGGGCATTCATTGGTTGACTCTTGTATGGGCCCTGACCAGGAATCAAACCCGAAACCTTGGTTTATGGGGACGATGCACTAACCAACTGAGCTACCCAGCCTGAGTCGTAGCATTTATTAAAGATCTGACTTTGTGGTTAGCATTTTTAAGTTGGAAGCCATGACATAAAGTCAGGGTTCCTAGTATTTCACGAAAAGGTGGCACATCTTCCAAGTGCTTGGGACAGCTGCCAGCTGGGCCCACACTCCCGGTGGCCAGATGTGGCTGGAGCTGAGAGATGCCGGCCCCCTTTGGCTGGGGCACGCGCTCCCCCAGTCCCCACCACTCCCTATGGCCTGGTACCAGCACCCTCCACCCATTGATGGGATCAGCCTGGCACCGGAAAGCAACTGGCCTGGTGGGGAAGAGGCATTGGGATAGAATGTCCTTCCAGGTGACCTACGTAAGGCTGGTACATTATCCCCCTTTTACAGGGAAAGAAACGAAGGCTGAGGGAGCTTGAGTGAATTGCTCAAGGGCATAGACTAGATCGGAGCTCAAGACCCTTGACTCGCAGGCCTATGCCCAAGCCCCGCCCCCAGAGTTCCTCCTGAGAAACAGCTCAACTGCAGGGGCAAGAAGCGTGTGGCATTGGGGACCCGGAGGGGAAGTGGTGACAGGGACGGAAGGCCAGACCTCCCACACTCACTCGTCTGTGATGTGAGAAAGAGCAAACGCAAGAGAAAGCTGGTGTGGTGGGCAGCAGCTGGCAGGAGCTCTGACTGGGACCCAGGGCCAGGTCTCAGACACAAAACCACCAGGATTTCTCGCCTCCCAGCAGGGCCCCGGGGCTCAGCCACAAAAACTGTGAGTAGCTTTCTGGTTGTTTTATTTTGGGCCTCTTCCTCGTTCCAGAAAACCTGGGTTGTTACCTTACCCCTTCCCTCCTGGGAGATAGGAAACCGGTGGGCCTGCCTGGGGTGGGGCGTTGATGTCATAGGAGGACTCCTGGGGTCTTTAAGGACCAGTCACGGAAGACTTAGCGGGGGGAGCGGGGATGTGGTCCTCGCCCTTGGACCTGCCCAAAATCCTGTCCACCCCGGTCAGGATAGAAGGTGATCATCACCAACACGCAGATGGCCTTACTGTGTGCCAGGCCCTGCTCTGAGGGCCTCCCATAGTTTGATGTATGAGTCCTCACCACAGCGCCATATACAAGCACTGGCCTTATTCCCCGCTTTACGGCAGGCTGCTAAGCAACCGGACCAAAGGCACGCGGGCATGGAGTGCGAGTGCTGAGCGTGGACGTAGGCACTGTGACTCCACCGCCCGCTCTCGAAACACCCAACACTCCTGTGTCACGGGGTGCAGGCCGACCAGCAGATGGTGGACCAGGAAAGAACCCCAAAAGCTGAGAGCCAGAGGAGCACTTAGAGGTCATCAAGTGCCCTCATTTTACAGAAGGAGAAACTGAGGCACAGGAAGACTTGCCTAGGGCAGTTCCGAAATGCAGTGTAGCCTAGAGCACACTAGATCCAGGAGACCAGGGCCTCCATTCTTGGAGGCTCCACTCAGCAGGCCAGGGGCGTCTATGAGTGTGCCCTGGGGCAGTGCCCGGTGAGAACCCTGGCGCTGTCTCTGTGACTCAGTGGCCTCAGGTAAACCGCTCACTGGTTTCCCAATCAGCTTCCTCGTCTGAGAAACTCTTCCCGAGACCCTCACCCATAGTCATGTGTCATAGACCGTGACCTCTGGCCCCTTCCCAGCCTGGGCGTCTCTCCTCACTCCACGATGCTGGTGCCGGGATGGGGACTTGTGCTGGGCTCTATACCCCCACCTTGTGACCCCCTGGAGGTGGCCCCCTAACCGTCGCTGGGCTCCTGGCATCAATTTCTGCCCACGAAGCATGTCCTTTACCCTTCGGCCGGTTCAGGGTGTTAAGGACGGCAAACTGGCAGCCCGGCTCAGTGGAGCAGAGCCCTCCAGCGCCAGTCTCTTCTCTTCCTTCCTCCTCTTATTGCACTTATTCATCTTACCGCCTGCTCTCAGATGTGCATAAATGTTCTTCTATTCATTCTCATCTCAGCACATTCAATAGAACTCGGAGCCCTCATCCTGCTGAGCTGGCCGGTACTTAAATTTCAGCGTGTACTGAGCTTCCCTCACCCCTTCCAGCACCAAACCTTGACTCTGAGGGTCACAAACAGCATGGTATGTGGGAGGCCCCCTGCTCTTGATGCCACTCTGGCTCCTCCTAGGATGGATGCCCATTGTTCAAAGGACTGGGTCTCCTCAGGTCCAACCCTGTCCATTTCCCTGGCATGCCTGGAGTCTGGATTCTTTGTCAAACTCAAAGGTTCAACCTCCTTAGGATCAGCCTCCATGGTGTGCCACCTGGCAACTTCACTTCCCCAAGGCAGTTCTGACTCTTTCTCCTTATTTAATACTAGAGGCTGGGTGCACAAAATTCGTGCACTCAGCACAGGGGGGAGGGGCGCACGCGATGCGCAGAGAAGGAGGTCCCTCAGCCTGGCCTGTACCCTCTGGCAGTCTGGGGGCCCTCAGGGGATGTCCAACTGAGGCATCAGACATCCTTAGCGCTGCTGCGGAGGCAGGAGTGGCTCCCATCACTGCTGCTGCACTCGCCAGCTGTGAGCCCAGCTCCTACATTGAGCATCTGCCTCCTGGTGGTCAGTGCATGTCATAGCATCTGGTTGTTCTGCTGCTCGGTCAATTTGCATATAGCCTTTTATTATATAGGATGTGGCCTCTTGGGCAAATTACTCACCTCCCTGAACTTCTGTGTCCTCATCTTAGGGAGAGGGCCACCATTTCCCCAAGGGACTTCCAGGGAGCAGAGCCCAGATCCCCAACACTTGAGGGACCATGACCTCTGGCCCCTTCCCAATCTGGGCCACCTCTCTTCTCTCCCTGGCTTTGGGTCACAGATACAGGCTCTTTGCTCCCCACCCACCTGGGACAGCAGCTTAACCTTTTTGCTGAGCCAGGTTTCACAGGATGGGGAGAAAGGTTATCTTCGAATGGCTTCTGCTTTCTTCAAAAAGTCCCTGGGCTGGGAGGCACAAAGGGTGCTCTTTGTGGGGGGCAGGCAGCCCTACGTTACTGAGAAGGAAAACCAAGCCTCAAAGGTGAAGGTGATTCGCTCAAGGTCACATGACCAAGTAACAGTGCAGCCAGTGTAACAGTGAAGTCCAGCCCTGTGGGCTTCAAAACGTGTGCTCTCTACCCTCTCATCCTGTGGAGGACCTAAGTCCCCGCACCAGGTCGGTAGGTGACCTTGGGTGAGTCACATCACCTTTCTTTTTTTTATGTTTTTTTTTTTTAAATATATTTTATTGATTTTTTTACAGAGAGTAAGGGAGAGAGATAGAGAGCCAGAAACGTCGATGAGAGAAACATCAACCAGCCGCCTCCTGCACACCTCCCACTGGGGATGTGCCCGCAACCAACGTACATGCCCCTGACCGGAATCGAACCCGGGTCCTTTCAGTCCGCAGACCAACGCTCTACCACTGAGCCAAACCGGCTTCCGCCTCATCACCTTTCTGAAACTCAGTTTCTCCAACTCTAAAAAGGAAGCTATAACAGCTTACCAACCTCCCTCAAAGGGGCGCTTCTGTGTTCTCTTAAGTTGGCATTTATGGGGCTTTCACCTCAGGCTAGACCTCTGTTAGCCCTGAGAGTTACCTCGTTCCATCCTCACAACAGCCTCCGAGAGAGGTACTGTCACCACCCCCAGCTGAGAGGTGAGAAACTGACACTCCGCTTTACGGCCTTCGAAAGATCACACAGCTCAGACCCAGGTCCAGAACCAGCTCCAGCATAAGAATCCAATAGGAGAGCAGGTGTGGGAAGCACCTGGAAAGCACTAAGGCGTGATGCAGGCTTGAGAAGTGGTCAGCCCTCCACCAACAGAACTCAGGGAAGGATAAAACCACCCCTTCTCCCCTCCACGTCCTGGGGAGAGGACGCATCCACAGATCACAAGGTTGTCCTGCCCGGCCCATGCCACAGGAAAGAAGACCCCAGATGCCAAGGAAGGACAATGGCAGACAGGGTGGACCAATGGGTAGAACAGGCGGGGAGAGCCCCCGGGTGGGGTCGGGGGAGGCTGCTGGATCCCATCCGAATGGGGAGGTTTTGGTGAGACCTCGGGGCAGAAGTAGGTGGGGTTGGGCGTCCTGTGGGTTTGGCTGTTTCTCTCCTCCCTGGCCTGCTCCCACCCCTACAGGGGAGCCCCCGATCCACTGCTCACACAGCAAGTCAGAGGCAGCCCTCCCTCCACAGCCTCCCACCCACCGCTCCCTGGGGGCTGGGGCCGCCCCCGAGTTCCTCTTTGAGAACCACAGCTGCGTTCACGGTGTTGCCTCCGCCAGAATTCAGCGAGCCCCTCTTCTGTGTGTCTCATGGATCTGCTGTGGTCCTGGGGAGTCTGGCGGAGCCGGACGCAGGGACGGGCGGCTGCTGGGAACCAGGGGAAGCAAGATGCTTCTCTAGTCCTCACACTAGATGCTTCTCTAGTCCTCTAGGCCGGTCTTAATAACACTCACCTGACAGACGAGGCCACCGAGGCTCAGACACAGCAGGTAAAATGACAGAGACAAGAGTCAGGTCCAGGGCTGTCTTTCCCCAGCTTTTCCCAACAGGAAGGGAGGTCTTCTAGGAGGTTCACATGATCATCACATGACGATCATGGCGCCTGTTGGCATTTATTTAATCCTATCTAATAAAGAGGGAATATGCTAATTGACCCTTACGCCATCTCAAAGATGATGGTGCTCACAGCCAATAAGGAGGGGATATGCTAATTGACTGCCCCACCCTCAAAGATGGCAGCATCCACAGCCAGTAAGGAGGAAATATGCTAATTGACTGCCCTGCTCTCAAAGGTGGCGGCACCCACAGCCAATAAGGAGGGAATATGCTAATTGACTGTCCCACCCTCAAAGATGGTAGCACCCACAGCCACTAAGGAGGAAATATGCTAATTGACTACCCCACCCTCAAACATTGTGGCACCCACAGCCACAAGATAGCAGCACTCAGTCCCCTCAGCCCTGCCAGGGCGCCTCCCTCTAGAGTCCCCCAATCTCCTCAGCCCCTAGCCACCCAGGGCCAGCCCAAGGTGCAGGCAAGCCTCAGATGGTGGCTGCCCAGCAGCCCAGGGCAGCCAAAGGCTCAGGTAACCAAGGCCGGCCGAGGCTTGCACTACCAGCAGTGGCAGCAGCAGAGGGGTGATGGGGCGTCGCCTTTCCCTATTGCCAGGTCACCTCCCACCCCTGAGGGTTCCCGGACTGTGAGAAGGGGCAGGCCGGGCTGAGGAACGCCCCCCACTCCAGTGCATGAATTTTCACGCACCAGGCCTCTAGTTAGTAAATAATTACTATTTAAAAGATTTTTTTTTCCCCCAGTGTGAGAGCTTCTTAGGATAAATGGATGAAGCAGAAGTTAGGGTGTTACTCTAAGTGAAACAAGTCAGACAGAGAAAGAGAAGTACCATATGATTTCGCTTATATGTGGAATCTCAAAAAATAAAACAAAAGAGAAACAAAGCCATATCGATATAGAAAACAAGTTGAAGGTTGTCAAAGGGGAAGGGGCCGAGGGATGGGTGAAATAAATATGTATTTATGTTAAGGAGGAAACTGTATACCTATTAAACACTAGTGTGTATTGTGGTGAGCTATGCATGCCCATCTAAGGTCAGCAATACATTAACCTTTACTTATTGAGCACCTGCTGTGTACACAGGCAGCCGGGTACGCTCTGAGGGCATGAAGATGACAAGACAAGGCCCCATCTGGGAAGGAGAAAAAACAAACGAACCCACAAAAGCAGCAGTTAGTGGTGATCAAACCAATGATGATCTCATGACTTCCCCCCCTGGAGTGGCTTTGGCTGATGTACGGTCTTATCCTTAATCTTCTATTGTTTAGTTTATACCCTTAATGAGCCAATGATTAAAGACAGGAAGCCAAAAGGAACTCTGCCATCCACTCCATTTACTCCCTACAGCAGCCCTGGGTGGAGACACTGTCATTATTCCCATTTTACAGATGAGAACACTGAGGCTCAGGGAGGTGAGTCACTGGCCCAAGAGGCCACAGATTACATGAGGGGCCAGAGTCAGAACGCACAACGGTGACGCAGAGCCGCCTCTCAAACCTGTCCATGCATTTGCTCCTGCTGATCCTTCCCTGTCGCCCGCCTCTCTTCACAGAATCAGGAGAGAGAAATCCAGGTCACCTTGCACATTGGGGGGGCTCAGTGCTGCTGGGTCTGATACCAAACCCCAGGCTGGAAAGGATCACATGCTTTCTTCTTCTTCACGGCTCCAGGGCCCCCCAAACAGACCCATAGACTCACGTGAATTCATTCTTCTTTTGGGGGTTCAGGGAGGAGCATGAGGATCAGGTCCCCAGAGGTCAGGCCCTGCTCTGGCCTCTCCTCACCTCTCTCGGCCCGAGTGCCCGCGCCAGGTTTAACTTACTAACCACCTCTGTCCAGTCGTCCCTCTGACGCTCTGGCCACTTGGTCTTGGTGGCCAAAGCCCTGTGAGTCAGCCTGTGCGCTGGTCCCCGTTTCCTCCGGTACAAGGTGGGGGTGACACCAGTCCCCTTGCTGGCGTGGCATGAAGAATACATGACTTAGCCGAAACCGGTTTGGCTCAGTGGTAGAGCGTCGGTCTGCGGACTGAAAGGTCCCAGGTTCGATTCCGGTACGTTGGTTGCTGGCACATTCCCGGTGGGGGGGGTGTGCCGGAGGCAGCTGGTCTCTATCTTTCTCCCTTCCTCCCTGTAAAAAATCAATAAAATATATTAAAAAAAAAAAAAAAAAAAAGAATACATGACAACGTATAAAGTGTGTAGAACGGTGCTGGTTGCGTTATGTGAGAAGGACTCATTCGATGTTGCGTGCTACTATTATCAGCAGCCCCAGTGTGTTGCAAGAGCGGGGCCTCCGAAGCTCTTCCCATCATCACCGCCCCATCACCCCCACCTCTGCCCTGCGAACAAGCTGAATTCAACCTCCACCCCCACCTCTCCACCCCTACCCCCACCCCCACCCCCACTGCTGCAACCCCAGAAACAGCCAGGACCAGAAGTACAGCAGGAACCCCATGCTTTGGGATCTGGCCAAGCCAGGAAGAGATAGACCAGCCTGGAGGAAAACCTCAAGTGATTCAGAATGTCCACCATGAGATTAGCCCCTCCTGCTCTCTGCTGTCCAGAGAAGCCACCGGGAAGAGTCCTTGTCATCCCCAGGCCTCTCCGTCCCCTGGTTATGGTGCCCACAGAGAGCGGGCTGAGGGCAGAAGAGGTGCCCACTACCTCCAGGTGTAATTTTAACAACTTTAACAATGTTCCCCAAGCCCCGACCCCCGCACCACCACACACACACACTCTCTCTCTCTCTCTTTCTCTCTCTCCCTCTCTCTCTCTCCCCCTCTCTCTTTCTCTCACACACACTCACACCTCCCAATGACTAACAACCAAGTTTCCAGCAGTAGCAAGTACCCCCATGGTGAGGGAGATTTAGACACTGTTATCAGCCATTTATATATAATAAGACTCAGTTTCCTGCCTTAACCAGTTTGGCTCAATGGATAGAGCATCGGCCTGTGGACTGAAGGGTCCCAGGTTTGATTCCAGTCAAGGGCATGTACTGTGGTTGCGGGCACATCCCCAATAGGGAGTGTGTAGGAGGCAGCTGATCGAAGTTTCTCTCTCATCATTGTTTCTAACTCTTTCTCCCTCTCCCTTCCTCTCCGAAAAAAAAAAAAAAAAAAAAAAAAAAAACAACAAACCAAACAATAAAAATAAAAAAAAGACTCAGTTTTCAAAATTTTCTGTAGTAGGTTTTCTTGGTAAGAAGGGCATAGGCCTTTTTGTTTCTATTACAAAAATAGAAACAGCCAGTTTGGCTCAGTGGATAGAGCATCAGCCTGCGGACTGAAGGGTCCCAGGTTTGATTCCAGGCAAGGGCATGTACCTTGGTTTCGGGCAATCCCCAGTGGGGGGGTATATAAGAGGTAGCTGATAGATGTTTCTCTCTCATTGATGTTTCTCTCTATCTCTCTCTCTTCCTCTCGGTAAAAAAAATTGATAAAATGTCGTGTGTGTTTTTTTAAATAGAAACAAAGGGCAGAGAATCAGAGTGATGTGCCCTCTGTCCAGCTGTCCCTATGACACTCCAGAATCAAGGGAGTGATTCTGGGACCTGGTGAAGCAGGAAATAAGGAAACCTGTGCTGCTTATAATATTCCAAGAGGTCCCCCAGAAAGGATAGAGGTCCCCCAGAAAGGATAGAGGTCCCCCAGAAGAGCCACCGGGAGCGGGAGAAATGATGATTATGTCCTGGGCCTGGGCCCTGCCGTTTCGTATGACCTTGGACAGGCCCCTCGGCTCCGCTGCTCCTGTCTCCCTATCTAATACAGAGCGGATGGTAATAGCACCGCCATGGTGGCTTGTTGTGAGGATTGGCTGAGTTTACATGCAAAGCATGGCGAGCCGTTATTACTCAGGCACCTTCCCCGCCCGGACCCCACTCTCCCCGAATTTATGGAGTTCCCAAGGCCTCCTGCCACAGACCCTCTGAGAGGCCCTTTGGAAACGCACACTAAGCCAGGCACGCCCTTCCTGCTGCTGTGCTTCCATCCAGCCATCTTTCCCCCATACAAAGCTCAGTGGTGTCCACTTTGAAAATCTTGGACGGGGTAACTGTCCCTGAGGATTTTAACCATACCAGGAAGAATTCCTGCCACCAATTCATTCCACGCAGGCTGGTGGGCTTAGCACTGACCAAGCAGGACACATGCATTTTTAAAAAATACGTTTTTATTAAATTTTTTTTAGAGAGAGAGGAAGGGATAGAGAGACAGAAACAGAAACATTGATAGGCTGCCTCCTGCTCGCACTCCTCTGGGTATCAAGCCCTGACCAGGGATCAAACTGATGACCTCTTGGTTCACGAATTGACGCTCAACCACTGAGCCACACTGGTCAGACAATTTCCCTCTTATACTTTATTTTATTATTGTTTTCCAATAAAGCTTCCTCCTTCTGAAAACCCTGGAGCAGCACTGTGTGTTTTTTTTTTTTTGGGGGGGGGGGTTGTGGGTGTTTTTTTAAGTGATTTTTTTTACAGAGAAGAAGGGAGAGAGTAGAGAGAAACATCGATCAGCTGCCTCCTGCACACTCCCCACTAGGCATGAGCCCACAACCAAGGTTCATGCCCTTGACCGGAATCAAACCTGGGACCCCTGAGTCTGCAAGCTGACGCTCTATCCACTGAGCCATACCAGTTACTTTTACCACAAAGACATGCACACCAAGCTGAGTGCAGAAACAGAAATGAAAATCCAGTTGCCAGACAATTAAGAGATTTGCCACAAAACAGTTATTTTCATTAAACGTGTTATTCTGATGAACATGTATCAGGTATATTAAGTATATTTTTAGCTTGTGAGTTTTATTTTCTAAGACAGTAATAACTGATGCGTGTAACCCACATCAGCGAGAGCTCTGTAGAGTCTGCATCGCTATTCGGAGTAAAGAGGTGCTGAGAGCACAAAGCTGGGGAGCTGCTGCGGGCTTTGCTGAGCAGCTCCAGGCCAGCTCTTATGCAGCCTGACAGCACCTCCCGCCCCCCATCCCCGCCCCTGTACCCCCCACCCCCACCCCCACCCCGCCCCGTGTGGTTACTTGCACAACTTCCAGGTTGGAAGGAAGCACCAAAACCCCCTCCTGCTGCAGATGGGCACACCGAGAAGGGGACTGTCTTGTCTGAGGTTCCCCAGCAGTCAGTTCCTCCCAAAACTGGAACTGGAAGCCACGCTCCTGCCTCCTGGGCCCAAGGCTCCTGTGACTGCAGACCGGCAGGTGGGGACCTCCGGACCCCCCTGGCTGACCATCCATCAGGCTCAGCTTCCTGTTCGCCAAAATCCCACATGGAGATGGAATCTCTTCCCTCTGCTCTGCCAACACCCTCCTCCCTCCTGCTGCTCACCTCCCTCTGTGACCCTCACCCCCACTCTCCTCCGCCAGCCCCACGCACAACATGGAGGACTTGTCATCCTCATTCTTCGCCAACTAGCAGAGAAGTTGGGGAAGTGAGGCGAAAGGTATGCTATGTACACGTAGTACGTATGACATATACATATGATCTGCCATCGGTGGAGGGCTGGTTGTGGGCCTGGTACTGTGCTAAGCATGACGCTACCCCATTCATCCTTCCGCCTCACCACCACTGAGGAGACAGTTACTATTCGTTATTCCCATTTTACAGACGAGGAAACAGAGGCAAAGAAGCGAGTGACTTTACCCGAGGGCACAAAGCCAGCCGTCGGCTGAGCTCCAACTGGACATCAGGACTGTCTGGCTCCTAAGCCCACCAGCCTGACGGGTAAGTCCTTGGGGGAGAGGAGATTAGGACTCCACCAGGCTGGTGGGGGCAGAACTAACCCTAGACCAGCTAGTAGTAGTCATGGAGGTGTTAGTGCGTGAAACTGGCCCAAAAAAAGAGAGAAAAGAGGTGTGAGTTACCCCGGGCAGGGTCCCGAAATAGATCCCGACCCTTTACCCGCTCCACCAGATCATCACACAAGGGCTCACGTCCCGTCACTTGCTGTGCCGTTTGGAGCAAGTGACCTGCCTTCTCTGAATCTGTTTGCTCACGGAACACCACCGCGGGGTGGTGAACACAGCGAACCTCAGATCATAGCCGAGAGCCTTCCTCCACCGTGCAAACCCAAGTGTGAAACACGGTGGGCATTCTTAGCACATTCTCTAAAAGGGAAGTTGCAGGGGGCTTACGGCAGTCAAAAAGAGGAAGAAGATACTACTTAAAAAGATTCAACAGAACTGGCATGCGGGCAGATTTTTAAATCAGTCAGTGAATGGGCTAAGTATCTGTTTGGAGGTGGGAGGGAGAATCCAGAGCAAGAGGACTGAGACTGGGACTGGAATGGACAAGAACTTAGCTCCCAGTACCCACAGCAGGTTTCTTCAGGCTTCTGGGTCCCCATTTTCTCATTTATAAAAGATGGAAAATAGCCGAAACCGGTTTGGCTCAGTGGTTAGAGCGTCGGCCTGCAGACTGAAGGGTCCTGGGTTCGATTCCGGTCAAGGGCGTGTACCTTGGTTGTGGGCACATCCCCAATGGGGGGTGTGTAAGAGGCAGCTGATCGATGATTCTCTCTCATCGATGTTTCTAACTCTCTATCCCTCTCTCTTCCTCTCTGTAAAAAAATCAATAAAATATATTAAAATATATATATATACATGGAAAATAATAATACCAGCCTCACAGGGTTGTTTGGAGGCTTAAATGAGATACCTGTAGATCAAGCATGTCAAACTCAAAGGCTAACCCGGGCCAAATAAACAAGGTTTAAGTGTATGTGGGTCGCAAAAAACGAAAAGCTTCAATTTTCCTAGAAACGTGGGTTTATTTCGATAGAGACATGCTGAATACAAAGGGCTGAAATAAATGAGTCATCGTTAACAAAAAATACTAGTAATAGAACATTTTCATAAAAATTAATATTTTTTCTTGAACATTAACTTACCAGACACTGAATAACTGCACAAATTATTAAGTGTAACACAAATAAACCTATTTTTCTTGTTCTCCGAAAGCAAACTATTTCCTGTTGCGCACACCAAACAAGTCAGTCCACGACTAATGACCTGGCGATCGGCTGCTAAAATATTCGCTGCTGGTATTAGTGGACAGAAATGGTGTGCCTTCACGTAAGGCGCGTAAGGGAAATGAATGCAACACGATTGTTGTCATCAGTCTTTGGTGAACATTGTAGTTGTTATTAATAATTATGTATAACAGGATATGGTAAAAATTAAGTTATGAAATTTTTATTAAAACGCTTCTTACATATTGTTACATTGGCTGGGCTGCAACAATATTCGTTGTCGACCACATGCGGCCTGCTGGCTGAGAGTTTGACATGCTTGAGCACAAGGCCTAGCACTTTTTGTAAGCAAACAAAAAAGAAAATGTCGATCTCTGAGCTCTACATATGCTAACTCAGTTGGTTGGGGTGGGGCCTAGGATATGCATTTTCACTGGCATACCACTTTAAGAAGTACTTATCCAGATGTTTTTTGTTTTTGTTTTTTTTAATATATTTTATGGATTTTTGTACAGAGAGGAAGGGAGAGGGATAGAGAGTTAGAAACATCGATGAGAGAGAGTCATCGATCAGCTGCCTCTTGCACACCCCCGACTGGGGATGTGCCCGCAACCAAGGTACATGCCCTTGACCGGAAACGAACCCGGGACCCTTCAGTCTCCAAGCCGACGCTCCATCCATTGAGCCAAACCGGTTTCGGCTCACCAGAGAGATTTTAAGCTCCTTCCCCCATGTGCTGTTCCACCTCTCGGACGAATCCATGTCGGAAGGCACTATCCTGTGGTTTGTTTACAAGGTCAAGGAGCCTGGACAGTGCCAACCTTCAAGTTTACTTTATGCTTTAGTCCTGCTGCTTGTGGTTCCCATCTTTTCCCACAAGTCTGGTTGTCTGGGTCAGGAGCACGGTGGTGAGAAGGTCACGGTGAGGCTCAGGGGGAACGAGGACCAGGACCGAGGAGTGATGTCTGCCATGGGCTTGGGAATGAGGGATGGTGGCTCGGGGGCCATCTAAATGCCTCATTCTTAAGGGCCGCTCATGAAAAGCTCTCCACCAAAAATCCCCTGGGGGCTGTTTTGGATAGAAAGGGCAGAAGAATACAGAGATGTGTCCACTCCCTGACCCGGACTCTACTCTCAAAATGAGAAATTCACAGCCCAGAAGCTCGATGAGACATGGACACGAATAAGAGAAGGCAAACAGTGATCCATGCAGGCTCCATGACTCATCTCCTTGGAGGGTAAGAAGAAACAGAGGATGCCTCCTGGAGGAGGTGGATTTTCATTTAGGCTTTGAAAAAAATAGGTGAGATCTGGGAAAGGAGCAGAGCCTACAATGCCAAACTCCAGAAAACCTCCTCACAGCTGTCACCAGTGCTATGAAGCCCGGAGGGGTCTAGGAACGGAAAGGTAGCATACAGCTGGACATGCTGGACATAGTGCCAAGAGCAGCCTGGGAAGTAGGTCAAGAGGGTCACCTTGCCCTAGTACTGACGAAGTGTTCATGGCAGGTCAAACAGGTTTTTAAAAATGTGTCGCTGGCTCAGACATTGAGCTCTCAGTCAAAGGCCAGACTTATGCCAAAACCGGTTTGGCTCAGTGGATAGAGCGTCAGTCTGCGGGACTGGAGGGTCCCAGGTTTGATTCTGGTCAAGGGTATGTACATTGGTGGCGGGCACATCCCCAGTAGGGGGCGTGCAGGAGGCAGCTGATGGATGTTTCTCTCACATCGATGTTTCTAGCTCTCTATCCCTCTCCCTTCCTCTCTGTAAAAAATCAATTATATATATATATATATATATATATATATATATATATATATATAAAAAGGCCAGACTTAGGCACAGAATCCTATAAAGAATCCTATAGGCTAACGATTGAGAGTCTCCTGCCTTTCTTAGACTGCCGGAACCTGCCAGCAACGAACAGAACCTGAATGAGGGGGTGAGGATAAGAAAAAGACAGACAAGAACAGATGGGGTTGGGAGGGCTCGGACCCGAGGTCTGCAGCCCCGAATTTTATTTTTCCAACCTTTAAATACAATTCTGAAGGAGGAAATATTTATTTCAGGCAATCGTGCAGGTGGCCGTTTCTGCTAACACAATGAGTTCCTGTACAGATAAGTTCCTTCAGCACTTGACCTTTTACAACCATCTGGCCTCTTTTTTAAAAAATATATATATATTTTATTGGTTTTGTACAGAGAGGAAGGGAGAGAGATAGAGAGTTAGAAACATCGATGAGAGAGAGTCATCGATCAGCTGCCTCTTGTACAGAGAGGAAGGGAGAGAGATAGAGAATTAGAAACATCGATGAGAGAGAGTCATCGATCAGCTGCCTCTTGCACACCCCCTACTGGGGATATGCCCGCAACCAGGGCACATGCCCTTGACCAGAATCGAACCCGGGACCCTCCAGTCCCCAAGCCGACGTTCTATCCATTGAGCCAAACCGGTCTCTGCCTATCTGACCTCTTAAATCGCAGCTCCTTCTGCGTCAGCAGGCTCCTATCAATTGTTTTACCCTAAAGCAAAGACATCTGCAGTTAGCAGCATTCCTAGGGGTGGTAGTAATTTTCCACTGAGGTTAATGGAAAAGGGGGGCACCTGGAGAGCTGTGTCCTACACCCATGCCTGCATTCAGGCATAGAGGACCCCTGCATTCAGGGCAGCTCCCCACAATAGACACGGACAGTACGCCAGGCACATCGCCATGAGTTTCGTCGACGTCTGTCCCTTCATCTGCACAGCGATGCAATGTGGGCAGCATTTCTCCAGGTTTACAGATGAATGAGACAGAGGCTCAGGGAGGTGAAGTGACTTGCCCCATGGCACATTGCCCATCAGGTCCAGACCCGGTTTGAATCCAGGGAGGTCTGGTTGCACAGCCTGTGCCACTGGGATCCAACGGGCTAACGATAAATAAATACATAAATCACTCGGTCAACCCGCCTGCTTTAAAGATGAGAAAAGAAAGGCCCAGAAAGGAGAAGGGACATGCCCACAGTCACTCAGGAGCAGAACAGGGACTGGAAAACAGTCCTCCATTTCCCCAGTCAGAGATAAAAACCGCGCTTTTGGCCCCCAGCCTCAGCTTCCGATGGCAAGGGTAGTAGCCACGGAGGGAAGTCATGCTCCTTCTCACCTCACATGTTCTTCTCACCTCACATGTTCTTCTCACCACACATGTTCTTCTCACCTCACATGTTCTTCTCACCGCACGTGCTGTCCGCCCGCCGTGCCCTCAGGGTCAGACCTGGCGGGAATGGTGCGGCCACCTGTGAGGGTGGCATTGTTTTACTTCACACTTTCACTTCGGTCAGAAAACCCCCGGGCGCAGCTTTTCCTGAGCGGTTCCCACGGCCCTGCAGTTCCCTCCCGGGCGCCGAGCCTGAGCCGGGCCCCGGGCGACAGGCCCTGCACCCACAGCAGCGTGGGCACCCTCTGGGCAAAGACGGTCAGGTGGGGCTTTGGCGTCTTTCTTAGGTGGGGAAAGCACTGGTTGGTTGGTTGGTTGGTAGTTGATTGGTTGGTAGTTGGTTGGTTGGTTGGTTGGTTTCTTTGAATCTTACATGTGTGTGGTGTCAGGGTCAGAAAATGTTTTTGCATGCCCCAGTGGCTCTTCGTATTTGGAGCTGCAGTGACACACTGATAAAAAATACAAAAACTGCCGAAACCAGTTTGGCTCAATGGATAGAGCGTTGGCCTGCAGACTGAAAGGTCCCGGGTTCGGTTCCGGTCAAGGGCATGTACCTTAGTTGCAGGCACATCCCCAGTGGGGGGTGTGCAAGAGGCAGCTGATCGATGATTCTCTCTCATCGATGTTTCTGACTCTCTATCCCTCTCTTTTCCTCTCTGTAAAATATCAATAAAATATATATATTTTTAAAAATACGAAAACTGGCCAGTGTGCTCAGTGGTAAGAGCATTAGCCTGCAGACAGAAGGGTCCCAGGTTCAATTCCGGCCAAGGGCACATGCCTGGGTTGCAGGCTTGATCTCCAGTAGGGGGTGTGCAGGAGGCAGCCAATCAGTGATCCTGTCATCATTGATGTTTCTCTCTCTCTCTTTCTCCCTTCCTCTCTGAAATCAATAAAGAAATACATGTTAAAAGTGGGGGGGAAAGGCCTGCCCTGAGGGAGATCAGCAGTCGATTTGGTTTTCCCAAAGGGAATGGGACAGGCATTGTCATTGTCATTTCAAAAAGGAGAAAAGGGACCCAGCAGGTTGAAGGGACTTGCCCAGAGTCACATGACCAGCCATGGCTAAGGTGGAAGAGAGCGCAGCGCAGCAAACACCCCGAAGGCTTTGCCCGGAGGAAGGCTCTTCTAGAAGCCAGAAGCTCTGATGCCGAAGGGGCTTGTCTGCCAGAGGGAAGCCCGGCAAGCGCTGGTCTCCTGCTGCTCCGCGCATTCTGTGGTTGTCTTTTGGGGACCTCCATCCAAATGCCTGGGTTTTGAGCCCTGACTTAATCTGGACAACAGCCACAGGCGGGGGGCCATGCCAGGCCTGGCGGAGGCACCAGTGTGGCCACCCTGTCCCCAGGCACCCCTCTTCTAGGCTGGACTCTGCGCGGGGTAAGCCTCTCTCTGATGGGGGTGGGGCCGTTTTCTAAGGGGAATATGAAAAGAGAGTTGGGGCAGGGGTGCAGGAGGAAGCTTCCAGAAGTGTCAGGGTGAAGAGGTGGGAGCTGAGAAAGGCTTGCACTCTGCCACTCAGTCGTGACCGACTGTGACCGGGGCTGAGAACTCAGCCGTTTCCGGCTCAGCTCAGGAGCGATCCAGGCAGCATTCAGCTCAGGGCCTGTCTCAGGGAAGCCCCTGGTGGTGGGTCTGCGTAGGGAGTCTTTGGTTTTTGTGCTGTGTGTGTGCTTTTTAATATATTCTACAGAGAGGAAAGGAGAGGGATAGAGAGTTAGAAACATCGACGAGAGAGAATCATCGATCAGCTGCCTCCTGCACACCCCCCACTGGGGATGTGCCCGCAACCAAGGTACATGCCCTTGACCGGAATTGAACCTGGGACCTTTCAGTCCGCAGACCGACGCTCTACCCACTGAGCCAAACCGGTTTCGGCTGGGTAGGGGTCTTGTGCTCACAGCACCGGAGTTCTGTCTCGTGGCTTGGGGTGTGGAGTCTAGTTCTAGCTCTGCCGCTAACTCACTGGGCGGCCTCTGGCCGCTGACATCCCCAGCCTCGGACTGTTTCCTCGATGGTAAAACGATGGAGAGGGATTAAACCGGAGGTTTTCAGTCTGTGTCTTGGAGCCTGAGAGCTCCGCAGAAGAACCTGGGTCGATAGGCCAAGCTTGTGGGTTCAGTCCCTGAATCAGGGCACATACAAGAATCAACCAATGAAAGCATAAGAAAGGGGAACAGCCCTGGCTGGTCTGGCTCAGTGGATAGAGTGTCTGGTCTGCAGACTGAAGGGTCCCAGGTTCGATTCCAGTCAAGGGCACATGCTTGGGTTGTGGGCTCAGTCCAACATGCAGGAGGCAGCCAATCAATGATTCCCTCTCATCATTGATGTTTCTATCTCTCTCTCCGAAAACAAGTCGTCTCTCTCTCTTCCTCTTTTTCTATAAAAATATAAAATAGCTAGCTTCAGTCTCTGTCAATATTTTCTGTTCTTCATTGTTTCCCCATGTCATTAATTTCTGCTGGTATTATTTGTTTCCTGCTTTTGTGTGTGTGAGTGTGTGTGTGTGTGTGTGTGTGTGTTTTCCATTGATCTTTAGAGAGTGGAAGGGAGGGAGGAGAGGGAGAGAAAGAGAAAGAAACATGGACTTCATGTCGACCGGTTGTCTCCCAAACTCGCCCCAACTGGGGCTGGGAATCGAACCTGCAACCAAGGTACGTGCCCATCGCTGGGAATCGAACCCAAGGCCCTCTGGTCCTTGGGCCAATGCTCTAACCATTGAGCAACCAACCCGGGCTGCTTTTTCTTTTTCTTTTTATATTCATGTTGTTGTTCATTTTCTAATTTTATGAGTTGCATATTCAGTCTTTTTTTTCTTTCCTAATATGAGCATGTGAGGCTATAAAATTTTTTCTCAGTACCATGCAGATGCATCCCACAAATTTTAATATGTTACAATTCTAAGTATTTTCCTTTATGATCTTTCTGACCCAGAAGTTATTCAGAAGTGTGTTTTTAAAGCTTCACACCCAGGAAATTTGTTAATTATGTTTGTTTTTTATTTAAATACTTTATTGTTTAAAGTGTTAGTTATATTTTTTAAGTTCTTGATTTTTAAGTAAATTGTACTGTGGTCAGGGATCATAGTTCATATGTTACAGATTATTTTAAAGTTGTTGAAATTTACTCTTCACCTAAGCCTTGGGTAAATAAGGTTATCTTAAACATTTAGTAAATGCTCACATTTGCTTGAAAACAATGTGTCCCCCAATTATTGGGTGCTGAGTTCCACAGATGATTATTAGATCAAGCTTGTTGACTACATGTTCAAATCTTACACATCCTATTAATCAGTATTTTGTCTGCTTAATCTGTCAGCTTCTGATAAAGGAATGCTAAAATCATACACAATTCAATTTCACTTTAACTCAGTTTTACAAATAGTTATTGACTAGCTGCTGTGTACCAGATATTATCCTTATATCAGTGAACAAAATAGTCAGATTTTTTAATGGTATATAAAGTTTAGTGGAACGAACAGCCAATGAGCAATAAAACATAATAAATAGGGCTGAAACTGGTTTGGCTCAGTGGATAGAGTGCCTTCAGACTGAAAGGTCCCAGGTTCAATTCCAGTTAAAGGCATGTACTTTGGTTTCGGGCACATCCCCAGAAGGGGATGTGCAAGAGGCAGCTGATCGATGATTCTCTCATCCATGTTTCTAATTCTCTATCCCTCTCTCTTCCTCTCTGTAAAAAAATCAATAAAATATATATTTTTTAAAACATAATAGGTAAATTATGTAGAGTAAATCATATGTTAGAATGTAATAAGTGGTATGCAAAAGAGAGAGAGAGAGAGAGAAGAGTGAGGGAGACCAGAAGAGTAGATGCGTGGTTCGGTAGATGTATTACAGTATTAAATAGTGTGGTAGGGTAGATAGAAAAGGTAGAATTTGAGCCAAAGCTTGAAGAAGGTGAAAGACTGAGCCAAGCACCTGTGTGGAGAAAGTGTTCAGGCAGAGGGACAGCCAGTGCAGAGGCTCTGTGGTAGGAGGTTGGAGCGATCAGGAAGCCAGGGTGGCTAACGCTGGTTGACCAAGGGAAGCACGGCAGGAGGGAGGTCGGAGAGGAAATGAGTCCAGAACACATAGAAGGCCATTGTAGGCGGTTCGGATTTCACACGGAATGGAATGGGACCTGTGCAGGGCTGGGACAGTGGGATGATCTGACATATTTTTAAAGGATCACCTTGGATGTTGTGTTGAAATTAGACTAAAGATGGGTCTTGGTAAAAGCAGGGAGCCCAGTTAATATTGCAGTAAACCTGACAAGAGATAATGACTGATTTTAAAAAGCCTAAATTAAGTCAATGCCTTGATTCATTTGCTAAATAAAGTTTCGACTCTATTCATCCTCTGGTTTTGTGTTATTGTCATTCACAATTTTACTTCCACTTTGTTTTATACCCTTCAAATCAGCCATTATTATTATTATTACTATGGCTTTATACAGACATTTTAAAATTTAATACATTTGTCAACTTATTCTCAACTTCTTGCCTTTCTGTTCTCTCTATGAAGAATTTCTTTTCTTCTGATGGTATAGCCTTTAGATGTTCCTTCAGCAAAGGTCTGTTAGTGGACAATTTTATTTGTGTTTCTTTTTTTTATATATATATTTTATTGATTTTATACAGAGAGGAAGTGAGAGAGATAGAGAGTTAGAAACATCGATGAGAGAGAGTCATCGATCAGCTGCCTCTTGCACACCCCCTACTGGGGATATGCCCGCAACCAAGGTACATGCCCTTGACCGGAATCGAACCCGGGTCCCTTCAGTCCCCAAGCCGACACTCTATCCATTGAGCCAAACCGGTCTCGGCTATTTGTGTTTCTTTATTTTGAATGATATTTTAGCTTCTTTCCCTTTATCTTTTGGTTACTATAGTTGCCCTTGGGGAATCTATTTTTAAATTGAATTATGATTCCTTTGCAGATATCATATCTTTTCTTTCTGGTTGCTTTTAATTTTTTTCTCTTTGTCTTTGATGTTCTGGAGTTTTATTATGGTATTTGAGGCCTGGTCCATGAATTCATGCATTGGTAGGGTCCCTCAGCCTGGCCTGCTCCCTCTGGCAATCTGGAACACCTCAGGGGATGTCAGACTGCTGGTTTCAGCCAGATCCCTGCAGGCCAGGCTGAGGGACCCCACCAGTGCACATGCATATAAGATTTTCGGTTAATCTCTTCTTTCCCTCTCCCTTCCTCCTTTCCCTCTGAGATTCATCGGTCTATTCCATGTTTCCATGCCTGTGTGTTGAGTGCCTGCCCCCTGGTGGTCAGTGCATGTCATAGCTACCAGTCAAACAGTTGAACAGTTGCTTAGGCTTTTATATATATATATATATATATATATATATATATATATATATATATATATATATATGAATGTGGAATTAGTTTGTTTTTTTAAATTCTGTTTGAAGTTCCCTGTGATTGCAGAATCTGAGAAGTCATGTCCAGGAGAATTCTGGACAGCTCTCTACTGTCATCTTTGAATACTGCCTCCTTACTGCCCACCATCAATTCTATTCTTCCTTTTTGAAATTTCAACTAGATATATTTAATCCCTTTCATTCAATCCTCCATGTCTCTTAAGCTCTCTTTCATGTTTCCCATCTCTTTATCTCCTTATGCTGCATTCTGAGAAATTTCTTCAGATCTACATTCTAGATCAGTGGTCAGAAACTCATTAGTCAACAGAGCGGCAAATGGCGGCTCACAAGCTGTATGTGGCTTGCGAGCCACAGTTTGCCTATCACTGTTCTAGATCCATGCTGTTCAATGAGTCATTTGTGCTCTTTAACCTGCTCTTAAGGATTTCTCTTTTCAATACTTTATTTTTTACTTCCAAAATTCTGCTTGATTCTTTTTCAGATCTGCCCAGTGACTCATTATGTACTCATGTTTTTTATTCTGTATTGTTTAATAATATTAATTATAACATATACCCAATAATTAATGAAGTGCCTGGAAGTCTAATTCTACTGTCAGACATTTCTGCTAACTCGTATTTGTGTTTCCTTATGCACTTTATAATTTTGCATTATGAGCTTAAATTCTATGGGCCTTTATATGTGGGAATTATGTGTGACCTAGATAGAAAGCATATCCCTCTAGAGAAATTTTGAGTTTCTTTTCTAATAATATCCAATAATGTCCCTTATAATATTTGAGTGGGTTTTTTTTTCTGAATATTTAGGATATACTTATACTAAAAAATGATTTATTCCCTGACATTCAAATTTATCTGGCCTCCTATATTTCATCTGACAACCTACTGGTATGAAGCCAGGGTCTTGCCTCCCATTCCTAAATAGTTGTTTAAACATCAGCATCTTACTTACCAAAAAAAAAAAAAAAAAAAAAAAACAAACAAAAAAAAAAAACACTAAAGAAAAAAAACAACCCTCCATCTGATCACTCTGGATTCCATTTTTCTTGGTTTTGCTTTCCTCTTGACTTTTTTTTTTAATATTTTTTTTATTGATTTTTCACAGAGAGGAAGAGAGAGGGATAGAGAGTTAGAAACATCAATGAGAGAGAATCATCGACCAGCTGCCTCTTGCACGCCCCCTACTGGGGATGTGCCCGCAACCAAGGTACATGCCCCTGACCGGAATCGAACCCGGGACCTCTCAGTCCCCAGGCCGACGCTCCATCCACTTAGCCAAACCGGTCCCGGCTCCTCTTGACTTTTGAAAATGGGAGGTTCACCTTACTTTCAAAGGGAAGTCTTAGGATTAGTCTTTTTTAAAACAAACGGCCAAAAAGCTTGCAGCCACTTCTGCTTCTTGCATTTCCACATGCCTCTCCTAAGGCAGTCGGGGCAGGCCTGTGCCCCGCTAGAATGGAGAAGAGGAAAAGTAGAGAGGAACAAAATAGAAATTGCTATTTCGACAAGTCCCTCTGCACAGATAAGAGGTTTGGCTAGCGTCAGAGCTTGCGTGAGGCCATTCCTGTGCTGACTGAAAAAGACTCGTTTCTCCTTCTCAGTGCACCACCGCGAAGACTTCTTGGCCAGCCCGGCAGGACCCACAGGACTCGCTCCATGGAGGGATGCTCGGTAGCGACGGCAGCCAATGGCTCCAAGGACGGCTTGGATTTTAACCCCATGAAGGAGTACATGGTTCTGAGCACGCAGCAGAAGATAGCGGTGGCGGTGCTGTGCACCCTCCTTGGCCTGCTGAGCGCCCTGGAGAACCTGGCGGTGCTCTACCTGATCCTGTCCTCACGCCGGCTCCGCAGGAGGCCCTCCTACCTGTTCATCAGCAGCCTGGCAGCCGCCGACTTCCTGGCCAGCGTGGTCTTTGCTTGCAACTTCGTGAACTTCCACGTCTTCCAGGGCGTGGATTCCAAGGCCGTCTTTCTGCTGAAGATTGGCAGCGTGACGCTGACCTTCACGGCCTCGGTAGGCAGCCTGCTGCTGACCGCCATCGACCGCTACCTCTGTCTGCGCTACCCGCCCACCTACAAAGCCCTGCTCACCTGTAGGAAGGCCCTGGTGACCCTGGGCATCATGTGGGTCCTCTCGGCATTCGTCTCCTACCTGCCCCTCATGGGGTGGACTTGCTGTCCCAGCCCCTGCTCCGAGCTCTTCCCGCTGATCCCCAATAACTATCTGCTGGGCTGGCTCCTGTTCATCGCCTTCCTCTTCGCCGGCATCCTCGTCACCTACGGGCACGTCCTCTGGAAGGCCCACCAGCATGTGGCCAGCCTGGCTGAGCACCGGGATGGGCAGGTGCCAGGAATGACCCGGATGAGGCTGGATGTGATGTTGGCCAAGACCCTGGGGGTGGTGCTGGCTGTTCTCTTCGTATGCTGGTTCCCGGCCCTCGTCCTCATGGTCTACAGCCTGGCCACCCCGCTGAGTGACCAGGTCAAGAAGGTCTTTGCCTTTTGCTCCTTGCTCTGCCTTGTCCACTCCATGGCCAACCCCATCATCTACGCCCTGCGGAGCGGGGAGCTCCGCGCCTCTGCCCGCCACCGCCTGGCCTGCTGGAAGAAGCACCTGCGAGGCCTCGGGCCTGAAGGAAAAGAAGAGGGGCCGAGGTCCTCGGTCACTGAGACAGAGGCTGACGGGAAGGTCACCCCGTGGGCAGATTCCAGGGGTCTGTACTGCTCTGACTGATGACGCGGCCTTGTTCGGAGTTTGGAACAAGCCATGTCAGAAATCATGTCACTTCCTGGAGGAGAGAGAGCAGTCTTGACCCTCTCATCTCACTCGAACCAGGCCTTGACACCTACCCTTTTTTGCTGATGAGAGTTGGCATACCTGGAGAGAGCCTGGCCATGCTTATCTGCACAGCTGGGCCCTGTTGGGAGCGGTCACGTGGGCAGGAGGCAAGACGTGTGGGACAGGCTCAGTGCATGTCAGGCCAGGAAAACCTCCTCGACAAGATGGCTTAGTGCCTGCCTTCTCCAGAGACCACGGAGCCAGGGGGAACCTTCAGGCTCAGCAACGAGGGGCTCGGAGGAAATGTGAGAAGAACAGATCCTTCTCCTGGGACCTCAGGGTCTGGGTAGCTGTTTGGCCAGCCCTTGTTCCTGCTCAACTGTTGGGGCCTTCTTGGTTCTACGTCACCCCTTCCCACGGAGGACCTTTTTAGGTTACCCTATCCCCCTGAAGACCAAGAAGTGTGACTTGATGAGGATTTGTGGGTGTGGATCCCCCTCTTTTGGAGGCAACTGACAGCCCTCCAGTTAAGGGCATCTTGTTATTAAGGCAATGGTCCTCTTTTTTTATTTCAGAGAGAAAGTGAGGGAGAGATGGAAACATCAATGATGAAAGAGAATCTTTGATAGGCTACCTCCTGCACGTGGCATGTGTCCTTGACTGGAATCGAACCCGGGACCCTTCAGTCCACAGGCTGATGCTCTATCCACTAAGCCAAACCAGCTAGGGCTAAGGTATGCTGGCAATGGTCCTCTTTGACTCCTGATAATCCCCGTTCACAACCACTGTAACCTCTTAGGTGTCTGGGGAATACGGAGGCTGGGGTCACTTGAGACACAGAATCTTCAGAGAATTTTTTTTTTAATAGCATAGGTGGAGATTTATTGAAGAACAAGTACAGACTCCCACGTGGGGAGAGGAAAGAGTCCCACAGAACTCACTCCCACGTCGGGAGGGGGAAGAGTCCCACAGAGAATTTTATTGACCCTGTGAAGACCTACTTGGTGGCACCACTGGCAGTGGCAGTGTCCCAGTCTAACCCAACTCCAAGAAAAAGCAAGTTAGTCACCACATTTTTATAAATCCCCACATTGTTCTCACTCATTCTGAGTTCAGGCCTTTTTATCTCCTCCCTACCCCCATGGCAAATAATAAACAGAGCAAGTAGTAGGAAGGGGGGATTTCTTTACGACGTGTTAGGCACAGGGCAGACACCCCACAGTCCGTTATCTCCAGCAAGAACACAGCCCAGGCTTTCGAAGATCCCAGGGCACCATTATTTTGCATCTCGGGCAGCCTGGGTTCCTAGCAGAGGGGCTTAATAAAATAGAGGGCAAGAGAAATGCTGGTGGCAGGAGGATGGCAAGGAATTCTAACGCAGGTCTTTAGGGCCAAAGACAGAATAAATGGAAAAAGGTGATTAAACATGTCTTCACTGAGTAATTCATAAGACAAGGTGTCCACTATTCATTCACTCATTCACCCACCCCATAATGCATGCCGGGATCTGTGCTAGGTCCTGGATGTCCAGCCATAAAGGAGACTCCGCCCCTGTCTAATGGTGGGGAGAGAGTAAATAAATAAATAAGACCAGTATAAGGCACAATGAAAGAAATCAAGGATTGTCAGGGTCATGTGATAAGGATTAACTGAGACAGCTTTAGGTAGGGCAGACCTACTAGGCGCTCTGGTCATAGATACCAGCTGACCTGTAGTGAGTCTTTACTATGTGCCAGGCACTGGGCTAATACTTTTTTTAAAAATTAGTTTGTTTGTTTGTTTGTTTGTTTATTAGTTAGTTAATCCTCACCTTTGATTTTTTTATTGATTAAGGTATTACATATGTGTCCATATCCCCTTATGGCCCCCAATCCCACTCCTCTACATGCCCTGACCCCCTGCTGCCTCTGTCTATTGGTTTTCCTTTGCTTTTTTTAGAGAGAGTGGAAAGAAGGGAGGGAGAGAGAAAGAAACATCAATGTGAGAGAGACACAGCAATAGGTTGCATGTGCCCCAGCTGGGGCCAGGCATCAAACCTACAACCCAGGGACGTGCCCTTGACTGGGAATTGAACCCTCAACCCCTTGGTGCACAGGCTGGTGCTCTAACCACTGTGAAACACAGGCCAGGGCTGGGCTAAGTACTTTTCTCTTTTTTTCTTTTTTTGAGGGGCTAAGTACTTTTGAATGAGGTATTTCATTTGGTCTTCACAATAGCTCGATGAGGATTTGGTGTCCTCATTTTACACCTGAGGAAACTTCTAAGAGGCAAAATCACTCGCCTGAGGCCACACCGCTAATCCATATCCAGAGCTGGGGTTTCCAAACCAGTTCGGTTTGACTCCAAAGCCTACCCTCCCACCACTAATCTCTTAACCTAGTTCAGTCAAACTCAGCTTCATTAGAAGTACAGATTGCTACAACCTTAAATCATCATTATTTCTCAGTGTATTTCTTTTTTTAGGCCCTGTGTTAGTTTCCTGTAACATTTTCCCATATTAAGTGCCTTAAAACAACAGAAATGTATTCTTTCACAGTTCTGGAGGCTGGAGGTCCAAAATCAAGGTGTTGGCAGGGCCATGCTCCCTTCCAAGGTTCAAGCAGAAGATCCTTTCTTGCCTCATCCGACTTCTGGCAGCTTCCGGTGTTCCTTGGTTTGTGGCCACATAACTCCAATCCCTGCCTGTACATTCACGCAGCCTCCCCAGCCCCTCTGTCTCTTGGTGTCTTCTTTTAAGGACATCAATCATTGGATTAAGGCACATTCTTAATCCAGAATGATTTCACCGAAATTTAACAAGTTACAACTACAAAGACTATTTCCAAGTCAGGCAACACGCACAGGTTCTGGGTAGACATGAAGTTCTGGGGGACACTATTGAACCCAGTTGAAATGGCATAATTTTTTAAAGGTAAATTTGTGATTCTTTAAAGTTGGGGCATGCTTTTCTCTTCTCATGTTAGCAAAGAAAATGCCTAAGGGCCTGGCATAAATTGAAACTCAGTAAATATTTCTGTAACAAATATAGAGCTTAAAAGTCATTGAATTAAATGCACTTCCAGGCTTTCTACCCCTCTCCTTTTGCAATCTCCTGTTTCAGCTTTAAGTAAAGATCCGGAGGTTATGAAGGAGGAGAGCAAGGAGATAAGGCACCTCGGATATCACTGAGAACGGCCCCCATTGTTTAGAGGAGGAAACGGGTCCCGACTGTGGATGAGACTTGCCCAAGGAGACCCCATTAGGTGGTGTCTAGTGCGAGAAACGCGGTTTCCCAAGTTCTAATATTGTCCAGTCTGTCACAGCGTCTCTCACCTGTCCCTGCAAATTTGCATTTTGGTTATGAGGATGTTGACCTTTAACAAATAGACAGCCCGATATTTCTCCAGCAAAATGGGTCGATTCGGGAACAATAAAGAATTGCAATCCAGGACCTGCGGTCTAACATGCACAAATCCAGAGAACTCTGTGGTGGGCTTCGGGGGGGCTGATGTATGTGAAGAGTCCACCGAAGGAAACGAAAAGGTTGACGTATGGAGGTTTTTCATTGGCTGCGTTATGGCAATCTCTCATTGGCTGAGCTGCTACAGGACAAGGAGGAATCTTTTCTTTCTGTGTTTAGGTGATAATGTAGTTATCACTTCCTACTGTAGATGCAAGGTATGTCTGTCCAATTGGGGTTAATAGTACCCAGTGAGTGGCATGTGGCATCTAGCCTTTGACTCTATTTTAAAAGAGGTTTCTGTTTATTAATTTTCACAAGGTTAAGGAGGAACATAGGTCACAGTGTCCCATTTTGCCTTCCCCAAGATGAGTTCTATAACATCAAAGACCATTATTCTGATCATTAGAAAGTGTGTGAAGATGGGCTTGGCTTTGTTTTCTTAAGGTGTCTGTGCTCTACTGTTTTGGGCAACATTTTAGCCTAACCTCGCAGAGAAAGAAACAGATTAGAATAGCTGTTTACTCAGCAATTGCCTTTGTATTTCCTTACAACTCCTAGGATGAGGAAGTGTGTGGTTCTGTCAACACAGGCGCTGCCTCCTTCCGGGTGCAAGAGAGAAGCAGCATGCGGAGAGGCGCAAATTCTGGAGACCTGGGTTCTGGTCCCACCTCTGAGCTCAACTAGCTGCATCATCTTGAGCAACTTCTATCCTCTCTCTCTGGGTCTCCGTTTTCTCCTCCCTCAAATGGAGAGAGGAGGAAAGGGGATTGTGTCTGAGAACCCCAAACTCCCTGCTGCAGTTCTCTCACTGAGATGGAGGGACTGGCGGTGCCACTTCGGGTCATTGTACTTCCCACGCCTGATGGCCTCACCTCCTGTCTGAGCATGCACAGCACATGCAGGTGTAGAGGACTTGGTGACCTCCCTGCCAGACAACGTTCACACAGGTACTTCTATAGGGCCTGGGACTCCTTTTATTTTTTAATTACCGTTGGCACTCAATATAATTTTATATTAGTTTCAGGAATATAGTATAGTGGTTAGACAGTTATATCATCTATGAAGTGATTCCACCTGATAATTCTAGTACCCACCTGGGACCATACATAGTTATTACAATATTTTTTTTATATTCCCTATGCTGTAGGACTTGGGGCTCTTAATTTTTTTTACCCTACTATTCTAAAAACGTTCCTTTGTGGTGCTTGTATGTCCATCTAATTTTCCAATTAGATGTTAGTTTCTTGGAATGGTTAGGCTCTCAGAATTCCCAAAGCAAGTATCAGATAGGCAAAATGGTCACACCTGCTCTTCCCTTTCAGCATCCAGTGTTCTCCCTCCTCACAATGCTTCTACCAGCATTATTCTACTTTGTTAATTTCTGCCAGGATGGTAACAATGCCCTTGCATCGGGTGTTCCCGCCTCCAGCTTGCTCTTCTGTGCTACATCTCAGAAAGTCCGCTATGACTCCCAACGGCCAAATGCACCACACCCTGTTTTCTGTGCACACCCGGCCTCCTGCAACCCTACGACTGAATCAATTGATCCCACGACTGAACCCCGCCAGGCAGCCTTCAGAAGTTTTCATGACACCACCAGCCGCCGAGCGCTGTCAACGCCTCCTTGCGTCTTTTCTCCTTCTAAGCGCTAGAGGGCGCAGCAGGGCTGGCGGACTAAGAGCGGAAGAGGCTCGGTAGCCAAGCAGCCGGGGCTGACCCCGCCCCTTTTCCCTACCGAGCCAATCATTAGCGAGAGTGGGCGGGGCCTCGCGCCGCGGCTGCGCGGTGAGAGGGGATGGTGGAGGCGGAGGCTGACAGTCGGAGTGAGGTCTCCCGAGATGCGGTGGCGGGCGGTGGGCACCCGGCGGCGGCCGCCGCTGCTGCCGCTGCCTCTGCAGCTGCTGCTGATCCTCGGCGCGGCCGAGTGGGCGCTCGGGGCTCAGCGCCGCTACACCCCGGACTGGCCGAGCCTGGACTCGCGGCCCCTGCCGGCCTGGTTCGACGAGGCCAAGTTCGGGGTGTTCGTGCACTGGGGCGTGTTCTCGGTGCCGGCCTGGGGCAGCGAGTGGTTCTGGTGGCACTGGAAGGGCGAGGGGCTGCCGCAGTACCGGCGCTTCATGAGCGACAACTTCCCGCCCGACTTCAGCTACGCCGACTTCGGGCCGCTCTTCACCGCGCGCTTCTTCGACCCGGAGGCCTGGGCCGACCTCTTCCAGGCCGCGGGGGCCAAGTGAGTGGCCGCGGCCGCGGGTGCGGGTGCGGGCGGCGCTCCTCCTGCCGGGGTCCGAGCTAAGGGCGGGGGTTAGGCTGGTGGGGACCGAGCGGAGGGGGGTTAACACAGCCATCCATCTGATTTAAGATGCCCCAGGTCCTGTGTTTTGTCCCCGGCAGGATGCAGAATGGAGCGTGGCTTGCTTGATCATAAGGCAAGGTGACCAGACGTCCCGCGACAAATTGTTGAAAATCGGGACTGTCCCGCCAAAAGCGGGACGCCTGCTCACCTTATCGTAAGGGCAAGGTGCGTCCGGTTGGGAATTAGGAGAAAATACAAGCTTCAAGCAGGTGGTGGGTGGGAAAGCCCTCAGTGGATGGGGAGCTGCGCTATATCTCATCGCCCACTCCAGGTTGACAAGAAAATCGGGGACTACAGGATTTTAAGCCAGTGGGTCCCAGTCTGGTCCCAGTTCAACTGTGAACTTGGCCAAGGCAGTTTCACTTCCCTGCCGCCTCCGTCCAGGGCCACGGAAAGGGATTGTAGTTGGGTCCTTTCAGCTTTAACATCTCCGAGAGGGAAAGGGAGGGGAGCTCTGGTGTGCATTGCATCTGGGAAACAGTGCAGATTCGCATCCACCTGCTCTTCTCAGTGCTTTGCACATGAAAGTGCTCGAGAAATGTGTGAATCGTCTTGAGAACTGCGGAAGCTTACATGAAGAAGGTGCAGAGAACCGAAAGTGGAGCGAGCCGGGATGGGGAAGAGAGAGGCAAGGGCCCGAGGGCTGCTGAAGGCCGGCCGGTCCTGGAGAAGTAACCCTTTAGGGCGGTCTGTGGCAGGTGTCACGGCAGGGAGTGGCTACCCTCAGGACTAGTTTGACTGCTGGGCGTGCCGGGGGTTGGAGGAAACTAAGCATGGAGACTGGAGGTTTCCTGGCTCCTGGCTCAGAGCAGTCTCCTACCGCCGTCTCCAGAGGCAGCGTCCAGGTGTCAGTTTCTCTCAGACTTTGAGATTTCTTGGAGTGCCCTGGTCGGGTAGCTTAGTTGGTAAGAGGGTCGTCTTGGTATGCCAAGGTGAGCAGTTGGATTCCCAGTCAGGGCACCAATGAATGAACAAATAGATGTTTTTCTTTCTCTCTCTCTCTTTCAAATCAATAAAAAAATATTGATTTGAAAGAGAGAGAGAAATTAAATAATAAATATTTAATTTATTATTACTAATAAATTAAACTGACATTTAGTGTTTGCCATTAAATGTATGGGAATATAAGGCTGGAATTAGAGGAGGTGTTCTCTATCTTCTAGGAGCCATAGAGATCCATGTTAAAAATGAAAAAAAAAATTGCCGAAACCGGTTTGGCTCAGTGGATAGAGCAGATAGAGCGTCGGTCTGCGGACTGAAGGGTCCCGGGTTCGATTCCGGTCAAGGGCATGTACCTTGGTTGCAGGCACATCCCCAGTGGGAGGTGTGCAGGGGGCAGCTGATCGATGTTTCTCTCTCATTGATGTTTCTAACTCTCTGTCCCTCTCTCTTCCTCTCTGTAAAAAATCAATAAAATATTTTTTTAATAAAAATGAAAAAAATTAAAACCTGGGAAACATACTTTGTCCAGACTCCCTATTTCATGGACCAGGGGACTAGCCCAGATATAGAGGAAGAGAACTGATGTCCTAGACTCCAAATCTCACGACTCCAAAGTCTGCCAGAGGGATTGGTCCTCTGCCTGTTTTTTAAGTAGCATGAGATGAGAATGGTTTTTACATTTTATTTTAATTATATATTTTTATTGATTTTAGAGAGGAAGAGAGAGGGATAGAGCGGTAGAAACATCAATGATGAGAGAGAATCACCCATCAGCCACCTCCTGTATGCCCCCTACTGAGGATCAAGCCCGCAACCCAGGCATGTGCCCTTGGCTGGAATCGAACCTGGGACCCTTCAGTCCGCATGCCGATGCTCTATCCATTGAGCCAAACCGGCTAGGGCTGATTTTTACATTTACAAGGGTTATTGCCCTCAAAGCCTGAAATACGATCTGGCCCTTAAAGTCTTGGAGCTCCCCACACCAGCCAGTGGTTAAATTATCTCGTTTTTTCCCCGCATGAAAGCAAATGAAAGGTTGAGTGATTTGGTGGTTATTTCAACACTTGTCTTTTCTCCCCAGCTCTTTTAGACTTCTATCACCTCTGTAAATGAGAGGCAGTTCATGTGGGTTTGGTAAAACAAATTGCTTACTTTTCTGTCATCTGTTATTTCTAGTAGAGCTTTCTTCCTTAGTTAGAGCAAAGGTTAACAAAAGCTAATCATTAATTTCTAGAAGGGTGGAAGAATGAGAGCTGAGGTGCACATCTTTTCCCTCTGGGCCTCCTCTTTGGCAGGAGACTAAGGACTGTGGTTTCCTGAAGTTAACTTCCATTCCTGGAGCAATACCCCTGGGAGCTGTGGCTGCAGCAACTCACACGTATGTTTCCTGTAGGCGAGTGTCTAATGTTGATGTGAACAAACCGACTCCATCTTTGTAAGCCCTCCATTCTCTCTATTCAAGCTTTAACTTTGACCAAGCTAACTATTCCTGGCCAGCATTCACTGCCTTGTAGTTAACTAGAGGCTCGGTGCATGAATTTGTGCAAAGGGTGGGGTCCATCCCGGCCGATCAAAGCCATCTTGCCCAGTCCTGATTGAGGTCCATCAGAGCCAGTCGGCTAGGGGAGGTTGGCTTTGGAAGTGCACTGACCACCAGGGGGCAGCTCCTATGTTGAGTGACTGCCCCCTGATGGCCAGTGTGCATCATAGCAATCAGCTGGTCATCTGGTTGTCACTTAGGGTTTTATATATATAAACTAGAGGCCTGGTGCATGAAATTCATGCAGCCTGCACCCTCTCCAATCTGGGACTCCTTTCATAATCCAGGACTGCTGGCTCCCAACTGCTCACCTGCCTGCCTTCCTGATTGCCTCTAACTGCTTCTACTTGCCAGCTTAATCACCCCCTAATCATTCCCCTGCCAGCCTGATTGATACCTAACTGCTCCCCTGCCAGCCTGATTGCCCATAACTGCACTCCCCTGCAGGCTTGGTCACCCCTAACTGCCCTTCCCTGCAGGCCTGGGTCCCCCGCAACTTCCCTTCTCTTCAGCCCAGTCACCCTCAACTTTCCTCTTCTGCTAGCCTGGTCACCCTAACTGCCCTCCCCTGCTGGCCTGATCGGCCCCAACTGCCCTCCCTTGCAGGCCTAATCCCTCCCAACTGCCCTCCCTTGCTGGCCATTTTGTGGTGGCCATCTTGTGTCCACATGGGGACAGCCATCTTGTGTGTTAGGGTGACAGTCAATTTGCATATTATTATTTTATTAGATAGTATAGAGGCCTGGTGCACAGGTGGGGACTGGCTGGTTTACCTGAAAGGTGTTCGGATCAGGATGGGGGTTCCCTTGGGGTATGGGGCGGCTTGGGCAAGGGGCCTGTAGTGGTTTGCAGGCTGGTCATGCCCCCCAGCGAACTAAGTGCAGGCCCTGGTATCTGGGATTTATTTATCTTCTATAATTGAAACTGTAGCCTTGAGCAGAGGCCAGGGCCAGCCAAGAAGCTTGGTTTCCTCCATCACCAGGGGCAACCCATTCCTCCTGCTCTCTCCAACTCCGGGGCTGCCACCATTTTTGTTGGGATTTATTTATCTTCTATAATTGAAACTTTGTAGCCTTGAGTGGAGGCCAGGGCTAGGCAGGAAGCGTGGCTTCTTCTATTGCCCGGGAAACCCAAGCCTCCTTTTCGCTCTGTGGCTGCAACCATCGTGGTTGGGTTAATTTGCATACTCGCTTCTGATTGGCTGTGGGTGTGGCTGGTGGATGTCGAGGAGGTATGGTCAATTTGCATGTTACTCTTTTATTAGTGTAGATGACTACTGTTCTGTAAGCCTATTCAATATAATCATAAAGATTCTTGTCAATAAGTGGCCAGAACGGTACAGCAGCCAAGACCTATATCAAGTTAGGTGTTGGTGTCAATTCCTAAGCAATTTTCCATCATAAGACCACTAGGAGGTAGGGTTCCTGGCTCATAAGGCATTCTTAGACCCTGCGTCTTGTCAATCATCAGTAGTACAGCTGTATTATAAAGCATTCACTGCAATAATTGTAAAGCAGTGGAGACTGAGCTGCACAGAACTACCAGGATTGTCTGTCCAACCCGACCCTCCATCCCTGTAACTAAGTTACCCTGTAATAATAACGTCATATTCTCTGGAGTTGCCTGCTTTGGTTTTTGGTCTTGAGACACATTTACAGTTGGTGGTCACCGTATCTTCGCTCCACATTCAAACAGCCAGCTCTCCCTACCATTCCCAAAGCTGCAGTCACACTGGTAAGGTCATGCTCGTGGACCGCTGCCCACTGTCTGTACTCATACAGTTTTGATGTCCACAGGTATGTGGTCCTGACGACAAAGCATCACGAAGGCTTCACTAACTGGCCAAGCCCGGTGTCATGGAACTGGAATTCTCAGGATGTGGGGCCCCATCGTGACTTGGTTGGTGAGTTGGGAACAGCCATCCGGAAGAGGTGTGTGTGTACTGGAGTTAATCCATCATTGCTCTTGACCTAACAGTCATCCAGTGTACCATACCTTCAATACGCTTGTGTTTTCTAAGTTTGCATTTAGCCAGTGCCTGAATTGGCAGTGTTTGATGCTTGTCTGTTTTTTATGTGGCCAAAGGTGACATAAATTCATGGATGGCTCTGTCCGGTTGGGTGAAGGATACCTCGCAAAGACCACAATGGCCCATTTGTACTCTGAGAAGGATTCTTTCTGGAGGGCCTTCCAACCCAGGTCCTTTTCCAGTGTCTGATGGCAGTGTCCCCTTCATGTCAACACAGGGCTTTGCCGGCATTCAGGGAAGGTTTGGGTAAATGACAGATCAAGAGGGAACTGAAAAGGGCAGTTAAAGCAGCAAAAAGTTAAGGAGCCCCTAGGTTGATTCTAACTAATGGGAGAATGGGGGTGGGGAGAGATGGACCAAAGAACTTACATGCATGTATGCATAATCCATGGACACAGACAATAGTGTGGTGAAGGCCTGGGGGGTAGAGATGTAATACTTTCTACCATAAAGAAAGATATATATATATATATATATATATATATATATATATATATATTTAAAAAACAAGTAGCTTCCCAAGATCAAAGAGCTAGAAAGTGGCAGAGGTGGGATTTGAACTCAGGTGTTCTGGTTTTGGACCCCACAGTTCTGGGTACGTTTGCCTGTAAGGCGGAAAGTGGTGTTTGGGCCATGCCCCCTCTCAGCTCTGTTGTGATCTGGCAAACTTGATATGCTATTTAAGGGGTGGGCCAGCTGCCTGTTTGTGTCAAGGAAGTTTGATTGGAACATAGCTATGCCCATTTATGTGCTCTGAGTTAGGATAGAGACCACAAGCCTGCAAAGCCTAAAATACTACCTGGCCCCTTAAGAAAGAGTGCTGATTCTTGTCACCTGTTTGAGATTCAGTGTCCCTCTAATGTGCTTAGATAACTCTGAGGTGTTGATCGGAATACTTATCTTCTTTGAATCTGTTTAGTTCCAGATGAAACCACTTCAGTTCCTCTGTCTTATCTGTGCCGTTACAATGTACCTTCCTTCTTACTTGCATCATAGTGTTTCGGTAACACTCACCAGTCTTAACTCAAAAACAGTTTTCTTGTGTATGAAAATAGGTCACGTTAGCCGAAACTGGTTTGGCTCAGTGGATAGAGCGTAGGCCTGTGGACTGAAGGGTCCCAAGTTCGATTCCGGTCAAGGGCATGTACCTTGGTTGCGGGCACATCCCCAGTAGGGGGTATGCAAGAGGCAGCTGATCGATGATTCTCTCTCATCGATGTTTCTAACTCTCTAGTCCTCACTCTTCCTCTCTGTAAAATACCTATCAATAAAATATATATTTAAAAAAAGAAAAGAAAAAGAAAATAGGTCACTTTAACCGTGTTTTCCTTTGGGTATGTTAAAACCAATTAGCCAAGTCCAGCTGGTGTTGCTCAGTGGTTAAGCATCAACCCATGTGCCAGGAGGTCACAGTTCCATTCCAAGTCAGGGCATATGCCCGGGTTGCAGGCTCAATCCCCAATAGGGGGCATGCAGGAAGCAGCCATCTATAATTCTCTCTCAGCATTGATGTTCCTATCTCTCCCTTTCCCTTCTTCTCTCTGAAATCAATAAAAACTATTAGTCAATCTTAGAAAAATAAAACAAGAAACCATTGACCCACCTCCATGTGCCCCTCCCCCCCCCAACCAGGCCTTCACCACACTATTGACTGTGTCTATGGATTATGCATACATGCATGTAAGTTCTTTGGTCAATCTCTCCCCACCGCCACTCCCCCATTAGTTAGAATCAACCCAGTGGCTCCTTAACTTTTTGCTGCTTTAACTGCCCTTTTCAGTTCCCTCTTGATCTGTCACTTACCCAATCCTTCCCTGAATGCCGGCAAAGGTCTGTGTTGACAATGAAGGGGACACAAAGATGAGAGTCCCTGCCGTCCATCAGACACTGGAAAAGGACTTGGGTTGGAAGGCTTTCCAGCATTTCTTTAAAACATAGTCTTATGATTGACAGATAAAGCATTTCTTTCAATGAACTATATGTTATTATTGAGATAATTGACTTAAAAGTTAAGATGCCCTAGCTGGTTTGGTTCAGTGGATAGAGCATCAGCCTCCAGATTGAAGGGTCCTGGGTTTGATTCCAGTCAAGGGCACATGCCCGAGTTGATCTCCAGCAGGGGGAGTGCGGGAGGCAGCCGATCAATGATTCTCTCTCATCATTGGAAGTTTCTGTCTTTTCCTCTCCCTTTCTAAAATCAATAAAAATATATTTTTAAAAATTAAAAGGAGGTTTAAATGACATTTGATGTTAAGATATATATATATGTGTGTGTGTGTGTGTGTGTGTGTGTGTGTGTATATGATATATATGTATAAAAAGTAGTTATGTGTACTATCAAAAACATAGTAAACTCAATCATTGTAATTGGTTGTGAATGATAAGAGAACATTTTTAAGTTAATGGTTTTGGATCCCTCCCCCCATGCCCTCAGGATATAAAAATGCTGCCACTGATTGTTTTTAAATAAACTATTTTTTCTTTGCTTAATGACAGTTGTTGGCCTGTTTTTCTGTTTAAGGAACATACGATATGGACTGTATCACTCACTCTTCGAATGGTTCCATCCACTCTATCTATTTGATAAGAAAAATGGCTTCAAAACACAGTATTTTGTCTATGGGAAAACAATGCCAGAGCTATATGAACTTGTGAACAGGTAAAACACAGAAATGTTTGGGGCCTTATTACTTTTCTCAATGAAATCAGAGAAGTTGGGGGGAAAGGAGAAAAGGTGGAATATGAAAAAAATCTAGAGGTCATCAGAATAATAAAAGTGGCGGTTGTATTGAGACAAAGTGTATTTTTCCTCCTACTCTTCAGAACTCCTGTGATGTGGTCATATTACCCTTACAAACTGAACCACACAGTCCCAGATGGTAGGAAGTCAGAGCTCAGTTCCCTCCTTGTGTGCCATTTTCTTTGTCTGACCTTGAAGAGGCAACAGGGTCTAATGGGCCCTAGACCTGCTGGGGGCTTGGCATCCGGCAGATTTGCCTTGAATCCTGGTTCTCCCTACTTACAGAGCCTTAACCCGATCACCCGTCTGAGCCTCAGCTTCTCACCATAAAGTGAGGCTAAGGATGCCTTCCTATGGTGCTCAGAAATATGTGAACAGTATCTCACCGTGCTGAGCAGATAAATGTTATTGTTATTCTTCAAATGACCACTTTCACTTTGGGATTTGTCTTCGTCTTGCTTCATTCCTAGTTTTCCCTTCTCACGCTTTATTGCTTAAGAGGCAGCTGTCGCTGTCCTAGCCAACTTGGCTCAGTGGATAGAGCATCAGCCTGAGGACTGAGGGGTCCCAGGTTCAATTCTGGCCAACAGCACATGCCTGGGTTGTGGGCTCAGTCCCCAGTAAGGGGTATGCAGGAGGCAGCTGACCAATGATTCTCTCTCATCGTTGATTTTTCTATTTCTCCTTCTCCCTTCCTCTCTGAAATCAATAAAGAAATACATTAAAAAAAAAAAAAAGGCAGCTATCTCTGCCTGGACACTCATTTTGGGGGGATTTAAGGGGTAGGGACTCAGACCCTCCTTGCATCCAGATGACTTTTCTCTCTCTTTTTTTTTATTTAATATATTTGTATTGATTTCAGAGAGGATGGGAGAGGGAGAGACATAGAAGCAGCAGTGATGAGAGAGAATGGTTGGTCGGCTGCCTCCTGCATGCCCTACTGGGGATCAAGCCTGCAACCTGGGCATGTGCCATTGACCAAATCAAACCCAGGACCCCCTCAGTCCGCAGGACTGTATCCACCGAACCAAACCGGCTAGGGCAAGATGACTTCTCTGAGGAAATGATACAGTCTTAAGAGACCAGCAGAGGCTTAGAGTCAGAACTGGACCTAAAATCCAGTTCCTTCAAGCTTCTTAATTTTCTAGATCGGTTTATTCATCTGAGAAATGGGGATAATATGCACCGCAGGATCATTGTAAGAACTAATGAGGTAATGAACATAAAGCGCCTAGTACAGTTTCTCGTACACAGTGAAATACAGATTCTGCTATATTTTGCTTCTTACACAGGCAGTCTCTTTCCTGGAGTCTATTTGCGGTCCCAACTACGGAGTACAGTATAGGAGTTGGCAGCAGGCAGATTTACATTTGAGTTCCAGTTCTTGTTTGCTTACAAGCCTTTTCACCTCAAACAAATTGCCCCGCCCAGACCGGTTTTGCTCGGTGGATAGAGCGTCAGCCTGTGGACTGAAGGGTCCCAGGTTCGATTCCGGTCAAGGGCATGTACCTTGGTTGTGGGCACATCCCCGGTAGGAGGTGTGCCAGAGGCAGCTGATCGATGTTTCTCTCCAATCGATATTTCTGACTCTATCCCTCTCCCTTCCTCTCTGTAAAAAAAACAAACAACACATTGCCCTGCTGAGTGTCAGATTCCTGCTCTCTAAGGGGGACTGATGATGCTTATCCTATAGGTATATACACACACTCACACCTCCGAAGGCTCAGAGTAATGACTTGTGAAAGGGGCAGCTGTAGCCAGGGGGTTCTATAAATCCTTTATGGTCGAAGCTTTAGGTAGTTGTCCAAACAAATGGATTGGGCAGAATAGTTCAGGCTCTTAATATATTTTGTTCTTGATGTTGTTATTCCTCACCTGAGAGTATTTTTCCTGTTGATTTTTAGAGTGAATGGAAGGAAGGAGAGAGGGAGAGAGGGAGGAAGGGAGAGAGCAAGGAAGGAATGGTGCTTCAGAATCCTGTAGTTCTGAAGCACCATTCTTTTAGTTGGAATTAGTTGCTGAAAGGAGACTAGATTATATAATACTGATTACAGCTCTACTTATTAAAAAGACATAAAAAAAGAAAGATTTAGGGGGAAATATTCCCAAATGCTGTGTATTAAACATGGTTATGCTAGCAGAGGCATTTTGTGTGGTTGTTTTTGCCTCTTTAGTTTTCCACATTCTCTGCACTATGGTAATTTTATGGCACTTTCAAAATTGATGAGCCCTGGCGGGTGTGACTCAGTTGATTGGAGCGTCGTCCTGTATACCAAAAAGTTACAGGTTCAATTCCCAATCAGGGCACATACCCAGATTGTGGATTTGATCCCCAATTGGGGTGTATCTGAAAGACAACCAACCAGTGTTTCTCTCTCTCTCTCTCTCTCTCTCTCTCTCTCTCTCTCTCTCTCGCTCTCAATAAAAATATATCCCTGGGTGAGGATTTAAAGAAAAAAAGGTGAAAGAAGATTTATAAGTATGTGTTCCAAAAATGATCGGTAAATCTTTTGTGAACGGATTCAGGTAATAAACTTTGTCCTCAATGCATGCCTTTCAGGTATAAGCCTGACCTGATTTGGTCTGATGGAGACTGGGAAAGTCCTGATGCTTACTGGAACTCTACAGGTTTTCTTTCCTGGCTCTACAGTGACAGCCCAGTTAAGGTAAGTGATCATAGGACTTCCGTCTGATTTATCTGTTGTGATCAAGACAGTATAAGGAGAGGATCTGGAGTAATAACAACATCTCCATGGGGGGTGCTACGGATCCAGGGATGTAATGGATGTTAAAAGTTTCTCTGTTAAAGCAGCCAATCGATGATTCTCTCTCATCATTGATGTTTCTGTCTCACTTTCCCTCTTCCTTCCTCTCTGAAATCAATAAAAATATATATTTTTTTAAAAAGGATTTCTCCTTTAATTCTTTTTCCCCTTCCTTGAAATATGAACTTTATTTTTCTTCTTTAATTCTTTTTTTTTTAATATATATTTTATTGATTTTTGTACAGAGAGGAAGGGAGAGATACAGAGAGCTAGAAACATCGATGAGAGAGAGTAATCGATCAGCTGCCTCTTGCACACCTCCCACCGGGGATATGCCCGCAACCAAGGTACATGCCCTTGACCGGAATCGAACCGGGGGCCCCTCAATCCCCAAGCCGACGCTCCATCCATTGAGCCAAACCAGTCCTGGCTCTTTTTTTTTTTTTTTTTTTTAATCTTCCCTTGAGGATATTTTTCCATTGATTTTTAGAGAAAGTGGAAGAGAGAGGGAAAGACAGAGCGAGATTGATGTGAGAGAAACACATAAATGGTTTACAAGATGATCTTTAAAACGGCTCTTCCGCCAAGACCGGTTTGGCTCAATGGATAGAGCGTCGGCTTGGGGACTGAAAGGTCCCGGGTTCGATTCCGGTCAAGGGCATGTACCTTGGTTGCAGGCACGTCCCCAGTAGGGGGTGTGCAAGAGGCAGCTGATCGATGACTCTCTCTCATCGATGTTTCTGACTCTCTATCTCTCTCCTTTCCTCTCTGTACAAAATCAATAAAATATATTAAAAAAATAAAATAAAACGGCTCTTCTAACTTCTCAGCCTCTGCACTGTTGACTTTTAGGGCTGAATATTTCTCTGTTGCCATGAGGCTGTCCTTTCTATATTGTAAAAAGTTTACCACCATCCCTGGCCACCAACACCATCTTGGCCTCTAGATGGCAGTGCTACCACCTCAGTTGTGACAACCCAAAATGTCTCTAGGCTTTGCCAAAATCCCCTTGGGGCTATATGGCCTCAGTTGAGAACGACTGCTCTAGGCTAAGTTTGTTCTTGGCTTCCAAATAGATTCCTAATTTATCGCGCTGCATTATGTAAGGAAGATGAGGGGCTCACACTTGATGACCCAGTGCTCTTTCCTCCTTTAGGATGAGGTAGTGGTAAACGACCGATGGGGTTTTAACTGCTCCTGTCACCATGGAGGATACTACAACTGTGAAGATAAATTTCAGCCGTCAAGCTTGCCAAATCACAAGTGGGAGATGTGCACCTCCATAGACAAGCGGTCCTGGGGCTACCGTCGCACCATGTCCATCTCCGAGGTGGCAAGTGAATCGGAAATCATTTCGGTAAGACACCTGTGAGTTAGCTCTTTTCTTTTTTAGAGAAGAAGGGAGAGAGGGATAGAAACATCAATGATGGGAGAGAATCACTTTTCAGCTGTCTTCTGCACACCCCCTACTGGGGATCGAGCCTACAACCCAGGCATGTGTCCTGACCAGAAATTGAACCATGACCTCCTGGTTCATAGGTTGACTGTCAGCCACTGAGCCACGCCAGCAGGGCATGAGTTAGCTACTTCTTAACTGCATCTCAAACCAGCCTTCTAACTGAGGTGGCGGCAGCACTGTGGATGAACGTGCAGGTGGATGGGCCCTTTGGGTTATTGGACATACTCAGAGCAGTCTGCCCTGAGGGAATCATTGTAATTACAGAAGAGAGTTTTATGTACAGACATGTTCTTCCCAGGGTTATCTTCATTTGGACATATGGTTGTTTCAATTTCTTATAACCATAACAGGATAGTTAAGTAGATTTGGAGATCGTCCAAAATCATTAAAATGTTTATTATATGTGGATGCCTGAAACCCAGGATAGCACCGAACCCTGTTTTTCCTATACTATGCATACCTATGATAAAGTTTAATTTATGAATTAATCACAGTAAGAGACTAACAACAACTAATGATAAAATAGAGCAATACCCTGTAATGAAAGTTATCTCCAAAGAATTTGGTTTCCCAAATATCTGACTGCATTGTACCCTTCTTGTGACGATGTGACATGACTCAATGCTTACTGGATGAGATGGAGTGAAGTGCTCAGAACGGAGTGCAACTTAAACCTTATGAATTGTTTATTTCTGGAGTTTTCCCACTTAATATTTCCAGATTGCAGTTGACCATATGTAACTGAAACCGTGGAACACGAAAGAGTGGAAAAGGCGGGACTATTGTATCTCTCTCTTTTTTTAAAATATATTTTATTGATTTTGTACAGAGAGGAAGGGAAAGAGACAGAGAAAGAGAAACATCGGCCGGTACTGGTTTGGCTCAATGGATAGAGCGTCGGCTTGGGGACTGAAGGGTCCCGGGTTCGATTCCAGTCAAGGGCATGTACCTTGGTTGCAGGCATATCCCCGGTGGGGTGTGTGCAAGAGGCAGCTGATCGATGACTCTCTCTCTCATGGATGTTTCTAACTCTCTATCTCTCTCCCTTCCTCTCTGTATAAAATCAATAAAATATATTAAAAAAAAAAAGAAAAGAAAAGAAAAGAAAAGAAACATCGATGGGAGAGAGTCATCGATCAGCTGCCTCTTGCACACCCCCTACTGGGGATATGCCCGCAACCAAGGTACATGCCCTTGACTGGAATCAAACCCGGGACCTTTCAGTCTCCAAGCTGACGCTCTATCCATTGAGCCAAACCGGTTTCGGTTATTGTATCTTTATAGCATGTACATTTATATAGCCCATCACGCACATACAGAGTGTCCTGAAATTCTTCAGATCTCTTCAATCTCCCCAAAGTCTCCATAGCATCCCCTCAAAACCTCTTCCCTCTGACCCCCATAGTCTCTCTGTCGCTCCATGTGATCCCTTCATGGCCATGTGCTTTGTTCTCCGCTCCTGCTCGTCCTCTGTGCTTCCGACTCAGGACCCTTCCCGCTGCCTGTGGCACCCGTTCGGGCAGCCTCCCAGGGCAGTGCCCGTGTTCACTCCTGGAGTTCAAGTTAATGTATTCCTCCATCTTGAGCAGGATTTTTCCGTTTTCTTAGAGAATCCTGTCTTGCTTTTATAGTGACAAAAATATATAGTATTTTCAAAAGGGTAAAGGACACTCGCAAAGCAGGGAGAGAAGGTGCCCTAGATTCTTTTTCTTCTCTCAATATCCATGTGTTCTAGGCATTGTGGCAGGCTTGGAATTCATACGTAGGCTTTCATTGTTTCCACTCTTTCCAGGAACTGGTCCAGACAGTAAGTTTGGGAGGAAACTATCTTCTCAACATCGGGCCAACTAAAGATGGACTGATTGTTCCCATCTTCCAAGAAAGGCTGCTTGCTGTTGGGAAGTGGCTGAGCATCAATGGGGAGGCTATCTATGCCTCTAAACCGTGGCGGGTACAACTGGAAAAGAACGAATCTGTATGGTGAGTCCTGTCTTCTGTTGTGCGTGGGAGCGGGACTGTACCCATCCTCGCCTGGCATCTCCTCGGTCTACAAGGTTAGAAGCCGCACTGGACGTTGTCTTGAAACCAACAAGCTGTTCTTTTGCTATTCATTTGTACCCCAGTTTATGGCTTAAGCCACCAGGGTATCTGACTAGTTGGGGTGAGGATAGGTTTAGTTCAAAAAACATCAGAAAACATTAATCCGTTTACTTGCAACTTTACCTGGTCTAATTAAAAATAGTACTAGCTAAAATTGTGTAGCAACCACAATGTGTAAGGCTCCATTCTAAATTCCTTCCACCCATTTAATCCCCTCAACAAGCCCACCAGATAGACACTGTTATTCTCTCCATATTACAAGTGAGAAAGAGGGCCCAGAGCAGTAATATAACTTGCCTAAAATCACAGACCTAGTAAATGCGGAAGTCATGATTCCTGCTTGGAATTGTGGACCTAGTTATTTGATCAACTGCAAAATGGGGCGATGGTTCTTCCTAGAGCTACTGTGAGGATTAAACGAGATAATATATGTAAAGTTCCCAGCAGAGGCCAGGCATATACGATGTGTTCTTAAATCTGCTAGTGTTACCCATAGAGCGGAGGTCCTTGGATCGGGAAAACGTGGCCATCCCTGTTCACATGAGCTTCCGCTTAGTGATTTTTCATCCTCTTCTCTGAATATGACATCTCAGAATTACAAATTTTTCTTCATTGCACATCTTGCCCTTGTTATATCCTTCGGTGTTTTCACTTGGATTTAGAGTTGAAAAAATATTTGAGTGATAAGGCAGAAGGCCTCGGTGAAAAATAACTGGTATAAGAGTTTAAAATTTTTCAAGAAAATTTGTAACCCAATAGAGAGTGAAAATAGAAGATATCACCAGAAAGAGGCTGCTTTCTTCCCGCAGACCTTGGGATTAGTAGGTCATCAGAAGGGGAATATACAAGGTTATGTGTAATAACCTTAGGTGTCAGGGTAACAAGCCAGGTGTCTTTGATAATGATGTTTCTTTTTTCCCAGGTATACCGCAAAAGAATCATCTGTTTATGCCATTTTCCTGAACTGGCCAGAAAATGGAGTCTTAAGCCTTAAATCCCCTAAAACTACCTCTGCTACAAAGGTAAGGGACCTCAGTCCTTTCAGAGATGTAACTTCTTTTTTAAAGGAATCGGCAGGTCTTCTCTACTTCCTCCTTCCTTCCCCAGGTTTCTCCCATATTTATTCCCCTTTTAGACCAATGGTCGCCAATTGGTGGTCCGCAGACCATTGGTCCGCAGGTTGGCGACCGCTGTTTTGGACATCTTTCTTCCTGGGCCCAGCTTGGTTGTTTTCCACCATGTTCAGGCGGTATTCTGTACTCACTAATGCATTAATGTTTTTCCCATGGCCTTTTGCTTTCTTCAGGTAACGATGCTCGGAGTCCAAAAAGATCTGAAGTGGTCCACAAATCCACCTGGAGGTCTCCTCATTTACCTGCCCCAGATACCACCCTCTGCTCTTCCAATTGAGTATGCTTGGACCATAAAGATGATGGGAGTGGACTGATCATTGGAGTTCAAGAGGAAAGCAGCACTGCCGGCTGCTCAGTTTTGACTTTCTTCTTACATTCCATCATCGAAATAACCTACCCTTCTCTACCCAGAGATGGCTTTTCCGACATATTTTAATCAAAGGAACTGAGTGCACTACTCTGTCAGTGGATCAAAGACCTGAGCCACCTTGCTGGCATCTCTCTCATCAGCAGAAGGAACTAAACCGTTAAAGCTCTCTGAGTTCATGCTTCCCTAACGTTGGACATTGTCTACAGTGGAATCTTCCCTCCATTCTCTGTTTGGTAACCGGCTTGCTTAATGACTTCAGGTAAAGAATAGGCCAATTCACCTTGTTGGCTATGGGAGAAGGCATAAAGGGTTTGGCAAGCTCAACCACACGCTATTTATTTAGCACCGACTGCCATCACACCCCCTGAGAGAGCAGGAGAGTCTGGAGGGAAAAGAAAGACAAGCCGGACCAATGGTTCTCCGGAAGTTTCCAAAGCCAGCCAAGGCTCTGAAATTCAGTCTGTGCGGTGATACTATGAAGAAAATGGACGTGATTCTGTGCTGCTTTTTAAAATACAATCAAATAAATAAATTTTAATGTCAAATGATTTCTACCAAAAAACTCGTCATCGTTTTCTTCCCTCAGTTTCTTTACGGACTTCTTATAGCTTTATGTTTCTGTGTTTTAAAAGGACCAGTCACGCCTCTTTAATGCAGAACAAAAAATGTAATTTCTACCCTAGCTGGTTTGAAATTTATTTTACATTGCAACCTATTTGACATATGTAATAACAAACAAAAGTTTTGCAAAGCAGTACTTAGTACATATACAATGCACAACTTTTTTTTTTTAAGTTGGTATCCACTATGTTGATATTATGACCACAACATATATGTTGGAGAACACCACTCTAAGCATTCAATGTCTTTGCATATGCTATGCTCTCTGTCTGGAAAGCTTTTTTTTTTTTTTTAATATATTTTTATTGATTTCAGAGAGGAAAGGGAGGGGGGAGAGAAAGAGAAACATCAATGATGAGAGAGAATCCTTTATTGGCTGCCTCCTGCACACGTCATACAGGGGATTGAGCCCTCAACCTGGGCATGTGACCTTGACCGGAATGGAACACTCTATCCACTGAGCCAAACCAGCTAGGGCTGGAAAGCTTTTCTTGTATCCTTTTTACAGGGGTCGCCTAAGACATCCTGCATATCAGCTATTTACGTTACAATTCATAACAGTAGCAAAATTACAGTTATGATGTATAACACAAATAATTTTATGGCTGGGGGTCACCACAACATGAGGAGCTATATTAAAGGCTCAAGGCATTAGGAAGGTTGAGAACCACTGCCCTAGAGTCAACTATCTGAAGATAGTGACAAGTTAATACATGCAAAGAACTCAACCAGTGTGTGGCAAATAGCAAAGCTTCATCTTATTGAGAAAGGTAGTAATTATACCAGTATCATATAATAAAAAAAGGGCCACGTACTAAACCTGACACCTCGGGGAGGGAGGAGGTGCATGGCAGGCCTTACAAACTGGATGGTCTGAACATAAAAATTTCTAACGTGGGTCATGGTGGTTGGTCACATCACAGGCCTATAGCTTACCTGACCAAGGTCAGTTTGTACGTTGAGCCTATATATTGATTGTCTCTGTAGGTCTAGTATAATGTAACTTTGAAATGTCAGTGGCATAACTTCTGGCACCAAAGCACAAGACTACAGAGCAGGAGACCACATACCATCTCTGTGTACCCTAAATGTTAATTATTAACTATCCTGCACCCACCAATGTAAAGGAAGTGGCTCCGTTTGGCTTTTAATCCAGTCCTAGGGATTTCCTCCTGCTTTCTTCTGCCTTCTTTTTGTTAGTTTTGTTTTGTTTCTTGTGCTTTCTTAATCTACCACCAATAGATTTCATAGAACCCTCCTTACGGTTCCTTCTTTGATTCTAATGGATCAAGTTAAAAAACTGCCATTATCAGAGCATTTACTTAATCCATTGAGATTTTGCTTCCTGGCATGTCCTCAAAATTTGGCTCAAATAAACAATAAGAGTTTTGTATAGACTGCCCATTCTTTCATCGACATTATTAATATCTGTCTTGCCACACCTTCCAGACTCTAATAAGCCTATGAAGACAGAAACTTTGGCTAATTTTTGTTCATCTTTACAGACTTAGGGGTCTCACTTTACCTGGCAAAGAAACACCCTGGATGGGGTCAGGAAGAGCCGCCGGGAGGAATGAAGGTGAAGGGACTGGGGGCGGGGCCAGGGGCTGGGGGCGGAGTCAGGGCGGGCGTTAGCGTCACCGCCGGACCACGCCCACCTGGAGGTGGATGGTCACGTGGGCCTCCGCCGAGCCTCCGCGGGGTCAGCTGAGCCATGATGGCGACCATGAGGGGGTCGATGCGGCAGAGGCTGGTGGGCTTGGCGGCCGTCAGGGCTGTAAGTGCCCCGCCCGGGGGCGGGCGGCCGCGCTGCTCCGTGACGCTCGGGGCGGGGGCGTGGCTCGTGTCGCTGTTGTGAGAAGTGAGGCCGGAGAGCCCCGCAGGCCAGTCAGGTGGACCTTGAAGTTTGAAGACCCTCTGTGTACCCCCCATCCCTGGCGGGTCCTGAGGCCCAGAGGTGGGGGCGACTTGCCTGGTGTCCTAATTCCCTGGGACCCTTGTACCTTTCTCCCGGCAATTGCTCTGCGGACTCTCCAGCTCTTGCTCAGTGAAGAGTCACCAGTAGCCCTCCGCTTCCGCTTCCGGGCGGGAGAAGCAAGGTGGTCACGCCCGGCGCCCAGGGGCTCACCTGTTGGGCAGTGGGGAATGTCCCGACCGCAGGAAGTTGGGGGTGGGCCTGCACGGGGAGCCGTGCTCTTGGTTATCCCTGTGTCTAAGTGAAATATTCCTTCTGCTCTTAATTCTAGAACAGACCAAAGGTGAGTTAAATGGTGAGAAATGTTGCTTCTGGTCCCAGTATTTGCACAGGTGGATCCATTCCTTCAGCTTTGCCCCACTGGGGGATTTTCCCCACACACTTCATGTGTTTATTTGGTTTCGTTATGCAACATCCACAGTCACACAGGGAGAAAGGAATGAAGAGGAGTGTAAGTTAGGAGTTTACATCTGTTCCAGTATTACAATAACTAGAGGCCTGATGCACAAAATTCGAAATTCGTGCAAAAGTAAGCCTTCTTTCCCCCTGCTGCCTCTGGAAGCCAGACTGTGCTTTCCTGGCAGCCCCGGATTAGTCCGGAAGGCCAAAGCCAGCTGGTCTAATTAGCATATTACGATTTTATTATTATGGATGAGTTCCAAGCCCTGGAAGGGTGGCTCAATTGGTTAGAGGCATCTGGGTGAGTCCTAGCACATTCAGGAATCAACCAATGGAGCAACAAGTCGATATCTGTCTGTCTCTTTCTAAAAGCCAATTAAAATATTTTTTAAAATACATTTTATTGATTGTTTTCACATAGAGGAAGGGAGAGGGATAGAAAGTTAGAAACATCGATCAGCTGCCTCCTGCACACCCCCCTCTGGGTACATGCCCTTGACAGGAATCGAACCCAAAGCTGCTTAAGGGTACTGGGTGTTTCCCAAAGCTGCTTAAGGGTAATGGGTGTGCCCCATAGCAGCCTCAATAAAAGGGATAGCGAGGCCAGAGCCTAGAGTCTTCCCACTAGAGGTTGACTCCTGCCTGGCCCCCCATTTGTCCCAAATTAACTCTTTTCTAGTCTCTCTCTTCATTTGTGTGTGTGGCCTCCTCCAGAAACCGGACCCTGAGTGGGCCCTGAATCACGAGGGTCGTGTTAAGGGTTCCCACATCCCCCCCAAAAAAAATGTACCCAAAAAAGTATGGTAAAACACCACTCTAATATATTGCACAGCAAGCCCCATAAGTCCCCGTGGGAAAAATCAAAGTGCTTTCATTCCTTCCCAACTGCAGGAGTGGTCACATCACCTCTTCCTCGTGTGTGTGTGTGTGTGTGTGTGTGTGTGTGTGTCTGTACACCTTCTGGGGAATTGTGACAATCTGTTCCTATTATACTTTTTGTTTATTCTTTTAAACCAAAGGTCAGCACCTCATCTCTGAGTACGTTCCCAAAGCGGGTGAAAATTGTGGAAGTTGGTCCCCGAGATGGACTACAGAATGAAAAGGTAAAGTGGGAAATCAACCGCAACAGTTGTTTTTGAGCGTTGAGAGTTTGTGTGGCAGCGTAGGAGCAGAAAGGATGGACTGACAGAGCTATCCATGAAAGACATGATCACTCTGCCCAACCGAGGGTTTGGTGGGGAGAACAGGCAGGCTCCTGTGACTGCTAAACAGCCTACGATGGTGCAGCAGGTGTGATAGGCCCAGGTCCATTTCAAGGCCCAGGGGGTGGGGTGGATGATGAGTGCTGAGGTGGGGATATGGTGTGAAAGGGAGGGCATGTCTTAGATCCAGCAATTCCATGTCGGAGGATTTATCCAGAGGAAGTCATGAAGGCCACATGCAAAGATTTAACCTTGGGGATGTTCCTCACCACTTGAAGAAAATTGGAGTAGTGCAGTCCAGTAGACTTTCCTGTAGATAGAAATGTTCCAGACTTGAGCTCTCCCATGTGGTAGCCACTAGACAAACACATGTGGCTATTGAGCACTTGAAATGTGACTAGCATGAATTTTTATTTTCATGTCATTTAAATTTAAATTTATATAACCATGTATGGCTAGTATGTAGAAAGTTACATATCTAGGAGCTGTTTAGAGTCGTTTTCTTTTCTTTTTTTTTCTTTTTTTTTTTTTGGCATGTGTTTTTGAAACAATCATGTATTAACTATTTTTGCATTAAGAAAGCTTTTTTTTTTTTATTTTTTTAAGTATGGCCAGCCTAATTTTAATGTTGAGCACGTGCTAGAAACAAAAACTATAAGTCCCATGAGGGCAGAATCATGTCTGTCTGCTCATTGCAGCTCCGCCTAGCACCTAGCACAATCCCTGGAATATGAAGCAAAATTATCTGTGGAATAGATTACATGAAAGCAGTGCAAGAGAAATCGTGGCAGAGGGTAAGGAGGGACTTGAAATCCTTGAGATTTTTTTACCTGGTCCTGTAGGTACTAGGGAGCCACGGAAGGCTTTTCAGTGGTAGTGAGACAGTGGAAAGTGTTCTAGGATGATTCCTGTGGGGTGAACTGGTGGAGCGAGACCAGACCATCCTGTACATAGGGTAACGGGACAATGGTATTAGATTTGGAAAGAAGGATCTATAGAAGCTGCTTAGCAACTAGACATGGTGGGGGAGGGAGGGAAACATAGGCTGGCCGTGTGAGGATGAGATCCTGTGCCACTCGGGAGATGGAAAAAGAGGATGTAGTACTTTGGGGGCCCCGTCTCCTAAGAACCAGAAGGTTAGTCATCTCTGCCCTTTCCGGCCAGGGTTCATGATGGGGCAATAAGTTAACAAACTTTTAGTGAAGAAAAAGCCTGTATGGCAGAAAAATATGGTTTCCAGGTAAGTATTAACTCCCTTTCGGATGATAAGCTGCCTCCATTGCAGAATGCCATCTGTAGAATTTGAAGACGCCCTGTACCCTATCTATTGGTGAGGATTCCATTGAATTCATATTAGTATTTACAAGTTGAGATAGGCGAGTGTTTGCTGAAGCAGAAACTTTGAACTAACAGGCACTGCTTGCTGCGGCCCTTTGCCTCCCACCTCCGCTGAGCTGTCTCTTCTGGTGTTTGTCTTCCCGTTACAGAGTATCGTCCCTACTCCAGTGAAAATCAGGATGATAGACATGCTTTCTGAAGCGGGACTCCCCGTGATAGAAGCCACCAGCTTTGTGTCCCCCAAGTGGGTTCCTCAGGTGAGCCCGGCCCTCAGACGTGAAGGATGGAAAGGTTTGCATTTGCCCTGGAAGAGCACGTGGAAGTCAAGAACATAGGTTTCCTGGTCTCTGGCTTTCAGGGGTCTGTGACCTGGGAGGCAGGAGGGTTTGATTCAGTCTGGACTCTGCCCCCGAATTGCTTGGCGACCTTGCTAAGGCCTACAGGTTGACGGTGACCTCGTCTGGCCCTGACATCTAGAATTCCTAGGCCTGGCCTGTGGATTCTGCCTGCTTCACGGAGACAGTCAGTGGGGAAGAAAGATTCTGTCCTGGCCGAGTGTGATAAGACAGAGGAGCTGAGCCCAGCACCCAGCTTGGAGTGTGTTCTCAGTAGTGGCTGGCAGTGTTGTTACTGCGGTCACAGCTATGTAAAGCTGACAGTACTGGTCACGTGGAGACATTGGGGCTATTGCCCACACCCCAGGGCCTCCTGGCCCATCAGCAGTCACACAAACAATAAAAGCCGTGGGGAGCCGAGACCGGTGTGGCTCAATGGATAGAGCGTCGGCTTGGGGACTGAAGGGTCCTGGGTTCGATTCTGGTCAAGGGCATGTACCTTGGTTGCGGGCATATCCCCAGTAGGGGGTGTGCAAGAGGCAGCTGATCGATGATTCTCTCTCATCGATGTTTCTAACTCTCTTATTTCTCTCCCTTCCTCTCTGTACAAAATCAATAAAATATATTAAAAAAAAAAAAAAAAAAGCCTTGGGGAGACTCAGCTCTGTGGAAGGACTCATTCTCTAAGGGCCTGAGAACACAGATCTTGTGATAAAATGGTTTTGTGTACCTGAGCTCTCTGCCTGCCCGTGGTGATGACTCTGCCATGTCTCCTTTGGTTCCAGATGGCTGACCACATCGAAGTCTTGAAGGGCATCCAGAAGTTTCCTGGCATCAACTACCCCGTCCTGACCCCAAATTTCAAAGGCTATCAGGCAGCGGTAAGCTTGTTGCTGGGGGCCCTGAAATGAGATTGATGGCGCTGGTCCCACCTGTCCCTGGGCCTCAGTCCCTGTCCTGGGCCATCTGAGGGCTGTCTCCAGTGGGGATGAGCACAGTCAGACAGACCGATGCAGTCCTGGCCTGGCCACTCCCAGTCTCTGGTCTTGACAGGCCTCAGGTTCCACCTACAAAATAGGCTTCATGATAGGGTAACATCGTGAAGATAAGTGCTTAATCAGTGGGTTTTGTTGCTCTTACCCATTTTCTCTTTCGAGAAAGGTAAGCAAGCACTCTACAGAGCTTCAACGAAAGTTGCTAGAATCTTTTTCTTTCTTTTTTACTGCTTTTTCATTTATTTTTTAAAAATTAATTTCTTTATTGATTAAGGTATCACATATATATCCTCCCCCCCTTATTGTCCTTGACCACTGGTTAGGCTCATTTATGTTCACATAAGTCCTTTTTGATCTCTCCCTTTTATCCCCACCCTCCCTTTGAGGTCCAACAGTCTGACCCATGGCTCGTTATCTCTGGGTCTGTTCTTGTTCATCAGTCTATGCTGTTCACCATTTCCCCTAGATGAGTGAGATCATGTCCAACTGGAAATATAAGAATCAAAAATGAGACAAGCAATAATCATTATGCTGAAAGGCATATGCATCAGTCTGTAGTGAGCTTCTTTCTGGGCCACCAGTTCTTTTGAGACCCATAGTTGCTAGAATCTTTCTTATAACTTTAGATGAGAACATCATTGGAGATAATGATTCCAAGTTAACTGACTTCCAGAGTGGTGATGGCAGGGGCAGTGTTGGTCTCTGAGGGAAGATCAAGGTTTCCTTAGTATCACAATAAGGCCTATAGTGCACCAAATTCATGCACTTGGTTGGAGGAAGGACCCATGGATGCACGATTGGGGTCACGGAGCAATATGGGAGGCTGGCCAGCTGGAGAGCGACCACAGGAGGGCTCCAGGGCATGTCTAGCCCTTTTTGCTCATTCAGACCCCAGCAGCAAATTAACCTACCAGTCAGAGATCTGCCCCCGCTGGTGGTCAGTGCACATCATAGCAAGCGATTGAGTGGCCTTAGCATATTATTAGCATATTACACTTCGATAATAGTTGAATGGATGACTGGACATTTAGCATATTAGGCTTTTATTATATAGGATAATTCACTGTATTAATTCTCCAGGCTTGCCATAGCAAAATACCAAAATCTAGGTGGCTGAAAACCACAAAAATGTGGGGGTTTTTTTGCAGTTCTGGAGGCTAGAAGTCTGAAATCAAGATGTCAGGGTTGGTTTCTTCTGAGGGCTCTGGGGCGAATCTGTCCCATGCTCTCTTCTAGTTTCTGGTGACCGCCAGCAATCGTTGACATCCTTGGCTTGTAGGTGCATCGCTTCAATCTCTGCCTCCACCTTCACTGGCCTTCCCCTCCTGTCTCTCTGTCTTCACATGGCCCCTGTCTTATAAGGACACCAGTCATTAGAGAGGAACCAATATGGCCTCATCTTAATAAATTATTTCTGCAATGACCCTGTTTCCAAATAAGAACACATGTTGAGGTGCTGAGGTTTAGGACTTCAATATACCTTTCTTGGGGAGACAAAATTCTATCCATCAGATTCATATATCATCCAGTTCACAGTAAGACAAGGGTTTTGTCACTCTGGGTTCCTTGAAGAGGAAAATGCTCACAGGTATTCCCCTGGCTGTTGGCAGGTGGCTGCTGGAGCCAAGGAAGTGAGCATCTTCGGAGCTGCCTCCGAGCTTTTCACCAAGAAGAACATCAACTGCTCCATAGATGAAAGTTTGCAGCGGTTTGACCAGATCTTGAAGGCAGCGCAGGCAGCCGGCATCCCTGTGCGGGGGTGAGTCAGACCTCAGTGCCGTGCTGGCCAGTACCAGCCTCTGACCCCAGTGACCTCCCCCACACCAACTCCTCCTGTGGGCAGACAGCCCACGCTCCACACCCTGACATCCTTCCCCACGCAGACGTGGTCAGAAGAAATCCTAGCGAGCCCTTTCTCCAAACCTGGTCTGGAGGTCAGTTCACCAGAGGAAACCTAGTAGGTCAGGACACTAGACACATTCTGTGGAGGTCAGTTTTCTCCTGGCTACACCGCCAACTCTTCCCACATTTCCGAAGAATCCCCTACGCCTCCTAAGTCTCCAAGACACATCTTCAACGGCAGCAGTGCCAGGAATCGTCACACATAACTTCACAACTGGCCAGCAAGGAGGGGACTGGCCCCACTTACAGGTGACGAGAGGCTCAGAAGGATGGAGAGTCTGCTGGGAGGTCACACAGCGGTCCGCATCGCAGCCAGGGTGCTTTCAGAGTGAAGTCTGGCCGTGGCAGGGTCCTCAGGTGGCTGAGCATTGTCCCATGCACTGGGGTCGATTGCCAGTTGGGTGAATATGGGAGGCAACTGATCAGTGTTTCTCACATCTCCACCCCTCTTTTCCCCCTTCCCCCCCCCTCTCTAAAAATCAACAAAAATACATCCTCAGCCGAAACCAGTTTGGCTCAGTGGATAGAGCGTCAGCTTGGGGACTGAAAGGTCCCGGGATCGATTCCGGTCAAGGGCATGTACCTTGGTTGCAGGCACATCCCCAGTGGGAGGTGTGCAAGAGGCAGCTGATCAATGATTCTCTCTCATCGATGTTTCTAGCTCTCTATCCCTCTCTCTCTTCCTCTCTGTAAAAAAATCAATAAAATATAATTTTAAAAAATACATCCTCAATTTAAAAAAAAAAATGCACATCTGACCACATCACTTCCTGGGTAGACAGCTTACAGTGACTCCCAACTCCAGACTTTTCCACTCGGCTCACAAGACCCTGGGTGAGTGAGTCAGCTGCTGCTCTCCTTGCAGCCTCCTTGTTCACGGCCCCGTCCAGCCCAGCTGGAACTTCTCTCCGTTTGTCACCTACTCCTTGCCTCTGGGCCTTTACACACACTTTCCATAGGCCCAGCACTCCCTTCTTCCTGTATCCTAATTGTCAGGACTAACTCCTGTCTGCCCTTCGGGTCCCCTCATGGATGCCAGTTTCTCCAGGAAGCTTTCTCCGTCCCCCGGCTGGAGTTAGTGCTCCTCCTCTGGGCTCCCATAGTCCCTTACATCCTCTAACATAGCACCTGGCCACTTGCTAAATCGCCTCCTGCCTCCCACCCCACTAGACTGAACTCACATTTCTGTCCGTCCAGGTGTGCCCCCTCTCCCAGCTCAAGGCCCAGCACATAGTAGGTGCTCAGGAACCAATGGGCAGATGGATGGATGGGGAAGAAGGGGCTTGTCAGGTCTGCCTGCACCAAGCCTGTTCTCTTTTCTCAGTATCTCTCTTAACTTGCCCCTGCTCAGCAACGATTGGAAAATAAGGGGGAGAATTTAAATGGAAAAATATACTGAGCCCTGGCCAAGTGGCTCAGTTGGTTGAAGTGTTGTCCCATACACCAAAAGATTGTGGGTTCGATTCCGGTCAGGCCACATACCCAGGTTGTGAGTTCAATCCCAGACCAGTTGTGTAGGGGAGGCAACTGATCAATGTTTCTCTTTCACATCAATGTTTTTTTCTCTCTCTTCCCCAAAATCAGTAAAAAAAAAAATGTATCCTCTGGTGAGAATTTTAAAAAACAGAAAAGAAAAATATACTGAGATCTTTGAGGCTGAAGTTATTTAACCAGGAAATACTTGTTATGCCTCTGAACGTGCAGCATAGCTTTCTAGACTCTAAAAGGTTTCAGTGGAGCCCCAGGCCCAGTGGTGTGTGCGGGAGCGGGAGCCGCCTCCATCCAAGACCCAAACTTCTTACCGTAGTTCACAGGCCCAGCTCTCCGTTACTACTTCTTTGCCTCTTGCTCTCCATGCCTCGGCTGTTCCTTCCTTTGTTCTGTGCCTTTTTTTTTTTTTTTAAGAGGAAAATCTTTTTTTAAAAAATACATTTTATTGATTTTTTTACAGAGAGGAAGAGAGAGGGAAAGATAGTTAGAAACATCGTTGAGAGAGAATCATCGATCAGCTGTCTCTTGCACACCCCCTACTGGGGATGTGCCCGCAACCAAGATACATGCCCTTGCCCGGAATCGAACCCGGGACCTTTCAGTCCTCAGACCGACGCTCTATCCATTGAGCCAAACCGGTTTCGGCCATTCTGTGTCTTGAACACCCTGCTCTGCCGGGAATGTGGCCGGCCCCATCTCCCAGCTCAGCGTCCTGTCTCCACAGAGGTCTTCCGGAGTCACCCAGCCACTGTTGCTGTTTGTTCCTGGCGCATTCCCTGTCCTTTCCTTCGTAGTGCGTCACTTTCTGAGATTAGCTCATTGACTCATTTGATTGTCCTTTAATCAGCTATCTCCCGGATTTGAAATAAGCACTGTGAGGGTGGGGTCCTTGTCCGTCTTGCTCACTGAGCTACCCTATGCCTGGGTAAATAGTGGGCACCTCGGTAAATATCAGTTGAATAAATGAGTGAATGAATTGTCTGGCAGCTCACAAGAGCAGCCAGCCCAGCTCTTATCCCTGCCTTTGGTTTCATGGGTTCCTGGTCCCCGCCTGTGCGGATGGGCCTCAGCTACTCTGGCCCATGCTCTGCTTTACCCACCTCCCTACGGCCCAGGTGCCTGCTCATAGTGCCCTCTCCAGCCCTCCTCCCTGCTGGTCTCAGGCTGCCTCTCCAGAACCTGTGCCACCCCTGCTTCCTGAACTACAGGCCTGTTAGTCCCTCCCTTCCCTGCGGTGGCTCTCCACTGCCCCCTACCGGCACTAAGCAGCACGACCTTCGTTCTGGCTCCCATCGTTGGATTAGCCTTTCCAGGCACTTGGCCTCCTGCCCAGGTTCGGGTTTTGATTTCGGGCTAACTGGGAATGTGTGTCAGACAGCCCCTGCCTCGGCCCTGCTGACCAAAGAACCAGGGGCATTGACACCATCCCCGTCTTCCCACAGGTACGTCTCCTGTGTGCTTGGATGTCCCTATGAAGGGAAGATCTCCCCAGCCAAAGTAGCTGAGGTGTGTGTGAGGGTCAGGGTGGGGTGGGGGGGATTGGCCTCCTTGCCTGTCCCTGAGTAGGTTCCTCTCGCCACCCTTTCCTGACGGGTCACTGACTTCCTTGTTAGCACCCTGCCCTCCCCACGGAGTAAATGCCTCCAGTTGAGTTTCCAGTCTGGTTAGCGGACAGGCGATTATTGAGGTGATACCGTAGTCCTTTTTGGAGAGGTTCCTGTCCTGGCGCGCCCCCCACCCGGCCAGGGTCCTTCCGGTGTCTTGTCTTGGTCAGAGAGGCCACTTCATATCCTCTGAGCAGCAACCAAGTCAGCCCCGAGGACACAGTGTGGAAACTGAGTTTGGGTGTGAGCGACACAAGAGCTCATGGTAATATTTAGTCCTCAGACCCGCCCTGCAAACGCGCTGTAACGGTTGAGATTGACTAACTTGCCATGCAGGCTGCCCGTGGTGCCACCAGGTCTCCACCCCCATCTCGTTTACCTCCAAAGCCTGCTTGCTCTTCCCCAAAACCATGTGGCACCCAAAAATGCGGACTGGTAGCAGTGGCGCCTGGGATTGAGAGTGCCTGCTGTGCTCATGGCTCAGCCTCCTGTTGTCACCAAGCCCTTCAAAGGAGAAATTGCAGCTCGGGGAAGTTAAGCCCTGGCCAAGATCCCACAGCTCGTGAGCAGCAGAACGGGGACTTTAAGCCAGCGTCCCTCACTCAGAGCCGCTCCTTCCGCTGTCCCCCTGCCCACGGGCTGCGGCTGCTGTCACTCCTCACCACTTCCTTTCCGCCGCGGACCATTGCCACATCCTTCCTGCACCTTCTCACAGCGCGGTGCAGGGAAGCGGCTCCTCGGGCCGGCCTTACACTGCTCTGGTGTGCAGTGATTTGGGGCTTTGAACGGGCTTCTGAACATTTACTACTGTTATGTGCTTCTGTTAAAACACAAAGCTGGCACCACTGACCCGTGATTTCACAGATCTTCCCACCAAGGACAGGACTACAAGGCAGGGGTCAGTTTACTAATTCCAGTGGTGGGTCTGCCACGGTGTATGGCGGGGGTAAGGGAAGAACGGGTTTGAGACCCGGGTGGGGGAAAGAACAGGGGTCGGAGCCCAGAGCCTGCCCCCGACATCCTGGTGTCGTGACGAGAAGAATGAGGAATATCCTTCCACTCAAAGTGGTAAGGAGCCTGTGACCCGTTTGGTTGGTTTAGTGCTCAGACAGGAGATGCTCTGGACAGGCCAAGGACCCCTGTTTCGGAGCCTGGGACCCTGGGCTTGGGGAAACTGATGTCCTCCATCTGCCTGTTTGTCTTCCCAGGTCAGCAAGAAGATGTACTCAATGGGCTGCTATGAGATCTCCCTGGGGGACACCATCGGCGTGGGCACCCCTGGCATCATGAAGGACATGCTGTCCGCCGTCATGCAGGAGGTGCCCGTGGCCGCCCTGGCTGTCCATTGTCATGACACCTATGGCCAGGCCCTGGCCAACACCCTGATGGCCCTGCAGGTAATCCAGGCATGTCCCAGGAGAAAGGCATGTGTCCCTTCTCAGAGGACGTGGCGGCAGGACAGCTGTGTTTCACCTGTGCTTGCAGCAAGCCTACCTGCCTGACAGGCCCTGGGCTCACCATGATGGACACAGACTTGTGACCCTGAGCCAGAAGTTCTTAGTCTGTGTGTGAGGGGGACAGAGGGAGAGTTGGGGGATAATCCTGATGCGTTATGACAAATGCTCGAAGGAAGCACAGGCTGAGGAAGGTCCCTGCCCCAGCTGGGAGGTCAGAGAGGATTTGCCAGAAGAGGCCTAAGTGAGGCTTGAAGGACCAGCAGCTGACAGGGGAGCAGAGGTGGCTTGGCAGCACTGCCTTGTAAGACTGAGGGAGGGTCCGGGGAGGACTGCTGTGCCCGGTCCTGGATGGCATGTAGGTTTGAGTGTGCCAGCCTCTGTGGGAGCAGCAGGCGAGGAGCCAGGCAGTGGAGAGGTAGGCCAAGGTCAGAGGGAGAGCCTTAAGGCTGCTTTCCCGAGATCGGACTGAAGCTTCAGATTGGGTTTCCCGTGAGGCTTGCTCCCTGTGAGCTGGTCCTGTGTGAGGAGCCCATGGCCTGGCCGCCCATCAGAAGGAACGTTCTCGGTGTCTGACCACCAATGGCATTCATCTCACTCCACCCTGTCTTTGGGAGAGGCTCATGTCAGGTGATTCTACTACTTCCTGGGTCTGTTTTCTCAGGGTTGTGGTTGTTAAGGTCTGTTAGAAGCCTAAGGAGGAGAAGGGAACAGCCATCTAAGAGAGCAGGACATGACTGACCTGGGGAATGGCTGGGCCCTGGGGTTGGAGAGCAGCCTTGGGAGGGAGGGTGCCTCAGTGAATCACAGTGAACCACAGGGATCCGAAATCCCCTCAGCGGGAGGCGGTGACTGAGGGCCGTGATCAGGAAGGGCCTCTCTGAGGAAGTGACTTGCAGGCTGAGACCTTAAGGGTAAGACGTAACCTTGAAACCATTGAAGGAACTGAGTGGGGTGTTCCTGGCAGAGGAAACAGGGTACACCAAAAAGACTCACTGGCCCGGAGCTAGAGAGAGAAGCACGCCCTTCCAGTGGGATTTCCACCTTATCAGAATCATAAGCCAAAGGGACGAAGAGCTGCGATGGCAGTGCCGGCAGCAGCGGTTGGGAGGTTTATAGGGGGTTTATAGGGACCAGCTTTGTCGGCTTTGGCCCCACAGTGACAGCCCTGTGCCACCACCTCTTGTTTCCAGATGGGAGTGAGTGTCGTGGACTCCTCCGTGGCCGGACTGGGAGGCTGTCCCTACGCACAGGGGGCATCAGGGAACTTGGCCACCGAGGACCTGGTCTACATGCTGGAGGGCTTGGGCATTCACACGGTAAGCTCGTCTGCCCAGTGGCCACAGCCCTGACCAGCCAGAGGACAGAGCTGGTGGGCGTGTTTAGTTTTGGTTTTTGGGGCGTCACTGGAGGGAAGGAGAGCAGTTAAGAAGGGAAGGGAGCCAGGGGACTCTTGTGTACTTTTGAGATAGCAGAGTGCCGGAGAAGGCCAGGCTCAGAGCCCCCCAAAGGGGTCAGGTGTGTGACCTGAACTGAGTCAGTGTCTCTAGACCTTTGTTTTGTTCTCTCTAGACCTTTGTTTTGTTCTCTGTAGAATTAACCAGCTTTCCCCCCCCCTCCCGCCCCCAGGGCTCTGTCAGGGTCAGTAAGGGCAGCCAGTGTGCTTTGGGATCAGACGGACCCGGGTTTAAAACCTTGTCCTGCCACTCACAGGCTGTGTGACCTGACACGTTACTTCACCTCTCCGGGCCTAAGAAATGGGCATGGTAATAGCACCTATCCTGAAGGGCCGTTATGAAGATTAACTAAGAAAACCTAGGATGCTTAGCCCAGAACTGAGCACACAGTACACGAGTAAATAGGAGCTATTGCTATGAACAGGCTTTCTGGAGTGGCCCCTTCAGGAGGTGTTTTTACTCCCTCTGCCTCACAGTTCATTGCTTCAATACGTACTTTTTGACCACTGTGGGCCAGGTCCTGTGCTAGGCCCTGGAGACGGAACACTGACGACAGAGATTCCTTTTCTGGTGGTGGCATGGCAGATTGAGGCCTCCTCAGCACGGGGAGTCAGAGGGGGGCCCGAGCCAGAGGACATGACCTCAGGCAGCTAGCTGGTGTCCATCATCAGAGGAGCAAGAGCCTGTCTGTCTGCACCTTCACTTTTTCATTAAAAACATTTTTTGAGGGAGGGAAGGAGGGAGGAGGAGGAGAGAGAGAGAGAGAGAGAGAGAGAAAGAGAGAGAGAGAGAGAGAGAGAGCAATGTGAGAAACATTGGTTGGTTGGCCTCCCACACGCACCTCAACCAGGGATGGAACCTGCAATCTGGGTATGCACCCTGACCAGGAATGAAACCCACCACCTTTTGATGAAAGGATGCTCCATCCAACCAAGCCACACTGGCCAGGGCCACCTTTACTTTTTTTTTTTCCTTTCTTTATTTTTTTTTTCTTTTCTTTTTTAAATATATTTTTATTGATTTTTTTACAGAGAGGAAGGGGGGGTTAGAGAGTTAGAAACATCAATGAAAGGGAAACATCAATCAGCTGCCTCCTGCACACCCCCTACTGGGGATGTGCCCACAACCAAGGTACATGCCCTTGACCGGAATCAAATCTGGGACCCTTCAGCCCACAGGTCAATGCTCTATCAACTGAGCCACACTGGCCAGGACCACCTTTACTTACTTATTTATTTCTTTAAAAATATATTTTATTGATTTTTTACAGAGAGGGAGAGGGATAGGGAGCTAGAAACGTCGATGAGAGAGAAATATAGACTAGCTGCCTCTTGCACACCCCCTACTGGGGATGTGCCCGCAACCAATGTACATGCCCTTGACCGAAATCGAACCTGGGACCTTTCAGTCCGCAGACCGATGCTCTACCACTGAGCCAAACTGGTTTTGGCCACCTTTACTTTTTTAGTGTCACAGTGGTCTGTCCAATCTGATGTTTCCCTGGGTGTTGAGGGCATGTCATGACTTACTGCATCTTCCAACTTGTTTCTCAAAGGGTGTGAACTTCCAGAAGCTCCTGGAAGCTGGGAACTTTATCTGTCAAGCCCTTAACAGAAAAACCAGCTCCAAAGTGGCTCAGGCCACTTGTAAGCTGTGAGCCCCTTGCCCACCTGAAGCTCTAGGGACTGTGGGAAGAGGGGCACGTCTGACTCACTGATGGACACACGGAAATGGGGATGATGTGATCGGGAACAGGCACCTCGCCACCAGGACACCTGAGGATGACTGAGAGGCTGTGGGGGCCAGAGGCCTCCCTTCACCAAGGACCCAGGAGTTGAGGGCACTTGGGAACCCAATTCCCTGGGTTGGGTTGATCCTCACGTCTTACCTCTGGGTGACATCTGCCAAGTGGCGACGCAGCAGAACCCTGCCGTGGCCTTGGTGCCATTGCTCTGACTTTGTAGGGCAAAAGGCATGGACTGTTTTTCCTGAGCCGGCAGAGGACATTTGCTGGAGGGCTGAGGGCTGAGCTTCTGCATTGGCCACCTGCCAACTTAGCACCTGAAAAAATCACTCTGAATATGATTTTTGAAAACAGCTATGTAATTAAAGGTTTAATGACATGGAACCATTCCAGTACTCTGCAGATGTGTGCATATATGAGAGCAGAGGAACAAAAAATCTTTATTCGCACTCAGAGAGGAAAATGCAGACCAGTCTTTGGATTTTTCTCCGTTTCTCCACCTGAGCCTCAGAAGCAGTGACTGGAAATTGGTGGTTTGGGCTTGCTCTTGGCTCTGACCAGGGCTATTGCACAAGCTCCCCCAGGCAGCCGTGGCCAGATGCTCCTCGGTGTCTGGGCTGGAGCAGGTCTGGGTACCTTAGTTCCTTGTACTCGGCCTCTGCGGCCAGCCGTCCTTGGTAAGCCCAGAGCGTTCCAGGTTTTGGGACACACGTGTGCATTTATTTCTTTGCTCGGATTTCATCACTCAGTATGTCATGACTTTACACACCTCATTCCCGAGCCCTACCTTTATCTTAAAACAGAAACAACCACTTTTAACCCGCTGTAGGAGGCAGGTGCAGACGAACCTCCCCAGCAGCTGGAGGACTACAGTTTGGCAGAGGTCCCACCAGGTGAGTGGGTTTTCCAACTAGAGTCCCAGCACCTGAGCCTCTGGGCTACGGCACCATCTCCTTCTCCCTTCGTTCCACGCAGCTGTCTTCACACAATTAAAAAAGGGCTTGGCAGATACAAAAGGGTCGGAGCACCTGCCGGAAGCCAGGAGGCGGCCGGTCGGCCCCGCTCCGGACCTGTGGCTCCCGCCGCGGTTCATCCGCCGGGCGCCCCCGACAAGCCTCCTTTCCCGCGCGCTGCCCTCCGCTTCCAGGCGGCGGTGGAGACCAGCGCTCACGCCTCCGGGCGCCCACCGCGGGGCGGACCGCCGCCGCTCGGCTCCCGGCCCGGGTCCGGCCGCCCCGCCCCGCCCCGCCCCGCCCCGCCCCGCCCCGCCCCTCCACCAGCCGCTCCCGCGCGGGCCGGGCCGCCCACCGCCGGCCTCCGCGGGAGCGCGCGCAGGCGCCTTGTACCGCAGCTCCTTGGTCCTACCGGCGCCCCGTAGTTCGGTTTCCGATTGACACGTTCGCTGAGGAGTGGAGGGGGCGGGGCCCGGCGGGCTGTTGGCCCTTAAAGGGGCCGAGGTGCGGGAGGCGGCACCGCCGGAGGCAGCGCGGGACGCGCGGTCCAAGGCAGGTTCGGGAGGGGAGTGTGGGTCCGGTGGGCGGGCTCGCGAGCGGCCGGTGGTCCGCGGGGAGCGAGGGAGAGTTCCGGGGGCCGGGCTGTACCGCCAGGGCTCGCCCCGTGGCGCCCCGCTCCCGCTGCCGTGGCTGGGTGGCCAGGGGTCATTCATTCCCAGCCTGGGGACTCCTGGCCGGGACCCCGATTCCTGCCGGAGACCCAGCGCCCCCTCCCATCCCTGATGCAGACCGGGGGAACCAAGACGCGGTAGCTGAGTTGGGTCTCCTCACCGGCCGGTACGGGTTGACCGCTTCGCCCACCTTCCTGCCTACCTCCCAGGGTACCCTCCGCGACCCCTTTCCGGGGATCCGCACCGAGCACGGACCTCGGTGGAGTGGGGGTGGGGGAGGATTCGGCATCCGGGGCAGAGTCCAGCGGGAAGCAGTGGGGTAAAAGGCCAAATGCTTGGGAGCTGGAGATCCGGAGTCTAGTTCAGCTACCACAAACTGTGTCACCGCAGGCAAATTACTTCACCTCCCTGACTTTACTATCCCTGTCTGTAAAGTGCCAGTGAGAACAACTGCCTCATCAGGACGCTGGGAGAATTCAGGGTAATAATGCAAAAGTGTGCTAGGTACAGCGAGGTGGCTCAGCCACGTTGGGCAGGGCTGGATGAGCCCAGGAGGCATTGGAGGCAGCCTGGCAGGAGGCGGCGGCTGCGGCCAGCCCTCCCCAATGAAAGGACTCAGTGTCTGGAGCTTCCTTCTCCCTCTATCCGCTCTGTGCCGAGTTTGTTCAGGGCGGGGTGCACACCTTACAGTGGAGTGGATGCCAAGGCCACGTCTACACCGGCCAGCTCAGTGAGGACTAGAGTTGGGCGGGATCCTTAGCTCCAAATCCCCCAGGCTGGCCCCGGCTGGCCTGGGGTGGGTGGGGCCAATGCCAGGACAGCAGTGCTGCAGCCCCAGAGCTGGGCTCAGCCTGCCTGGCAGAGGACCCCACCCTGTAACCACCTGGCAATTTCCTGCTCCCTCCCAGCTGACCCCTGAGGGACTGAGTCAGCGGGGCTGTGTACAGGGAGGCCCAGGAGCCAGGTTACACATAAGTGATCTCCAAGGCCTAAGGCCAGAACATGATGGTACCAAACTTGGACCAGGCTGACACCAGAGCCACCCTGTTAACTAGGACACACTGCTGCCTCCCTCCGAGGCCTGACTCCATTTGGAAAGAGCTGAGTGTTCTGTGTTCTGGTCCAGGTGCAATGGCAGAAAAGGTGCTGGTAACCGGCGGGGCTGGCTACATCGGCAGCCACACGGTGCTGGAGCTGCTGGAGGCGGGCTACTCACCCGTGGTCATTGACAACTTCCATAATGCCATCCGCGGCAAGTGTGGGGTGGGGGCTGGGCTTCCGGAGGGGACGGAAGGAAAGCCCTGGGTACCACCTCGAAGGGGTGTGTGTGGCTAGTCCCCAGGACCCCATCTCTGATTCTGATGGCCTCTGTGCCCGACCAGGAGGCGGGCCCATGCCTGAGAGCCTGCGGCGGGTTCAGGAGCTGACAGGCCGCTCTCTGGAGTTTGAGGAGATGGACATCTTGGACCGGGCAGCCCTGGAGCGTCTCTTCAAAAAGGTGGGGGGGCGAGGGGGTGTTAGGCAGGGGCACTGCCACGGGCCGGGCCTTTCGAAGCAGCCCTGACCCTGCTTGTCCCTGCAGCACAGCTTCACAGCCGTCATCCACTTTGCGGGGCTCAAGGCCGTGGGCGAGTCAGTGCAGAAGCCTCTGGATTATTACCGAGTTAACTTGACAGGAACCATCCAGCTTTTGGAGGTGAGACATGGGGCAAGGACAGACACGGGGAGGGCCTGGTGGGCAGTGCCAAGCAGTGGGTAAGGGGGGTAGAGTCAGGCAGGGCCCAGACCTGTACCATCCTGGGCGCAGGCATGTCTTTCTTTACCTCTCCGCCTCAGACTTCCCATCTGTACACGGGAGTGCCCATACCTCACCCCACCCACCTGTGAAGGAGTACGGGCTGGGAATAACTGATCCCTCCCCCCGCCCCCCACGGCCAGATTATGAGTGCGCACGGGGTGAAGAACCTGGTGTTCAGCAGCTCGGCGACCGTGTATGGGAACCCCCAGTACCTGCCCCTGGACGAGGCCCACCCCACAGGTGGCTGTACTAACCCCTACGGCAAGTCCAAGTTCTTCATCGAGGAAATGATCCGGGACCTGTGCCAGGCAGACAAGGTGAGGGGTCCCCTTGACCTTGATCCTCCTGCCCCCATGAGCCTACAGATGGGATTCTAAGCACCGCCCGCCCAGGAGGACACTAGAGCTCGGGAAGCGGCGGTGACTGCGCAGGGTCACAGCACCTGGGAGGGCCGATCCCCCTGCTCCTTCCAGGGACAGAGAATGGCTCAGGGACCTCAGAGGCCAAGGCCTCTGCACTGAACTGGGACACAGCCTGTCCCTCACCCCTCAACTGACCTGTCCGCAGACCTGGAATGCGGTGCTGCTGCGATACTTCAACCCCACGGGCGCCCACGCCTCGGGCTGCATTGGCGAAGATCCCCAGGGCATCCCCAACAACCTCATGCCCTACGTCTCCCAGGTAAGGGAGCGGGGAGAAGGGGGAGCATGTCCTCAGCCCCTAGAGTGGAGGGGTGCAGCTGGTGTTGAGAGACCTGACCTCCCCCCAGGTGGCCATTGGGCGCCGGGAGGCACTGAATGTCTTTGGCAACGACTATGACACGGAGGACGGCACAGGTGAGCCAGGACCAGGGTTCAGGAGTGGGAGCCCAGAGGGAGACGGAAGCGGGGTGGACCATACTGAACCCTCCCGCCACCCACTCCCCTGCAGGCGTCCGGGACTATATCCACGTGGTGGACCTGGCCAAGGGCCACATCGCGGCCCTGAGGAAACTGAAGGAGCGGTGTGGCTGCCGGGTAGGGAGAAAGAAGACATGAGGGAGGGGGGAGAGGCGGATGCTGGGCAAATGGGGACCAGAGCGGTGGTTAGTCCCGCCCCCTCCACATACCTATCCTCTCCTGGCAGATCTACAACCTGGGGACCGGCACAGGCTACTCGGTGCTGCAGATGGTCCAGGCCATGGAGAAGGCCTCCGGGAGGAAGGTAGGCCACCTGTCCTGCCCCGTCCCACCTGACCCTCAGCTGTAGGCCCGGCCCCTCCCACTAGCCTACCCGAGGGGCACTGCCACCTACTCACCTGCTTTAGCGCTCTGTGCCTTCGAGAGCCTGCCCTGCACCCACACCTCCATCTCCTGAGGTCAGCAGCTGGCTGGGTGAGGCCAGGGCTAGCTCAGCCAAGCTACAGCTGCCCCCTCTCTTGCAGATCCCGTACAAGGTGGTGGCACGGCGGGAAGGTGATGTGGCTGCCTGTTACGCCAACCCCAGCCTGGCCCTGCAGGAGCTGGGCTGGTCAGCAGCCTTAGGGCTAGACAGGATGTGTGAGTGCCAGCCCGCTCTGTGGGAGTGAGCTCGGGCGAGGAGGGGCTGACTGGGCCTGGAGATGCCTACCCTGGGCCTCCCGAGGTGGTGGGGGCCCTGCATCCCAATGTGGCCCCTGACCGCACACCTCGCCCTGTCCCAGGTGAAGACCTGTGGCGCTGGCAGAAGCAGAATCCTTCCGGCTTTGGCGCACAGGCCTGAGACCCTCCTGCCGCGGACAGGAAAGGAAGACACAATGCTGCTCTCCAGCATCTGGCAGGCCCAGGGGCCTGAGCGCCTCCTACCTCAGACCCAGCCAGCGCGGCCAGCCCACAGCCTGAGGCCAGGGCTGCAGTGACAGGAGTCAGTGGTCTCTGATCTCCTCTCCCCCGGGGGCTGGGAACCCAGCAGGATCACCAAGAGCGAGCGGGGGAGGCAGGCCTGGGACCAACACCCTCCGCCCAGGCACTAAGTTATACTGCCGCGAAGACACCTCCCAAGTATTTAAAATAAAGTTTTCTTACACTGGAGCCTTTTCTCACACCCCGTCTCTCCCTACCACCTGACTAGAATCAGACGGGCCTGAGAGTTGAAGTGATTTAATTTTATCGGAATCCAGGACACAACAAGAAAAACACCTGAAACCACATGGAGACAGAAGACGAGACACTTCTCCCTACCTCCCCTGGCCTAGAGTGGGGACAACACGGGTGACACAGCTGGGGGAGCCCGGGAGCCTCAGTCCAGCCCTGCAGGCTCCAGGCCTGCGGGGGAGGAAGGTAACGGGGAGGCAGGGCCCAGCCCCCAAAGCAGAAAGGGCTGAGGAAAGGCCCCCTCCAAGGACTCTGCCCCTCACTGACATTTCTGCCCGGGCCGTAGCCCTCAGCAGCAAGGGGCTTGGGGGCATGGACACATTCATGACTGAGAAGCAGCTGGAGTGGAGGCAGGAGAGACGCACGATTATCTGGGCAAAATCAGTTGGGAGGGGGTAGATGGGGCCTGGGAGGGCCCCTTGGGCCAAACCCTGAGGTCACGGGAGGGGGCCCAAAGCGGGGCTAGTGAGAGGTCCTGAGTGAATGGGTCAGCGGCCGGGCCCTTCTCCCGCTGCCTAAGCCCCTCCAATACTGCTGCCGGGGCCCGCCTCCAGGAAATGGGAGAAACAGCCCAGCCCCTGCTGCCGAAGCCGAGGCCGGGTGGCTGAAGCCAGGAAGGAAGGCCTGGCCAGCCCAGGGCCGCCTGCCTCAGAGGCCCGGGGGAAGAGGATGGGTCAGGGAGGGTGGGGACCGGGGGCTCGACCGGCTCAGATCCAAGATGGTGTCACACGTGCTGGGTCCCCTGTGAGCTGGGGGCCAGCCACTCTGGTTAGACAGGAGGCAACAGCTTCTCCAGGAACTCCTTCACGGCCGCCATCTCCTGGGGGGAAGGAGGGGGACTGTCAGAGGCTCCGGAGGGAAGGAGGGAGGAAGGAGAGGGGGAGGAGCGGGAAGCGGCCCTTGACCACTGACCTGAGGACAGGAGCCGTGCATGACACCCGGGTAAGTCTTGAACTGGACCCTGGCGGGTGTGACAACGGTCCGGAGCTTCTCGGCTGTCAGGGCCCCAAACCGTACGGGAACCATGGGGTCCAGCTCCCCATGGCACTGAAGGATGGCCAGGTCCTTGGCATTGCCATTGGCTGCCTGTGGGCCAGACAGGACTCGGGGCAAAACCAGTGCTTCAGCACAATTCCCATGCCGCCAGGAGACGCCAAGGGCAGGAGGGGGGGTCACGGAGACACTCACCTGGGGGAAGGCCCGGTGCAGAGGCAGCCAACAGCTCAACGCCACAATGCCAGCCAGAGGGTGAGGGCAGGTGAGGGCCGTGTACAGGGACAGGGCCCCGCCCTGAAGGAAGGACAGAGTAAGTCACGAGGGCACAACTCGCCTACCCACTGCCCACCACCCCCTCGCCCCTCACCTGTGAAAAGCCTCCCAGGACGATCCGATTGGCAGGGATCCCATTCTTCATCTCGTGCTCAATCAAGGCCTTTACTGGGGGAGGGGCATGACTGGGTGAGGAAAGCTGCTGGCGGGGCCGCCAGGAAAAGACCCAGAGGGGCACTGCCCAGCGCTTTCCTGCGGGGGGGGGGGGGGGGAGCGAGCATGCTGAGGGGCTGGGGCCTTACTGTTCTCTGCCGCCTTCTTGATGCCAGCCTCGTCCTCAGGGGCATCTGGACTCAGCCCCATCAGGTCAAACCTGGAAAGGCAGAGGCATTGGAGCTAAGGAAGACCCCAGCCAGCCCCCTACAGCTCCCACGGCCCCACCCCCACACTCACCAGGAGGGCATCACCATCTTCATGTTGAGCGTCACGGGGATCCGAGGCCTGGGGAAAACACGAGAAGGGCCGTCATGCCTCGGAGGGATGAGAGAGCCATCGCAGTGATCCCAGGAGAGGGCAGAGCAGCCCCTGGGGGCCCCTCCCAGCAGGCAGGGCCTGTGTTTAAGGTGTTGCCAGGCAACCTGCCACCACGTGGGGCTGGAAGCTGTGGTTAAAGCATCAGCAGTAGAGAAAGAGATGGAGAAGCGGAACCAGCGCTCAGCTTGCCGGGGTTCAGCCCAGCGGGTGAGTACTTGGGGAAGGGGAGCAGGGGGTCCTGGGTCTAGGAGATCTCAGGTCTGGGAGGCCTTGGGCTGAGGGCTGAGGGCTGGGGCTGGACTCCGGTCCTGGGGGCTCCACAGGAGTGAAGGCTGAAAATGGCACTTCCTGCCCAGGCCCCAGGATGCCGCGGGCGGGAGAGAACAGACCTAGGACCACAGAATCATCCCCCTAGCTGACTCCCCCCTCAGCCCCTCCCTGGCTAGGGTGACACTCACGCATGGGGACAGATGTACTTGACGTGAGGGAGCCGGATGGTGGAGAGGGCGTCAGCCCAACTGTGCCTGTGGGAGGGAGGGAGGGGAGAAAAGGCCCCGATGGGAGATGGAGAAAGGGGAGGCACAGGCCTCTCTGGCCCTGCCAGCTGGACCGTCCCCACCTCCCCTGGGCACTCCCACTCCCCGGCTCACTCACCCTGTGTCTCCAAGTCCATGTAAGAAAATAACCTGGAAAAGGATCAGAGGTGGACAGATGGGGCAGAGGGTAGTCATCATCATGCTACCATTCCTTACTGTCCAACTTCTGGCCACTCCCCCCCCTCCCCCCTGGGGGAACCGAGGGAGCAGCCAAACAGGTTATTATCCAGCCCCCCACCTCCAAGCTTCTCCCTTCTCATCACCGCCACCTCCATTTTTCCCACGCCCCCTCCAGCCAGTCCCCAGGGGCCCGGGAGCCGCCGTGGGTGCGGGAGGGCCCTTACCGCAGCCGTTTCCCGCTCAGCTCCAGACACGGTGGCAGCATCGGTGAGCAGGGGCACAGACATGGTGTTACCACACATACACTGCAGGGCTCCAGGCTGGGGCCTGTGCAGATTCAGGGGGCGGGCAAGAGCATGCTCAGGCAGCGGACAGACCCCTGGCACAGGGCAGAGCCTCAAACCCGGGGCCCACTCAGGCCATCGGCCCCACACGGCACCCACGGTTCTGTCCTGAGCACCGAGAAAGGCGGGTTCGTCCTGGGCTGGAGCAGGTAAAACGTTTGCCTCTGTTCTAAAGATGAGAAGCGGAGGTGCCCCCTCTAGTGCCCCTGGTTCTGGCCACCTCACAGCCTGAGCTTGCTAGGGATGGGCAAAGGCTGGGCTTGGGGGTGTGGGAGCAGGGATTTCCCCTGCAGCCTTCCCCCACTAACAGTCCTCAGCCTTCTTAGGGCTCTCCAATCGTCCCTTCCTCCCCAACTCCTCGCCCTCCTGGGGGGGATGCCAGGGAAATAAGCTTCCAGCTCCTACTCCCCAGGACCCCCCATATTCTCTCCAACCCCCTCCCCCCCAGCCCCCCCCCCCAGCCTTCACAGCAGTTTCTGGCTTGGCCATTTCCAGAGCCCCTGGGGGCTGCCCATGTCCCCCAAGTCACACAGACTCCGGCCCACCACCCGCCTCTAACTGGTGCCCCACGCTCCCCTGAACGGGGCAACCTGACGCTGCTGCCCCCCCGACCCCAAAAGGGTCCCCCGGCTTGACCCCCAGCGCTCTGAGACTGCCAGACACACACAAGAATGCCAGGCTGGCTCCTCATCGCCCTGAGCATCCTCCCGGCGCCCCAGAAGCTTCTGCCACCTGCCCCCAAGTGCCTGCCCTTCCCTCCACTCGGTGCCCTCTGCACAGTGGGCTCCCCTCGTCACACACCTTTCACCCTAAACTGGGGTTCCCTCCCACCTCTCACCCCACCCCCGGCCTGGGGTCTTTCTCCCTCCCTCCCTCCCCTAAAAACTTCCACGACGTCCCAGGGGTTCCCACTCCCCGCAGTGAGAACTTCCGTTCTGAACGAGGGTGGCCCCCGCCCTCCAGGGACATTTTCTGCCCCGACCCGGGACCCGCTCGCGCCCACAAAGGGCCGCTTTACCTCTGCCCGTGGGGAGCCCCCGCCTCACAATGGGATCTCTCACTTCCGACCTTAAGAGTCCCTCCCGTCACACGCGGACCCCACTTCTCCCCGCTCGTCATCCCCGAAGTCCCCAGCCTGGCCAGCGCCTCTCCGCGCCGCACTCCCCGCCCCCATCTCAAGCCCGGCCGCCTCCCCTCTCCCCGGACCCGAGGGTCCCTCCCCCGCCGCCCCCGCCCAGCGCCCTTCCTCCGCCCGCTGGCCCGGGCCGGTACCTTCACTCCCTGGGGGCTAGGAGACCTCTCGGGCGGTCCTCCTCCTGCTCCGGCTCACACACACACTCTTCCCCCTCCACCGCCCCCGCCGGAACTTCCGTTGGCGTCCCGGGAACCCGGCCATCGCGGTACCGGAAGTAGCCTGGCCAGGGGTACGGAACCCGGAAGTGGGCGGCGGGGCGTCATGCCCAGAAAGGAGCCGCCCTGCGAGGTGCCCGGGGCCACGCCCCGCAGCTCAGCCCAGCTCAGCCCGCAGTCACCTGGAGAATTCAGACTGTGTGTCCGGGCACCCCTTGGCTGCCGCCGCCGCCCAGGCGCCCCCCGGAGGGAAGCTGTCCGGAAGGAGAGGCGCTCCGCACCGGAGCAGGAAGTTTCCCCGCCGCGCCCGCGGTCCACCCTTCAGGATGGTCTGGGCTGTCCACCGCAAGCTTTCCGGCCCCAGCCCAGGATCGTGGGTGGAATCCTTAAGAGACCTTCTAGTCCTCCAGCCTTATTTTTAAAACGAGGAAACTGAGGGCCAGGGAGCGGAAGCAAGCAGCAATCTCAGGATGATACTCTGCACTGCTTTCTGGGCTGTAAAATGGTGATAATCACCACCCTGCCAACTTCACAGCTTTGCTGGTAGGCTCAAATGAGAAACGCTTAATACATCATAAAATCAGTGTGAGGCCTAATGGCTCTTAAAAGGACCCTGGGAAAAGGACACAGGTCACAGCAGGACAGCTGGACAGGCCTCTCGGCAGGGTTATCTTAGCACAAAATACCACCATCACTGAGCTCGTTATTAAGGACAAAAAGGGCTTCCTTTGGGTACTAATGAGTCACCCTTTGCTCCTTGCTGCACTGGTGACGTGGAAATGGGGATCAGGGTCCACGGAAAAGCTGAGTTGAAGGATGTCCCTGAGAGAACATGTGGCCACCTGTAAACAATGAGTGGTGCTCAGCCCTCAGCAGCTTAGGATTCCTTTCAGCAATACCTACACTGTTTTTTCTTTGAACTGAAAAGCACACACACCAGTAAACTTGGAAGCTCAGCCAAGCATTTTCTCCCAGGGTAAGAGGCGGTTTGGTCTAAGTGCTCAACAGGTCACAGAGACAACCTAAAATTCCAGGATTCCCCGAGCAGAAAAGCTTCAGGTCCAGAGGACACAGCAAGCCAAGGGCGTAGGACCAGAAAGGGGATGAATGTATGAAGACTACACAGCTACTCCCACTCTCAACGGAATCCCTACCGGATGTTATGAAAGAAGGAACAATTCCTTCCACACTCCTCCTCATCACCTGACACACTGTGGCACTTTGATCAGATTCTTCCGAGTGAAATCTCAAATTCAGAGGCTGTGATTGTATTGTATTTTTGTATTTATTTTTAAATATATTTTATTGATTTTTCACAGAGAGGAAAGGTGAGGGATAGAGTTAGAAACATCGATGGGAGAGAAACATTGATCAGCTGCCTCCTGCACATTTTCCACTGGGGATGTGCCCGCAACCAAGGTACATGCCCTTGACCGGAATCGAACCTGAGACCCTTCAGTCTGTAGGCCGACGCTCTATCCAGAGCCAAACCGGTTATGGCTGTGATTGTGCTTTACTTAGTGGATTAATGAAGGGCTATCCTGTTCCAAGACTTCTCATGTTGTTTCTCCCTACTCCAAATTAAAGCAGTCTTTTATCTTCAAAACGATACAATTGAGGAGTAGGACCCTTAGTTCATAAATAATTGCATTTGCTCCTGGTTGGTTTCAGGCGGTATTTTAGAAATGTTGAGGCTCCACAAAGTTTATTGGTGGCAGACTTTACATAGGATAGCTTGGGTAAACAGTGGGTATATCCTAAGAGTGTGGGCCAAAGCCCTAGAGCAAGGTGGGGAATGTCTGGCCTGCGGCTGTATAAGGCCTGAGAAATCTGGCCCTGCCAAGGCATTAGGGGCGAGTTATTGTTTGACCAAATACAGAGGCTGATTTTTAAGTTGATAACTTTGTATGGCCCATGAATGATTGCAATACCCAAATAGCCCTGGCAGAAAAAAAGGTTCTCTAACCCTGTCCTAGAGGAATGGATCAGATTCAATACTAATTCCCATGAGCAACTGTATTGATATAACTGTAGCATTTTTATCTACTTGGTCCAAAACAACAAATTTCAAAGTTATATACAGTTCTCTCTACTTTCTGCAAGTGAGAGAATACTGAACATTTGAAATCCTCTTTGTAGATAACTTCAATTCTCTCCATGGCAATTCTCTCTTCAGTTTCAAATGTTAAGTCCAAAGTCTTGGGTCCACCTTACTTTCCTCGCCCTCATTTCTTCTGAACTCCAGAAGCTGTTCTCCCTCGTTTACACAATTTTCTTTCATGAGAAATGGAATAAAGGTTAATCTCATCTTCTTTACAAAATGTTTAATGGGTTGGTGGGTACAGGAATGTTTTTAGTCTACTGTACAAAATTAGCTCGACCTTTCCTGGAAAAGCTGATCTAGTCCTGATATAACTGTAGTGTTTTTATCTACTTGGTCCAAAACAACAAATTTTAAAGTTATATACAGTTCCCAGTAAAGTAAAAGTTTCATCAGTACTACCAAGAACTCAAAAGACACAATAAGTTTGGCAAGGATTTATTAGGAAGCTTAGTCACAGTGAATAAAAAGCCATGACAAGAACTGAGATCTCCAAATTCTGGCACTTGCCTTACAACACTAGCTAGAAGCTAATAAACATTGAGGATGTCCCAAGGGGAGTCTTACCTAAGGCCCAATCTTACCTGGGCCAGGTACCCACAAACATAGAAATGAGATGCCCATGCTCTTCCCAGACTGCTTACCTAGGCACCAGGAAAGAAGACCTTCTCCTCAAGCTATTAATTAAGCATCATCAGGAGAGTCCTGCTCGTCCAGCTATAACCATGGCACACTAGTGCATGACAGACAACTTCAAGCTGAGCAACTTGACAAGAATGCTAAATGATGACAGGGAGAAGGAGCAAGCAGGGACAAGTATTTCTAATTGGAGACCTTCCTGATGGCTAATACGAACACAATGCTGAGGCTTCAGAAAGTTTACTGCAACCCAGGAATAGTTGCCATCGAAGAAAAAAAAAAAAAAAAAAAGTCACACAAAAATCCTGCCACAAAGTAAGACACTTGAAATCCCATGGCCACACTGACTGGAAAGGCAGGCATTATCCACGACTGCCAGATACTGACCAAACCAAGACCCAATTCCTACAGGGCCCTAGAGAACCATGATTGTCCCCTGGCACCCACACAACCCTCCCGGTGGTGGGGTGTGGTGTCGTCCACAGGCCAGGTTTCTGCAGTAAGCCCCAACGACAAAGCTTGGCAGAGGCTGTGGCAGTTAACTCCCTCTGGAGCCCCATCTCTCTGTCCTTCCCAACAGGCTGTCATACATGTTCACTGACACAGAGCCTCTGTGGAGCCTTGGCCAGCCCCTAGGAAATGAAGTGTGTCTGTGGGGTAACCTGATGGACCTTGTGGTCTGCTGGGTTGGCCGATGCTTCATAATTGCAGATGGTTACCTCATGTCGGCGAAACTGCAAGAAAATTGAGATGCTAGGTCAGCTGCCTACTTCCCAGATGACACAGTGCAGTAGTCCTTATTCAGGCCCATTTCTAGAAGTCATCATCTAATCTCTTCCCCGTTCTGATACTTTTTATCTTGAGAAGGATGCAAAGATCATTATCAATAATTCACCCCATAACTAAGAAGATTCATTCCCCCACTAAATTGGAAGCACCCTGAGAAAAAGGACCTTCTCTATCTTGTTTATTATTTTATCTCTGCTGCCTGGAACAACAAAGACTCTCAGAAATGTTGAATGAATGCACATAATATACTAAAAATGTTGAACAACAACAAAAAAATTGAAACAATTTTAAACTGAAAAAAGAAATTGATAGCAACTGTATTATTTCAACCCTCTTAAAATTACCTATCTATATAACCTCTCAAATGACAAAGGCAGTTTAAGTGATGAAACCAAGAAAAATTATAAACAGACTGAGAGCAATCAATGTCTCAATTTGCTCTTTTTCCTTAAAGCTCTCCCTACCACATCATGAAGATATGTACATGTATATACACATAGTGAAGAGAGCACGTTTCCTGTCCCATCTTACCTCAGTCCATTCTCCTCTCAGGCCAATATACAAGACCTTTGTGGTATCTGCCCCAAAGTTTTTTGAAATATGAATTGAAAGATGATAGACACTTGAAAAACGAGATATTCTAAAGGATGAAGGAGTGGGGAGAGAAGACATAGGTTAGAGTTCAATTAGCATCTCACCTCAATGTTAAAAACAACAATCCCAGCTCTAACTTGTGGTAAAACCTAGGCAAATGTCACAGAACATTCTTGGGGTCTTATGTCTCATTCTTCTCCTCTGGACAAGCAATTAATTCAGTGAACATTTATCTCGTATTTGCCAGATCCTAAGGCAATAGGGATAGAAAAGTGAACCAACACTGCCCCTGTCCTCAAAGGGCAGGATTAAGAAATGCTGCCCTGACCAGTTTGGCTCAGTGGATAGAGTGTCGGTCTGCAGAACTGCAGATTCGATTCCGGTCAAGGGCATGTACCTTGGTTGTGGGCACAACTCCAGTAGGAGGTGTGCAGGAGGCAGCTGATCAGTGTTTCTCACCGATGTTTCTAACTCTCTATCCCTCTCCCTTGCTCTCTGTAAAAAAAATCAATAAATTAAAAAAAATAAAAATGCTGTATGACCAAGCAGAGATGATAACGCGAGTTCAACGCTAACCTCCCCTTAGGAAATAAGATGGTCACATGTAACTTGACCTGTTATAAGCCAACTGTGCTCAGAGGAATTCTGAAATCATCTTTTCTAAGGCCAATCTAGGAGCTCATTCAGATCTGCCAATTGCTTACAAGTTAACAAATCCGTGGCTTGCATCGAATCTCTGCCAAAAATTGACCAAGCCAAGGATCAAATCTCCTCCACTGTTTTAACCTGTTTCTGCTGCTAAGCGAGCAGGAGACAGGCCAAAACTAAATTGCAAGCCCAGCAAACACTAATGCACATGTGCTCATTGTAAATGAGGGAGCGCCTCAGAAGCCACAGAACACCTGAAACCTGTATAATTTCATTAACCAAGGTCGCTCTAATAAGTTCAATTTTAAAAATAAATAAAGCGTAAAATTCAAAAAGAAAAGAAGCCACAGAGAGAATGGAAGATGGGCCCAGTGCTTACTTTGTAGCATATTCTAATTCTCCTGTAAGATCCCGGTTCAAACTAAAGGTCTGATCTGGCTCCCTGTCTGTGTCATCAAAGGACATCTGTGGAATGTTCTTATACCTGAGAAAGGAAAGGAAATAAAGAAATGTGAATCACCAGATTTTTAAGTTTTTCAAAACTTACTACTGACAGCTGCCTTCAGTTCTACCAAAAAGAGATCAAATTTTGGAAATGGCATTTTTTCACAAATACCTTAATCCGACAAGAGCTGAAAACTGCAATGTACGCCAATGGCATCTTTGAGTGGGTTAGGATCACGTGAGAAGCATCCACAAAGAGATGGCTCAAACTAGGTCACATGCAGCCAAAGCATGGAGAAAATACGTGACTCAGCGCATTCAGACTATGCCGAGGATGTTCCAATAAAACAGCTTACTCATGAGGGGAAATACTTTGGCAGAAACATATTGAACAGTTAAGAGGTAAGATCAGGCAACCCACTGCTCAAGCATTTTTTATGTCCAAATTCCACTAACAGTACTCAGTTGATTGGAGCATTGTCCCACACACCAACCTGGCAAATACCTAGGTTGCAGGTTCGATTCCTGGTCAGGGTGCATGAGGTACATAACTGATGAATGACTCATTCTAAGCTCTACATGTTTTATACCATTTAATTCTCTCCACAATCTTATGAGATTTATACTATTACTACTGCCATTTAACATATGAGAAAATTGAAGTTTAGAGACAAGTACCAAAGTCATGCAGCTAGCAAGTGATACAAACAGAATTTGAACCAAAGCAGTTTATTCCAGAGCCCACTCCTAACCACAGTATATGAATGTCTAGTCTTCTCAATCCTATCCATAAGCATTAACTCAAACATACTGTTTTCCTAAAATGATTAAATATGTGAAGTTTCTTTCAAATTCATGTTCCTAACATTAAAAAATAGTGTTAATTTCTTAAGTATGTTTTATATTGATCAATTTTATTTAAAAAGTACATTTCCCTTTAAAAATGTTTTTATTATTTTTAGAGGAAAGGAGACAGAGAGATGAACATCAATAATCTGCCTCCTGCTGCCCCCTACTGGGGATCGAGCATGCAACCCAGGCAAGTGCCCTGACCTGTGATTCACGGGTCAATGTTCAACTGACCCACACCGGCTGGGCCAGAAGAAATTTTTGTAAAATTCTTCTGGTATTTGTTTCTTCAATACTCCAAAAGCAATTTTCTCTTCTTTTAGGCAAGTTGTTAAAAAGGGAGCACTAGCCCTGGCCGGTGTAGGTCAGTTGCTGGAGTGTTGTCCTATGAACTGAAAGGAAGCCAGTTGGATTCCCAGTCGGTTTGATTCCATCTGGGTTCAATCCCCTGTTGGGATGTGTGTGGCCTATCTCAATGTTATGTTCTCACATTGACATTTCTCTCTCTAAAAATCAATAAAAACTGCCGAAACCGGTTTGGCTCAGCGGTAGAGCGTCAGTCTGCAGACTGAGGGGTCCCGGGTTCGATTCTGGTCTGGGGCATGTACATTGGTTGCGGGCACATCCCCGGTGGGGGGTGTGCAAGAGGCAGCTGGTAGATGTTTCTAGCTCTCTGTCTCTCTCCCTTCCTCTCTGTAAAAAATCAATAAAATATATTTTAAAAATTTAAAAAAACTAAAAAAAAATAAAAATCAATAAAAACTATTTAAAGAAAAGGGACACACACACACACACACACACAACAAAACGGTGGGGGGGGGGGGAGGATTGCCAGCTTTGATGGCAACAGATCCAGTGTTCCAAGAGGTATATAAAATTTTACTAACTAAAGGCCACACAGACTCAAATGGAGTAATTCCATGTCAGCAAAACACACGGAAAGATTACATACAACTGTGTGAAATAGCAAGGGGAAATTTTGAAGCTAACTGCAAGAGTAGAATCATTTGAGACCTGCAGCTGGGTCATTAAGAAAACTGCTTAGTCATCAACAATTGGCATTTAATAGGATCTCCCTGAGTAAGTGGTGCCACGGAAGCACTTAGGAAAAGAAGAGACACACTGTTGGTCTTAAAGATGCTTAACTTAAAAAGTCGTTAATTCAGGAAGAGATAAGTATATTCTGATGTAGAACGCGGCTAACATTACTTCAAGGGGGGAGGGGACATTTTAGCCAGTAAAAAAGAATTACATTATTCTGGAATAAATTAATACCAGAGAAAAGAGAGAGCTAGCAGCTTCTTGGGGACATAAGCCCTTAACACTTACAGTCTCATCTCCGAGGGGTGTGAGTCATCATCCTCTCCCATTATAATGATGCCTTTGAGCTTGACGTTGCCTGTAAATCTGCCAGAACGCAAAAGAGATGGCTGTCAACTTGGGTTTGAGTCTCCGCTGACACCAGGCAAGACCCTTCCCCTTTCTGGGCTTCAGTGCAAGTGTCAACCTGTACAGGTCATCCCTGAGATCCTGCCTGCCTCTGGCACTGCGCAGCTCTAAGACATTTACCTTGACTTTCCAGTTATCTTTCAACGAATCCATCTTTTTCGTCTGCACCAAGAAATCTATGCCGCTTTTCCTCCTCAAACCCACCAACAGCCATTTACCCCACTGCTAGACACAGACGGTTCTCGACAAAACCGATGAATGAGTCCTGATAAGGCAACTGGGCGTTTGGCCGGAGGCAAGCACCAAGGAGATACTTACGGAATATTAAACAGAAGCTCTTCGTCCGCATCACTTTCCACAAACTGGAGGGGACGGGAGGAGGGAGGAGAAAGCAACAAATATTTGCTGAGCGCCTACAATCGCAGGTATCTGACCCTGTTCTACAACCAGAGTGCAAATGCAAACTAGTTACCCTCCCTTTGGTTTCCCAGCGCTTAATATTAAAAAGCTGACAGCCACAGACCATCCAATCAAAGGGCTCTTAATGCGGAGCCCATGAATGAACTTCCAGGGCCTACCTGCCCCCGAAATGGTGCGCAAAGGTCTGAGCCAATGCGGCCCACGACTTTCAATGGGAAAAGCTCTAGAATGGAGTAACAAGCTTCACCGCCCTGGGCTGGTCTCCAGGGGATATCATCAGGCAGCCACTGGAACTAGTGGTCCAATGGTAGGGGGGGGAGGGGGGAAAGAAGAAAAAAAAAAACCTCATGGCCACCCTCCCTTTCTACCCACCGAAGCCCAGGAACAGAACGCTGGCTGCGCCCCTTTCCCTGTCTGGGCCTCAGTTTCTCTATCTGCAAAATGGGGAGGCTCGGTCCTGCTGGGCTCCCCAAGGGCTAGCAAAAGATGGGCACGGGAAAGCGCCTCGCAACCGGGCTGTCGCCGTTTCCAACTCCGGGAACGAGGCTGAGAGCGCGGCCCCGCCCCGCCCGCCGCCCCCGGCCGCGGAGGGCCCACCTTGGAGCGGTCGCTCCGCTCCTCCCACGGCTTGAAGACGCCGCGGCCGCTGCCCTCGCGGCTCTCGTTGAGGCACTGCAGCCGCTCCAGGTCGATGCGCAGGTACAGGCCGTAGGCCAGGCCGCGCTGCTCCGGCGGCTCCTCGCGCTCCGCGGCGCAGCGGCAGCCGCCCCCGCCGTGGCTGTGGCCGTGCGACATGGCGACGCCGCAGCCCGTCGGCCCGCCCGCGCGTCTCCCTCAGACCCGGCGCCGCCGCCGTCCGCGCCGCGTCCCCTCCGCACCGGCGGCCGCCAAGCGCGCCGCCGCCGCCGCCGCCGCCGCCGCGTCGTAAAAGGCGCCCCTGCGCGGCGCATGCGTCCAGGGAGCGGGGGGCGGGTTCGGGGAGGATTGACGTCCGGCCCGCGCTCCCAGGTGCCTGGGAATTCCTGTGGCCTTTTTTTTTTTTTTTTTTTTAATCCTAGAGACAAACGCTATGGCTAGCCCCGTTTCCCAGACGTGACACCGAAGGGCAGGGACGTGAAGTCGGCGTTCCGAGCCCTCCTCCCGCTTAGGCTGGAGGCTGTGCTTTTACCGCCGCCGCGTCGGGAGCCGGCGGAGGGGAGGTGCGCGGCGATAAGGCCCCGGAGAGCGGGGGGACGACGCTATCGCCGCCCCCAGGTGCACGCCGGGCGCCGAGACGTTACAAACCCGCTCCCCGCGCTTTCTCCGCAGTGGGCCCCGCGGGCGAGAGCGCGGGCCCGACGGAGGGCCGGACCCGAAGGCAAGGCCTGAGTCTGCTGCTCTGAACAGGCCGTCTTCCCCATCCCGAGCCTTGGTTTCCTCCTCTGTGAAGTGGGGGTGACGGTATCTGCTTCACAGGATCGCAGTGAGTATTAAACGACACAACGCACTCGGCGCGGTGGCTGACACATGGTAAGAATTCCAAAGCTGAGCCAAGTCTTCATTCACATCCAGGCACTGCCACCTACCAGCTGTGGGGCCTTGGGCTCAGGGTCTCGCTCTGCCCCCTCCCTGTGCAGGGCCGGGCAGGGCAGGGCCGGGACTGGAGCTGGACCCTGAAGTTCCCTCCCCGTGTGATAATTCAGAGCAGTTTTTTTTTTTTTTTGGGGGGGGGGGGTTGGTGGGTTGTTTTTTTTTTTTTTTTCCAAAGGGCTGGTTGCAGCCCATTTAGAGAGTGAAGGAATAGGACCATTATTCCAAAAGTAAAATAGAATAGAATAAGAAAGTCAGGACGTATCACACATTCTAAGTCCCAGTTCAAGGAACTTTGTTTCCGTTTTGGGTCTGTGCATCTTACGCTGCGTAAGATGTTTTTCATGTTGTGGACTGACGTCAGCATAATTGACAGCCGCTGTTTCGAGTTGAAATTGTTTTGGTTTCAGGATAGAATGTGTTCTTATGCCTTGTGGGGGGGGGGGGGGGGAGAGGCAGGATGCAGAGAGAGGGATGGGATATGCTGGGTTTCCCCTGCTCTTCCCTTCTGGATCTGGAGCATACAGACAAGATGAGGTTGGTGAAACACAAACCAAAATATCCAAATGTATGAGTTTCATTCAGAAATATTTTGATGTCCTAGTTCAATTCTTTGTGAAATAGGCAAACTTGGCCCAGGTTCAGCATAGCTCAATATCATGAATTATCCCTGCTTTCACATCACAGTGTCAGGCAAGGGGGTTGACATGTGGTAGCAGCTTAGTAAATGTTTAATTGAATGGTACACTCAGTAGCCTTTCTTTGGAAATATTGTGTCCCCCTGCAGGGGGACAGGCCTGACTGAGGACATTCCCCCCCCCCTTTTTTTTTTAAATATATTTTATTGATTTTTTTTTACAGAGAAGAAGAGAGAGGGATAGAGAGTTAGAAACATCGATGAGAGAGAATCATCGATCAGCTGCCTCTTGCACACCCCCAACTGGGGATGTGCCCACAACTAAGGTACATTCCCTTGCCCGGAATCGAACCTGGGATCTTACAGTCCACATGCTGACGCTCTATCCACTGAGCCAAACCGGTTTCAGCAGGACTTCTCCCTTTTGGCTTCTTTGTCATTTGCCATCCTTTACTGATTTATTGAGCATGATGGGCCAGGCATTGTGCTGAGCACATTATGTAGTTCATCTCAATCATCTGTCACATGAACTCGTAAGAGATAGGTAGTGTTACCCACTGTTATCTGCAATTTGAAGATGAGGAAAACAGAGGCTGAAACAGGTGAATTAACTTGTCCCAAACCAGATAAGTTGAGGAACTAACCATGCTTTGAGCACATCCTATAGTTTCCTGAAACAAAAGATTCCCAGGAAGTAGATATGTTGTATCAGTTAGTTTATGCCGTGTAACAAATCACCCCAAAACTTAAAAGCTTTAAACAACAAGCATTTCGCCGAGACCAGTTTGGCTCAATGGATAGAGCGTCGGCTTGGGGACTGAAGGGTCCCGAGTTCGATTCCGGTCAAGGGCATGTACCGTGGTTGCGGGCATATCCCAAGTAGGGGTTGTGCAAGAGGCAGCTGATCGATGACTCTCTCTCATCGATGTTTCTAACTCTCTATCTCTCTCCCTTCCTCTCTGTACAAAATCAATAAAATATATATTAAAATAAAAAAATTAAAAAAATAAATAAACAACAAGCATTTCTTATTTCTCATGATTCTGTAGATTGCCTGGGAAGTTCTTTTCTGAGCCAGGTGGCTTGGGCTAGATAGTTTGGAATGGCCTCACTCACAGATCTAGTTGATACCGGCTGTCACCTGAGGTGATGGGCCACATGCCTCCAGCAGGCTACCTGAGCTTATGGCAGCAGTTGCAGAGTTCCAGGAGCAAGAGAGGGAAGCTCCAATTGCACAGTACTTTTTAACTCTCGGCTTCTATAATTTTGCTAATGTCCTTTCAGCCAAAACAAGTTTCATTGGCAAAATCCAAATTGAAGGGTGGATAGACTTCACCCTTTGAGTGGAAGAACTGCAAAACACTGTGACTTCTTCGCCCACCCCAGTATACCTGAGTTCTCTTAAAAAATAAAAATAAAATAAATTATATATATATTGACTTTTAGAGAGGGAAGGAGAGGGAAAGGGAGAGTGAGATAAAAACATCAGTGTTGAGAAAGAATCATTGATCGGCTACCCCTTGCACAAACCGGGCATTGACCCTGGGTCATAGGTTGATGCTCAACCACTGAGCCATATTGGCGGTGCCTGAGTTATCTTTTGGTGTGTGACAACTTACTCCCAAATTTAAAACATCTATTTCACAATTTCTGGCTTAGTTGGGTGGTTCTGGCCCTGCTCTCTCATGAGCCTGAAGTCTTCTGAGAGTTTAGGGCTGGAAGATCCACTTCCAGGATGGTGCGCCCACATGGCTGGCTGGCAAGTTGGAGCAGGCTCTTGGTAAGAGGCCTCAGTTCCTTAGATGAACCTCCTCTTGGAATGTCCTCAGGACATGGTGGCTGGCTTTCAGCAGAGCAAAGGACACGAGAGAGAGCAAGGTGGAGGCCACAAGGTCTTCTATGACCTAGCCTTACTGGCAATTCTACAATATCCCATGGTCCCACAGGTCAGCCATACTCAAGGTGTGAGGGAACCACAGAGGATGTGAACACCAGGAGGAAGAATCACTGGAGGCCGCCTTAGCAGTGGCTACCCCTCCACCAGACATGTTGACTGACTCCTAAAAAGACCTTCCTTCTTCTCATATTTATTTGGTAATTTGACTGAGGATTCAGTTCTCTACAAATTTTGAAGAGATTTCTGTTTTCGTCTAGCTTTGAGAAGTAGGGTGTTATTCTGATTCCTTGTCTGGGTTTCCCTCAGTTTCTTTCTAGAAACCTTTAAGATCTTCTCTTGGTAACCTACTATTCTGACACGAAGTGATGTTGTGGCTTTTCTGTCATTTTGTGCCGGATACCTAATGGACCCTTCCAGTTTAGAAACTCTTAGTACAGAACGTGGGCATACAGGTTAGGACATCTGCTTTCATGTGCACAAGGCCCCTTGCAGGGAAATATTTAGGAATATGACGAGAAGAGGGCGGGGCAAGGGTCCTGCTCTCCCCCATTCACCACCGTCTTCTGGTACAGAGTTCCGTGAGACTCAGAAATGTGAATGTGACCTTCCAGCTCATTGTCAAGGCAGCAAAATAGGCAGTATTTTATTTCACATTTTGTTAGCTCCATTTATAACCTTTTAAGTATGCTTCCTCAACCCAGTCCCACAATATTAGGAATGGCCTGCTGGGCAAGTTGCTTAGCTTCTCTAAGCTTCAGATTTGTGGTACATAAGTGGGAGTAAAAGTACCTACTTTGAAGGGTTTTATCAGGAGGCTAGTATGAGATAATGCCTGAAAAATGTTTGGGTTGATGGGAAAAGGTTAAATAGTTGTCTATTGCTATTGCCTAGCAATCCTTTCAACTCAGCGCCCTCGTCTGGTTGGATGGAAAACAGTAATTGCTTAGAAGGCTGAATTTGGAAAAAACTGCCCTTAGCTGATTTGGGAATCAGCCTGAGCGTCTGTTGTTCAGCCTGCTGCTTGGTTTGCACTCCTCTATTTGTCTGAAGAAAAACGGGAATCTCACTGTCTTCTGAGGCTAGTCTGGGGCAGGTGGGAAGTTTTTTCTTTCTCCTACTTCCAGGCTCCATCTGCAAACATTTTCTTATTCAAGAACTGAATTTGGCCTCGGCATGTGTGGCTCAGCTTGTTGGGGCGGGCACGCGCAAGAGGCAGCTAATCAATGTTTCTCTCCCTAAAATAAATTTAAAAATTTTTTTTAAGAACTGAATTTGGCCCTAGCCAGTTTGGCTCAGTGGATAGAGCATTGGCCTGTGGACTGAAGGGTCCCAGGTTCAACTCTGGTCAAGGGCACATACCCTGGTTGCAGGCTCCTCCCGGGCTCATGCAGGCGGCAACCAATCACTGTGTTTCTCTCACATTGATATTTCTCTTTTCCTCTCTCTCCTACTCTCCCGAAGAACCAATGGTGAGGATTAACAAAAAAATAAATTATTAAAAAAACAAAACAAAACACAAAAAACTGAATTTGTATCTATTTTCCCATATCACTTATCTCAATGAGGCTAAAACACTGTTGAGGCAAACTGAAGAATATAATAATAGCAGCTAGTATGCAAATGGTACTAATGTCAAGCACTGTCCAAAGGGCCTTATTTATACGTGTATTTTTTAATCTTTACAACTACAAGTGTCCTATTATTATCTCCAATTTATAGATGAGAAAACTAGGGCCCATGACAGCTAAGTAACTTGCAAGAGGTCACACAGCTGGTTAATAGCGGAACTAGGATTTGAACACAGGCAGTAGGCCTCCAGAGTGTGTGTTCTTACCACAGTGAGCCTTCTCCAAATATTAATTAATATTGAGGCCCAGTGTGGCTCAGTGGTTGAGCACTGGCCCATGAATCAGGTCACTGTTACAGGATTCCCAATCAGGGCATGTGTCTGGGTTTCAGACTTGATTCCCCACAGTAAGTGATGTATAGGAGGCAGCTGATCAGTGATTCTCTCTCATCATAGACTTCTTTCTCTCCCTCTCCCTGCAATTAATAAAAACAAATTTTAAAGATATATTAAGTACTTACTGTGTGCCAAGTTGAGACTCTGGAGCTCAGGCTCTTAACCACCATGTTGTATTTTGGGTTACCTTGCACAAGTTTTCCCCCCTCAGAACTTTTTACAACAATCCTTTAATAAATGCTCATTCCCTGTTGGCTACTTCACCTAATTCATCACCAGCATCCTGGCTAGCACGTCCTGAGCTCTTTTTATATGCCAGGCACTTTTCTAAGCACTTTACATGTTTTTCTTAACTCATTCGGTCATTGCATGATAGCTCTACAAGGCTGATCCACAGAGAGGTTAGTGACTTGCTCAAGGCACACCTCTAGGAATTGTGGGATTCGAGACTGGTGGCCTTGTGGATTACCCAGGGCACTGTGATTGCCCTTGGAGTCTTTGGTGCTCTGAGCAGATCCGTTCTGTGTCCAGGCCCATGGATGAACTGTCCTTTCCTGTCCCCTTGAATTTAGGTGCAGCCAGTGATATATGCTGGAAATGATGGACGTCACTTCTGGACATAGCTTAGGGGCCAACTGGAAACTCTGAGAAACACAGGTATCGCTAGCTATATATGATCTTGATGAGCTGAACTTTCCTCATATTCCTTAAAGTTTTTAAAAATAAGACAGTAGGTATCACAGAAAGAGAAGTCTGTGGACCTGTGAAGACAAACTATGTCACCATTTAGCCAATAAGTAGGGAGAGACACCAGTGGATGTGGAAAGCTGGTGGAGAAGCCCTGTGACAGGGGCATTTGTCAAGGTAATTAGCCAGACGCCGAGGATTCTTCTGGGCAGCAGTTACGTGCAGCAGACAGAAATCATTCTTAGGAACGGTTGGGGCCTTGGCCCAGGCACCTTTTGCACTGCAGTCAGCTTTGCTGCAGAAGCCCTCCTTGGGTATGTGTGTTGATTAGGAGATAGTTAAATGTGACTGAGAATGTGTGCTTGGGAGTCACAGCATCACTGCTCCCTGATTGTGTGACCCTGGGCAAGTTCCGGATTTCTCTGTGCTTCACTTTTCTCATTTTTAAAATGGAGCCATGACCACCTACCTACCCTGTGATAATGAGACAATGTGTACGAGACAGGGTGCTGCTTGGCACATAGTAAGTGCCGAACCATCAGGGCCAGTTACTCTTACCCGAGTGCCAGACTTGTGTTAATCTGTAGTCCAGGGTCTAATACAGGTCCAGGCTCAGCAAATGTTGAATTAATAAGGGACTAAAGGCTAACTTACAAACTCTGGATAAAGTCATCCATCAGTTACCATGTTCCACAATTAACTTCAATGCATAGTGATTTCTAACAGTGAGAATTAGATCCAGTCAAGAATTGGAGAAAATAAGTCTAGACTATATATATACTATATAATGCCTTCGTTAGGAGAGAAGGGGTAGTAAAACTGTGTTGTTGTGAGATGCAGGTTTAAGGTAAGATCCAACTCACTGGATGCATGCAGGGGCTGAAACCAAGCCCTTGGCTCCATTAGCAGCTGCTGAAACTCCAGCAGCTCAGCCGCAAGAGGTTCTCAGTAATTCCTTGTTGGCATGACCGTCCGCTTCAGTGTTCATTATGTTCTCATTAGGAAGCCCTGCAGGACTGCGGAGGCCCACATGGTCTTTCACACCCAGAGGAAATGACTAAAAGGTGGAGGGGCATTCTTTGCAGTCAGAGAATCTGAATTTAAAATCCTTTCTGTTGCTGCTTCCTAGCTATGCAGCTTTTGGCTGTGCTGTTTCATGGTCTGAACCTCAGCTTCAACTATGATGGGATTAACAGCTTAGTCCAGGGCTCCGAGTATAACAGTGCCTGGTCCCCACTCGTTCCTTTTTACCTGAGTCCCTCTCTGTGCTTACAGGGCTCTCCCCCCCTTCCCCGGCCTGCTATGCTACAGACAAAAACCCAATCCCCCTTTATCCAGCCCAGGAACCAGACCTTTTGCGACCAACTTCCATTCTTTGACAAAATAAGGGAGAAAGACAAACAATGATTGGGATTTTTTGTTTGTTTTTTATTTAGACATGGAATTTTTCTTTCATTTCATATAACTTATCTAATTAAAATATTCATCTTGGTAGTTACCACAAAAAAGTAACATAGAAAATTATATTTACATTTTGGGACCAAAATACAAATGAAGAGCAAGATGACAACTTGCTCCTTCCCCTCCCGCTTCCCGGAAAGAAAGAGAAAGCCCTAAAGAAACTGCTCATTATATCAACGATCACAAAGGGTTAATTTGTAATTTGCTGATTTGTATGTAGTGTAGCACAGGGAAAAAAATTGCACACGTTTTCACAAATGAGACCAAAAGTTGGATGTCATCCTGTGTCTGCTCTGCAGCCATGCCCAGCACCCAGGCGAGGAGGTCATTTAGAAATTGGGTTTCTCCTCTTCCTTCCTTCCTGGTTTCACCAAGTCACAGCCCCGATGCAGACATGCGTGGAAGGGGAGGAGGAAAGACCTGGCTCTATGCACACAGGGGTGATTAAAAATCTTTATGGAAGTGATGTCGGGATGAAAATGTGTGTTTTCCCTCCCTGTCTAAAGACTCCTAATAAAGGAAATAAAATCATACACAACTGAATCTGAAATGTGAAAAACTGGTCTCAATGACAGACGTGGACACACAGCTAAGAGACAGCTTTAAGTGGACCTTGAGGAAGCTGTTCTAGGCACCTGACCCAGATGTTCACTTGGTTTTAGGTAAGAGGCTTCCTAACATTCCTAACATTCGGGGATAGGGATGGAATGGTAATACAATCAATCAAGAGAAATAAAATCCATTAAGAGAAATAATGTCTCACCCAGTTAAAAAACAGCAAATTAAAAGAGAGCAATACTTAGGTCACATCACCACAGAGCACTGATCTTGCTCCTTAGTAAACTCAAAAGCGTGGCCCTCCTTTCCCAAACCACATGCATGCCCTGCGGTTCTCGCCCACCCCGATGCTACAGCTTGGACACTTTTGCTACGTTGGCCCTTCCCTCCAAATTTTGGCTCACGTACTCGAAAAGAGAGCTTCCGCTGCAAAGTTCTCTACAAAACATAGCAAACTGTTGTGCTCTTTCAATCACATGATCTTACCTTTTAAGGAAAGCAAAAACAAAATTCCCAACATAGCATTACAACTTTTAAAACCATTCACTTCTAGTAGTAATTCATAGAGACGGAGATTAAAGTGCTGGCTTTTAAAATTCTGATGCTGAATTTGGGGAGTGGGGGACCCTACCAAAAGCCCTGCCATGTATTTGTGTTTCTCTCCCATGCCAATGGGAGAAGGAAAAACAGGGAAGGGGAAAAAGACCTGGTTTTGAATCAGACACTGGAAATTGTAAAAATGCTGGGATTCTGTGCAAATTGGTCTCCCAAGGGTCTGTGTCCTCAAGTGAGCCTCAAAAATAAAAATAAAAATAATTGGGAACTGCAAAAAAGGATGGGGGGAAAGACTCTAGACCTTTACAAATAACCTCCCTTAATAAATACTATTTAATGAATAATAAAGAGTTGTACCTGCAGAGGAACTCAAAGCAACACTGAGCAGGGTCTGAGGGGAGGGGTCTAACGGGATGCTCCTGTCTGCTTGCGGAGGCCCTGCTAAGACCGACAGCCCAGGCCGCTGCTCACCTGTGTGTAGTGGGCACCACACAGGCTCTGGGGATGCCCAGTCCACCCTCTGTACCAGCGTCCACTCAGGAGAGCTGGACTGGGCTAGGAGAATGGCTTCCATTAGGCCTTTGTTTAACTTTAATAAAGGACCTGAACGTAAAGGCTAAGTATGTAGTAGAGGACAAAAAACAAAAAAAGAAAACCTGGGGGTAATATAAATACAATCTGGGGCAATATTTATTAATTAAAACTATCTTATAGTTTACAAAGAAGCTAAACAACAACAGAAGTATAATTGACCTTAGAATGCTCAGTGAGACTGAGGCTTCACATCTTCAGAGTTCTGAAGTGTTCTCAGGCGGAGGCAGTGGCCGCACAGGCTCACAGGTGCGACACCTGCGGACGGTGCAGGACTCGGAGACCAAAGCTGTCTCCTTTGAAAGTTCCATTCCCCAACCGCACGGTCCTTGTCTTCCTCACCCCCAAATTCCATCTCCAAGGCAAGTCCTCAGTTTATCGTCGGGAGAATCTGTTCTTGAAAGCTTTAATTGTCTTAGCCATCATGGGGGCAATTTCTGTGGAAAGAGAAATAAGGCCCCTGTTTCAGATCCGTGGCAGTTTAGACATACACCACCAGAAGTTAACAATCAGCCAAAGTCTTGCCACTCTTGGTCCTGCACCTCCCAAGAAAATGGATGCAAGCAGTAGCTGTTGGCTAACATCACAACAGAAGCAACAGCACAGAGCTACCACCTGCTGAGCACCTGCCAGGCCTGGAACAATAACTATTTCTAATTCTAAAAACCTCACCAAGACTCAGACACTGGCCAACAACCTGCCCCAATAAGTGGCAGAACTGGAATTCAATCCGGACTCTGAAGGCCATGCTGAGCCATAATTTAACTCTGCCTCATAACACCCAAGCCAGCAAAAAACATTCCCTTCCCATCCGTCTGTCCAGTGTAGCAACAGGCCTACCACGAGCTAAATGCAAATACCGCCTAAGGACTGGTTAACCTGCGCTCAGCCGAAGCTTAAGCCAGGATTCCTACTCTCTCATGGGCTCTGAGGTGAAGACAGAATAATGCTTTTAAGTTGGGACACCTCCTTAGAATACTGGGCATCATCTATGGTCGTGGTCAGCAAACTGCGGCTCTAGAGCCACATTCGGCAATTTGGCCCCTTGAGTGTGGCTCTTCCTGGGAGTCTATTTTGAAGAAGTGGCGTTAGAAGAAGTTAATAAGTTTTAAAAATTTGGCTCTCAAAAGAAATTTCAATTGTTACACTGTTGATACTTGACTCTGTTGACTAATGAGTTTGCAGATCACTGATCTATGGTAATCAAATTAATAAAATATGAACAGATACAACTAGATATAAAAAATAAATACTTGGGGCCAGGAGAAGGTCAATGGGGGGAAAAGAAAGGAGACATATGTAAACTCTTTGTAATACTTTAAACAATAAAAATAAATAAATACTTGGAAGCTGGGGTTTTTAAGGTTGTAAAAACCTCATAAGATGAACTATCATGTTGTCATTAATGGTTATGAACCCTGTTACTGCCTGGAGAACGTTTTACATTTAAATTTAAAAAAAGGACAGATTGTGAAAATGAACATTCATTATGACCATTGTTTGAAAGATACACATGCATTATGAATGAACGGGGGGGGGGGGTTACTGACATTTAGACCAGCTATGTGCAAGGCATCAGACGGATGCTACCTCCGGCACACACAATGATGCAGGTAACAACATTAAAGGGTTCAAACACTAGTTTTGAAATATCTGAGCAGAAACCCGTCACTCACTCTTCACAGCCGGCTTCCTAGGGTCGTAGGAAACAGCGCTGACCACAGGCGCCAAGTGGGCACTGCTGGTGCTGGGGCCGTCGTAGGCGGGCTCTTCGGGGCTGGCAGGAAAGCTGTTGCTGCTGCCGCTGTTGGACGGAGCTTGGCTACTTCCTATGGGGTACGGGGCTGGCTTAATCCTGCAACGCAGAACAAAGCTGGTTAGCGATGAGATGAGCGGTCCAGCCGCAGCACCAGCACCTGAAGCCGGCCGCCTTTCTGAGAAGACTCGGTCCGTGGCTTTGACAAGCGCCTCCCGCCTGAGAACACTTCAGAACTCATGTGAATTCTCAGTCTCACTGAGCATTTTAAGGCCAATTCTACTTCTGTTGTTCTTTAGCTTCTTTGTGAACTGTAAGACAAATATTGCCACAGATTTTCTGGAAGTGGCTCTGAGGTGACAGTGAGCCCTTCAAAAGGAATGATAGCCTCAACTAACTTTTCACTGTTTAGGCCATGGAGGTGGCGAGGGTCAGGTTAGGGGCATCTTTAGAAGGCAGGGCAGGTGGTATTTCTGCTGGATCAGATATGGGGGTAAGAGAAGTCAAGGACGACCCGAGTAGTGGTGTGAGCAACAGGAAGGATGGAGTTGCCATCTGCCCAGATGGGAAAACCAAGAGATGATCAGGTAAAAATTAAGAGAGCATCCAGGCCAGTGTTGCTCAGTGGTTGAGCATCGACCTATAAACCAGGAGGTCATGGCTCAATTCCCAGTCAGGGCACATGCCCGAGTTGGGGGCTCAATCCCGTGTGTGTGTGTGTGTGTGTGTGTGTGTGTGTGTGTGTAGGTGGGGGAGAGGGCTTGTGCAGGAAGTAGGCAATGATTCTTTCATCATTGATGTTTCTTTTTTTAAAATATATATTTTATTGATTTTTTACAGAGAGGAAGGGAGATAGTTAGAAACATCAATGAGAGAGAAACATCAATCAGCTGCCTCTTGCACACCCCCTACCGGAGATGTGCCCGCAACCAAGGTACATGCCCCTGACTGGAATCGAACCTGGGACCCTTGAGTCTGCAGGCCGACAGTCTATCCACTGAGCCAAATTGGTCAGTGCTCATTGATGTTTCTCCCTCTCCCTCTCCCTTCTTTAAAATCTCTATATATAAAAGCCTAAGCCACCAGCTGACCATTTGACCAGCTGACCAGTAGCCGTGATGTGTGCTGACCACCAGGGGGCAGACACTCAATGCTGGAGCTGCCGAGCTGCAGTGATTTGGCAGCAGCGGTTCTCGGGTGATGCACCCCAGAACCAGAGAGGAGGGAGCCCGATTCCTCATCAGGCCGTGCGATTCCACCTTCGGCAATGTGTGTTGTTGCTGGGGCACTGTTGGCCCCAAATATAGTTTACTGCTGAGCTGTGGTGACCAGTGTCATGGGCAGCCGGGGAGGGACCGTAGAAGACTGACTACAAGGCATATTTGGCTGTCTTGCCCAGTCCCACCTGCTGGCCACCTTCTAATTAATTTCCTTTCAATGTGCATGAATCCACGCACCGGACCGCTAGTATTAAATAAATGAGTCACACAGTAAACTCCACTTTTGCTTAAATAGGGAAAAGGAAAGCATAAGTGAGTGTTTCCAGAAGTCAGGCCCTGTTCTCTACTTAACCTTGACCTCTCTGAGAGTCAGCAATAATTGTCCAGCCTGCACTGCAGTCAAGGAAGCTGGGGCTCCAGAACCCACTCTGCACTCCCATGCTTTCCCCCCAAAATGAATTGCTTCTTGCACTGGGCTGCCTTCTCGGGGTGAGCAAAAGCTCGTGGACCCTCTTCTCTGAGCTCGCAGAAACCACAGAGCAGCAGAGATGGTACCTGATTTTCTCGGGCACAACTGCTCCTCCTGTTCCAAACTTCTCCTGCCTCCTTCGAACATCACGAGGTGGTTTGGCTACAGAGTGGACAAAGGCCATCTTTGCCTGTCGGCCTGTGGAGAAATACGGAGATTAACACCTGCCTTCTGGAACAGAGATGCTACTGTTATTTCAATTATGTACACTATTGCCAGATAAAAGCTTAAGTGCTCCCAAGGCTGAGGGTTCAACCCTGAAAACCGCTTTGTAGGGTAGTGTAAGCAGCGGTAGAAAAACCCCACCTCTGCCCCACTTGTGCAAATACAAGAGATTTAGGGGCCAGAGGCCCTACATCAGCGGGGCCTACAAGACCCCGCTGTGGCCCAGAGCACAGGGCTCACTATTCTGCCCAGCCCTGCCCACCTTTGGGCTTATTGGCATGTGCAGATCGGATATTCTTTGTCAATAGTTGTAGCCGCTGCTCTCGGGCATCCTGAAGCCTCAAGTACATCTCCCGCCATGACTCATACTCTTCGGGCCTTTCTTCCTTGAAGTCTCGGTGACAATGAACTTTCCATAATTTATCTGTTTCTTCAATTAATACCTAAAACCAGAACCAGGACATCATTTATATGCAAGCACTCTTATGTATCTCTTTTTCATCCTTAATTACCTAGGTTTCCTAATGATTTTTTTTGTCTATATAGAAATATTAAAATACCATGGCTCTAGAAAAAAAAAATCAAATTACAAACTTAAAGTTAAATGTGATGCATTATACTAGCTGCTTTTGGAGGGTTAGGAGATAAGACAACACAAAATTAGTCTAAGATCATTATTTTCCTTTAGAAACATCAGTGAAAGGTCAGGCCAGAGTGAAGTGAATTCCAGGCATTTCCCAAGTACTACACTGAACTGAAATGGCGAGGGGCCACCTGAGGAGAATGTGTCGGGATTCAATCAGATAAGTGTGTCCCAGCATTAGGAAAGGGAAAAGGATTTCTAGATCGATCTCAATGTGCCTAGGCCACACCCAGCCCCTGTGCTCTTTAAAAAACTCACCAGACACCTGACGTCAGCACAAAGCTCTGTCCCCGACCTGGATCCCAGAACTCTCCCTTTGCCTCTGTGAGCAGCTAAGCTCAAAGGAGGTGTGGGAAGTGCTTTCCTGCTCCCTTTGAATCCCACCTAAGATTATAGCCCAAGAGGCCCACTTAAGATGCCAGAGAGAGATGCTGAAAATAATTTTGTTTAAAGGCCCATTGGCAAAGCAAACATGCCCAGAACAGTGATCCAACCTGTGGCCTACCCTCCAGCCGATTGAGAGGCAATGCTATTTTTAGAGACATGAGCCAGAAAACTGCCCTCTTCCCACCCAAATAGGATACTCACATGATTGTATTCCTCTATGCGATACAGCTGATCAGGTGTACACCTCTCCAGAACAGGTTCAAGAAGAGAATACGGGACGCCTCCCACTTCAAAGATTGCTGCAGACAATCAGAGGTGAAAGCGCTGAGTAACAGCCAAGCCACCTGTGATATGGCCCTAGCGGCACAATGTGCTGGAGAGCTAGAGAGAAGATGTGACTTACAATCAATGTTGTTTTTAAGAACCCGGATGCACTGCTGGTGCAAGGTCATCATTTTGGGGAGATAGGCACACTTGGAACCAGAGTACACCTGCATCTTAGAATTCATTCTCCGTCCAGTGAATCCGGCTTCATCCTCTTCCTGGGAAGAGTGTGCTGTAATGCGAGAAAAACAGAAGTTACAAAAAGCTCTAAGCTATCTAGTGAAAACTCTCCTTCCCACCCCATTCCTCAGCCTCCCAGTTCCCTTTCTCAGCAGTAACCAATGTTACCAGTTCCTTGTGTCCCTCCAGAGAATAAGCAAATATGAATTGTATTTCTTTTTAACCAATAACATACTCACTACTATCGTTTTTTTCATTTACCACATTTTAGAAATCATTCCATGTCAGCACATAGACTTCCCACATTTTAAAAAAGATTTTTAAACTAGCAATTTGGCTTAGTGGACAGAGCGTTGGCCTGTGGACTGAAGGGTCCCAGGTTCGATTCCGGTCAAGGACACATGCCCGGATTTCAGGCTCAATCCCCAGTAGGGGGCGTGCATAAGGCAATTGATCAATGATTCTCTCTCCTCGATGTTTCTATCTCCCTTTCTCTTCCTCTCTGCAATCAATTTTTAAAAAAAGAGACATGTTAGCTAAGTGCTTTATCATCTTTTAATCCACTTAACAGCCCTAAGAACAAACCGTTATTATTCTCACCTATAGAATATGAAACTGAAGCCCAAGGAAATTAAGTTACCACCCAAGTTCATGTAAATTGTAGAAGGCAGAGATGGATTCAAACCCAAGACATCAAACTCCAGAGCCTGTCCAATTAAGAAACTCACCAAAATCTGATGACACATCATGATTTTTAAAATCTTCCATTAAAAAAAAAAAAAGATACAGAAAATTACCTTTTCGCTTTGGTTGGAAGGAGGATATCAAATCGAGGGAAGGAAGTGGCCGGTAATTGGCCTGTATCACAGGTAATGGGAGGTCTGGCAATACTGGCAGGACATCGGTGGGGACCTGCGGAGGAGAGGCCAGTGACCGGATGCCCTGTTCTACAGGCACAGCTTCCCTTCCTCAGTCCATCCCAAGAGGGGCCAGGCAGACCCAGGCGGGAGGGGGCCACAGGCATGTCTGACCACACAGCTCAGGAAACACATACCGACGAGCCCAGCACCCAGGGCACCTCAGCAAGCACTTTTCTTGGGTATTCTCCACCCCCTGGCAGGGAGAGGCCTGGAGGAAATTACTTCAAACTGAAATTCAACCAGCCACACAAAAGCCAGCCCAGCCAGCAGCAGCGGGGTGGGTCCGAGGAGCTCCACAGAGCCAGACGCTCTGAATGGGAAGCCACCGAGGGGCGGAAGGTTACCTTTCTCGGCTTGGCTGCTTCGGCTCCAGCCGCCTGGTGCTTCTCTGACTTGTTTTCGTTCACCTTAGGCGATTTCTGAACTGCGTCCACGCTTTTACTGGTGCTTTTCGAATCCTTTTTTTTCAGTGCTTTTTCTCCAGCATTCGCAGTTGAGGTTTTCACAACCTTTTTCTTTTTCTTCCGGGGCTGGTCATAGCTGAGATAAGACTCAAAAGACATGGTGGGCTGCTCAAATTCATCGTCCATATCTGTCTCCTCAACTCGAGGGAGGGAGCCCCCTGACTTCCTGTCCGAGTGAGTTTTCCCTTTCCCTTCGTGAGTCTTTAGGTTGTTAGAAACCTTCTCCTTTGCCTTGGGCAGCAGGTCTCCGGCCCCCTTTCCTCTGTCCAAGTTGTCTAGACTCTGCTTGTTTTTGTCTGGCTTGGTTTTCTCTGAGTCTTTGTGCTTTTGCTTTTTGTGGTGGTTGTCTGAAGCAGTCTCCAAGGGGGATGGAAACTTCTTGGAGCTGCCCTCTCGGTCCTTCTCTTTCTTGATACCACTAGAGGGCGCTTTCTCCTTTGTGCCATCCCCTGAGAGGGGCCTGCGGGTTTCCTCTTTGGAGATGGCCTTGTGGGATTTTTCTCTGCTCAGAGGCGACTTCTCCTCTCCCCTGGCATCCACAGGACGTTTCTCTTTATGGGAAGATTTGTGCTCCTTGTTCTGACTCACAACCCCTTTCCCCCGGGGCTCACCCAGGTGTCTTTCCTGGCTGGCCCCGAGTCTGTCCTGAAAGGCATTGCTGTGGCCCTTTCCAGGCTTCTGTTGGGGAACAAAGGGCTCGTGATCCTCGTCTGGGGATCTGTAATGGTCCGCGGACATCTGATGAGGGCTGCCGGACGATGGAGGGGACTGAACGTGGCCATAATCGGAAGACTCGTGGTCTGAGGAGTAAACTGGGGAAGCCCTGTGGGCCCGCTTTCGCTCCTCTCGTCGCTCCTGACTGTGAGACACTTTGTGAGGTCTTCCGAACTCCGAGAGTTTCCTGTGTTTTTTCTGTCTGTGATCAGGACTGTATTGTTGGCTACTGGAGGCTTTCCAGTTTTCTTGATAATCCGCCTCTACCTCCTCCTCCTCCTCCTCCTCCTCCTTCTGAAGGGTGTCCCTGGGGCGCTTTCGGGAATCATTCTTCTCACAGTCCTGTTCATCAGGGTCAGTGTTTCTAAACAGAAGGATACACAGATAAAGCAGTTAAAAATCTCAGCGTTATCCTTGTTCAGGACACAGTCACGGACGCTGATCTCACAAAGAGCTACAGAGAAGGCAAGCGTTAGAAATAGTCTTTAAGTTTTAAAATTGGGAACTCATGCCCTCGGCGGCATGCTCAGCCCATGCACTGAAGAGTCTTATTCAGGGCATGTACCTGGCTTGCAGGTTCGATCCCTGGCCCTAGACAGGGCTCATGTGGGAGGCAACCAATTATCTTTCTCGCACTGATGTCCCCCCCCTAAAAAAAATATTTAAAAAGCGATGGAAAAAATATCCTTCTGTGAGGATTAACAAACACACAAAACTTGGGAATCAAATAGGGGGTGTTATATATAATTTGTTCACAACTACATAAAAAGCCTTTAAGAAAAATTAGAAACATCAAACTTTTAATAATACTTTGGGTGGTAGACTTAAGAAATTTTGATCCCTATTTCTATTTTTAAGTACTTTTTAATACTATAATCATGGATTATTTTAATATTTGAGGCAAAATATTTTAAATAAGAAGGCAGAGAGGAATAATAAAGACACTGAATGCCATATTTAACCAGAATCTGAAGAGACCCAGAGCGATGTTCTTACCGCTCCACAGGAACCAGCTTCTTCCACTGGGCCACCAGGTCCCTGGCAAAGCTTCCCACGTGCTCGTGTTTTCGTAAGCTATTTACTGTCTTCCCAACACCGGTCTCCTGCAAATTGCACAGGAATTGTTAAGAGTTGTGGAAACAGGCTCACATTTTCAAAGAAATCAGACTCTTGCTTTTCAACAAACCAGTTACTTCCTTCCTAAAATGTACCTTGCAAGCCTCAGAACAAATTTAGTTTGTTTCTATACCCCAAACCTCTGACACACAGTAGCAAACAAAGCATACCAGGTCAGAAGAGGAGATACTGAATTAAAACACTTCTACAATAGTCAGTGATTCTGGCAGCTGCCAGACACTGAGCTAACAGCTTTGCATACAGTATCCCAATCAATCCTCCAGTAACAACTCTGTGAGACAGGAATCTGCCCACTGTTACACAGAACAGCTACAGTAACGGAACTTAGATTTGAACTCAGGACTAGTTGATGACAAAGCCAATATTCTTTCCGTTTTTAGAAAAATATTTTTGAGATAAAATTCATGTAACAAAATCCACCATTTTAACCTTTTTAACGTGTATAGTTCAGTGGTTTACAGAATATTTACAATACTTTGCAACCACCACCACTGTCTAATTCCAGAACATTTGTCATCCTAGAAAGAAACCCTGCTGCTCCCAATCGCCCCCAACCCCTGGCAACCACTAACCTCCTTACTGCCTCTGACCTGCCTATTCTGGACATTTCATATAAATGGGATCATACAATACATGATCTTGTGTTTCCTTCACTTCCAAAGCCCATGCTCTTTGTCTTACTGTACAAAGAGGATATAGTTTTATATAAGATTAAAAGATATACAGTTCTTACCACAAGAATGTCTACTGTAATAGGCAAGGCGGAGAGTTTCCTCAAATATTTTAAGAGCTGTAGAGGAAGAAAATAAACATTAATTCCTATAAACATTCACTGGAACAAATAATAATATCTGATGGTTAAATACTTAGTCTAAGTATTGTACAGTAACAAGTATGGTTATTATCCCAATTTTACAAGCGTGAAAACAGGCTCGGAAAAGGTAAGTTACTTGCCCTAGGACAAAGAAGGGCGAGATTCCCGCAGGTCTGTGGCTTAGGTTCCCGGCTTTTAAGCACTTTCTACACCAACAGGAAATGAGACTTAAAGAGAATCAAACCGACCAACTCAATTTCTAATACAGGTACTGATTTTAGGGAAATTACCCGTGGACCTGGCACAGAGGAGAAGAAAAAGGAGAAGTCTCCGCAGGGAAAGGGGATCATGTTTCCGGGCAGTCAGCAGTGTGTAACAGAACTGTTTTTTGGAAACAATGGGAAGGCAAGACCAATTTCAAGTTGCCAGAATCAGAGCTTTGCCATTAATGGTAAACACACAATGTCTGGGTATATTAGAAAAGTGATCTGGGTTTGGTCACATTTCCTTCCCGTAGTCCCTAAAACTAGGTCAGAATCAGGCTAGCACTGCAGCTAAGACAGAGTTCCAGAGTCAGAGACAGGCTTCAGTTTGGCCCTGTCACCTCCTTGCCAGGCGATCTTGTACAAGTCAGTAACCTCTCTGCACCCCATTCACTCCACCTACAAAATAGGAACTGAATCCTGTTTCCACTCAAACAACCATTCGTAGTCCTTAGTCATGGAATCCTATAAAAGCTCAATAAGTGTTTATAATTAATCATTTCATTCATCAAGAAACAGATCTTTATTTTTTTATTAATCCTCACCCAAGGATATTTTTTCCATTAATTTTTAGAGAGAGGGGTAGAGACAGAGAGGAACATCAATGTGAGAGACATACATCAACTGGGGGCTGCAACCGATGTACATATCCTTGACTCGAATCTAACTTGTGACCCTCCTCCAGTCCAAGGGCTGATGCAAAACCAGCTAGGGCTCCAACAGAACTTTAAATGCCCACCCTTGACCTCAACCAGATAGTCCCCAGCCAATCCCAAATTCTACTTCTTCTATTTCCACCAAAAATCATGACTAGCCATGTCCTTCTCTAGAAAAAAATATATGTACATGTAAACATACTACCATTCAAGAAGCTGCAGCCAAAACCGGATTGGCTCAGTGGATAGAGTGTTGGCCTGTGGACTGAAGGGTCCCAGGTTCGATTCCGGTCAAGGGCATGTACCCTGGTTGGCTTAATAACAAGTTTCTATCTATCCGAGGATGCCCGAATGCTTTTACCTTGTTTGTGCTTTGTGTGTGTTTTTTCTTGAACCTTACTGGCAATAGAGGGCTCTGAAGTTCCTTTTCTCTCACTTATGGAGCTAAATCATTTTTAAAATCTATATAGGAGGCAGTAGAGGGTATGCAGGAGGCAGCTGATCTATGTTTCTCTCTCAATCGATGTTTCTAACTCCCTATCCCTCTCTTCCTCTCTGTAAAAAATCAATAATATATATATGTTTTTTAAAAAAGAAACTGCAAATTACAAGTAGTTCTACAAATTACAAGTAGTTTAAAATAGACCATGACTACCTTTACATTTACATATTAGAGAAAATCTGTTCTTTTTCCACCTGCAGTCGAGGACTTGGTAAGTATGTCACAATGCTATAGGAGTAGCAAGTATGTTTTTCTAGTCACTCTACCTCAGTAACTACTGAACATGGTCAGTAGGCAGAGCAACTGCCCACTGTTACAAGTAATAATACTGTGTGATGAGAAACAAATGAGAAGCAAGTGGTAGATTTAGGGAGTTTCACCTTCATAGTTGAGTGAAAATTATACTCCACTTCAAATCTGATCACCACCAACATCCAACTTAGGAGAAAGTTTATGTGCATTTCTTGCCATCAAAGCTATGGGTACAAAGATGAATGACAATTCCTTTCCTTAAAGAAAAACTTAGAAGCATTGAAAAGGTTAGAAATAGGCTGTCTCCCCTAATACCATTCCCAGGGAGGCACTTATATACCATCTACTGTGTCTAGATGACTGTGTTCTTACCTCTGTCACCTCATTTACTCCATCTTTATTAACCACCTCTATAAAGTGGATGCTATTCTCCCCCTTTTATAGATGTGGAGACTTACCTAATGAGCTAGTAATCAAGAATACCTACCACAGCATGTGCTACAAAGCCAGGAGGAACATCCAAAACAACACTGTCCTTAGAAAGCAGAGCTTAGCTTACCCCAAAGCAAAAAGCTCCTCCTCTAGGATCTCATTGTCAGACAGTGTAGAGTCCACAGCGTAGAGGGCACCCCGGGACAAAAGATCCTCAGGGCCTCTAAGCAGCAGCGTTAGGATGGGTCAGCAGTCACTGAGGGTGTGTTCCATCCCAAAGCCCAGCACCAGCGGGAGGAGTGAATGCTATCTGGTTTGCTTTGGGTTGGTAAGGGCGACTTAAAAGCAGACAAAGCTAAGGCCCTGGAGATTTAAAAAATGATTTAGCTCCATAAGTGAGAGAAAAGGAACTTCAGAGCCCTCTATTGCCAATGAGGCTCAAGAAAAATCACACACAAAGCACTAACAAGGTAAAAGCACTCGGGCATCCTCGGATAGATGGAAACTTGTTATTAAGCCAACAGGCCATTGTAGAGTTTGCAAGAACTGATAACAGATCACTGAGAACTGAGAAATGTCAAACATTTGCACAATACATGCTTAGGAATTTCAGTTGTCCTCTGCACACTCCCTTCAAACCCAAAGAGCAAAATATGTTCATAAAGTTGACTCCTTAAGTCTCCACTGGCCATCAAACTGTGTTCTGGGTAGTCTCACATTCAAAATGGAACAATGAACAGGTAACTTTACCAGTCATAAAAATTATTTTCCATAAAATAGTAGGAATTAAGTGATCCTGTTCTCGGCCTAACACCTTTGCACCAAGTAAACCTTGACCACAGATGGCCTCAAAGTGAAAATAGCCCTGGCTGGTTTGGCTCAGTGGATAGAGTGTTGGCCTGCGGGCTGAAGGGTCCCAGGTTCGATTCCAGTCAAGGGCACACACATCAGGGTTGATCCCCAGTGGGGGGCATGCAGGAGGTAGCCGATCAATGATTCTCTCTCTCTTCCTCTCTGAAATCAAAATATATTTAAAAAAACAAAAACTTTTTTAAAAAGTGAAAATACAGTTAAACACCAATATTAATACCAGAAAATCCAGGAACATATGCATGGAATCCACTCTTTGGGTAATAATGGTTTTTAAAATATATATATTTTATTGATTTTCTTACAGAGAGGAAGGGAGAGAGATAGAGAGCTAGAAACATCAATGACAGAGAAACATCTACCAGCTGCCTCTTGCACACCCCCTACGGAGGATGTGCCCGCAACCAATGTACATGCCCTTGGCCGGAATCGAACCTGGGACCTTTCAGTCCACAGACCGACGCTCTACCACTGAGCCAAACCGGTTTGGGCATAATAATGGTTTTGAAGTCAGGATTTAGTTGTGAATTCGGTACGGCTATATAATCATCTTGCAATTTTAAAAAATATATAAATTTTATTGATTTTTTTTTACAGAGAGGAATGGAGAGGGATAGAGAGCTAGAAACATTGAAGAGAGAAACATCGACCAGCTGCCTCCTGCACACTCCCTATCGGGGATGTGCCCACAACCAATGTACATGCCCTTGACCAGAATCGAACCTGGGACCTTTCAGTCCGCAGACCGACGCTCTATCCACTGAGCCAAACTAGTTTCAGCTCATCTTGCAATTTCAAGATCAACCTGTGGGAGCTTGTTGGGTTAACAGAAGGTTGAGGAAAAGGCCATTGTGCCAGCTTGCAGTTTTACCCTACAGTTAGCTCATTGCTGAATGCTAGCTAATGTGCCCTTTGCAAAAATGATCTCCCAACATTTTCTTATCTTCTATTTTATTTTTTAAATATATTTTATGGTTTTTTTCAGAGAGGAAGAGAGAGGGATAGAGTTAGAAACATCGATGAGAGAGAATCATCGATCAGCTACCTCTTGTACACTCTCTACTGGTTATGTGCCCGTAACAAAGGTACATGCCCTTGACCAGAATCGAACCTGGGATCTTTCAGTCCTCAGGCTGACACTCTAGCCACTGAGCCAAACTGGTTTCGGCTCTCATCTTCTTTTATTTTTAATTTTTAAAAATTTATCTTAGAGCCGGGACCGGTTTGGCTCAGTAGATAGAGCGTCAGCCTGCGGACTGAAAAGTCCCGGGTTCGATTCCGGGCAAGGGCATGTACCTTGGTTGCGGGCACATCCCCAGTGGGGGGTGTGCAAGAGGCAGCTGATCGATGATTCTCTCTCTCATCGATGTTTCTAACTCTCTATCCCTCTCTCTTCCTCTCTGTGAAAAATCAATAAAACATATATTTTTAAAAATTTATCTTAGAGAGATGGAGGGGGAGAAGGGAAGAGTGGGAGGAGACAAAAAGAGAAACATTGATGTGAGAGAAACAACCTCATATCCTCAGGTTGCCTCCCACATGCACCCCGACTAGGGATCAAAGAGCAACCTGGGTTATGTGCCGCCTTTTGTTGCATAGGACAACCTTGCACAGGACAACCAACCGAGCCAAACTGGCCAGGGCTTTTCTCATCTTCTTAAGGTTCACGTGAGAACACAAAGCCAGAAGTTCAGGGTGATTTCCTAACTGGGAAGAGAAAGCCAAATACTGGCAATAATCTCTAATAGTTCAAATAGGATGAGAAGTCAAACCATTTCCTAATGTGAAATTTGGTTCACATTTCCTAGAAAAGCTACTTCAAAACTTAAATCCTAGTGGGAGAATGACTACAGATACTACATGGTGCATATTTTTAACCTGATAGAAAGACCAAAATTAGGCTTGGGAGATGGATTTACATAATATTGCTTTAAGGTTTTAAAGATCAGTCCCAAACCTACAGAGTTTGGGAAAACAAACTGGTACTAAAAAATACTGAACATTTATCAGACGTCCAAAAAGGGTTACTATAAAAAGAAACTTGTAAATATGTCTGGCCACTAAGTACTGAAACCACAATAGAAAATAACGCAATTATAAGCATTTACAGTTTCACAGATTTAAAACTAAAATGGCTTCCTAAATAAGCAGATCTTTGAGCTAGGTATGAATTAAAGAATTAAAAAGTGGCCTGAGCCGAGACCGGTTTGGCTCAATGGATAGAGTGTCGGCTTGGGGACTGAGGGGACCCGGGTTTGATTCAGGGCAAGGGCATGTACCTTGCTTGCGGGCATATCCCCAGTGGGGGGTGTGCAGGAGGCTGCTGATCGATGACTCTCTCTCATCGATGTTTCTAACTCTCTATCTCTCTCCCTTCCTCTCTGTACAAAATCAATAAAAATATATTAAAAAATAATAATAATAATAAAAAATAAAAAGTGGCCTGAGGGTGAGATGCTGTATGCAGCCTTTACACACGGAGGAAAAAACCCCTCCTCTCTGACAAGCCGGGAACAAGGCGAAGAGAAAGGGGCCTTCAAAGAAACTGAAGGGTGGTGACTAATATCTGCGGGGCACTTCCCAGAACCCGGCACTGCGGCCTTTCAGTTCAGTCTTAGGAAGCAGCAGGTGAGGAAGGCTGAGCAAAGACTGTCCCGGCGTCCTCGCTGGCAAATGGTTTAGAACCAGAATCTATCGCCCCTTCACCTCCACCTCCTCGATCACTTCCTCCTGAGGCGCTCCGGGCCGAGACCCGCTCCTGGAAACCGCACTCTGGCTAGACTGCTGACAGAATGTCAAACCGGGTGTTTCCATCCGTGGATCTAAATTTTAAAAAATTCTAACATCCACCTCTCCCAGACACGGATAAGATGGATACCAAAGTCGGAGAGGGAGGAGAATGCATTTAAGTTAAGAAAAGCTTAAAAAATAAAAAACTAGCTGACTACAATTAAAAATGGTTGCCCACCTCTCACTGCAGAACGAGAAACGTTAGCTCTCACCTTTCTATGAAGTGAGGCCAGAAGGAAATCTACCCGCAACTTCTAACCTCTTTCTTTTTCCAATCACAACCGAAGTTTTTAGGCTCCGTACACAGCGGAGACGTGGGGTTTCCTTTGCTCCGTTTGTTAAGGGATTTACTCGCAAAGTGAGGAGGTCCAAGTTCTAGTACCAAAGCGTCTCTCGGAGACGCAGGACCACACACCAGCCCGGACCCCACCGCGCACGGGCAGACACCCCCCTTCCCCCCCACGAACCTCAGAGCCTGGGACCTGCGCGGGGGACGGGGCGGGAGTGGACCCGGCGGCGCTCCGACGGGAACAGCTGGCCCGGGACCCGGGCGGCTCGGGAGCCGCGGACACGCGGAGTCCGCCCGCCGCCGCCGCCGCCGCCGCCCCGGCCGGCCCGGAGGCAGGAGGCCCGGCCCCCGGCCCCGCCGCCTGACCTGCGGGTTCTCCGCGTGGGCAGCGGCCGAGGCCGGAACTTCCCGACTCCGGCTGCGAGCGCTACGCGGCCTGGCTCCGGGTCCGAGCCCCGCGGCCCCGGCTGACCTGGGGGGCCGCGCTCGGCCCACGACCGTTACGGGGCCGCGTCCGCCCAACGCCCGCCCGCTGCGCGCCGCCCGCTCGCTCACCTTCTTCGGGTCCGGGTTCGCGGCCAGCCGCGCCTGCAGCTTCTCCACAACTTGGAGCGCCGACTCCGCCGCCATCGCTGTCACTGGCGCGGCCTCCTCGCCGGAACTGGGCTCGCGTCGCGTCCTCGGGCCGCAGCTCCGCCCTCCGTGCCTCCCCGGCGGAGACGGAAGCGCTACTGCCCCTTCCGGGCCTCGGCGGGGCGGGGAGGCGCGGGGAGCCGGGCGGCCGCAGGCCCCGCCCCCAGGCCCCGCGGGCCCGGCCCCGGTGCGCGCCCCGCGGCCGCGCGCCCCGAGAGCGGGGCCGCCGGGGCCGGGCCCCCCGAGAGCGGGGCCGCCGGGGACGGGCCCCCCGAGAGCGGGGCCGCCGGGGCCGGGCGTGCCGTCTCCCCCGCCGGGGCCGGGCGTGCCGTCTCCCGCGCCGGCCGCTCCGGGCATCGCGCTCCAGCCCGCGGAGAGCGAGCCCAGGCCCGGCAGGCGTGTCTGCCTCGTTCAGGCGGAATGAGGCCACAGCCCAGACTCCGGCTTCATAAATCCTAACCTAATCCGGGTGGGAGCTGAGCCACGCCCTGATTCACACCTGTCGGTGGTTCCCGGGCGGGTCCGCCGCTCAGGGATTCAGCAGGGATTAAGATTGCGACCACCCTAGGTTGGATCCTACCCTAATTTCACCTTCATTGCAGCACGATGAAACTTGTTATATCATCCCCTTTTCCAATGAGGACATGGAGGCTCACGGAGACCAAATTAATTTTCATGGGGTGAAGCCGGAATTGGAATCCAAATAGTCTAAGTCCACTGTGAACACACACCTCTGAACAGGTGAGGAATGGAGGCCCAGAGAAAAAGGGATTTGTGAAAATTAAACAGCTTAGCTACCTGAGTCTCCATTTCCTCCCAAATCCTGTCTGGTACCATAGGCACCAAATAATGAATGAATGAATGGGGTTGTTTCCTCTGAAGCAGTAGGGCCTGAATCACCAACCCAAGACACCATCTTATCCTAATACTAAATGTTGTTACTATTATTAATACTAAAAAGAACTAAATGCCCTGGCTGGTTTGGCTCAGTGGATAGAGCATCAGCCTGCAGACTGAAGGGTCCCAAGTTCTATTCCACTCAAGGGCACATGCCGGGGTTGTGGGCTTGATCCCCAGGGGGGGGCATGCAGGAAGCAGCCAATCAATGATTCTCTCTCATTATTGATATTTCTATCTCCCTCTTCCTGCCTCTCTGTGAATAAAAATATTTTAAAAATAAAAAGAACTAAACAGTTGAAAACATTTAAAATACCAACATTGCATCGCTTCTCGGCCTTTTGGCTAAGATCAAGTGTAAAATACCAACATTGCGGGGTAGGGGGATGTGGAAGAGGGCAAAGGGGAAATGAATGGGACAGAAAGAGACTACTTGGGGCACACAGTGCAGTGTGCAGATGTTTTGAGTGGCAGGCTTGAAAACTGTAGGGTTTTTGTTAACCAATGTCACCCCAATAAATTCAACTGAAAAAATACCAGCAATGTCACCCCAATAAATTCAACTGAAAAACTTATTTGCTTAGACAAGGTTAGATCCCCAGGAGTAACTTGGCAATGTACCTGTCCTCTCAATGTGTGTGGGGGAGGGGGGAGGAGTGTCTTCTAGTTCCTTAATCTGGAAAAGGAAACTTGGTATGTTCTTCAAAGGCACTGTCATACACTCACTATGCCGAGAAGCCCTCCCTCCTGTGCTCCACCCTCTGCTAAGTGCCTCTCCCTCTGAAATTGGCCCTTTCCAATGTGTAGATACATTTTCTGTTTATCTGTCTTGTCACTGGGCTGTTTGCTTATCAAATGCAGCGACAGACCTGTCCAACATTAAATCTCTGCTGCTGGCACAATCCAGTTGGGATCATCAATCTTGGATAAATCCATACAAGATTAATGACCACTCGCTTGGTGCTGGAAACGCAATCACGGGGTGTGATGGAAAAGGCATCAAACTGCGTGTGAGGGGAGCAGGTCTAGTCCCTGCCCTAGAGTCTCCCTCCTTTACACAGCTAACACTTCTACATTTTAAATTCCTCCCATGTTGAGAATGTAGCATTTATGCAATGGAAAACAAGCGAATTCTTGAAGCAGAATTGCCAACTGACTGACCTGGCATATACTGGGAAGCTGTGGAACATTTGCACATGGCCAGGGAGGTCTCACCATCCAGAATGAAAAGGAACAATCACATGCTAGGGCTTCTGGAGGATCCACCCTGCCCTTCCACTGCATCCATGTCGGCCTGAGTTTGGCTTAACTGCCAAGAACTCCAACTTCTCTGGTCAGTTCATTATGTCCGTCTTTCTGATTAAAAAGACAACTTTAACCACTTCTCAAAATGGTCCTTTGAATGTGTTCATTAGGGGATTACCACTATAATCCTGTTTACACAAGGTTGTCCAGCGCCTAGGTCAGAGGCTGTTTTGTCCATCTTGGATCAACACCACCTAGCACACAGGTGACATTCTGTGAAGGTCTGTTGAAAATTATTACATTTAAGGCTAGCCCAGAGTATTAACTAAAAACCTGAGAACTCCCCCAGCTCTTTTGCCAGCACTATAGAGGGCCCCCTGTGGGAGGAATTAAGACGGATCTCATTCAGCTGGGAAGGCATGTCTGCGGCTACGCTAGAGGGGAAAGATGGGCAGGAAGCTCTTACCTTCCGCTATACACACTTCTGAGTGTTTGCAACAAATATGGGCTGCTTATTTTAATTTTTGAGAAGAGCAATCCATTTGGCTGGCAGGGAAAACCATTTGGCTATCCACTCTATTCACTGAGCCCAACTGGTTAAGGCAGTGGTTCTCAACCTTTCTAATACAGTTCCTCATGTTGTGGTGACCCCCAACCATAGAATTATTTTCGTTGCTACTTCATAACTGTAATTTTGCTACTGTTATGTATCGTATTGTAAATATCTTTGTTTTCCAATGGTCTTGGGCGACCCTGCTAGCAGTTCATCCTAGCTTATTTAAATCTCATTTAAAAAACTGAGATAAGTGAGAAAAAGCCACCAACCATCTTGTCCTTAATAGAAAGGAAGCCCTCACCTCTCACGGCATGATTGAGATTCTGTGGGCTGGACAGCGTGTTGAGTGAGGAAGACTGGTGGTGGAGGGCTTCCCCGTGGGCCTCTCCTGGCCTGGCTCTCCACTCCTCCATCTTACCAAGTAGCTGCATCTGAGATTGGTTGGATGATGGGTGCACAGGACACAGGGTTGGGGCATCAGTAACAACCTGAGCTCCAACACTCAATTCTACCCGCGCTAACCATGGCTCCAGGTCGTTCAATTCACTGACATTGTTTCCCCCTCCTTGACAGATTTCTTGTGACGCTTATTCATGTCATACTAATTTACCAGCATTCAGAAGGTGCTGTGTGTGTGTTTAAGCAGCAGTTATTAGGGAAGATTCATGGCCTTGGTAAAGGGAATCTTGTGTTCTGCTGTGAAGGAGACTATGAAACTGCATCTGAGCAGTTTGTTCTGCACAGCCGTAGCCACTGTTCTCAATGGGCTCATTTTTCTGAATTCTATATTCATCTTTCACATCCTTCAAACATGTTCAGTTGGTTATTTACTCAGGGATGGCATCTTTCTGGGTTTTACAGGCTGGGTTTGCCTTCCTTAAAAATAGTTCTACAAGTGGAGACTGCCAGCTCCAGGGATTGGGGTCTGAGGCTCCAAATCCACATCTTTCAGACTGCCTCCAAGTTGGATGAAATCCCCACCAACAATTTAAGGATATCTAAAAGGCCTAGAAATTCTGAGGTCCTTTATCTAAATAGCAGCATTCTACAATGCCCATAGAGAAGCAGCCCAGGAAAAATGCTATCATAAAAATCAGAGAGTAATGAGTAAATACTTTAATACCTCTATATCGTGTATGTGTGTAAACTGTATCCAGGTAATAACCTAAATCAGCAGTGGCATGCTGGCATGCTGCAAGCAAGACTTTTTAATCACGCAATACGTGACTAGTCAAGGACATTGACCTCTTTTCCCTTTGTCAAATAAAATCATGACAATAGCCATCCAGTGTGAATCAAAATCATACTTTTTTTTTGTCAGATCAGCAAAAAATGTATTTTTGGTGTGCCACATAATTAAAAAAAAAAGTTTTTATTATTAGAGACATAGGAAGGAAGAGGGAGAAACATGAATGAGAAACATCAATATCCATCAGTTGCCTCCTGCACACCCCGTTGGAGAATGAGCCTTCAACCCAGGCATATGCACTGACCTGGAATTGAACCTGCAACCTCCTGGGACATGGGTCAATGCTCAACCACTGAGCAACACTAGCCGGACATTGCAGAATTTTAGTAATGAATTTATGCCTGCCAGGAGATGAAAAGGTTTGAAAATCGCTGATCTAAATGATTTTCCTTAGCTTTTTTTTATTTTTTATTTTTGGGTTGTTTTTGAGAGGGAGAAACATCCATTTGTTGTTCCACATATTTATGCACTCACTGGTTGATTTTTTTTTTTTTTAACATCTCTATTATTTCAGAGAGAATGGAGAGGAAGAGCAAGAAGGGATAATGAGAGAATCATAGATTGGCTGCCTCCTGCATGGCCCCCCCCTCCCTAGTGTGGATTGAGCCCGCAACCCAGGCATGTGCCCTTGACCAGAATTGAACCCGGGGCCCTTCAGTCAGCAGGCCGACGCTCTATCCATCGAGCCAAACAGGCCGGGGCTGGTTAATTCTCGTATGTGCCCACCAGGGACTGAATCACAACCTTGGTGTATTGTGATGACACTCCAGCCAACTGAACTACCCAGCCAAGGCTGTTTTATTTTTGTTATAACATTTATCACAGTTTGAAATGACCTTATTTAGTGCTCATATTTTTAAACTTCTCTTTTCATTATGTAAGCTCCATGAGGCATCACTGCGGCTAAAACTGCCTACAACATACCCGTGTTTCCCTGAAAATAAGACATCCTCCGAAAATAAGACCTAGCGCATGGAAAGATAAGACATCCCCTGAAAATAAGGTCTAGCGCAACTTTGGGAGAAAAAATTAATATAAGACACTGTCTTATTTTCGGGGAAACAGGGTAGTAGGCGCTCAACAAATATTGCCTGAGTTGAATGAAAGGTCTATCTCACAGCATTACTGTACGGATTAAATGAGATTATGTGTGTTGACAGCAAAGTGCTATCAACCAATTATGTTATTTTAATCCTCACTGTCCTGTTTTATTTTTTTAAATATATTTTGATTTTTTTTACAGAGAGGAAGGGAGAGATAGAGTTAGAAACATCAACCAGTTGCCTCTTGCACACCCCCTACTACGTATGTGCCCGCAACCAAGGTACATGCCCTTGACCGGAATCGAACCTGGGACCCTTCAGTCCGAAGGCTGACACTCTATTCACTGAGCCAAACCGGTTAGGGCAGTGGTTCTCAACCTTTCTAATACCTCGACCCTTTAATACAGTCCTTCATGTTGTGGTGACCCCCAACCATAGAATTATTTTCGTTGCTACTTCATAACTGTAATTTTGCTACTGTTATGAATCGTATTGTAAATAACTGTGTTTTCCGATGGTCTTAGGCGACCCTGCTAGCAGTTTACCCACAGGTTGAGAACCACTAGCAGGGTTGCCTAAGACCATCGGAAAACAGATATTTACATTCACCCACAGGTTGAGAACCACTGGATTAGGGCATCACTGTCCATTTTATAGAGAAGGAAATTGATGTTTAGGAAACTTCAGTGATAGCATGCACTCAGCTCCAGAAACCTAGCATGTAGTTGGGGTCTTGCTGAGAGTGTCCTTTGGAATGAAGTAGGAAACTAAAGGCAGCTAGCTGGGAGCTGATGGGACTAGACAGGTAAGAGGAGGAGGGAAAGAGAGGAGAGGACTGATTCGATTCATCCTGGATTAGGTTTTCATGGGTCGACACTCATTTACCACATTTGAGTTAGTAGCTCATCTTCTCTGAGTCTTGGGTTTTCATTCTAAGAGGACTCTGAACCATTCAAGTTTGGGTATCCACATCTCCCTCCTCCTGGTCAGGGCGCATTCTCTCACATCAATGTTTCTCTCTGTCTTATCCTCTCTTCTATTCTCCCTAAAAATCAATGGGAAAATATTTTTAGTTGAGATTAATTTTTAAAAAATATATTTTATTGATTTTTAACCAAGAGGAAGGGAGAGGGATAGAGCTAGAAACATTGATGAGAGAGAAACATCAATCAGCTGCCTCCTGCACACCCCCCATTGGGGATGTGCACGCAACCAAGGTACATGCCCTTGACCAGAATCGAACCCAGGACTCTTCAGTCCGCAGGCCAATGCTCTATCCACTGAGCCAAACTGGTTTCAGCGAGGATTAATTTTTTAAAAAATAAAGAGGATGGCAGAAACCGGTTTGGCTCAGTGGATAGTGTCAGCCTGAGGACTGAAAGGTCCCAGGTTCGATTCCGGGCAAGGACATGTACCTTGTTTGCGGGCACATCCCCAGTAGGGGATGTGCAAGAGGCAGCTGATCGATGATTCTCTCTCATCGATGTTTCTAACTCTCTATCCCTCTCTCTTCCTCTCTGTAAAAAATCAATAAAATATATTTTAAAAAATAAATAAATAAAGAGGATGCCAAAACCGGTTTGGCTCAGTGGATAAAGTGTCAGCCTGCAGACTGAAAGGTCCCAGGTTCGATTCCGGTCAAGGGCATGTACCTTGGTTGTGGGCACATCCCCAGTGTGAAGTGTGCAAGAGGCAGCTAATTGATGTTTCTCTCTCATCGATGTTTCTAACTTTCTATCCCTCTCTCTTCCTCTCTGTAAAAAAAAAAATCAATAAAATATATATATTTAAAAAAATAAAAAATAAAAATAAAGAGGAATCTGGTACCTCACTTTTTAACTGAGGATTGATGAGTCAAAGTAATAACAACAATGACATAAAGTTTCCTTTTAAAATAAATTTACTTCAGTAAAAAAAGTGAGTCTTTCTTTTGTTGTTAATCCTCACCTGAGGATATTCTTTTTCCCCCACTGATTTTTAGAGAGTGGAAGGAGAGGAGAGGCAGACAGAAAAAGAAGCATCACTGTGAGAGACACACATCGATCAGCTGCCTCCCGAACGCGCCCTGGCCCGGGCCGGGGACCAAGCCGGGCACAGAGGCACCTGCCCTTGATCAGAATCAAACCCAGACCCTTCAGTCCACAGGCCGACACTCTTAACTACTGAGCCAGACTGGGTAGAGCAAGTGAGTCCTTTTAAATGAAAATAAGTGGATGTTTAGGAGGTAGAAGCTCATGTAAGGTAAAAATCATAAAAGTGGTTCAGGAATGACAGAAGTTTGGGAAACACTCTGATCCAAGAACCTTAGGGTAATATTAGCTTGAACCAAAAGAAATGGATGATATCTGGTCATTTTTGCTTTAACATTCAAAAATGACTATTTCATGGTTCGACCTACTAGAAAGTACTACATTTTCTGACCCCTGCCTCCGTTCTAGCAAAACCGACTGCTTGCCTTTGTCCTGCGCACACATTTCTCTCTCTCCTCTGTGCCTTTGCCAAAGCCAACCCCTCTACTTGGAAATCCACATTCTTAGGATGCAAGTGTCACCACCTTCAAGAACCTCCCTTGTCATCTGTCCCCCAAACAAGTGAGGTGCTCCTCCTCACAGCTTTCCTGCCTAGTCAGCATGTCTGTCTGCACGCTTGGGTCAGTCCCTTCTACACACCTATGGACTTCTTTAAGGAAAGGACACTTCTTTAAAAAAAAAATATATATATATATATATATTTTTTTTTATTGAGAGAGAAAGGGAGAAGGAAGAGGAGGGGGAGATGGTGGAGGGGGAGGAGGAGAGAAGGAGGGAGAGGGGGAAAAGGGGAGAGAAGGAGAGAAGGAGAGAAGGAGAGAGAGAGAGAGAGAGAGATAGATAGAGAGAGAGAGAGAGAGAGAGAGATATTGGATGCCTCCTGCACATAGAGCCTGCAAGCCGGTAGTGGCCTGACCAGGAATCAAACTGGTGTATGGGGCTAAGCTCAGCCAGTTGAGCCACACCGAGCAAGGCAGAACCACTTAAAAAAAAAAAAAAAAAAAAAAAAAAATGTCAGTAGCTTCTGCCTGGCAGAGTAGAACCCTCAAGCTTAGCTAGCTAAATGAACGAGAGAATGAAGATCTACAAAGAAGGAAGGCCTAACTCAGAGGCGGCTACAGAAAATGATCGTTTGCCCTAGATCTAGGAAGGAATTAGAATTTTCCAGTGAGAAGGGAGTGGAGAGACACTCCAGGTGAGGCAGCAGGAGTATAAAGGAGTGGAGGTCTGAGTCTGCATACTGAAGAATGTGAAAGCATGGCTTGAGTGCAAGTAGATGAAAATGAGCTGATGGAAAAGGCAATGCTCACAGTGTACGCCCTCCCCCAATCCTGTTCAAGGCACCCTGAAACAGATAAACACATCCACAAATACTTCAGTAAGCTGTGAAGATGGCATAGTCTTCTATTTTGAAGACAAAAAACAGGTACTCTATCTGGACACAGATGCAAAACCAGCCACACCACCGTGTGCAAACCAGCGTGACCTTCAGCTGCACGGAACCGCCAAGTGTAAGCACGGCAACCTCCCTCAAGGAACTTACTCTCTAGAGAAGTTGCTGTGTAACCAAGAATCAGAGGAACTGTCATCACTGATAAGGACCTGGCTTGATCAGCAAACCTACAGGAAGACACTCATGGGAGCACAACTGCCTGAGGCAGGCAGGCAGACAGATCCTCCCCACGAGATAAGAGGCTCCTCCGACCCAGTATGAAGGCAGGGCAGTTATGGTAGCAACAACAAAAATAAAATGGGATGCTCAGTTCTGTTAGCAGAAGTAGGTGCTTTAACTATTTTCTCATTTAAAGGAGAGCCTAATGAGGTGGGTATTACTGCCCCCACTTTACAGAAAAAGAAGCCGAGATTTGCTGAGGTAACGGGAACCACTGGGACTGGACCCCAGGTCTCTGGCTGTAAAAATGATGCTCTTCCCGCTTCACCACAGAGAGGCTTCCTTCTGTGACTGCCTACTGCAGGAGGGACGACCCTGTCATGGAAAAGGGGGCACATTCAATGCCAGTATGAGATGCACAAACTAGCAAAAGGGCACTCACAGCTCGGCCTTATCCTCGTCAATGTCCTGCTAGGATAATCTGTGTAGTTGGCTATCAGAATTCCAATCTGTCCCTCTCTCAAGCTCCAACACCCCTTTCAGTAGATGCCCCCAATCACCTAAAAGAATCACTGTTCCCTTGCAGCCAGCCAGTTCCGCTTTTTACTTCCTGGTTTCAATGGAGCAAGACACAGACAAATCTTTCTTAGTCTGTTTTGCTTGTTAATAAGTTCATAGCTAAACTAATAATACTCGTGCCAAGAACTGCTAAATAAATACCCTGCTCTTGAAACAGCACTTGATTCAAAATATTTATCAAGCCCCTACTCTGTGCCAGGCACTGTGCTCGCTCCTGGGCTTCCTAAGATGTGCAGGCGAGAAGTCTAGTGGTGTGTGATATTATTCAAAAGATAAATTCCATTAGGAAAGTCCTAAATCTATCAGCAATTAGAGGATGACTTGGAACAAAAATTTTACTGAGGAAGAGGAAGCGTCTATAGACACATAAAAAGACATTCAATCTCTGTAGTAATCAGGTAAGTGAAAAGTAAAACCACAATTAAATGGCATTTCAAACCCATCAGGCTGAATTAGTACCCGATAGGAATACTGGGCCAGCAGGCCCAAGGGTGCCAGACAATAAACCTGACCAAGCCCAGAAGGAGTACAGACAGGTGCAACAGGCACTCAGTAAATATTTTGCTCCTCCAAGCATAGAAAGGCTAGAGCAGAGACAGCACACTGGCCGCTCATGGCCTACAGATGGCCGGCTGCCACATTTTGTTTGCCCTCACTGTGTTTACAAAATTGAGCTAATTGCCAAAAGTTAAAAATCAAGCGATTTCACAACTTCCCTTGGAAAACAGTAAAATCTGGCAGCTCTTGACCCAGTCTCCATGGGGCAACACGTGGCAGCTGAACCCAGCCTTTTACCATGTCTGCACCACTGGCCACCCTCTGTGCTGGGACTTCCATTCTCTCTGTAGGCTGGGAGCACTGAAGTGTGCTCCCCCTGGTGCCCCTCTTCCCCAATTGGAGATTAATGGGATCTACTCTCAGGGATAAAATCCAGAGACTGGTGTTACCAACTCTGCAATGAGGCCAGGAACTACAGCCAGACACAATTTCTTCAGCAAGATATTTACATACTACTATTCCAATCCTTACCACCGTGTAGGAGACCAATGAGTAGCAAGGTTGGAATGCAACTCACGAATCTTGGATTTAGCTAATATTTTTTAAAATATATTTTATTGATTTTTTACAGAGAGGAAGAGAGAGGGACAGAGAGCCAGAAACATCGATGAGAGAGAATCATCGATCAGCTGCCTCTTGCACATCCCCTACTGGGGACGTGCCCGCAACCAAGGTACATGCCCTTGACCGGAATCAAACCTGGGACCTTTCAGTCCACAGGCCGACGCTCTATCCACTGAGCCAAACCGGTTTCGGCGGATTTAGCTAATATTAAGCACATTCATATGCTTAAGCACTGGTGTTGTACATGAACTAAATTTCTCACTTCAACGTATGCGATAACAATTATTTCCATTATACTTATAAAAAAAAATGAAGGCACAGAAGTTAATGGCCTGTCAAAGGTCACACAGCTAGTAAGACCAGAACTGGGATTTGAACCCCGCAGTTCATTGTCGAGCCTCAATCTCAGTGCAACATTGGCAGGCCTTTGGACCTTCTGCAGATCATGGCCTCAACTCCTGGACTCAACAATTCTGTCGTTACCAGTTCACAATTCAGCACCACTCTTTCAAGTCATAAACAGTTTGTTTGCCTTTAACACCAAAGTGGGATACCACACACCACCCTGCAGTGTCTCCCACCCCGTTTAACACCACACCATGGAGCACTTTCCCTATCAGCACGGTACTCTCGTCTATGACATACTATAATTTATTTAACTTATCTCCGGAAAAACATTTAGGTTGTCTCCAGCTTGTCCTTGTTTTATTAAAAAATTGATGGATCAAACATCTTCATTCACCTAAATCTGTACACTTTATTTTTTTAAGTTATTTATTTCAGATGGTATCTTCTTAAATCTCTCAAAGTCCACTTGCATTTCCACTTCCTTAGCTGAGGCTCTCCTTCTCTCACCTGGATCACTAACCCCCCCCCTCCCCCAGCCCCCCTTGCAGCCAGCCCCATTCCTTTCCCACGGAGCTGCCAATTCAGAGCACTGCACTTCAGCATGCAAATCTGACTTTGGGTAAAACCCTGCCATGCTCTCCTGTGGCCTGCAGCCCTGGCTACAAATTAGAATTAGGGAGTTTTTAAAGATGATCCCAATGCACCAAGTCCCCACAGCCTGAGGTTCAGAAGAAACTGGTTTGGGGGTGGCCCAGATTTCTAGTTTTTAAAGTTCCCTCAATGATTCTAACGTGCAGCCAGGGTTGTGAACCACTGGTCTCCAGGATATAGAGTGCGGGTTCCTCTGTATGGTATTCAGGAACTCAATATCATTAAATCTTCCAGCAAATATTTACTGAGCACCTGCTATGTACCAGACACCTGCTGGCATGGAGGCTAAGTGAAGAGAAAATAACATTTAGGCCCCCCATGAAGTGTATGGAATAGTAGAGTCATAGTACTTTGTCTCATTTCTGCCTCCTCTGACCGATCTGGGATTCCCCAAACTTTCACTGCTGTAACACCAGGGCCTATAAATATGCCACTCTATCAGCCCAAAATTCTAGTCCTCAGCCTCCTGACCTAGTTAAGACTCAGCTTGAGAACCACTTCCTCTGAAAAGTCTCTACTTAACCCAACCCCAGATCTGCCCAGATTATCCTCATACCCACCACTCTACCTATGGCATATTGTCTGGCACCTCCCCTAGGTTGTGAGCTCTTGAGGGTAGGAACAGTGATTAAACCATTTCTGTGTGCCCGTGGAGGCCTTGTTTAAGAACTCTCCAGCTTTTTTTTTCTTTTTCTAGCCGATTCTAATTTGTAGCCAGGCTGCAGGCCATAGGAGTCCATGGGAGGGTTTTACCCAAAATCACTTTGCATGCTAGAAGCACTCTGAATGAGTGGGGCTGGGTGCAGGGAGGTGGGAAGGTGGTTTTAGTGATCCAGGTGAGAGAAGGAGAGCCTCAGCTAAGGAAGTGGAGAAGCAAGTGGATTTTGAGATTTAGAAATACACAATCAACTGGGGTGAACTTGAATGAATTTGAGTGCAACAGAGGAGTGTCTGGATAAGAAGTACTCACACAGGGCGATACTCAGTACTAGAGGCAGAGTGCACGAATCTGTGTACCGGTGGGGTCCCTCAGGCTGAGGGACCTCTCCCAATATGGGGGGGATGTTGGAGGCCCGGAGCACGGATCCATGCAGGCCAGGCCCACCAATGCATGAACCCATGCACCGGGCCTCTAGTACACATAAAGATCTTTGTTAATCTCTTCCTGCCTCCCCCTTGCTCCTTCCCTTCTGAGATTCATCAGTCTGTTCCATGTTTCCATGCCTGTGTGTTGAACATCTGCCCCCTGGTGGCCAGTGCACGACATAACTACCAGTTGAACTGTAGCTTAGGCTTTTACACACACACACACACACACACACACACACACACACATCGTATTTTCCGGCGTATAAGACGACCCTTAATTTTACAGTTAAAACATAGGTTTAGGCCTATATTCGCTGTATAAGACTACCCCCCACTTCAAAGAAAAGACTTACTTTGCCGTCAAGATCTGCAGGTAATTTTTGTGCAATTTTGGTCTTTTGCCCCTGATTTTCGGTTGACTTTTTTTCGTTTCAAAAGTCGTCTTATATGCCGGAAAATACGGGGTATGTAGATAGATGAACGAGGTATGACCAGATTTTTAACTAGTTAGAAGAGAATCACTGCTTTAGTAGCTTCATGAAGCAAGGTGCTGGATAGGAGGTTCAAAAACTCATACTGTAACCGCCGGGAGGCAGATGGATAAAGGGTAGTGTTGTCTTCCTTCTCTGAAGACGTGGCCTTGTGTGTGTGGAAACAGATGATCCATGTTTTAAGTTGGGAACTCACTTGTGGTATGGTGACTTTGGATTAGGCTTACCCCTAATATTTCCAGGGCTGGTGGGAGGAACGCAAATGGAAGTCCCATATGTCTAAATATCTAAAAATTAAAAGAAAAATATAAATGAACAAACAAAACAGAAACAGACTCATGGGTACAGATAGTTGCCAGAGAGGGAAGTTGGGGGACGGGTGAAAATAAATGTTATAAATTAAAATAAACCATTAAATATAGTTTCTATCCTATTCTCCTACTTTGACAAACGTACCTTCATAACTTGGAAGGCCGCAATGAATTTAGAATTCGGAGTTCTTGGATATAGGGTGGTATAAGGAAAACTAGCCTCTGACCAACCCCTTTTTCTTCCCACCCGTGGAAAGCAGAATGCCCTTTCCCCGCAGATGCCCACAGCCTAATCCCTAGACCACTCACCGCACCGCAAGTCCTAAACCCCACATTCTATTGCTCAAACGGTCCCAGCCTCTCTGCCAGAGCAGAGCTGCTTCCCTGGTCCCTCCAGAGAACACTGCTGTGTGCACCCCTCGGGATGGCAAAGGAACAGATGTTTGTGGGAATACGACTTTGGATTTGTATCACAAACTTATTTATTTCTGCAGTCCAGTCCAGAATGGGTCTCAGTGGGCTATAAATCCAGGTGTCATGGAGCTGTACTCCTTTTTGAAGGAAATGATTTGTCTTTTCCAGCTTCAGGGCCACCCATGTTCCTTTGCTCCTGGCCCCCTTCCTCCAGCTTCAAAGCCAGTAACCATGTCACTCCAACCTCTGCTTCTGAGTCCCAGCTCTAGTTCTTCTTTCACTTATAAGGATACTTGTGATTATGTTGGGCACACCCAGATAATCCAGGATAATCTCTCTTGAGGTCCTACTAGGTGCCAAGTAATTTACATATATACTACCATTAACTCTTGTGACCTATTTTACACAAGTCCTGAGACGCAGGTAGTAAATGGCAGTATTGCTGTCTATGCCCGATCTGAAAAACAAGCTGGTCTTGGGGGTCAGCCACTGGAAACACAGAGGCAGCCCTGTGACCGAGGTTACAGAACACCAATTCCAAAAGCAGTCTGCCCTAACTGGCTTGGCTCCGTGGACAGAGGCTCAGCCTTCAAACTGAAGGGTCCAGGGTTCAATTCCAGTCAAGGGCAAATGCCCACCTTGTGGGCTCAATCCCCAGTAGGGGGCATGCCAAGAGCAGCCACTCAATGATTTACTCTCATCATTGATGTTCCCTGCCACTCCCGCTCTCTAAATCAATAAAAAAAATAATTTTTAAAAATGCACACACCTCCCACTTTGAGGTACTGTTTTTAATTATAATTTGGGGGCTACTTGGTATTTGTCCCTATAAACTTAATTATTTTTTCATTTATCTGTTTTTTTTAAAAAGCTCTCAAAAGTAAGGAAATGGGGGTTTAGAAGTGGTGATGCAAAGGAGAGAAGGCATGGGGTGTGTTGGGAATGTCAGGAGTAGGTGGCAATAGTGTCTCCTTCACCTCCACACTTGGTGTCATCTCCTGAAGAGGGACAGTCACATCCCAGAACAGGCAGTGTAGACTCAACATTCACAAGTTAAAACCAACTCCATTTCTATGACTGCCGGTCCTCCTTCGGGACTGGAGGAGTATCAGTTAAAATGATAAAACAGCATTGTGTAGATCAGTCAACTTAATGTCAGGGAAAAGCTGCTGGAAGTATATTTCAAGGAACAGATGTGTGGTTCAGTCTCATTACTTAAGAGCTACAAACCTAAAAGACAGCAGGTCTGGAGGTCCTATGACCTGACAAGCTCGGTTTGAAGACTGGCCCCACCACCACCACGATGACTTTGGGCAATTCATTTCCTTCTCTATGCCTTTGGAGCCACCATTTTTAAAAAAATATATATTTTATTGATTTTGTACAGAGAGGAAGGGAGAGAGATAGAGAGTTAGAAACATAGATGAGAGAGAGTCATCGATCAACTGCCTTTTGCACACCCCCTACTGGGGATGTGCCCGCAACCAAGGTACATGCCCTTGACTGGAATCGAACCCGGGACCCTTGAGTCCCCAAGCCGATGCTCTATCCACTGAGCCAAATCAGTCTCGGCTGGAGCCACCATTTTAACGCGCCGTAGCCATAAAAGCTATATGCCAGGAAAGGGTTCCAAACACCCAGGAGAGCATACTTGTCCCTGGGAGGAACCACCACGGTGCAACTATTTCCTAAAATCAAGGGTTGGAAGAAGGGCCAGATGGCAGCCAGTGGGAGTCTTCATAGAATATATGCCAATCCTACCTGCCAGGGACCTACAAGGGGTTTGAGAAGTCTACATTTCAAAAGCTGTGATCTGACCCACTATGATATACCATATGTTTAACCAAAAAAAAACCAAAAAACAAAAAACCAAATACACACTTCCAGACTATCAACAAGGTGTTAAAAGGTTTGACTTGTCAAAGCATTATGTTCACCAGGGTCACTGAGGGAGTCTTGAACATCATTTCTGCTTAAATTGTTGAATGCCTTTGCCTTTCAAGCAATTTTCAGACTAGGTAAGGGACATTTATAGCAGAGCAAATAAAAGCAAGTGACAAATATAATTACACATTTTAAAAGCAAATTAAGTTTCTCAATCGGTACAATCACACTCCTTGTTCAGACCTGTGAAAACAGTCCATCTGTATTTGTGTCTCAAGCTTCCCGTACCTACATCTTGAACATAGTCAAGTTCAAGTCCTCCTGGTGCCCCCGAGTGCCTCAGGTTGGATTCCCCTTTGACAACCACAAACTGAGGTTTCCATAACAAGCTGCTCTGAAAGTGGTTCTGAAGCCCCAGGCACCAGGTAGGTCCCTAGGGGCTGGCAGCTTGAACTATTTGTGTTTTCTGGGCCCCAACCTCACCATTCACCTAGGAAGCCTGGGCCTTAACCCTTCAGGACTCAGACCTCTGGCAGCCTACTCGTTGTGGTCTTTACACACCAGTGGTAAAGCACCTCAGAACGTGTGAAGTTTGACAGATTGGGATTAGCAGGTGGTAAAACTGCAGGAAAAATGGTTATACACAAAACCCAAAAGTCCAGCCTGCTCTGAAGAACCCAGAAAGCTGCAATTTGCTTTGTTGACTTCCTTGTCACAATTCTAATAGAGGAAGCAGAGAAGTGAGAACTCTGATTTTTCCAGCTTAGCATTCTTTCAACTATATCACACCATCTTACAGTTTGAAGACATTACGCAAGGATTTTACAGATACTGGACAGAGGACCAGGTCAACAGGATAAAAAGCCCTTGCTAGGTTGGTTCCATGGATAGAGCATCAGCCTGCAGACTGAAAGGTCAAGGGCACATGCCCGGGTTGGGGGTTCAGGTCTCCAATGGGTGGCATGCAGCCAATGATTCTCTCATCTCCATCTATGAAATCAATAAAGATATTTATTTTTCTCTCTCTCCCTCTATGAAATCAATAAAAATATTTTAAAATGTTTTACATACACACACACACATCTCTACTGGGGCAGTTCTATGGAACGGACATTCCTGACCTTCAGTGCTGTTCACATAGATAAGGCTCTATGTCCTACACATCTAAGTGGCATATTATGAAGCCACTATACCCTTACATAATTAAAAGGAAAAAAGGCAAATTAAAATTATAGCAAGCTTCCTCAATTATGTTAAAAAAAAAAAAAAAAACCTAGAAGATAAATTAGCCATGTTTGCCAACCAGTGTTTCCAATAGGGGAACCTATTGTCCTTAGTCCTATCATTTATGACTTTTGTTTTTTTTAATTATTTTGATTTTTTTACAGAGAGGAAGAGAGAGGGATAGGAAGCTAGAAACACTGATGAGAAACATCGACCAATGTGTGACTTTTGATTCAAGTTACTTGGCACCTGGCCGGGTAGTTCAGATGGTTAGTGTCATCCCAATACACCACAGTTGCAGGTTCAATCCTTGGTCAGGGCATATACAATAATCTAACAATGAATGCATAGATAAGTGAAACAAAAAACAGATGTTTCTCTCCTTTCCCCTGCTAGAAAATCTATAAATAAAATTAAAATAGTAACCTGGAGTAAAGTTATGATATTTTCTACCTAACAGTTCAAAACAACATATGCATGCTCACACAATTTTTTTTAAGTCCTAATACAGTAAAGGTCTGAGGCAGGGCCCACGAGTTTCAACAATTCCCAGGTGATCCCATCCAACTTCTAGCAGCTCAACCCAAAATATCAATGCTGTGGAGCCCAGTGTTACATCTTTTTGGAATCAAGCTTCTAACCAGAACAGAGGGTAAGCCTTCCTGGTACTATCTGCTCTAAACTGGATAGGGAAGTACCCCACTTGCTCCAGTCCCCAAGATGTTTCATGACTCACTTAAAGCATAGCTAGAGCTAGCACAGAACCCAGCTAGATCTCTGAACTCCCAAGAGTTATTTTTTCAATGTGCCAGGAGCCCAGGAAGTTTAATTTTAAAACAGAAATTAATTCAACTGAGAATACAGCAGGACCTAATGAAGGGCAGGCAGGCTTATACTGTTAAAATTAAATAGTAATACAAACATAAAAACATACAGATAGAGCAAAGCACTATCACTAACATGCACAAAGACAGCAGTAGAGGGACTGCCACTGTCCATATTTCTGAAGTGCTTTTAGATAAAACTGGTAAATGCTCTCCTCCATCTCAACTGTACAACATGCAACTTCCCATAGCAGCTAGCACCCAACACCATAGCTATTCACCAAGAATTTGTTCTAAAAAATATTCATTTCAGCCGAAACCAGTTTGGCTCAGTGGATAGAGCGTCGGTCTGTGGACTGAAGGGTCCCAGGTTCTATTCCGGTCAGGGGCATGTACCTTGGTTGCGGGCACATCCCCGGTAGGGGGTGTGCAAGAGGCAGCTGGTCGATGTTTCTCTCTCATCGACGTTTCTAGCTCTCTCTCTCTCTCTCTTCCTCTCTGTAAGAAAAATCAATAAAATATATTTTTAAAGAAAACATTCATTTTGTTACTATAATTACAGAAGCTAAAATGAATGAGGCTGCCGAAACCGGTTTGGCTCAGTGGGAGAGCATCTGTCTGCGGACTGAAGGGTCCCGGGTTCGATTCCGGTCAGGGGCATGTGCGTTGGTTGCAGGCACATCCCCGGTGGGGGGGTGTGCAAGAGGCAGCTGGTCAATGTTTCTCTCTCATCGACATTTCTAGCTCTCTATCTTTCTCCCTTCCCCTCTGTGAAAAATAAATAAAATATAAAAAAATAAAATTAAAAATAAAATTAAATGAATGAGGCTCCCCTATAAAAGATAAAGCTGAATTACAAGAATCAAGACCCCTGCATAAGTTCTCATTCTGTTTATAATATGATAGCCCTGGCCCTACAGTAAAAGATTGAGAAGCAGTTGAATATTTATATTTTAAGTGAAATAAAATTTATATGGCAACATATTTCATGATTCTTCCCTGTAGCCAACTGGATCTGGTCTTATTGGGTAAGACTTTTATCAGGAAGACAAGATACGTCACATTTTCATAAAAAACTAGGTTCACCAACTAATCTGTGCGTTTTAATGTATCGTGAAGACAGCTAACATTACAGCACCATGAACAGCAATGAAAAGGTGGTCCAAGGACAACTGAACTTGTTAGTCACAAGAGAGTAGGTTAGAGAGAAATGGTGGCTTTTGAATGTCACTGCTTCAGTGACCTGGAAATATACAGGCAAGAAAGTTCCCCTTTCACACTAAAGGGGGAGCAAACTGATTATGAAACATTTCTCATCCATTAACACCTATCCCTTTTGAGCACCAGTACCAGTCTAGACATTATTTTTTAAAAAATATATTTTATTGATTTTTCTTACAAAGAGGAAGGTAGATAGAGAGCTAGAAACGTCAAGATAGAAACATCGACCAGCTGCCTCTTGCACACCCCCTACCGGGGATGTGCCCGCAACTAATGTACAGGCTCCTGACCGGAATCGAACCTGGGACCTTTCAGTCCGCAGACTGACGCTCTACCGCTGAGCCAAACTGGTTTCGGCCCAGTCTAGACATTCTACAAGTACTAACTCATTTAGCCTCTGAGGGACGTTACTATTGCCTCCATGACACAGATGAGAAAACCAAGGCAGGGATTAACGTGCTTAAGGTTAACACTCCTAGCCGAAACCGGTTTGGCTCAGTGGATAGAGCGTCAGCCTGCGAACTGAAAGGTCCAGGGTTCGATTCTGGTCAAGGGCATGTACCTTGGTTGCGGGCACATCTCCAGTATGGGGTGTGCAAGAGGCAGCTGATCGATGTTTCTCTCTCATCGATATTTCTAACTCTCTATCCCTCTCTCTTCCTCTGTAAAAAAATCAATAATAATAATAAAAAAAAGGTTAACACTCCTAGAAGACGGTGGGAATCAATCCAGAAAACTTGCTTCAAAGGCCACCCTCCTCCCTCCTTATATCGCCTCTTAACAACCTTATAGACTCTCATTTTAAAGGAAAACAGTCTGAACAGTTAAACCAAAATTTAATCCTAAGCATCATGAAGCCTGTAATCCCTTCACCAGGCGTCAGCGAAACCTCTAAAGAACAGAATCAGAGTGAGGGGGAGCCTCCCGGAACATGGAAACACTGACCCTACCTTCACTCAAGGCTCTAACCCCAGCCCCAACCACCTTCCCCTCGAAAACCAGTCCCTGGGACTGCTGCACCACAGCCTGTCACCCATGGTGTGGCGAGCACAGGCAATGCTGTCAAGCTCAGGCTTAGACCTGCCAGCAGCACTGGCCTCCACTCAGGACAGGGTCGTTACCAGCTATTCCCATCGAAGCTTTAATGGCTTGAGGTCCAGGGACTTGAATATGGCCAGGCTCCTTTCACAGAACACACACAGTAACGTACATTTCACTGAAAACATTTTATTGGCCTTTTGCATAGAAACAGGAATTTATTTGCCAGGAAGGATGATGCCATCATACTGAAAGAGAAGAGATTTTTTTTTTCAGAACAGGAGGCAATAGCAAAGATCGCAGCAATGGCTATTGTTTCACTGAGGAGTCAAATCCAATACATGAATTTTGCTCCGAATCCCATACCCACTCTGAACTAAACAGGAAACTGGCCAGTTTTAACAACTGCTACACTGTGCTCAACTGCACTATATCCCAAGAAAAAGGGGGCTCTTAGGAGAGCCGTTTCCCACCCTCCGAGCTATCAGCATTGATGAGGGGGAAGGGGGGGAATCAGAAAGGCCCGATTCTGGCCGTTCTTTTAAACCATTAACCCTGGAAGCCCCCACTTGCCAAGCTGCTCAAATATTCTATCTTCAAAGAAGCTGCCAGCCAATTGGTGGCTGATTTTACCCCCCATTCCACCGTGTCACCGAGATGAGGCAGCTTTACCTTCTGCTGGAACCAGCGCATGGCCTCCTCTTTGCTGATTCTGTGCTTGGCCCCAATGCAGCCTGTCCTGCGTTTCTTGTCTGCGATGCTGAAACCTGGCCTGCCCAGCACCTGTCCCAGGAATAACCAACCGTCACCCAGCCAGCTCAGAGGCACAGCGGACAGACAGACTCACACATTGGAGAGACCCATCTTCAAGTCAGCTGGTGGCCCAGTAATTCTGGAACGGATACCAGCACCCTGGGCAACACACCACCACACACACTAGGTTTGGTTTGGAGGGAGAACTTGGCTGCACCTGCCCTCTTCCCTACCTCCCTTCCAGTGGCAGCGAAGGATTCTCCACCGCTTCCCAATTTTTAAAAGTAATATTAAGGACAATCTTACTACATATTATATTTAAAATTCTGAGAAGTTACAAAGAAATAGTTTTATTTCTCTCCTTCCACTTCAGAGCAAAGTCCTTCTTAAATTAGGATTGCTGTTCCCTGATTCCCAAGGAGCACCGGATTCTCATTACTGTTTGGACATCCAAATCCGACAAAGGTGCTGCCATCATTCAGGCTCCACACTAGTCAGGACTTCTGGTTTTTGCTATTTAGTTTGATGTTGGACCAAAGCATGACAGTAACACAAGTGGAATCCCATCTGACACAGACCAGCCACATCACCAAACCTGCGCTCTAGATGGGACCACCCTCCCGCAGGGGCTGAGGGGAAGGAGCGGGAAAGAGAACCTGAGTGCAGCCAACCCAAATGCCAAGGAGGCGCCCAACGCTCGCTCTCAAATTTTCAATCCAGTGGCTGGATGACCTTGTTTCTTGCTCCATCCTACAGCCATATTGGTGGCTGCTAGACCCTAGACTTTAAGCTACACACCAGCAATGACCTTGTCAGTCTAGGTCCGTGCTGCATCCCTAAACACGGCACCAATGAGGCACATCTTCCAAAGAGAGAGAAGACAAAGGCAGACAACACTCAAAGTTCCAACCCAACACCTGAACATAAAACAGCGCCCGTGGGAATGAAGGAGTAGCTGACTCCACGCCCTCCCGGAGAGGCAGCGGAAAAGACCAAACATCCGTACCACGTAGAAGTCCAGGCCGTAGATACCGATGCTCGGGTCATACTTGATCCCCAGGTCGATGTGTTCCTGGATCCCGAAACCAAAGTTTCCCGTATCTGAGAAGTTATTTTTCCGTAATTCGTATTCTCGCACCTGAGGAGATAAACGTAGCAATCACACTCCTTGTCAACCCAAAATCCCCCAAAATAATGAACCTGGCTTGTACCACTCAGCACCCCAGAAATACAATTTGGCCAGAAACTAAAACTGGTTTCTCCACTTCACCAAATCCCATCCCAACTATGGATTTCACAGAACATTCCCAACTCCCAAGGGCAGGGAAAAACCCAGGGAAACATCAGAGTGTGGTTTAACTCTGCCAAATGCAGGACGAATCCTTCAGAAGTTCAAACATACAGATGACCCTGGCTGGGAAGCTCAGTTGGTTATAGTGTCGACCCCTTACACAAAGGTTGCAGGTTCGATCCCCAGTCAGAACACATACAAGAATTAATGAGTGCCTGAAACAGGTTGAGCAACAAACTGATCCCCCCCCGCCCCCGCCCCTTCCTCTCTTTAGGGGAAAGCAGATCAAAACCACAATGGAATAACATCTCACACCAGGCAGAATGGCTATTATAAAAAAGATATGTGTTGTCAGGATATGGAGAAAAGGGAATTTTTTATGCTCTGTGCAGCCACTATGGAAATCAGTATGGTTTTCAAAAAAAAAAAAAAAAAATTAAGACACATGCAACCCTATGTTCACTATAGCATTATCTACAATAGTCAAGATATGAAAACAACTTAAGTGTTCAGTAGGGGATGAATGGATAAATATGTGACGCGCACACACACACTGGAATACTACTCAGCCATAAAAAAGAGATCTTGCCATCTGAAATAATGCCAAGGACCTTGAGAGTATTAGGCTAAATGAAATAAAATTAGACAGAGAAATACCATCATTTCACTTACAGATGGAATCTAAAAAACAAAAATCCTAGATTCAAAAAAACAAAAACAAAAAACAAGCACAAAAAAAAGATTGGTGGTTGCTGTGTGTGTGTGTGTGTGTGTGTGTGTGTGAAAGAGAGAGAGATGTGTGAAGAGGGTCTAGAGGGACAAACTTCCAGTCATAAAATAAGTCATGGGGATGTAATATACAGCATGATTAATAATACCTCGCACATTTGAAAGTTGCTAACAGTAAATCTTAAAAGTTCTCATCATAAGAAATAATTATTTTTTAATGTACAGTGACGGGTGGTAGTCAGATTTACTGTGGTAATTTCAATGAATAGCATACTGTACACATGAAATTAATGCAAAGTTATGCTAACTATACTTTTAAAAAAAGGAACGTGTTAAACTGGTGCTCGTTAGCATCACCCCATGACGAGGTGGACCTCACCTTTAGACCTTTCTCCAAGATTTCTTCCGCCTTGGCCCCGCGGACTGTGCAGTGGACAGCAATCTTCTCATTTCTCCGGATGCCAAAGGACCGGACGGTGTACCTGGCTGCAGCCGGGGAGCACGTCAGGTGCGGTCACACTCCCACTGCCCATTCCCCAGAACATCACCTCCCTCCCTCCAGAGACACACTAAGGATCTAGCCACACTCGGAGGGGTGGTCTTCTAACCAGTGTCACCGCCATCTTTTCATTGGTTTCATGTGAAACACAGAAAGACTTTTCCAACTCCAAGTCACTCAGCCACCCTTAAGCCATTAAGAGCTCAGTGGTAATGTCAAGGTCTCAGGAAGGCAAGCCCACAACCAGAATAGGCCCTTAGAAAGGAAGGTGACCACTGTGTTCTACAAAAAACGAAACATGGGGACAACGATAGCTAATGTTTGCTAAAACCTTAATGTCACCCCCATTTTACAGATGAGGTTCTGAGAGACTAACTTGTCTAAGATCACAGTTGGCAAGAAGAGGCGGGATTTGAACCCGAGGACTTGCCATATTCCACCATCTTAAAGCAACACAACTTCACCCTGCTCTCAATGTTGCCTACATAACCCTTCCTGCTAACCAGGCCTAATACCATTTACTGCCTCCCCAGCGTTTCCCCTCTGCCCCATCCCTTTCTTAGAAAAAAAATCTTCGCTTGGGCTAGTCCTCATCTCTGCTCCCATGAAAGCCTTGTAGTCCAAACGCCACCACCAACCCCAAAAGGGAGACACTTCTTGGGTTAGGCGGAGGTGGAGGTCAGGCCCCAGAGCCAATGCTTTTAAGGGATGTCATCTGTCCCTTTCGAAACGGGCGCTCAAAAGGCTGGGCAGCAGGGGAGTTACACGCCCAGGCCGACCGGCCTCCAGCCCCCTCCGCGCCGCCACTCACTCACCTTTGGAGAAGACCGGGGTCTGGCCCGTGAGCTGCTCCAGCACCTTGGCCGCCCGCGTCAGCCTGTCCCCGCTCTCCCCCACGCAGATGTTGAGGCAGAGCTTGCGGATGCGCAGTTCCCGCATGGGGTTCTCCTTCTCCCCTTGGTCCTGCTGTGAACAGGGGGCGCAGGGTCACCGCCCGCAGCAGCAGCCGCCGCGGCTGCGAGCGCTCTCCCTCCACTTCGCACGTTTCCCTCCGCTCAGCCCCCCTCCTGCCGGAAGCCCTGGGCCCCGAGCATCCGTCCCCGTGCTCGTCCGGGAGGCAGCTCGGGGCCTTGTTCCTTCCGCCACGCGCCTTAAGAGGGGAGAGAGACGCCGGGCAGGCCCGGAGGACCAAGGTTATGGACACTGAGGGTGAACCTCCCCCCGGGGGCCCGACATGAAGGGTGACGGGGAGCGCCCCGTTATAAGGCCGATTGGGGGAAAGAAAATATAGGATTTAGCTGTTAAGGAAACGGGAAGCACGTGCTGGCGCCGCGTCCCGCATCCCACTCGGAAGCAGCGCCGGGGCTGCGGCAAAAGGCCGGCCCTCCCCGTGCGGAGGTCCCGGCCGGGGTCCCCAGCACCGGCCAAGCCCCAGGTCCTCGGGGTCGGAAGCCGGTGCGGCCCCCTTCGTTCGAGCCGCTCGCTCTCGCGGGCAGCCCAGGGCCCGTGCTTCGGGGCCTCCGGGCGGCTGCCCCAGCTCGCTCCGCGGAGGACGTGAGGGAGGCGCCGGGGGCCGGCTCCGCGCTCTTGGGCCGCAGGGCTCCGGAGTTTCGGGACGGCCGAGCAGAGACGGCTCCGTCCTCCTCAGGCTGCGGGCGAGGCAGCCCTCGGGGGCTCGGCCGGCCGCGGATGGAGGCGGATGAAGGGAAGCTACCCCGGGCCTCGGTTACTCACCGCCATGATGAGAGACAGGAAGAGAGAGTGAAGTTTCCGGAGCAGGGCCTTATGGGACAGGAGGCGGGCTCTTTCCCACGCCAACCAGAGAAAAGAGGGAGAGAGAGAGAGGCGCGGCGTGGCGTCGGCTTCCCCCCAGTGGGCACTGCTGGCAACTGCAGGCAACTCTGGAGAACCACGAGTTTCCCCGTTTCGACAGCTTCCAGACTGGGTTTTACTGGAGCTTCCCGGCCCTCCTTCTCCCCCCGCCCAGTCTCAGGGCCTGGGCGGGTCTTGCGTGATGAAACAGCCAGAACTACATTAAATCAATTACACACATTATGAAGCAAATAACTTATTCTACAACAAAGGACATTTATACAGTTAGAACAGAGTGGCTTGAGTCCTGAGCTGTGAAGACTGGCAGATGTAGTCCTGTCTTGGCTAGCTAATAGCTATATGCCCTTGGACAGGCTACTAATTAGACCTCCTTCAACCTCAGTTTTCCTTATCTTTAAAATGGGTACATGATATTGTGAACATTAAATGAGATAACTGTGTAGAGCGTATATAGTAAGTCCACATTAAGTGGTTAGTCTTGTTATTACTATAACCCTACTGCATCCAAGCAACCCCCCAAAAAGTGTTATACACGGTATACAATTAAGGGAGGGTCACCTGCAAACACCAAGACTGCTTATAAATCAGTCTCTGATAGAGGAGGTCTCCAAACCTGACTGTAAGACCCCTGACTTATACTAAATCCCTGGCAGCAGGACCCAAGAGGTTGCCAGGATCCATATCCCAGGCAGGAGCTGACCTGGAGTCAGCCAGTTCCTTTAACAGGAACCAACGGGGAAAGAAGAACTTAGAGGACTTTGGTGGGAAAGGAGCCAAGCCGCTTCCTTATGCTGCCATAATTCCCTTCTCTCCTCGCTAGAGGGGAGATAGAGGCCCCCTAGGCTCTCACTGATCCATCCGTTGGGACAAAAGGGCACTCTGGGAAGCTGGTCCGATGGAGGAGGGAAAAGGCCTCCCTTCAAGCCTCCTCCCTCAGCAGCCACTGGCTCAGCCAGAGCTGGGGTCTCAGCCAGACCTCCAGGAGAGGGCAGAGCAGAAGGAGGGGCTGCTTCAAACCTTGGGATAAAGAGGCACCTGAACGCAAACACATGATCCTGGGTTTTCTTTTGCTGTGAAGCATGTTTTGGGGATAACTGACAAAATCTGAATGACGTCTATAGACTTCACAATGCACCCGTGTTAATTTACTGGCAAAGCCCTCCTTCTGATCCCTTAACCTTGGTTCCATAGGAAAATTCCCTTGGGTTTAAGAATTACACATTCGGTTTGGGGTAAAGCAGCATCATAACTGTGGCTTACTCCCAAATGGTTCTGAAAAACATATTGTACTTAGAGGAAAAAGGATAAAGCAAATGTGGTCCAATTAAGAGTTAGGGAATCTAAGTGAAGCATACATAGGAATTGATGCAACTTCTCTGACTCTCAAATTGTCAGAGTGAAGTTAAGAAAATAATTTGGCTCTGGCTGGTTTGGCTCCGTGGACAGTGTCGGCCTGCAGACTGAAGGGTCCCGGGTTCAGCACATGCCGGGTTATGGGCTCAGTCCCCAGTAGGGGGCCTGCAGGAGGCAGCTGATCAATGATTCTCTCATCATTGGTGTTTTCTATCTCTCTCTCCCTCTGCCTCCCTCTCTGAAGTCAATAAAATATATATATTTTAATATACTTTATTGATTTTTTTTACAGAGAGGAAAGGAGAGGGAGAGAGAGTTAGAAACATTGATCAGCTGCCTCCTGCACACCCCCTACTGGGGATGTGACTGCAACCAAGGTACATGCCCTTGACCAGAATTAAACCAGGGACCCTGCAGTCCGCAGGCTGCTGCTCTATCCACTGAGCCAAACTGGCTAGGGCAATAAAAATAAAAATAAAAATAATGAGGGAAACATTTTCCCTAGGAAGATAAAAAAGGAGTTCATCCTCCAAAGTTCAGTCTATTCTCTCCCCCCCCTGCAACTTTCTCCACTGAACTTCCCCCCAATAGCTCTCTCTTGTCCCAGTACCCACACTGTTGATGAGAATAGCTAATCAATAGCTCATTTACCACGGCCAGCAGGTACCAACTCACTCGACCTTTACCAGACGCTCTATCCACTGAGCCAAACCAGCCAGGGCAATATGCATGCTTTTAACGCAGACATTGTATTTATCCCTCTGAAAGCCCCGGCCAAAGCCCACCAGAGACACCATCTTCACCCTGACAGATGGCACACCCGTCCACCGGAAATACAGGCCGGAAGAGGTACAGGAAGAACCAAGGTGCTGGAAGTTCAGGGCCAGGAGGGTGGCCTGACCATCAGAGCAGCAGGACTGGGCCAGCACCGGGGCCTTGGGTGGGGCAGACCATCAGAATCCCGATGGATGTCTCCTTTCCAGCAAACCTCTCGGCTTTGGACCCCCGTCTCCCATCGGTGCCAAGGGAAACACGGCCTCTTCCTCAGAACTAGAAGTAAGAGGCAGGACTGGGTGCGGAGTCCTGGGCCACACACAGCAAACCCACAGCAGTGGGGCCGTCACTCAGTCCTGGGGGAGGCCCTCTGAGGAGGGAGGGCGGTGACTGCCCTGGGGGAAGGGCTGGGAGGGGGGAGGAAAGGCCTTGGTGGCCGGGGAGAGGGCTCCAAAGAGGAGACCATCCTCCCTGGGCGGGAAGCAGACTGTGCAGCCCAGAAACCTCACACAACACTCCTGGTCTCTGGACTCAAAAACTGGTGGCCCAAAGAAGAAAGCTACCCTTTCTACTAATACTCAACTCTCCAAAGTGGGGGCAGGTGGGGAGATAGGCCTTGGAAACATTTAGTAAGCATTTTTATATAAATAATTCAAAGTTGTAAGAATACATGAGAGTATTTCCTCTTTTTAAAAATATATTTTATTGATTTTCCACAGAGAGGAAGGGAGAGGGATAGAGAGAAACACCAATGAGAGAGAAACATTGATCAGTTGCCTCCTGCATGCCCCCTACTGGGGATATGCCCACCACCAAGGTACATGCTTTTGACCAGAATTGAACCCGGGACCCTTCAGTCTGCAGACCCATGCTCTATCCACTGAGCCAAGCTGGTTAGGGCTATTTCCTCTTTTTACAGAGGGGATAATTGATGGTCAGAAGTAGGTTTCCCAAGGCCCAAGCCAGAAGTTGATGATGAGGCCAATTCCCCATTCGAACCCCCGCTAAGGTGAGTTCTTCTATTCGTTTGAGGAACTTGGCATTTCTTGAGAGCTGAGTCTAAACCCTAACACTATCTAGTCCACTGACCGGATGCTTTGTTTTCTTTCCAGCATCCAGAACACAGTGGGTGCTTAATACACTCTCCAAAGGACATCACCCTCAGGCCCTTTACCTCACTGACTGAAATGGGTGATGCTACTCAGGGCTGGGGAGCTGGGCACCAGCGCTCCAGGTTTCTGTGTTCATGTCATGATAGGAGAGGCCCCTGGGCCACCTGATAGAAGGTAACTCCCTCATGCCATGCCTTCACCCCTCGTGAGCGTTCTCTTGGCATCTGCCGCTGTCCACTCTGTTACACCCTGCCAGCCCCCAGCAAGACAGAGTGCCATGAGCAGAGCAGCACCTGCCTCTGCAGAACCCTCAGCACCAAGGACAGTGCCAGCGTGAGGATGTTCAACAGCCATCCGAAGGAACTCACCCTTCTCAAGGGCAATTGGGCAATATGTGTCAGGAGATTCCAAAACAATGTCTACCCTTTGTTTCATTAGGAACTTATTCTAATTAAATTATTGGGAACACATGCAAAGGTTTATTTACCAAGAGGCTTATGGCAGCTTTTAAAGATATATATATTTTTTTGTTTTATTGCCTAGCCAGAGTGGCTCAGTGGTTGAGCATCAACCTATGAAGCAGGAGATCATGGTTTGAATCCTGGTCAGGGCACATGCTTGGATTGTGGCCTCGATTCACAGTTAAACTAGAAAAATAGCTCTAGCTGGTTTGGTTCAGTGGATAGAGCATTGGCCTGTGGACTGAAAGGTCCCAGGTTCGATTCCGGTCAAGGATACATGCCAGTGGAGGGTGTGCAGGAGGCAGCCGATCAGTGATTCTCTCTCATTCTCTCATCATTGATGTTTCTATCTCTCTCTCCCTCTCCCTTTCTCTCTGAAATCAATAAAAATATATTTTTAAAACACTAGAAAAATATATTTTAAATTTATATATACTACTATATGTATTTTTTAAAATTGATTTCAGAGAGGAAAGGAGAGGGAGAGAGAGATAGAAAAACCAATGATGGCCGAGACCGGTTTGACTCAATGGATAGAGCGTCGGCTTGGGGACTGAAGGGTCCCGGGTTTGATTCTGGTCAAGGGCATGTACCTTGGTTGCGGGCATATCCCCAGTAGGGGGTGTGCAAGAGGCAGCTGATCGATGACTCTCTCTCATTGATGTTTCTAACTCTCTATCTCTCTCCCTTCCTCTCTGTACAAAATCAATAAAATATATTTAAAAAAAAAAAAGAAGAAAAACCAATGATGAAAGAGAATCACTGAGCAGCTGCCTCCTGCACATCCCCCACTAGGGATCAAGCGCGCAACCTGGGCATGTGCCCTGACTGTGAATTGAACGTTGATCTCTTGGTTCATAGGTCGGTGCTCAACCACTGAGCCACACCAGCCAGGTTCTAGTCCTTTTCCAAGAAAACCAACGGTTTCCAGCTCTAGAGCTGCCCTGTCTGATATGGTAGCTACTAACCGCAGGTGGCTATTTAAATTTTTTTTTTTTAATCCTCACCAGAGGATATTTTTCCATTGATTTTTAGAAAGAGTGGAAGAAAGGGAAAGACAGAGAGAAACATCGCTGTGAGAGACACACATCGATTGGTTGCCTCCTGCGTGGGCCCCGAACAGGGCTGGGAGCCTACAGCCGAGGTTCATGCCCTTGACTGGAATCGAACCCAGGACCCCTCAGTCTGCAGGTGGGCACTATCCACTGAGCCAAAGTGGCTAGAGCTGGTTAAAGTAAGTAAAATTTAAAATTCAGTTCCTCACCCACAACAGCTACATTTCAGGTGGATCCCAGGTTCAATTCTGGTGGAGCCCCACATGGCTGGTAACCAACACACTGAAGAGGGCGGATTAGGACATCGCCATCAACAGGAAGTTCTCGGGGACAACGCAGCTCTTGGAGGAGTCGGGTCTGGCCTTCTGAAACCTTGAAGCTGAGCCGTGGTGCCAGGAGGCCCAAGTTCTGGGTCCAGCTCTGTCACTGATTGGCGGGGCCGCCTGGGACAAACCCCGGCCCTCTGGACTGTGTTTCTCCTTTATAAAATGTGGGCAGCGATTAGACAAGGTAAGGCCACACTCTGACCATCGGGGTTCAATTCCGTGAGCTCTGAATTTCATTTCGGTCACCTCTACCCCCACTTCTGAGAAAACTCAAACTTCTCAACTCCTTCCGTTTTCCCTGCCTATGAGAGGAGCTTGGATGAGCTCATTGGCCCTCCAGCGAGCGGTGACTTGCTGAGCCGAGCCGACTAGGGCTTACTGTATATTTAAGGGTCAACATCTTGAGAGCTTGTTTGGAGGTTCTAGCAGGAGAGTGTAGCTGCTCGTATACCCTTGACCGAAGACCGGTCCTCTCCTCTTGGGGGAAAGTCGTCCTCTTCCACCAAACACGCAGCTTCGGGAGGGATGCACATGGATCGGTGAGGGAGGAGTGGGACACCCGCCTAGCCAGCCAGATCAGCCGAATCAACCCTGGCAATCAATGGGGTGACAGATGTCACAGCCAGATCGCCCTCACATCCAAGGGTCAACATCTTATTAGACCCAGCAGCTGACACTCTCTCTAATAGGAACCTGGTTTGGGGATTTAGGGTCCGTGATGGTGAATCTCTGCAGGCGGCTGAGACTGTGGCTGGGAGAAGGCGGAGTGGGTGGTGGCCACCGGGTGGAGAAAGCCAGTCCAGAGGGAGGGAGGGAGAGAGAATGAGGGGGAGAGGAAGAGAGAGGGGAACACAGCAAGTCTCCAGGAAAAAGCAGCGAGAAGAACCCCAGTCCAAGCCCTTGGAGTCTCTGAGTCTTTGTAACTAATTCACCCCATTTCCTTCTCTTCACTTGTGTTCCTTGTCACCAGAGGTTCCTAACCCGCACAGGTTGAAGTGTGGAGGTCTGGTTTAATATTGTTCCTGAAAGTCAAATGTGTTTCCAGGCATGGCTGGTTTGGCTCAGTGAACTGAAGGGTCCCGGGTTCAATTCCGGTCAAAGGCACATGCCCAAGTTGCGGGCTTGATCCCCAGTAGAGGGCACGCAGGAGGCAGCCCATCAATGAGTCTCTCCCATCACTGATGTTTCTATCTCTCTCCCTCTCCCTTCCTCTCTGAAATCAATAAAAAATACATATTTTTAAAATCTGTTTTTCAGTTGAAAAAACAAAACAGAAAACTAAACAAGGAGGTATACACATACAGGCCACAACAAGAACAAACGGAAAGAAAAACAGCCACCAGTTAATAATTTGACACATGTTTCTTGAGCACCTACTCGGTGCCAGGCACTGTGCCCAGTGTATTATACACATGAATGACCTCATCTGATACTCACAACAAGAAGACTTCCCATGTCAGCCGAAACCAGTTTGGCTCAATGGATAGAGCGTCGGCCTGCGGACTGAAAGGTCCCAGGTTCGATTCCGGTCAAGGTCATGTACCTTGGCTGCGGGCACATCCCCAGTAGGGGGTGTGCAAGAGGCAGCTGGTCAATGTTTCTAACTCTCTGTCCCTCTTCCTTCCTCTCTGTAAAAAATCAATAAAATATATTAAAAAAAAAAAAAAAGACTTCCCATGTCAGAGGTGAGGGAACTGAGGCACAGGGAAGTGGAGGGCCTCATGCCAGGGCACCCCGCTGGTGAGCAGCAGAGACCATGTGAACCGGGGCTGGAGAGGGGCAGGGCCTGGCCTTACCTGTGCCAGCGCGGTTCGAGCGAGGAGATTCCCTGGATGGGGACCCACTTGGCCCAGAGAGTGTAGCAAACCAGAAAGATCACACCTTGTCAGGAGGCATGACTCAGTTGTTCTGGCTACAAGAGGACACTGGGCCTTTCCTCAGCTGAGGCAGGGATCGGCTGCCTCCTGCACGCCCCCCACTGGGAATGGAGCCCACCACCCGGGCATGTGCCCCGACCCGGAATGGAACGGTGACCTCCTGGTTCACAGATTGAAGCTCAACCACTGAGCCTCGCCAGCCAGTGTTCTCCATCTTCTCGGGGTTTCTCCTCTGAAAAGCCTTCCTGGGTTCAGTAAACATTGTTCCTCTCCCCCGGGATCCACGGGGGAGGTCAGAGGGGGGACGAGAAGAAGAGGAAAATCGGGTCTGGAATCGAGAGTCCACTTTGCTGCTCCATCATCTTCACATACAAAGACTTCTTTCAAATGAATAAGGAGAGGCCCTGCCGATACACAAACGACCCAACAAACAAAAAAAGGACATTCAACATGTCTCTGAATCAAAGACACGCAAATGAAAACAGCACATACTTCTTTACCGTCCGGGGTTTCAACACAGAACTGTGAAGACTACGGCTGGCGAAGATGAGGGAAAACAACGCACTCGAATATTTTGTTGGTGGGACTTTCTTTTCTTTTTTTAAAAAAATATATTTTTATTGATTTTTCACAGAGAGGAAGAGAGAGGGATAGAGAGTCAGAAACATCGATGCGAGAGAATCATCGATCAGCTGCCTCTTGCACACCCCCCACTGGGGATGTGCCCGCAACCAAGGTACATGCCCTTGCCCGGAATCGAACCCGGGACCTTTCAGTCTGCAGGCCGATGCTCTATCCACTGAGCCAAACCGGTCCCGGCTGTTGGTGCAACTTTCAATAAACTTCCCCCCGCAGGGCATTCTGGAATCCAAAGCCTTTAAGTGGGTCTCCTTCTGACTCAGCAACTCAGTTCCAGGTATTGGCCCGAAGAAACGGAATTACAGGGTCTCCTTTCTAGAATTAATTACGGTGGCCGGAGGGTCTCTGGGTGAGCTGGGGCATTCACAGGGTTTGGGGCAGCTGCTATTTGTCAACTGGAGGAGAAATATTTTATGGACTTGTACCGCCACACTGCGTAGCTTTAATACCAGTTTTGAGAACAACAACAACAAAAAGTTGTTTTGAAGTGAGAGCTGGGAGCTGGGGTTTGCCTCTAGCCCCTCTGTTGAGCACAGGTCGCTGGGGCTGTGCTCCCGGAGGTGGGCGCGTCCCCACAGGAGTCCGGGCCAGGCAGGAGGCGGCTGAGGCGGCTGAGGCCTGAGCAGTGCCGAGGGCACCGGGGGCTGGGCAGGGAGGGGGCCCGCCGCCCTGTGTTCAGGACCTGCTTCCAGCTGAAGGTGCCTGTGACTCAGCCGCCGGCACCTGGGTGCTGAGGACGCCATAGACGGTGTCTGCACTCCAGTGTTCACAGGCGCCTGGGAGGTGGGAGGGTTGCAGAGCCCCTGGGTGTGAGGTCCTGCCCCCACCCAGCCCCCACCCACCCAGCCCACTCAGCTGCAGTCAGACAATTCCTGCCCCACGGCCGTGATCAGGACTCAGACCCCCTCCCTGCCGCACATACACAGTGCACACACCCCAGGCCCCAGGCCCCTCTGCTCCCCCCAACCCCCCTGTCTGCTCCAATGTCCTGCTGCCCCTTTCTTTCCACTTTCCACCAGTCCCTTCCTTCTGGGGGTCACACTTCCTGGGCTCGGAGTCCAGCTTCATACCCTTGGCCTTGGGCCCATCACTCAAACTCTGATGCTGCCCCTCCACCTGAGGGAGGGTCACAGGCCTCCCCACCTCTGGGGGTGGCTGAGAGGGTGAAGGGTGATGTCGCCACAAAGCGCCTGCCCCTCAACAGTGGGAGCTCAGCCGTCATTGTCATTCGCACCCGCCTTGGCCTCGCTCTGACCCCACCCCTCTGCCTCCTGCTGGGGCCCTGCCTCTCCTCCTCCGGGGAACTGCCCCCCTTCCACCTGGGCCTCCTTTCTTCTCCTCAAACCCTCCCTCCTTCCTGAACCCTAGACACAGTTCCCCGAGGGGTTGGAGAAGGAGAAAGGGCAGCCATCCCTCAAAGAGAAACGCCGCCGGGCTGAGATCCCCCCCAGCGGGGAGGGGCTCCTGCCCAGCCCAAACCCAGCGTGACCCCGTGACCCCGTGCAGGTCCTCTGCAGACAAAACCCAGGCCACTACCGACAGCTGGTCCCCCACCTGTGAATCAGAAAGGGAGGGCATTGGCCTAGATGCCCCTAAAATGCCCGTGGGGGGCCGTCAGGGGGGCTGAGTCCACATGGGGGTCAGGTGGGGTGTGGCAAACATTTCAAAACATTCCTCCTCTGCTTCTCTGAATCGTCTTGGAGAAATCTCCTCCTCTCTGAGCCTTGTCTCTTCATTGGCAAGTTGAGGCCAGACAACACTCCCTGCCTCCTAGCCTCCCAGGGCTGTTGGGAGGATTCAGGCTCCAGAAAAGAGGCAGAAAAAGAGAATTGTGTGTGCCAAGCTGGGGAGTGAGCGTCTTTCCACTCTTGGCCAGCAGATGGCGCTATGGTGACGCCAGTATCTCAACCCCCAGGTCTCCTTACACCCGGGTCCCAACCCGCCGCCGCCTGCCTGTGCTTGGGTGGGACATGTGTTGCATGTGGCAGAACTCCTGGGATGTTCCTTAGGAGCCCAAAGTTTGGAGTCCATCGACCCAGCTGCACCGATTCTATCCCTTTGAAAAGGCAAGGTGACTAGGTAACTTGCTTAACCTCTGAACCTCAGTTTCCCCGTCTGTCCAACGAGGCTGGCGTCTCCCCTTCCGGAGTCAGGCATGCTGGATGTGATCTGGGATAGAAAGCTCCCTGCACCCCCTGCAGGGGGTCAGCGACTGGTACAGCTGGCCAGAGAGCGAGGCTACCCTGCCCTCTGCGGTGGCGGCAGCCTCTTCCCTGTCCTCCCCCCGGCCCTGCCTCAGTCTCCCACCCTGGCTTTCTCCCTCCATCTGGTCCCAGAGTGGCTTCACAAACAAGCACATCCGGTCTCACTCCCTTCCCCCTAAGAAAGTGCTGCCCATCCTGCTGTAATGAAGGCTGGGTCCTCCTCCCCACATGGCAGCCCTGCGGGACGTGGTCCCAGCCCATCTCTCCGGCCTGGCCTCGTCCCTCTCCCCTCCCCAACTCTTCCCGGCTCCAGGCACCCAAACCTCAGGAGCCGTATGACCCCATGGCTGACGGGCAGTCTGGCAGCCTGGCTGTGGTTCCTATCCCCACACTGCACCCTGTTGAACCTCAATTTCTTTTTCTTTTTTAAAAAAATATATTTTATTGATTTTCCACAGAGAGGAAGGGAGAGGGATAGAGAGGTAGAAACATCGATGAGAGAGAGACATCAATCAGCTGCCTCCTGCACACCCCGTACTGGGGATGTGCCCGCAACCAAGGTACATGCCCCTGACCCAACCCGGGACCCTTCAGTCCGCAGGCGGACACTCTATCCACGAAGCCAAACCGGTCAGGGCAGAGCCTCAGTGTCTTCATCCCCAGCAGGGGAGTGATGACAGCGCCGGCCTCCTAGGGCTGGTGTGGGGTCACATGAGATGACGAAGTAAAACACTTGGAATAGATGTGGCGCGTGGCCAGGACTTCAGGAACGTTAGTTTCAGGCCGGGCTCCCCAAGCACACAGTTTTGCGCCTCCGGGTTCAACTATAGAGACTGTCTTCCTCCTTTCTGTCCACCAGGGGGCGCTGCAACCCATGCCACAGCCCAGGGGAGATTTGCTCCATGGGAAGGCCCTGCCCAGGCCCTCTAGTCAGCCGGAGTCAGACCCTCCTCCTTCACAGAGCTGGGCACACCAGCTCCCCTCTTGCCACCTCCCCCAGGGCAAATCCAACACTAGTCACATATCTCCCCTGTAGCTCTCAACTCCGCCCTTCTCCTCATCCCCACGGCCACCCATCAGTCACCTAGTCAACCTGCTCCCACCCTGAATGAACCCCCACTCTGACTGCCCCTCCCCTCAGCCTTTCATGGCTTTCATGGCTCCCAGCATGGCCTACCAGCCCCCTCCCCAGCCACAGAGGAGACCCATCCCTTCCACCCACCGGGCCTCAGCCACACGGGCCTCAGGCGTGCTCTCCCCGCTCCCACCTCAGGGCCTTGGCACGTCCCGCCTCTCCCTCCTGGACTCTCTTTCCCCACCCCTCCGCCTCTTATTAAACTCCTCCCGATCTTTCTCTGACCCTCCCATCGCCACGAAATCAAGGTCCCGGGAGAAGCTATCCTAGCACCCGTGCTCCCACTGCTGGCTCTCATTCTAGTCGGTGTGGTATGTCTGAGGGGCCATCTGATGAAGGGCTGCTTCACCTGCTGCCTGTGAAAGTGCCCTGAGCGCCAGGCTGTCTCCCCCCGGAAGCCTGGCTGACGTCAGTGCAATGGTTGCATGAGGTCTGGCTGCTTTCTCCCGTGTCCCCTCTGCTCCCGTCTCAGGCCCCCAAGGGAAGGGCCATAACCCATGTCTGTACCTCCAGACAGACCCCCTACCTCACCGGGGCCGGGAACAGGGTAGGGGATCCACAAATGTCACACGGATGAAAGATAACTTTCTCCGGTCCTTCTAAGGTTGATATTTTAAAGGATGCTTCAAGAAACAATGGTGTGGCCGTGACCGGTTTGGCTCAGTGGATAGAGCATCGGCCTGCGGAGTAAAGGGTCCTGGGTTCGATTCTGGTTAAGGGCATGTGCCTTGGTTGATGGCAGATCCCCAGTAGAGAGTGTGCAGGAGGCAGCTGATCGATGTTTCTAACTCTCTATCCCTCTCCCTTCCTCCCTGTAAAAAATTAATAAAAAAAAATATTTTTTTAAAAAAAGGAATGATGGTGTGTTATGATATACTATTAAGCTAATGTCTGCGGTGGGCATCAGAACTGGCTGTCACTCCTGTTACTCTCCCAGAAGAGCGTGTCCTTGGGCCACGAACATCTCTGCAGACTTTCCCAGCCCTGATCAGCTCTGTGGGATGGGCAGGCCGTGTCACTGTTTTCTCCCTTTTACGGAAGAGAAGCGGGAGGATTGGGAAGATGAATGGCACGCCCAGGGGAGCGTGAGCCGGAGCTCAGACGCGGCCCTCCTCCATCTGAGCCTGTGACTCTCCCTCCACACCGCCCGGCCTGGACCCTGAGCGCCGCCTGGCAGGGACCCTGCACGGTGTCGCCCCAGGTACCTGGTGGCCGGTGCAGCCCTGTCAGGGGAGGCCCACGGGGCTGCTGAGGGAATGCACGGGGAAGGAAGACCCCAGGCCACCCCCTCCTTCCAGAAACGCCCAGAGATGCTCTCTCTAGTCAGGGCTCTCTCTCAGAGCCCAGGATGGAGGAGGAAAAGAGCCAGGGAAAGAGGAGGAACAGTGCACACAGCAGCACCCCCTGAGCACAGCGTTTTACAGTTTTGTGTGGTTGTTTTGTAAGAATTTATTGGAGCCAAACTGATGACATATGCCAGGGAGCAAGGCCATAAATGCTCTCCAGCACCTGACGGTTCGCAAAGCCCTCACACTCATCTGAGACCCCACAGGAGCGCTGCTCACTGCAGCACGGAACAGACAAATAGAAAAAGAAGACAATTTTTTTTTCTATTTTATTTTAAAGTTTATTTTATTGATCTTCTACAGAGAGGAAGGGAGAGGGATAGAGAGTCAGAAACATCGACGAGATCCATCAGCTGCCTCTTGCACACCCCCTACTGGAGATGTGCCTGCAACCAAGGCACGTACCCTTGACCGGAACCAAACCTGGGACCTTTCAGTCCATAGGCCAACACTCTATCCAGTGAGCCAAACTGGTCAGGGCCAATCTGTATTCTTTTTTTAAAAATATATATATATTTTATTGATTTTTTTTATAGAGAGGGAGAGGAATAGAGAGTTAGAAACATCGATGAGAGAGAAACATCAACCAGCTGCCTCCTGCACACTCTCTACTGGGGATGTGCCCGCAACCAAGGTACATGCCCTTGACCGGAATCAAACCCAGGACCCTTCAATCTGCAGGCTGACTCTCTGTCCACTGAGCCAAACCAGTCAAGGCAATGTGTGTTCTTTTTTTTTCCCCCCACCCCGCAAAGTGTATTTTTTTTAAAAATATATTTTATTGATTTTGTACAGAGAGGAAGGGAGAGAGATAGAGAGTTGGAAACATCGATGAGAGAGAGTCATCGATCAGCTGCCTCTTGCACACCCCCTACTGGGGATATGCCTGCAACCAAGGTACATGCCCTTGACCGGAATCAAACCCGGGACCCTTCAGTCCCCAAGCCGACGCTCTATCCATTGAGCCAAACCAGTTTCGACAACAAAGTGTATTCTTTATAAACAACTTAGAATTGTGCTCCCCAAGCAGTTGCCACTTACTGCACGTGGCTTTTTATTTTATTTTTTAAAATTTTATTTAAAACATACTTTTTATTGATTTCAGAGAGGAAGGGAGAGGGAGAGAGAGATAGAACCATCCACGATGATAGAGAATTACTGATGGGTTGCCTCCTGCACTCCCCACCCTGGGGTTCCAGTCCATAACCCGGGCATGTGCCCTGACCGGGAATCGAACCATGACATTCTGGTGCATCGGTCATGCCGGCTGGGCCTGCACGTGGCTTTTAAAAGTAAAAGTAATTAAAATTAGATGGGGTATAAAAGTCAATTCCTCAGTCTCACTAGCCACCTCTAAAGTGCTCAGTAGCACCCGGGTGGCATGGCTCAGGGGTTGAATGAACCAAGAGGTCACTGGGCAGATCCCCGGTCAGGGCACATGCCTGGGTCGTGGGCTCAGTCCTCAGTGGGGGCGTGCAGGGGGCAGCCGATCAGTGATGTTTCTATCTCTCTATCCCTCTTCCTCTCTCTCTAAAAAAATCAATAAAAACATATTTAAACAAAAGTGAAGTGCTCGGTAGCCACACGTGGCTGGTGGCCACCGGACTGGGCAGTGAGGCGAGAACGTTCCCCTGGGGCAGAGAGTTGAGTGGGACACACTGATTTATGACACAAGCAAGCAAAAGGAAGGGGAAAGACACCTGCGCTTCCATTTCCCGGAGAAAAACACTGCTAACATGTTGGCATGGATATTTTTAGTGTTCTCTATGGGCGGGCAATATCTATTATTGTTTTCTTTCTTTTCCTTTTTTCAAACAGGGCTTACTCCTGTGCAAACTGTTTTTACGGCCTGTTTTTTTCACGTCTCAAGGGACTACACACACCTTTTCTATAACACTTATTTTTTTAAAACAGTAGCCCAGCCGAAACCGGTTTGGCTCAGTGGATAGAGCGTCGGCCTGTGGACTGAAAGGTCCTGGGTTCAATTCCTGTTAAGGGCATGTACCTTGGTTGTGGGCACATCCCCAGTAAGGGGTGTGCAAGAGGCAGCTGATCAACAATTCTCTTCGATGTTTTTAACTCTCTATCCCTCTCTCTTCCTCTCTTAAAAAAAAAAATAAAAAAATAGATACACACACACACACACACACACATATATATATACATAAAACTGTAGCCCAGCATTTGTATGTATTCAATTCTCTCCTCATAGGTATTTGTGTTTTCTTCCCTTTAAACACACACACACACACACACACACACACACACACACACACAACTATCTGGGTACTTATTAAAAATGTATTTAGCCCTAACCGGTTTGGATCAGTGGATAGAGCGTCGGTCTGTGGACCAAAGGGTCCCAGGTTTGATTCCGGTCAAGGGGGCGTGTGCAGGAGGCAACATATCCATGTGTTTCTCTCACATCAATGTTTCTCTCTGTCTCTGTCTCTCTTTTTCACTCTCAAAATCAATGGGAAAATATCCTTAGGTGAGGATTAAATAAATAAATAAAAAGTATTTATTTAAACATTTTGTGTGACAAGAGCTGTATTTTATTTTGAAATCTACTTCATTATTTTTGTCAAAGCAGTAGATGCTCAGTGGAGAAAAAGAAAGAAAATATATGATGTAAAGAAGAAAAAGTCCTCCAATCACTCTACCCCAAAATAACCACATTTCCTTTCAACGTTTTAATTGTAAGGTATTTTTCCCAAACACAGGGAAGGTTAAAGACTAGCACAATAAACACTCATACACCCACCACCTTGAGTAAACAATCGAAACCACCACATTTTAAACATGTTGGCGTCCTCTTTCTAAACATCTTCCTGGATCTAAACACATACAGATATGTAAATATAAGATCGGTGTCATGCTTTACATGCTGTTTGGCAATTTAAAAACTTTTTTATTTTTATTTATTTTATTTTATTTTTAAAATATATTTTATTGACTTTTTTTACAGAGAGGAAGGGAGAGAGATAGAGAGCTAGAAACATTGATGAGAGAGAAACACATCGATCAGCTGCCTCCTGCACACCTTCCACTGGGGATGTGCCCGCAACCAAGGTGCATGCCCTTGACCGGAATCGAACCTGGGACCTTTCAGTCTGCAGACTGACGCTCTACCACTGAGCCAAACCGGTTTTGGCAAAACTTTTTTTTATTTTTAATAATACATCACAAATACCTTCTCATGTTTCACTAAATGTTTTCCCACAGCGTCATGTTCAATGACCACTTAGTATCCATCGTATGGAGCTATGACAATTTTCATAACCAACCCCCTCAGGTTGGGCATTAATGTTTCCAACTTTTCACTATCCTATATAATAAAAGCCCAGCAACCATAATGGCGTAACGACCAGAATGACTGCTTGTCCCGTCACTATGAGGTGCATTGACCATCTCTTGGTCTCCCCCTCACCCCAGCCTGCAGGCTCCGATTGCCAGATAGCTAACGGGGAACTGGGGTGGGTGGCGGCGGGGTGGGACTTGGGAGTGACGAGGGGAACTGGGTGGGTGGCGGTGATGGGGTGGGACTGGGACTGGTGAGTGGGCAGAAGATGGCCCTGATCGCAGGCTGGGCCTAGGGACCCTACCTGCGCACGATTTCATGCGCTGGGCCTCTAGTAATGAAAATAAAAGTTCAATGAACGTCGCTGTGTCCTGTTGCCTAGAATGGAGGGCGATTCGGGGGCAGGAGGACACGCCTTCCACAATGGTTATGATGAACATGCAGGAGATGCTCCAGTTCCCACATCCTCCCCAACGCGTTTAGGCTCCGAGCAATTGTGTATTTCCATGACACGCTTCCATCTCTGCCTTTCTCTCCAGAGATGACCTTATTTTGATCGCTCCTTTTGGATTTTCAGAGCCTAGCACAACAGCTGGCACATGAGATACTCAATGCATGTATGTTGAATGTGTGGTTGCTCCATCTCACAGCCGGACGCCAGAGAGGGGCGAGACCTGGAGAGTGAAGTGGAAATTCATCTTACTTGACACTGAAGGGTTTGAAAAAAAAAAAAAGGAAATAAAGTCATTTGACTCGTGTTACTAAAAGGCCTTGCTGGCTATGAGATGGAGACTGGAACACGGAGGGCAGGGCAAGGGCAGAAGCGGGGTGCTCTGTGGGGAGGCTGTTACACAAATCTAGGCAAGAACTGATGGCGCCAGACACAGGGTAGGCCATGGAGGTGGCGAGGGTCAGGTTAGGGGCATCTTTAGAAGGCAGGGCTGGGAGTTTTTGTGCTGGATCAGATACGGGGGTAAGAAAGAGAAGTCAAGGATGATCTGAGTAGTGGTGTGAGCAACAGGAAGGATAGATTTGCCATCTGGCCAGATGGGAAAACCAAGAGACTATCAGGATTAGAGGTAAAAATTAAGAGTTCATCCAGGCCATTGTGGCTCAGTGCTTGAGCATCGACTGATGAACCAGGAGGTCATGGTTGATTCCTGGTCAGGGCACATGTCCTGGTTGAGGGCTCGATCCCCAGCGGGGAGCATGCAGGAAGCAGCCGATCAGTGACTCTCATCATTGATGTTTCTCTCTCTCTCTCTCTCTCTCTCTCTCTCTCTCTCTCTCTCTCTCTCTCTCTTCCTTCTTCTTCTTCTTCTTCTTCTTCTTCTTCTTCTTCTTCTTCTCCTTTCCTTTTAGAAATTAATACAAACATATTAATTAAAAAAATATATTATCAGGAAAGCTCTTGGACAAGTTTTGGTGTAAGGGAAGCAAAGAAAAAGTGTCCTTGACCGCTTGGTGTGCGATATGTTTCAGACGGGATGAGCTGTGCATGACTGCGCCGATGGGAATGGAGCGGAGAGGAGGAAGCCCCGTGCTGCGGACGGAAGGGGATGCTGGATGATGGCCCGGAGTAGCCAGGGGACCCAGGGCAGCGCCAAAGGCAGGGCGTGGTCTTGGCGGTAAACCAGGGGGAGGAGGGAGGCCGAGAACCCGGCACAGATGTGGCAGGTGAGTGGGGGTGAAGTGGGAATCCGGGGCAGTTTCCTCCCTTTGCTTCTGTTTTCCCACTGAAGCAGGAAGCGGGGTTACCCATCAGCTGGCCGTGACTACAGCAGGTCCTCTCCCTGGTGTTGTTACGATAGCTGTAGTGTATTGAGAGGCACGCAGTGTAAAAACCTTGGAATCCCTGAGTCACACTCGGCATGGAAAGAGCCCACACTCTGCTGGGACCAGTGCATTGGGGGGGAGGGGACTGTGGTAGGTCACATGACATCATGTCCCCATCAAGGTGGAGAGCTCACGGGGCCGGTGGGAGTGTGACTGCAGCAGTGACTCACGCACAGAGCTCTCTTCTCTCCTCCTCCTGTGCTCACGTGTGTCAGTTCAATGCACTCGGACGAGGACCCCGCAGTAAATGTCACAGCCGGAGCCTCAGGCCTCCTGGTCTTCACTTTACCTTGCTCCTCCATGTCTCCTCATGAGTAGTCAGGGACCAACAACATTTCAGGAAAGCGAGTGACCTGGATAGGTTGAAAGGAGGAAGAGAGAGTCTAAATCAGAGAATCCCAGGACATCAGAGCCGGGCAGGTCCCCCGGGTCATCGGGCCCAACCACCTTATTTTACAGGTTTATTTTACATCTTTATTTTATTTCTCAGCACAGGCTGGAGAGGTCCAGTGACTCACCCAAGATCACGCAGCACAAGCCCGTCCTCCCCACCATCATCATCGTCATCCCCATCATCACCATCATCACCACCATCACCATCACAATGGCAGCGAGCCTGTGTGGTCGCTCCCTGTTGTCAAGCTACATCTCCTTTTATCTTCACAGGCTCTCTGAGGTGGCTACTCTGGTCATTTTATTTTTTTAATTATTATTTTGTTAAATATTTTTTATTGATTTTTTACAGAGAGGAAGGGAGAGGGAGAGTTAGAAACATCAATGATATGGGTGTGGGGAGAGGGGTGGCCAATGGTAAGATATATACATATATAATACCTTAATAAAAAAAAAGAAGAAAAAAAAAGAAACATCAATGAGAGAGAAACATCAATCAGCTGCCTCCTGCACACTCCCCACTGGGGATGTGCCTGCAACCAAGGTACATGCCCTTGACTGGAATCAAACTCGAGACCCTTTAATCCTCAGGCTGACGCTCTATCCACTGAGCCAAAAATGGTCAGGGTTATTCTGGTCATTTTATTTTTTTAAAAAAAATATATTTTATTGATTTTGTACAGAGAGGAAGGGAGAGAGATAGCGAGTTAGAAACATCAATGAGAGAGAAACATCAATCAGCTGCCTCTTGCACACCCCCTACTGGGGATGTGCCCACAACCAAGGTACATGCCCTTGACTGGAATCGAACCCAGGACCCTTCAGTCCCCAAGCCGACACTCTATCCACTGAGCCAAATCGGTTTCGGCTATTCTGGTCATTTTAACTTTACAGGTGGCAAAACATCACAGAGCAGGTAAGGTGCATCCTGGGAGACCCTCCTCTCGCCCTCAGTAAAAACACTGACCTGATGTGGGCACATCCCCCCGTGGGGGGTGTGCAGGAGGCGGCTGGGCGATGTTTCTCTCTCATCGATGTTTCTAGCTCTCTGTCCTTTTCCCTTCCTCTCTGTGAAAAGTCAATAAAAATATATATTTTTAAAAAACAAACAAACACTGACCAGAGACCTCCCATGGGGCTGATAACCCTCAGGTCTGAGGCGGGAAGGGGCGCCCCTGAAACTCAAAAGCAGTACATTTAAGATCCATAAAGGGAAGTTTTGCTTGCACAGAAGGGGTACTGACTAAAAATACTAGTAGTGATGAGAAGTATTTAAATGAATTTGTAGATAGTTGGGCCTCCCAGGGCATTGAAGTGACCTTTTAAAAACATAACCCAGATCACAGCACTCTGCGGTCCAAACCCTCTCACTCACTGCTCTCAGCTCCAACCTCAGACTCTTCACCCGGCGGCTCCCGCACCATCCCCTCCTGCCTCTCGCCTCCTTGCTCACTTGGCTCCAGGCAGGCTGCTCTCCTTGCACAGGAATAGGATAGGTGTCTCTTGGATTCACCCCGCCCTTCCTGCCCCAGGGCCTTTGCACATGAACTTTACTCCAATGGGCTACTCTCGCCTGCTCTTTGCCTGAGTGGCTCTTTCTCAGCCTCCACACCTCAGCCTAAATGTCACCGCCTTCAGAGGGCTTTCCCCCATGACCACCAGATGAGTCAGCGCCTGGTCAGTCTGTCGTGTCACCATTTGGTTTTCTTTTTTAAATATATTATTGATTTTTTTACAGAGAGGAAGGGAGAGGGATAGAGAGTTAGAAACATCGATGAGAGAGAAACATCGAACAGCTGCCCCCTGCACACTCCCTACTGGGGATGTGCCCACAACCAAGGTACATGCCCCTGACGGGAATCGAACCAGGGACCTTTCAATCAGAAGGCTGACGCTCTGAGCCAAACTGGTTTTGGTACACCATTTGGTTTTCTTCCTTGCCCTGATCGTGAGCCACATTATTTTATTTATTTGTTTACTTGTTTTGTGTCCACTTCTTCCACTGGACAGTGAGCTCCCTGAGGGCAATGTCCTTGTCTGTCTTTTCACCCCCATGTCCCCAGAACAAGTCCCCCGCTGGTATAATGAACTATTTGTTCAGCGCTGACTGTGTGGGATAAAGTCCTACTTGCTTTTCATTCGATACACGTTAAGCCTGTAGGAGAGGTAAGGAAACTAACGTACAATTTGCTAGAAATTTACCCACAGTTTTAGCTAGTGAGTGGCAGAGAAGAGCTTAAAATCCAGGCGGGGGGGCGGGAGGAGCTCCAGAGTCTACACTCTTTTGTTGTTGTTGTTGTTGTTAATCCTCACCCGGGGAAGTTTTTCCATTGACTTTTAGGGAGAGTGGGAGAGAGAGGGAACGAGAGAGAAACATTGATGTGAGAGAAACATATTGATAGGTTGCCTCTTGCAGGCACCCTGACCAGGGCCTGGGTCGCGGAGGAGCCTGCAACCAAGGTACGTGCCCTTGACCAGAATCAAACCGGGGACCCTTTGGTCCGCAGGCCAACGCTCTATCCACTGAGCCAAACCGGTTTAGGCTCTACACTTATTTTGAATATATATTTTTATTGATTTTAAAGAGGAAGGGATAAGGAGAGAGAAATAGAAACATAAATGCTGAGAGAGAATCATCAATTGGCTGCCTCCTGCACAACCCACACTGGGGATCGAGCCCACAACCTGGGCATGTGCTCTGACTGGGGATCGAACCGTGAACTCCTGGTCCATAGGTCAATGCTCGACCACGGAGTCACGCTGGCCAGGCCAGAGTCTACACTCTTAACCATAATTCTCTACTCCCTTTCCAATACATTTGAGGAATGGATGAATGAATGAATGAATGAATGAATGAATGAGAGGCAAAGGGGTTGGTGTAAAGGATCCTAGAATCAGATAGATGTGGGTTTGGGACCCAGCTTTGTCTCCGGTGAACTTGGCTCTCAGATGCTCACTCTATTAAGAAACCAAAAACTTCCCTGAGAATACTTCAAAGCAATAAGAAATAATTAAAAACCTTAAAAAAAAAAAAAAAGTGGGCAAAAGTCTTGAACAGGAAATTCACTGAAAAAGAAACCAGAATGCAAAATAAACAAATGAAAAGATGCTCCATCTCATTAGGGGAATGCAAATGAAGACTGAGGGTGAAGTCTGATCACACTGAATGCTGGTGAGGATGTGGGGCAACCGGAACTCTCGTACACGGTGGCAGAGGAAGGGGAGAGCGTGCAGGGGTACAAGCAGGTAGGAAAGCAATCGGCCGCACTTGTAAAGCTAAACGCGAGCAGACTTGATGACCCACGATTTCAGTCTTAGGTATACAGCTTAGAGAAAGTCCTGTGTGTGTATGTGTGTGTGTGTGTGTGTGTGTAAAAGACATGGTAGGAGAATGATCATGGCAAAACACTAGGAAAAACCTTCGTCCCTACTGACCGGAGAAAGGAGAAAGTAGCGGTCTATTTAGACAATGGAATACTAGACAGCTGAAAAAAATGAGTGACAGCTAAAAAGCAAAATTGCGTATGTATTGAAAAACATAGCAATACTTAAAAAAAAAAAAAAAAAAAAAAGTCAACCAGTGAGGAATGCATGTGCATTATACTATTTATGTGAAGGTCTGAAAGCAAACAAAACAATATGTTGTATAGGATTCATTCCCACATGGTGACAGTATTCTTTTCCAAAGCGATACAGTGGGGACCACAAATTCAGGATTGTGTGGCCTTTGGAGTGAGGCAAGGAACAGATGTAGAAGGCACACAGGGGTTCCAACAGGGCTGGTGAAGTTCAGGCTCCTAAGCTGGGCAGTGGGTGAATGGATGTTTATTTTCATAAACAAGACATTCATCCTACATTTTTTTGTATTCACCAAATATTACATAATAAGTGCTAGCCTGTTTGGCTCAGTGGATAGAGCATTGGCCTGCGGAATGAAGGGTCCCAGGTTCGATCTCAGTCAAGGGCCCATGCCGGGGTTTGCGGGCTTGATCTCCAGTAGGGGGAGTGCAGGAGGCAGCAGATCAATGATTCTCTCTCATCACTGATGTTTCTATCTCCTCCCCCCTCCCTTTCTCTTCCTCTCTGAAATCAATAAACATATATTTTTTAAAAAATTACATAATACAAAATTAAACTTCTGTAGTTCCCAAGGTTGTTGTAAGAGTCATATGGGAGTGTGAGTAGAGTTGATTCTTCATTCAGCAAGCAAGCACCCACCATATGACGGGGAAGATACAAGAATTGAGAACACTATCCAGTTGGGAAGAGGTGGCTCAAGGTCAGAGCAGTGAAGAGCACCAGCTTTGAAGCTAGGGAGACCTGGGAACGAATCCCAACTCTGCTACTTGCTAGCTGTGTGACCTTGGGAGAGTTACCCTACCTCCCTCTTTCTCATCTGTCTATCAGGAATGGGAAAGCCACGAGGCTGAGATAAAGCTGAACAGACACTGGCTTGCCATGATATGGAGCCCTTAGCATGAGCTCAGGGACTGTCCCTGCTGGTGCTCCGTGCTGAGAGGCAGGGTGGGGAGAGGGTGTCACTGTGCCCAGGGGAGTTTGCATGGAGGAGAAGGACTGGATGCCGAAGTTCGGATTGTAAACTGAAGGCTCCACTGTCAATGAAGGTTTGGAGCAAGACAGGGATGGGACTGGTGTCTCAGAAAGAGACGTGGCTAACGTGGCTGGAGCCAGGAAGGCGTTACAATAACTGAGGTGAGCCCTAGCTGGTTTGGCTCAGTGGGTAGAGTGTCGGCCTGGGGACTGAAAGGTACTGGGTTTGATTCCGGTGAAGGACACATGCCCGGATTGCAGGCTGGATCCCCAGTAGGAGGTGTGTAGGAGGCAGCTGATCAATGATTCTCTCCCATCACTGATGTTTCTCTGTCTCTCCCTCTCCCTACTTTTCTGAAATCAATAAAAAAAAAATTATTTTTACTTATTTATTTATTTTAAAAATATATTTTATTGATTTTTTACAGGGAGGAAGGGAGAGAGATAGAGAGTTAGGAACATCGATAAGAGAGAGTCATCGATCAGCTTCCTCTTGCACACCCCCTACTGGGGTTATGCCCGCAACTAAGATACATGTCCTTGACCGGAATTGAACCTGGGACCTTTCAGTCCCCAAGCCGATGCTCTATCCATTGAGCCAAACCGGTTTCGGCTAAAAAAAATTTTTTAAATTAATAATAATCTAGGTGAGAGATCATGCAGTCCTGAATTAGGGGTCTGGAGTCCACAGGGACAGGAGGACTGGAGAGAAGGGGACAGATTCCAGAGATAAAATGGATTGGCATGAGAGGGTGTATGTAGGGGCAAAGGAGCAGCACTACCTGGGACAACATCTGGGTGTGATGCCCAGAGACAGGGAACCCAGAAGGAGATGCAGTTGGAGGAGCGATCTAGGGAAGCTGGGCTCCGAGTTGGGCGAGCTGATGGGCTCTGAGCCGGGCGTGAGCTGAGCTGGGGTGCTTGGGGGTTAATAAGTGGGTGTCTAGGAGGTGCTCCGTTTGCACATCGGGAGCTCAGGGCAAAGCTCAGCTTGCAGACCGGAGCTGGGAGCGGCTGAAGTTGCCCAGGAGGGTGTGCAGCAGGCCACAAGGCCTGTGGCCAGGGGCAGGAGGACAGGGGCTGGGGTGGCCGAAAGGATCTATTGGGGCTGGTGTGGGGGGAGGGAGATAGAAATATGAAGCCTCCCTGAGGCGGAGGGAGGGGGGAGCTTGGCGCAGGAGGGTGTGGCCCGTCCCACGTCAGGTGCCACAGAGGCAGAGCACCTCCATCCTGGCCTTCGCTGGTCGCCTGTGCTCTGGGCGCGGCCATTTTCCTGGCGTGCTGGGCACTGGGCTTCCGTGAAGCCGCCTGGTGAAGGGCTTGTCTCCATGTCCCCAGAGTAATTCGTGGCCCCTCCGCTGTCCCCCGCGGCCCCATCCACTCTGCCTGCCTCCTAAGTCTTACTGGTCCTATTTGTCCTTTTCTGTTCCTGGTTGGTCTGTGAACTCCAGGAGCAACCGGCGGGAATCGTGCTAAATGTGTGATATCCTCTGAGCCTCCTTTAAGTCCCAAGAAATATTCACCCCCCACTGAACAGGTGGGCAAGCTGAGGCCCTGAGGTCAGGGACTTACATGGCCTTACTGGGGATGGGCTCCATCTCCAGCTGCAGGTGGCAGTCAGGACCCAGCCTGCGGATTCGGATGCAGCGGGTGCCCGGCAGTGCCTGGCAGTGCCCGGGGACCTAGTGTGGCAGCCAGCGCCCCAGGTGATGGATCCCCATGCAGGTGATGGAGGGCCGCCCTGGGGCAGCTCCCACCCGTGCTGTGCTGCACTCCCGGTGGACTCTCAGGTCCTGGGCCCCCAAAGCCACTGGCTTCTGGCGATCAGTTGGGGCGCTGGCTGCAGCTGGGAGCGCCGGGGGCCCGGGAGGCAGAGGGTAGCAATAAAGTCACAACAGGAAGCTCAGCTTTTATTAGCCCTGGGTGCTCGCAGCTGCAGGTGAGTAATCTGATTTCTGCGGCGTCCTGTTTTCTCCGCTGCATGGCGGTTCCTCGACACCCACTCACCTGCCACCAGCCACGGGAGGGAGGGCGGGTGGGGCGAGGATGGGCGTGGGGCTCCGCCTGTCTGGGTCCCTCGCCCACGCTCCGCGGGCGCACCGGGGCCGCCGCCGGCCCAGCGCCCCTGGCGGCTCCCTGCAGGGAGCAAGGCTCCGCCCGCCCGCGGAATGGGCGGGGTGGGGGTGGGGGGCGCGGTACGCAGACGCCCACTCGTGGCCCTGCCGAGGCCCCTCTTCCCACCCAAGCCGAGCCCCCTGGCTCCCAGCTTGCTTCCCCAGATCAGATGACCTAGTGCCCAAGTCCCGGCTCCGCCAATGATTGCCAAGCCTCCGTGCAGAATGGGAGGGAGTCAGGCTGGTGATGGAGGTGGAGGGGGATGTGTGTGTGGCTCTCAAGTGCTTACCAACACCGAGGGCCAGGGGAACCTGCTGAGAGAGCCGGTCTCAGCTGCTTGTGTCTCAGGGGGTGCCTTTGTAAGGCAGGAATGGGAGCTCTTAGTAGGACACGTCCACTTAGGGCAGTGGCTTCCCCGTGGTCCGCTCTTGGGCCGTCAGAAGCCCACCTTCTCGCTCTTCCCGGGTTCTCTGCTCTTCCCGGGTTCTCTGCCCTTGGCTCTCCACTCCATCCCTCCATCCGGGAAATGGGGAACCGGGGGAAGGCGTGGGTCAGAAAAGCCTGAGGGGCTGGGAGTCGGGGGGCTTGCGCAAGGCGGGGGCTTTGTTCAGGGAGATGTGATTGTCTCTAAAGTCCTTTGCTTTTCCTTCTGTAAAATGGGGTTGATAACTCGTCCCCTGACAATCCACCGATCCACCGAGGGAGACCGTAAAGACCACATGAGGAAAAAAAACAGAACCATTTGTAATCTTTAAGTGCATGCAAAGGACTGTAATTAGGATTTCTTTCCAGCGCCTCTCTGTCCTAAGGGATGGAACTAGATTTAGCCACTGCATTTCAGAGGATCCTGTAGATAAGACCCAACAGCATCCAGAGAGAAGCCAGAGAGAGGGGGACATTGTGTAAGTTGGGAATCTTTGGTTGTAATGACAGAAACTCCAATTCAAACTGGCTGGAAATAAAAATTAAAAAGGAAAAGAGCAAATAAGAATCGAGTGGCTCCTTTATCTTGGTTTCAAGGGTGAGTCAACTTCAGGCATTGCTGGATCCGGGTCCCCAGTGTTGTCCTGGGCTATCTCCCCACAACCCCCCTCAGTCAGTTCTGTTTGCTTCTGCTTTGCTTGAAGAATGGGCCTCCCTCTCTCCCACGGCAGGCAGGCCCTCTCAGTCCCAGCAAAGATGCTCACATATTTACACGCCATCAGCTAACACTTCAGAAGGAGAAAGCCGGGTCCCCACGGGCTCTATCCCAGTCCCTGGGCGGGCCCTGAATGACCCCGCCTCGTCCACATGCCCAGGCCTAACCAGGTCATTATGTCAGGGAGAACGGGGCGCTGTGATTGGCCCACTTGCCCTTCCCCAGGGGCGGGGCCTTCTGATGCATACCCCACCGCAGACAAGCAATGGAAGCGGATAGAAGGATACATCAGACAGACAACATGAAATTCATCACTCATGTGATTCATTAGGAGATGAGAGGGCAGAACCCTGAAAACACCCACAGTGAAGGGCTGGGGAAGGAGGCTGGGGAGGGTGAGGGAGGTTCTGGGAGGAGCCAGGCCTTCGGGGGAGGAGAGAAGTTCTCCAAGGAGAGAATTGGCGGAGGGGAATTCTGGAAGCAGTGACAGGCTTCTTCTGCTCTGGGTCCAGCCACCCCCCTCGCTGGGGGAGAGAGGCAATGAGCCTGGGCTGGGCCAGTACAGATTCTCCCACTTAACCCCAGAAGAGCCTGTTTCCTTCTCTGTGAAGCTAGGATCCTAACAGAACAACCACCCCAGATGACAGAGATGTGAATATGATGTAACCAAGAAATGCCTACTCCAGTGCCTGTGGCACATAGTAAATGCTCAATAAATGGGAGCTACGTTCAGTGCTGGTGGAAGAATAGTAGCGGTGGTTGTAGTAATAGCATCCAGAATCCTGATGCCTGATAGGGCAGGAAGTAAAGCTAATCAATTCACTACTAGAGCAGCAATCCATCCATTCATTCATTGAACAATCTTTGAGCGCCTGCTGTATACCAGTCTCCACAACCGATGTGAAGACTAGAACACAGGAGTTTGCAAGGTGTGGGATACAGAGAAGATGGCAGGTAATTACAACACAAGCAATACATGCCGTGGGGGCTGGGCTGTGGGAGCCCACACACATTTGGTCTCTGTGGAGGTAACAGGGCAACCCACTGGGAAGGCAATGTCTGAGGTGAGAACTGATGAAGACACAAAAAGCTGGCATCTGTGCACGCCCATCATGGGGCAAGTGCTGGTGTGCTGCGCACTTCCACATGTCCCCGTTACATGGCTGACGGAATGGGGGCCCCGAGAGGACAGGTGGTCTACTCAGAGTCACCACACCTGTAACTGGGGGCACCAGGACTGGCCCAGGGACCTGGCTCCACAGGATAGAGTTTGCCAGGTGGAGAAGAGAGGAGAAACAGGATGCAAGGCGGAAAGAAGAGGATGATGTGACCCAGCCCTCTGGGAGGGGAGAAGGAGCCAGGGTTTCCAAACAGGGAAGCCAGTGGGAGGCTGCGACAGGAACAGCAGGATAAGGACAAGATGGGAGCTACAACTTCCACCACCTCCAGCGAGTCCAGACCTCCGGGAATCTGGGAATCTGGGAATCAGTGTCCTTATCCGTTCTACGAGATAAGGAAGTCTGTTATCTCCATCCCATTTCACAGACAAGGAAGCGGAGATTAGATCAGGCCCTCTGGCGCTGCTGGAGCAGAGGAGAGGTGCGAGTTCTCTGCAATTCTCCTCCCTGGTAGCCACAGAGAGCGCCCAAGAGAAGGGGAGAGCCTCCACGGAGCAGCCTGTAGGGTCCCAGAAGACACTCCTGTGCTCTTACACAAAAATTCAATATCCCAAGGACCTTCGAGACAATGCATGCAACTTGCAAATAGAGAAATTGAGCCCAGAAAAGGAGAGTGACTAGTTCAAGGCCACCCCGCAAGCTGGCGGTAGACCTCCATCTGACACCTGGGCCTGGGCTTTTCCTCCATTCCCAAGTCTACGTCTCACCCGCGACCTCTCACTGCACCTCCAGGAGAGCAGCCTCACCGGTCCGCACAGTTAGTGTGGACCAGGCGCTTCGCCTTTCTTTTCCTCTGGCCCTCCGACTCAGCCTGTGAGGTGCTACCCAGGCCAGCCGCGAGGTCTGGCAACAGAGACACGTGTACATACATAACCAAGGGCTTATTGATGGCACACTCATTGCAAAACATGTAAAATAATAAGCAAGGCATCCAGACGTCAGGGTCACCCTGTACAGGATACAATCCTGTTTTACAGATGAGAAGGCGGAGGCTCAGAGATGTGAGACGTCTGCCTTGGGGACCACAACAAGGAAGCAGCAGGGAGCGGATCAGCACGCGGCACCTCTGACTCCAGAGCCAGGGCGCCTTGTCCCCAGCCCACGCTGCTGTCAGGTAAGAGATGATGGACCTGCCCAGGGAGGTGAGGGGCGATGGCCCGAGGCACTGAGCCCTGGTGATGAGGCAGGTCCCGTTAGGGTAGTGGTTAAACGTTTAGCTGCTGAAGTCCAGGGTTTGAATCCTGCTCTGTCGCGTCTTAGCTCTGTGTCCTCAGGCAAGTCACGGCTCCTCTCTGAGCTTCAGTTTCCTTGTGGGTGAAATGCGAACGGCGATAGTGCTCTTGGGCTGTTGGGGGGGGTGGCTTCAATCAGAAGAGTGTGGCACGTGGCAAGCACAGTGGAAGGGTGGCCCCTGACGGGCACCCCGTATGGCATTTTGCAGGGACTGCCTCACTGCCCATCAGTTCTGCTTTTATAACCCTGTGGACTCTGTAGCTGGCCACCTGGGCTCTGCCACTTGCGAGGAAGGTGACTGTGAGCTTAGAGAGAGAGTGTGAAGGTTAAAGCCTTGGGTTCCTCCTTGCATGGCTGTGCAGCTCAGTTTGTATTTATAACTTTATATTATTTTTCTTAAAGGGGCCTCCCAATATTGTATAAGCTCTGCTGGCGTCGTGCAGAACCCGGACCCACCCTTGTGTGAGCAATGCACTGGCCTCAGATTTCTCATCTGTGGGAGAGGGGAGAGGGAATAGAGGAGAAGAGAGAGGAGGGGAGAGAGGAGAGGGGAGAGGAGAGAGAAGAGAAGGGAGAGGGAATAGAGGAGAAGGGAGAGGAGGGGAGAGAGGAGAGGGGAGAGGGGAGAGGGGAGAGGAGAAAGGGGAGAGGGGAGAGGAGAGAGGGGAGAAGAGAGAGGGGAGAGGGGAGAGGGGAGAGGAGAGAGGAGAGAGGGGAGAAGAGAGAGGGGAGAAGAAAGAGGGGAGAGGGCTATCGTACTGATCAGATGCATGCATTCGTGTAGAATGCTTTCAAAGTGCCTGGCATATTGTAAGTGCCCGATAAATGTTGGCTTCTTAAGTCAATCTCCAGCTAGTATAGATGCCAAGGGTGGTAAGGGTGCTACATGCCTTATGTTCATCGTGTTATTTATTTATGTTTAATCGTCACCACCACCCACCCGTTCCATTTTACAGGTGAGAAAACAGAGGCTCCGAGAGATGAGGTCACAGAGCTTGGAAGTCACATAGGTCTGACTCCAGAGCCCTGCCCCCCACTTAAGCCCCTGGCCCCTAAACCGGGGGACTCGGGCCCCACCTCAGGCAGGCACTGCCTGCCAGGCCCTGGTCACCTGAACGTGGCTCATGAGGCTCCCCCGCCCCCCAAGTCCAGCTGGGCCTGGGGACCTGCCACACCTAGAACCCGCGTCCCTCTGCTCCCTGGCGCTTCCTCTTGCGCCCCTGTCATCAGAGGCCCTGGCCCAGGTGGGGCGGGGGCCAACGGGTGACAATGACCGATTTAGAAAGTAAAGTTGCTTCTCAAACAAATAAGAAAGAAGAGGAAAGAAAGAAATGGCCTGCCCGCTTCCTGCCCCACTCTCTCTCCCGGCACCTGGGGCCCAGCTGCGAGGTTTTCACTGCTTGTTTGTTCCTCCTGCCTCGAGGAGCCTCTTCTCATAGCCCAGCCCCCGCCCCGTGGGCGGCCGGAGGATCGCGGAGCCCATGGAAATAAGCCCCCTTCGTGATTGTGGTATTGTGACTGTCTCCAGTATTGTTTTGGACAACAATACCAATAATCCCGACGAGCTGCCGCTTCCTGTGGCTGGGAGAGAGGGAATTAGCGGCTTCGCCTTGGCAGGGGCCGTCCTGGCGCTGCCTCTCAGGTGTGGGGGCCTGGCCAGGTCCTTCCTGCTCTCTGGACCTGGTCCTCAGTCTCCTTGTCTGTGAAGTGGTGATGGGGGAGGGGAGGGCGGAGGGGAGGGTAGGCGGGGAGTGGGGTGGTGGGGAGGGCAGCCCCTCAGCCAGTGACTAGGAAAGCTGGGATCGCGCAGGAACAGTTGTAAGAGACTTCATGGCTGTGGTCGGAAGGCTCAGAGGACTCGGAGGTAGAATTAATTACCCGTGGTCTGTCCTAGCGTTTTATGTGTATAACTCGTCTTATCCTCACCACAACCAAAGGAAGTAGATAGTACGGCCACCCTGGTTTTGCAGTGAGGAAGCTAAGACAGAAAAGTGACTTGCCCAAGGTGAACAAGTCTGGTTGGAGCCAGGGCGAAGCCAGCATGTCTGGGTCCAGAGGCGGTGTCCGAGCTGCCTGCCCTGTCCCAGGGCAGGCCTGGCTGTGTAGGGGCTGATTTGCTGAGACCCTTCTCAGCCTCAGTCCTTTGTTCGTTCGTTGTTTGTTTTGTTGACCCTCACCTGAGGATATTTCTCCATTGATCTTTTAGAGAGAGTGGAGGGGAGAGGGAGAAGGAGACAGAGAGAAACATCGATGTGAGAGAGACGCATCAACTGGTTGCCTCCTGCATGCAGGGCAGAGGAACTTGCAACGAAGGTATGTGCCCTTGACCGGAATCAAACCCAGGACTCTTCAGTCTGTCCACTGGGCCAAACCAGCCAGAGCTCAGCCTTGGTTCTTGATCTGCAGAGTGAGCAGCACCTCATGCTTGCCCAGAGATCCTGTGCAGCCCTGCGGGAGAGCTGTGGTCAGACTTAGTGACAACGCGAATCACTATACCAGATGCTCAGGAAGCCAGGCCTGTCACTGCTGTAATTATTATTAGTTTGAGTCACAGGCGAGCGCCAGCCTAGAGGATGCTGAGGGCCCTGCCCTGCCCAGAAAATCTAACTCGTGGTTGCAGCTGGGTAGTGACTCCAGGAGGCACCTGGTGAGAGGTGACTCCACCCATTGGGGCTAAAAAAATCCCTGAGGCGGCCACTGTGCACTCTGCCAGATACCTGCCCCATTGAATGGCAGACTCTCCCACTCTGCCTCCCTCCCCCCAGTCCCACCTCCCAGGAGCTATGCGGTTTCGGAGAAATCACTTGACCTCTCTGAGATGGGAAAAGGAGATACGTGTGCAAAGAGTTCTGTTGGATCATGCAGATAAAGGGGTTAGCATAGCACCTGGCGTGCAGCCTCAAAGGGGTGACTGGAACCTGAGTTTTGGGGCTGACCTATGTTCCAGGCCTGGCTGTGCCATTGCCTGTCGTGTGATCTTGGGCAAGTTGCTTATACTCCATGAGGCTGGAAAACAGCTTAGCATGGCACTCAGGACGCAGCAGTTGCTTCGTTAATGACTGCAGTTGTCTGTGACCATTTCTTGGACTTTATTAGGATGTCTAGGGCCCCTCAAAGATCCTAGGGGGAGGGTGTTTTCTCTAGTGATGATTTATGTCTCTGTTTGCCCCTCCCGAACTCCCCATCTGCCCTTCTGCATCCTGTTCCGTGCCCTGGTAGGCGACCTTTCTGAGTGGGATCAATGGTCTCCTTTGCCCTTTGGCTCCTGGCTGGGTGGGGCCGGGGGCCGGGAGCACCGAGGGCAGGTGGAGAACGGGGCCTGGGTGCTCATTTCCCAAGCCCCTTCCTGCAGCGTTGTCCCAGGTTGGCTGTATCCTTCACCCAAAGCTGCAGCTCCTGCATAGAACCACGCATAGAACTCTGGGCCTGGATCCGGGTAACCTCTCCCTCCTCACCTTTCACGCTTAGCGTGGTGACAGCTCCCCTCGCCGGCTCCGGGACACAGCACCCTCCCTCCCGGTTTCTCTAAACCCTGCCCATGTCTTTGTTAATAATCTCTTGATGAAACTCTCTTCACATCACTCAACTGGAGCGCACCATCTGTTTCCTGCCAGAGCCCCGGCCGTATTGTGTTCCGCTGTCCTCGCCCGGGGCCTCAGGTGTGGTGGAATCATAGAGATCACGCTGCTTTTACAGGAGGGATTTACCCACCCGAGTGCCTTCTGCTGAGTGTCTGCTGGGTGCCAGGGAGTGGGGAGCAGAGAGGACCAAGGCAGAGTCCCTGACTTCAAGGAGCTCACGGGCTAGTTGGGGAGAGAAACACCTAGAGCAGTGTTTCCCAAAGTGTGGTCCGCGTACCCCCAGGGGTACGGGAAGAGTTTGGTGGGGGTATGTGTTGCACCGGAGTTTGGTGGGGATATGCACTGCACCGTGCTTAGCTGCGCCTAGTTCTCATGAGTACGAGGGGTACTCAGCGTTACGAAAATTATAGAAGGGGTACACGTATGTCAAAAGTTTGGGAAACACTGACCTAAAGGGACAACCAGTGCGCTTGCCAGAGCCATGGCAGAGGTGTGTGTGAAGCCTGTGGCAAGGCCGGCGAGGCTCCGCCACTCGCGGGAGAGCTGGGCAGGCTGCACAGGAGGAGAAGGACTGTGGATCAGCCTCCCAGAATGTTACCAACGTATCACATTATCAACTAAAACGGGCATAAAAGTTCTTGAGAGCTGTTATGTGTTTTTCTAAGTCTTCCCATCCTGGCGTATGTTTCATCCTTAAGGCCCCACCTCAGGTCAGCCCGGCTGCGTTTCCGGGCTCAGGAGCCACCTATGGGTTAGGGGCTGAGCGAGCATCTCCTGTGACCCTCACGCCAGCCCTGGGGGCCAGCTGGTGCCGCTTCTCCCCTTTTACAGGCGAGGAAGCAGAGACTCGGAGGAGCGAAGGCCCTGGTCCGAGACTGCAATGGCTCTGGGTGGGGCGGGATTTGAACCCGCATCTCTGAGCTCCAGAGCCTGTCTCTTCCTGCTGCCCCGCCCTGCCTCAGGCCGACCCTCCCTCCCCAGAGAGAAGCAGCTAAACAGGGCTGAGGAGTCAGAACTTCAACTGAGGCCTTCTGACCCCCAACCCTGTCATGCGGATTTTTTTTAAAAGATGTATTTTATTGATTTTTTTTTACAGAGAGGAAATGAGAGGGATAGAGAGTTAGAAACATCGATGAGAGAGAAACATTGATCAGCTGCCTCCTGCATACCCCCCACTGGGGATGTGCCTGCAACCAAGGTACATGCCCTTGACTGGAATCGAACCCGGGACCCTTCAGTCCGCAGGCGGACGCTCTATCCACTGAGCCAAACCAGTTACAGATCTACCTCACCTGATTCTACGGGACAGACTTGGGGAGGCTCACAACCCCCCAAAATGGGATCTGACCCCATCCACATGGCGTGGGGGCATGGTGGCAGAAGAGACCTGAGGCTGGCTGGCTGGTAGGCTGGAGCTTGTTGATGGCGGAAGACACAGTCCTGATGGGGATGGGGGAGGGTGGCAACCAGCCTAGGGGCACTGAGAAGTCAGCTTGGCATCTGTGCCAAGGCCACAGTCGGCAATTGCTTCCTAGCCCACGCACTGCAATATCCCAAAGTGCCCTCCTCCCCCAACCTGCCTGGCGGAGTTCGTAGAGGCCACAGTGAGTTAGTCGCCATCGCTCACCCTGATGTTTGGAAATTAAAATGGGAGCACAAAGTTAAGATATTCTGATGGGAGCTTACAACCCTCTACCCCCCACCCCGCTGCTCTCATGTGGAGAGAGTCACAGGAGAGAATTCTCAGATTCACGTCCATGCTTTTGAAGAGAAGCCAGAGCCTGACTCCAGGGAGGTTGTGTGATGCTAAAAATAATGATCAGTAGCCGAGTATTCCTGACCTATTTACTACTCATCACTTACTCATCCACTCACAGAATCATCCATCCAACCGCCCATGGCATACCCATCATGCACCCCTCTCTCCTTCACTCCTTCTCCAACCATGGACTCACTTTCTCCACATCCTCTCACCCACCCCTCTGCTCCCACCAAGTCTGCACTAATCCTGGGCCGGGTGCTCTACGTGCAACAACGAGTAAGAGTCAGATCTTCCCCCAAATCTGGAGGGCGCCGGACACGCAGCCTCAGCAGGGAGGGGGTGCGGTGATGGAGGTTCCGGGAGGCGCCTGGAGCTCCAGGGAGCAGACTCCCAGCTGCGCCCGGAGTGCCAGGGAAGGCCGCTCGGGAGGGAGCACCTGAGCTGGTTTTGAAAGAGGAACAGGGGCCGGTGAAGCCAGAAGGAGGAAGCCTGGCTGGTGCGATGGGCAGTGATGCGGGCTGGGCAGCGCCACAGGAGGACCAGCAGAAGCCGGTGGGAGGAAATGAAGGACTGGCCTGGAGCCAGGATTTCACACACACCCCCACCCCGCCCAGGTTCTCAGGGGGGGCTTAAAACATTGCCAACTCAGAAGTTTGCAGCAGCCTTACCGGGTCTTGCCTTCTGTCGGCACAGCAGGGTCTGGGATGTCAGAGCTGGCAGACTTGGAGCATCTGAGTCTGTTCCCTTATTGTTGGGGAAACAGAAATCTAGAGAGGAGAAAGGACATGCCAATGTCACGTAGAGAGTGAGGGGGTTCCCAGCCCAGATCCCTGACCCCAGTGCATTCTGGTGTTCTTTCCAGGACAGTCTAGGGCCCAACCCCCCAACCCCTCCCATCACACACACACACACACACACACACTCACTAGCAACATGGGAGTCTAAGCTCTTGCAACTCCTCAAAGCCTGGCCCCGGGCCGGGCCTGGAGAAGGGACCTTCTCTGCTGCCACCGGGCTTCTGCCTGTCCCCACAGAGAATCGGGTTGTTAGGACTCATTCATGCTCTCTCCGCTGTCCCATTTAATGCCCACAACAACCCCGGGGACTCAATCACTGCTGCTTCTTACAGATGGGGAAAGAGGCTCAGAGAGGGAAAGGGACTTGCTCCGAGTCACACAGCTCTCATGCAGCAGAGGCAGCAGCCTGACTTCCCACCCTGCGCCCGACCTGAGACACCAGGGGACAGTCACCTCCCCGTAGCGCCTTCGTATTCTGGCCCCTGACGCACCCTGTGCCATTGAAGCCAGGGGCTGTGGGCCGAGAGACTCCGCAGGGACAGGAGCCACACGGGGTGGGAGTTGCGGGGGGGGGGGAGGGGAGAGGGGGGATGGGGCGCTGGGAGATGGGGGAAGGAGCCTGGGAAGGAAACCTCGGCGATTGTTTTCACCTGTACCCTGCTCTGCCCCACCCAGCGATGGAAAATGTGTGTCAGAGGAAGCTGCCGGCTGGGGACGGGCTAGGGGTGCGTGGGTGACAGCCTGTGGAGGGGTACCATGGGGGGGCAGGATGTGCTGGGTTTGGGGGGCAAGGTCAAAGATGCTGGAGCAGGGTTCAGGCTGTGCCTTTTCTCTCTGGCTCTCACTTTCTTTCTTCTGCTCTCAGAACCAGCGGTGAGACTTTCACTTCCAGGAGGATGGGCAGAGCGTCCTACGGAAGCCGTCCCCAGGCTCTGCCCCCAGCCCGCGTGGCCCCTGCCAGTGCTGTGTCCATCCAATAAGCATGCACTGGGCACCGGCTGTGTGCCCCAATGCGGGGATGCTGGGCGGCCTCTTCTCTGCCCGCAGAGGCGCACAGTCTGGTAAAACAGACATGCTGAGACAGACAGGAGACCGGGAGGCACGGACAGGAGACCCGGAGGCTTTCCCCAGGGCAGCACGCCAAGCACCAGGGAGGTATCAGTAGCCGCTCTGCTGTGTGCTCACCACAAGCTTTGCCCTTTCGTGCCATTCTCATCTTCTTAAAAGAAATATTTTTATTGATTTCAGAGAGCAAGGGAGAAGGAGAGAGAGATAGAAACATCAATGATGAGAGGGAGTCATTGATCAGCTGCTTCCTGAATGCCCCACCCTGTGGACCCAGCCAGCAAGCCGGACGGACACATGCCCTGACCGAGAATCCGACCGTGACCCTCCTGGTTCATAGGTCGACACCTAACCACTGAGCCACACCGGCCGGGCAGGCTTTCACATCTTTCCACTCTGAGAGTAGCGACTGCTAGTGTTCTCGTCTTAGTGGAGGCGGTTGAGGCATTGAGGTCAGACCTTGCCCCAGGTCTCGCTGCTAGATGCTAGGAAACCAGGCAGCCTGCTCTTAACTGCTCCACCGAGGAAAGGGAAGAGGGAGCAGGTGTCAGGGGCAGGATGTGGCGTGAGCAACCAGAGGAAAGGCCGGAACAGAGAGGGTGTGTTGGCGCTGGGTGGGGCGGGGCAGGTGCTGAGCGGGAGGCCGGGGAGCAGCCAGAGCCCAGGCGCCAGGCTGCTCTGGACAAAGTCTGAGCAGGGGAGTGACACGGACATGTGTGTCCTGGAGAGGTGGCCGCCGTTAACGTGGTGATGAGCGGGGGGGCCTCCGTGGACAGAAGTGAAATGTGATGTATTTCAGCGTTTTCCTTTCCTAGGCCTCCTGCAGCAGAGCGCCTCCAGCCAGGTGGCTTAAGAGAACAGAAATGGCTGAAACTGCTTTGGCTCAGTGGACAGAGCATCAGCCTGCGGACTGAAGGGTCCCGGGTTCCATTCCAGTCAAGGGCATGTACCTTGGTTGCGGGCACATCCCCAGTGGGGGGTATGCAGGAGGCAGCTGATCGATGTTTCTAACTCTCTGTCCCTCTCAATTCCATTCTGTAAAAAAAATCAATTATATATATATATTTTTTTTTAATTATTATTTTTTATTTTTTTATTTTATTTTATTTTTTTAAAATATATTTTATTGATTTTGTGCAGAGAGGAAGGGAGAGAGATAGAGAGCTAGAAACATCGATGAGAGAGAGCCATCGATCAGCTGCCTCTTGCACACCCCCCACCGGGGACATGCCCGCAACCAAGGTACATGCCCTTGACCGGAATCGAACCCGGGTCCTTCAGTCCCCAAGCCGACGCTCTATCCATTGAGCCAAACCGGTCCCGGCTATTATTTTTTTTTTTAAGAGAGAGAACAGAAATGTGCTCTGTTGCCTTGGCGGATCTTGGTTTCCAGCTGCCTCACGCTAGCCGCCCGGTGATCTCACTGTGGGTCTTTCTTCTCTTCCTGTAAGGACTGCAGCCATATTGGCTGAAGGTCCCACCCATCCTACCCCAGGATGGCCTCCTTGTTAGTCACTGTATTTGCAACAACCTCCAAAGAAGGCCACATTCTAAGTACTGGGCGTTAGGACTTCAACGTATTTTGGGGGGCAGGAGGGAGGGGGGCACACAATTCAATCCATCACGGCTCCTTGAAGTGTTTGTCACATAGATACATCTGGAATCTGGAAAAAGTCCTATACAGTTTGAGATTCAGAAAAGATGGCCTCAGCATATCTGCCCCCACACTAATCTTCTGCCCAGTGAGTACAAAACCAGTGTTTGGGAAACGCCGGACTTGTGGTCCCCTAAGGCCCTCGGGTCTTTCCTTAACACGTTAGAGAAACAGAATCAAAGTCCCCAGAGAACAGCCGAAGCCGGTTTGGCTCAATGGATAGAGCGTCGGCCTGCGGACTGATAGGTCCCGGGTTCGATTCCTGTCAAGGGCATGTACCTTGGTTGCGGGCACATCCCCAGAGGGGAGTGTGCACGAGGCAGCTGATTGATGACTCACTGATGTTTCTAAATCTCTATCCCTCTCTCTTCCTCTCTGTAAAAAAATCAATAAAATATATATTTTTTTTTAAAAAAAGAAGTCCCCAGAGAACAAAGTCAAGCTGCCCTCTGTCCTGGATTCCCGGTGGGCAGCTGCTCCCCTGGCCTGGGCACCTCCTCCCCTCCTGCCTGGGCACCAGCTTGGGGCCTCGCCCAGCGTGAGAAGGAGAGAGAAGAGAGGCCTCAGCCCCCTTCCTCCCGGGGTTAAGCAGAAGGCACCGTTCTCAGCCTTCCCCTTTGCTTCCCAGCTCAGACTGCTCCATCCAGAAAAATGCCCCCGCTCTGCCCCTTCTCCTCCACCTGCTTAAGGCCTTTATCTTTGCCGCTGGGACGATGGCCCTCCCCTCCAAACTGATTTGCCTGCCGCTGGCAGCTAATTGGGTCATCGTAAACATGGGTCTGATGACTTCTTCCTGCCATAAAACCTTCAATAGCTCCCTATTGCTCTTGGAATAACGTCCAGATTCCTCAGCCTGCCATTTCAGGCCTCGGACAAGCTGGTCTCCAGGTAGCTGCCCAGATCTGTTCTTCACTCTTTCCCTACGTGTGCTCTGCCCTACAGGCAATGGCCTTTCCGGAATTCCCATTGAAAAGAGTTGGGGGTGACACATCCTGGTGGGAAGGGGACGCGGGAGGGGCGTGTCCGGAAGTGGTGTCTGTGAGCAGGAACACCTGACCAGGCCGGCTGCGCTTTTCCCCTTTCCTGCATCTGTTCCTCGCACATGCTGTTCCCTCCGCAGGGAATGCTCTCTCCACACCTCCGTGTTTCAACATCTGACTCGAAGGACATATTCACCCTGATCATACAACCACGGGTCTGCTCCCTCCTCCCAATGAGCTCCCTTCGGACCGGTGTTCCAGTCCAGCCCGTGTACCTCCTTTCCCTAGAGCAGTGGTCGGCAAACTCATTAGTCCACAGAGCCAAGTATCAACAGGACAACGATGGAAATTTCTTTGGAGAGCCACATGTTTTAAACGTAAACTTCTCCTAACACCACGTCTTCAACATAGACTCGCCCAGGCCGTGGTATTTTGTGGAAGAGCCACACTCAAGAACCGCATTTGGCTCGCGAGCCGCCGTTTGCCAACCACGGCCTTAGAGCTAGGTGCTAGCCCCAGGCCAGCAGCCGGCGGGCAGGGAGAGCAGGCAAGAAAATGACAAGATCAGAAAGCTGGCCCGTAACATGCTTTGCTGTGTGACCTTGACCTTGGGGACTTTTCCTCTTTGGGCCTCAGTTTCCTCTCTGCAGCGTGGGGTCGGAGGAAGGACATCCAAACAGGTTTCTCCCTCCACGGAAGGTCTGGCCAGACCTTGGTCCGGTAAACAAGAGCTTCTAGGGCCCTTTCTTTTGTGCTAATTTGCATATATTTGCATGGGTGCTATAAGAGGCACCGACTACATTTCATTCATAGAAAGAATTGAGGCTGCCGTCTAATTGATGTCCAGGCATGGAAAAGACCCAGTGGCTCGCGGTTCCGCGTCAATCTCAGCAGACAGAGGCCTTCAGCACTGAACCTCCACCCCCCTCCTTTCAGAAATGAGTAACGGAGGCCCCGAGAGGGAAAGTGACAAGGCCAAGGCCGCCAGGAGGAGCACCTGGCTGGCGCAATGGGCTAACTCCCAGGCTCCCCGCCGCCTGCCAGGGGGATGCAGGAGGCACCCGCTCCTCTCTCCGTGCAGGGTGGGAGAAGGCGCAGGGAGGGGGGGCTTCGTTCTCCTCTGAGGGCCTTCTTCGCACCCCGGATAACAAAGCCTGCTGGCTCGGCAGCCTCCGCAACCACCACAGGAAACCAGAGTGCAGTCGAGAGGCAGATGGGAGTGGAAAATCCTCTCAGAGAGGTTAGGTCGTTGCTTTCACCTGGTCTAAAAATAGCCCGGTTTATTAGAGATTGATAGATGACAAAATAACCCACAAGTTATTCCGCTGAGGCTGGGGGAGGGGGGGCGGGGGAGAGTGCGGTGCTGTGTGAACCCAAAGGGTGCTGGGAGCTGCTGCTGAGTAGGGATGAGCCGGCAGGACCCGGCAAACTCCGTCTTTGGCCAACGGCAAGGAAAGGGCTAAGAGACACCTGGCCGCTGGAACCGGTTTGGCTCAGTGGATGGAGTGTCGGCCTGCGGACTGAGGGGTCCAGGGTTCGATTCGGGTCAAGGGCATGTACCTTGGTTGCGGGCACATCCCCGGTAGGAGGTGTGCAGGAGGCAGCTGATCAATGTTTCTAGCTCTCTATCCCTCTCCCTTCCTCTCTCTATATTAAAAAAAAAAAAATCAATAAAATATATTTTTTTTAAAAAGAGAGAGACACCTGGCTGCTGCCTTCAAGAGGCTTTATTCTACAGAGGGGGAGATAGACATGGAAGCCAACAAAGCTATAGCAAATGGGGATAAGGGCTCAGGCACAGGCCTAGGGGGGGCCAGGCTGGGAAGGGAGGCCCCTGGAAGCAGGGACCAGGTAAACTGAGGCTGGAGCGTGATAAGGCCGCCCCGCAGAGAAGAGTCGGGGCCTCTCCTGGAGAGGGACCAGCACACACAATGGCCAGCAGGAGAGAGGGCAGGAGCGCGGTGGTTGAAGGAAGGCCAGGGCAGGGGAAAGAGGGAGGTGAGGAGGTGCGGAGGAGGCCCGGAGGGGCGGGGCCGGCCTGGCGGGGCGGGGCCGGCCTGGGCCGGCTTTGAGGACCGCTCAGCCCTCCGGGTTGGAGTCCAGGCCCGTGGGAAACCACAGAAGCCGGGCTTGCAGGAGTGGAAGCGCGGGGTGTGGTCGGCTCGCCTTGAGGAAGCTTCCTCTGGCCTGTTGTGTGGGATGAGGATGGGGGTTAGGGCGGGGAGGCCGGGGAGGCCAGAACATCTATCCAGGTGCCTCCACCGAGATGGGAAAGGGGAAAGGCGCGAACCGGATGGATTCAAATCTGTTTTGGAAATTAACTCGTGGGAGCTGCAGATGGCCTGGCGGGGGGCGGGGTGGATGGGTGAGGAGGCGGTCCCTGCAAGCCGCACTCAGGTCTGTGCCTGGTGGGAGGGAAACCTGCAGGCAGGAGGGTCGGTGTGGGGACCCAGTGTGGGGCGGGCCAGGTTTGGGGCGTCTGCAGAGCTCCTGGGGAACCTGCCAGGAGGCAGCTCCCGAGGCTCTCGCCACCTCAGAACACGTGATGAAAGCAGACGGTCCTTCCATCATTAGCCACGAGCGAGCAGTGAGCTCCATAGGACCGGGACCAGCTCGGCTTTGCGTTGTAGCTTCGCACTCAGGAAGGGACCTTGCCCATCGTGGGTACTCACTAAGAAGCTAGATGAATGAAGCAGACGACCTGCTGAATGAACTGGCCCACAGACATGATGATGCTTATAAATTTAAGGAATCCTCTGACTCCTGCCACCCTGACATCCAGTCCATCAGTGATTCCTGCAGACTTTCTCTGTTTCTCAGACCAGTCTCCTACTCTATCCCTGCTACACTGCCCTAACTCACACCCTCAGCATGAACTACATTTACGGTGACCTTTACCTGCGAACCTACTATGTGCCCGGCACTGTGCTGGGCCCTTCATTGAGTCGAATTCTTGTTTAACCTTCAAAACAATACAGAGGGGCAGCTCCCCCTCGCCTCACTCCCTCCGCCACTGCCGCACCAGCCTCCTGTGTGAGCTCAGAGCCTTAGACGGCACCTCCAGCCCGTCCTCTGGAGGGAGGAGAATCAAAATCCGACCTGTCCCTCCTCCCTTCAGCCCTCTCATCTCTGCAGGCTGGTGACCCAGCACCTTCCTCGGCCTCCTCTCCCTCTGGGCCTCGTCTGAATCTCCCCCTGCACTTCCCTGGAGCCGCTGATGCCATTTCTCATCTCCAGGCCTTTGCTGTGCCAGGGCCTCTCCCAGGGGTGCCCTCTGCCAGGTGTGCCCTCCCTACCGCTGGTTCGTTCACACTCAGCATGTAATGCTCAGCTTTTCACAGTCTTCCTCACTCCAATGCTTCCATGCTTAGAAGCTCTCAGGAAAACTCCTCCCCACTCCATGTGGACTTCATCAGTATCTATAACAACCACTTTTTAAAAATATGATCATGCCGAAAACAGTTTGGCTCAGTGGATAGGCATCGGCCTGAGGACTGAAAGGTCCCGGGTTCGATTCTGGTCAAGGGCATGTAGTACCTTGGTTGCGGGCACATCCCCAGTGGGGGGTGTGCAGGAGGCAGCTGATCGATGTTTCTCTCTCATCGATGTTTCTAACTCTCTATCCCTCTCCCTTCCTCTCTGTAAAAAAATCAATAAAATATATATATTTTTTAGATGATCATTTCTCTTTTAATGTACAGGGTTATCTCCCCCACCCCCGACCCCACCTCTCATCGGGTCTAGGGTTCCAAACCCAACTCGACGGGCATGAAGGGCGTGCCATGTCAGAGGTCAGTCACTCATCTCCCTCCCACAGCGTGGAGTCTGTGGACAGAGGCCGGCTTCCCATCCACTCAGCCCTGGGGTCTGACACCCCCTCAGGGCAGGGACAGGAAACTCTTCCTTGTCCCAGCGCCGAAGGCCTCCCTCCCCCCTCGGCTCCCCACCCCAGACCACTCCCCTGCGTATCCCCCCTGGAGGGTCCCGGTAAAAGCATCCGCTTGTCAGTGTAAATCTGCTGGGCTCAGACCAGCAGCTGGAGATGGATGGGCAGGAAGCAGTAACAATGGATGAAAGACCCTCTGTGCCCAGGTGGGTGGGGGAGGGAGAGCAGGAAACAGAAGCCTCCCTCCCAGGACGGCCAGGAGCGGCTGGCGGGAGGCCGGGGATGCCAGAACCCGCGGGGGTTATTTGGATTCCCCAAGGATGCGAGCTGGGAGCCCTTCCCAAACATCAGCGCCGAGGGGTGCCCCGTGCAGGATGTGCGTGTGACAAGAATGTCACTTTCATGCACCGCGGCTGGTCCCTGTGTGTGAGCACGGGGCCAGCTTGTTGAAGGAAGAACGTAATCTGGCACTACTAATAACTAAAAAATCACGTTTTTATATCGATTTTCTCGCTCTCTCTCTCTCTCTCTCTCTCTCTCTCTCTCTCTCTCTCTCTCTCTCTCTCCCTTGTTTAATAAAAGGCACCACAATGATCCCTTTCCTCCTTCGGAGCTTTTGCACATCCTGTTCCTTCGGCTTGGCATGCTCTTCCCTCTGCTTTTTGCTACGTCAGCACCTTCTCGGTCCTCTCCGGCCTGACACCCTGCCCATTTCCTTTGGGGCACTTTTTGTAATGAGCAATCCTGATGAACATGCATCCTTATTTATTTATTTTTAACATCCTGTCTCAGCCGCCCGCGTGTGAGCTCCAAGAGCATTGCTCGTTCATTGTTACAGCCTCGGAGCCGATGCCCAGAAGATGCTCCCGAAATAGTTGTTCAAGAGAGAAGAGATGGACGGATGAGTCCCCGTAATAATGTCATTGGCGCCAGATGCTCCGCAGTCTGCTTCCTGGAAGAGAACAAAAGGGAAGCTTGCTCTTGCGCTGAGGACCTAAAGCCCAAAGTGGTAAAGCCCTAAGCCCTGTGAGCGGCCAGATCCCAGGTCAATACCGGTGACAGTTGCAAATCATCTTAGAGCTTTGCTTCCCCCGAAAAAGTTATTGAGGTTCATCAGGGCCTTTAGACTGTGTCGGGAAGGTGGGGGGACAAAAGAGGGGGCTCTACTTTGGGAATGTCCACTGCCTGTCCAGCAGGCTACAGTGAACCGTGGGGCAGGCAGGTGGCTCCTGCCATCACATGATCCATTTCAAAGATGGGAAAGCCACGTCCCAGAAGTGCCAAGGTCACACATGTGCCAATCTAGAGTTTTACCAGCAGAGAGTTCAATAGAGCCACAGGTATGTTGAGTCCTGAGATCTGGTCATTCATGTAATGAATTCTTATTGAGCACCTATTCTGCGTCCGGCACGGTGCTAGGCATGGTGCTAGGAACTGGGACTATGACAACGATTATAGACTCAGAGTTTGGATTCCAGTCAAGGGCATGCACCTTGGTTGCAAGCACATACCCAGTGTGGAGGTGCAGGAGGCAGCTGATGGATGTTTCTCTCTCATCGATGTTTCTGATTCTCTGTCCCTCTCCCTTCCTCTCTGTAAAAAATCAATAAAATATATATATTTTTTTAAAGAAAGAAAGAAACCAGCTTAGCTGGGAGTGGTAACCCTGCTTATGCACCTACTGTTGCCAGTGGGGTCAGATTAGAGCCCAGAAATTCAGTGCCTTCAGGTGGAATCATTGGTGCCATCTCAACAGTATGGGACCCGGTCAACAGAGAAGGCCAAGGGCCATCATTCGCTCTGGAACCTCGTATTAGTCCCCTCTGGATGCCAGTCCCTGTGCTGAGCCCTGGAGTGAGGAGACCTCATCCTGCCCCTAAAAGTGCGCCGTCCTGGGGGGCGGGGGTAGCACACAGACCTGCAGACGTGCCTGCGATCCGGGCACCTGAAGCCAGCACAGCTCAGCAAGGCAGGCCACAGTGCCTTCCCGACGCCTCTGTCCACACCACAGAGATCAGGGACCATTCAGAGCGTCACGAGGCCAGGCTGGTCAGCACGTGACTGTGAGCAAGTGACTCAACGTCCCTGAATCTCAGTCACCCCGCAGGTAAAATGGGGACTGTAACAGAATCTGCTGTGGGGATTTGAGGAAATAAGCTGCCGAGTCCTTTGCCTGCAGGTGCTCAAAAAATAAATAAATAAAAATAAAACAAACGGTAAGCTGAAGCTGGCTTCTCCTTCGGGTGGGAATGAGGTGCGCCTGCTGTCAGTCACCCCTGTTCCATCTCACTGATTCCTGGGTGGAATCAGTCAGCCACGTGGCCGCCGACAGACAGGTATGGAGCTCTGACTCTGTGCCAGGCCCAGTGCCCAGCATGGCGGGGGGCGAGGGGGGACATAGATGAATGGGACCCAGCCCTGACCCGGGCGCTGGTCCCCATGCTGGGCGGAACAGGCATGTAGTTCACTTGTAACCGAAGTTCTTGGCTGCATTATAAGAGCGAGTCTGCGGCTCAGCGGACAGGCCTCTGAAGTAGCCTCACTCACATCTCTCTGTGGCCCTTTCCCAGGTGTGCATGTCACTGATGAGCGAACGGAGGCTCAGAGAGCCCAGTTCGCCTGCCCAGGATCACATCCACTCTGTTGTCTCTGTCCGTCTCCAGAACCCAAGCTCCGTCCTCCCAAACTCCCTGCACACAGCCCGTCCCGTTCTCCAAAGTCCTGTGCGGAGGCTGGCGCCTGCAGACACGGAGCATCAGTGTGTCCTGCAGTGTGCAGGCCCGGCCTAGGCTTAATGGGGATGGAGGTGAAGAGGACGGGGCCACGGCCCCCACCTCTAGCCAGCAACCTGGCAGATTTGTGGCATGTTGGGGCTCAGTCTCCGTGCCTTCTGGAGGACCATTGGGTCGGCCTCCCCGGTCCCCTTCTAAGTGCCTGTAAGGCTGTGGGGGAAACAGTGAAGGAGGGAGGTTGTGACAGCTCCAGGCCCTCGGGGCCACCATGTGTGCCGGCCTGGCTCTGACTCACCACCCACACCTGGCCCCGGCCTCAGGCAGCCGCTGCTGGAAATAGACACGGGGCAGAGAGCAGGGGACGGGGAGGGCAGGGAGGTGGCACCTGCACGGGTGGCTGCCGTTCCCACCCTCCCTTGCCAGGAAGTAGAGAAATGTCATCCCACAGAGCCCACCCCCAAATGGCCAGGCTCGGGGATACTCCCAGGAACGGAAGGCTCCCGTCGGGGCGGTTGTCCGAGCAGCTGTGATGGGTACAAGGAGAGTGAGGAGGAGGCCTCCCTTCCCAGCAGGCTGGCTGGTTCCTGAGCACTGCTGTGCGCCAGGCGCTGGCCTGAGTCAGTGCTTTGCATGTCTTCATGATCTCATTGGACCCTACAGCTCCCCGGGAGGTTGTAATGTGACCGAGCCCGCTTCGCAGATGAGGAACTTGAGGCTCAGAGAAAGCGGCGTAACTCGCCTGAGACCACACGGCCCCTGTGTTTAGGCAACGCGGGCCCACCTCAAGTTCCCCGCCCAAAGCCAGCTCACATGGCTCATGCCCGCTCCCCCAGGCCAGGTCTTTTCCCTTCTGCCCTGCCTGCACCACCTTCCCACCTTGCCCAGGTAAGGCCTACCTTCTTCCCTTTCTGGGAAGCAGACACCAAACCGTACGCCTTCTCCGTTCCTCCCTGCCTATCTCAACCTCGCTCAGCGTTCGGCCCGCGTCTGTCCCAGTGCCTCACCGTCTAAGACTGACAGTGGCTCCCCGTCGCCCTCAAGAGAAAGTGCATTCAAGGCCCTCCGTCCGCTGGGCTCTGCCCACTTCTCCATTCTCATTGCTCAGCAGCCTCTGCTTGGCCAAGCCAGGAGACCCCGCAGGCTCACTCCCCCGGAGGCCGTAAGCCAGGGTGAGGAGGCTGAAGCGTGTGAAGGATCTCCGAGGGCCCTCGGTGGGTGCGGTGGGTGCGGGGCTGGTGTTCGCAAACCCGCCCGCCCACCTGCAGTCCTGAGCCAGGGACGGGGCAGAGGCGGGGGTGGGGAAAGTGGTCTCTGCTCTCTCTGGTGGGCTAGCCCCAAGGCTGTCAGTGCTAGTGGAATTCACCTTTCTGAGAAATTCTGAAAGGCTTCAGGGAAGCAGTAGTTGGAACTGAAGGGGGGAAAAGGGCAAAGGAACTGCTGATGAGAATGTGAAACAGTACAGCCACTGTAGAAAGGAGTATAGTGATTCTTTAAAAAACTAACTAAATAAATATATATATATATATATTATTAATTTTTTACAGAGGGGAAGAGAGGGATAGTCAGAAATATTGATCAGTTGCCTCCTGAACACCTCCCACTGGGAATGTGCCCACAACCAAGGTACATGCCCTTGGCCAGAATTGAAACTGGGAGCCTTCAGGTTAGGGCTCTTTTTTAAAAAAAAAAATTTAATTTAAATTATTTATTGTTTAAATTATTACATGTGTCTCCTAGGGCCCCCTCCCCATTGACCTCTTTCTGGCCACTCCCACCCCCCAGCACATGCCCTTACCCCCTCTACTGTCTGGGTCCATTGGTTCTGCTCATATTCATGCAAACAAGTCCTTTGGTTGATCTCTTACCTCTGACCCCCGCCTTCCCTCATAGGTTGGACACTCTGTTCGATGCTCCTATGTCTCTGGGCCTATTTTTGTTCATCAGTCTATGTTGTTCATCATATTCCACAAATGATGAGATCATGTGATATTTATCTTTCTCCGACTGGCTTATTTCGCTTAGCATAATGCTCTCCAGATCCACCCATGCTGTTGCAAGTGGTAAAAGTTCCTTCTTTTTTATTGCGGCAGAGTATTCCATTGTGTGGATCTGCTGCAGTTTCCTAATCCACTCATCTGCTCCTGGGCACTTAGGCTGTTTCCAAATCTTAGCTATTGTACATTGTGCTGCTATGACCATAGGGGTGCATATATCCTTTCTGATTGGTGTTTCTATTTCCTTGGGAAAGATTCCTAGAAGTGGGATTACTGAGTCAAAGAGCATAGTAATTCCCCAACAACCCAAAGTGCAATTGCCTCCCGGCCGGTGTGGCTCAATGGTTGAGCATTGACCTATGAACTAAGAGGTCATGGTTGAATTCTGGTCAGGGCACATGCCTGGGTTGCAGGCTCGATCCCCAGTGGGGGTTGTATAGGAGGCAGCCAATCAATGATTCTCTCTCTCATTGATATTTCTATCTCTCTCTTCCTCTCTGAAATCAATAAAAAATATTTTTTTAAAAGAAAGTGCAATTGCCCTGTGATCTAGCAATCCCACTTCTGGGTACGTATGTATAAGAACTGCAAGCAGGATCTCAAAGAGATTGCTGTACAGCGATGCTTCTAGCAGCATTATTCACAATAACTAAGCATGGAGCAGCCCAAATGTCCCTGACAACTGAATGGGTAAAAAAAAAGGTGGCACAGCACATAACGGAGTGTTATCAGCCTCAGAAAGGAAGGAGATTCGGACACATGCTACAACATGGGTGAACCGTGAGGACATTACGCTAAGTGAAAGAAGCTAGTCACAAAACAGCAAATACTGTTTGATTCCACTTGCATGAGGCATCTAGAGTAATCTCACTCATAGAGGCAAAAAGTGAAATGGTGGTTGCCCGGGGCTGGGGAGCGGGCATGAGGAGTTATTGTTTAGTCGGTAGAGAGCTTCAGTTTTACAAATTGAAAAGAGTTCTGAAGGTGCATATTACGGATGTATTTAATGCCATTGAACTGTACTTAAAAATGGATAAGATGGGCCCTGATCAGTTTGGCTCAGTGGATAGAGCATTGGCCTGCGGACTGAAGGGTCCCAGGTTCAATTCCAGTCAGGGGCATGTACCATGGTTGCGGGCACATCCCCAGTGGAGGGTGTGCTGATCGATGTTTCTCTCTCATCGATGTTTCTGACGCTCTATTCCTCTCTGTAAAAAAAATCAATAATATATATATTTAATATATTTTATATATTATATATTTAATAAATATATTAAAATGGGTAAGATGATATATTTTATGTGTGTGTATTTTTACCACCAAAAAAACAAAAAAAGACCACGGTTCACCAGGGCATGAGGGAGAGAGCTGGATCTGAGACTGATCTGTCAGCCTGCAGAGCCTTTGCCCTGCCTGCACCCAGCACCCATGAGCCCGGAAGATGGGGAGCACTGGCTTAGGGAGGAGGGCCTAGAGTGGGTGTTGGGTGGGGGCCTGTGGCAGGACTGGTTCCAGAACTGGAGGCAAATGTGGGTGCACTGAGTGGAGGTGCACAGCTGGGGAGGCCATCTGTGACAGGCAGTGAACTTGATCCTTCCTTCTCCTCCCCTCACTTAAGGAAACTGAGGACCAGTGCTGTCCTGGCCGGGCCTCCGTACTGCAGTGGGCAGGCGCAGGGCTGGCGCAGGGCTGAGGGAAGAAAGAAGAGGCAGGTTGAACAGCAGCTACCCCTTCCCGGCCCTCCCCACCCCTCTCAGGACCACCCCCACCCCCAGGTTGGGCCTGGTCACCTGACTTACAGGTGGCAGTGACTCAGGCTGGGGGCCTGCCCTGGTAACCCTGGTCCCTGGGCCACAACAGCTCTGGGCCTCTCAGCTGTGATGTCAGGGCCCTTCCTTCCTCCCACATCTGCTTGAAAAGGTCGCCTATTTTAAACTCTTTCTCACCCCACCCTGTCCCTTCCCCCCAAAGAGGATGAGTTTTTCTAACCTGTGTCAACAGCTCATTTCAGTATCCCAACAACTTTTCCTTCTGGTGTCCATCACCAGCACCTCCACCACCAGAACCCCGAGCCCTGGCAGACTCCCCTAGATTGCAGGCACCCACCCTGGCCACTTCCAAGTTCATGAATGATTCCTGAGCATTTGCTGCATGACAAGCACTGTCCTAGGCCCTGCCTTCCTAAAGATTAATTTTTAAAAAAATTCTTGACAGTATTACAGATATCTACACCCCTCCCCCCCATTTATCCCCTTCCACCCAGCCCCCGCCTACCCCCCACCCCCCAAGGCCTTCCCCACACCATTGTCTGTATCCACGGGTTCATCTGTGCCCCTATTCTAGTGGGGGTATAGCTCAGTGGTAGAGCATTTGACTGTGCCCCCATTCTTCGGTTAATCTCTTTCCCGTCCATCCCCCACACTCCCCTCTGAGATCTGTCATACTGTTGCATGCATCCATGCCTCTGGATCTATTTTGTTCTTCAGTTTATTTATTTATTTTTTTTCTTCTTAGATTCCACAGAAGTGAGATCATGTGATATTTGTCTTTCTCAAACTGGCTTATAACAGTTAATATTGTTCATCAGATTTTTTTAAAAATTTCCTTGGTTTTTAGATTCACTTGTTGATAGTTACGTATTTGTTGTTCATAATGTTTATCTTTATTTACTTTCTCTTCTGAAAGAACCCCCTTCAGCAATTCATATAATTCTGGTTTGGTGTTGATGAACTCCTTTAGCTTTCTTTTATTAGTGAAGCTCTTTATCTGGCCTTCGATTCTGAGTGATAGCTTTGCTGGGTAGATTATCTTTGGCTGTAGGTTCTTACTATTCATCACCTTGAATATTTCTTGCCATTCCCATCTGGCCTGCATGGTTTCTGTTGAGAAATCAGCTGACAATCATATAGGTGCTCCTTTATAGGTAACTACCTGCTTTGCTCTTGCTGCTTTTAATATTCTCTCTTTGTCTTTTGCTCTTGGAATTTTAATTATGATTTGTCTTGGTGTGGTCTTCTTTGGATTCCTTTTGTTTGGAGTTCTGTGCACTTCCTGGACTTATAAGTCTAATTCTTTCACCAGGTGGGGAAAGTTTTCTGTCACTATTTCTTTCAGTATGTTTTCAATATCTTGCTCTCTCTCATCTTCTGGGACCCCCATAATTCTGATGTTGGTTCGCTTGAAGTTGTCCCAGAGGTTTCTTACATTATCTTCAATTTCTGGATTCTCTTGCCTTCTAGCTTCTGTGGAGGAGTGTCTTCTGGCTCTTTATGTTCCAAATCTTTGACTTGATTCTTGCGATCTTCCATTCTGTTTTTAGGACTCTGTATAATATTTTTTATTTCAAACAATGTATTCTTTATTTCTTGTTGATCCCTTATCATTTCTTGTTGATTCCTTATTAATTCTAGTTGATCCCTTTTCATATCCTCATAGGTCTTAACGACCTTTTCTAGGAAATTCTTGAAAAACCTTATAAGCATAGATTTCAACTCTATATCCAGTCGCTTTTTGTCCTCCATTTCTTTCGTTTGTGATCTATTTCGTTGTCTCAGCATTTTCGCAACTTACCTGATGGGGCGGGGTTTCAGGGTGGAGCCTACAGCCGTGGCTCCGTCCTATGTGGTTCCTGAGTCTCAGTAATCCCCAGGGTCCTTCAGTACTCGTTGCAAGCACCTCTGAGAGAAAGGTGCCCTCGATTTTCGCCTGCTACCAAACAGTCTGGGCTCTCCCCCAATGAGTCCGGAACTGGGGTTCAGTTCAGTTGGAAGTGGAGTTGGAGGTGGCGTTCAGAGCTTTTGTCTCCTTCCTGCCAGGGCAATCCCGCGGCACAGCCAACCGTCCCTTCTCTGCGCGCAATGTGCACGCCTCTGGGACCTCCTTTTACCACTCCCCCGGGGTTCCGCCTTGCAGCCTAGCTCCCTCTGTTTGAGCCTGGGTCCCCAGGGTCTGGCCTAGAACTGGGGTTCAGAGCAGTCGGAACTGGGGCCCAGCACAGTTGGAGCTTTTATCTCCTTCCCGCTAGGGAACTCCAGCCAGGCACTCAGCCACCCTCCTCTCCGGCTCCGTCGTCTCCGTACCTTAGGCTTTTCCAGCTCCTCCGCTCTTCCTTCTGGCTTTCTCCTTGCTTCTCGTTGTAGAATTTCCAGTCAGTTGACTTTCCTGTAGTTCTGGGTAATGTCCATTTTATATATTTATTTGTATTTTATTGAAATTGTTGTGTGCGGCTGCGGCTAGGTGTTTACCTGTGCAGCCATGTTGGATTCTCTCTCCCGAAATTACACAACTTCTTTTCTTATCTTGGAGATCATCCATGTCAGAACGGCTGTATTATGTTCCAAAGTATGAATGCACTGTTATTTGTAGTCATTCCCCACATGTTTTAATCCTGTTTTTAATTTTCTCTGTTTTCTGATGGTTTCACATCCTAGGGCCTGGGTGATCCGGGAGAGACGGCCCCTCCCAGGGCTGGCTAATTCCTCGGAATAGTAAACAACTGGCCTGAGGACACACCTTTCCCATTCAGTGCCCATGGCCCAGCTGCCTCCTCTATCTAAATCCGTGCACCCAGTCAGCCTTCCCCCTGACCTAGGTCACCCCAGCTGGGTCCTGCAGATCTGAGACCATCCCTCTGGCCAGAGCCGGCTGACATTTCCAAACGATGCAGTCCTAGACTTGTTTGAACCTGCCTACCCTACCTGGCCTGTTCTGCCGAAGAAGCCACATCCAGGCCAAGCTTCCCACCCGCTCCCCCCATTCCCGCTCCTTCTGCCTCCTGACCCGACCCTGGTGCTTGGCCATGTGGCCTCCTGTGGCGGGAGGCGCCCCTCCTCTTGGGAACTATAAGGAAGGAATAAAACTTCTCTCAATGTCATCGGCCTCACTGCGAGTTGTCACTCGGTCACCTCTGTAGATTAAACCCCAGATACTGTTAAAGCACCGAATGATGGACAGTTAGAGGTTTTCCATGTTTCTGCTACAGAAAAAGCTGCAATGATCATCTTTATATGTGCTTCTCTGTACCTGTGTGTGTGTGTGTGTGTGTGTGTGTGTGTGTTCCTCTAGGAGGTGAAATGCCAGGTAGTAACGACCTAATTGCTCACTGATCTCCATGGGCGGGCGATGCCCCTCCCCCACCCCGCCCAGCCCCTGCTCCCCTTGCCTTATGGGGGTCACGGCTACTAGATTGCAGAGCCAATGAGACACCCTCAGAGGTGGTCCTGGAGTGGCGCGGTGCGCACCAAAGAGGCTCCGTGGTGTCAGACACCCTCTCTGTTCTCTGTCCACCCTGTCCCCTGAACTCCCCCCCCCCCCCGCCCTTCCCATCCAGAGAGATGTCCCTGGGAAGCAGAACACAGCCTGCCAGAGTTGTGCTGTGTGGAAAGAACATGGATTTGGGGTCAGAAGACCCGTCTGCGTGACGCAGGGCACGTGCCTTCACCTCTGAGCCTCGGCTTCCTCCCCTCCCAGAGCGACTGTCAGGACACAGGTCATACAGATCCTCTCATAGTGTGTGCACGGCCCTTCGCACACGCAGGTGCTGAGCGCAAACACAAAGCCTCTGTGTGATCCACATGCCCCTCCAGATTGCCCCCTCCCCCCCCCCCCCCGGGGGGAAGCACCTGGGCTTCTCTGCTCTCTGGCTTCCACTCGGGTTTGGTCAGTGGAAACACTGGCAAAAGGCTGGTGTGTAAAGGAAGAGAGAGGGGACGGGTCTTTATTGCCCTGGCTCTCTCCTGCCCGCTGGGCTGGGTTGACTGATTGTAGTTCTACCCAAGGCCACACCTTCCCCCTAGAATAAGGTGACCAGACGTCCCGCTTTTAAAAATTGGACTGTCCCGCCCAAAGCGGGACGTCTGCTCACCTTACCCTAGAACCACAGCTCTCACCACTCCTGCTCCCCCCCCCCCACCCTTCAGGCTGAGGGTGGCCAGAGCTTCCTGCGGGGGTGCCCCTCCATCCCTTTCCTTTGCCAATCCCTTGAGAGTTGAAGACCCCTCCTTAAACTCTCTCTCCAGTCGCCTCTTCCAATGAGCCATCGGGTTCCAGCTGGAACCTTGACTGAAGCAAGGAGCCACTATCCCTGTTTTTATCAAGGTGTTCTTTTCTGTCCCTCACCCCGCCCAGCTGCAGAGAGAAGGTCCCTGCAGGTCTTGGAGGGAGACCCCAGTGGAGAGGAGAGGTCTGGGAGGGAGTGTCTGCAGTTCTGCCCGCCCAGCGGAGCCCCACAGGTAGCAGCCCCGATGCCCGCATCTTCCTCTTGAACTTCCCAAGCTCAGGGTCTCGTCCGCCCAACCCCCTTCTGCCAGCCCAGGTGTCCTGACTCACACTAGGAAACTCACCCAGGGCCAGCTGAGACCCGCCTGTCACTGATCCTGAGGGAGATATCCTGAGGTCAGCTGCTAAGGAGGCTCTCTCTCAGGAATTAGTACTATGTTTCCCCGAAAATAACACATCCTCCGAAAATAAGACTTAGTGCATAGAAAGATAAGACATCCCCTGAAAATAATACCTAGCGCATCTTTGGGAGCAAAAATTAATATAAGACATTGTCTTGCTGAAACCGGCTTGGCTCAGTGGATAGAGCGTCGGTCTGCAGACTGAAGGGTCCCGGTTTCGATTCCGGTCAAGGGCATGTACCTTGGTTGTGGACACATCCCCAGTAGTGGGTGTGCAGGAGGTGGCTGATGGATGATTCTCTCATCGATGTTTCTAACTCTCTATCCCTCTCTCTTCCTCTCTGTAAAAAATCAATAAAATATATTTAAAAAAAAAAAAGACTGTCTTATTTTCGGGGAAACAGGGTAGTAATAATAACAGTGACCAGATGCTGATCACCTACTATGTGTCTAGGCACTGTTTTAGAGCTTTCGTTCATTCATTCAGCAAATATGTATTAAGGGTCTCCATGCCGGTACTATTCTAAGCTCTGGGGATGCAGCAATAAAGACCACAGACAGCGGAAACCGGTTTGGCTCAATGGTGGAGCGTCAGTCTGCAGACTGAAGGGTCCCAGGTTCGATTCTGGTCAAGGGCATGTACATTGGCTGTGGGCATGACCCCGGTGGGGGGTGTGCAGGAGGCAGCTGGTCGATGTTTCTCTCTTATCAACGTTTCTGGCTCTCTATCTCTCTCCCTTCCTCTCTGTAAAAAATCAATAAATTTAAAAAAAGACAAAAAAAGACAAAAAAAAAAAAAAAAAAGACCACAGACAGCCCTGGTTAGTTCTTGAACAAGGATATGAAGGTCCAGAAACTTGCAAAGGGCACTCAGCTGGTAAGTGGCTGAGCCAAGATTCAAACCCAGGCTTCCCAGCCCCATCTTAGAAAACTGCAGGTGGATCAGGTGGCAGCTTGGGAAGAGGCAAAGCGAACTGTCATAGAGAGGAGGATGCCTTGAACTTGGAAGCGGGGGTGGGGGTGGGGGGTGGGGGGTGGGGGTCGGGTATGTGCAAGGCTCCAATCTGTACTCCAGATGCCTGCAGTGACTCAAATGTAGGGTCAGGGCCCAGGGTGACACAGCCAGGGAAGGACGCTCTGTGAACCGATGCTCCTACTTATTACTTGTTTGTAATTTCCTTCTTGACGTAAAATCTGTGAGTCATGGCTTCAGAACTTGTCTAGGTTTCACAATCTGCACAGATGATTGCAGACACCGTGCTGTGTCCTGCCAGCTCAGTGTAACAGCCCTTCCCCTCTTCCCTTACCCCCCCCCTTTGGCCCCGGGGGATTCCTTTTGGGAGGTTGGCAGAAGCAAGGCCACTCAAGGGTCTGTGGTGCCAAGGCTCCAGAGTGCTGACCAGCTGGACAGAGCTCCCGCTCCCTGACCCATGCAGACATCCATTGCGTTGAGCATCCACAAAATGGTGCAGATGGTGGATGAGGCAGAACTGGGCAATCTTTAGAACCACAGACCTTGGATCGACTGGATTCAAATTCCAATTCTACCACTTTCCGGCTGTGTGGCTTCAGAAAAGTCTATTCACCTCTCTGAGCCTCCGTTCCCTTACGTGTAATAAGGAAAACAATGAGGTCTACCTCACAGGCAGGGCTGCTGGGACAGTTAAGGGAAGCCACGCATCTAACTGCTTAGAAAACTCAGCGCATTGTGAGTGAGCGAACAGTGTTATTACCTCCGGGTAAGAACACAGGGCCATGTGCACAGCACGTTGGTAGAGTGATAACAGGAACTCAGTGGTACACAGATGGAGGCGCATGCACCTCGTCACAGATTGAATCCCCCACGTGTTGCTCTTCAGCATCAACCCAGCACCCTCATTAGCATCAGCCCGCTAGGTACTCACCTCGTTGAGGTCTCTGTCCAAATATCATCCCAGTCCAAAGATGGCCTTTTTAGAGGGTCTTCTCCAACCGCCCCGTCTAATCAGACAGGTGCTCTGTCTGTATATCTATATCACCTCCCTTTTTATTTTCATAAAGAACTTACCATTCTCAGAAATTGTCCTATTGACTTGTTACCTGCTTATGATTGGCTTTTCCCATAAAAAATTTTAAGTTTCCATGAGAGCAAAAACATGATATCTTGGTCCCTCCTCAATTCTCTCTCTTAAAAAAAAAAATCTATATATCTATATATCTATATATCTATATATCTATCTATATGTTGATTTCAGAGAAGAAAGGAGAGGGACAGAGAGACAGAAACATCAATAATGAAAGTGTCATTGATCGGCTGCCTCCTGCAGGCCCCTCCCTGGGGATGGAGCCAGCAACCCAGCGTGTGCCCTGACCGGGAATTGGACCATGACCTCCTGGTTCATAGGTCAGTGCTCAACTACTGAGCCACACGGGCTGGGCTCTCCTCAATTCTCAAAGCCAAGTACTATGCCTGGCACATAGTAGGCGCTTAAAACACACACACACACACACACACACACACTTGTTCAAAGAACAACTACACATTTGATGTCCCAGCAGCCCAGTTTAGGCACCAGTACCTCCTTTTACAGAGAGAAGCGACAGAAGCTCAGAGAGACAAGGTGATTGGATGTTGAGCCTCCAGCTTGCTTATTTTAGTCACCGAGTTGGCTCCGCTTTGTATCTGAGCTGTGCCCCACAGAGTGCCGGGACGGGCCGAGGCGGTGGCTGTCAGATGTGGCAGTCAGAACTGTCTGCCCGCCCCGCACTACTGGTAGCACATGGTGTAGAAATAGCATCTTGCTGTAGCGGAAGGCCTGGTTCCTAATTCTATCACTGATGCATTGGGCTGCTTCTCCTGACTTTTAGCTTCAATCTCTCACCTAGGAAATGAAGAGGTAGTGCAGATTGGAGGGTTTTCTTGTTGCTTTTTTGGGGGGGAAATTGTTTTTATTTATTTTAGAGAGAGAGAAAAACATCAATTGGCTGCCTCCTACATGCACCCTGACCAGGGATTGGACTCACAATCTGGGTATGTGCCCTGACCGGGACTCACACCAGTGACCTTCCAGTGCACAGGATGAGGCTCAACCAACTGAGCCACACTGGCCAGGGCTGTTTTTTGTTTTTATTTTTTAAAATAATTTTTTTTAATATGTCAGAGAGAAGGAGAGAGGGAGAGAGAGACAGAAACATCAATGATGAGAGAGACTCATTGACTGGCTGCCTCTGCACACACACCCTCCCTTCACCCCAAACCCTCCTCCCCACCCCCCCAACTGGGGATCAAGCCCACAACCTGAGCATGTGCCTTTGACTGGAATAGAATCTGGGACCCTTTAGTCTGCAGGCCAACGCTCCGTTCAATGAGCCAAACCAGCTAGGGCTGTTTTGATTTCTTTTTAACTGAGATACAATTCACATTCTATAAAAGATCAAGGCTTTTAAAACTTTCTTTTAGTTGCAGAATCTTTTTTTTTTTCTTTCCTAAAATTAATTTTACATGAAAACCCAATCTGTAAACCAGAGAAAAGGGGCTGTTTGGAGGAAGGGTGGAGGTGGCTTGAGAACCCCACCTGCTTAGTGTACCCCTTTCTTCCCCCGTGCTCCCCCATCCACACCCTCAGAGGTCCCCGAGGCACTGCCACAGGATCCCAGGGCTTGGAGGAACCCAGTTTGAAAACCACCAGACACAGGTCACCCTTTATGGTCCCTCCCAAGGTGCAGGGGCCCTGGGGAATGGTGGGGGGCCCCTGCTCCCCCAACTTGCAGATGAGAGTTGTTCCTTGAGCAGCAGCTGTCCAGCTGTGTCCCCCGGGTCATGAGAAAGAAGGCGAGGGCAGGCCCGGGGCGCAGGAAGTAGAGCCGGCCAGCTGGGAGGCAGTGACAGGCGCTGGTACCCTGGCCTCCTGGACAGGCTGGTGACATCACAGCCCCAGGAAGCAGCTGCCTGAGAGGCCCTCGCTGTCCGCAGTCCTTCTCTGGGAAAATCAGCCACCAGCTGCCGCAGTCCTCCCCTCACTCGCTGGCTGCTCTGGATTGTCCCCTCCTGAGTCATCTTTGGCAGCAGCCGCCACTTCCTCTCGCTAACAACCTACTAAGTGTCCGCCTGCACTGTCCTTTATGGGGCGGCCTGTAATTGCATGCGTTCCCCTTTTATCACTTAATCCAAGCCTCGCATCAGCGTTAGCAAGCAGGGGACAGCACATCCCCGTTTTATAGGCGAGGAGCCCGAGGCGCAGAGGAGCAGGACAGACCGCACAGTTCACCCGGCCGGTAACTGTCACAGCCGGGTTGGCCTGGTTCTGACGGCCTCGGTCTACGCTCTTTTCGTGAGTTACCCCATGGTCAGGTTCAAAGCAAAACAATGCCAGGTGGCGTTTTCTTCATAGGCAAGGTGATTGTAAATTTCAAAGCCAGGTTTCAAAAAATGACTGGTGATTCCTGGCCTGTTAGCCGGACCAGATCACAGGGACGAATGGAAAAGACTTAGGACACTGGCTGGCAATCTATAGATGTTAGCTATGCCTACGACTCTACCTATCTTACAAAGAAAACTGAGGCTCCTTAACCATGACCATAGAACAGGTGGGTGCCAAAGTCAGGTCTCTGAGCCAAAGTCAAAGCTGTTTTCTTTGAGCCCTGCATTTCTTTTTATTTATTTATTTATTTTATTTATTTATTTTTTTAACATATTTTTATTGATTTTTCACAGAGAGGAAGAGAGGGATAGAGAGTTAGAAACATCGATGTGAGAGAATCATCGATCAGCTGCCTCTTGCACACCCCCTACTGGGGATGTGCCCGCAACCAAGGTACATGCCCTTAACCGGAATCGAACCTGGGACCTTTCAGTCCGCAGGCCGACGCTCTATCCACTGAGCCAAACCGGTCCCGGCTATTTTTATTTATTTTTTTAATATATATATTACCCTAATCAGTTTGGCTCAGTGGATAGAGCATCGGCTGGCGGATTGAAGGGCCCCAGGTTTGATTCCGGTCAAGGGCATGTACCTTGGTTGCGGGCACATCCCCATAGGGGGTGTGCAGAAGGCAGCTGATCGATGTTTCTCTCTCATTGATGTTTCTAACTCTCCCTCTCTCTTCCACTCTGTAAGAAACGCAATGAAAATTTTAGATATAGATATAGATATAGATATAGATATAGATATAGACTTCAGAGAGGAAGGGAGAGGGGGAGAGAAATGGAAACATCATTGATGACAGAGAATCATTGATCGACTACCTCTTGCATCTCCCTCTTCTCTCCCCCACCAGGACTGAGCCTGCAACCCAGGCATGTGCTCTGACTGGGAATCAAACTCTGACCTTCTGGTTCATGGGTCAACTCTCAACCACTGAGGCACACCGGCCAGGCAAGTCCTAAATGTCTGAGCCAGGATTATCCTCCTGCTCATCCCTGGCTCCTAGAGCTGCCGTAACAAACCGGGGAGCTTAAACCACAGAAGTTTCTCCTCTCACAGTTCTGAAGGCTCAAAGTCAAGGTGTCAGCGGGGCCGGTTCCCCCTGGTGGCTCCGAGGGAGAGCCCATCCCATACCTAGTCTGGCTCCCGGCGGCTGCCAGCAGTCCTTGGTGTTCCTTGGCTTGGAGCTTCAAGACTCCAATCTCTGTCTCTGTCTTCACTTGGCCTCTCTCTCTGTCTCTCAAATCTCACTTCCCTTTCTCTTATAAGGACACCAGTTCTTGGATGTAGAGCTCACCCTAAATACAGGACGTTCTCATTTTGAGATCCTTAACTTAATTACATCTGTAAATACTCTCTTTCTAAATGAGGTCACATGCACAGGTACCAGAGTAAGATCTTGGGCATATCTTTGCAGGGGGCATAATTCAACCCACTACATCACCAGTCCATTCAGCAAATCTTCATGGACCATGAACAATGTGCCAGCTGTGGACATAGTGGGCACGTTACCTTAATGCTGCCCACACTCCAGTGGGAGAGGCAGACAGTACAGGTAAGGGTGGAGTGGCTCTAATAAAGACTATGAAGCCACAAAGGAGAGCAAATAATATCTGGGATGAGCTGAAGTAGGGAGCCTGATGGATATCCTATCAATCAATAGCTGTTTATTAAGCACCTACTCTGTGCAAGATACTTTAGGGAAACACATATATATATTTGGAAAGAAGCAACACAGAGTAGAAGAATGAGCCTGAACTTCAACGTTGGAGACTGAAAGACCTAAACTTCAGGCTCTAACCTGTCTGTGCCTCAGTTTCCTCACTTCTAAAATGGGAACACAAAGAGCATTTGCCTCAAAGAATTGTTATCGGGTTGAAGCGAAGTCCTCCAAGCATTCAGCCAGCGAATATTGATTGAACATTTTCTATGTGCCAGGTACACAGTGTACAGTAAGTGGCGAGCAAAGGCCTGGCATCAAGAAAGCACTTAATGGATGGCAGTTCTTATCCTCTTTCCCCTAATTCACAAGTTAGGTAAAAGTTCAGGACAGAAATGCCAGGGGGGTCACAAGGCAGGACAGGCGAAAAGCCAAGGAAAGAACACGAGTTCCGTGCGCTAAGGAATGAGTGAGAACGTGGCCAGGGAGGCCTGCCAATGGGTCCCGGCGGGGCGGGCTTTGAACCTGACCCTGGAGGACAGAGCAGGAGAAAGGGGAGGGTCCAGGTAGGCTTCCTGGTGTGGACATAGGAGTGGGCCAACGGGGGGTCCTTTCTGCAGGATTCTGGGGAGCAGCGAACTGAAGCATCATTAAAAGTTAGACGTTTTCTAAACCTGCGCCCTGGCTGGGTGGTTCCGTTGGTTACAGTGTCGCCCCATATATATACCAAGGTTTCAGGTTCGATCACGCGAGGCAGGGCACACACAAGGAGCAACCAATGAATGCATACATAAGTGGAACAACACATCGACGTTTCTCTCTCTCTGTCTCTCACCCTTCACCCCTCTCTCAAATTAATACATAATTTTTTAATATATTTTATTGATTTTTGACAGAGAGTAAGGGAGAGGGATAGAGAGCCAGAAACATCAATGAGAGAGTAATATCGATCAGCTGCCTGTTGCACAATGCCTACTGGGGACGTGCCTGCAACCCAGGTACATGCCCTTGACCGGAATCGAACCCGGGACCCTTGAGTCCGCAAGCCTATGCTCTACCCATTGAGCCAAACAAAAAACAAGGGTAAGCACAGATGAGAACATACTTAACAGTATCACAAGCGTTTGCATTTCTTTACATTTTGCTCCAACTTTGGTATCACTTTTTATGCAGGACAATTCCTATAGGGAATTGTTTCATAGGCTTTTACGAGATTTAACTTGTCTGCTTTTCCTATTCCAATTTCCTTGAAGGCAGGGGCTGTATCTCAGCAGCAGTACATCGCTGGTGCCTAGCCCAGTGCTTGGTATATAATAAATGCTCAATACGCAGTGCAATGGACGAATCAATTACTTTTATAATTCTGTTTTACACAAGAGCACGACACTTTGAATGGTGTGCTAAAATTCGTGTTTCCTGGCCTGGGGCAAGGATAATATTGATATCACAGTAGTACGCAAGCCACATAAGATTGATTAGTTGGAGACAGCTATGGGAATCACCAGGCCGGAATCCAGTAAGACAGAAGCTTGCTAAACAAAACTTACACGAACTCGTGGTCTGTGTTGTAAACCCATCAGGCTCTGTTGCTTTAAACCCGGGTCAGCCAACTAAAGGTAGATGCAAAAGACGTTCTTTAAACAAGCCAGCAGCTTGAGACTTGAAATGGAACAGAAAGAGAATTCACAGGGCTCAGCTCTGTCTTCTGGCCGGAGCCCTGGAGACCCGGGGCTGCTGGCGAGGCTCGCTCTGTGTTGAGATAAGAAATGGCAGCTTCTTTAAGGTTTATTTGTTTTTGGAGCCACCAGATCCAGTGGGCGGATTGTGCCTTGAAATAGAAGCATCTCAGAAGGCCTGTGAATCATTTCTTAGCGCCGGCCTGCGAGGTTTCATATCCTGTTCTCAGAGTTACCTTGGGTGTTGTGTGTGTGTGTGTGTGTGTGTGTGTGTGTGTGTGTGTGCGCGCGCGCGCATGTGTATTGTTTCCAGGGTGTTTGCTTAGGATTTGATCTTGAAACTTTTACTTTCTTTTAATAGCCTTTTTTTTTTTTCCCCATAATCTGGGAGAATTTCTCAAATGGCTTTCGCGAGAAAGTTCAGACCCTGGAATGACTAAGTCCCTGAAAGAATTTGGACTTGGTGAGGGGAATGTGTATTTGGTATGAATCACCCAGGCACTGATTTCTGCAGGGAGAAGGCGTTTTGGGAAGCTTTTCGGCCAACCCCCTCATTGTACACGTGGGGAAACTGAGGCTCGGGGAGGAAAGGGCTTCCGCCAAGGCCACACAGCATGTGGGTGGGGGCGATGGGACCCAGATTCCGGTCTGACTCCTGAAGCCGGCTTCCGGGGTGCGGGAAGCTCCCAAGCACCCAGCCTACAGTTAGCTGGGCCCACCTTCAAGGTCAGCAAAGGAGCAGAAAGAGAAAAAGCGTTCTGAGGAGTCAGAATTCACCGAATTGGGGCACTGAAGGATGGGGAAAGGAATGAATAGAGCCAACTTACACACGTTACCTCACTTCATTTTCCCCAGATCCTGTTAGAGCAGTGGCTCCCAACCAGGGTTAACCTGACCCTCCAGGGAACGTTTGGCAGGGTCTGGAGACATTTTTCTTGACCACAGCTTAGGAGGGAGGGTGGCTACTGTCATTTCATGGGTAAAGGCCAGGGTGCTGCTAACCATCCTATGATGCTCAAGACCACCCCGTAACAAAGAATTATCTGACCCTAAATGTCACGGTACCGGGGCTGAGAAATCCTGCTAGATGGAGGGCATTCTTGTATACATTCTCATGTAATGGCCTGAGAAAGCTCAGGTTCCGAAAGTCTACCCGCTCCCTAGCCATAAGGTCCTGGGCAAATGGCTTACCCTCTCTGAGCCTCTGTTTCCTCATCCATAAAATGCAGATAGCTACCACCGTCAATGGCTGTTGTGAGGGTTAAATAAATTAATATCTGGCCGAAGCCGGTTTGGCTCAGTGGATAGAGCGTAGGCCTGCAGACTGAAGGGTCCCAGGTTCAATTCCGGTCAAGGGCATGTATGTTGGTTGTGGGCGTGCAGGAGGTCGATGTTTCTCTCTCGTCGATGTTTCTAGCTCTCTATCCCTCTCCTTTCCTCTCTGTAAAAAAAAATCAATAAAATATATTTTTAAAAAATTAATATCTGTAATATCTGTAAAGCACTCAGAGCAGTGCTTAGCACATACTAAGTATTCTATATGAGTACTTTGTACAAATAAAAATAAACCAAAAAGCCTTGCTCAGAATACACAGAAAGTAAGTGGCAGAATTGTCATGGAAGCCTGAGGACATTTGAGGGCCCAGGGGCTGGAAGATGGGAGACCTTTGAGGGGTGCTGGGCCCTGAGAGCAGTAAGGCATGAGGCTGTGATGAAACATCCTCCAGCCCCTGGCCATGAAGCTTCTTTCTGGATGAAGCTACCTCGAGTGCCACCCGTGGCACCTTTTTACTGTGTTTCCCCGAAAATAAGACATCCTCTGAAAATAAGAGCTACTTACAGGTTTCCTTCTGAGTGAAATATAAGACATCCCTCCGAAAATAAGGCTCCCCCACCCCCAGGCTGTCTCAGAATGCTATTGCTAAACATGAGAGATTTGGTCCACTGATTCTGAAAGAAATGGAGTCACAAGAAATTCACCAGGAAATTCAGGAATTGGATTGTTATGATGATGTTCCAGAAGATGATGACATGATTGTCATTGAATAAATGAGTAAATTCTTGATACTGTAGGATTCACAGTTTGTCTGGTTTGTGTTGACAACTACCGTACTACCGTACCGTATATAGGTAATAAATTTCCTTTATTTTCATTTAACAATAAATGGGTACCGTATTCTTCTTCATGGAAAAATAAGACATCCCCTGAAAATAAGACCTAGCGCATCTTTGGGAGCAAAAGTTAATATAAGACCCTGTCTTATTTTCGGGGAAACAGGGTATGTTAAAGCTGAACTGTTCGACATGAATGACTTGGGCAAGCGTATCCCAGCGAGCCACTATCCGTCACCAATCGCTTCTCAGGTGCTGGCCAGGTAGCTCCATTGGTTAGAGTGTCGTCCCCACACCAACCAGCACCACCTAGAACAGCCTGGACCAACCACACGCCCTGCCCACCCTGCCGCTCACCTCAGGACCCGCTCCCCATCCTGCCGCCTGCAGATCTGATAGCCCTGTTCCCCGCCTGGGGCCTGTTCCTGCTTTGACCCTCTAATCCTGTCCTCCATCAGGGCTCAGATTCCTCCCCTGCCTGCTGACACCTGCCCCCTCTCTGAGCGATTGCCGATGGTTGATTGCCGGGTGAAGCCCCCAAGGCCTAACTGCTCAGCCCCCTCTCTCAGAGAGCCCTGGGCTCTGGGAAGGAAACCAGGGAGAGGGGTGTGATGAGAACAGAGGGAGAAAAAGCCGAAGCAGGAGTCACCCATGTCTTCGCTCTGCCTGGGACCTATCTTACACGCCTATTCCTTATAACAGAAGGTGCCATCGATGGAACATTTTTTAAAAATACATTTTATTGATTTTTTACAGAGAGGAAGAGAGAGGGAGAGTTAGAAACATCCATCAGCTGCCTTCTGCACACTCCCCACTGGATATGTGCCTGCAACCAAGGTACATGCCCTTGACCAGTATCGAACCTGGGACCCTTGAGTCTGCAGGCCGATGCTCTATCCACTGAGCCAAACCAGTCAAGGCCATGTATGAAGCATTTTAAGCTCAGTGTCTTACATACAACAGTTCTCACCAGCTGTACGCCACTCCCAGCCTCTGATCTCACTGAACTAAAATCCAGCTGTCCGCAGGGAGGTGGCTTTCTCTGGAGGCTCCTTATCTTCTCCGCCTTTTAGACCAGGCTGCCGACGTTCCTTGGTTCCTGGCCCCCTTTTCCATTTTCAACGTCAGCAACATGGCACGTCTGTGACCCCGTTGCCATGGTCACCTCTCCCTCTCAGCCTCTCTTCTGACTCCCTCTTCCCCTTGGAAGGACCCTTGTGATTACATTGGACACAACAAGCTAATCCAGGATCAGCCCCCTGCTTTAAGGTCAGCCGATTAGCAGCCTTAATCCCCTTTTGCCACGTAACCCAACATTCCCAGGTTCCAGGGATTAGGATGCAGACGTCTCTGGAGGGGCCCTTACTGTGCCTGCCACATGGACTGACCGGGTGTGACGGGGCCTCGGCAATCCGGAGAGCGCAGACTCCTTCTCGAGGGGACAACTGCCGCTCGGCCCCAGCGGGCTCCGTCAGGCATGAATCCAGGGTCAGTGGGCTGGATCTGCCAGTATTTCAAAGGAAGCTGGGAAATCGCATTTTCAGGGGAAGTTTTCCCATTTTGAAATCACCATGCAAAGCCTCCCTTCCTCCCCTTCCCCGCTGCCAACCCCCTCCCCTGGCAAAAAAAGAAAAAAATTCTCACGGACTAGATTTGGCCTGAGGCCACCCAGGTGTGACCTCTGGATCCCTCCATCCCGTCAGCCACGGTGAGATGAGGAGATGTCCTGTGGTATTTACAGGCTCTGTGGGCCCTGGGGGGTGAGGAACAAGCGAGGGCCCGGAGGTAGGAGGGCATGTGGTCAGGAACACGATGGGGCCCGGAGGGGGTTCCTGGGGGAAAGTTTAGAGGGAGAAGGGACCCACCATTTCCCTGCGGGACCAAGCCTCACCTGCAGGAAGCAGCGATGCATTCAAGGGGACAGGAAATCAGGCCGAGGCCAGCCTGCAGAAACCTGCCAGAGTAAGGTAGACTTTATGCCTGGCGGCTCCAGAACAAATCAAGCACAGCCTTTCTGCTCTCAAAAAGTATCGGTTCTTCCCTTCACCCTGAAAACACTAGCAATATTGGCTGGCCGTGGGGAGCCTGCAGGCTGGGGGAGCTCTGGGTGGGGGTGGGAAGGAGGTTTTCACCTTATGCCTTTCCATGTTGTGTTTTGTTGTGTTTTTTTTTTTAAAAAAGAATTTTGAATCATGTAAAGGAGTTACCTGTTTAAAACATTAAACTGAGATCCTTACATTCATTTTGAAATATTTTAAAATACCATGATTTACATTCAACATACCTACAACAGTTGTTATAGTGACTGTACTGCACTTCCATAAAGAGGGTGCTAGTATGAGATGTCATTGCAGGGCCCTTTAGAAATGGTGATAATGTTCATAAATTTGGCCAGTTACTTTTTAAAAAAGAGACTTTATTTTTATTGATGATCGCTTCTCGGCCTTTTGGCTAAGATCAAGTGTATTTTTATTGATGAGAGAGAAACGTCAATTTGTTGTTCCACTTGTGTATGCATTCATTGGTTGACTCTTTTATGTGGCTGACCAAGGATCGAACCTGCAACCGTGGCATATCCGGATGATGCTCTAACCAACTGAGCAACCTGGATCTGTTATCATTTTTCTTTTTTAAAAAAATATATATTTTATTGATTTTTTTACAGAGAGGAAGAGAGAGGGATAGAGAGAAACATCGATGAGAGAGAATCATTGATCAGCTGCCTCTTGCACACCCCCTACTGGGGATATGCCCACAACCAAGGTACATGCCCTTGACTGGAATCGAACCCAGGACCTTTCAGTCCGCAGGCCAATGCTCTAGCCACTAAGCCAAACCGGTTTCGGCTGGATCTGTTATCTTAACTGATTTCCTTTTCCTTATCCTCACACACCAGGTCTTGAATGAATCAGGTTGATGTCTTCTTGAGTTCTATTCTATTCCACTCTTCATGGCAAAAGGTTAAGGTTCTAGAGTCAGTCCACCTGCCCCTTCCACACTGGGTGACAGGGAGCCATTTGCTTAACCTCTCCGAGCCTCACTTTTCACCTCTGTAAAATGGGGGTAATAATGATACCCACACTTCATGGGCTGTTACAAAGAGTCACGAGTTAATGCACTTGAAATGGCACAAAGTCGGTGTCCATAAATGCTGACTCTCACTAGCAACTATTTTTAACAATTCCCGTTTAACTTCGCTTCTTTTGAGTGGGGGAATCACTGCAACGGTAACAACTTAAGACAGGTGACGTAGGCGGCATAACATGAAGTGAATGTCACCTCGGGTGCCCTCGCTCCTTGCAACCACCCTGTGAGAGGGTATCCCTGCCTCCATTTCCCAGAAAAGAACACTGAGGCCTGGGAAGGTCCGTGGCTGTTCAAGCGCGCCGAGTTCGGCGATACGCTAGGGGCCTGAACCAGGCTTTCAGACTCTTAAGTCCCACGACTTTCAACTCAAGCCTGTCCTCTGGTGTGAGCAAAAACAGCAAGGCCGAGTGGGAGACTTGTTTGTTGGTTTGTTCGTTTGGTTTGGGGACAGTCCCTCCTCCTCCATGGCCTCAGATCCAGTAGATTCCAGGGTGGGGGTCAGGTCAGGGCTCTGGCTCACACTCTGCCCTCGGCTACGGAGCCAAGTTCCGTTTCCCTCGGGACGGAGACCGCGCTGGGGAGGGGGTGTCAGAGCCTGGGGGTCGCTGGGATGACCCTGGCCAAGCTGCTGCCCGAGCTTTCTCACGCAGGAGGCTCTCCCAGTGTCCCAGGCCCTCTGCCACCTCCCCCCGGGCCCCTGGCACCAAGGAAGCAGTCGTTGCAGCTTGAAAACATGTCTGGCATCAATCCTGTGAGCTAAGTGCCCCAGAGAGAGAGGGCACTGCCCAAGCCACTCCCAGGAAGCGGGAGAGCTCAGAGGCCCGGAGCCCGGCTTTGCAGATTTGAAACCCGGCTCCTCCATGCCCCAGCCCGGGCCTTGACCTTTCTGAGGTTTCTGCAGCTGTAAAGGGGGTTAATAATATCCAGCACGAAAGTTGTTGGGAGAATTCTCTTCCTTTTTTTAACGAGCTTCATTGAGATGTAATTTACATATCATAAATTCACCGGCTTCAAGTATACAATTCAATGATTTTTTTTTTTAGCATACTTACAGAGTTGTGCAACCATCACCACATTAATTTTAGAGTATTTTTATCGCCCCCCCTTTCCTCCAAAATACCCTTTACCCATTAGCAGTCACTCCACTTCTTCTTTCCAGCTTTGGGAAACCACTAATGCACTTGCTATAGATTTACCTTTTCTGGAAACTTCTCACAAATGGGATCTTACAATATGTGGTCCTTGGTTTCTTTCTCTGTTCGCTTAGCATGCTTTTTGAGGTCCATCCATGTGTTGCATAGGTAAGGATATGCAATAGACCACGTTTTGTTTATCCATTCGTTAGTGAAGGGAGCTTCCAGCTGTTTCTACCTCCTGGCTGTAATGAACAATGCAGACATGAATCTCTGTACATTCTTTATGTTGTGGTAAATCCTCACCCGAGGATATTTTCCCATTGATTTTTAGAGAGAGTGGAAGGGAGAGGAGAGACATAGAGAAACAACGATGTGAGAGAGAAAGACATCATTGGTTGTCTCCTGCACTCACCCTAACTAGGGCTGGGGAGCCTGCAACCAAGGTACATGTCCTTGATCAGAATCGAACCCGGGACCCTTCAGTCCCAGGACTGACGCTCTATCCATTGAGCCAACCAGCTAGCACTCTCTGTATATATATATATATTTTTTTAATTTTTTAAAACATATTTTATCGATTTCTCTACAGAGAGGAAAGGAGAAGAATAGTTGGAAACATCAATGAGAGAGAAACATCAATCAGCAGCCTCCTGAACACCCCCTACTGGGAATGTGCCCGCAACCAAGGTACATGCCCTTGACCGGAATTGAACCTGGGACCTTTCAGACCGCAGGCCGACACTCTATCCGCTGAGCCAAACCAGTTAGGGCATCTCTGTACATTATTTAGGTAGATGTTTGTTTTTGTTTATTTTGGAAAGATACCTAGATGGATAATTACTAAACCATATGATTGATTTTATGCTTAATTATTTAGGAAACTGCCAGACTGTTTTCCATTCCCTTCAGCAATGCAGGAGGGTTTGTTGAGACATTGAAATGAGATAATTAACATAACTTAGCCTAGTGCCTGGTCATAGTGAATCTTCAATAAATGGTGGCTAGTACACACAGTACTGCTGCCTCCTTTCCTAAAAAGAGATCTCTCAAAGAGACAGTCCCTCTGAAGGATTAATGCCCACATTCGGTGTGCTCTTAGCCTGGTATTCAAAGCTCTCCACAAACCCTACCTCCAGCTACTTACCCAGTCTTGGCTGGCATCTACCCCATCCTCCAGCTTCTGCCCAACCCAGCTGATCAACATCTTTGCTCACACCATTCTCTGTCCTCTCCCTTCCTCCTGACTTCATGTGTTAAAATCCCACCTGGCTTTCAAGTCTAAGCTCCTGCCCTAACCTAACCGGTTTGGCTCAGTGGATAGAGCATGGGCCTGCAGACTAAAGGGTCCCAAGTTTGATTCCGGTCAAGAGTATGTACTTTGGTTGCAGGCACATCCCCAGTGGGGAGTGTGCAGGAGGCAGCTCATCGATGTGTCTCTCTCATCAATGTTTCTGACTCTCTGTCCCTCTCCCTTCCTCTCAGTGAAAAAAAAAAAAAAGGACTAAGTTCCAATGTCCTTTCTTAAGGTCCTAACTAGATCAGCACTGTCCCATTAGTAACCACTAGCCATACATGGCCATTGGGCACTTGAACTGTGGCTGGTCTGAACCTCCGGAGATGTGCTGATGTATAAACACACGCCAGTAGGTCGTCCTTACCCAGACTAGTAAGAAAGGTGCAATTTCTCTGTATGTCTGGACGCCATGTGATATAATTGTGGAGCTCTGCACATGGGGAACTAGCTAAGAAGGCTGTTTAATTACTACAAAATGAAGGGAGGCTCTAGAAATTAAAGAACATTTTCTGCTTTTAAATAAATAAAACACATACCAGCCTGGCTGGTGTGGCTCGGTTGGTTGGAGTGTTGGCCCATACACCAGAGGTTGCCAGTTCGAGTCCCAGTCAGGGCACAAGCCCAGATTGTGGGTTTGATTCCAAATCAGTTTGCACGTGGGAGGCAATCAACCGATGTCTCTCCCTCCCTCTCACTTCCTCTCTCTCTATAAGCAATTAAAGTATTTTTTCAAATAAAAATAAAATACACTCCAAATTTTGATGACTTAGTTGTAATTTTGATTTATTCACACCAGATGGCTATTGTTGTGTTGGCTGTTATTCTTATTTTTACTTGACAATGTAGGGAAAAGTGGTAAGTGCCCCTTACCTAAATAGTCAGGTATTGCATGTTTTAAAAATCAATGTAGCATACCTGTTGAAAATCTCTGTATACATCACTAACATGCTAAAGTTGCTACTTATCAGGTTCCCATTCCTTACAATTAAAAAAAAAATGTTTTTATTGGTCCTGATTTGGCTCAGTGGATAGAGCGTCAGCCTTCGGACTGAAGGGTCCCAGGTTTGATTCCAATCAAGGGCATGTACCTTGGTTGGAGGCACATCCCCAGTAGGGGGGGTGCAGATCAATGTTTCTCTCTCATCGATGTTTCTATCTATCCCTCTCTCTTCCTCTCTGTAAAAAAAAAAATCAATAAAAAATATATTTTTAAAAAAATGTTTTTATTGATTTGAGAGAGAAAGGAGAGGCAGAGAGGATAGAAACATCACTGGGGATGGAGAATCATTGACTGGCTGCCTCCTGCAAACCGCTCCCCCCACCCCAACCCCACTGGGAACCGTACCATGACCTCTGGGTTCATAGACTATTCCTGACACGTTTGTGCCTGTTATCTGACATAACGCTCAGCACAATCCGGGAGGGTGGATATTATGAATATCTCCCTTTTACAGATAAGGAAACCGGGAAGCTGTGACCTCCTCAAGGTCACACAGCTGGACGCCAGCAGATTCGGGATTCAAACGCACGTCTTCCATGGGAGTTTGCTGCACAGGCCAGCAGATTCGGGATTCAAACGCACGTCTTCCATGGGAGTTTGCTGCACAGGCCAGCAGATTCGGGATTCAAACGCACGTCTTCCATGGGAGTTTGCTGCACAGGCCAGCAGATTCGGGATTCAAACGCACGTCTTCCATGGGCGTTTGCTGCACAGGCGAGGAAGGCGCCCATGGGGGGGGGTCTCCCTGGGCGGTGTCTTTGGCTGGAATTAGAACAGCTCTGCATGGTAATGAATCATGCTAATCAGAAGCTCCGACTGAATGCTTGTCTTACCAACACAAAAAACGAGAAGGCCGATTAATTAATATAAGCAACACATTTGGCATAAATCGGTTCTTGGGACCTGTGGGTGGAAGAAAAGGTTGAGGGCGACTGCTGATCTAAACAACGACCTCATTTGACAGGTGGGGACCCTGGTGCCCCAAGAGGGGGATGTGCCCAGGGCTGTCCGTCAGTGGCAGCGCCCAGTGGGGGTCCCAGGCTGAGCTTCCCCCGCCTCCCCCCCCCACCTCGCTGTCTTGGCAGGGATGGTCCCTGCCCCCAGCCACCTGGAAGCCCTTTGTCTTGAACCAGGCCCGCCCCCCCCCCCCTTCCTCCCTCAAGCCTGCGGGTCCCAAGGACTAGAGAGGAGGGAAGGGCCCAGGAGACCCAGCCCATTTCCCATCAGGGTCCCAAGGCCACCATCCGGTCCTGGGCCAGGAATTCCTTTCCGAGACTGAGCCGAAAATAATTCTGACCCCTTGGAGGCCTCCGAGAGCCCCTATTTCGGCTCAACCCCGGTGTAGGGGGGGAGGGCCTCCCCAAGTCTCCCTGGGGCTTTCTGGGCTCCCCGCAGACTTTCCCTGCCAGCTCCCATCTGCGCGCACACGTGTGCAGGGCCAGGGATGCTTAGACAAACCGCCCACATCCAGGTGCCCCTCCGGCCCTCACCGGCGGGAGGAGGGAGGAGGAGGAGGGGGGCAGGGATGCCGACGGCGCCGCACCCCGAGCCGCCGAGGGGAACGGGGACCGGCGGCCGGAGGCGCGGGAGGAGCCGCGGGGACAGACGCACTGAGGCCGGGAGAGGGTCCCGGACAAAGAGGGAGAGAGAGGATGGGCGTTGAGATGGAGATAAAGAGGTGGAGATGCACAAAAAGTACAGAAATGAGAGAAAGAGGAGGAAAAGGGGACTCGCAAAAAGGAAAAATGAGAAGCGAAATCGGAAGAAGGGAGAGACGTTAGAGCTGAGAGCGGGCCGCGGGGAGGGAGCCGGGCCCGGCGCGCGGAGAGGCGGGCGGGGCGCGCGGCCGGGCGGCGCCGGGGCGGCGGGCCTCGGGGTGCCGGCGGGCCCCCTCCCGGCGGCCGCATTCCTCCGGGTTTCCCACACGCTCGCCATCAAAGGGCCCGGAGCCCGGCTTCCCCGCGCCCCTCCCCCGCCGGGGCCGGAGCGGCTCCTCCACCCCCTCCCGCGCTTTAATCTGCGGCGGGGAAGAAAGCGGCTTTTGTTGGGCGAGGGGCTGCGCGGGGGGCTGCGCGGGGGGCGGGGGCGCCCCGATTGTGTGTCCCGCAGCTGCGCGCCCGGGGCCGCCGGGGCGGGGGGCGGGGGGCGCGGGGCGCGGGCGGGGACGGCCGGGAGGGTCGGGCCGGGCGGGAGCGGGGGGCTGCGGGGTGCGGGCGGGAGGGTCGCGCTGGGCGAGGGGGTGGAGGGAAAGGCCACCCGGGCGCACAGGCCCATTGTCCCCTGGCCCAGCTCTGCACCTGGCCCGGAGGTCGGGGGGGAGATGCCCGTTGGCCGGAGCCGGTGCCCAGGCAGCCGCTCGGAGGAGGTCACACACCCGGGCGGGGCCGCCGCACTGGGGGAGACACCCCACGTGGCTAATGGGCTGCAGCACCCAGGGAGACACTCACCGGCCTCAGGGAGGGTTCCCCACTCCGAGAGGGAGGAACGCACACACAGAAGAGCAGCCCCTCCCTCAGACACACACACACACACACACACACATACACACACACACACTGCTTGACACCAGCACCAGCAGAGCAAAATGGAGTTCCCATAAGAACTGATTTCTTCTCCCATCTCCACTTTCTCCTTAGTCCAGCCGCCCATTCTCCAGTGTTCGCTTCCTCTCTCCCTGCAGTTGGTTGGCTGGTAGTCTGGCGGCCAAGCACAAGCTCTGGACGCAGGCAGCCCTGCCCTGCCTCGCCTCTCCACCCTGGGTGACCTTAGGCAAGTCACCTCACCGCTCTGTTCCCATCGGTATGAGGATCGAGGGGGATAATACCCTGTTCCGATGGGTATGAAGATTGAGGGAGATAATACCCGCGAGGTGCCTGGCTCATGGTTGGCACTCGGCAGAAGTCACCCTGTACAAGCTGGCTGAGGCTTGGCCACTGGGATGGTTACATTTAAGGACAGCGTGGGCCCGCAGAACGCACTGCAGAGTTCCGGCCAGGCGAGGCAGGCTAGCGGTGGAGTAGCCCTTTCCTCTCTGGCAGGGTCAGCTGGGTCTCCAAGCCAGATCCCGCCCCCTCCCCTCCCCCCCTCCTTCCCCACCTCCCTACCTACTATCCTCCAAGACTTTGAATTGCTGCTGGGACCTAGGCCAACACAAGATAATATCTAGGCAGGGTAAACATTGCTTTTCAAGGCCTTTTTTTTTTTTTTGCCTTCATCTTTTCTCGCCTTGGACTCCATCATTTTTCTAAAGCGTTTCCTAAAACCTGTTAGTGGGCATCCAGATCCAAACGTCAGCATTTGTCTGCAGCAAAGAACACCATGCCTGAGAGTCACCATCAGTGTCATCTGGCACCACTTGTATTTGAGCTTTACATCCCCCTCTAAGGGGTCTCCCCAACGTGATCACTGTGGTGGAACTTAATTCAGTACATTTTCAAGGCACTGTGACACTGAGACCAGGGAGATAAGACTTGACTACTAAGCAGGAGAGCTCTCTGCTCCTTAGGGTATTTGGGAGTGTTCAATGCAACCATGAATGTGTGCGCTTTGGAAATGGCAGGACCACTTTCTATAGCAATATGTTCTTGTTAAGTTAAACTCCCACGTAACCTACTGATGCTTTCCAGAGTCTGGAAATTCCAAACTTTTCCCTTACCAGAGAAAGGAGGCTGTCTCGTGTGTCCTCCTTAGCCTAGCAATGCTAGGGGGTGAGGGAACCGGTCCTTGTGTGTCTGGATTCTGTGCCGTTTGGATGTCAGTCTCCATCCTGTTACGTGTCAATGTTTCAACCACAGGCCTGGGTTCGAAGGTTGATTGTTGGGACAAATCTCTGAACTTCAGCATATATGAATTTCATAATAATACCTACCCCTAAAGTCTCTAGAGAAGATAATACAAGATAGAATGTAGAGAGCACCAGCACAGGATAGGGTCTCAGAAAATCAACTCCCTTCTTACTTCCCTGTGGGTGACCAACCCCCCACCCCACCCCACCCCAGATGCCAAGCCAGCTTCTGCACATTCCCTGGTCACTGCCTACCAGCTGAAGCAAGGGGTTTGTTAACTTCAACTTTCTTTCAACAACAACAACAACAACAACCACAAAAAACAATGTTGGCCCTGGCCAAGTAGCTTAGTTGGTTAGAGCATTGTCCCCATATGCCAAGGTTATAGGTTCGATCCTGGTCAGGGCACATATAAGAATCAACCAATGAATTCATAAATACGTGGAATAACCAATCTGTTTTGATGTTTCTCTCTAAAAATCAATTTTTAAAAAGATTAGAAAACAACAAGAACAACAGCATGGACACAAAAGAGGACACTCTGAGTCAGGCAGACCTGGTTGCAAACCTTAGATCTGCCGCTTACTAGCTCTGAGCCCATGGTCAAGCACATTAACCTCTTGGAAACTCAGTCTCCTTGTCATAAACTGGGTCAATGAAATAAGATAACGTGAGAGAAGGCAAACAGAACTTGGCAAACAGTTCAGAGTCGCTAAAGTATGATGATGATGATGATGATGATGATGATGGCACCAAGTACTTCTCAACTGTAGAGTAGCCCGTCGTGGAGGCCCCTGACATCCTCACCCCAACAGGGACTCATGCTTGAGCTCCAGATGCTCCCCACACTCCCCCGCTCAGTATGGCCCAGATTCCTGAACACTCAGGAGGAACCATTCAACTCACCTGGCACCATCTATCCCCCTCACCAGGGGACTACTTTCCATCTTAACACATAAAAATAATGACAGTCCCCACAGCACTTTCCATCCCTGGTCCCTTCTGACCCTCCCAACTGTGAGAAAGATGGATATTGTTCCCCTCCCCCCATTTTTCGGAAGGGACAACTGAGGGAAGGCAGTCCATGAAGGATTCGAGCCTGGCGTGGCTTCTGAATTCCCTGTGCTTTCTTGCTGAGGTGGGAAGGTATGGATATGTTCTATGTATGCAGCTAGGACATTTTCCGCCAACCTGTACAGGCACTTTGTGAGCAAACAGGTACATGTTGGGAAATGCAGACCACTCTAATGCTAATGAGACTCAGAGGGCAGAGGGGACAGGGAGCCAGAGGAGGAGGTCACGGCTTGGCCACAGGTGGGCAGCTGACATCCCAAGTAACCTTGGGCAAGTTTCTGATGTTTCCTTGATCCTCACTTTCCACATAAATGGGAGGGGGGAAAAGATAGGTAGATAGATAGAAGCTCAGTTTAGGTAAAAAAGACATCTGCAACTCTCATCATCATTACTTTGGCTTTGAAATCACCAGCTCAGAGACCCCCCACCACTTTAAAAAATTTAAAAGACAAAACAGTATAACTTAATAGTTCTGCCAACGCTTGGAAAAAAAAAAAAAAAAAAAAAAAAAAAGAGCAGAGAGCACAACACTGATTTTTTTTCTTTTCTCTCTCTCTCTTTTTTAAATTTTGGCAAAGGAAGATTCGGTTCCTGGAAATGCTTACAAAATAATTCCTGACACTGGGAGGAGATAGTTAAAAAGGAAGAAGACGATGACCACGAAGAACTATATACATATATAGATAAAGAAAGACGGGTGGAAAGAGAATAAACAAAGAAAGAAAAGAAAGCGGGTGTGTGTGTGGTGGGGGGGGAGCTTTAAAAGACACAAATTCAAGGAACGTTATCAAGTTCTCAGCATCTGCGATTCACAAGCCGCTCCCCGACCCGCGGCGCAGGCCCCGCCCCTTTCTCGGGTGTCGGACGCTGATTGGCCGGGGCGGCCGTCGCCGGCCGGTGACTGCCCGAGGAAAGGTTGCCTGGGACACGCATCCCTGTGTGAACGCATGACGTCCCACCCTGGCGCCAGGCTGTCTGGGGCTGAGTCTTAGATCAACACAGCTGTGGGACCGGGACCCACAGCTGGGCAAAGGAGCGGATTCCTCAACAAAAAATAGGATTGTGAGAAAAGTTCTGAAACAAAAACAGTGCAGACAAAAGCCTTAATGACATCCTTTCATAAAAATAAAAAATGCAAGAGGGGGGAAAAAGCTGGTAAAAGAAGCAGAACTGGGAACAGAAAGTTCAGAGACATTTGGAATAAGAGGCTGAGGCCCCCGCCGCCGCTAAGCAAGTTGCAGAAGGCCCGAGCTGGCCCTCCAGCCTGCCGATGGGAACAAGAAGTCTTTGGGGTTCAGACCTCATTCCGTGTTCCAACCTTTTAACCTGCTTGTTCAGAATTAGAATGTTTGATTGAAAGGACCCTTCGAGGTCGTGTGCTCCCTCCCCCCCCCTCCTCCACCCCCAGATTTACAAAAAGTGAGGCCCAGGAAGGAAGGAAATGCATCCAGGGCCACGCTGCAAGTAATTGGCATGGCCGGGACACAATTCAGCTTGCTTACCCCGCTGTGTCCCTCTCCTGCCTTATGTCACACAGCCCAGAGGCATTTCAGTCTGAAAGCATCTTGGGAAATAACAAATGTGAAGGTGTTTTGCAAATGGCTTTACAAGCCCGAGGAGAACCTGTGAGGACCTGTGGACGGTGCACCTACCACACACCTGGCCCACACTGAGTCCCCAGGCACCAAGGAGACTAGCAGATCTGATGGAGGGAGCATGCCAAGCGCCTCTCAGAGAAGAGGCATTCAAACAATTATTTGTTGAAAGGAGTGAGGTTGGTCTAATTAGGTCAATTTTATAAATTAGAAACTGAGGCGCAGAGGAGTGACCTACCCAAAGTTCACATCGTTAGTAAAAGCGAGTGGGGATTTGAACATAAATCTGCCTGCCCCTGAAGACCATGATTTTTCCAGAACCTCCTGGGCTTTGCCATTTTGCACAAACCACGGAAAGCTGCATGATAGAAAAGAAAGGGGCTTTCTAGTTGGTCATTCAGGAATTCCCATAAGCCACCATTTTCCCTTCTCTGACCAAAGAGCTGACATGTTCTTCATTTCATGTCTGTAAGGACATATAGATTGATTTGCCGTTCACTGGTTATTTTCTTCCTTTTCCTTATAGTAAAGAGGCTAACCTTGAAAATATTCCTATCTTTCAAAAGTCTTTCTTGGCATGCAAGCCCTGTGGTATGACAGCAAAGAGCAAGGCTTCAGGTCTGGCTCTGCCACTGTTTGTGGTGTGACATTGTACATGCTTTATAGCCCTCTCTGTACCCTTTATCACACCACACCTGCCCATCCCAAATTATAAAGCCTTAAGACTTCCAGAGTTGGAAAGGGTTTAAAATAAACACTTAGCACCATCTCCCCCTTTTATTCCTAAGGGCAAATGCGGCTGGAGTAGCTGGACTTGTTCAAGATCACGTGACAAATTTTTGGCAGGGCTGGGATATTGAACCTAAGGCTCCCGATTTCCAGTCCCATGTCCTTTTCACTAGGACTCTTTTGAGACTCTCCTAGCTCTGAGCTTTCATTGTCCTGTTAATCAGTGCCACAAACTATAGAACTCTTTAATTGCTTCCTGTGTTAATCTGGTCTCCCCAAATTGTGACATTCTTGAGAGCAGGAGCCACTGCCTCCAACTGATTGATAAAGGAAGCAACCATTGGGGGAATCCCACTTGGCGAGTGTCAAGATGGGAACCTGCATTTTAAGGCTGCAAATTCCCAAGTTTTGGGAAGTGATAAGAAGACGAGCAAAGAACGCTGAATGGAATGTCCTTTTGCAGCACAGAGCTTAACGTGCCTGTCCTCTGGTTCCTTTCCTGGGCTCTCAGATAGAGCTGGAGCTATTTTAGCAAGGCTACAATAATCAAGTCCAGGTGGCTTGCCTTTCCATAGCAGAAAGGGATAGACAATAGAGCTCGTGGTATCACCAAACTATTGTTTTCTGCATTGCATCGAGCTGTTTGGAGAGTGGGGAGAAAGGAGGAAGCAAGAGTTAAAGAGATTCTTGCTGACTCCATGCGGGTCTCCTAAAAGGTAACATAGAAATCATCCCTTCTGATACAAACACACACTCAAAACCCTGTCCAATTTTTTGTTCAAACTCACTTCCAACACATAACCAGGCATATTTTTGGCTCTTTATGAAGTGCATGGGGCCAGAAGATGGGAGCTCTCTTCCTTCCCCGGGCAAAAAACATGGATTCAAGCTTTTTCCCTCCCTTGCTCAAATAGTTTTTTGCTCAACCCCCTTCTCCCTCCTCCTTCTGTAATCTCAGCGCCTAGCCCAAATCTGTTTTCTTCATTGTAACCTCAGCTTCACCGCAATTAATTTTTTTCCCTTCTGGTCACAAGATAATTCCTGACGCCAGTGAGTCTGGAGGTCAGACAACAGCAAATTGGGGAACAAGGCGGCACTAATTCCTTACAAGTTTCCCTTGAAAAAATCCGTTTGCTTTAAAAAGAAAGAAAGAAAAGCTTCTTTGCTGTTCAGGGATTTATGACCTCGGAAGAACTGTGGGTTCGCAGTAGTGTGGGGCTGTGGGTGGACTGGCAGGGGGGGGCAGGGGAGCTCAAAGAATCTGGGGCGCTGCCAGGAAAAGGCGAATTCTTGGAGTTAATGGTTTTAAGTGATTTTTGAAATCCTTGCTGGCAAAGAGGCCCGCCTCTCCCCCAGTATCAGCGCTTCCTCATTCTTTGAATCCACGACTCCGCGGTATTCGGCGTCAGACCGGCCCGAAGAAAGCCTGTTTGCAATTTAACCGCGTTGTGAACGCCCAAGGGTCGGCGGGGGCGGGGCCTCGGCGGTCTGTTTTTGCATAAAGGGGCGTGGCTTCCAGGCGGGCTCTATAAGTAGCGGCTCCGGCGAGCGTCTGCACAGAGCAAGCTTCTGTAGGCATTTCTCCAGCTTCTCCGACCTCGGGCACTTCCAGACCTCATTCCTCGACATGAAGGCGCTGAGCCCGGTGCGCGGCTGCTACGAGGCGGTGTGCTGCCTGTCGGAACGGAGCCTGGCCATCGCGCGGGGCCGCGGCAAGGGCCCGGCAGCCGAGGAGCCGCTGAGCCTGCTGGATGACATGAACCACTGCTACTCGCGCCTGCGGGAGCTGGTCCCCGGCGTCCCGCGGGGCACCCAGCTTAGCCAGGTGGAAATCCTGCAGCGTGTCATCGACTACATCCTCGACCTGCAGGTGGTCCTGGCCGAGCCCGCCCCCGGGCCCCCGGACGGCCCGCATCTTCCCATCCAGGTACGCGTGGGGCGCGCGCGGGAGCAGGGAAGAGGGCTGAGGGCCAGGACTGGGGATGCTGCTGGACCCCTCGAACTCCCCAAGTGCCATGCTTACTCACCTCTTACCTCTTTTTCTTTTCTCTCAGACAGCGGACCTCTCTCCGGAACTTGTGATCTCCAACGACAAGAGGAGCTTGTGCCACTGACCTGGCCGTCCTGGCGCCTCCAGGTGAGTGTCCCCACCTTCTCGGGGGGTGGAGGAGTGGGGATGGGGGCGCGGTGGTGATAGAACAGTGTTAGAACTGGAAAACGTTTTAAGGGACTATATCCACTCTATTTGGAGAAACCAAGGCCAGAGAGGGGCAAGTAACTTGACCGTAGTCCCATCCAATGAACGACGGGACCGATTTTCGCCCCTGAGTGCGTTTCAGCCTTAAAGCGCACGTTGCGATTGCCCTGCCCCAGCGGCCGAAGATCCAAGAAAACGGACGCGCAGGTCCGACTACATGAAGCAGGCGTTCCGTTAGTCGTTTGGAGCCGTACGGGGAGCCCTCCCAGCTAGCAGTGTCAGCTCCAAGAGGGAGGGGCGGCGCAGGCTCCGCCTGTGGTCCTTTGGCGCCAACGGGGTGGGGGGAGCGCGGGGCTCGGAGTTATCAGCTGGAGGTAGAGACCAAGTTTCCTCCCTGGCGCCGGCCAGTCTGCGGGCGGCCCCCGCCTCGGCGCGCTCGGCGGAAACTGACGGCTCTCTGGTCTTTTTTTTTTTTTCCTCCTCCCCCACCCAGAACGCAGGTGCTGGCGCCCGTTCCGCCTGGGACCCCAGGACTTCTTGTGGCCGGAAGCCCCAGGGCATGGATGGACCCCAGCCTCTCTCTCCCTGCCTACTTCACTTCCCAACCCCCCCCTGCCTCGAGGCTGGATGGACCTGGTGCCCGGGAGCGAAGGACTGTGAACTTTTAGGTGGCCTGAAGAGCCAGAGCAAGCTCTGGGCACCGACTGGGCAACGGCACCCAGCCCCACCCCACCCACCCCCACGTTCTAAAGACTGTCCCGAGTGTGGAGGGGTGTGTGGTGGGGGGGAGAGTGGCTGCTCCAGACTCTGCCAAGGCCAGCAGTAGAGCTGGTCTGGTCTCGGGAAAAAGGCTCTGTTGCCCTGATTATGAACTCTATAATAGAGTATATAGCTTTTTGTACCTTTTTTGCAGGAAGGTGACTTTCTGTAACCATGGGATGTATGTTATTAAACTTTTTATAAAAGTTAACATTTTGCATAATAAACGGTTTTTAAACACTTGTGTGTATATCTCGATTGCTAACATTCCCACAAGGCTGAATTTAGGGAAAATAACATGTTCCTGGAGCCTGGAGGGGAAAGCATGCATTCTCTTAAAAGAGAGATGGGAAAATTCCCAGCTAACGGTGGGGTGGAGGGGAAGTAGTATGCGGGTTCAGGGCGGGAGCCCTACATTGAGGGTTGGTGCAGAGACGCTCCTGGGCCTCTGGCTCCTCACTTGACAGATGAGGGAAGTCCTAAGAGGGGCTGTGACCCAGCACCAGCTCCCCCAGCAAGTTGGGAGCTCAGGATTGCACTCAGGTCTGCGGTCCCAGAGAAGTCCCCTGGGCTTTTGAGCTCCACAGGCAGATGGATGCCTGTCGCCTTCAATCCATTCTTCTTCACGCCTTTCTAGCGGGGCGTGGGGGAGAGCAGCGCCTCACCTGGTGCCCAGGCAGGTGGTGCTTCACAGACCCACTTCAGAGATGAGCAAAGGGGCTGCTGGGTCTGGTTTCACTTCCCTCCTCCTGCGCTCCGGTGGGCTTCCCAGATTGGGAAACAAGGGAGAGGGGTTTCTTCCCCCAAGTCCCCCGACATCCGGACCAGGGCTTCTGGTGCCGGTTGGGAAATACACCAGTCGCTCCTCTTCCATCAGGTAGTTGGAGACTTTGACCCTGAACTGGATAAAGAGGCCTTACAGCCTCATTCCTTCTGGCATGTCCTTCCCTAAACCACCTGCATTGGGAGCCTTCTCTGAGAGCACGCATCTTCATTTCTATTTCAGAAATGCGGAAACTGAGGTTCAATGGTAATGGGTCGGAGCCAGATTATCACAGCCCCTTGAGAGGCAGAGATGGAATTTTAATCAACTACAGTGACTCACACGGTGACAGGAGCAGGGCCTGAGACTGGATATTCCACGGGGCCAGGCCCCCAACCTATGCCCCTTTGCCCCCCCTACCTGGCAGCTCCCCAGGTGGGTTCCACAGGCATCTGGCCTCCCTAGATTCCCGTTTATGATATGATCTCATCTATGTGTTGGCTCCTGGCACGAATTAGTTCAGTATTTCATAACAAACAGCTCACGTCATCATCGCCCCTTTAACGCCTTAACCCTGGTGAGCGTTCAGGGGTGAACAGGGGCATGTGGCGGGGAGGCGATCACCCCGTCTTTGCCAGGTTGAGTGGTTCTCAACCTGCTTTCTGGTCTCCGCTGGTGATCGGATGGAAGGTATGAACACTCTTCATACAACTTCGAAGAGCAATAGCTTCCCAATCCCCCAGGAAGCCCTCAGTCTTCATAGGAGGAACTCTTACCTCAAAACAAGACCCCGGCTGGCTCTGTCGGCCTTGGATCAGTAGTTGGGTGTGCTGTCCTGGCTCTGGAGACAGCCACACCAGGGTGCAAATATTTGCCCTGCCACATACTGGCTACATAACCGAGCCTCAGTTTTCACATCTGTATAAACTTGCTGATCTTGAGGATACGATTCGGAGGCACCTGGCCCCACATGACACCATTAATTGCAGTAGAGCCAGGCACTGGACTCAGCATTCTGTACCTTTTTTTTTTTTTTTTTTTTGCCCCAGTATGCAGCTTCCTGCTTGCTCAGAAGGTCGGGGCTGTGGAATGCTGGAAGGAGCAAGCCACTGACTTCAGCTCCCCAAGCCCTCTCCTCCCTTTGCCCAGCAGCTGGTGGTTCTCTTAAGGCTGCCTCCCTGGACAGAGATAATGGTGGGAACGTTCTTTGAAATGCATCACACACCTACAAGGTATTATTAAGCTAATTCCAAGGAAATTGCCTGTTATGTCTGCTGAGACCGAGCTGTTCAGGTGGCTGAGACAAAAGCTGAAACCAGCACACCAATTCATTAGTCCTTAGAGAGGGAAAGCAATTGAGCCCTAAGGTCAGAAAACTCTCAGAAAGAGTACAGCGACTTCTGTCATAATCACCCATCCAGTGCCTACCAAGGGCCAGGCTCTTTTTTCATTTTTTTTTCCTAATCCTTATCAAAACCCATAAAAGTATCATTATTTTCACTCTCCAGAGAAAACAGACCCAAAGAGGCTGAATAACTCGATCCAGGTCACACCGGGAGGCTTGGTAAACCCATCTCCATCTGGCTCCAAAGCCAGGTTCCTCACCTCTGCTCCAGGCCAGCTCTTTCCTCCCACCATCCCCTGGGCCTGGCACGGACTCGGGTCTCCAGAGGGTGCTTGCTGAACAAAAGACCTAGGACCACCTAGGCCTCCTTTTCATTTGTAAAAAGATGATGCTACCGCCCTGTCAGGTTTTGGTTCCTAGGAAAGATAACACGCCTTGCAGCATCTATCAGGCTCTCTGAAACACCAAGTTCACTCTTCATTGCGTGTCTTAACGTACATTCTAGCATCAGCTCTGATATGCGGACATTTGGAAGAAATTTTTACTTTGTAAAAAAAACAAAAAACCCCAACCAAACACCCACACAAAAGAACAGACTTGGAACAGGCAAAGTAACTTGCCCGCGTCCACATAGCTCTGAAACCACAAGACAGGGGTTCGAGTCCATGTCTGTGAGACGGGACCTGGCGGTGCCCACTGGAGAAGGCCATTTCTACAGCTCCTCCGAGCCCGGGGGTGCGCTGGACAACCTCCAGTGATCTGTCTCCCAGGCCTCGCCACCTCTCCCAGCCACCACTTCTTCCCCACTCCCCGGGCTGCACCCCAAAACCTCTTGCGGCTCCCGCCCCCCAGATGCCGCCCAGGGTGCCCTCCGCCCGCTCCCCGCCCAGCAAGAACAGAGCCCCTCGGCGCGGAGGCTGCTCGCGGGCGGGCGGGGCGGGGCCTCGGCCACGTGGCCCCGAGCCGAGCCCGCGGCCCCGCCCCCGGCCCCGCCCCCGCCCGCCCCCGGCGCGGGCCGGCTCCCCCCGCGGGCCCTGGGGGCCGCTCGCAGGTGTTCGCTGGCGCCCGGATGTCTGAGCTCTGGCTCCGCTCTGGCTCCGGCTCCCTCCGCAGCTCGCGGGCGGGGCTCCCAGCCCATCCGGAGTCTCGCGGCGCCCCCGCCGCCCTGCCAGCAGCGCGGCCTCCCGGTTCCCAGCCTCCCGGCCCGGGGGGCCCCCCACCCGGCCGAGCCGCTGACCCAGCCGCTCCCCCGCTGCCCCCAGCTGCGCCCGGCCCGCGGCGCCCCCGCCCTGTGCTTCCTGCCGCCGCAGCTCCGCGGCGCTGCCCGGCCGAGCGGCGGCCCTGGATCGCGCCCCGCTCCTTCCTTCCTCCGGCCCGGCCGCTCGCATTCCTCGGGCGCCTGCGATGTGCCCCGCACACGGCCCCTCTGACCCCCTGAGTGCGGCCGAGGCCCGCGGGGGGCCTGCGGGCAGCCTCTGCCCCCCACCCCGCTCTCCCTCCCTCCCCTCCCGCCTCGGTCTCCTCTCTCTGAGGCCCTGTGTCCTCATAGAGTTTAGGATTTAATTGCTATCTGATTGTTTCTCCCGTTAGGAGTCAGTGGTTGGGCGGGTCGGTTTGTGACCCAAAATCAGGGGGTCATTCTGCAAGAGTGAGGGGTCAGAGTGTGGCCAGAGTTGGGGTTCAGCCTGGGAGGCGGGGTTCGGGGGTGAGTGTGGGTAGAAGTTGGCAGCAGCCAGCCTGTGGCCAGGGTTAATGGGGTGTGAGGGCTGTTAGTCTGAGCAGCAGCAGTGGCCAAGGGCAGTGAGTCAGTCTCTGGGTAGGGTCAGTGGACGGTCTGGATCAGGGTAGTAAGTCACCCTGAGACCAGGATTTGGGGGTTTCCTTGGACACCTCAGATAAGGGAATGGGGAGACGCTGTAGCACATCCCTCCATAGTCTCCCGAGCGGGGGTGGAGCTGACCTGCCATCCGGGGACCCTCCCCTTGCTCCTCAACACTCTCCTGCTCCTGATTGTGGCCAAAGGGAGCCCAGACTGGCAGTGACACTGGAGACCTTGGGCTCTCCGGGACCCAGGCCTGGAGCCACCCATATCTAACAGTTAAGCAGTGCCCTTCCTTTTCCCTTGTCATTTGTTCATAAATCTAAAATCTGTCCGGGATGGGAGGCCCTTAGCGGTCATCATTGTGATGGGAGAGGGGAAAGAGCCTAGTCAGGGACTCGGCAAGTTAGTCAAAGGAGGACCGAAACCCAGCCTCCCGGGGTCCCATGGTACTCTGCCGTTCTCCGCCTCCCCAGAGCAGGGGTCACTGTCCCCCTTTAGAGAGAGATGGGGTGCCGAGGCCGCACCCTCGGCTCTCACCGAGGAACTGCAGGCCGGGCGGACACACGGCCCCTCCCGCCCCCTGAGGACCCGGGGGTGTGGAGGCAGGGAACGGGGATCCCCTGGGGCACTGTCTCCTTGTCACTGCCACCCAGCCCCCTCCCCCCTTCTCATTAGGGGTAAATGAAACGAGGGTGGCCGAGCATGCGTTTGGAAGCCCGGGAGGGGAGAGAACACTTTTTAAGAACTGCTGGGGAAAAGCTTAGCTGGTTTCTTATGGGAACATATGGAACTCATTATCCTAGATCGAGGTGGTCGCTGGCCAGCTGGCAGCCGGTTGGTTTGGGGCTGAGTGAGGGTTGTGTGGCAATGAGGGTACCACGCGCTGACCCAGGTTCTGCATCGCCGTCCTTCTGTGTTCAGCCTGTGCCGCCTCTAGTCTTAAAAAGGGGAGAGAGGGGGAAAGGGTGTTCAGGACTGGGATACGGGACCTGTAAGTTAGGCTAGGAGGAGATGAAGACTTGGGGACCATCAGGACAGACCACACGCCCCCCCCCCGCCCCGCCCCGCTCCCACACTACATACCCTGAGTCATACCCAGGGCCCTTGGCAGGGTTTGCTGTGGGTCCAAATGTGCGAAGGGTTGATCCCAGCTTCCACTGAGGATTCATCCAGACGGACCTCCCGGGACCTAAATGTTGGACCTGTATCCTATCAATTGTATTTTCCATTACAGATTTGACTCCGTGTATAAAGTAAGTGGCAAGAAAGTGTCTATTGCCGAAACCGGTGTGGCTCAGTGGTAGAGCGTCGGTCTGCGGACTGAAAGGTCGCAGGTTCGATTCCGGTCAGGGGCATGTATGTTGGTTGCGGGCACATCCCCGGTAGAGGGTGTGCAAGAGGCAGCTGGTCGGTGTTTTTCTCTCATCGACGTTTCTAGCTCTCTATCTCTCTCCCTTCCTCTCTGTAAAAAATCAATAAAATATATTTTTTTTAAAAAAAAAAGAAGAAAAAAAAAAGAAAGTGTCTATTGTTGAAACGGGTTTGGCTCAGTGGATAGAGCATAGCCTGCAGACTGAAAGGTCCCAGGTTCAATTCCGGTCAAGGGCATGTACCTGGGTTGCGGTCACATCCCCAGTAGGAGGTGTGCAAGAGGCAGCTGGTCGATGTCTCTCTCTCATCGATGTTTCTAACTCTTCCTCTCTGTAAAAAATCAATAAAATATATACCGGCATGTTTTTTAAAAAGTGTCTATTTAGTAACAGGGATGGGGTGGCTGCCTCCATTTCACCCCTGTGAGGTCACAGATAGGAAGGGACCACCACAGGCCACCCTGGAGGAAGTGTCAGAGCCCAGGTCTCCAACACAGCCTGCGCGTCCAGAGCGATTGCAGTTGGCTGCTCATTTGACACTCCGTTCAAACCCACGGGTCGTACAGAGTCGGCCTGTCCCAGCCACTGCAGCCCGCCTGGAACTTTCTGTGAGACTGAGAGCCAGAGAGGTGCCGATTGAAATTCTAGCTTTGTCCCGCGTCCCCTGAAGGGTCCCAGGTTCGACTCCAGCCAAGGACACATGCCTGGGTTACGGGCTCGATCCCCAGTAGGGAGCGTGCAGGAGGCAGCCCATCAGTGATTCTTTCTCATCATTGATGTTTCTATCTCGTTCCCTCTCCCTTCCTCTCAGAAGTCTATATATATATAGGAATCTCATCATTGTCCGATTCCTAACATAATTCCTTCCTTAGTGTCGTTGGCATGATCCAGTCACAGCACCTCAGGGTGGCCTGGCCGGCATCTGTGCCCCTCAGAGCCCTCTCAGTGGCACCCAGGACAGCCTGGTGCCTTGAGAAATAACACGAGAAGAAAGGGGGTAAGAGGCATGGCCTGCACTCCCAGGCTCTGCTGCCGTGGCAAACTCTTCACCTCTCAGCCTCCCCTTCCCCCCAGTAACCCGGCCTGGAATCTGCCCACAGAGAGGATTTAGTGGGGAACTCGTGTCAGGCACCTGGAAGGCTGCCCGCCTGCAGCCGGCACTCAGTACGTCACAGCTCTTCCCATGTCACAGATGGAGAAACAGCGCCGGAGTGAGGAAGGGACTCCTCCAGGTCACGTGGGAAGATTCCCTCACAGACCTGGGCATTCAGAGCCAGGTCTTCGTGCTCCCAGTCAGGCCCAGCTGCTCCTCTCTCATGATTGGGATTTGTAATTACTTCATGGCAAGTGTGTTATCAGCTGGTGGAGGGACAGAGCTTGAGACCTGGGAGCCTGCCCAAGCTCAGCCGGATGCAGAACCAGCTCACTCATGACCCGCCTCTCCCCCGATCTTGAAGAGAATGGGGGTGGGAGTGGGTGACCCAGAGGAGCGGGAGGCCAGAGATGGTGCAATCGGGGGCATGAGCAGCAGTTTTGTGATCAGACAGACCCTGTGCTCAGATCTGTCTCTGCCACGTCAGAGCTGTCTGAACAGCTTTCTGAGCTTCAGTATTTCATCTGTAAAACTAAATAGAAACTGTGTTTATTGAGTGGCTGTAGGAATGAAGACAACAGAGGTCGAGAACCTGGCGCAGGTGAGCTGCTAGTAATTGGTAGCCCTTAAAATTGTATCAAGAGAGCCCTGGCCGGTTGGCTCAGTGGATAGAGCGTCGGCCTGTAAACTCAAGGATCCCAGGTTCAATTCTGGTCAAGGCCATATACCTTGGTTGCAGGGGTGTGCAGGAGGCAACTGATTGATGTTTCTCTCCCTCTCCCTTCTGTCTCTCTCGTACAATTGACATCTCAGGAAGGTGTACAGATTTTTATCACAAGGCTTTGTGAGACCCGGCACCCAGCCAGCTTCTCGCACCGTCACACGTGTGCATGTGCATGCACATACGCACAGAGGCACACGCTTTGAAGGCCCTGCTACGCTATGCTGCTTCCCAAATGGGCTGGAACAAGCTCTCTCGCCTTGGAGAAGTGCCTGCACTCTTCCTCCCACTCCTCATGCTCTGTGGGGCGAGGCAAGAAAGGCGCTGGCCTCTCAGCAGGAGCGTAGTCCTTGGCAAAACTGACGTGGGAGGAAGTCCTGGCTCCAGCTCTTCACCTGAGTGCCAGAGCCTGGGTCCCAGCCCTGACTCTGTCCCCTCTCCAGCCTGTGCAATCCTGGGCACAGAGTGTCCCCTCTCTGAGCCTTGGCCTCTCTGTGAAAGGCAACTGACCATGTCTACCTTTCAGCATCTTTGCGAGCATTAGAGAAACACATAGAAGTGCAAGGCACAGCCTGGCCGGCGTGGCTCAGCTGTTGAGCATCAACCTATGAACCAGGAGACCACAGTTCGATCCCCGGTCAGGGCAGATACCCGGGTTGTAGGCTCGATCCCCAGTGTGGGTGTGCAGGAGGCAGCAGATCAGCCGATCATTGATTCTCATTATGGATGTTTCTATCTCTCTCCCTCTCTGAAATCAATAAAAAGATATAAAAAAAAAAAAAAAGTGCCAGGCACATAGTCATTGCTCCATATATGAGGGCTTTTAAAAGCCTGGCTGGTTTTGTCATTCTGTAAAAGCTATCCTTTCTAGATTCTTTAGTAAAACGGCAGTGGTCTCTGTGCCTTACATAATCAATATACTCCATCGCTTTATAACACGTCTGTTACTCCAAAAAAGGTGGGTGGTTTTTTTTCTTCTTCTAAAATTATATTTTATTTTATTCATAATTTGCAATGTCTGGGCAAGTCATTGGAGTCCACGTGGCCTCAGTTTCCTTATCTCTAAAATGGGAAGAATGGCTTCCTCAGGACGTTGTTTTGAGAGTTCATGAGATGGTGTGTGTAAAAGAGCTTTGTAAACTGTCAAGTTGAACAAGTGTGAGAGGTTATGTTTTTGCACCTCCATCCCCCTTTCCCTCTCATTAGGCTGAAGTCCTCAAAGACAGGAAGGAGTTTTATTAACCTTTGTATCCTCAGCACTGAATGGGTAGTAATAAGTTTAATGGTAATGGTGATATGGTGATAGTGATAACAACTTTTAGTTCTCAAATACTTAACTGTGGGTGGAGCTCTGAGCTAAGTGCATTTAATGGAAAGGTGAGTGATAGACATTTAAAAATGTTTGGTTCCCTCTGCTGATTATTTAAAGGTGAAGCAGCTGTAGTTTTTTTTTTTTCTTTTTTAAATATTTTTTTTAATTGATTTTCCACAGAGAGGTATAGAGAGCTAGAAACATCGATGAGAGAGAAACATCCATCAGCTGCCTCCTGCACAGCCCCTACTGGAGATGTGCCCGCAACCACGGTAGATGCCCTTGACCGCAGTCTGCAGGCCAACTCTCTATCCACTGAGCCAAACCGGTTTGGCTGAAGCAACTGTTTTACTTTCTCTTGAGCAAGTTCTGTCTTTCATACCACAAGCAAATGGATTCCTTTTGTGTATGTTGTTTTGGTTTATTTTTATTTTTAAAATTTTTGGAGACAAATTTATTTTATTCTTGGGTCTTATACATTGTCTGGCCAGTCCAGAGGAATAACAATAAGAGCAATCTTGCCAAAACCCGTTTGGCTCAGTGGATAGAGCATCGGCCTGTAGACTGAAAGGTCCTGGGTTCGATTCTGTATGTACAGGAGGCAGTTGATCAATGTTTCTAATTCTCTATCCCTCTCCCTTCCTCTCTAAAAAAAAAAAAAAAAAAAAAAATCAATAAAATATATATATATTTTAAAAAGAGCAATCTTTAGTTTCTTTATTTTTAAAATGGAGCTCATGACCAACTTGCCTCATGGAAATGTGTTGCATAAATGACATTAACTTTCCCTTCCTCCTCTCCCACCTATACACACCCTTCCCTCGGAGAAGATGGTGGCAACAGGGCAAAATGGTTAAACTGGGCAGCGGAGAGCTGGGTCCCTCAACCATTTGTTTCCTTTTGGCACCAGGTGGCAGGTCTTTCTGGAGGAATTCCCCAACTCAGAGGCCCTCCAAGTCCTGCCTCCTGCAGGAAATCTCCCTTACCGGCCACAGCTCCCAAGATTCAACTCCCCGATGCCACATGCCCACCGCCATCATTATGTGCTGCCTATTCCAAGTGGATACAAGTCCTGGAAGGCAGGGTTATGTGTCTGTGGTTTGATTTCTATTTTTCCAAGCATTTTCTTATATCATCTTATTTAATCTTTTTAAAATATATATATATATTATTGATTTTAGAGAGAAAGGGAGAGGGCAAGAGAGAGAGAAACATCAATGATGAGAGGGAATCATTGATTGGCTGCCTCCTGCACACCCCCTACTGGGGATCGAGCCCACAACCCAGGCATGTGCCCTTGGCCGGAATCGAACCTGGGACTCCTCAGACATCAGGCTGACGCTCTATCCACTGAGCCAAACCAACTAGGGCCTTATTTAATCTGGTATAAACCTTTCAAAGTCCCCAGGTCACAGGTGGGGCAGTGAAGGCCCAGCGAATTGAAGGCCTTGTTAAGGCCCCAGAGAGAGTGACAGAACCAGGCCTGGGACCCCACACGTGCCATAAGCCTGCCTGAGCCTGGGGCCCTCTGAGCATCCTGGCACGGGCGTTGTGCTCGGCGCCCACGGTAATTCTGTAAAGCAGGCGTTGTCCCCATTTCCAAGATGAGGAACCTGAGACTTGCTCGGGCAAAACAACGTGCCCCAGTCAGACAGCAGGAAGGGTAGAATCACAGTTTGATCAGGGCTGACCCCAAAATGTGCTTTCTACTTACAACCCCGAGGCCTCTGCAGTTCTGCCGTCTTGGCGCCTCAGAAAGACGGGCCTTTCAGAGTCTCTGCGACAGTCGTGTACCCTAACGCAGGAAGCGATTACCAAGGCTGACCCCCACGCCCCCATCGCTCAGCCCCAGCGCGGGGTCAGGGCCTCACAGAGCAGGACGCACAGGCCCCTCTGCAGCAGTGATCTGTATGGGAACCCCCCACCCCCATCCCCAGTGCCCATTGTTTCTCCAGGAGACAATACAGATAAAGGACCCAGCCTAGTGGGCTGCCTGCATCAATCTGTAACCATGGGAACCCACAGGGAGACAATTCCGAAGCCCGCCCTGTCCCTCTCCACCCTGCAGCTGTGGCTCCAGGAACCCAGCTCCAGCAGAAGGGGCATGGCTGGTAATTGCCACTCCTCCCCCCACACACCACCACCAAATAGGACACAGCTGGGCTCCCTCATCCTACATCCTCCCCCCCCCCCCAATCCTCCCCCCGCTCCTCCGCATCCCCCAGTCCCAGAACTGCTGTTGGCAAAGGGGCCTTGGATGCGTTTAGGACCCATTTCCATTGCAAGAAGGTCAGTTCTAAGAGGTTCAGCACTGGCTAGCTATGTCCCTGGTCCCAGGGTTGGGCACAGGGAAAAAAGGGCCCAGCAGAATCCCAAACCATTGAACAGTCAACCGGGTCCCTGGGAAGGGCTTCGGTCCTCAGTGCGTGACTTCCCCCTGGTGGCCAGTTGCTGCAATTGTCAGCTGAGGCTCTGGAGAGGAACAAACTGGGTATCTATTGCACTCCAGATGCCCACCTGTATTAAACCTAATCATCACAGCCGCCCTGGGAGGTGGGCGTTTTTATGCTTAGACACGAGGATAAGGCTTTCAGAGGATATCCAAAAGGAAGGATACGGAGCAGAGAGGTCAAGAGGGTGAGCCCAGACTATCCTGGCTCAAGTCCTGCTCCACCGACACCAGCCCTGTGACCTGAGGCTAATTACCTAAACTCTCTGAGTCTCAGTTTCTTCATCTCTGAAGTGGGAGTGACAACAATACATACCTCATAGGGATGTTATGAGGATCCTATGAGTTAAGAATTATAAGGCTTCTGATCTGGGAACTGGCACATCTATACTAATAATAGCCTAGGTGGCATCACATCCTCAGGACATCACAAGATGGCCACATGCACAGTGTAGGCAGGTCCTGGCAGCCTCTCCATGCCGTGAGACCTGGGGGTCCTGTTGCTCTGTGTGGCGCGGAGGAGGCATGTCCCGGAAGAATAGGTGGGTCGAGGCAGGGGAGGGCAATTGGGGGCAATCAGGCCAGCAGGAGAGCAGTTAGGTGTCAATCAGACTGGGGGCGATCAGGTTGGCAGGCAGAAGCAGTTAGGGGAAATCAGGCAGGCAGGCAGGTGAGTGGTTAGGAACCAGCAGTGAGAGGGATGTCCCAGGTTGGAAAGGGTGCAGGCCTGGCTGAGGGACACCACAGCCCCCCTTGTGCACAAATTTTGTGCACCAGGCCTCTAGTAGAGATTTAAACAAACAAACAAACAAACAAACAAACAAAAAACCCAGGCCCTGATGCTCAAGTTGTGTGCTTTCAGGCATATCACTGGACTACACCTGGCCTCAGTTGCCTCACTGTAAAATGGGGCTAATCATGACTTTCCTCATGGGGTTATGGTGATCATCGATGTGGATTTGGGGTGCTGCTGACCTCGCTTTGCTATTATTAGCATCGTTTGCTTTGGGCCTGCCTTTTGGGGGAGGGGGGGATGGTTATGTGGGGGAGGGGATGGATGAGGTTAGAAATTGAGAAGTTATGCTTCTCCACAGGCCAGGAGAAGAAGTGACTGAGACTTTGGCCCCCCATTTTCCCTCAGGCAGAATCACAGAGAGACTCTGATGGTGTGGTCAGAGACTTTCCTGGGACCTTTCAGCTATTCCAAAAACCTTTCACTGGCTGAAACCGGTTTGGCTTAAAGGATAGAGCGTCGGTTTGGGGACTGAAAGGTCCCGGGTTCGATTCAGGTCAAGGGCATGTACCTTGGTTGCAGGCATATCCCCAGTAGGGGGTGTGCAAGAGGCAGCTGATCGATGACTCTCATCGAGGTTTCTAACTTTGTATCTCTCTCCCTTCCTCTCTGTACAAAATCAAGAAAATATATTTAAAAATAAACAAATAAATAAATAAATATTAAAAAATATATAAATAGAAAAAAAACAACACAAAAAACCGTTCACTGAGTTCACTTCAATAATCAGTTGCTGAGCTTCCACTGCATATTGGGGCGTGAAAACAAAGAAGAAAAGGGTCTTCTTAACTCTGGTGGAGTCGGTAGAACAGAAAAACATTGTCATGTTGTTGGAGGGGAGCACTCCCTGTCCCCACTTGTTGCTGAGGAGCGTGGATTTCTTGGGGTGCCGCTGGAATAAGAATGTCCAGAGGTCCCCCCCCCCCCCGGGAGGATGAGGGTTGTAGAAAGGTTTACTTCTCTGGAATTACACCCTGACTTTCCAGGGTCCCCTTTCCCTTTGTCCCACCACAGAGGAAGTGTCGCTGTGACGTCAGCAAGGCTAGAATTAAGTCCATTGCCCAGAGTTCTCCATGCCTGCAAAGTCCAATACAGCACCAGGCGAGCTGAATTTGTGTTCCCAGCTGCAGTCCATCGTCCATTGCGTGAAGTCCCCATGGCCATGGGGCAATGGAGAATCTGGGTGAATGCAAAGAAGCAGGAGCAAAACCAAAGGAACCAGAGAGCCAAGAGAGAGAGAGAGAATTCCTTTGTCTAGGGCAGTGGTTGGCAAACTCATTAATCAACAGAGCCAAATATCAACAGTACAATGATTGAAATTTCTTTGGAGAGCCAAATTTTTAAAACTTAAATGTCTTCTAACATCACTCTTCAAAATAGACTTGCCCAGGGTGTGGTATTTTGTGGAAGAGCCACACTCAAGGGGCCAAAGAAAGTTTTTGAGGGTTTGCAGAGGCCCTGTCCCCTCTGGCCAATGATCTGTTCCCAGGTTTGACTGGCAGGCATCTTTCCTTTGTCATTCTGACTTTACTGCACATCCATCTACCTTCCCCTTTGTCCAGTCCCTTCCCCCAGTAATCCGCAGGGAATGGGCCGGTGGTTCCTGGGCATGTAAAGCTGCAGCTTCCCAAATGGCAATGCCTATAATATCTGGCCTCCCTTTGGCTCATTTCCTGTCCTCCTATATAATAAAAGGCTAATATGCAAATTGTCCCCTCAACAGGGAGTTCGGCCAGGGGCCTCTCCTCTCCCCTCACTCCCGGCCACAGACCCTCCCCCCAGCCAGCCAGGCCCTATTGGGGCAGGCTGGCAGGACCCCACCGGTGCACAAATTAGTGCACCAGGCCTCTACTAGCAAACCACAATGGTATCAATTACAATGTGAAATGATGACAGGCTGAAATTCCTAACAGGGGGTGGGAGCAGGGTCAGAGTCAGCTTCTGAGACAGATTACAAAAATGAAAGGTCTTACTTATTTCAAATGAATTCTGAGTCTTATTCTTCGATGTAATTAGTCTGTATTATTTTTTTTAAATTTTTTTAAATTGATTTCAGAGAGGAAGAGAGGGAGAGAGAAGAAACATCAATGATGAAAGAGAGAGAGTCATTGATCAGCTCCCTCCTGTGCCCCCCACACTGGGGATGGAGACTGCAACCCGAGCATGTGCCCTGACCAGGAACCCAATCATGACCTCCTGGTTTACAGCGCGACACTCAACCACTGAGCCATGGGGCAACGGAGAACCTGGGTGTGTTCCTTTTTTTTTTTTTTTTTTTTTTTTTTTTTAAATAAGAGACAGTTTATTTAGAAAGTTGCAGAGTTGGTAGAAATGAGCCCGCTGGGCTGCGTAGGCTCAGGAAACAAGTTACAGAAGCAAAAGAAGGGCCCGTGGAGCTTAGAAAAACAAAAACAAAAACAAACCTGGTGGGGAAGACAGGGAGGGAGGGAAAGGTGCAGGCAAGCCCTGAGAGGGAGATCGCTGGTCTGGAGTCTTGCTTCAGCTGTTCCCGGGTTTCAATTCGATTAGTCTGCGGAGTTAGAGCATACCCATTTTTACCGATGTCGTGTGAGATCCTGTGTGCATATGGGGTACACAGCATTCTCAATGACTTGTGTCTGAGGGCAGGCTTTTTTTTCCTGGTGGAGAACAGCATGGCTAAACAGGGGGAGCAGGAATGTCTGAAAAAGTGAGCATGATCAGAGCTTAAGCCCACCCATCCCACCCCCAGGGGGTTGCAGATCAGACAGGCTCAGGTCTCAGTGGGAAACTACTTGCCAGATCTTAAGCTAGGGAGTAGCAAGGTCAGGGCCTCATTTTAAAGAGTTCCAGCAGGAAAAAGGAGGACTGCGTTGGTAATCACAGGAATTATAGTGGCTTCCCCCAAGCTCCTATGGGCAATTATTGGGACCTGAATCCGATGGCCCCCCTCCAATGTGGGGCCACCACCACAGGACCAACATCTGTGAAAAACATCTCAGAGTCTGGAAATCTCTGGAAAGAATCTGGCCAATCTGGTAGCCCTGCCTTCCTCGCGGGGTTGCATCTTTCACATCATTTTCCTTTTTTTTTTTGAGCCCATAGAGGGGATAACTTGACTAGAAAACATCGAAGGCTTTTAGCAGGTGCTGGCGTTCACCGCTAGATGGCAGCCTTAGCCCTCAAACCCCATCGGCTTTCACCCAAAGACTGGAGGGAAGGGGAAAGGAATTAATGGGGAGGGTAAGCGACCAGCCTCTCCCGTGTGCATCATTATCTGTATTTTTACAGTTAAGAAAACTAAGCCTCCAGGACGGTGAAGCCACGTCCAGAAGTCTCATAGGTAAGCAGACACCGTATAGTTCTGCTTCTCTGACCTTGGTTTCCTTACCTGTGAGATGAAACGGATCCACCTCTGGCAACACCAATCTCCTTTCTGCCTCTATAGATTTGTCTATTCTGGACATTTCACATAAGGGGAATCATGCAGTATGATTGTTGTGACCTTTTGTGTCTGATTTCCTTCACGTAGCATCATGTTTTCAAGGCTCATCCATGTTGTTGCATGTTTCAGCGCTTCATTCCTTTCTCTTTTTCTTTTTTTAAATTTTGTTTTTTTTTAATTGATTTTTTACAGAGAGGAAGAGAGAGGGATAGAGAGTCAGAAACATCGATGAGAGAGAATCATCAATCAGCTGCCTCCTGCACACCTCCTACCGGGGATGTGCCCGCAACCAAGGTACATGCCCCTGACTGGAATCGAACCCGAGACCTTTCAGTCCCCAAGCCAACACTCTATCCATTGAGCCAAACCGGTCTCTGCCATTCCTTTCTTTTTTTTTTTTTTTTTTTTTTTTTTTTAATCAATCTTTATTGTTCATAATATTACAAAGGTTCCTCATTTCCTCCTCCCTCCACCAGGTTCCCACCCCACCCTCCACCCCCTCCCCTTCCCCCAATGTCCTCATCCATAGGTGCACAGTTTATGTTTAGTCTCTTCCTCCCTCCCTTTCCTCGATAGTAAATCCCTTTTCAGATAGTAAATCAGTTACTTAGCATTTTCTCATATCAATAATATCTCCACATGCCCAATGATATACTTCAGACAACAGACATTTCCAAATAGTTCAACCAACCTCATCCAGGCCCCACCCAAGGCGCTTACAGATCAACACCCCAGCGCTATACTAACTCAACACATTCAGATCTAAGCCTTCATCACTTGATTCAGCAGACCCTCAAGTTCCCGCCAAAGTCTCCAGCCGTGTCTGAGAGGCAGCCTTGGGGCGGGGGCAGGCGAGGAGCGAGCTGTTTCGGGCCTGGCTGCACCGGGCCTGGCCTCTGTTGCTATCATTCGTACCACAACCAGCTGCTCCGGGTCTGGCCACTGCCGCTCCCAACCTAGTTGCTCTGGACTTGGCTGCTGCGGCTCCGGGCCTGGCCGCACCCGACCCTGCTGCTCCGGGCCGGGCCGCTCCCAGCCTGGCAGCCGCTGCTCCGGGGCTGGCGGCACCCGACCCTGCTGCTCCGGGCCTGGCCGCTCCCAGCCTGGCAGCCGCTGCTCCGGGCCTGGCCGCACCCGACCCTGATGATCAGGGCCTGGCCGCTCCCAGCCTGGCAGCCGCTGCTCCGGGCCTGGCCGCACCCGACCCTGCTGCCTCGGGCCTGGCCGCTCCCAGCCTGGCAGCCGCTGCTCCGGGCCTGGCCGCACCCGACCCTGATGATCCGGGCCTGGCCGCTCCCAGCCTGGCAGCCGCTGCTCCGGGCCTGGCCGCACCCGACCCTGCTGCTCCGGGCCTGGCCGCTCCCAGCCTGGCAGCCGCTGCTCCGGGCCTGGCCGCACCGGACCCTGCTGCTCCGGGCCTGGCCGCTCCCAGCCTGGCAGCCGCTGCTCCGGGCCTGGCCGCACCGGACCCTGCTGCTCCGGGCCTGGCCGCTCCCAGCCTGGCAGCCGCTGCTCCGGGCCTGGCCGCACCCGACCCTGATGATCCGGGCCTGGCCGCTCCCAGCCTGGCAGCCGCTGCTCCGGGCCTGGCCGCACCCGACCCTGCTGCTCCGGGCCTGGCCGCTCCCAGCCTGGCAGCCGCTGCTCCGGGCCTGGCCGCACCCGACCCTGCTGCTCCGGGCCTGGCCGCTCCCAGCCTGGCAGCCGCTGCTCCGGGCCTGGCCGCACCCGACCCTGCTGCTCCGGGCCTGGCCGCTCCCAGCCTGGCAGCCGCTGCTCCGGGCCTGGCCGCACCCGACCCTGCTGCTCCGGGCCTGGCCGCTCCCAGCCTGGCAGCCGCTGCTCCGGGCCTGGCCGCACCCGACCCTGATGATCCGGGCCTGGCCGCTCCCAGCCTGGCAGCCGCTGCTCCGGGCCTGGCCGCACCCGACCCTGCTGCTCCGGGCCTGGCCGCTCCCAGCCTGGCAGCCGCTGCTCCGGGCCTGCCGCACCCGACCCTGCTGCTCCGGGCCTGGCCGCTCCCAGCCTGGCAGCCGCTGCTCCGGGCCTGGCCGCACCCGACCCTGATGATCCGGGCCTGGCCGCTCCCAGCCTGGCAGCCGCTGCTCCGGGCCTGGCCGCACCCGACCCTGATGATCCGGGCCTGGCCGCTCCCAGCCTGGCAGCCGCTGCTCCGGGCCTGGCCGCACCCGACCCTGCTGCTCCGGGCCTGGCCGCTCCCAGCCTGGCAGCCGCTGCTCCGGGCCTGGCCGCACCCGACCCTGATGATCCGGGCCTGGCCGCTCCCAGCCTGGCAGCCGCTGCTCCGGGCCTGGCCGCACCCGACCCTGCTGCTCCGGGCCTGGCCGCTCCCAGCCTGGCAGCCGCTGCTCCGGGCCTGGCCGCACCCGACCCTGCTGCTCCGGGCCGGGCCGCTCCCAGCCTGGCAGCCGCTGCTCCGGGCCTGGCCGCACCCGACCCTGATGATCAGGGCCTGGCCGCTCCCAGCCTGGAAGCCGCTGCTCCGGGCCTGGCCGCACCCGACCCTGATGATCAGGGCCTGGCCGCTCCCAGCCTGGAAGCCGCTGCTCCGGGCCTGGCCGCACCCGACCCTGATGATCCGGGCCTGGCCGCTCCCAGCCTGGCAGCCGCTGCTCCGGGCCTGGCCGCACCCGACCCTGCTGCCTCGGGCCTGGCCGCTCCCAGCCTGGCAGCCGCTGCTCCGGGCCTGGCCGCACCCGACCCTGCTGCTCTGGGCCTGGCCGCTCCCAGCCTGGCAGCCGCTGCTCCAGGCCTGGCCGCACCCGACCCGTCTGCTCTGGGCCTAGTTGCTCCGGGCCAGGCCGCTCTGAGCCTGGCTGCTCCCAGCCTGGATGCTCCTATCTTGGCCACTGCCGTTCTGGGCCTGTCTGCTCCCGACCCGGCTGCTCTGGGCCCAGCCTCTCTGGGCCCAGCCACTCCGGATCTTGGTGTTCCTGGACTGGCCACCCTGGGCTTGGCCACCTCCGCCTCAGGCATGGCTGCCACTGCCCCAGGCATGGCTGCCACTGCCCAGGCTGGCTCCAGTGCTGGCTGTTGCTGCTCTGGTTCTGGCTGCTGCTACTCTCGGGCCTGGCTGTTGCTGCTCCAGGCCTGGCTGCCACCGCCTTGTGCCTGGCCACTCTAGGCCTGGCTGCCGCTGTTCCAACATTCTTTCCTTCTTTTTTTAAAAACAAACAAACAAAAAAAACAACAACGCATTTATGTTGCAATGTTGGCTGGTGAGTTGAGTTCTGACTTAGTCTTTGATTTTTTCAAGATCTTCTTTGTATTCTTTCTTAAGTAATTTTATTGTCTTTTGCTCTCACTTGATTTCTTCACATTGAGAACTTCTTTGGTTTCTTCCTCCTTGTCCTGGAAGCTCAGCAGGTTGGCCTGTGGCACCCCTTTGTTCTCCGCGGGTTCCTGCGCTGCTTCGGCCTGTTGCTGGGGTCGGCGCCACCAAGGAAGCAGCCCCCAGCCTTGGCTCCATTGCCCGCGCTCAGCGGTCAAAGGCTCAGGGGCACCCCCCCCCCTTGGGGGCCCCCTCGCCCAGCTCCTTGCTGGTGCCCGGCTGGCCGGTGTCCGGCAGGGGCTCCTGCTCCTCATCGCATTCCCCCAGTCTAGAGCCTTCTTTCTCCTTCCCGCTAGGGGCGTACAGCATCAGAGTCAACATTCAGTCCTCTGCGCACACAGTGTGCGCGACTCCTGGGGCCTTGCTTTTCGCCGCTCCCCCAGGACTCCACCTCACAGCCCCATCTTCCTCTGCTTAAACCTGGGTCCCCAGGGATTGGTCTAGAATGGTGAAAGTCCGGACTGGGGCTTAGCGCCTCCAGAAGCTTTGTTTCTTCCTGCTAGGGCAATCCAGCATCAGAGTCAACATTCAGTCCTCTGCGGGCAGTGTGCGCGCGCGACTCCGGGGGCCTTGCTTTTCGCCGCTCCCCTAGGACTCCACCTCACAGCCCCATCTCCCTCTGCTTAAGCCTGGGTCCCCCAGGGATTGGCCTAGAATGGCAAAAGTCCAGACTGGGGTTCAGCGCCGCCGGAGGCTTTGTTTGTGTGCGCGCAGGACTCCTGGGGCCTTGCTTTTCGCCGCTCCCCCAGGACTCCACCTCACAGCCCCGTCTCCCTCTGCTTAAACCTGGGTCCCCAGGGATTGGCCTAGAATGGTGAAAGTCCGGACTGGGGCTTAGCGCCGCCGCCGCCGCAGCCACCGGAGGCTTTGTTTCTTCCCGCTAGGGCAATCCAGCATCAGAGTCAACATTCAGTCCTCTGCGCGCAGGGTGCGCGCGATTCCGGGGGCCCTGCTTTTCGCCGCTCCCCCGGGATTCCGCCTCACAGCCCCGTTTCCCCCTGCCCGAGCTTGGGTCCCCAGGGTCTGGCCCATAACTGGGGCTCAGCGCTGCTGGTTTGGGGGTTCATCCCAGGCCGGGGGCTTTATTTCCTTTCTGCTAGGGAACGCCAGGCAGGCCCCCAGCCTTCTCCTCCTCTCTGGCTGCGACCTCTCCGCGCGCGCATGCGGGCGCGCAGCATGTCTCCGTACCTTAGGCTTTTTTTCAGCTCCTCTGATTTTCCTTCTGGTTTTCTCTTTCCTTCTTGTTGTAGCATTTTCAGTCAGTCGACTACCTGTAGCTCTGGGCAATGTCCACTCTACATTTTAGTTGTATTCCATTGAAATTGTTGTGTGCTGCTGCGGTTAGGTGTCTACCCGAGCAGCCATCTTGGATCTCTCCTCCCCATTCCTTTCTTTTTTTAAAAAAAATATATATTTTATTGATTTTTTTATGTAGAGGAAGGGAGAGGGATAAAGATTTAGAAACATTGATCAGCTGCCTCCTGCACATACTGGGAATGTGCCCGCAACCAATGTACACGCCCTTGACCGGAATCAAACCTGGGACCCTTCAGTCCATAGGCCGATGCTCTATCCACTGAGCCAATCCGGTTATGGCACTTCATTCCTTTCTTATGGAGGAATAATATTCCACTGTATGGGTACACAATATTTGTTTATCCATTCATCAAGCGATGGACATTTGGGTTGTTTCTACTTTTTGGTTATTTTGAGAGCTTATTTGGAGGTTCTAGCAGGGAAGTGCAGCTACTCGTGTACCCTTGACCGAAGACCGGTCCTCTCCTCGTGGGGGAAAGTCGTCCTCTTCGACGGAGCGCGCAGCTTCGGGAGGGACACACATGGATCGGTGAGGGAGGAGGGGGACACCCGCCTAGTCAGCCAGATCAGCCGAATCAACCCTGGCGATCAATGGAGTGACAGATGTTGCAGCCAGATCGCCCTCACATCCTACTTTTTGGTTATTTTGAATAATGTTGCTGATCATTTATGTACATGTTTTTGTGTGAGCCTTCGTTGTCAGTTCTCTCGGGTGTATATCTAGGAGTAGAATTTCTGGCTTGTCAAACTGTTTTCCAAAGCGGCTGCAACATAGGAAGGTTTCAACTTCTCCACATCCTGGCCAAACACTTGTTATTGTCAGTCCTTTTGGTTATAGCTATCACAGTGGGTGTGAATCTTATTGTGGCTTTTATTTTCATTTTCCTAATGACTACTGATGTTGAACATCTTTTTACATGCTTCTCTGGTCTCTGTAGATCTTCTTTGGAGAATTGTCCATCAAATTCTTTACCTCCTCAGTATATTTTTAGTACTATGCTAAACACACACACACACACACACACACAAACACACACACGTACATTCACATACCATCCCAGATAGCCCTATGGGGCAGCCCCATTTCTCAGAGAAGGAATTGAGGCTCAAAGTATTGCAATGACATGCTCCAAAGCACACAACTTAAGGAGTGTCAGGCCCAGAATTTTTATTTAACGGACATTCATGTCATATTTGCTATGTTTCAGTCTAGAGAATTCATAACCCTCACATTCCCACGATTTTCCAGTAAGGGTATTATTATTGCTAACAGAGCTAGCTACTCTGAAGAAGAAACTTGTCTCCCCCCCCCCCCTTTTTTTTTTTTTTAAATAACCTTTCTCTTTAATTATTAAAGGAATACATGCTTATTTTAGAACAGGCAGAAAAACCATACAGAGAAGCACAAAGAAGATGGAGCAAAGATACCTCTCCCTTCCTTCCCACAGTTCCGCATGGCTTCTCTCTGATTTTGGGTTCCTGTGAGCAGGCGATACACTGGGGAGCCCTGATCTGTGCCTGTGGGAAGCCAATGTTCAGCTTTTTGTATTTGGTTGGTTAGTTTCTTAATCTTCACTGAAGTATGTCTTTTCCATTGATTTTAGAGAGAGTGGAAGGGAGGGGGAGTAGAGGAGAGAGAGAAACATCCATGTGAGAGAGCCACACCAGTCAGTTACCTCCCACATGTGCCCTCACCAGGGTGGGGAACCTGCAACCCACGTACAAGTCCTTGGCAAGACTGAACCCTCAACACCTTGGGTTTGAGAGCCAGTGTTCTAACCACGTGGCACACAGGCCGGGCAGCATTTTGTGTTTTGATATGTAGGACTTTGAGGGAACCTGGGGCGTTTTTAGGAGAAGATACAGAGAGATGAGGAAGTTGGCTACAGGCACTTTTCCAGGGCGATGGCATGACTGGGCTTTTTCCTCTACCAGCTGTGCCACCTCAGGCAAGTCACGTAATATCCCCTAAGCCTTGTTCTTTCCTCTGGAAAATAGTACTGTGTACCCCTAACGTATCTAGTTGTGGGCACACTGTTCATGCCCAACAGTGTCTGCAGCACTGGAACCCCTGGTTCGTTGGCAGAGCTTACCCTCCTTTACATGGGTATTTTATTTAAAACTAGAAGCCTGGTGCATGAAAATTCATGCACTGAAGGGAGGGAGTCCCTCAGCCCAGCCTGCTCCCTCTCACAGTCTGGGAGCCCTCAGGGGTGGGAGGCGACCCAGCAATCAGGGGAAGGCAATGCCCCCATCACACCTCTGCTGCTGCCACTGCCGGCAGCGCAAGCCTCGGCCAGCCCTGGTTACCTGAGCCTTGGGCAGCCCTGGGCAACTGGGCAGCTGCCATCCGAGGCTTATCTACACCTTGGCCAACCCTGGGTGGCTGGGGGGGCTGAGGGAATTGGACGCCACCATCTTATGGCTCTGGGTGCCACCATCTTTGAGGGTGGGGCAGTCAATTAGCATATTCCCTCCTTATTGGCTGTGGGTGCCACCATCTTTGTGATAGCATGAAGGTTAATTAGCATATTTCCTCTTTATAAGATAGGATGCCTCAGTGCCTTGGGAGACAGATCTGAATTCTGATCCTGGTTTCATCTTTAATCGATCCTCGGTCAAGTCCTTTTACGTTTTGAGCCTCATTTCCTCATCTGTCCAAATTGTCCCTATGTTAAGGTAGTTCAACATAATAATGCATGCAAAGTGCCTGTCTGAGTACTTTACACTGAGAAGGTGCTTGGGAAATACTAGCTACCTGTGCTTGTTTGGGAAATAGAGGCCCAATGCACGAATTCATGCAGCAGTGGGGTCCCTTGGCCTGGCCTGTGGGATCAGGCCAAAACCGGCTTTCTGACATCCCCCAAGAAGTCCCGGATTGTGAGAGGGTGCAGGCCAGGCCGAGGGTTACCCCACTGGTACACGATCAGGGCCCAAGGAGGGACACAGGAGGTTGGCCAGCCAGGGAGGGACCATAGGAGGGCTCCAGGGCATGTCCAGCCTGTCTCGCTCAGTCCAGATCAGCAGGTCCCTAGCAGCAAGCAACCTATCAGTCTGAGCGTCTACCTCCTGGAGGTCAGTACATGTCATAGCAATTGTTCAACCAGTTGACTGTCTGCCCTCTGGTGGTCAGTGCACATCATAGAGAGCGGTTGAGTGACCTTAGCATATCATTAGCATATTACGCTTTGGTTGAATGGCTGACTGGACACAGCATATTAGGCTTTTATTATATAAGATTACTACCAGCCTCACTGACTTATTAGCTATTACCACCATCCTCAAGCCCCGCATGTCTGGCACTCCCCGGGAAGAAGGTGCAAAGGTGAAAACAGAGCCTGGGTCCTGCTCTCAAGGGGTTTGACATTTCACTGGATGTCTGAATTCAGACTCCTCGCTCCTGCCCCTCTACCACTGGCACTGGGCCTTGACGGATGGATCAGATTTGAGCACGTGGGGATGGAAGGGAGGAGAGGCCTTGTGGACATGAAGCCATATCAGCAAAGCCTGGGAACCGGGAGAGTGTGGAGCATGTCAACATTAAGAAACATCAAACCTGTAGAGAATTTTTATGAGTTTATTTAAGCAGATCTCAAATGCTCTGGAGATTAACAGTTTTGCAGCTTCTTTTGTGCACATGAATGTACATGGAGGTGAGAGAAAGCAACAGGGAGCTTGGGCTTAGATTATAGGATGGTTAGCAAGACTATGTGCTCTCTTGAGGGTTAATACCCTCTTCCAGGGGTATTATAACTGGTTGAAATTAAAGCCAAAACTGGTTTGGCTTGGTGGATAGAACATCGGCCTGTGGACTGGAAAGTCCCAGGTTCGATTCCGGTCAAGAGCATGTACCTTGACTGCGGGCTCATCCCCATTAGGGGGTGTGCAGGAGGCAGCTGATCAGTGTTTCTCTCTCATTGATGTTTCTAACTCTCCATCTCTCTTCCTTCCTCTCTATAAAAAAAAATCAATAAAATATATATTTTTTTAAAAGTGTGTTTACCTAGCTGAAACCAGTTTGGTTTAGTGGATAGAGCATCAGCCTGCGGACTGAAAGGTCCCAGGTTCCTTTCCGGTCAAGGGCATGAACCTTGGTTGTGGGCACATCCTCAGTAGGGGGCGTGCAGGAGGCAGCTGATGGATGTTTCTAACTATCTCCCTTCCTCTCTGTAAAAAAAAAAAAATCAATAAAATATATTTTAAAAATAAATAAATAAAAAAAAGTGTGTTTACCTAGATGCCCAACAATGGACAGGACTTGCTTAAAACCTTTCACTAAAGAAGTCACAAGTTTGGGGCATGACTACCCACCAGGACCTGCCCAGTTAGAAATGTATGATCAGATCACCCTGTGAGGCTACTTTCCATAGAACCCCCCTTTTTTCATCCACAGGTATGAATGGACACCTGCAAGTATTTTATTTTTTAAGTATCTCTTTTACTTATTTTTTAATATATTTTTATTGATTGCAGAGAGGAAGGGAGAGTGATAGAGAGCTGGAAACATCAATGATGAGAAAGAATCATTGATTGGTTGGGGATCAAGTCCGAAACCCTGGGGATCAAGTCCGAAACCCTGGCATGAGCCCTTGACTGGAATCGAACCCAGAACCCTTCAGTCTGTAAGGCCAACGCTCTATCCACTGAGCCAAACCAGCTAGGGCAAACTGCAAGAATTTTAGTTTGATTCCATGTGAGGGCCTCGTCTGGTTCACCTCACACAAACTTTAGCTAAAACGTAAGTACCTGCTATGCACGCACCCCTCTGAGGATTTTATATCCAATACCTTATGGATCCTCAGTAAGTGAAAATGTCACTTTTGCCATTCCCATTGCAAAGGTGAGGAAGCTGAGGTTCAGAGAGGTCCAGCAGGCAGCCCAAGAACATAATGCTAGGGGTGAATGGGGCAGAAATTCAAGTTCAGGGAGACAGGCGGCAGATCTGTGCCCCACACCTCTTGCAGGAACTAGTTCCCAGGCAGTGAAACTAAAGCCAGCCCCAGCGGGCCGAAACTCCACCGCAGGGAGCTGGCTCTCAGCCCCCTCGCTGGCTCCCTGCTTTCTCTCAGCCCCACCCTGCCACCCCCACTTCCTTTCCTGGCCCTGGGGCTCTGCCTCTTCCCCAAACCTGCTCTGCCACAATTTCTCCCAGGTCCCCACATCTGTAAAATGGGAATAAAAAGAGTGCCCGTCTCAGAGGGGTGCTGTGAGGATCAGGGGCGAGGCCCAAGAGCTCGAGGCCTGGCGCACAGTAGGTCCTCATAAATATTAACGGCGACCAATTTGTATTTTTTTTTCTGTCTTTAAAACTTTACCACCACCATTTACGTGGTGTCTCTGAAATAGGCCGAGAGTGAGAGCATTATCCACATTTGATGGCTCGACCAGGGTCACTCAGACAGAAAGAGTGGGTCTTAAATCTGGGCCTCCTGGCCATTCTTTGCTGGGAAGATGAGTGACTCATATAGTCAATATTGATTACCCTCCTTCTGCATGCCAAACCAGGCCCTGGAGGCTAAGGGGCGTTCAGGAAGCGCTCCCACCCATCCTTTGAGGTTGAAAGTGCAAGAGACACTCTGGTAAAGGGGAGGCAGTCAAGGAAGGCTTCCTGGAGGAGGTGAGGTGTAAGCTGGGCCGTGAAGGACCAGCAGAATATGTAGACCGTAAAGGGGTCTGTGTCCTGGAGATGGCAGAGATGTAAACACAGCTGCCACTTCTTTGAGGTTCCTCACGAACCAGTCTCTGTGCTGAGAGCTTTACAGTCATCTCTTCCTGACATCTCCCCAGAGTCCTACAAAGTGGTTGTTATCGGGAATGAGAAAAGCGAGGCTCAGAGAGTTTACAAACCGTGTCTAGGGTCACACAGCTAGTCAAGGGATAGGGCCGGGGTTGAAACCCAAGGCTGTCTACTACAAAGTTGCTCTTTTTCGTCAGCTTGGGGACTGAAAGGTCCCGAGTTCAATTCCGATCAAGGGCATGTACCTTGGTTGCGGGCATATCCCCAGTAGGGGGTGTGCAAGAGGCAGCTGATCGATGACTCTCTCTCATGGATGTTTCTAACTCCTATCTCTGTCCCTTCCTCTCTGTAAAAACAATCAATAATATATATATATATATATATTTTTAAGAGCAACTTTTTTTTAATATATATTTTATTGATTTTGTACAGAGAGGAAGGGAGAGAGATAGAAAGCAAGGAACGTCGGATGAGAGAGAAACATCAATCAGCTGCCTATTGCACACCCCCTACCGGGGACGTGCCCGCAACCGAGGTACATGCCCTTGACTGGAATCGAACCTGGGACCTTTCAGTCCGCAGACCGAAGCTCTACCACTGAGCCAAACACATTATTGCCACCTCAGCCTCACCATCTGAGGATGAGGACTAGGTACTCAACTGGGGCCGGACTCTGAAGGGCTATGAGATGCCAGGCTCAGATATGCAAAAAGTCACACAGCACCCGCCGGGATCAGCAGACCTGGAATGTAGCAGCAGCTTCTAGCAGCACAGCCATTCTCTGGCCAAGGTCACTTCTCTGAACCTTCGCATCTCTAACCTGGAGAGAAGAGGAACATAAATGTATTATCTACCAGGAAGGTTCTGCATGAGGGATGGAGGCTCTTACAAAAGGATTCTTTCCGGGAAACCTGGAGATATTCAAATATTTACTGAGTGTTGGGCTCCGGGAAGACAACTGTGAACAAGACAGCTCTGCACTCTGGACCCCCACCCACTCCCACCCATGCCTACAAGAGGCAGGGCAGGGCAGGGCTTGGGAGAGTTGGGGAGGAACCTTTTACTGGAACAAACAAGTGCTCAGGAGCCGGCCTGTCCCAGATTAGACTGCTAGTTCTCCAATCAGATGACCTGGGGCAAGCTACCCCACCTCTCAGACTGTGTCTCTTCACCAGGAAGATCCTCATTCCTCTCCCCAGGATTGTTGGGTCAAACAAAATAAAACCACACAGGCCTGGCCGGTGTTGTTCAGTAGTTAGAGCACCAGCCTGCACATCCTAGGGTTGTGCGTTCGATTCCAGTCAGGGGCACATATCAGGGTTGCAGGGTTGCAGGGTGCAGGAGGCAACCACTAAGGCAACCAGTGCACGTGTCTCTCCCCCCCCATTCCTCCCTCGCTCCCTTCCACTCTCTCTGAAAAGCAACGGAAAAAAATATCCTTAGGTGAGGATTAACCAAAAAACAAATTAGTAATAATAATAATAATAATAATAATAAATACATGTAATTATCTAGCAGGCGCTCACTACGGTAGATGTTATTGTCCCCCTAGGAAGACGTCTACCTGTTAGGCTCCCTCCCTCCCCTGCCAAGAAAGAGAACAGATTCCGGCTTTCAGTTTAGCGAGAAAAAGGACAGACCTGCATGCATGCTAGCTGAACAACCATGCCAATCAAAGGCCTCCGGCCGCCGAAACCGGTTTGGCTCAGTGGATAGAGATTCTCGGCCTGCAGACTGAAAGGTCACGGGTTCAATTCCGGCCAAGAGCATGTAGTTGCGGGCCTACATTCCCAGTAGGAGGTATGCAAGAGGCAGCTGATCGATGTTTCTAACTCTCTATCCCTCTCTCTTCCTCTCTGTAAAAAATCAATAAAATATATTTAAAAGTCCTCGCCTGGGGAATGAACGTACTGGAATGAATGTACTGCTCTCTGGGCTCAGGTCAGGACTGTTCCGCCCCACCCCCAGGGGCCCGGGCGCAACCCCCCCACCCCTCCCCCAGCCCTCCACACCCCCGGCCGCTCCCTCTTTCCCCCGGGCCCGCCCTCCTGGCCTGGGCGGCGGGTGTGGCTGCCCCTTTAAGCAGCCAAACGCCGGCCGCAGTCGCCGTCCGGGGCGGTCCCTTCCGGGGGGCGGAGCCTATAAGTGTTGCGGCGGCCAACGGCGGCGCGGCATTTTCCGCGGGAGATCCGAATTTCGCGGCACGCCGTTTGGCGCTAAAAAAAAAAAAAAAAAAAAAAAGGAGAAAAAAAAAAAAAGTGGCGGAGAAAGACGCGGGTGCTGCACAGCGAGGCCGGTGCAATCGGCCCCCTCCCCGTCCGAGCGTCCGAACGACCGAGCGCATCGCCGCTCCGTGGAGCCGGAGACCCCTCCCCGGAGGCAGCGGACCCCGGGCGCCGAGGCCCCCGGGGCGTGGGGACGAGCCGGTCGCGGCCGCCCTCGGGGCGGGGCAGCCCCTGGCGGTGCGGTCTCCGGCCGGGATCCCTGGGCGCTGCTGCTCCCCGGGCCGCGGGCCAGGAGGGGAGGGTCCGGCCTCGCCCCGCGGGCCCCGCTCCATGCCCCGGGCCGGCTGAGCCGCCGCAGGCTCCCGAGCGCGCCGGTGCCCGCGGGCACGCCTGGGCAGGGGGCTCGGCGCTGGCCATGCTGCGAGGGCCCCGGCCGCCGGCCCCGGCCGCCGCGCTGCCCCTCCAGGGGCTGCCGGCCCTGAGCCCCACGGAGCTGTGGCCGCCCGGCCTGGGCAGCCCGCAGCTCTGCCCGCTCACCGCCACCTACTACGCCACCTCGCTGTACGCGCAGACGGCGCCCCCCGCCGCGGTGCCCGGCACCTGCCTGGACGCCACCCCCCACGGACCCGAGGGCCCAGCTGTGCGATGCGTGCCGGCCGGCCGGCTGCCGGTAATTCTGGGGACCCCTCTTCCCCCTGTGCTTTCCCGGTGTGGGGAGGTGGGAGGGGCGCCTGGGAACCTGTTTGGGTGAAGCTGGTTGAGTCTGGGGAGGGAGGAGGGGAGCTTTCAGAGTCCAGAACCATCCAATACCCCCCCCACCCCCCCACCCTCCCCCCCGCTACTGGAGAAGAGCCCCTCGTTTTCAGGCTCGGGGTGGCATAACCTCACCCCCTGGGATGGTGGATGGGGATGAACACTGCATTGGGAGTGTGGACACCCAACCCACTACCCGCAGCGCACCCTGTGACCTTGGGGAAGGCCATGGAGCCAACTGTGCGTCATTCATTCATTCATTCTTCTTCATTCATTGTTTGCTGGGCACCTGCTGTTGTGCTGGCACAGAGCTGGGCCTGCGGATGCTGTAGGGACTTTGAAGTGTGTGTGTGTGAGTGTGTGTGCGCGCGGGGGGGGGGGGGGGGGGGGAGGGGGGCGGCATTGGGGAGGGGGGCGGCATTGGGGAGGGGTCTCACAGGTTCAGTATGGCTTGGACAGAATCCAAATTTCCCATCCAGCCATCTCCTTCCCAGTTATGTACCCTGGGTCCTGCCCCAGGCCCGGCGTTCCCCCCCAGACAGCCAGCAGCAGGTGCAAGTTGGGGGCAGCTTGACGATTCCCTCCTCAAGCCTCCAAGCCTGCTGCCAGGGAGGGCCCAAGGTGGGGTGGCATTGGGCACAGGATGTGTTGTGTGGGAGCGGAATTCCTGGATGGAGTCCATGAGAATCTGATCAGTGAGGGTGGAGTGGGAAAAGCCCGAGGGGACTGGGTTAGGGTTGGAGAGCCTGTTTTCTGATCTCACGGCCATCTCCTCGCTGTGTGTCCTTGGGCAGGTCTTCGCCCCAGCCTGGGCTTCGGTTTCATTTTCTGGGAAACGCCTGTGTGCTTACTCATCTCAGGTCACGTCCAGCTCCAGGCCCCGGGTTTGGGAAGCAGGGCCCAGGGCGCGGGTGCTGTAGGCTGGCTCAGGTGTGAGCGGTGAATCCCGCTCAGGGTCAGGGGTCAGGCCATGCCCTAGAGGCACCTGGGCAGGCCTGTGTCAGTCCACAGGCACGGAACCCTCGCCGTTGCTGGCTGCAGGCGGAGCCCCAATGCTCTGCCACCGGAACCATGCTGTGCCCATTCCCAAGGCTTTCCCTCTTCCCAGAGCTCCTTCCTGGGTGCCATTTCCTGCCAGGAGGAAGGAGAGCTGTTTTCATTTTACTGGTCAAGCGGCCACGGATAACTAGGTCTGGGTGTGTATGTTGGGTTCAGCATTTACAGCCTAAAACAGTTTTAAACCCCCTGGAGTAGATGGCACCAGCAGCTCCCTGTTCCCGGGGGGGATTGAGAGGGAGATTGAGCTCCTGTCCACGGCCGTCCAGGGATGTGTGTGACCGCAGGCAGGTACCCTTCGTCTTCTCTGAGGAAGGGGCTCAGGGCCGGCCTGTCTCCTCTGGCCGGCTGCTGCAGGCACCCCGGCGGAGTTTCAGTAACAGCTGTGGTTTTGAACTGCTTCCCTCCCCGAGGAGCCCGAGAGCATCTGTTTGTACCTCCCTCCCAGAGGGGCTCCGTAATCACAGCAAGAATGGCTCTCTGTTACCCGGAGCCTGCTGCGCGCCAGGCAGTGCTTGTCACTCTTCCCCTTCCTTATCTTGGTCAGGATGCCTGGGATGGGGCATCTCCCCGATGAGGAGACCGAGCTGAGACGCGAGAGGTCCCTCATCCAGGTAACGAGCCCACAGGTGGGAGAGTCTCCTTGCATCGGACCCCACCCCACAGGCTTACCGGGCCCAGAAGCCCCTCCCCTGTCAGTCCTCAGGTGCCCGGTGCCCACGGCCCTGTGGCAGGCCTTGGCCCCCTGCTTACTCATTTCACCAGGGTGTGACCTGGAACGGCTCCAGACCCAGCCCTGGGTGTGGCGCTCGCTCTGTGGCCGGGCTGCAAAGTGCAGGGCGAGCAGGATTTGTCAGCGGGGCTGCTGGTTAAAGGGAACCGCAGGCCCTGCCCAGCCAGGTTCAACGGCAGAAGGAAGGCCAGGGCCCAGGGCTCCGCGCTCACTGCCTAGCGCTTTTCCCACCGCTTTCTGGAGATGCGTGGGAATTTGTCTGTGGAGTCCCTATTCCAGCCAAGCACCCTGCATCCTTGCCTTTCGTCCCCAAGGGAACCCTTGAAGAGGGTGGGGTTCTGCACTGTTCTCCTTTCCCTTTAGTTTCTCGATATTTTCCAAATGTCCTCTGAGAACCATGAAAGACGAGGAACACCTTGGTGGTTGTGTCAACTGGGCTCTGGCCTGAGAGAGGAGCTTGGTCTTCTGCCTCTGGGTTGGCTGGGTGGCCTCTCATCTTAACCAGGCCTCTAAGAAACAGCCCCAGGGGCTGCCTGCCTGCGAGGGTCCAGGTTAGAGCCACGCTGGCTGCAGGGTGTGGTCCCAGACATTTGCTCTTGTCACGTCCCTGTCTTCTCAGCTTACCTCTGAACTCTCCCCCTGCTGCTGCTCCTGGCGCTGTGGTGACAGCACCCCCTCCCCCACCCCTGCCTGCGTGAGCAAAGCGCTTTGCTGCACTGTCTCCCCGAGTCCTGAGCAGAGGCTGAGCGGCTCAGCTCCATTTCACAGGTGGGACTCAGGAAGGCAACTGACTTGCCAGCTAAGAAGTGGGTGGGAGGGCCGGATGGGAACCCGGGTCCTCGTCCTTCTGGGCTTGCCCTCTGCCACGTGTGTTCTGCAGGCACAGGCCCACCCGTGAGCAGACCCTTCTCTGGGCAATGCATAAAGGTGACCGATGTCCTTGGGTGAGGGGCACAATGCTGCTTAGGGACTCTGAGATGCAGGATAAGGGTGAGAGAGGGAGAGAAGGGAGAGGACGTGTGTGTGTGTGTGTGTGTGTGTGTGTGTGTGTAAGTGTAAGTAATGGGGGCAGGAGGGTAGAGGAAGGCCTTGGCCCACATTCCAGCCAATTCGGAGGGAATGTGAATGGGATGGAGCTGGGGCAGCCTGGTGCATGGCTTTGGAATCAGACAGACCTGGGTTCAAACTCTGACCTTGGGCACACGGCTTAACCTCTCTGAGTCGCCACTTCTCTTCCAAGAGAGATTGCCAATACTAATGGTGCAGGGCTGATGAGCACGGGATAGGCCCGGCACAGGTACTCTGTTCAAGGTCCTCCCCTCCTTCCCACCCGCAGGTCATGGGGTTCTTCCTGGAATGTTCTGGAAACTCAGCAGGGCTGGCTCCGATCCGGTAGGGGAGGTGGTTGGGGTGGGGGAGATTCTGGCTTGCCCTACGTCTGTCTCAGGGAGAACTCAGACTCACTTCCCTGCTCCCTGCCTTTGGCATTCCTTTTGAGGAATGAATGGATGAAGGATTCTGGGATCAATAACTTTTATCCGGATTGATTGTCTCAGTTACCTCAGCCGTAAGATGAGGATCGGTGGTGTTGGGAAGATGGAGTGAGGTGAGGAGTGCGGGGGCGCTAGAGGCAAGATGAGGCCGGAGAAGGTCACCTACCCCAGAATCTGGGATGTCACCCGCTGGGAGGTTAGAAAAGGAATATTCCAGAGACACTTAAAGAGGAATGAGCCGGGAGGCATTTGGATTATGTCCAGGTCAGGGTAGGTGTGGAGGAGAGAAACCAAGAGCAATGCTCCTCAGACCAATCCAAGAGGACTTCCTGGAGCAGGTGGGGGCGGGGAGGGGGGGAAGACAGCCCAGAGGGGAGCGTAGAGCAAGAACTGTCATCGCCGCCCACACCTGTCAGCCCAGCTGTGCTCCGCAGCGGTTAGAAGTCTCAGCCCCACGGAGCGTGACCTCGCCGCCAAAGGTTAAAATAGGCCTCCCTGCTCCGATGGGGTGAGGGGGGCTGGGGGCGGGGAGAGGGAGAAATGGGCTCGGTGACCTCCACCAGGGTGTGCCGAGAGGCTGAGACTGGGTTTCAGAGAGGGTGTCTGCATGTCCTGAGCATCCACTGTACGCCGAGCCCCACTTTACAAAGGAGGAAACAGGCCCGAGGTGTGGGGCCTTTCCCCAAGTCTCACACACACACACACACACACACACACACACACCCCGTGGAGGAGCTGGGAGGTGCAAGCTCAGGTCCCTGACCCCCTGTCCCAGTGCCCCAGTGCCCCGGCCCTGCCCCTGCCCAGCCCTAACCAGGAGAGAGGCCCCTTCCGGGCCTAGGAGGGCCGGGCGGCAATGGGGTGGAGAGGAGCAGATGGGTCTGTGGTTTGATTTCCCCAGCAGGTGTTTCCCAAGCTTGGCAGGAACAGGGCGGGGGGGGGGGGGGGGCAGGGGACCTCAGCTGCTTGTCCGTAAGACGCAGGGAAGGATTCATTGTCTGCCCCTCCCCACAGAGAGAGAGTGGCAAACGGAGTCCATTCAGGAGGCCCTGGGCCCTGGAGCTGGAACCCAAACCTGCGGTGGGGGACGTTTGCACGGCTTCCCGCGGCGGGCACCTCCCTGAGGCGTGGCACGGGTCCAGGAAGTGCCCTGGGCCTGGGTGGACGCCCGGCCCCACCCTGATAAGGGCCAGCTGTGGCGCTGTGATGGGCACCCAGGGTGGCTGCGGCAGCTGCTCCTGCAGGAGGGGGGCTGTCCCCAGTCTGATGTGGTTTTGGCCCCACCCGCTCCTTCCTGCACCGTCCTCGGTGCATGGGGGAAGGGGCAGAGGTGGCAGTGACCTTGTGGCCTGTTTTTAAGGGACTCTGAGCTCTCGGCCAGACTGGCTTTGGCAGGGTCTCGGGTGCCTGGGCCTCAGAGGATGGGAGTGCCGGGTGACCCTCAGAAACCAGGACGTCCTTCCCTTGAAAGGTCACGTTTAAGGTCCTTGGTACTTCCTTACCAAGTACAGTCCCGTTTCTGCAGGACTGGTGGTACACTGAGGCAGGAGGTGGCTGCTGGTGGCCTCGGGGCTCTGGCCCCCCGGTTGGGAACAGTCTGAGGGGGAATGATTCTCAAACTCGGCCTCTCCTTCCCCTCTCTCTCCAAGGCCAAAAGGAAGCTGGACCTGGAGGGCATCGGGCGGCCCGCGGTCCTGGAGTTGCAGACTCCCAAGGGGAAGCTCATCAGAGTGGACGGCCTCCCCAGCCCGAAAAGTAAGTGGTGCTGGCGGGGCCTCCGGGGGCAGGCTCGGGGGACGGGTGGGGTGGGCAGGGGCAGAGGGCAGCGGCCCTGCCCAGATCCCCGGGAGGGATATTTGTAGCTCACTTCCTGGTGCACGCAGCCGTTTCCTGTGTGTTCTCTCGCTGGGTCCTGCCAGGGCGGGAGGATTGCCCCTCTTTGACTGATAAAACACTGGGGACTCGGAGCCAGGGTGGCTTGCCCAAGGTCACTGCCGGTAAGTGGAATCCGGACTACCACCCAGTCTTTTTTTTTTTTTTTTTTAATATATTTTATTGATTTTTTTTTTTTTACAGAGAGGAAGGGAGAAGGATAGAGAGCTAGAAACATCGATGAGAGAGAAACATCGGCCAGCTGCCTCCTGCACACCCCCTACCTACCAGGGATGTGCCCGCAACCAATGTACATGCCCTTGACCGGAATCGAACCCGGGACCCTTCAGTCCGCAGGCCGATGCTCTATCCACTGAGCCAAACCGGTTTCGGCTCCCACCTAGTCTCGTACTCCTTCTCTCACACTATGCACTGCTCTTGGGTTCCAAACGTGATGACCAGTGATTGGTTTGGGGACTTACTATTTTTGTTTGCATTTCATTCAACCTGACCTTCTCTAAAAGAGAGGATCCAGCTCAGAGAGGAGCAGGGATGCAGACAGAGAGCTAGCGAAGGGATGCAAAGGGAAGTGATGCTCGGATTCATCCAGCCTCGGAGGCTGAGATCCAGAGGAGAGGTTTTCCGCCTCCGTATTTGCAGTCAGTATCCTGGTTAGAGCGGGAGGTTCCGCACCTGTGATAGAGAGAACTCTTAATTTGGGGGACAGAAACCCAGCGAAGAAAGTATGTGACTGGGTGGGAAGCGTGAGGGTCAGGAGTTTGGGGGTCCTGGCGGGGCTGTGCCCTGACCTGACTGGCCACTCCTTTTCCGTGAACCTTTACAAGGGTCTCGTCTGTAAACTGAGGCACAGCTAGATCAGGAAGAGTAAGGAGTCTTCCTTCCCAGTTGATTGGTAGAAGTGCCCAAGCTCTTTATCAAAGGATCCCACATACACTGGTTGAAAAAGCAGCCCGTGTGCCAAATGCTTGCATCTGTATGTTAAAGGATTCTGAAGTCTCCTTCTACAGCAGTGTTTCCCAATTTTTGACATACGTGTACCCCTTCTATAATTTTCATAACGCTGAGTACCCCTTGTACTCATGAGAACGTAGAATTAGGCGCAGTGCATATCCCCACCAGACGACTCTAGTGCAACGTGTACCCCCACCAAACTCTTCCCGTACCCCTGGGGGTACGCGTACCACACTTTGGGAAACACTGTTCTAGAGGAATCTGAGACTCTCTAAAACTCAGTTTCCTGATCTAGTTTGGACATCCACTTGCTGTATGAATTGCAAGTCACTTTATTGCAAAAGTTCTCTTTGCGGTTTAACATGTTGCAGCTGAGATGTGGTGTCTTGTGACATCAGCTCCATTAAGAAAGGGACCTTTCTGTGACCCTGCCCCCTTAGATGCGACAGGACTGATTCCGCTCAGATAACCACTGGGCTGCACACGGAGAGGAGAGGCAAGTCTGTAAGAATGTTCTCAAGTCCCAGCTGGTCATTCCCTCCCTGCCCTAATTCCAAATGCCTGACATACCTGGCAGGATAGGGTGATGGTGAAGAAGGAAGACTTGTCCGAAACCGGTTTTGCTCAGCGGATAGAGCGTCGGTCTGCGGACTGAAGGGTCCCAGGTTCGATTCCGGTCAAGGGCATGTACATTGGTTGCAGGCACATCCCCGGTAGGGGGTGTGCAAGAGGCAGCTGGTCGATGTTTCTCTCTCATCGATGTTTCTAGGTCTCTATCCCTCTCCCTTCCTCTCTGTGAAAAATCAATAAAATATATTTAAAAAAAAAAAAAAAGAAGAAGAAGAAGGAAGACTTGGAACCAGACTCCTGGATGTAAATTCCAACTTTGCCACTTTCTAGCCGAGCGAGCTGAGCAAGCTATTGAACCTGCCTTGTGCCTCAGTATTCTCATCTATAAAATGGGGATGGTTATACACCAAATTTATAGGGTGTTGTAAGGATCACGTTTGTTGTCTGTGGAAATTGCATAGGACATTGATCTACACACAGTAAGCATTTGGTGATGGTGATGGTGATGGTGATGGTAGTCGTGATAGAGCTGCCTAAGCTGTGGTAGAAAGAGCCTCTGAACCAGGTATCCGGACACTTGGTTTCTAGCCCCAACACTGACCTTAACTGTGAGACCGTAAGCAAGTCACTTTCCCTCTGGAGGCACAAGGCTTCCAGTTTGGACAATGGTAGTGAATGATCCCCTCCCTCCCGGTGGAAAGTGGGTGCTTCCGGGAAGGGCGGTACTGAATGGGTCCAGGTTCCCGGAGCAGGCTCCCCAGGCTGGGCCTCTCTGAGCGATGGCCGGGCCCCTTTCCTCCTCAGCACCCAAGTCCCCCGGGGAGAAGACTCGGTACGACACATCGCTGGGGCTGCTCACCAAGAAGTTCATTTACCTCCTGAGCGAGTCCAAGGACGGGGTCCTGGACCTGAACTGGGCTGCGGAGGTGCTGGACGTGCAGAAGCGGCGCATCTATGACATCACCAACGTGCTGGAGGGCATCCAGCTGATTCGCAAGAAGGCCAAGAACAACATCCAGTGGGTGTGAGTGCCTGGGCCCCGGGCTGGGGGCAGAGCCAGGAGCAGGGTCCAGTGGGTGTGAATGTCAATCCAATGGGCACAAGCGGCAGGGGTGGGGTTGAGAGCAGCATCCAATGGGCACAAGCGGCAGGGGTGGACCAAGAGCAACATCCAATAGGCTTATTCGCTGGAGGCGGAGCCAGTATCAGCAGAGTAGAGGAACAGGTGTATGTGCTGGAGCAACATTAGGAGGAGTGCGTGGCAGAATGCTTTCCAGGCTGTGTGAAGGCCTCGGAGGACTGCATTCTCTTGAGTCAGGGATCCCAAGAGTTCCCTCCTCTAGTTTAGGAAAGTCCCTAGGGATCTGAGAGCTAACAACCCAGACTCCTTCCAGCTCGGCGATATGAGTACTCCAGGCTCCTCCTCTCCTGCTACAAGGTCGTAAAGAGCAGACCTGCAGCCCCTGGCATGAACCCTAAGAGAACCGAGGCAGGGGGGTCAGGACTGAGGTCATTCTAGCTCCCCGACATATGGGGGAGGCTGGGGCAAGGGTGGACAGAGTGGACAGCCCTCCACACGTGGGGTAATGCCCTGACTTGTTACTTTTCCCTGGGCCAGTGGTCGGCAAACTATGGCTCGTGAGCCACATGCGGCTCTTTGGCATCTTGCGTGTGGCTCTTGCACAAAATACCACGGCCTGGGCGAGTCTATTTTGAAGAAGTGGCGTTAGAAGAAGTTTAAGTTTAAAAATTTTGGCTCTCCAAAGAAATTTCGATCATTGTCCTCTTTATATTTGGCTCTGTTGACTGAGTTTGCCGACCACTGTCCTAGCCCAATCCTCAAACCTCACGGTTCGCTTCCCAGCAGCTCCCTGGGAGCTAGACGGGACTGCTGATTTGCACAACCCGGGAGCACTCTTGTAGACCCTGAGGATGGCCTCATCCTGGGGATTGACACCGTCTGCGTCCCTGCAGCTCTGCGCAGGTGCTTGGTTGTGCACGGCTGGTTGTGCACTAAGACTGACGCTGGGGGGCTGCTCTGTTCGCAGAGGCAAAGGAGCACTGGAAGACCCCACCCGGCCCGGGAAGCAGCAGCAGCTGGGACAGGAGCTGAAGGAGCTGATGAGCACGGAGCAGGCCTTGGACCAGCTCATCCAGAGCTGCTCTCTGAACTTCAAGCACCTGACTGAGGACAAGGCCAACAAGAAATATCCTCGGTGGTGGGAGGAGGTGGTCAGGGGGCTGGGCCTGCTGCTCTCATATCTACCCGGAGTTGATGCAATACCGCCCTCGGGGTCTGGCATATCTGCACATCTGTTTTTTCCTTTCTGGGTGGCTTTTCTTCTTGACTCTGTCGAAGTTACTTTCTCATAGTACAAGTAAGACAAGCACATTTCTTTAAATCTGCAAAGTGGAGGAAAGAAATAGCAGCCACCATAACATTGTTCTTTAAACATACACAGGTTGTGTGTTATTTAAATGCTAGAGGCCCAGTGCATGAAATTCATGCACTTTGGTGGGGGGGGGTCCCCTCAGCCTGACCTTCACCCTCTTTCAGTCCGGGAGTCCTTGGGGGATGGGAAGCTGGCCTAAGCCATCAGTCAGACATCCTTAGCACTGCCACGGAGGCGGGAGAGGCTCCTGCCACCACCGCTGTGCTCACCAGCCATGAGCCCGGCTTCTGTCCAAGCAGTGCTCCCCTGTGGGAGCGCACTGACCACCGGGGGACAGCACCTGCATTGAGCGTCTGCCCCCTAATGGTCAGTGCACATCATAGCAACCGGTAGTTCCACTGTTCTGTCGATTTGCATATTAGCCTTTTATCATACAGGATAGTGTGTGACTGTTGTACATAACACTTTATATCCTGCTTTTCTCCCCTTAGTATACTACCATAGACAGTTTTTATGAGTTACAAATCCTTCCTGATCCACATGAAGTTGTTGATATTGAACCATTTTTTATCTACAAAAACAGCAATCTCATGTGGTTTAACCTCATGTTTAAAATAGTTTGAGAATATCCTACTCAGATTACACTCTGGTTTGTTGATAAGGCCTAAAAGGGACATTTAGATCTATTCTAGATTTATGCTCCTATGAAGCAACAAAATGATGAATGCTTTTATATATAAAACATTGTCCTATTTTTTTTTTTTAAACTTATTTCCCTAGGTCAGGTTCCTAGGTTTGAAATGATGAGGCCACAGAGCATGGACTTTGCTAAGGCTTTTCAGACATTTTCCCCAAAAAGTTTTACCATCTAATTGGTTTCTGGAGCTGGCTTTGTGTTTTCGGATGGATGCTGGGCATTGTGAAAGTTTTAGATAAATAAGACATCTTCCTTACTGAACATCAGCAAGTGCAATAAAGACAGGGTTATAAAAGAAAAAAGAAAAAGACATATCTTTCTGCCTTCTCTAGTTTGAGAGATGAAGCCTTTTGTGTAAAACCTGATAAAAGGCAGCATTTAAAAAAAAATGATTTATATCCTCATTTGCTTTCTAAAGGGAACCAAGGTAACTTATGATATTAAAAGGACAGGTTACCGTTCGGGGTTATTTCTGGGGTTCTATAACGAGTGAGAAAAAATGTCCAGAGGCTGAGGAGAGTGGCTCAGGCCCTGCCTGGCGGGCCGGGGTGTGGATTTTGGCTTCCTTGACTCCCCTGCCCCCCACACTGGCCTACGTGACCTACCAGGACATCCGTGCTATCGGCACCTTCAAGGAGCAGACCGTGATCGCGGTCAAGGCCCCTCCGCAGACAAGACTGGAAGTGCCGGACCGGAATGAGGTGAGAGGGGAAGCACTGGTGGAGAGCGGGGCTAGGAGGGTCCGGGGAGCTCTGTCCCAGGCACTGCCCGGCCCCCAGCTGCCCCAGGCCATGCCGGTACCCACCGCAAGACCGGCGTTCTCTGAGCTGGGCAGAAATGACAGAAGCTGGAAAGGGCAACAGAGTCTGGCCCGGGAAGAACCTCTGTTTCTGGTTTCTCTCCACATCCCACCAGCCTTTGGTCCTGCACACAGGCAGGTGTGCCTGCACCAGCCGTGTTAGTGCTCACAGTAACGTGTGCCCGCACCAGCCGTGTTAGTGCTCACAGTAACGTGTGCCCGCACCAGCCGTGTTAGTGCTCACAGTAACATGTGCCCGCACCAGCTGTGTTAGTGCTCACAGTAACGTGTGCCCGCACCAGCCGTGTTAGTGCTCAGCCGTGTTAGTGCTCACAGTAACGTGTGCCCGCACCAGCCGTGTTAGTGCTCAGCCGTGTTAGTGCTCACAGTAACGTGTGTCCGCACCAGCCGTTAGTGTTCACAGTAATGTGTGCCCGCACCAGCTGTGTTAGTGCTCACAGTAACGTGTGCCTGCACCAGCCGTGTTAGTGCTCACAGTAACGTGTGCCCCGCACCAGCCGTGTTAGTGCTCACAGTAACGTGTGCCCGCACCAGCCGTGTTAGTGCTCACAGTAACGTGTGCCCACACCAGCAGTGTTAGTGCTCACAGTAACGTGTGCCCGCACCAGCAGTGTTAGTGCTCACAGTAACGTGTGCCCGCACCAGCCATGTTAGTGCTCAGCCGTGTTAGTGCTCACAGTAACGTGTGTCCGCACCAGCCGTTAGTGTTCACAGTAACGTGTGCCCGCACCAGCTGTGTTAGTGCTCACAGTAACGTGTGCCTGCACCAGCCGTGTTAGTGCTCACAGTAACGTGTGCCCGCACCAGCCGTGTTAGTGCTCACAGTAACGTGTGCCCGCACCAGCCGTGTTAGTGCTCACAGTAACGTGTGCCCGCACCAGCCGTGTTAGTGCTCACAGTAACGTGTGCCCGCGCCAGCAGTGTTAGTGCTCACAGGAGCCCTTCCGTGCCAACCATGCTGCCCTGGATTAAAGACCAAAATCATTTTTTAAAAATTGATTTTAGAGAGAGAGGAAGGGCAAGGAAAAGAGAAACATCAATGAGAGAGAGAAAAAAACAATGAACTGCTGCCTCCTGCATGTCCCCATGTGCCCTGGTTGAAATCGAACAGTGACCTCTCAGTGTACCAGTGATGCTCAGCCAACTGAGCCAGGGGCAGGACCAAAATTCTTAACACCCCCCAGGAGGCCCTCTCTGCTCTTACTTTGCCAACCTCCTCTTCCATGCGGCTCCTCTTCTCTGTCTTTGCTTCAGCCGCCGACCTGCCTGCAGTTTCCCCGTCACCCTAAGCTCGTCCCCAGGGCAGGGCCTTCGCACATGCTGTTCCCTCCAGCTGACATGCTCTTCCCTCTCTCTGCCTGGTTTACTGCTATTGATCCTGCACGTCTCAACTCGAGCATCACTTCCACCAGGAAGCCTTCCCTGATCGCCCCCAGACTTCATAACCAATATCTTGGTGTTTACATGACTATGTTCTGCTTCGTCCATTTGAGTGTAAACTCCACAAAACTGTGTTCCTCTCATGTGGGTTATTTCTGAGCTATATAATGAGTGAGAAACTTCCAACTCAGAGCCTGATAAAGGCTCAAGAAATAATTTGTTTAATGGAAGAACAATCAGATAAATGAGGCCCCGCCCACAACCTCACCGGACCTCAGAGCCTAGAGGGGACAAGACCCAGGCAAGCAGGGATGCTGTGATTTGCAGATGGAAGATGTGCTTTGTGGGCCGGGAGGAAGGAGAGTTGGAGGATGCACCCTTAGGTGGTGACAGTTAAACTGGGTCCTAAAGAATGAATAGGATTTTTTTAAAATATTAATATTTCAAGAAAAAAATATTTTTATTTATTTATTTATTTTAATATACTCTATTGATTTTTCACAGAGAGGAAGGAGAGAGGGATAGAGAGTTAGAAACATCGATGAGAGAGAATCACCGATCAGCTGCCTCCTGCACACCCCCCACTGGGGATGCGCCCGCAACCAAGGTACATGCCCTTGACCGGAATCGAACCCGGGACCCCTCAGTCCGCAGGCCAACGCTCTATCCACTGAGCCAAACCGGTTTCGGCAAGAAAAATTTTTAAATATGTTACATGCAATAAGCATTAATATTTCAAGAAAAACAGTCTTAAGTATGTTACATACAATAAACATTAATATTTCAAGAAAAAAGGATTTTGAAAGGATTTTGTTTTTAAATTATCGTATTTATGTACTTACATGTAGTTGTACACACTATTGTGCTAGTTTCAGGTGTACAATATAAGGACTCGACAGGGATATACCTTAAATATGATCGCCACACTAAGTTTAGTCATCACCTGTCAAACTTATCTCAGTGATACTGAGCAGGATGTTTGTTGGGTGGAGTAGGGGAAGGAGGGTGCTGCATGAGTGGTGCATGCGTGTGTGTGTGTGTGTGTGTGTGTGTGTGGTCAGCTGCCGCTTTCCTCCTGACCTGCCTGGAGAGCTGAGTGCCTGCAGGGATGGCGTGTGTGTGGTCAGCTGTGGCTTCGGCTGCCAGGATGTGGTGGACCAGAGGCAGGGCTGGGGCTTATGGTTCCGGGGAACAGAAAGACAAGTCCAACTCCCTTCGGTGCGAGAGGAGAGGGGAGTAAGTGACGGGTCCGGGGGAAGATGTGGGTTTCAGGCAAGACTCGACCCAGGGGCTCACACCATGACACTAAGTTCACCTCATGCTCCATCTCTTACTGCCGTTCTCTTTGCCGACTCCGTTCCTGGGTGGGCTCTCCCCTGCGGCAAAGGTAGTGTTCATGGCACCAGCTCAGCAACCCCAGGGCGACGGGAGCGTCCATTTCCGGGCCCTGGGCCTGATGCTCGGTGGATGGACCTGAGTCACGTGCCACCCTGCACGGTCACCGTCACTTTCCTCTCCCATCCTGCATCCCGGGCTCGCCCGTTGGAGCTGGGGCAGGGGACTGCCTCCCGCTCCCAACTCCGGGACGAGAGTGGAGGAAGAGTGACTTCCCGGAGGGAAATCCAGGCTTTCTCCCCGAGAGAAGAGGCCTGGGGGCCAGGCAGGCAGAAGCAGCAGGGGTTGGTTGACCACAGGCCTCAGGGCCCAGCTCAGGAGCGGAGCTTGCTCACGTGTGCCGGTCCGTGTACGCTGACCCGTGAGTAGGTGTGCAGCTGCCCAGAGCCATGCCCTGGCTTCCCCTCCTCCTCCAGGAAAACCTGCAGATCTATCTGAAGAGCACGCAGGGGCCCATCGAAGTCTACTTGTGCCCGGAGGAGATGCAGGAACCAGAGAGCCCTGCCAAGGAGCCTGTCTCCTCCACGTCCACCCTCAGCCCCACTCCTGACTCCGCCCAGCCCTGCAGCAGCACCAGCCCTGGCGCCCTGGCACCCACGGCATGCCCAGGTAGGCCCTCTGAGCACAGGGACAGGTGGGCAGTGCCGCTGGCCTTGGTTTCCTCTTCCACATCAACATTTGCTGGGTATCGACCTTCTCCCCAGCGGCCGGGCATAGTCCTCCCGCACATGTGTGCCTCGCACTCTACACGCTAAAGCACGTGTGCATTCCCAGGCTCATTGGCAGGCTGAGCCCGCTGCAGGGCAGAGGGACTGGGACTTGCATCCCAGCTCTTCCACTTACCAGCTGTGTGACCTTGGACAAGTTATTTGACCTCTCTTTGCCTCAGTCTCTCATCTGTACGTTGGGCTTAGTCATTAATAGTATCTACTTCATGGGTCGTTGTGAAAATGAAATGAGCTAATATATATAAAGCACTTAGAACTATGCCTAGCAATAAAAGAAGGTGATTATTATTAATTATTATTACTGCCACTGCCACTAATACTGCTGCTTCTGTGACAGCTACTAACAGCCAAGCTCCTGGCACTCGATAAGCCCACAGCATATAGGTTTTATGAGGAAGGCTCGGCACTTTCTTGGGCGAGAATAACTAAGGTTTATTGAGCCACGACTGTCCCAGATGCACCCATTCCTACATTATCCTCGTAGCAGTTCTTTTTTTTTTTTTTAAATATATTTTATTGATTAAATACAGAGAGGAAGGGAGAGAGATAGAGAGTTAGAAACATCGATGAGAGAGAGTCATCGATCAGCTGCCTCTTGCACACCCCCTACTGGGGATATGCCCGCAACCAAGGTACATGCCCTTGACCAGAATCGAACCCGGGACCCTTCAGTCCCCAAGCCGACGCTCTAACCATTGAGCCAAGCCGGTCCCGGCTCTTTTTTTTTTTTTTTTAATTTATTTTTTTTTACAGAGGAAGAGAGAGGGATAGAGAGTTAGAAACATCGATGAGAGAGGAACATCGATCAGCTGCCTCCTGCACAGCCCCTACTGGGGATGTGCCCGCAACCAATGTCCATGCCCTTGACTGGAATCGAACCTGGGACCCTTCAGTCCGCAGGCCAACGCTCTGCAGGGCGTCCCAGCAGTTCTCGAGGTGGGTTTTATTATTCCCAGTTTGGAGGTAATGAGCTGAGGCAGAGCTTGTCCCAGGCCTCCCAGCTGGGAGACACGGGGCTGTGTCTCAGTCTCCGCATTCCTCGCCCGGTGCTGCGTCCACAGCACAGAACAAATCGGGGCAGGGGTCCCGGCTCAGCCCTGGCTGGGGTGTGGGATGTGGGATGTGGCGGGACAGCCGGCTACACGTGGCAGGAAGTAGGAGGAGGCAGCTGCCGGGGAGCAGGGAGGTGGGAGCGGTCCTTGCGGGCTTCCCGGGGAGGTGCAGTCCGGAAGGAGTGGAAACGGGAGCCTGAGAAGGCCCCTCCGCTGGGATGGTTCTTCCCTTTACTGGGCTCACGCATTGGGTCCGACCGGCAGCTTTCTTCGAGGCTGCGAAGGCCACTGTTCCACGCTGGCTTCTTAGCAGCAGAATTTCCGTAAGTGGAACGCTGGCGTTTAAACAAATGCAGAGCTAGAGCCGGTCTGATAGAAGAGGTGTGTTTAAGGCCGATCTACAGAACCTAGATTGTATTCCATTTCTTTATCTAACTCAAGGACTGACAAACCATTGCCTGCAGGTCAAATGCAGCCCGTTTTTATATGGTTTGTGAGCTAAGAATGGTTTTCCTGTTGTTAAAGAGTTGTAGGGGGCGGGAAAGAAAGTGACAGAGAACGTAAGTGTCCTGCAAAGCCTAAAATACTATCAGCCCTTTACAGAAGTTCGTTGACCCCTGATCTACCGCAACCCCTCCTTGTACATTCAAGTAAAACTGAAGCCCAGAGAGGGCAAGTGACTTCCCTAAGGCCACACAGCACGTCGGTGGTAGGACTTGGGTACGAGAGCCCAGACGCCCAGCTCTTCTCTAGTGATCACTCCTGAGTCCTGGCCTGGCCCCGGGACCAGGGCTTCTCCCTTCACCAGCCATCTGTCCCTCCGGGCACCTCCCAGTGCCTATCACCCGCTCCAGACCTGTGCCCCACCCTGCTCCCCCGCCTGCCTCGTCTGCCTGCTCACTCCACTGTCAACAAGTGCACAGCTGTCCAACGTCCAAACCACTTTCACTTCAGTTTGTCCTCTGGGACCCCGGGCAGAGGTGGGGGGCCCTCCGACCTCAGCCAGTTGTACCGATGAATAGCCTGAGGCCCCACAGGAGCATTCGGTGGTGGGGCCAGCCCAGAAGCCAGCCCTGGGCCTGGGCTAGGGCCATGGCCGTCCCTCCCCACATTTGCCACGTGGCCCCTCGGTGTTAGCCCTGCTGACGGGAGCAGGGGAGCTTCTGGACGGCGTGCACCTGTGGGGTGTGTGTGAGAGCCGAGGGGAGAGCGTGGGAGAGGGAGGGCGGTTGCTGGAGCTGGTGCCGGGAAAAGGGAGGGTGTCCGGGGCCACGAGGTGGGGGCAGGGCGGGAGAGAAGAGAAGGCGGCACAGTCGTCCGGAGAACCGGAGGGCGGTTCTTGGCCTCTGAGGTCTGACCAGAGGCTTCTGGGCCCCGAGGGCCAGTCCTAACCCTTGTCTCTTTGTCTCCAGCGCCATCGCTGACTTCCCAGCAGGTCCCGCCTCTGCCGCCGCCGCCCCTTGTCCCCCTGGAGGCCACGGACAGCATGCTGGAGCTGCCACACCCCCTTCTGCAGCAGACCGAGGACCAGCTCCTGTGCCCAGCCCTGGCCGACAGCTCCCCCCTGATCAGCTTCTCCCCGCCCTTGGACCAAGATGACTACCTGTGGGGCCTGGACGGCGGGGAGGGCATCAGCGACCTGTTTGACTCCTATGACTTCGGGGACCTGCTGATTAACTGAGCGGCCCTGCCCCCCCCGCAGCTCCGCCACGGTCTCTACCTCCTCCCGGGCAGATGGACAGGCCCTCTGCCTGCACGGGGACATTGGGCACGGATGCCACCCTCAGGGCATGGGGGTCTCCTCTCCCTCCTGCCCGCCGCGTCCTGCCGGCCGCAGCTGTCCAGGGGCCTGTGGAGGGTACGGGTGAGGATCGTGTCAGGGTTTGGGTCCTGTCCTTCCCAGCGGAAGCTGGGCCTCGGAAGGCCCGTTCAGTCTTCTGACCTCTGACCTCTAATGTGAAGGGGCCACAGATGAGGTGACCAGGACCAGGGAAAGGCCTTCTGAGGGGGGGATGAGGACCCCCCGATGGCCGCAGAGCACTTACTGCCTTTGTATTTATTTCAGGTTGAGTGTTGTTTGTGTGTCTTCCCCGAGTGTTGGCAGGGCCATCGCTCTGGTCCCTGTAAGACCTCAGACAGGCTGCACTGTCCCCGTGCAGGGGCCTCTGGCTTCCAGGGACCCCGGCCAGCTCCCCGGCCCCCCTCTCCCCTTGCCTCGAGGGGGCGGGGCCTCTGAGCGCCTGTCCAGGCTTCTGGACGGCACTGCACTTCGGCTCCTAATTCTAGATGGTTCCAGGGAATGTCCCAGCACAGGTGGCACTGGAGCTCCTGAGGAAACAGGAATAGCCAGTTGGGGAGCCTCCCTCCCTGTGGGATTCCCTGTTTCCCTGCCTCAGAATGTAACAGTGGCCCCAGGGAGACAGAGGGCGCTCCTGAGGGAGAGGGACAGGAGTGGAGGCAGCCGCAGTGGCTGCTGCAGGCCTCCCCTCCCCTCCGTTTCGGCCTCTCGCTGGGACTGTTAACGGAGCACACAGGGAGGCAGAGGCCGCAGGCGGAGGAGAAGGGTGAGATGAAGACAGGGAGCCGTCAGCACAGTCCCCTCTGTAGCTGCGGGTATCCCTCTCCCCTTCCCTGGGAGGAATTTGTTGTTTGTTTATGTTTGTTTGTTTTTTTAATATATCTTAAGGTGACCAGACATCCCGCTTTTGGCGGGATAGTCCCGATTTTTAACAATTTGTCCCGCGGTGTTTTTAAAAAATCGGACTTTTTTTTTTTTAAAACGCCGAGGGACGTGGGACAAATTGTTAAAAATTGGGACGTCTGGTCACCTTAATCGTATTGATTTTTTTACAGAGAGGAAGGGAGAGGGATAAAGAGCTAGAAACATCAATCATCAATGAGAAACATCGATCAGCCACCTCCTGCACCCCTACCCCTCCCCCCAGGGGATGTGCCCGCGACCAAGGTACATGCCCTTGACTGGAATCGAACCCGGACCCTTCAGTCCGCAGGCTGACGCTCTGTCCACAGAGCCAAACCGGTTCCAGCGGATTTTGGTTTTTATTTTGTTTGTTTGTTGAAGTGGTGGTTCTTCAGAGTCCCTTCCCCCAGCGCTCACACAGACCCCCCCCCCACGACAGCGGTGACCAGGGTTTAATGGTGCTCGGGCTCTTTTTGTCACAGGAATGCGGGAGGGGGGGGTCTTCATTGCACCCAGACTGAGCAGCTAATGGGGAGATGGGCTCATGTTACCTCTTCAGACCTGGGGTTCTGAGGTCTTTATCCCTCACCCTGTCCCGCCACCCCACCAGGGCTGAGCCGAGGCCTCTGGAGGGAGGGAGGCCACAGGCAGTGGTCTGAGAGGCCTGGACCCCCACCCTCAGGGAGCTAGGGTAAGGGGATCGGATGCCCCGCTTTTATCGGGACATCTGGCCACCTTAAGCTAGGTTTACTTAGGGTCTCAGGTGGGTAGCACCTTTTTTTTTCTTTTTTTTTTAAGTTCGCAGCATTAAGTTGGTTTACAATATGAATTCGGCGTCCAGGGATTGCTCCTGGCCTGGCCGATGGGCGTCTGCAGTGTGGGAGGGGGCCTTCTTTGGGGCTGGGGTCCCGTGTGAGCTGAGGCCCCGCTGAGACAGCTGTGCCTTGTCACCTGCAGATCAAAGGTACCCAGTCCGGTCATTTTGTAGGATTTACAGAGATGCTTTTGGCCGCCGCCTCCACAGGGCCGCAGGGCTCTCAGAAGCCTGTTTTGCAGCTCAGCGTGGCAGGGCCGCCGTGGCCCCTGAGGGAGGAGGGCGGGCTCTTGTTGTTCTGAGCTCCTTGCTGGGCTGCTGTTGAGCCACTCACCATCTCTGAGGACAGGGATGTTGGACTTCCCTGCCTCGAGCTCTGTCTAGAGTTTTCTCCTAGAATTAAGTCAGCAAGATGGGAGGAGAGGCCTGGCTGACCCGCCGGGGATGGGTTTAAGGTAAGGTGACCAGATGTCCCGCTTTTGGCAGGACAGTCCCGATTTTTAACAATTTGTCCTGCATCCCACGGCGTTTTAAAACAGTCTTTTAAAATCTTTCCAAAAATCGGGACTGTTTCAAAACGCCGCTGGACTCGGGACTTCTGATCACCTTAGCTTAAGGGTGAAATCTGGCCAGGATTTTCTCCGAATGCCCAGCCACAGATTGGCCAGAGGGGCTGCCCTGCCCTCTCCTGGGCTGTCCCCTGCCTGGCCCATCCAGGCCAAGCCTCAGGCTCTGGAGAGGATGCTGCCTCTTTCTTACTAAAGACACTTGGGAGCCTCCCAGGTTCACTCCGGTGCTTGAAGAGCACATGTTGAGGGGTACTTCCTTCAGAGGCCAGGTCACCTATAAAACGGGGCTGGAAGAAAAGCCAGCTTGTTTCGAAGGCCCATTATTTCTGCCAGGAAGTTCCCCAGCCCCTGAGTCACCTATGTCCCCCAGCATCATGGGCTCGGGGCTCCGGGGAGCCCAGCAGTATTAAATTGTTGAGTGGCATCAAAGATTCTAAGAGGTTTCTCAAAACCAGGGACATGCTCCCATGTCCCTTGTTTAAGGTGACCAGACATCCCGCTTTTGGCGGGACCATCCCGATTTTCAACAGTTTTTTAAAACGCCCTGGGACAGATTGTTAAAAATCGGGATGTCTGGTCACATTTAAAAAAATATATATCTTATTGATTTTTTTTACAGAGAGGAAGGAAGAGGGAGAGAGAGTTAGAAACATCAATGAGAGAGAATCATCGATCAGCTGCCTCCTGCACACCCCCACTGGGGATGGGCCAGCAACCAAGGCACAAGCCCCCGACCACAATCGAACCCGGGACCCCTCAGCCCACAGGCTGACGCTCTATCCACTGAGCCAAACCGGCTAGGGCTGGTCACCTTATTCTCGTTGGAAGTGTTAGCTAGACCAAAGAGGTTTCCCTTCTCCAGGGCAGTGCTGGCTGCCCCCACGGCTGCGGGGAGGAGGGGCGGGGTGATGGATCTCCAAAGCTGGGCCTGGGTTGGTTCGGGCTTTATTTCCCCTCCCGTCTTCCCGGCATCCGTTCTGCAGTGTTTATTAGAGTCCTTAGTGGGAGCGTTTGGATGTCCCCGCGTCCGAGCAGTGTGTGGCTTTAGTGCGTTTGAAGTGAAAGCCTTTTGCGGTGGTTTGCCAGCAGCTTTCTGGTTCTCATCATTGCGTCCCAAGGTCCCCACCCACCTCATGGGGGACCCTGTTCTCCCAGGGGGCCCTCCGTCAGCAGAAGCCGGGCCAGCCTGGCTGAGGGGAGAAGCCTCGTATGTGCCACCTGTATCCCGAGGAGGGTGAGCACACCCAGGGGGCCTGGTCTCGTGCTGGGACCCCACCGGCCACCTTCCTCCGGCCTGGCTTCGCCCTGGGCCCTACGCTGATGAGCACCATGCGAACCTCGTTGAGTTGTGATCATCAAGCATTAAACAGTGACTCCGGACGCCGTGGCTCTGTTGTGCTTTCTGAAGGTCATGGCCAGTGTGGGTCGTGTCCTCCCAAGTCGGGGGTGGGGGCTATTCTGACCAAGTGGCTGATTTCCCTCCAGAAACAGCCTCCTGTGGCCACACTGGCTTATGACCCTGCCTGAGACCCCGCCATTCAGACACTGGGAAGGTGGCAGCCCCAGAGCTAAAAAGCAGTCGCCTGCCCTGCCCTGCTCTGCTCTGCCTCCATCTCCTCTCGCCTGGGCTATTTCTTTTTTTAAAATATATTTTATTGATTTTTTTACAGAAAAGAAGGGAGAGGAATAGAGTTAGAAACATCAGTCAGCTGCCTCCCACATACTCCCTCTACTGGGGATGTGCCCACAGCCAAGGTACATGCCCCTGACTGGAATCAAACCTGGAACCCTTGAGTCCGCAGGCCAACGCTCTATCCACTGAGCCAAACCGATCAAGGCTGCCTGGGCTATCTCAATAGCTTCCTTAATATCCTCTCTGCTACCCATTCCCAATCTCATCCTCCCTAGCAGTTGTGTGTGTGTGTGTGTTAATCCTCACCCAAGGACATTGTTCATTGATTTTTAGACCGTGAAAGGGAGAGACAGAAACATTGATTGTTGCCTCCTGCACACACCCCAGTTGGGGCCGGGGATTGAGCCTGCAGCCGAGGTCTGTGCCCTTGACCAGAATCGAACCTGGGATCCTTCAGTCCACAGGCCAATGCTAAATCCACTGAGCCGAACCCGCTAGGGCTAGCAGTGGTTTTTACTTTATTTTCATGAATATTTTTTCAAATATATTTTATTGATTTTTTTTTTTTTACAGAGAGGAAGGGAAAGGGATAGAGAGCTAGAAACATCGATGAGGGAGAATCATCGATCAGCTGCCTCCTGCACACACACACACACACACACTGGGGATGTGCCCGCAACCAAGGTACATGCCCTTGACCGGAATTGAACCTGGGACCTTTCAGTCCATGCCGAGGCTCTATCCACTGAGCCAAACCGGTTTCGGCTATTTTCATGGATATTTTTAAACTTAAAAAAAAAAAAAACCCAAAACATTTCCTTTGATTTCAGAGAGGAAGGGAGAGACAGAAACATCAATGATGAGAGAGAATCACTGATTGTCTGCCTCCTGCATGCCCATCCCACCCCCCCTCACTGGGGATTGAGCCTACAACCCAGGCATGTGCCCTTGAACTGGGGACCTTTCAGTTCCACAGGCTGTCGTTCTATCCACTGAGCCAAACCGGCCAGGGCTAGCAGTGGTTGTTAGTAATAAAGCGTGGTCCTCAGGTCAGCATTACCTGGGAACTTATGAGAAATGCGTATTCTCAGGCCTCATCCAAGACCCTCTGAAGAAGAAACTCTGGGTAGGATTCAGAACCTCATCTTATTAAGCTCCCCCCAACCCCCGCCCACTCCGCCCCCAGGTGATTCTGACGCTGCTGAAGTCAGAGAACCATGCCCTCCGGCACCCCAGAGAGCTTTCTAAAACCCAGTTCTCATTACGCCACTCCCCCACTTAAAGGACAGGCTCCTCTGTGCCCTGAGGATCAAACTTCCCCCTTTGCTTGGCATGAAAGTCCATTTACAACCTTACAACTGGCGCACCCTATCTCTCCGGCTCTCTGCCACTCCTTCCCACCGCCTGGCCGCACTGAGCCTCTCGATTCGTGCCCTCCTGCCCGGTCTCTCTCTTCTGGGCCTTGACACCTGCTGTGCCCTCCCCGTGACGTGTGCTTCTCTCCATTTCAGCTGAGCAAGCTCCTGCTTTTCCTTCAAGGCTTCCTGCTTTTCCTTCAAGGCTCAGTTGAAGAATCCTTTGTCGTTTTCCTTGACGCTAACATGTACACTTGAATACTTTATATATGGAAGGTTATGGGTTATTTATGCTAGGCACTGGGGAGATAGATGGGAATAAGGTTAGTCCTCATCCTCAGGATGCTCACAATACACGGACAGATATACAATTACAGATGTTGTGGCCGTTGCAGTAATAAACATAGGAATTGAGGGGTCATGAGGGAAGGCTTCCTGGAGGAGGTGATGCCCAAACTATGCCCTAATGGATAAACGGAGGAACCTGGAGTTGGGCACATGGGGGACCAGAATCCTCCCTTCCAAACGGAGCAATCAGTATGCTCTGTCCTGTGGCCCAGCAGACAAAGGCGAGTATCATAGAGCTCGCTGCCCCAGCTCTGCCAGTTCGGAGCTCGTGCCCTAGAAAAGCCCCCTGAGTCAGAGAGGTTGACACAGATCCTAAGAGCAGGGGATGGGGGACAAGGTCTGGGGGTGCTGTTTGACCATAAGGACTGACTAATCAGAAGGGTCTGGAACGGGACACCAAGAAGTCAATTTACACGGAAGGCATGAAGACAATCCCCGGTAAGCAAAGCGAGGTCTAACTGGGGACGTTAGCACAGACAAGGGGACATTTAAAAACATGCCATTTATGAAGCCTTTTGGGTGCCAAGGCCCAGCACTGAGCTAAGTCCTTCACACATCATCTCAATCAATGTTCATTTAATGAAGTCACCACTTTGTAGGTGAGGAAACACTTTTAATGATGTTCCCAGGGAGCCCTCCCACCTTGCTGGTGGGAATGTAAAATGGTATAGCTATTTTGGAAAAACAGTTTGGCAGTTCATCAAAAAGATAAACATAAAACTATCACAGGACCCAGTAATTCCATTCCTAGGTGTCTACTCAAGAGAAATGAGAACATGTTCATGCAAAGACAAGTCTTGCACATGAATGTTCACAGCAGCATTATTCATAATAGCCCCAAACTGGAAACAGCTAAGTATCCATCAACTGGTGAACAGAGACAAATGCTAGATCCATACAATGGAACACTGTTCAGCCGTAAAAAGAATACACGATGGATGCTCAAAAACAATATGCTAAGTGAAAGAAGCTAGCCCCAAAGATAACATCTATTCCTTCTTCATGAAGACCAGAACAGGCAACTCTATAGACAAAAACAACAGCAACACACAGTAAATAAGTGTTGCCTGAGATTAGAGGTAGCAGTGAGATTAACTACAAATGGGCATGAGGGCTCTTCTGCATAGAGATGCAAAATTAAAAACACACACACACACACAAATAAAACACTAGCAAAACAAATCCAGCCACACAAATAAAAAGAATTAGACACCAGGAATGTGAGGCTGGTTTAAAATCTGAAAATTAGTTAATGCAAAGATCCATATCAATAGAATAAAGAATGAAAACCACATGGTCATCTCAATAGATGCAGAAAAAATGTGTGTGTGTGTGTTCTGTGTTCCAAGAGATGACTGATCACTAGGCAGGTTATTTTCCCAGCGTGGAGACCACTGCCCTCTGGTGGCCACTTTGACAAGTGCCGAAATTGGAGGGAAAATTGCCCTTCGTTGAGACTGTTAAGAATCATGAAGGACCAGGTTTTATTTTCTTTAATTTGCCCCAAACCTTATTGAATAGATATTATTGTTCTTAGTGAGGCCCAGAGAGGTGAAGTTACTTTCCTAAGGTCACACAGCTGGAAGTGGAAGACCAAGATCATGAGTAGGTTGAGGCGCCTCACCTGTCTCGTCCTAGTCCCAGCCCTGGTGATGGAACAGGACAGGAAGTGGGCCAGCCAAACTCCGAGACTCCTGGTCTTCACCACCAGGTGGCCCAGCCTCCTAGTTGGCATGAAGGGGATTCCATTCTGGCCTCGGACATTTCCTTTGTGGGAAAGAAAGACACAGCCCTTTACCCATGAAAAGCTTACATCATGAAAATGTAAATGTGAGAGGACACCTTGCTCTAGGAGCAGCAAAAGAAGTGGGGTGTGTGTGTGTGTGTGCTGTCCTAAGGGAACAGACCTTAGGGACGCCTGGAGGCAGTGGCCCAGCCGCAGGGAGCCTTCTCCCCCAGGCAGTGCATCCCCTGGGGCGAGCCAGCCGCACCAGGCAAGCTCCTTGGAGGGGCTGGGGGAACATGGTTGGACAAATGACCATGAACTCAGGATAAAGCTGACCTTCTGTCCACTGTGATGATACACATGACTGTTATTGTACTGCGTGGTCACGAGGCATAGAAGGAAAATGCTCACCAGTGTGACGGTAATTGGCATTCCTTTCACCCAGACACATGGTTTGGCTATTTTAACTCTTCTCACTTGCCAGCATTTTACATTACGGTCCAAGTCAGTAGTTTTCCCTAAAACCAATTCACAGGGTTGTTGTTGTTTTGTGTGTGTGTGTGTATGTGTGTGTGTGTGTGTGTGTGTGTGTGTGTTTTAATATATTTTTATTGTTTTTGGAGAGGAAGTGAGAGAGAGAGAGAGAAACACCAATGAGAAGAGAGAATCATTGATTGGCTGCCTCTTGCATGCCCCCTACTGGGGATTGAGCCCACAACCAGAGCAGTGCCCTTGACCAGAATCGAATTCAGGACCCTTCAGTCCGCAAGCCGATGGGCTATCCACTGAGCCAAATCAGCTGGGGCTCTTTTTTTCTTTTTTCTTTTCCTTTTTCTGCTGCAAAAAGCTTTATTGTTTCATTCGGTCCAATGCATAGGAGAGGGCTCCGGGGGGTTAAAGGAATGGCTGGTAGTTTGGGGGAGAGGCTCGGGTAAAAGCCAGACCCCAGGGGAAGCGGAGGGCCCCCCAAAGGCCTCTGGGCTCCAGAGCCTCCAGTGGTGCTTGAGGGGGAGCCTTCGAAGAGACACTCCCCCGGCCCAGCCTGGGGGCCAGCAGCCTGCGGAGGGGAGTCAGGTGGCGGCCCATCTTCCTGATGAGTTTCACCTCCTCACCCGGAAGTGGTTCCCCAGGAAGCCCCGGAGCTGAGAGTCCAGGCACGTGGAACCCAGGGCCGGCAGCTCCACCGGGCCGGGCTCAGGCTCCTCTCCGAGGCCAGGCGGCTGCCATGGCCTGAGCTGTGCCCACTCCCCTGGGCGGCTGCAGTGCATCCTGGACTATTGAGAATCGTTAAGGACCAGGTTTTATTTTCTTTAATTTGCCCAAAACCTTATTGAATAGATATTATTGTTCTTAGTGAGGCCTAGAGAGGTGAAGTTACTTTCCTAAGGGCCGGGGGAGTGTCTTCGAAGGCTCCCCCTCAAGCACCATTAGGAGCCTTTGGAGCCCAGAGGCCTTTGGGGGGCCCTCTGCTTCCCCTGGGGTCTGGCTTTTACCCGAGCCTCTCCCCCAAACTACCAGCCATTCCTTTAACCCCCCGGAGCCCTCTCCCATGCATTGGACCGAATGAAACAGTGCGGCCGCCTCGCCACTTCTCAACGTTAAGATACTCCACACCCTCGGCTTCTCCGCCAACCCGGGGAGAAGTGGCCCCCGCCTCACCTCGGGAGCCACGTGGTCAGGGTCCAAACAGGCCCAGAGAGGCAGGCAGAGGCCGCAGAGGCGGCTGGCCAGGCGGTGGCCGCAGCCTCCCCTCGGGGGAATAACGCTGACGCATTTGGAAGCTCACGGGGGTTCGGCAATGAGGAGCTAAGGTAGAGAACACCCGGTGTGTTGGCTGGTCCCGGGGGTGGGGTGGGGGGTCCTACAGGTGGTGACTGGATAAGGGGCGTCCCTGGGTCTGTTCCCTCCAAACACTGTTGAAGCAAGAGGCAGATCTGGGACCGCCGAGGGCACTGCACAACAGTGTTCTCTTGCCCCCTGCAGAAGGCAGAATAATGTCCTAATCCCCAGAGCCTGCGAGTACGTTATGTCCTGTGACAAGGGGAAATTAGAATTGCAGATGCAATTGAGGCTGCCAGTCAGTTGATCTTGAGTTGGGGAGATCCTAGATTTCCAGATGAGCCCAGGGTAATTACAAGGGTCCTTCCTTATAAGTGAAAGAGGAAGAAGAGGCAGCGTCAGAGGCAGGGAGAGATTTCAAGATGCTAAACTGCTAGCCCTAGCCGGTTTGGCTCGGTGGATAGAGCATCCCGGGTTCGATTCTGGTCAAGGGCATGTACCTTGGTTGCGGGCACATCCCCAGTGGGGGATGTGCAGGAGGGAGCTGATCAATGTTTCTCTCTCATCGATGTTTCTAGCTCTCTCTGTAAAAAAATCAATAAAATCTATTAAAAAAAAAAAAAAAAGATGCTATACTGCTAGCTTGGAGATGGAGGAAGGGGCCAAGAGCCAGGAAGGCACACAGCTTCCAGAAGCTTGAAAGACAAGGAAGTGGATTCTTTGCTTAAGTTAAAGGAACACAACCCCGCCAACACCTTGAATCTGCCCAGTAAGACCCATTTCAGACCTCTGAACTCAGAGCTATAAGACAGACTTCCAGGAGTTTTGTGTTTTTTTTTTTCTTCAATCAAAGACAAATAATAACACCAGTCATCCTCACGATAGCCCCATAAGACAGACAGGTATTATTACTTTTTAAATATATTTTATTGATTTTTTACAGAGAAGAAGGGAGAGAGATAGAGAGCTATAAACGTCGATGAGAGAGAAACATCCACCAGCTGCCTCCTGCACACCCCCTACCAGGGATGTGCCCGCAACCAATGTACCTGCCCTTGACCGGAATCGAACCCGGGACCTTTCAGTCCGCAGACCGACGCTCTACCGCTGAGCCAAAGCGGTTTCGGCCAGACAGGCATTATTATCTCCATTTTCCACGCGGGGAAACTGAGGCTTTCCCAGGCTAATAAGGAGCACGGCCGCATTGAAAGCCGGACCTGTCTCCAAAGTTTGTCTCCGCTAGGCCTGAGGAAAGACTTGAGACCACCCATCACGTTCTCCACTAGAGGGCGCCTGCACGGGCTTCAGCCAAAGGTGCTGGAGGTCTTTCCGGCTGGAGCAGGGGCGGAGGGTGAGAGGACCTTGGAGATCCACCCCTTCTGAGGACCTCAGTGAAGACAAACTTGAACTTTTCAGCGTTCCTCCCTGGCTTGGGTCTGCTTTCACCTAGACCCGTGGTCGGCAAACTGCGGCTCGCAAGCCACATGCGGCTCTTTGGCCCCTTGAGTGTGGCTCTTCCACAAAATACCACGGCCTGGGCAAGTCTATGTTGAAGAAGTGGCGTTGGAAGAAGTTTAAGTTTAAAAAATTTGGGCCAAAACCGGTTTGGCTCAGTGGATAGAGAATCGGCCTGCGGACTGAAGGGACCCAGGTTCGATTCCGGTCAAGGGCATGTTACCTTGGTTTCAGGCACATCCCCAGTAGGAAATGTGCAGGAGGCAGCTGATCGATGTTTCTCTCTCATCGATGTTTCTAACTCTCTATCCTTCTCCCTTCCTCTCTGTAAAAAAAAAAAAAAAAAAAAAATCAGTAAAATATATTTTAGAAATAAAAATAAAAAATTTGGCTCTCACCTAACCGGTTTGGCTCAGTGGATAGAGCGTTGGCCTGTGGACTAGAGGGTCCCAGGTTCAATTTCAGCAAGGGGCATGTAGCTGGGTTGCAGGCACATCCCCAGTAGGAAATGTGCAGGAGGCAGCTGGTCGATGTTTCTCTCTCATGGATGTTTCTAACTCTCTCTCCCTCTTCCTTCCTCTCTGTAAAAAAATCAATAAAATATATATTTTTAAAATTGGCTCTCAAAAGAAATTTCAGTCGTTGTACTATCGCTATTTGGCTCTGTTGACTAATGAGTTTGCCGACCACGGACTTAGACCAAGACAAGTAGGAGCCCAGACATTGGGCACCGGCCCACAGCCAGATTGCCCGTATTGTCTCCTGATTCCATCCATCACTTGCCAGTAACCTTGGGCAAGCTCCTTGTGGCACCCTGTCTCAGATTCCTGTTCTGTAAAATGGGGATAATAACAGTAGCTGCCTTAGAGAGAATACGTGAGTTATCATATATAATGGGCCTAGAAGAATACCTACACAAAGTAACGCCGATAACTGTTATTGCTTCTGTTATTACTTCAAATTTGTGGAATTTTTGCGGGAGTGATTCATTTAAAGATCGTTGCGATGGGGAGATTACCCTGGATCATCCAGGTGGACCCTAACTGTACTAACAAATGTGCTCCTGAGACCGAGGCTGAGGGCGATCCGGCCACCGGAAAGGAGGCAATGTGGAGCCTTTGCAAGCCCAAGATGTCCTCGCAGATAGAGGAAGCTGGCCACAGGCCAAAGAATGCAAGGTATGCAGTTCCAGGAGCTGGAAAAGGCTAAGGAAAAGGAAGCTCCCCTGGAACCTCCGCGGGGAGTGTGGCCTGCTGATAACCTTGATTTCAGTCCCGTAAAATGTTTCAGACTCCTGGCCTCCAGGACCGAAAGAGAATAATAAATGGGTGTCGTTGTAAGCCGCCAGATTTGCGGTCATTCGGTCATTCGTTAAAGCAGCAATAGGAAACTAGCACAGAAAACATCAGCATCAACGGTGAAAAGGAATCTGGTGGCTCTGGAGGAAGCCCAGGCAGAGCGAGAAGAGCCAGGGGCCCAGCAGAGGGCTCCCCACGGCTCTGGCAGCTAAGGTCCGTGCAGAGGAGGCACATCTCAGCCCGGGTCTCTGGGGAGGAGCAGTCAGAGAGGAGGGAGGACCACCAAGGGGAAGGGTTGTCCCAGCCCCAGTCGGTTTGGCTCAGCGGATAGGGTGTTGGCCTGCGAACTAAAGGCTCTCGGGCAAGAATCTCACGACCGATCGATGGGAGAGAGACACGCGTTTCTCTCTGGCTCTCCCCCTCCCTTCCACTCTCTACAAATCCATGGGAAAACATCTTCAGCCAAGGGAACATGTGTTTCAAGAAGGAAGGAGTGGCTAACAGTGCCAGATGCTCCCAGAAACCAAGCAAGAGAAGTGCCTCTTGTGTTTTAAGAGGAGGGGAGCCTAGTTGACCTCCTGCGAGTCCCAGGGGTGGAAAGCAGACTGGAGCGGATCGAGGTGCCTGCGGCTGAAGCAGCACATTTGTCCCGTCTCCACCAGATTGTACATATTTTTTTCAACTTTTAATTCTATTACCCAAGTAGTTTATGTCCCTTATGGAAAAGTTAAGATACACAAATTAACCAAAAAAAAAAAAAAAGTACTCATAGTGTCCTCAGGTGGTAATATTTTAGTGTACAGCTTTTCAAGTCTTCTTTTTCTTTTTCTTCTTTTTTTTTAAAAATATATTTTATTGATTTTGTACAGAGAGGGAGAGAGATAGAGAGTTAGAAACATCGATGAGAGAAAGTCATCGATCAGCTGCCTCTTGCACACCCCCTACCGGGGATCTGCCCGCAACCAAGGTACATGCCCTTGACCGGAATCGAACCCGGGACCCTTCAGTCCCCAAGCCGACGCTCTATCCATTGAGCCAAACCGGTCCCGGCTCAAGTCTTCTTTTTCTACGCAAAGTATATAATTCTCTCGATCAACTTATAGGATAACATGCCATTACGCCATTTTAAGAGGACGAGATTCCGTCTTAGCAATGTCCTCAGCTGCACACAGCTGATGAGTAGCAGCCCCAGGATTGAAACTGATGATGACTCCACACGCGGCTGGCTGGCTCAGTGAGCATCCGCCTATGAACCAGGAGTCACAGTTGGATTCCTAGTCAGGGCACGTGCCCAGGTTGCGGGCTTGATCCTTCGTGGGGGGCACGCAGGAGGCAGCCAACCAATGAATGATTCTCATCATTGATGTCTCTCTTTTTTTTAAAAAAAATATATTTTTATTGATTTTTTACAGAGAGGGAGAGGGATAGAGAGCCAGAAACATCGATGAGAGAGAAACATTGGTCAGCTGCCTCCTGCACACCCCCCACTGGGGATTCACCCACAACCAAGGTACATGCCCTTGACTGAAATGGAACCTGGGACCCTTCAGTCCGCAGGCGGATAGACACTCTATCCACTGAGCCAAACCGGTTTCGGGTCATCATTGATGTTTCAATCTCTCTCTTCCTTCCCTTCCTCTCTGAAATTAACTTAAAAAAAAAAAATATATATATATATATATATATAATAGACCCATTAGACTCCAAAGCACAAAGATTCTTCAGCTCAGTGCTTCCCTGATATTTGCCTGAAGGAATCTTTTCCAGAAGGCCTGAGCGTCCAGAATGAAATCGAAGTGGATCTGTATTCCGAACCCCATCGTTATCCACTGAAAGATGCAGGTGGTTCCCAAGAGGAAGTTAGCGGGTGAGGAGGAATGGCGGTCTTCAGCCTGGTAGGGCTGGTGAGCCGGATCCAGGGGTAGAAGGCACCAGACGAAGCCCAGGAAGAAGGCAGGGCGTGGGTGAGAAGGCCAGGTAAAAAGGAGAGGGTTACTGAGCACCTATGGAGCACACGCACGTGTTAGATTCTTTCCTCCAACACCATAAACGAATGGGCATCAGCCTTCAGTTTTTGCAGAGAAGGAAACAGGTTCCAAGAAGGAAACGTTTTTCTCAAATCGCAGTTACATGGGGTGGGGGTGGGGGGTTTCGCCACACAGACCCGGGAGGCGGGGCATGCGGCTGGGGGGTCCCTGGTGGCGCACGGAATGGGAGGCTGACAGCTGGGTGTGGGGAGCAAGGGAGAGGCGAGGTGATTCCGGGAGGAGCGGTTCCCCGGGACAGGCAGGGCTTGAGGGGGTGGTGAAGCTGGAGGGGCGAGGCCATGGGGGCTGGGAACGAAGGGAGGGAGGAGAACCGGGGTGCGGAACCTGGAGGGCGGCGGGGGACCTGGGGAGCTTCAGGGAGGCCGGGGCGGACCGAGGAAAGGGGCGGGGCCGAGAGGCAGGGGGCGGGGCCGTGGAAAGGGGCGGGGCAGCGAGCCAGGCACTGGTAGGCCAGGGGCGGGGCTTAGAAGAGGACTGGGCGGGGCCTGGAGGAGAATGGGGCGGGGCTGAGACGATGATAGGGCGGGGCCGGAAAGAGGGCGGGGCGTGGCGAGAAGTGGACGGGGCTGGGACGGGGTGGGGACTCCGGGACCCGAGGCGACTGGACCGGGCGCTGGAAGGCAGTCGGGGGCGGGGCGGGGCGGCGCGGAGGGGGTGGGGCGTGCGGAGGCCCGGACGGCGCCCTCGGAGGACGGTGCGGCCAGCCCTGAGCTGTGTAGTGAGCGCGCCCCGCGCCCCGCGCCCGCAGCCCCGGAGCCCCCGCCGCCCTGAGCCCCCGCCCCGCGCCCACCATGCCCGAGCAGCTCAGCGTCGCGGAGTTCCTGGCCGTCACCGTGGAGGACCTCAACTCCCCGGCTGGGGCCGCCGCCTTCGCCGCCAAGATGCCCCGGTGCCGGGGGGCGGCGCTGGTGCGGGAGGAGGTGAGGGGCCGAGGCGGGAGGAGTCCTGGGTCCCGGCAGGGTCTCGCCTTGACGTTCACCGGGGTGACGGGAGCTGCATTGGCCCTTACCGCTCCCCAAAACCTTCCCCTTCCCTAGATCTGTGAGAACCGGGTGCATCTCAGACATCCGCGTCCCCACCGTCGAGGCCTTGGGGAGGGCGGGCCGGAGGGATGGTGTGTGGGGGGCCTGGAGGTCACCTCGACGACAGGTCACAGGTCGGGGGTCCTACCCCACCCCCACCCCGTGTTCTTGGCTACCTGCACCATCGCCTGTGTTTGCTCAGCTCCTCGCTGCGTCTGTTTGGGTTTTCATCTTCGGAGCCCCACGGGTTTGGCCCCAAAGTCACTCCTCTTCTGGGAAGCGGGCCTGCCCGCCTCAGTCAGGAACTTTTCCCTGGCTGCAGGCAGGCCCCCTCCCCCTGGCTGCTGGCTCCGAGATTTGGCCGGTGTTTGTGGAATGAATGCAAATGAGAAGGCGCCGGGAGCCGGGGTTCACCTTGGCCAGGCTGCTGGCTAGTTTCTAGTCTCCTCCCCTTTCCCCTCTCCTCTTTGTCTCTCCCAGCAAGGCGTCCCAGGCCTTTTCTTTCCCCCTTGCCGGCTGCCCCACCCCATTCCCCTGCTCTCAGGAGTTCACTCCTCTTCTGGGACCTGCTGCACTTCACCGGGCTGCCCCTGCAGGGAGTGTTCTAGGGCAGACACCCTGCAGTTTTGGGCCAGGGGAGGATATGTTTCTGCAGCTCCCTTCCAGAGGATGCCCTGAATTTGGGTGACGTTTTGGACCTCAGCTGTTGCTATCACCTTCCATCCTTCACCGGAAGAGCATTGAGCCCCTACTGTGTGGCTGACACCAAGCTCAGTAGTTCGTAACGCCCTGGATCAGTGTCTTGGGAGATTTCCTTTCCTTCTCTCCTCTGGCAGGCTGGACCCCCTTCTCAGAGTCTGAGCCTGTCACTCTGAAGCGGGGTGATAGAGGATTGCGGAAAGAGCATCGGCTGTGGGGGAGGCAGGCTGTGTCCAAATCCTGGCCCTGCAGCTTGCCAGCTGTGTGAGCTTGGGCATGTGACCTGATTTGTGTGAGCCCCACTCTGGCATCTGTGAAATGGAGATAACAATGTTTACCTGCGGGGCTATGGCATTACGTGAGGCCGTGCATGTGAGGCACGCATCTTGATAAATGGAATCATGATCTGATTAACCGACGGACCTCTTTACTGACCAGGTCTCTTCTTTTGTCCATTTCTCTCACAGAGCCCAGCCTGGTGCTTTGCACATAGTGGGGGTACACGTTTTAGTTAAAATAAGCAGCCAATCTTTGGCTTCCTTCCTTGGGCAGGACCAAGTAGCTCAGAGTCCACCAGCTAGGACTACGGCTTGTATCTCCCAGGGAGACAGCCACAGGGCCTCATCCTGAGGAGACAGCACCCCCAGTTTGTCTCCAGAGTGTCATATTTCCTGACCTGGAAGAATGCAGTGCCTTTGGCACCCGTAGGGCTGTCACAGTTCGGCCTCTTTATTGGGTTGCTCATTAAAATGTCAAATCAGAGCAGGAGAAGGAAGTGCACTATGGAGCCTTCTCCGGGGACAGAAATGCCCATTTATGCCGGTGCGTCTGGGCCTGCCTGGCTCGGTGTGTGTGAGCACTTGTGTGTGTGCGGAGGGGAGAGGCTGAAGCAGGCTCTGGTGAGGGTTCAGCTTTGCCCCAATTCAGACGCAACAAAACTCGGTCTCTTTTGCCTTTGGGACTTTGATTTGGTGCACGTGAGGTTTGTTTTTAGAGCAGAAAGCGCGTGGCACCCAAGCTTGTCCCTTTCACTGCCCAAAAGGTTAGAATCTGACCTTTGGATTGGACTTGCCAGAGGTTTCCTGTTTGGTTTTCCACTTGTGTTTATATTTACACTAGAGGTCTGGTGCGTGAAATTCGTGCACTCAGCCCGGCCTGCACCTTCTCACAGTCCAAGAGCTCTCGGGGGATGCCCGACTGCTGGCTTAGTCTCACTCCCCACTAAGCCCTCAGCCGGACATCCTTAGTGCTGCTGCAGAGGCGGGTAAGGCTCCCGCCATCACCACTGTACTCTCCAGCCATGATCCTGGCTTCTGGCTGAGTGGCACTCCCCCTGTAAGAGTGCACTGACCATTAGGGGGAAGCTGCTGCATTGAGCGTCTGCCCCCTGGTGGTCAGTGCATGTCATAGCAACCCGTCGTTCAGCCGTTTGGTCAATTTGCATAGTAGCCTTTTATTATATAGGATGTAGTTTGAAGCTGGCATTCCCACTCCCCTTTTCTGGCATGACTAACCCACCCCTAGGCTTGAAGAGGTGTGAATTTGTCTAAATCAAAATGCAACTGATTCTTTTTTTTATTTTTTATCCTTATTGATTTGAGAGAGAGAAACATGAATATGAGAGAGAGAGACATCAATCAGTTACACGTCCTGACAGGGGATTGAATCTGAAATCTGGGTATGTGCCCTGACTTGGGAATTGAACCCATGAGCTTTCAGTGTATGGGACTATATTTCAGCCAACTGAGCCACACCATTGATGTTTCTCTCCCATCAATGTTTCTAACTCTCTATCCCTCTCCCTTCCTCTCTGTAAAAAATCAACTGATTCTTAATTCAAGTCTTCCAGTCCCAGTTGGTTTCCTGGGAGTAACTAGGGACTCCGTCCTGGACTTGCAGACCTTTTGCTGAGAAGGACCCTGGGCAGCTCACAGGAATCTAGAATATTAGCCCTGGGGGGCCCTTTGCGATAGAGATCACCTAGGGAGGCTCTTACTGGAGATGGGGAAACTGATGACCCCGGATAGCAAGAGTGTTGTCCAAGCTGCCACAGCTGAGTGAGGGAAGAATTGGCATGTCTACACAAATGTTCTAACCCCTGCTCCTATGCTCTTCAAAGATCAACTGCCTGTCCTCCCTCTGTAACCTCTCTGAACCATGGCTATTTCCCCCTAAAATGGGTCTATTCATGCCTCCTTCTCTGGGTTGCTAAAGGTTTTTGTTTTTTATTGTGAAACTCTGTACAAAAGTGGGAGAGTCTTAAGACAGATCACCATTCTATCCACCACCTTTTCCTGTTCTGGGGCCCCTTTTACATCCACCGTCTCATTGATATTCACAGTAACACGGGTGAAAGTGAGCCCAGGAAGGTTAAGGCAGTTGCCTTGTGTCACATAGTGAGTCTGCCTGACTCTCAGGCCTGACCAGTGCTCCATGCCATCTCTATGCTAGGCACCGAGGACCTTACGATACTGCTCTTGTTTGCTGGCTGGTTGGGGAGAGGTAGCCTATCTTAGAGAAATAAGTAGGAACCCTTATCTGAGTGCCCAGAGAAAGGTACAGTCAGTGCCATAGAGGCTGTTAAAGTAGGGCAGGGAGAGAGCAGTGAGGATTGGTGCAACCATGGAGAGCTTCCTGGAGGAGGTGACACTTCCAGATGGGCATTGAAGGATGGAAAAACTCCATGAAGTTGAAGAAGATAAGAGTGAATTTTGAGATTGGTGGGAAGAGAGCATATTCAGGAACCAAGTAAGCCATTTTGACCAGTGCTGAGAATTCATGGTATATCATGCATCTCAAACTACTAGTGAACTTATATCTCCTCGTAGGTCTCAAATGAAGCCGTTCACCACAAATAGGAGATTTTCAAAGGCTTGTGATATTCTCTCTCTCTCTCTCTCTCTCTCTCTCTCTATATATATATATATATATATATACACATATATATGAGACTTCATGAAGTTTTTTCTTTTTAAAAAATATATTTTATTGATTTTTTACAGAGAGGAGGAGAGAGGGATAGAGAGCTAGAAACGTCGATGAGAGAGAAACATCGACCAGCTGCCTCTTGCACACCCCCTACTGGAGATGTGCCCGCAACCAATGTACATGCCCTTGACCAGAATGGAATCTGGGACCTTTCAGTCCGCAGACCAAGGCTCTACCACTGAGCCAAACCGGTTTTGGCTAGACTTAATGAAGTTTTAATTGCACAAAGGACATAATAATTTTTAATTTAAAAATTTAAAAACAGCCCTAGTCGGTTTGGCTCAGTGGATAGACTTTTGGCCCACGGACTGAAGGGTCCCAGGTTCGATTCCAGTCAAGGTCATTGAACTCGGTTGCAGGCTCGATTGATCCCTGGCTCTTACTGGGGCACATGCGAAAGCAACCATTCGATGTGTCTCTCCCACATCGATATTCTCTCTCTCTCTGTATCTCTCCCTCCCTCCCATTCTCTCTAAAAATCAATGGGAAAATATCCTTGGTTAAATATTAACAAAAAATTTTTTTTAAAAACATAACTGAAAAGTGTAAAGTCATCTCTGACCACGCCTCACAATCCCTGTACTCTCCTCAGGTCATTGCTATGAAACTGCATGCTTTCCAATGTGTGTCCTCAGAAAATATATTATCAGGGAGGGGATGGTAGTTAGGGGACATATTTGCCTAAATTGCTATCATGTCTTATACTTCACAGTTTTAAAGTTTATTGGAGTTAAATTTATCTTTTCCTTTGTGATTTTTGCTTCTTTTCGTTGTTGTTTTATTGATTGATTGATTTTAGAGAGAAAGGAAGGGAGAAAGAAAAACATCGATTTGTTGTTCCATTTATTTATGCATCCATTGGTAGATTTCTGTATGTGCCCCGATTTCTGTATGAAATCTTGGGGTATTGGGATGGTGCTCTAACCAATGGAGCTATATGGCCCGGGCCAACGTTAGCTATTTTGAATCTTGTTCAGAACGGAATTCATCCTTTTTTTTTTTTTTTTTCCCCCCCCCTATTTTATTGATTTTTACAGAGAGGAAGAGAGGGGGATAGTGAGTCAGAAACATCGATGAGAGAGAAACACCAATCAGCTGCCTCCTGCACACCCCCTACTGGGGATGTGCCTGCAACCAAGGTACATGCCCTTGACCCGAATCGAACCTGGGACCTTTCAGTCCGCAGGCCGACGCTCTATCCACTAAGCCAAACCGGTTTCAGCCAGGATTCCATTCTTAATTCTTAATATTCTTGTGAAATTTACCTGCTTTGTCTATATTCGTTTTACAAAAACAATAAAAATTATGTAATCCTGCCCTCGCTGGTCTGGCTCAGTGGATAGAGCATCAGCCTGTGGACCGAAGGGTCCCAGGTTCGATTCTGCTCAAGGGCATGTACCTTGATTGTGGGAACATCCCCTGTAGGAGGTGTGCCAGAGGCAGCTGATTGATGTTTCTCTCCCATCAATGTTTCTAACTCTCTATCCCTCTCCCTTCCTCTCTGTAAAAAATAAAGTATATATTTTTTTAAAAAGTAGACTTCACCAGGGCCTCGGTTGTCAGGAACAAAGGCAGCTGCTTCATCATCCTTTCTGTCTCTGGCCTCTATTTCTTTCTCTCTTTTTTTTCAAAATATGTTTTTATTGATATTTTTAGAGAGAGAGGAAGGAAAAGAGATAGATAGAAACATTGATTGGCTGCCTCTTGCATGCCACACCTGCCTTGTGTCCCCCCCCCCCCCCCCCCCCCCCAGCCCATAGGGGATTGAGCCAGCAATCTGGGCTTGTGCCCTGACTGGGAATCAAACTGGTGGCCTCTTGGTTCACGGGTTGCTGCTCAACCGCTGAGCCACACCTGCCGGGCTGCCTCTGTTTCTGTGTGCATACCTGAGCAGTGCTTTGGATCGCCTGTCATCACACAGGCCCCAAAGGGCATAACCATCTTCTGGGGAGGACAGATAGCTTCAGCCCCCACATTCACGTGACCTCGCTGGCCCAGCATCTAAAGGTGATCAAGCCAGTCTTGGGTGCCACATCCCAGTTCTTGGCTGAGCGGTTAATGGCCTGGCTCCGTTCTGGATTGGTTCCAGAAGCCGGGCCTCCACCCTGCTTTCATCAGCAGAGGTCACGGAGACTCAGGACAGGTAAACATGGCACAGAATTCTACCCCGGGGAGGGGTGCACTTCTCAGGGCCAGGGCCTAGCAAGTCCCCCTCCCCCACCTCCACCCCATGACCGAGGCAATTCTGCTTCGGTTGGCACAACCTAGGATCAGGGAGAGGCCCTGTGCTCATCCTGTTTTGTGCCCACCTAGTTGTCCAGGCGAAGATGAACCCCACTTTGGAAAGCTCACGTGTGAGGGAATTAGAAAAGATAGATTGGAGATCTCAGGGGATACAGCATGAGTTGGAGGGCCTTGAATGTCATAAAGCACGTGGGCTTTTTGTAGAGACCAGTGGACCCAGTCATGTTGGAATGGGTTGAAACCGGTCCTGCTGAAGGACACAGCAGCCAGCATAGTGCCTGGGGACTATTCCATGCCAGCCCTGTATTAGTCACCGGCTAACACATAGCTCCATTAAAAGAGTTGCAGTCTTTGCCGCATTGAGCTCAGCATTCTGGGAAAGACAAGTGGCAAACAGACAAATCAGTAATTGCACGTTGCGATCAGTGGCAGGAAGGCTCAGCCTCTCGGGCAAGGCCTTCCTTTAGGTTTGGTCCTGTTTCCTCATCTCTTCTCATCCCAGCCTCTCTCCCCAGGCAATCTCAGCCACACCCTTAGCTTCAGTCCTCCCCCATCTTCATGTTATTTTTAAAAAACATGTTGTTGTTTTTTATTGATTTCAGAGAGGAAGGGAGAGGAAAAGAGAGAGAAACATCAAGGATGAGAGAGAATCGCTGAAACCAGTTTGGCTCAGTGGTAGAGCGTCAGTCTGCAGACTGAAGGGTCCCAGGTTCGATTCTGGTCAAGAGCATGTACATTGGTTGTGGGCACATCCCTGGTAGGAGGTGTGCAAGAGGCAGCTGGTCGATGTTTCTCTCTCATCGATGTTTCTAGCTCTCTATCTCTCTCCCTTCCTCTCTGTAAAATATCAATAAAATATATTTAAAAAAAAAAAAAAAAAAGGATGAGAGAGAATCATTGATTGGGTGCCTCCTGCATGCCCCCCACTGGGTATGATGATGGTCCCATAAGATTATAATGAAGCTGAAAAATTCCAATTGCCTAGTGACATCATAGCTGTTCTAATGTTGTCACACAGTGCATTCACAATTGCCTACAGAGTTCAGTACAATAACATGCCTGTAGCCGAGAAGCAGTATGGTCGACAATATAGCCTAGGTGTGTAGTAGGCTATCCTTATCTAGGTTTGTGTAAGTGCCCTCTATGGTGTTTACACAACAACAGAATCCTCTCACAACCCATTTCACAGAATGTCTACCCATTGTTAAGTGACACATGACTAGTAATATTAAGATTTGTTAATGGAGTACATGTGGGAAGTGGCCAAGAATGGTTCCCAGCCCTAACTGGTTTGTTCAGTGGATAGAGCGTTGGCCTGTGGACTGAAGGGTCCCAGGTTTGATTCTGGTCAAGGGCATGTACCTTGGTTGTGGGCACATCCCCAGTAGGGGGTGTGCAGGTCGATGTTTCTCTCTCATCGATGTTTCTGACTCTCTCTCCCTCTCCCTTCCTCTTTGTAAAAAAGCAGTAAAATATATTAAAAAATAAAAAGAAAGAAGAAAGAATGGTTCCCAAATTCCTAATGGGGGAGAGCCATTCACCCTTCTTAGGAAGGGGAAATCTGGGAGAGGGACAGGCTTCAGGGAAAGTCAAGAATTCTGTTTGTACATATTATAGGACTTGGAGACATCCAACTAGAAATGTCAGAAAGGCACTTGGATACACGAGTTTGGAGATCAAAGGAGTGGACGGAGATACACATTTGAGAGTTGTCAGCACTGAGATACTGAGTTTCAAACTCTGAGTATGAATCACCTGGCATCACTCCCAGGGAGTCCAGTTCGGTAGCTGTATCTTACTTGGGCTTCTTATTGCAAGTAACAGAAACCAACCTGAGCTGACTTAAACAGAAAAGGAATTCATTGAGAGGGAATATTCAGCAGTTTGCAGAGTTCCTGGGAACCTGGCGTCTGGGGTAAGGCATCAGGCAGGATCTCAGCCAAAATCACTCCACGGAACCAGTTTGGCCAGGATGCAGCTACTGCACACTAAATGTCACAGCTTGCACTGTCACCGTCCCCTGGAAACTGGGCGCCCTCACTGCTGCTACCACCAGCGTGAGAATGGATCTTCTACTCTCTCTGCTCCTAATTCAATTTGTAGCGAGTGCCTCTTATTGGCCAAGCCTAGCTCACACACCTGTACCCTAGCTGCAAGAGAGGCTGGAAAAGCAAGAATTTGATCTTATTAGCTCTCATAGGAGGCAAACTCAGCCAAGACTTGTGCAGGAAGTAATTTCCCATATTGGAAAAAAAAGAAAAAGAAAGAAAGAAAGAAAGATAAAGAAAAAAGAGGGAGGAAGGCAAATGTCCCTGGCAGGTTTGCCAGCATGCAGGAGGGTATTATCAGGGAATCTGCATTTTTACCAGAACCACAGGAGATGCTCAGGCAGGCCATCCATGAGCCACATATGCATGCGTTGAATTAGCTGGTGTTTAAAGCTGTGAGAACGGATGAGATCATCCAGGGAGAGGAATGAAGAGGGCCCAGGCCCAAGCTCTGGGGAGCTCCAGTGCTGAGAGGTTTGGATGGGAAGAGGAGTTCATAAAAGAGACTGAGAAGAAGGAGCTGCCAGTGAGGGAGGAGGGAAATCAAGAGAGTACGGTGCCTCAGAAGCCAGGAGAGGGGTGTTGTGATGAGGCAGCTGTCACAGGCTGCCTACGTGTCCAGAAATAAAAGAAAATGACAGACATGACTCCTGGCTTTGACAACATGGAGGTCATCCGTGACCTTAAGAACAGATTTAGTGCTTTTTCCCCTCCACACAGGCCTGGACTGATTTCAGGAGAGGGCAGATGAGAAGTTCCCCCCACACAGGGGACCAGAGACATGGATGGCCGTCATGGACCTGGGCCAGAGGGCTTTTCCAGGATGGACCTAGGACCCAGCTCTGCCGGGCCCAGCCTCTTCCCATACCAGGCTGGCCCTCACAAGGGCAGAGTCTCCCCGGAGTTGTCAGCCTTGAGCTCAGTGTCCCAAAGTCTCCCTGCCTCCACCCCGTCCTCAAATTTCTGTCTTCGGTGCTTAATTCCTTGTCTGGTGTTGAAGTGTTTCTGGCAACGAGATGGCATAGGCAGGTTTGGGAACTTGAAGTCAGAGCAGAAGGAAAATGCTTTCCCCCAAAGGCAGACCTCGGGGACACTCAGGGTTCACCTCAGACCACTGCAATCAAGTGAGTTTGGCACTAACGTGAGCGATAATATTTTTGCTGGTCTCGGGTCTTGCCTTCAATTTGTAAAAAAAAAAGAAAAAAAGCAACATCTGAGAAGCACAATAAAACATCTGCCCGTATAGTCCTCAGACAGTTATTGTGGGAAGTTTCCCTTTGATGCGCATGGGGCAGCGAGGCCCACAGAGGCACAGTGACTTCTCCGAGACCCAAGGGCAGGGCTCTGGGCTGTGTTTGTAGAGGGAGCTTTGTGATTGGGCCTCACTGTGGAGGGGACGGGAGGCCGAGCTGGAAACAGCTGCTGGAGGCTCTCTAACTCAGCTGGCGTTTGACCTTGACTGCTTTTAAGAACTTCAGGCTCCACCCAGATCGACTGAATCAAAATCTCCCCCGGGTGAGAGGCCTGGACAAATAAGCAGTTCAAAAGTTCCCCAGGCAACACCGAGGAGCAGAGTGAAAGCTATTGTGAGCGATTGCCTGCCCACTCAAGGTTAGTAACCCATTGAAATCCATTTATTGAGCCCCCTGTGTACAAAGGTAGGTTCTGAGGGCTTGGGGGTGATAGGCAAGGATATCAATCATCCATGAAAAGATGATCGACAACCCACAGCATATAGGCTAGTGGCCGAGATCTCTGGAGATAGCACAGAAATAGTATATATTCTATATATATATATTGATTTCAGAGATGAAGGGAGAGGGAGAGAAAGATAGAAACGTCAATAATGAGAATCATTGACCAGCTGCCTCCTGAAGGCCCCCTACTGAAGATCGAGCCTGCAATGCGGGCATGTGCCCTGACCAGGAATGGAACCGTGACCCCCTGGTTCATAGGTTGATGCTCAACCACTGAGCTACATTGGCCGTGCAATATGTGGCCTTTTGTATCTGACTTCTTTCAGTTAGCATGATATTTCCAAGGTTCATCCATGCCATCTGGATTGCTTTAAAAGCATTAAGAACAGGAATGGCAAACACTAGGCAGTGTTGTAAGCATTTCCCTTATATTGATTCTTATCATCCTCATCAGGAAACAAAGGCACGGAGAGATAAAATAACTTGGTAAGCAGGTTTGCCAGATAACATATAGGATGCCCACGCAATATTTGGGGCATATTTATACTAAAAATTTATTCACTGATTATCTGAAATGCAAATATAACTGCATGCCCTGTGTTTATTTTTGCTAAATCTGACAACTCCACTGGCAGGATTTGGACTTGGCAGTCGGAAGCACTTGGGAGTGCTTCACCTCACTCCTCTGGTGCTGCCTGGCTGCTCCTCCCCCTCCCCGGGGGCTTTGATTTAACAGGTCTGAAGTGAGACTTCCACATCCTGACTTTTTAAGTGCCCCAGGCGATTCCTCTGGGCAGCGTGGGGGTGTGTGTCTCAGGGCCCGGGGAATGCCGAGATATCTGCTGGGCAGGATATCTGCCCTGCAGACCTTCCTGTATGCCCAGTGCTGGGCTAGGTGCTTACATGCCTACTCACACCCCCTTAAGATAGTCCTGAATGTTATCATCCCATGTGACAGGTGAGGAAACGGGGGCTCAGACAAATGTATTTTATTAAAATTGTTGTGTGAGGCTGCAGTTAGGTGTTACCTATGCCGCCATCTTGGATTCTCTCCGGGGGCTCAGACAAACGAAGTCCCTTGTCTCAGGTCGCACGGCTGAGAGGACCAGAATTTGGACCTCAGAACAGTGTGATGTAAAAGCTGGAGTCCTTCACTCCTGCTGTCTCTTCTGTGTGTCCGTGGGCCCTTGCTAATATCCACTCATTCATTTACTCATGCATCCATCCCACAAACACTTATGGCTGCTCCCCCACAGTCCCCAGGGACGCTGTGGATGCAAAAGCCAATGAGCCAATGCCTGGCATTTTGGAGCTTTTAGATGTCAGGCAGGTGGGGTAAATAAGGGCCGTGAGTGCCCTGGTACAAAGGGGCACAGGGTGGCATACAGGCGGAAGGGTGGGTTCTGGAGGGGTCAGTTCTGTGTGGTAGGGACGGGGGTGACCCGTACGCTGAGTCAGGAAAGATGGAGCTTTTACTGGGCAGAATGGGATAGGGCCCTCCAGGCCACAGGAGCAACATGAGGAAAGGGCCTGGCAAACTGGGGAAATTGCAGAAAGTTGGACAGGCCTGGGGTTTAAGGATTAGTGATGGATATCAAGTCCAAGTGGGGGGCAGGGAGGGACTCATCCAGGCCTACAGGGGGGGCTCAGAGGACGGGGAGTCATAGGACCCTTAGCCGCTCTGTCCAGGGCGGCTGGCGGGCTCTCCCCAGGGCTGGGTGGAATTCAGGGCCGAGGCCAGGCTGGGGTCGCACCAGACACTTCGGCGGTCTGTCTGCAGAGTTCTTGCTCTCTTAGCTCATCGCGGCTGAGCTGTCTCCCGAGGAAAGTCCCAGCCAGGAAACGAAACTTGGGGTTTGCAGAGGCCTCCGCAAATGGTGAGGGTGAGGCTCCGTTCCTGCACCCCTCTCCGTCCCCTCTTCCCACCACCCCGCAAGGGGCAACTGGTGGGCTGAGCTGGCAAGACCACACGGATTCCCGGGCTGGGGAGAAGTCTGAGGGCACATGGGCAGCCGGGGGCTCCAGCAGCGCAGGAAGGAAAGCAGCGAGAGGCGGAGGGATTCTGAAATAATAACTGTGAGAGCTGGCGGGAGCCTTCCTCGTTCCCACCCAATCCCTTCGTTCCAGAGGAGGAGTCGGGCAAGGGAGGGAAGGAGTCTCAGCGGGGTCACACCAGAGGCTGGGGCTGGCCTGGGTCCCGCTCCCGGGCCTTCCAGGCCTTGCAGTTGGGCAGGGCTGGCGGTCCTTCCACACGGGGGATGCTAAGGCAGCTGGAGAGAGCCCTGCTCTCCTCTGGCTCCTCCTGACCGGCCCAGCCTGGACTCTCAGGTGCTGGGTGTAGGGTAAGGTGACCAGACGTCCCGCTTTTGGCAGGACAGTCCTGATTTTTAACAATTTGTCCCCCCTCCCGCGGCGTTTTTAAAACAGTCCCGATTTCCAATTGTAAAAATGCCACGGGACGTGGGACAAATTGTTAAAAATCGGGACGTCCGGTCACCTTAGTGTAGGGGCCTGTCCACATGAAAGCCACCTGGAGACTCACTCCCGGGGATGGCTGAGTTGGAGCAGCCTGGCAGGTATGATGAACCTGGACTCTCAGTCCCGGAACCTTGACCCTGAAGGATATTGAGAGTTCATGTTCGTCAGCTCTAAATTGTACAGATGGAGAAACTGAGGCACGGGAGAGAGGGACTTGCTCAGAGGGGCTAATGGCAGCGGCAGGCCTACAATGTAGCAGCCCTCTTCTCTCACAATGCCTCTGCATTGCCTCTCAGGATGCCCAGCGGCCACCATTAGACGAGATAGACCTAATCTCACCTCCACAGCTGTCCTGCCACAGGTAACGGGCTCCGGGAGGTGGGCTTGACCTCAGGGTTTGCTCTAGGGCAGTGTTTCCCAAACTTTTGACATATGTGTACCCCTTCTATCATTTTCGTAACGCTGAGTACCCCTCGTACTCATGAGAAGGTAGAATTAGGCGCAGTTAAGCACGGTGCAGTGCACATCCCCACCAAACTCCGGTGCAACGCGTACCCCCACCAACCTCTTCCCGTACCCCTGGGGGTGCGCGGACCACACTTTGGGAAACACTGCTCTAGCGTGACAATGAGGGAGGGCTCTGGAGGCAGAGAGCTCTATGCTTCCGAGAGCTAACCTTCGTGACCTGGGGCCAGTTGCCTAGGCTACCCCAGCCTCAGTTTCCCCCTCTGTAAAAGGGGGAGGATAATGACTACCTCGCAGGGTTATTGGGAGGAAGAAGCGAGGGGCCTGCCCCAAAGCCGGCACTGGGCACGGGGCGGGGGTTGGGTTCCTGTTTGTAAGTGGACTCACCCTGAGAGCTTGGAATCGAGTCCTTCCTGTTGGGTGATGTGGGCTGGGCTGGGCTCCCATCGCCCTGCCATGCCTGGCAGACAGGGGCACCCCCTTTCTCCCACTTAGACAAGAGTCCCCACAGTTGATCTTGGTACCACAAGAATTTATCAGGTCCCTCCTCTCGTCTAGAACCTCCAGGAGCTCCGGAGCACCGGGGGGGGGGCGGGGGGGGGGCGGAGGGAGGGGTAATCATATAGAGGTTTTGGTTAAAACCTTGGACTCCAAAGATTAGCACCCTGGTTTTGAGTTTAGGTTCCACTACTTGCTAGTTGTGGGAGCCTGGGCACAGGCCTCAACTTCCCTGGCCTCAGTTTCCTCCTCCGTAAAGCCTCCCGGGGCTGTTGGCGGGATGACTAGTCCGTGCGGTACTAGAAAGCGTGGCGAGGACTCAGAGAAGCCTGGCACGCGGCAGGGATGACATAGGAGCATCTGTGCAGCTCTCTGTGCGCGTGGTCTCCCAGCAGGCATTGGGCCCCGCTGAGCCTCACCGCTCACCGTCTCTCCACAGGCCCTGGCTGCTCCCCGAAGGTGCAGAGCACTCCCACCCAGGGACTTTGCAGAGGCGTCTCTCCTCTTAGAGTCCTCTTCCCCATCCTACTCTGCTTTATCCGTGTCTCCTCATTCTCCCAGGGTGGGGTGGGCGCTCCTCCTCTGTGCCCCACACCGGTTCTCCCCAGTCCCAGGTTCTCAAGGCCGCCTCAGCCCTTAGCAAGCGTCTCCTTGCCTCCGTGTGAGCACCTTCAGGGCAGTGCCTGGCATCCCTCTCTCCGCAGCCCCTGCACATGGTGTGTGTGAACGAGCTCCTACTATGTGCCAGTGACTCTGTTAGAGACGTGACTCTCTGCCCCACTGGGTGGAGAGGAGCCGGTTTGCAGAGTTGAGATGCTGGACACGGATAAGGGAGTGGACCTGTGCTGGGATTGCCCGGAGGTGGGATGCTAGCAAATACTTCTCGGCCACACCCTTTCCCCTCCTTGCAGGCCACCCAGGAAGGGCCCGGTGGGGCTCCCTGCATTTCTCTGGATCTGGTGGTTGGGCCGGTAGGTGAGAAAAAGCAAACTTAGAGCATGGCATGAACAGGACACTTCATGTTTGCATGGGCTACAGGCATTCGATATGTGATTTGGTTCTTAGTGGGAGCGGGCGGGGGCAGCAGCCACGGTCATTCCCATTTTGCAAGTGCAGATTTGCCTGGGAAGGCTGGGACCCACTCAGAGTCTCAGAGCTAGTGAGGAACTGGGTCTGGAATAGTATCCACGTCTCCTCACTCTACATCCCGTATCCTGTGCTCTTTCTACTAAGTGTCCTGTTTGTATGGAGGCCACGGAGCTTATGTCCACCTTTAGCCAGGAGATCCGTCTTTTTTTTTTCTTTTTTTTCTTTTTTTTAATATATTTTATTGATTTTTGTACAGAGAGGAAGGGAGAGATATGCCCGCAACCAAGGTACATGCCCTTGACCGGAATCGAACCCGGGACCTTTCAGTCCCCAAGCCGACACTCTATCCATTGAGCCAAACCGGTTTCGGCAGGAGATCCGTCTTACCCCCTGCCTGTCTCCCTTCCCTGTCCCTTGCCCCCCATTGGTCATGGGCCCCAAGCTCTCAGGGTGACTTCTCCAAAACCCGCTCTCCCATCCCATTCCTCTGTTGAAAACCAGGCCCAGCCCGCTGCCCATGGAAAGGGGCCGGATCACTAAGGTGTCAACAATGAGACTCAGGTAACTTAGTGCAGTGGTTCCCAACTGAACCTCCTGTCTTCTTTTAAGTTAGTATTATGGAAAATGTCAAACATTCACAAAAGTAGACTCACCCAGTTTCAATGATTAATAATTTGCCAATCTTACATTTTCATCTACTATCTCTAACTTTTTTTCTGGTGATGGAGAATTTAGAATATTCAGAACAGAACGATGAAACCACCCCCACCACTTACCTGTAACCCAATCCTGCCTTCTCCACATCCCTACCTGTTTCCCTCACCCTCATCTTGTTTTGAAGCAAATTCCAAACGTCGTATCATTTCATCCTTAAATATTTCCTTGTCAATCTGTAGGCAGTAAGGCCTTCTTCTTCTTCTGTTTACATAACTACAATACCATGATTGCACCCCAAAATATTAACAGTCATCCCTAAATCACCAATTACCCAGTTTTCGGGTGTCCATCCATCTCATCATTGTAACGTCAAGTTTATTTTCAAGTCAGACCCATGCGTGTCCCCTTGTTGTGTGTTTTAAGCCTCTAAAGAGTCCCGCTCCATCATTTGTGCGGTCCACATGTTAAAGAAATGCGGGGGCTTGTCTCGTGGTTTCATACAGTCTGTGCTTGCTGTGGCATCCCTGTGTCCCATAACGTGTCTCCATCTCCTGCCCTTCCCATAAATTGGTAGTTAAATGTGGAAATGAGAAACCACGGGTTGGTTTTTTTGGGGGGGTTTTTTTTTGCATTCAACATATCATTTCATTAAATGTTCTTTTAGTTTGCTTGTTGAAATATCATTTAAATTTTCACATTGAACATGTCCATACAACTTAATCCTCTTGTAGACATCAGAGTCAAAGATCAAAAGAGCCGGTATTCGGCCACCTCATGGGAGGACCCCTCTTTTTTAAAAGTGCTTTAAGAGAGAGAGAAAGTGAGAGAGAGAAACATTGATTGGTTGTCTCCTGAACTCACCCCAACCCCGGAGACTGAACTTGCAACCTGGGCCTGTGCCCTGGCCGGGAATGGAACCTGCGACTCAGTGCGTGGGAGGATGCTCAACCAACTGAGCCACACTGGCCAGGGCAGGACCCCTTTTTAATGTCAAAGTTTCATGGACTTTTCTTCAACAGTTGTGCTTTTATTGCAGAGAGGAAGGAAGAGAGAGAGATAGAAACATCAATGATGAGAGAGAATAATTGATTTGCTGCCTCCTGTGTGCTCCCTATTGGGGATCAGGCCCACAAACCGGGCATGTGCTCTGACTGGGAATCTAACCATGACCTCCTGGTTCATAGGTCGACACTCAACCACTGAACCATACGGGCCAGGCTCAACAGTTGTACTTTTAGTATTGATTAAGAAATGGAAAAGGACAGCTTAGTGGTGTGGCTCAGTTGGTTGGAGCATCATCCTGTACACCAAAGGGTCACGGGTTTGATTCCCAGTCAAGGCTCATACCCAGGTTATGATTTGAGGAACCAATAGATGTTTCTCTCTCTCTCTCTCTCCCTTTAAAACCAATAAAAATACATCCCTGTGTGAAGATTTTTTAAAAACAAACAAACAAAGAAAGAAAAGGAGCCCTGGCCATTAGTTGGAGCATCGTTCTGTGCACTAAAAGGTGGCGGGCTTAATTCTGGGTCAGAGTAGGTGTGGGAGACAGCCGATAATTGTTTCTCTCTCGCTCTCTCCCTTCCTCTCTCTCTAAGATCAATTCTGTAAGAGTGGCTACTTAAGGCCCTGATAGTAACTCCATGGATCTCCAGTGTCTGGGCCCACAGACTGCTAATGAGCCAATGAGTTACAGTCTCATAGTTTTAGTCCCAGGTCCATCTCTGCCACTTTCTGTCTGTGTGAGCTCAGGCAATTTTCTTTCCCTCTCTGGGCCTCATTAACTCATCAGCCAGATGGGGACAAAAGCAATGACAACCTCCTTGGGATGCTGTGAGTCTTAAAGAATAGGTGTCAGATTGCTTTACAAACCGTGAAGCTCTGTACAAGATTGGGCATGTATTCCTTTTTTAGTGTGTTTGCACATCCAGTGAGACCTGGGGCAAGAAACTCAACTGAGCCTTCGTTTTGCAGCCTGTAAAATGAGGAAGTGGTGTTAGATCATCTCTAATATTCCGTGACTTCATCTCTCAAGGAACAACATCGTGGTCCAGAGCAAAGATAACGGTCTCCTCTCCTGTGCCAATTCCAGTGTAATAGGTAGAGCAGTCTTAGCAGAACCAGGGCCAGTGGGAAAAAAACTGTGATTGATTAATGATCGCTGTAATGGCCATGGGATGCCACAAACGTGGTGCCTAAGTCTTATAATAGTCCAAAGGAGTGAATTTCTAATGGTGGAATTCAATCTGCAGCTCCCAAGGCCTTAGCTTTAGCAGCTCTGCCCTCCTTGGCTGGGTCACCATGGTAACTACAGCTGGCTCTGAGCGATCACAGGAATGAAGAATGGGTCCTATTGATGAATCCTGATGGTGGTGGGGGGTGGGGGGGCATGCATGTGGCCTTTCCTAGCAGGACAGCTGGGCATGGCCATGGTGCTGCCATCTGTGGTCTTTTGCCTGCAGAGAAGACAAACCAGAGAGCCAGAGCACTGTGTGCGTGTGCGTGTGTGTGTGTGTGTGTGTGTGTGTGCATGTGTGCATGGTTTGGGTGGAGTGGGGCAGTGCCACCAGCTGGAATTCAGGCTTTGTCTAGGACCAGCCAGGCAAGGCTGTCAGAAGGCCTCCAGTTGGTTTTCCAAGTCCAGACATGTCCCTGAGGCTCTGTGTTTTACCTGTCTTTGTCCAATGCCTACCCAGGCTCTTGCGTGGAGCCATGGACTCTTAGCTTTGAGAGAAATCTAAGTGGTAGTCAATACTAATCCCAAATCCAGTGCCTGAATCACTCTCCGGCACCTGAAGTCCTCCAATACTTTAAGCAATGGGAAGCTTGCTCGTTCCCAGGGATCATTTATTTTTTCTTAGGAACTTCTTCCTCTGGTTGAGCTGAAATCTGTTTTTATCTCCCCAACTTCCACCTCACAGTCCTGGCAATCATCCCCAGGGCCAACCTGAACAAATCTGTTTTCTCTTTGGTAGACTAGCCCTTGGAGTATTTGTATCTGGGGCCCCACCACTGTTATGAACTTCACTTTCTTTGGATGGTCCGTTCTCTCTCTCTCTCCCCTCCCATTTTTACTCCCCCAAGTTTGAAAGGATGGTGAGAGGATATGGTAGAGGTGGTGGAGGTGAGTTGGGGTTCTGGTTCAAAGCAAGTCTAGTCCCAGGATCAAAGTAGCCGTGTCCTCTGACCTTTGTGGGGCAACTTGTTGGTATGGAAGGAAGCCTGGCTGTGGATGGGCCAGACCTCAGTTTAAATTAGGACTCTGCCATTGTTCAGCATTCCGCGACCTGGGCATACCTGGGCATGTTCTTTCCCTTGGTAACTCTGTCTCTAAAATTTGAATGATGATGCCTATCTCAAAGGGTGACTGGGAGGGTGACAAACAACATTCCTGGCACAGCCAGCACTCCGGATGTATAACATCTTCCACTCTGTGGCTGCCCAATGGCAATGGTCTCAAGGCCGCTGCTCCGTACCTGTGGTTCCCACCTCTTGCTGAGCAGGATCATTAGGGGGTAAAAGGCGGAGGAAGGGGGGAGTTATCTTTAATTAGCTCAAGGAAAGTTAAGAAATTCTTAAACCAAATTGAGTTTAATTTTGAAATAGATAACATTATTAGCTACCAAATTATCCTATATAATCCTATAAATAAAAGGGTAATATGCAAATCGACCAGTTGCTATGATGTGCACTGACCACCAAGGAGCAGACGCTCAATGCAGGAGCTGCCCCCTGGTGGTCAGTGTGCTCCCACAGGGGGAGCACCGCTCAGCCACAAGCCAGGGTGACAGCTGGTGAGTGCAGCAGCGGTGTCAGAAGCCTCTCCTGCCTCTGCAGTAGCACTAAGGATATCTGATGCCATCAGTTGGACATTCCACGAGGGCTCCCGGACTGCTAAAGCGTGCAGTCCGGGCTGAGAGACCCCTCCCACCACCATCACCAGGGCACAAATGTTGTGCACTGGGCCTCTAGTAGCGTTATAAGCATTTTACCTATGTGAATTCATAGAATCTTCCTATGTAATAGGAACTATTATTATCCTCATTTTATGAGCAGGCACAGAGAGAACACATAGCAAGTACCTAAGGAGCTAATATTAAAAACCAGGCACTTTGGGGCCAGCCCCATACTCTTAGCAATGATGATTTACTGCATCTCTGAGGGGTAGAATTAGACCAGTGATTCCCAAACGTTAGTGTGCGTCAGAATCACCTGGAAGGCTTGTTAAAACACAGTATTTCTGGGCCCACCCCAGATGTTCTGGTTCAGCTAGAGAATTTGCATTTCTAACATATTCCCAGGTGACATTGATGCTGCTGGCTCAGGGACCCCCCACTTTGAGAACAACTGTTGGGGGTTAAATGGATCCACCTCAATCCAGACCTGATTTCCACTCCTCCCTAACTTATCCAGGCTCAGGCATGGGAAATAAGGGCTGATCTCACACAGAGGCAGAAAACAAACCACAGTAAGAATCATACTAATTTTTTCCAAATGCCTCAAGCTTTGGCACATGTCTGCGATCTCATGTGAGTCTCAGAGTAACTCTGTGAGTTAAGCGGAAAATGGATCCCTCCCTCCCATGTTTTATATTATTTTTCTCCCATTGTAAAGAGGAGGAGGTTCGGAGAACTGACTGGGCTATTGTCTTGCAGGGAGATTATTTTGAGGAGACTGGGGCTAGCACCTCAGTTTGGGACACATTGCTGCAAACATTCTGGACACCTCTGTGCCTTTCCCCAAATACCTTCCCATCTCCAGGCTAAGACCAGAATTTCCTGCTTAAAAGTATTTTTCTTTATAAATAAACTCTTGTTAAAACTATTTTTCTTTATCTTAAGTCTTTGCCGATTGTATCAGAGAGGATAAGTGATTTATACCCCAGTGTAAATATGATTTTCAGGTATTTTCTTGAGAAGAGGGTGATTAGAATTCTCCCCTCTTGAAGGAAGGCCATGCCTGGCTGAAAGAGGCACCAAGAGATTCCTGTTGGAATGAATGAATGAATAAATGAATGAGCAAACTATGTTAATCTCCTTGCCCATTTTTTAAAAATTTTTTCTGTTTTTTTCTTTTGTGTGTGCGTGTGTTTCCCAGTTTGTTTTTCCATTTCTTCTTCTTCTTCTTCTTCTTTTTTTTTTTTTTTTTTTTTACTGATTTTTAGAGAGAGGGAGGGAGAGGGGAAGAGAGAAGCATCAATGCCGGGACCGGTTTGGCTCAATGGATGGAGCGTCGGCTTGGGGACTGAAGGGTCCCGGGTTCGATTCCGGTCAAGGGCGTGTACCTTGGTTGCGGGCATATCCCCAGTAGGGGGTGTGCAAGAGGCAGCTGATCGATGACTCTCTCTCATCGATGTTTCTGGCTCTCTGTCTCTCTCCCTTCCTCTCTGTACAAAATGTAAGTTCAAAACATCATTCAGCTGCCTCCTGCACACCTCCTACGGGGCTCGAGCCCGCCCAAAATCTTTCAGCGCACGGGAAGACGCCCAACCAGCCGAACCACGTTGGCTAGGGCTTCTTGCCCATTCTTCCCAGAGCAAGCCTCTCCTCTAGCAGTCCTGCCGTTACACCCCGTGCTCCCTATGCTGCCTCCCAGTTCAGTCAGTCTCTTTGTCTCTTATCTTCCTAGAGTCAAGCATCATAGCTTCAGGGAAGTCTTCCCCGCTCTTCCTAAGCAGGCCCGGCTCTGCTTCTCGTGGGCTCCCTGGTACCTCATCACACTGTCTTACCAGTACCTGCTTACTTGGCTCTTTCTCACCCCTTAGATAGTGATGTCCTGAGAGCTGAGGTTGAGTCTCTTCCACAGGGTATGAATGCATAGCAGGCACACAGTAACTAGTTGAATGAATGAATGAACGAATGAATAAATAGCTGTGTGAAGATCAGTAGGGACAGAAATGGTATCTTTCCGGGAAGCCATTTCCCGATTTATGTCTGACAAAGCTATCAAGGGACAGTTTGTGGGTGATTATGGAGACACACCCACCTGTACAGTGGTGATAGGATATTCAACGTAACAGGAGCTGGAAAGTTACCTTCTGCCTTTCGGTGGCTGCATGAGTCTCATGCTTCTTTCTGCATACCTGCTTTGTTCTTTTTTTTGCACGTGGTGGGCAAGGTTTCCCAGCTTAAGCACTTTCAATCAGTTAGCTAGCTTCCCAGAGCCCAATTCCAAATTCCTTGGAGAGAGAATTGAATGGGCCTACTTTGGTTCAAGTGTCCGCCCTGGTCCAGCCAACTTTAGAACAAACAAAACAGCAAGGGTTCGCCTCGAGAGAGGAGGAAGGCAGTTTCCAGAGAATGGGTATCGTGGGATGGAAAGACTCTCCAAAAGGCACCTAGAGCATGGACTTAGTAGACCTCTCAGACCCGTGCCCAGGGCTTTGCAAACTGTCAGTCATTGCGGTAAACAGTTCTGAGCATCTTCTGTGTGCTAGGCACACAGATCTACCTTCTAGACCAAGCATGTCAAACCCGCGGCCCGCAGGCTGTGTGCCTCATTTATTTGGCCCGTTTTTGCCTTTGAGTTTGACATGCTTGTTCTAGAGGGTTTTCTAAATCTCTTTGGAATTTGTTCACATCTTCACCTTGTACTGTCTTTTGGAGTGAAGTCATAGCTCCTTACGTTGACCACCTCTGAGCTTTGCCTTTTCAAGTTTCAAGGTGGGGATCAAGGGCTTTGCAGGGAGATTATTTTGGGGAGACACGTGTCTCCCCATCTGGGTCTTTGGGAGCTATAGAGATGTCATGTCCTCTCCTCTTCCTTTAGTCTCCCAGTAAAAAGAGTTTTAGTTCTTTAGCTGATTCAAAAATGGCCCATCTCCCTAAGTCCTTGACTTTCTTTCTTCAATCTTGTGATGGGCTTCCACTGGCCCCGAACATGAAAGTATCTCAAGTTCCTACTCAGGGAGAAGACCATTAGGTTTCCAATCCATAGAGGAAACATATCCAGGATTTGACGGGCCTTTTTATCAGCAGCAGCAGCTGCTGATAATGATCACAGGTTCTTTTTCTTTTTAATATATTTTATTGATTTTTTAAATTATTATTATTATTTTTTATTTTTTACAGAGAGAAGGAGAGAGGGATAGTGAGTTAGAAACATCGATGAGAGAGAATCATCAATCAGCTGCCTCTTGCACACCCCCTACTGGGGATGTGCCCGCAACTAAGATACATGCCCTTGACCGGAATCGAACCTGGGACCTTTTGGTCCTCAGGCCGATGCTCTATCCACTGAGCCAAACTGGTTTTGACCGATCATAGGTTCTATTCATTGAGGACACACTTTGCTTAATTCATTATAAGCCCTTTAGGTGCATCGTCTCCTACAAAATAATCCTCACACCAACCCTGAGAGGTAGGCAGGCACTGTTTCCTCTCTTTCACAGATCGATGATCAGAAGCTCAGAGACAATAGGCAACTTGCCCAAGGTCACACAGCATCTGGGCAGTGGAGCTGGGCTTCAAAACCACACCCCCTCCCTTCAGGGGCTTCCCACGTGCCAGGAGCTCCCAAGCACACGCCACAGGGCCTCTAAGCTCTGCCCCGTGCATGCCCTCTGCGAGCACTGTTTACAGTCCTTGCAGACACCATTCCAACGTGTTTGCCAACTCTTGTCACTTTGCAGTAACTCTCTGGAGATGAGACTCTGATCCCATTTAGTCTCTGGGCAAAACAGGCGGGGCTGGGGCCAGGGCGGGGCCGTGGGTGGCGCCCTGTCATGGGGCCTCCCTGGAAGCCCAGCCTTGCTGCCTGCCCACTGTTTGACTCTGGGCACGGCCCTCCCCTCTCTTGGCCTCAGATTCCTAATCTGTGGTTCTGGGTCACATTCCAACGTAACTATGTATTTCATGAGGGTTTCATGAGGTTGGCAGCCTCCTCACCCCACGGAAAGAGGGGTGGTTTCCATATGGGGTGAGCTCACCTAGAGCATGGGCAGCCGGCTTCTTACCATGTCTGCCGGCCTCCCCCAGTCTGCTGTTTGTCCTCCAGCCCCTGGACGTAGAGGTGGCCTGATGTCGTCCCACCAGCTCTCTCCAGTGGCGTGTTGAGTGTGTTCCCTCTGGCTTCACTGCCCATCCATGGTGTCCTGCCTCTGCCTCCTCGTCCTTACATGGCTGCTTTTTGAGCCAGGGATTTTGGGAACAAGCATTCCCCCATCTTGTCTTTTTTTTTAAATATATATTTTTATTGATTTCAGAGAGGAAGGGAGAGGGAAGAGAGAGAGAAACATCAATGATGAGAGAGGATCATTGATTGGCTGCCTCCTGCACGCCCCCTACTGGGTGTCGAGTTCGAAACCTGAGCATGTGCCCTTGATCGGAATCGAACACGGGACCCTTCAGTCCACAGGCTGATGCTCTATCCACTGAGCCAAACACGCCAGGGCCCCCACCATGTCTTTCGAGAATGTCGAGATGTCCATGTTCTCTCTCTGGTCCTTTGCTAAACATTTTGTACAAATCCATAAGATCATTCCCTCAGCAGCTCCTCGAGTCCACAGTATCATCCCTACTTTGCAGACCAGGCATCCAAGGCTCAGAGAAGATAACAGATTTGTCTAGAATGGCACACTGGTTAGTGCCAGAGCTGAGAGTCTAGCGAGGCCTGACATATCCCACTGCACTAACACCTCTTGGGATCGCGATGTTCACTCAGCCTGCGTTGGGATCGGGGAGAATCTGCGGTTCTCCGGGAGTAGGGGACTGGCCCATGGCTTTCTGGGTAGAAGAGGGTAATCTGTTTATGTTGGGGGAGGTTGTAACGGAGAAAACTATTTTTCCCCCCTCTTAATATATTTTTATTGATTTCAGAGAGGAAGGGAGAGGGAGAGAGAGATAGGAATATCAATGATGAAAGAGGATCATTGATCGGCTGCCTCCCGCACGTCCCCTACTGGGGATGGAGCCCACAACCCAGGCATGTGCTCTGACCAGGGATCTAACCGTGATCTCTTGGTGCATAGGTCAAACCACTTAGCCACACTGGCCGGGCTGGAAACTCTATATGTGTGTTTAGAGGGTGGGATCATGGAGTCAACCCGCCCCCCCCACCGGCCTTCTCCCCCCAAGCTGGGCATGCCTGAATCTCTGTCCACATTTGCTTCCAGATGCTGGAGGGAGACCAGGCCATCCTGCAGAGAATAAAGAAGGCTGTGCGAGCCATCCACAGCTCTGGCCTTGGTGAGTGAGCCGCTCGATGCCCGGCCTGGCCAGGCAGCCCCTGCCCCAGCCCCAGCCCGGAGCTAACCCTGAGCTCCCTTCCCTGTCTCCACAGGCCACGTGGAGAACGAGGAGCACTACCGGGAGGCCGTGGAGTCCTTGGGCAACAGCCACCTGTCCCAAAACAGCCACGAGCTGTCCACCGGCTTCCTGAACTTGGCCGTGTTCACCCGCGAGGTGGCCGCGCTCTTCAAGAACCTGGTGAGGCCCCTGGTCCCTCCTCAGCAGCCCCCAGCCCGGGCTCAGGGCGAACCCCGTGGGCGGAAGAATCTGGCCAGGAGAGGGCTGGCTTCCACCCTTTTCCCGGGTTGCCCTTGACCTCTGCCCTCCCTTCCCTCTGACCCATGACCGGAGATTCCTTTCCAGTTCTGACCTGCCTTTGCATTCTTCTCCCTCTCTGACGTCTCACCCCCATCTTCTCTCTTTGTCTCTCTCCCTTCCTCTCTCTCTGCCCTCCTCTGTGTCTTCTGTGGGGACTGCCCCGGAGCGGAGGGGGTCTCACAGTGGGGAAGAGACACCCCCACCAGGGGAGGGCTTCCTGGAGGAGGCTGGCGAGAAGGGAGGGCACACTCTGGGGCTCCTGTTTGTGCCCCCGCCAATCCTCCACCCTCTGTGTCCTCTGCTTTCCCAACCTCAAAGCCTGGGCCCTGCCTTGTCTCCACAAACCTCTCAGCCCTGCACAGGGCGGTGGCCTCAGGTTCCTGCCTCCTCCCCCCTGTCCTCACTCCCTGCCTCGAGGCCACCGAGGTCCACGCTCTTCCCTGCGGATGACGGATTATCCGTAACTTACGTGTTAACTCGTTAATCCTGGAGCACAGCTCGGTGGCGGCGTTGGTTGTACTCTTGTCCCCAGTTCACAGGCCAGGAAACCAAGACATGAGGCAAGCCATGGCCTGAGGTCAGACAGCTGGATTTGAACCGAGGTTGTCTGGCCCCAGCATCTGACCGCAAGCCTGGCTCTGCCCTTCCGCGGAAAGCCCCTCGCCCTCCAGGCCTCCTCGGACGGCTCTCTCTCGCGGCCGGAGTCCCACCAGTGCCCTCCAGGGCCTGCAGGGCCACACCCCCAAGAAGCACTTAGCGGTTAAGTTCCTGGATCTCGGGCTTAGATGGGGCCTCGAATCCCTGCTCTGCTGCTCACTGGGTGTGTGTGTGACCCTGGGTGAGTCACTCAACCGGCCTGAGCCCCAGGTGTCTCTTCTGTAAAACGGGGATAGTGATGGCACCCGCCCCTCAGCGCTGTAATGGGGGTCACCCGAGTAGGGGCTCAGTAAGGGTTAGCGACTATTGCCATCTGTCAGTATAGCTCTCTGCGTAGCCTTGCCTCGAACTCTGGCCTACACACAGAGGCCTCTCACGGTGTTAGAGTTGAGCCGAATTAGTGACCTCCTTTGTCGCTGCCTCTCTTTCCCTTCTGCCACTCATGCTGATGTGTGCTGCGGGTCTGCCCTGTGGTAGGCATTGTGCCAGGAGTTGGTAACAAAGGAGAGAGAGTCAGGCTCTGCCTCAGAGAGACACAGTCTAGTGCGGGAGACAGGAACTGACAGGTGGGCTGATACCAAGCAATGCCAGCGTGGCACAAACTCAAGGATCCCGCAGGTTGGTCTGAGCAGCGCTGCCGTGGTTCAGAAAAGGAGAGGCCAGCAGAGGCCGCAGGCAGGAGTGATCAGGAAGGCTTCCTGGAGGAGGGGGGCCTGGGCTGTGCCTTGAAAGGTGGGCTGAAATATGAGACAGGCCGCTGAGGTTGCCAAGTAACAGAAAGTCCACCCAAACTAGGTTAATTTTTAAAAGGGGAACGTATTGGCCCTTGTAATGGAAAGTCCGGGAGAGTTACTGGTGTTAGGCTCCTCCTTTCTCTTTGATGGTTTCTTCCTCTCTGTTCAGTGTCAGATCTTATTGGGAAAAAGATCGCATCTTTCTCTAGGCTTTCTCCCATGGCAGGAACGTCCCCAGGAAGGATCTGATTGGCTGGCTTGGGTCACGTGCCTGTTCCTGATCCAACCACTGTGGCCCAAAGATGGGGGACTCTCTGGTCAGCTCTGACTCCTCTGTTCTCCTCCATGTGACCACAGGGGAGTCTGGGGCTTAGACTAGGGCCTCGAATCCCTGCTCTGCTGCTCACTAGGTGTGTGACCCTGGGTGAGTCACTCAGTCCGCCTGAGCCCCTGAGCACGACGGGAGGACTTCAGAGAGTCAGAGAGGGGAGGGACCGGACGGTGCTCCCGGCAAAAGGACGGAGATGGGACTGATGGTGGACGTCCCTGGGGCAGTGAGGCGCTGAGGCCGCCTTTAATGGCTACAGCTTTTATGGGGAGCCGTCTGCACCCCCCCTCCTACCTCCCCATCTTTGCATCTTTCTTTCCTCTGCTTCTTTGACCCCCAGCGAGGTCCTTTGCCTCATGATGCTTCCCTGAACTCAAGCCCGTTGGGGCTGGACAGAGGGTCACCCAAGGTCTCTGCTTTTTCCAGGTCCAGAACATGAACAACATTGTCTCTTTCCCGCTGGACAGTCTGCTGAAGGGGCACCTGAGGGATGGGCGACAGGTGAGTCTCCATGAGGAGGGGAGGCAGGTGGTGAGATGCAGCAGGACAGGGGTGGGCAGGGGGCCGTTGGGGAGGCCACGCAAGGCGGTCACAGTAGCAGTACTGACTCCATATTGCTGGTCCTTGGGGGAAAGGAGGACCTGGCTCTGGGGTTCACCCGGGGTGGCTGTCCTACTGCCTGCCAGGGCCCTACGTGAAATAGCTCATGGGATTCTTACTGCCTTAGGAGGTGGATTCTATAGGTACCATCATACTCCTCCCCCCCCCCTTTTTTTTAAAAATATATTTTATTGATTTTTTTACAGAGAGGAAGGGAGAGGGATAGAGAGCTAGAAACATTGATGAGAGATAAACATCGATCAGCTGCCTCCCGCCCACTGCCCACTGGGGATGTGCCCGCAACCAAGGTACATGCCCTTGACTGGAATCGAACCTGGGACCCTTCAGTCTGCAGACCGACGCTCTATCCACTGAGCCAAACCGGTTTCGGCCCATCACCCCCCTTTTGCAGTTGAGGGAACCCAGGCCCAGGCAGCCTGCTTGCAGTTTACACAGCGAGTCCGTGGAGGAGCCGGTGTGGGGTCCAGACTCCCGACACCCATGCTCGGCTGCTTCTCGGCACCCGGCAGCTCCTGGCTTGAGGCCGAGGGGGGCTCAAGCAGGTGACAGTCACCTCCCTGGAAAGGCTGCCCGGGAAGGTCCAGGGCAGGAGCTGTCCTCCCCCCAGAGGCTTCCCTCCCTGCCCCAGGCTGGACTCCGGATTGGGAACCTCCCAAACCAGACGGGCAGCTTTTCACCTGGCGGGCTGGGCGCCGGAAGTCAGGGCTGTTCTGCGGGTGTGAGCCGCTGGCCCAGGCAAACTAGGCCAGGGAGCAGCCGGGCCTCGCCGGCTTGCTGTGTGGCGTTGGGTAGGAGGCCAGAGGGGACTCTTTTCAGCTTCTCCGTGTTTCTGTTCTTATACCAAATACCAGGATGACCTAGTACCAGGCAGGAGAGGATGGCGGGGGAAAGTTGGGGGTGATGGGGGAATGTCTGACCTCCATCCTCCCCATCCTTATCTTCATGGTGATCTCTGTCATTTGGGGCAGACCCCCCAAATCTCCCCACAGCCCGGGCCTGCCCCCCCCCCCCCCAAACCCAACTGATCCTTGGCAACTGTGGGAAAAGGTCAGGTGGGAGAAGGGGCCCAGCCCTGAGAAATAGGATCCGTGTCTATGGAGGGGGAGGAGGGGAACGGGTTTACAGCCAGGGCTTTGGGGGCAGGGGCTGGTCGGAGCATGGCTTCAGCAGCACAGAGGAGCACAGGAGTGCAGGGTTCCCCTATGGGGAGCCAAGTGTCCTATTGGTGCCACACCCCAGGGCCCTTTGGGCAGACTGTTCTTTTTAAACCACAGGATTCCAAACGGGTTTCTTTTGTTTGTTTGTTTTTAACCACAGGATTCCAAGAAACACCTGGAGAAGGCGTGGAAGGACTATGAAGCCAAAATGTAAGTGGCTGCGGCCAGGCGGTTTGTCCCGGAGGGTGACCCTCCTGTTGCCACAGGAGGCTGGATCGGGAAGGACCCACCCGCTGCCGGGACGGGCCACCAGGAGCACACGGCATCCTGCTCTCTGGCGGCGTTTACGGGAAGCACGGGTGGCTGGGCCGGGGGCGGGTTATGAGCAGACCTAACTGTAGTCTGGGGGGTGAACCACAGACCGCCAAAGGGGGGCTCTTGTGAAGGGTCCTCAGAACACTGCTCTTAGAGACCCGGCTGCTCGGTGGTGCCCCGTGTGCAGAGACAGAGAGGGGCTGGCCATTTAACCCTCAGCATCCCCCAGCCCTGGGAAGGGGATATCCGTATCCCAATGAACAGAAAAGGAATTGGAGGCTCAGAGAGGTTAAGTCACTTTCTCAAGGCCACACAGCTAGGCAGAGCTTGGGTTCATGCTCCCTGATCCTTTTTCTGCAACACCACGTGGTGTCTATAAGCAGTTCATTGGAAGAGAGGAGGGAAGGAAGTTGAAGACATACCCTGGTCTCTGTGACATCATGGGGGCAAAAGGAGCCTCGAGGCAGAGTGGAACTCCCCAGGTGACAGAAGGTCATGGTTCGATTCCAGGTCAGGGCACATGCCGGCAGCGCAGGAATTTTATCACCTGGTTTCTACATGGTGGAGCGTCTACCTCGGAACCAGGAGGTCATGGTTCGATTCCCGGTCAGGGCACATGACTGGGTTGCAGACTAGATCCCAGTAGGAGGCATGCAGGAGGCAGCCAATCAATGATTCCCTCTCATCATTGATGTTTCTATCTCTCTGTCCCTCTCCCTTCCTCTTTGAAATCAATAAAAAAATATTAATAATAAAAAAAAAAGAGTGGGGGAAAGAGGAGCTACCAAAAACTAGGAGGAAAATCTTTAATTTCCAAGGCTAAAGTACTAACATCTTTCTATTTTTCTATATATATATAAAGAAATACCTTTATAAAACTGAGATCATAGCCATACTGTTTTGTGACCTTTTTCGTGCTTAAAGGTGCATCTCTCTACATCGTTACACATTCTTATACAACGTCACTTAAATGGTGCGCGGTGTGCCACCATCTGCATAACCCACAAGGCATTTCATCCCCCCCGCCACCACCACCAGTCATTGGGGAAGCATCCTTGGAACGAAATCTTTGTTCCAGCCCCTAATTATTTCTGTAGGTTCAATTCCAAGCAGTAGATTCTGGAGCTTTATTGTTCCAGCCCCCAGAGCCATGGAGAGGGACCTCCCCACGTCTGAATGAAGGTCATGTCCACTCCCTCCACCAGCATTCCGTTGACACTCCGCTGTGGGTGTAGATGCTGTGGTGTGGGCGCCATGGTGGGCGTGGCCACCTGCTCTCATTAGCGGTGTGGAGACAGACTGTGTTTCTCCTTATAATTTGATGTGGGTGACATGGCCTTCCTGAGTTGCCTTGACGAGGCCTTATCCTTTCGGGGCATTGTCTACCAGATGGGAAGAATGAACCTGCTCTTACCAGGTTTCCATACGGAGCTTGCCTATAAGGTTACGTTGAAAGGAAAGATTCTGTGTAACTGATGACGGAAGGGGCTTGGCTGAGATTATTTAGCGAGTTGTCAATAGGGCCTGGTCTAGAACCCAAAGCTTCTTAGTTTAGTGTTCTTCCTGCCACCTAGCTTACAGAGGTTGAGCTACATGTCCTGGCACAGGTATCTGTGTGTGTGTGTGTGTATGTGTGTGTTTATTGATTTTTAGAGAGAGAAAAAGGGACAGGGATCGAGAGATAGAAACATTGATGACAGAGAAACATCAGCGATCAGCTGCCTCCTGCACACCCCGCACTGGAGATCGAGCCTGCAGCCTGGGTATGTGCCCTGAACAGGAATCAAACCTGGGACCCTTCGGTCCTCAAGCTGACGCTTTACCCATTGAGCCAAAATAGCTAGGGCCCACCTCATTCTTACAAACCAGTCTTGGCAGCGGCTGGCAGGCCCGGGGTCCTGATAGCCTCTGTGTGGAACCACCAGCAGTCCCATCCCTGGGGTGCTCCTGAGGGAGGAGGGGTCCCCTCTCCAGCTGGGGCCACTGAGAAAGGCACCCCCGGTCCTGTGCAGGGGCCACGCTTGTCTGGGCCGTTCCACGGGCAGGGCCGTCTCCTCATCGGCAGAATGGGGCCGGTGACACCTTACAGGGTTGGCATGGGATGAGATTAGCGCAGTGCCCCCGAGGCACCTGGCCCTGCAGGTCAACAGGTATTTCTCAGCCGTCTTTCTGAGCCAGAACCAGGACCAGGAGAACACAGCAAGGCGCCGAGAGACAGGAGCCGGACCTCTGCTCCCAGCGTTGCCGCTGGCCAGCTTGGGACCGTGGGCAATCACTTCCCGTGTCCGGGCCTCAGCTTCATCGTCTATACAATAGGCCCTGACCTCGATCTATCAAAAAGGACACTGTGACCGTCCCCAGCTGGGGGAAGGCAGGAAGGAGGGACTGGACAAGTCTGAGCACAGAGATGGGTACCAGCGCCATCCCCAGGGCTCTAGCGCCAGATGGACCTGGGTTCAAATCCTGCTCTGCCACTTAGCTGTGACTTATCATCTCGGGCCCCTCATCTGTAAAATGGGGGATTGCTTAAGTGCTAAAAATAATAATTAGTGGTGATAGCAGCTGGTACTTATACTTAAGAGCTGCCTGTGCACCAGACACGTGATGAGCCCTTTACATCTGTTATCAGGTGTATGGCCCTTGGCAGGGAGAGGTGCTGCTCTTATCCCCAATCTGTAGGTAAGCAGTGAGGGAGAAAACCACCACAGTCCCTGCCGTTTTATAAGCAAGAAGAGCGGTGGCTCGGTAAACAGTGAAGCACAGAGTGACAGTAAATAATCACAGAGGAGGCAGAAAAGGCAGGTGGTTCTGCTCGGGCGGAGGGAAGGGTGGTTGGAACAGGCTTCACAGGAGAGGTCAGGCAGGTGGGTGCATGATCCGTTTTGATCCCCATCTTCCTCCTCCATGACCTCCTCCCCCCTCCCCGTACCTGTTCCCCATTTCCTGAATGGTATTGCTGTCATCCCCTTCTCCAGTTACCTCCGTCTTCCTAGTAACTAGCAATTCAGCACTTTTTTTAGAGAGAGAGAGAGAGTGGACGGGAGGGAGAGACACAGAGAGAAAGAGAGAGAAACATCCATGTGAGAGAGCCCCAACCAGAACCAGGGATCGAGCCTGCAACCAAGGTACTTGCCCTTGACCGCAGTCGAGCCCAGGACCCCCCAGTCCGCAGGACCGATGCTCTGTTCTCTGAGCCAAACTGGCGAGGGCACAGTTCAACGCTTTTTGCTCACGAGTTCTTTTTACTCCTCTGCTGCCACTCCATTCGAGGGAAAGAAGAACCATCCTAACATGTGAAATGTTTACAAACATTGGTGACCCGTGGAGGTCAGGGACGGAGTGGGAGTTGTTATTTTATGGATGGGTGGGGGTGGTGGAATAAAAAGCACTCCCCTGCTATCAGTATGAGGTGTCTCAGGTCACATTAGTCAGACTTTGTAGGGTAAACCTCTGTAAACTACCAGAGCTGATGCTGAGGGACTGAGCTGTGGTATTTCACTAAGTCGTGTATAATACTTAACAGCTTATCTTCATTCTATGCTAACTAACTCTGTCCTTTAATCTCCACTAGACCCTGTATTTAGAATATCGAATAAATAACTAAAGAAGTACCCTATACTTGCCGAAGCCGGTTTGGCTCAGTGGTATAGCATCGGTCTGTGGACTGAAGGGTCCCGGGTTCAATTCCTGTCAAGGGCATGTACGTTGGTTGCGGGCACATCCCCAGTGGGGGGTGTGCAAGAGGCAGCTGGTCGACGTTTCTCTCTCATCGACGTTTCTAGCTCTCTATTTCTCTCACTTCCTCTCTGTGAAGAATCAATAAAATATATATATTTAAAAAAAAAAGAAGTACCCTATACTAAAAAGATTATCACCAATAGTTCTTATTTAGTCATTAGTATCATTATCATCATCATAATCCTGCCATTTATTGAAGGTTTACCCTATGCCAGGGACTATACTAAATGTTTCTCATGTAATCGTATCACCTGAGCACTAGGCAGTATTAGTCTCATTTAAAAACATATATGTTTTTATTGATTTTAGAGAGAGAAGAAGGGAGAGGGATAGAGAGATGGAAACATCGATGAGAGAGAGACATCGATCCTGCATGCCCCTCACTGGGAATCAAGCCTGAAACCTGGGCATGTGCTCTGAGCAGGAGTCGGACCAGGAGCCTTTTGGTTCAAGGGTCAATGCCCAACCACTGAGCCACATCGGCCAGGCTAGTCTCATTTTTGAGATGGAGAAACGGAAGCTTAGAAGGATTTGTGGAGGCTAAGGAAGTGAGGGAGCTGCCATTCAGATCCAGAGTCCACATTTCTAACCACTGAACTACATGGTGGCTTCCTTTCTGTCATTTACTCTGCAGCAGACGTCTTTCCAGGCCACCCTCTATAGAGCCTCCGCATCCTTTGTACCAGCTGCATAGTACTCCCATAGAGGGGCAGAGCGTAACTGAGTTAACCCCTCCCCATTGATAGGCGTTCGGCTTATTTCTCATTTTTCACTATTGAAAAGTGTAAGAACAGAGTGCACTTGAGAGAGGCCCTGCCTCTCCCAGCTGCTCTGCCCACTCAGTCTCCCGCCCCCTTAGCAAGACCCCGGCTCATCGTTACTAACACTGCAGGCCCGGCCGTTGCCTCTCTCTCTACTGCTCATCCCCAGATCCAAAAAGAAGCAAAGCCCCAATCCAGCGCTTACCCCCCAATGCCACCACCCTGCTACGAACCCCCACTTGGAATAAAAAACAGCCACTTGTGAGGAAATTAAATAAAAATTCAAAAGCCTGCATAACCCCACTCTAGAGCCGTGGTTCTCGCCCAGGGGTGTTTTTGCACCCCCCCTTACCCCCAGGAGACATTTCTGGTTGTTACAACTGGGTAGATTGGCATCGAGTGGGGAGAAGTCATGGGTGCTGCTAAGCACCTATATCCACAGGACACGCCCCTCCCCTCTCTCCCCCAACAAAGAATTATAAGGTCAAAATGTCTTTAGTTCTGAGGCTGAGAAAGGTCTCCACATACAGATTCTGCATATAAACACTGTCTCAGAGGTCTCACCCCAGTAAGGCCTGAAGCTTCAGTGCCAGAAGGGACCGGTCCAGGCCATCGCTCCCTCTCTTTACAGATGGGAAACAGGCCTAGAGGGGCCTATAGTCTTCCGTGTACTAAGTCTTTTGCATACTTGATCTCATCTGGGTACAGATAAGGGTCCCCATTTTCCAGGTGAGAAGACTGAGTCGAGAAGGAAATAATGCAGCTCGTAATGCAGCCCATGGCTGACTTCTCTGCTCAGGGCTGGCACCCACTTGGGATGTCTCCTTTATGCAGGTTTCATGGTCACGTGTGGCCAGCCTCCGATATGGAAATACTCTCCTGGCTGGGGCGGGGGGTCTGATGGGTGTGGCATTTGCACACAGTCCCCCCATCCCCAAAGGGGAGGGGACACAGACAACCCTTAAGATCTGCAGGGAGAAGGCCCAGTTACTTTCAATTACAGGGATGGGAAGCACTTCCTGTCTTCACTTACAGAGAAAAGAACAAAGGTTTTCTAAGCTTTAAAAGGGAAGCTCCAACCCACTGGATAGTACTACATCCCTTCCAGCAAAGTCAGCAGTGGTCACCCCAGTCCCACCTGGCCCTCATCTGAGCTCCTCACCTCCCTGCATAAAAATAAAAACCGCTACGTCCTTCCCATTGCTCGTGGGAGAAAGACCAGGAGCCTCGGCAGGGTCTGAATCAGGCTGTGCATGGTCTGGCCCCTCTAGCTCACGTGGAACCACCTCCCTCTCCATCTGGGCTCCTGATCCCTGCTGCCTCCGGCCGTCACATGCTCTGGTCCTCCTACCCAGCCCCAGATCTCTCCAAAGCAACTTCTCAGACTTCAGATCCCAGCTCACACATCAATTCCTGAGCAGCCGGAAAAGGTCGAGTCCCCCATTTTACCCTCCCGGCTGCGGTTTGAGTCATGTCTTTCTCCCCCACGGACCAGCGGGTCCCCCAGACCGGCCTTGTTCACTGCCGTCACCCAGGAGGGCCCCTCACCCTCCTGTGCCCGTGCCAGAGAGGAGGGTGAAGGGATGGCGGAGTGTGAAAGGGGCCAAAGATGTTCAGGCCTCTCTTTCCTTGGGGCCCAGGGCCAGGCTGGAGAAGGACAGGGACCGGGCCAGAGGGACAGGGGGAAGCCACGGGGAGGTGGCCCAGGACACGCAGAGGGAGCGGCGCCTCTTCCAGCTGCACATGTGTGAGGTAACGGCTGCCCCAGAGGAGGGAGGGTGGGACGTGTCCTCCCGTCTGCCCCTCCTGCACCTCCCGGGGCCCCGGGCGCAGGCTCACCTCAGGATGCCACCAAGCTTCAGTCATGGCCGAGAGGATCAGCCTGGGAGGGGGACTGCAGGCCCTTGTCCCAAGGATCCAGCTTCTGCTCACGTGGCACATCTTGCCCTGCCCTCCCCCAGTACCTGCTGAAAGCCGGGGAGAGCCAGATGAAGCAAGGCCCCGACTTCCTGCAGAGCCTCATCAAGTTCTTCCATGCCCAGCACAAGTAGGTTTCTCCCCGTGGCCCCAGCCCTAGCCCCATGTCCCTCGCCCCTTAACCCGTCAGGCAACAGAGAGCAAGGCCCAGGCCCAGGGTCTGGCAGACCCCCAAGGACTTGGCTCACTTGATCTCACTCAATCCCCTAATGCCCTTGTGAGCAGGTGTTGTTATTATCCCCATTTTACAGATGTGAAAACTGAGTCTCAGATTTACTAAGCTAGTAAACTGGGATCTGGACCCAGACATTCTTACTCCAGGGCCTGTTTTGTTGACTATCAGACTACTAGTGTACTGCCCGGTCATCCTTGGAGCACCTTCTCCCACACCTCGTGCTTCATCTCTCATTTTCCTTTCTCTCTGGCGCCTTGTTTGGCCTTGCACCTCTTAGCTTCTTCCAAGATGGCTGGAAGGCCGCTCAGAGCCTGTCCCCCTTCATCGAGAAGCTGGCGGCCTCGGTACACGCGGTAGGTCGGGCCTTACCCCTTGGCCTGTGGTCCAGCCCCCTGGCCTTCTGGGAGAGCCTGGGTGCGGAAGGGCTGCCCCCTGCCCAGAGAGAGGCTCCTGCCCTGCTGGTCTGCACTCTGCACTGGCACGGCGGCTGGCTGATGGCGGGTGGGGTCCTGCCCTCCCCCAGCTGCGCCAAGCCCAGGAGGAGGAGCTGCAGAAGCTGACCCAGCTCCGGGACTCCCTCCGAGGGACGCTGCAGCTTGAGAACAGAGAGGTCAGCCTCCGGTTCACCCCGGGAGGAGTGCTTTCCCCCAAGGCACGCCACGTGGGAGGTGCGGGGAGAGGGAAGACTTCTCCGAGTCCCCTGAGTCCCCTTGCGGGGGACCCCTGCCGAGTGGGGCTCTTCCCACCCTGAGGTCTCTCTCATGCCTGGGGAGCAGGACCACATGAGCCGGAAGAACTCGGGAGGTGGCTACAGCATCCACCAGCACCAAGGCAACAAGCAGTTTGGGACGGAGAAGGTGGGCTTTCTGTACAAGAAGAGTGATGGGTAAGTGACTTGGAGAACTTCTAAGTAGCCTGACCAAAGCCACACAGGCAGTAAATGTCAGGGTTGGAGTTACTGACCAAAGAGACTTTATTTTTATTTTCATTTTTTTAAAATATATTTTATTGATTTTGTACAGAGAGGAAGGGAGAGAGATAGAGAGTTAGGAACATCGATGAGAGAGAATCATCGATCAGCTGCCTCTTGCACACCCCCTACTGGGGATGTGCCTGCAACCAAGGTACATGCCCTTGACCGGAATCGAACCCGGGACCTTTCAGTCCCCAAGCCGACGCTCTATCCATTGAGCCAAACCGGTTTCGGCAAGACTTTTTTTTATATATTTTATTGATTTTTTTTTTTTTTTTTTAATAGAGAGAGAAAGGGAGAGGCATTGAGTTAGAAACATCGATGAGAGAGAAACATCCATCAGCTGCCTCCTGCATACTTCCTACTGGGGTACATGCCCTTGCCCGGAATCAAACCTGGGACCCTTCAGTCCGCAGGCCTATGCCCTATCCACTGAGCCAAACCAGTCAGGGCCAAAGGGACTTTTCTGATCATTTGAGGGTTCTTGGACCGTCCACTGTGGCAATGCAAAATCATCACAGTCCTGGGCAACTGAGCTTCTAAAAGCCACCGGTTCTTAACTTGAAGAAGCATAGCAGCGGCGAGCACTGCTGAGCACTTAGGCCCCGGAGTCTCCATGCCCTCACTCAGCCTCTGCGATAGACGGAATGCGCCTGGGAATCCGTGTTGCCTGTGCCTTCCTCCCTGCGTCACAAATCAGCCTGGGAAATGCCAACGCCCTTATGGGAAGTGTGTGTGTTCCTACTTCCTTTGTAACAGTTAATCACCTTTATTTATTTGTTTATTTGTTTTTGTTTGTTTCTTTTTGTTAATCCTCACCCGAGGATATTTTGCCATTGATCTTTAGAGAGAATGGAAGAGAGAAAGACAGAGAGAAACATCGATGTGAGAGAAGCACACGATGGGTTGCCTCCTGCACGAGCCTGAATAGGGCCCGGGCCAGGGAGGAGCCTGCAACCAAGGTACATGCCCTTGACCGGAATCGAACCCAGGACCCTTTGGTCTGCAGGCTGATGCTCTATCCACTGAGCCAAACCATCCAGGGCCGTGTTACTACTTTCGAATCAGTTTTTATCAGCGAAGAATAACTCTGTTAAACCAATTAATATTTACGGAAGTGTGAAGTAGCCTTGGAGCATGGATTTGCTAATTGTATTTTTAGCGTCTCACTGTTCACGGTGCTTTGTGTTTAACCATAATTGAGCTGCTGCGGTCAAGAGCCTGCCCCTCCTCTCAGATAAGGTTGAGAGCTGTGTCTCCTCCATCGGAGTAGAAGCTCTCAGAGGGTCAAGGCCACGTGGCCCCTTTGGAACAAGGATTCCCAGAGAGCGAGGCTGCTGCCCCCATCAGACCGGGAGCTTCTTGTAGGCAGAACTGCGTCTCCTCCTTCAGGAGGCCTGGGCCAGGACCCTGTTTTTCTGCGACAGGGGGCTTCGGGGTGAGCCTTGGGTCACGGTCTCTCTGTCCCTCTGGGTCCTAGAATTCGAAGAGTCTGGCAGAAAAGGAAGTGTGGAGTCAAGTATGGCTGCCTGACCATCTCACACAGCATGGTGAGGCCGGGCAGGGTGGCGTCCCAGAGACCACGGGTCCTCTCTCTGCTCGGTGTTCTGAGCAGACCAGGGTCCAGCCCTCCCCTCTGAGACCCGGACCCAGGTCCCGGGAGACCCCCTGTGTGTGGAGGGAAGGATGGGGCCCACAGCTCCCAGCCTGGTGCTGACCCACACACCCCACACCCTTGAGGAGCTGGGAGAGGGGACACACACCCAGCAGCAGGATGGCGCCCATTTAACAGATTGAGAAGCGGGGGCTAAGAGTTTGGGAGGCCCACACGGTCACATGTACACCCTCCGTCCCCCAACTTCCCACAGATAAACCGGCCCCCCGTGAAGCTGACCCTGCTGACCTGCCAAGTGAGGCCAAACCCCGAGGAGAAGAAGTGCTTTGACCTGGTGACCCGTGAGTAGTCCTCCAAGGACCTTCCCCACCACTGCCCAAGGCTTCTCTGAGAGGCCTGTCAGCCGCCAGGAGGCTGAGCCAGGCGCCTGTGTCCAGTTCCACACGTTTACCAAACAGCCACTCCCGCAGGCAGAAGACTCCTTAGGCCCCGGACACTCTGTAAAGCACATTCGCATGGGTTTGGAGGCGTAGATTTTGGAATTATTATTCCTTTGGGGCCAGGCTTTCTCGGGGCAGGCGTAGGCTGAGCAAAGCCCAGTCTCATCCTTAGGGAGCCCTCTCTGGCAGGGGTGTGACTAGAGGAAGAGGGGGAGTGTCCAGAAGAGGGGAGCAGATACAGCACTGCCCAAGATGAAAGAGAGGAAGGCCTGCCTGCTCTGGGCAATCAGGGAGGCTGCTTGGAGGAGGCAGCCCTTGACAATAGCCTTGAAGGACTCAGGGGGTAGAGTTCAGGGAGGGCATTTCAGGGGACGGGATTGGGGCTAGGAAAAACATAAAAGCAGGAGCGTGGGTCCTGCCAGTGTGGCCAGAGTGTGGGGTTCACATAGGAGTCGTAGGAGATGAGGCCTGGGAATGCCTCTCAAAGGTTTGGATGTTGTTTCCTGGCAGGAGGAAGCTGAGGCGGGTCTTGGAGCAGGGGAGTGGTGTGGTTAGAACAGAACCTTAGGCAACAGCAGTCTGGCAGTTGGTACCGGCTTGAGGGGGCCCGTGGAAGAGGTGGAGAGCAGGGAGACCAGACAGGGGGCTGTGGGGACAGTTGGGGTGGTGGCAGTGGGTTCAGAGGAGACTGCCTCTGAGCTGCGTGGGGTCCTGTGCCCTCCAGTACCTCCCATGACCCGTAACCCCAGCTGCACAGGGAGAGCCTTGTTGGGATGCTCCTTTGTAGGTGACTTCTGAGAAATTGCACCCTCTGCTGGCCACTGCCATTCCTGCCCACCCCTAGCTGGTCAGAGCCTGGCCACCTGGGGTCAACAGCTCTGTCTGGATCCAGCGGTTTGGGTGGGGGCTCCCTGGGCCCAGGGAAGGCCAGACATGTCCCTCTCTCCCCTCCCAACAGACAACAGGACGTACCACTTCCAGGCGGAGGACGAGCATGAGTGTGAGGCGTGAGTGCTCCCCCACCACCCGGGGGTGGGGGGTAGGGGGTGGGCAGGACCCCAGGCCAGGGGTGTCATCCCCCCCCCCATGCGCCCTCCTCAGGTGGGTGTCGGTGCTACAGAACAGCAAGGACGAAGCTCTGAGCAGTGCCTTCCAAGGGGAGCCGAGTGGCCTCCTGGGGCCCTGGGGGGGCGCCGGGCTGGACGGGGAGCTCCAGGACCTCACCAAGCTGCTCATCGCGGAGGTGAAGAGCAGGCCCGGCAACAGCCAGTGCTGCGACTGCGGGGCTGCAGGTCCGGCGCCGGGGCCACCCCCAGGAGGGAGGTGGGAGAGGAGGGGAGGGGCCGCCCCTCCAGGAATGAGCTGCTCTCTTTGCAGACCCCACGTGGCTCAGCACCAACCTGGGCGTGCTCACCTGCATCCAGTGTTCCGGCGTCCACCGCGAGCTGGGCGTGCGCTTCTCGCGAATCCAGTCCCTCACCTTGGACCTGCTGTGCCCCTCGGAGCTGTTGGTGAGAGTGGATTCCGGGCGTGGGCACAGTGGCTCAGCCGGAGCTTGGGGGGTGGGTGACTGGGGTAGGAGGGGAGGGGAAGGTGACAGTCAGGGATGGGCTCAGTCCTCCAGAGGTCGCCATCCTAACCACCCGTCTCACTTTGCTGTGACTCCAGCTGGCCTTGAACATCGGAAACACGCGCTTCAATGAAGTCATGGAGGCCCAGCTGCCCTCACACGGCGGCCCTAAACCCTCAGCGGACAGTGACATGTAAGGGGCCTCTCAGGTGGAGGACGTGCTGGCTGGGGATTCTGCTTCCTTAGCTCCCAAGGTCTCAGGCAGATCTTGGACGGGAAGTCTGGGGATTGGGGAGCCTCAGGTCCGGGGGAGTCCGGGACAGGTTCTCGGAGATCTGTGTCTCCTGTGGGCGGGCTCCAGGGGTCAGCGGGGTAGACGGGGATAACTGAGGTCCCGCGTGTGGCTGTCTTTGGCAGGAGTGCCCGCAGGGACTACATCGTGGCCAAGTACGTGGAGCACAGGTTCGCCCGGCGGTCCACGCCCGAGCCTCAGAGGCTCTGGATGGCCATTTGCAACCAGGACCTCCTGTCCGTGCTGGAGGCCTTCGCGAACGGGCAGGACTTCGGGCAGCTGCTGCCAGGGCCTGACGGGCAGGTGAGGACCCCCTCCAAGGACCACTCACAACCCACCGCGCTTACATATGCCCCAGGCCTCCAGGACCAGCTATCACGCCCCTCTGCCCACCTCTGACATCTGCTCAAACCTCACGCATCAGAGGGGTAGAAAGGAAAGAGCACGCGTTCAGTCAAGCAGACCCGAGCCAGAATCCTGGCTCTGTCTTTCCCTGGCTGTGTGGTCCAGAGCGGGTTGCTTAACTTCTCTGAGATAAAGATGAGAAAAGGATAGCACCCACGTTGAAATGAGAATTGTCATGTGCATGAAGGGCCTACTGCATAATATGTGTGCAATAACTTGTTAGTATCTTTTTTTTCTTTTTTTTAATATATTTTAATTGATTTTTTTTTTTACAGAGAGAAAGGGAGAGAGATAGAGAGTTAGAAACATCGATGAGAGAGAAACATCGATCAGCTGCCTCCTGCACACCCCCTGCTGGGAATGTGCCCGCAACCAAGGTACATGCCCTTGACCAGAATCGAACCTGGGACCTTTCAGTCTGTAGGCTGACGCTCTATCCACTGAGCCAAACTGGTTTCAGCTCTTTTTTTTCTCTTTTTCTTTTTTCTTTTTCTTGAAAACCTTTAGAAATGGATAAAAGTGGGTCATATTAGAGCAGGGAAGGCCACTATATGGCATTTCCAATAACCAACATCATATGAACTGGGGAATGGGGGGAGAATATCAGAGACATTGGAAAGATTAAATGAACAGGAGTTGGTGAACATCAGAAATTGGGTGGCATATCTGTGAGCGGTCTGATACCTCTGTGGGCTGTCCGGCGGGCAGGAAAGTGCCATATTCGGGGAGATAAGCCTGGAACAGCCTCCCTGAGTGATAGCTGGCAACACGAGGTTCGCTGAGGTCCTGGTGGCAGTGAGAGGAGCCCGAGGCCAAGAACCGAGTTAGGGAAACGTGTTCTATTGGTGGCAAGAGGAGCCGGAGCCGCTGAAGGAAGAGATGTCACCTCCTCTCAAACACTCAGATGTCACCTCCTCTCAAACACTCAGTTGTCCACTCAGTCTCATCTCTCAGGGGTGCCGGCAGCCTCATATCTGGAGGTGTCGGGGGACAGCAGGATTCAAGAGGGCAATATTGGGGTGGGGGCAGGTGAACCGGGAAAACTCAGAGGGCTGGGTGTGTATTCAGGCACCTGGAGAGCTCGCCCTGCACTTGGCTGTCAGAGTCGCCAACCAGGCCTCGCTGCCCCTGGTGGACTTCATCATCCAGAATGGGTGAGAACCTCCCTGCCTGTCTGTGCGTGTCCTCACACCGCCCCCTGGCCTTGCTCTCCCCCCTCTGCTCCGTCCTCTCCTCTCCCTCTTTTCCCCTCTGATATTGACCCCTCACCTGTCTGTTCCCCTTCCTTCCTCCCTGACCATCCTCCCCAGCGGTCACCTGGATGCCAAGGCTGCTGATGGGAACAGTGCCCTGCACTACGCTGCTCTCTACAACCAACCTGACTGCCTCAAGCTGCTGCTGAAAGGGAGAGCTTCTGTTGGCCCAGGTGGGGCTCAGACACCTCCTCCATCAGACTCCCCCTCCGACTCCCCTTCGTGTGGGACCCCCTGCCTTTTTCCCAGACAGAGAGCACTGGCTATGAGCACGGACTTCACAATCCGACTTGGGTCCTAATCCTGGCTTGCCTCTGACCATCTGTGTGACTGTGGGGTTTGTCCAGTCAGTTCTTGAGCCTCAGTTTCCTCATCTGTAAAATGGGAATAATACCACTGACCTGGTAGGCCTGCTAAGAAGGTAAAATAAAATATTGTTTCTGAAAGTACCTAACCAAACAGATATGAGCTGCACCTGAATTATAGTGATTTTAATGGCCACCACTTGCTGCTTACCATGTGCCTGACAATGTGCCAAATGCTCTACACATATTAATTCATCTAATTTTCACAACAGCTGGTCAGTATCACACTCATTTCATGGATGAGAAAATTAAGGCTCAAGGTCACTCAGCCAGGAGGTGGCAGAGCCAGGATTCAAACTCAGGCAATTTGATTCCAGTGGCCCATCTTAACCTCTAAGCTATCAGGCGACTTTGACCCTGACTAAGACTCCTGACTTGACCCCTCACAGTGAACGAGGAAGGAGAAACAGCTCTGGACATAGCCAGGAAGAAGCAGCACAAGGAATGCGAGGAGCTGGTAAGGCCTCGGGAAGGAGGGGTACCCTGGCCTTCTCTCTCTCCCCTGAGCCCGGACCCTCTGAACGGCCACGGCTCTGTTTTGGCAGCTGGAACAGGCCAAGGCGGGGACCCTGGCCTTCCCCCTGCATGTGCACTACTCCTGGGGAATCTCCGCAGAGCACGGCTCTGACAGCGAGGAGGAGGAGGAAGAGAAGGTGGGTCCCAGCCCCTGCCTCTCAGACCTTCACAACCTGATTGGACCTCGTGTGGGGAGGGGCGGGGGGAACGGGAGAAACCAGGCCGTCCTCCCTCCAACCCTTCTGTCCCAGCAGCACTGTCCCCTGAAGCCCCCGGCCCAGGGCCACTGGGCCAGTGGGAGGATGGACATCAGCAACAAGACCTACGAGGCTGTCACCAACCTGGGGTCGGCTGCCCCTCAGAGCCAGAGTGAGGACTGCCCCCCACCCTTACCCGTCAAAAACCCTTCTCGGACCGTGGTCCAGGGCCGTGCGGGACATGCCAGTGGAGGTATGGTTGGCTGCTCAGAAAAATGCTCCTTGTGCCATTCATTGAGGGCCTACTGTGTGCATATGTTAGTTCATATCCTTCTCGCTATCATCTGGTAGTTTGGGGTTATCATCTCCCCCTGATAAGCACAGGAACAGAGATGTTCAGTAACCTACCCAAGACCCCACAGCTGAGTCCCTTGAGCGGTATTCAAACCTAGGTCTGTTTTATTCCATTTCTGTCAATGTTTCACTTACATAAAAACAGAGAGACGCACTTATTGAGCGTCCACTATGTCTTGAGGCCTTTGGGGGCTCCTGAGACACAGTCCAGTGGGGGAGAGAATACACGAACGCAGCCCCTTGTAATATAAGGCCCAATGTGACGGGGACTGTCAATCCCGAGGGGACGGGGACGTGGAGTGTTTTGCTGACCGCGATTTCTCCAGCACCTGGCACGGTGCCTGGCTGTTCTCAAGAACTGTGTGTTAATGAAGGGACAGCTCCTTCCGGGAGCTCAGGGAGGGAGGGGGCATGTCCTGTTGGGACTGGCGGGTGGCTTAGGAAGGCTTCCTTTGAGCTGAGCCCGAGGGATGAGCAGGAGAGCCCAGACCCAGGAGGAGGTGTAAGGAGAAGCAAAACCATGTATCGTTGTGGACTGGTGGTTGTGAATGGATGCCGGGGCTGAAGAAGACCGCAGCATGATGGGGAAGAGGTGAAGGACGGTGCCAGAGAGATAGATGGGGAGTGGGGAAGGGGGAGATTCTGGAGGCCAAAAGCTACTTTGAAATGGAGTGGAATAAGAGGAATACACAGGCTGTATCCCTTCTGATTCCAGATCATTCCGAAGTCCCCAGCCTCGGCTCAGAGGCTCCTGGGGCCACCGAGAGCCAGAACAGTCCAACGTCCTCCTCCTCTAGCCTTACAAGTCCCGTGGAACTTGGGGGTGCTAACCAAACCCCACCCAGCTCTGAAGAGGCTCTCTTGGAGTCCCCAGGCACCTCCCGACCCAGCCTGACATCTGGAAACACACCCCCCGTCCGATTCAGGTTGGTGAGAGCCCAGCTGTGCAACCCAGGCAAGTGTCCTGACCTCTCTGAGCTTCCGTTTATTTCCCCGCCTGTAAACTGTGTCTGCCTGAAGGCTGGGATACCTCCCAGCTCTGAGGCCCACGGCTCACGCAGAAATGCTAGAGCTTTTTTTTTTTTTTTTTTTTTTAAATATACTTTATTGATTTTTGTACAGAGAGGAAGGGAGAGAGATAGAGAGTTAGAAACATCGATGAGAGAGAGTCATCGATCAGCCGCCTCTTGCATACCCCCTACTGGGGATATGCCCGCAACCAAGGTACATGCCCTTGACCGGAATCGAACCCGGGACCTTTTAGTCCCCAAGCCGACGCTCTATCCATTGAGCCAAACCGGTTTCGGCGGAAATGCTAGAGCTTAAATGGAGGGTCATTGGACCTCTTTCCCCTTCACACACCTGCTCCTGGGATGTTGATTAGGAATCTGGGACGTAGACGGCTGACGCTGGAGCGGAGGAGGTGGGAACCTGTGAGGCTTGTCCCAGAGGCTGTCCGTGGGGCATCCCTCTGTCCCTACCTTCACTCCAGGACCCGGTCCTCTCTTCCTTACAAACTCTTCCAGTTTGGAGCTTGGGGGGGCAGACAGGGAAATGGCCAGAGCTCTCTAGAGGCCAGGGGCCTCGTGGACTCTAAGCCCCACACCTGAGCCCTTTCTCTCTACTCTGGGGGGCTCCCTGGGCACGCGGGTCACATTGGCCTCTCCCTGCTTTCCAGCTCCGAGAGCACCCGCTCCTACCGGCGGGGGGCATCAGAACCCGGAAGACTGTCCCTCAGCCAGGCAGCCTCCGTCCAAAAGGAACATGCCGGTAGGTAGGCGCTCGGGACTGGTCTGAGGGAGATGGCAGAGTGCCTAGGAGGCAGACTGGGTCAGGAGCAGGTGTATTGGGGTGGGACACCTCTCCCCAGGGTCGGGGTGCACAGCTTGGCCATTCCCTGTCCTGGTGCTCCGCCTTCCCCGCTCCAGCCCATTTGGGTGAAGCTGGGAGCACCCAGGCCTTGAGGGAGGGCAGAGGTGGTGAGGCCCACGCTCCGGCTGCTGCCAGGAGAGGATGAGCAAAGCTGTGTCAGCCAGGCCGGTTGCTTCCCTGCAGTTGCAAGATTAGGGTGTCTGTGCACCAGGCCTTGGAGTCTCCTGGAATCTCCCGAGGCTGGTGGCTCCCCGGCATCGGGGATGTGCATCTATTTAGTTGCGGGACCTGGGAGAGGCATAGGACGGAGCCAGTCGTTTGGGAAGGAAGCCTCCTCTCTTCCGTGTTCCCCTGGGAAGTCCTCAGGGATGGTGTTGGTTTCTGTGCTGGGAGTGGAGGAAGGCAGGGGCAGGGGCAGGGTGTCTCTGGGGAATTGTCATCCTCAGTCCTTCCAAGTCAGGCACCAGATACCAGTCTGTGTCCACAGCCAGGTGCCCATCACTCAGCCTGGTGCTGATGCCTGTTGCTGAAGCAGGTATGAGCCTAAGAGCCCCAGCTTTAGGGTGAGGAGACTTGGGCAAGTGGCCTCGCTTCTTCAAGCCTCAGCTTCATCGTCTGTAAAATGGGGATACTTTCATATCATGACATAATTTCATTACCATAAGACGTGTGTGAAACTGAGTGAGATAAACACCTGGCATATAACAGCGCTTTAAAAAAATATCGATTTCCGTCCTTCTCTCCCCAGGTTGGCTTCACTGAAGGAGAAAGCTCAAGAACTGGGGTTCTCCCAGCAAGTTCTGTGCTGCTTTTGCAAGACTAGCTCCTTGCTGGCCCTTGCATGCCTGAACCACCCTCCTGCTGGACCCCAACGTTCAGAGCTAGGACTTGAGGGCACAAGACGAAGGCGCTGAGGTGTTCACTTCCTTGGGTCATGCTGTCTCTGTCTCAGGGGCCCTATGGCTGGCCTTCATCCCTGCCATGGGCCCCTGCCCCTGCCAAGGATGCTGGGCCCTTCCATGTTAGGGCTTGGTGGTGGTTCTTTCCCCTCTTTCTCATTGCTCCCCAGGGTGAGGGAGCCCTTTGGCTGGATCTGAGTGCTCCCAGCTACTTCAGCTGCAGAACCCTCAGTCCCTCGTTGGACCAGGGCTGTTCCTTCCGGCATTCTGAGGCTCCACAAGAGTAGGACCAGGCTGCCTTCATCATTCTCCAGACCAGGGATTCTGCCAGACTAGGGACCATCTCCTCATCCTTTCATTAGTATTTCTTCACTGAGTTCTGGCTCTTGTCTAGACCTGTACTAGGTACTACAGATGCCACGTGACTAAGACAAGGGTCCTGCAGATGTGGTCCCTTGCTGGGAAGCCGGTCCCAAGGGTTGAGCTTGGGAATGGGCCGGGGCAGATGGTTCTGGCTTGAGGGGCAGACTGACAATCAGCTGTGTGACTTTGCAGTTGCCTAGAGCCCATCCATTCTGGTTGGTCATGTCCATGCTGTACTTTCAGTTACGTAGCCTGATTATCATTCCTTTCGAGGGATAGCACAGACTTCTGGGGATCCTCTACTACATCCCCAGTCAAGAAGCAACCTGCCCGCTCTCCTTGACTTAGCAGGAAAGAAAGGGATGGTCCCAGATGGTGGGTCCTCACTTCTCTCCTCTTCCTCTTGGTCAACTCAGGAGCCTTCCCGTCTCAGGGAAGGAAATGGTCACCAAAGGAGAAAGACAGAAATGGGAGGACAGAGACTTAATGGTTCTGCTTCCCAGGGCCAGAAATTCCACCCTGATGCCCAGCCCCGTATCAGCAAACACCTAAGCCATCACCGGTCTCTAACACCTCAGCTTTACAGTCGCCGATGAGCCAGGCCAAACAGGGGAGGCCAGAGGGTGCCAGTGGCCAACACAGCAGCCTGGCCTGGAGGCTGGGCTGTGTCCCCTGGCGACCTGGCCGCTCTGTGACCCACAGGAACAAAGTCACCTGCTGAGCCCCCAGTATCTGGTTTTGTTCATCTCTGACTTCATCTCTGAATTGTTCTTTCACTCATCTGTAATAAAAGATTTTTTTTTTTTTAGTAAACCCCTGGTGGTTTTATTTAATTTATGTGATCTGGCGATCAATAGGGACGGAGAGGGAACCTTAGGACTTGAAATTCTTTCTTTGGGCCCCATAAGGCAGACAGCCTGGTGTAGAGCAGTGGTTCGCAACTTGGGCTGATTTTGCCCCAAGAGGGATGCAGAGATTTTTGTATTGCTCCCAATGGGATGGTGCTACTGGCATCTGGTGGCTAGGGGTCAGGGATGCTGCTAAACATGCTGCAATCCACCGGCCATCCCCTCACAGCAAGGACTTATCCAGCCCAAAGTGTGAACAGGGCCATGGCTGAGAAACCTGGTGTGGAGGAAAGAGCACTAGACCAGGAGTGAGGAGACCTGCAGTTTAGCTCTGCCCAGTTCTTGTCTCAATTTGATTTCCCCTGAGACGGGTATTTGGGGACAAGTAGCTTACTTGTGAGGTGATATCAGGAAGCATAACGAGGGAGCAGAGAAATGAAACAGAAAGAAGGTCAAGAAGCAAAAAGGGTGTGTCAATGAAGGGCTATCACGGTATGTAGGCTTACCTTATTGGGGAACCTTTGAGAGGCCATATAGATTAGAACATGCCTTCACGTTGTCCCGCTGAGTGAAGAAATCAGTGTTTTTACCACAAACTCTGGTCTCTTATTGGTTGGGCAGGTCCTTACTGGAGATGTTAATTCCCAAGCTCTTCCCGTCTGCCCCACGCCCTCATTCAGGGAGAAGTGGGCAGATGTCAGCGTGTGTGCAGGAATTGCCTGCAGGGAGGACAGGTAGGCAGAGGGAATATGATGGTACCTACAGTGCCTGAAATGGTTGAGCAAGGCAAGCCTGGGCCTCAATCTTCCCATCAGTACCATGAAGGGGTTGGACTCATTCCCTAAGGGTCTTCTGAGCCCTGATGATGTAAGAGACTTGACTTTTTGTTGTTGCCATACTCAGAGTGAGAACTGGTGGAAATTTGAGGAAAATGAAACTTGTTTGTTTTTGTTATCAAATGATCTTTAATTATAATATTTCCTTTGTGGTTCTTAACTAGCTGGACATTCTGCTGCACTACTGTTGATGCCCTAAGGGTGGCAGCATTGCAGCCCACAGACTAGGCAGGCCCGAGGCTCTCTTAATGGTTCCAGAGAGTTCTCTAGCTAAAGATAGGTGACACATCTGTTGGGCAGTGTCAACGATCTCATCAAAAGTGATATTCCCACTGTGCTTGATGTTTCTTTTGCTTCTTTCTGTCTCTTGGAGATTCTCTGAGGGCTTTGATAATTCAGGCAGAGGCAGAAGGTGCTACCGCAACATGGGCCTCTGTTCTGAATGGTCAGTTTCACTATAATCCTAAGACCTTTCCAAACACCAGTTGCTTTGGCCAGGTCATCACTGGAGGTGTTCATGGCATCTGGTGGCTGGAGTCAGGGATGCTGCTAAACATGCTATAATACACAGGCTATCCCCTCACAGAAAAAAAGAAAGGAAGGAAGGGAGGAAGGAAGGGAGGGAGAGAGAGAAAGAAAGAAAAAGAAAGAAAGGAAGGAAGGAAGGAAGGAAGAGAGAGAAAGAAAGAAAAAGAAAGGAAGGAAGGAAGGAAGGAAGAGAGAGAGAGAGAGAGAGAGAGAGAGAGAGAGAGAGAGAGAGAGAGAGAGAAAGAAAAAAAGAAAGGAAGGAAGGAAGAGAGAGAGAAAGAAAAAAAAGAAAGAAAGAAGAAAGACTCAGAAATAGAAGCAAGCTGGGAGCTAGGTGGGAAAGAGAGAGAGAGAGAGAGAGAGAGAGAGAGAAAGAAAGAAAGAAGAAAGACTCAGAAATAAAAGCAAGCTGGGAGCTAGGTGGGAAAGAAAGAAAGAAAGAAAGAAAGAAAGAAGAAAGACTCAGAAATAGAAGCAAGCTGGGAGCCAGGTGGGACCCCTCCTCTCTGATGGAGAGGCAGGGGACCCTGAGCCCACGCAGTGCATTTATTTTATACCCCAAATACCAAGAAGTATCACCAAAACTTAGGCTCAAAGGAGCTTATTTGCCTTCTTGAGTAGGACCGAGCATTCCTGATGCTTGACTCGATTTACATATCTAGACCCTGGGCTGATATGAAGGCCAAGCTGATAACACTTTCCACCTCCTTGGGGAATGTGTATCTGAGAGGCGGATCTGCCAGTCGCCTCAGAGTCAACTGACAACAATGAAAGAAATGCCATGTTCCTTCCCAGTCGCTGTCTACTACTTGTGAGGTGATAGCAGAAAGCACGAGGAGGGAGCAGGGAAATGAAACAGAAAGAAGGTCAAGAAGCAAAACGGGTGTGTCAATGAAGGGCTATCAAGACTGCTCTTGGAGATTCTCCTTTTTTGGAGACAGACCCCAGAGGCCAGGGAAGATGTGGCCTCACTTCCGCACCCGGGTGTGGTGGAGGCAACTGGTGTCAGATGAGCTCATTGGGGAAAGTTTCACCTGAGTCTTCTCCAAGCTGAGGCCCGAAAGCAAATTTGTTTGTTCACTTTTTAAAGGCAATCCTAAGTAACTGCAGGCAGCTGTCCCTTCACCCTAGCGGGACTTGCTTGGGGCTTGGCCAAGAAACCCCCCCCACCCCCCCTCCCGCAAATCCCAAACCATTGGTCTAACCTTCTAGAAGTAGCCTACAACGCTTTGCATGGTCAGGCCCCAACCACATCTCTGATTTTCTGTCTCATTTCTCTCTACACTCCTCTCACCTCCGTGGTGTAGCCACGCCAATTTTTCAGTTCCTGCAACCCTGGCACGCCAAGTGCCCTCCCATCCCTAAGCTTTGCACATTTGAAACTCCAGGAGGACCACTTTGTTCCTCTCTGAATGCCCAGGGCTAGAACTGCCTGGCACATAGTAGGTGCCTGGTGAGTGAGTGAATGTTTCTTCTCTCAGGTGAACACTCTCTTCCTCCTGCCTCCAACTCCCACTCTGCACTTCTGCCCAAACATTAAATGTTGTTTCTTCAGAGGCAATGACACGCCCCCCTCCCGCCTCCAATGTGTCCTTAAGGGATCCTCCCCTTCGTGCTGCCCCTCACCCCAGCTGTGGCAACACAGAATGGGCTCTGTCCTTATTTACTGAAGGGGTCTCTTGCCCACAGACCCAATCTCAAGCCTGCTGGGACCGGGTCTGTCTTGGTCATTGCCTGAATGCTCAGTACATTTGTTGAATGAATGAAAAACCTCACCCCTTCTTGCCTCTGTCCCGGGACACCCAAATACCAAGCAGTTAGAAGCCAAACCCCAAACCCCCGCACACCTCAGGGCCTCTGTGCTGGGGCTGGGCTGGGGTTCTCTAAGGCTCTATCGGGAGGGTCTGGAGATTTCACCGAACATCCCAAACCACAGCTCCCCACCCTGTACACACTGTGGACCACTTTTCACGCCTCCCCTCCAGGTCCCTAAGCACCGCCCGCTCTGCCTCAAGATAATTTCTCACTTGTTCAGGAAGAGACGTGGATCTGCCAGGGACCCTTGAAAACACAGGGGCGTGCCACTATGGCGGCACAATTCTGTTGTCTCCTCTGCACCAAGATGCCCCTTCCAGACTCCATCCCTTCGGGGAGGCAGCGCCCTGTCCCTGAATGGAGGGCGCCCCTGCGGGTCGGTATTTCTCAGTTTGTGCACCTAGGAATCTCGCAGGTGCTCCCTCCGCGCAGGCCTGGGACCGGCTCCAGGACCTTGTTAGAAATGCAAACTCCCAACCTTACAAACAAATAGCCGGGAACCGGGGGCCTGGGTTCGCGTGCGCTCTGGATGTGAGCGAGCACATCAGGGTCGGCGGAGCTGGCTTCCACGATCATTCCCTAAAATGTGATCTGAGTGCACCCAGCCGCCTCCACGTGGGCACAGGCGCCGGGCTGGGTTCGCGCCCTGCACAGTAACGGGGCAGACAGCGGGCCCTGAGCTCCGGCCGCCGCTCCAGCTCCGGGCGCACCGCCGCCCTTCTCCCCGCGACGGCCCTGTGCGATCCTGGACGACGGCCTCCTCCCCAAACCTCCCTTCTGCACCCCGACCCCAGGGCCTCCTCCCCACACCTCCCTCTGCACCCAGACCCCAGGCCGGGGAGGGCCGGAGGGAGCGCCCGCTCCCGCAGCCTCGTCCCGCCGGGCGGCCGGCCGGGCCGCGCGGGCAATCTGTGCCCGGACGAGTCCTTGAAATCTATATTTAGCGCAGCCACCCCTCCCCCCGCGGAGGCCTGCTGGGGGGGGAGGGGAGGGACGGGCGGAGGGGGACCCGCCCCCCAGACGTGTGTGCCGCGTGTGCGCGTCCCGCGGTGCACGCCTCCTCCCCGCGCTCCCGCCCCGAGGCCCCGCTGCCCCGCGCCCCGCACCTCTCGCCCCTCGCCCCCGGGCGTCGCGGGCGCCATGGGCCGGGAAGAGGAGCTGCGGAGGACGGCCAGGAAGCTGGAGAAGATGGTAGCCAGGAAGCGCACGGTGAGGCTGCAGAGTTTGGGCCGCGGCGTCCGTCCCGCCCCGGGAGGCGCGGCCCGGAGCGCCCGGAGCCCCGGGGAGGACGCGCGCTGGCCGGGTGCCGGGAGCGGGGCGCAGCGGGCCGGGCTCCGCGCCCCGAGGGGACCCTGGGCACCTCCGGGGGGGCGTGCGCACGGCTCGAGGGGCTCGGGGTGGGTATCGTTCGGCCCCGAAGGCCAGGCTGGTGCGTGGACCTCTGGGCACGTAGGGTCCGGGGGTCCCGGGGTGGCTGGTGAGGGTCCTGGGACGCGAGGAAAGAGCTGGGGACTTGGAGAAGGACCTCCCGAGGCTTGGGACGGCACCGGGGGCGAGGCCAGGGCCGTGGAGGCGAAGGCGGGGTGAGGGGGACACAATCCTGGGGGCCCCCAAATGTGTCAAGAAGGAAACTTGAACTCTCGGTGCAGAGCCGCACCCCGCACCCCGCACCCTGAGTGGTTCTGTGGGGAGGAGGGAAGGGCCACGGGTCCCGCGACCGCACAGTTTCGGGCGCCGGGAGCGGTTCTGTTTGCAATGCTCCCTCCCCTTGGCCGCGGGACGGGGCCGCGCCGGAGGGGGCCGAACAGGTGCGGGGCGGCAGCAGCCCCGGGGGCGGGGGGGGGGCCTGGCGGCCGGGCTGTGCGGCTCCCGGCGGTGGAGGGGAGTCCGGCGGGGCTGGCGGCACTACCTGCGGGTCCGGGGCGCACAGAGCGCTAGCTCCAACCCTAGCTCTATCACTAACCCTGACCCTAGCCCTAACCCTCGCCCTAACCCTCGCCCTAGCCGCCGAAGTGGAGTTAATGTTTGATCCTCCCGTGATCTTTGCCTCCCTCTGCGCCGCGGGACTGTCCGTCTGGCCAGAGCAAACTTGGCCTTCGTTCCGGGAGGATCTGGGCACACCCAGGGAGGACCGGCGGGGAGGGGGGCCTGCGGGCACGCTCCCCGCCCCTCGCCCCCCATCTCGCCCCGCCCCAGGGCCTCTCTCTCCCCACCGTCCACAGCCTGGTGCTGGAGCAGGACTCTGTGACCCTAGGAACTTGGGGGAAAGGAGGGGGACAGTCTAAGAGGGTTTGAAGCAGAGCAGAGAGGCTTCGCTGGAACGGGGAGTGTCAGGAAGCCCTGGAGTAGACAGGAGACAGGAGTGGTCCTGAGTTGGAGGTAGTATGAAGGCCAGAGCCTCCGAGTCTTCCTCTGTGAGGGGAGCTGAGATTGCCTCCCTCCTGAGGAGGGCGCTGCCAGGTTTTGCCTCTGCTGGCTGTGGCTGGGGGGAAGAGGTCTGCAACCCGGACTAGGGCTTGGGACAGCGCCAGCTAGGAGTTAGAAAATTTGGCTCAGTGGATAGAGCGTAGGCCTGCGGACTGAAAGGTCCCAGGTTCGATTCTGGTCAGAGCATGTACCTTGGTTGCGGGCACATCCCCGGTAGTGGGTGTGCAATAGTGGGTGTGCAAGAGGCAGCTGATCGATGTTTCTAATTCTCTATCCCTCTCTTCCTCTCTGTCAAAAAGTCAATAAAAAAAAATTTTTTTTTAAGAAAGAAAGAAAGAAAATGAGATCGGCTTCTGCACAGCCCATGAAGCAGAAACCTGCGTAGTCAGGGCAGCTCTCACTCTTACATCCCAGCCTCCACCCACCCCCATTCCAGATCTTCCAAAGGCAGAGAAACAAACTGAGCTACACACACACACACACACACACACACACACACGCGCGCGCGCACACACTTTTCCAACTGGAGCAGCAGAGTCCAAACCCATCTTCTGAGCTGAACTCCACAGAAAGCAGACAGGTTACCCCGGCCCCGCTCCTCATTGACCCTGGCGTGGGCCAGGAGACTCTGGGCCTCTGCGGGAGAGGGGTGGAGGGGGTGGATGGGCTAGGAGACCGCAGGAAAGCAGCTTGGCTGTGAGGAGAGCTCTGGCTGAGAAGGAAGGGACTGGCCCTGGCTTCCCCTTGCTCTTCGATGGCCACGGGCCCACCACCTCCCCTCTCGGGGCCTGGCTCTCCTCTTCTCTGCAGCGGGAAGGGGAATGGCGTTCCTTGGAACGTGTTCCTGTGGAAGCATTCAGAGCTCTGCCCAGGAAAGGTGCAGGCCTGGCCACAGGCTCCCCGTCACTCAGAGCCAGTCTGCAGCCACGTCTGAGCCTGGGCTTCGCCCAGCATCTGAGTGGGCACGGAGCTCTGGGCGTGTGATCAAGAAAGGTGGGGCTGCTCCAGGAGTGAAAACCGGCCACCAGGGGTGGTTAGAGAGGAGGACGCACTTCCTGAAATAAGACGGATCCTCCACATTGCAAATCAGGCCCCGGGTGCACTGCCAATCACTGCAATTTACGGCTTTTGTCAGACGGTGTCAGCGTGCACCCATCAAGACAGCTTCAACATGCACGCACCGAGTCACAGCTACCCAATCACACACAACACTATAGCTACAACCACACAACAACACCTAAACAAGCGACTGTGAACGTAACTGCATGTGAGTCATGGTTACCCACCCTGATGTGACAGATACATGGACCATTATATTTACAGAAAGATACACAAAGACGGTCACACGGGTACACGTGGGCATGCAGACAATAAGCACAACTACAGGCATGCAAAACTTCCAACGTAACAGCTACTGCTTACACATTCAGACGTTACAACCCAGGCATCATTTCACAAACAAACGCGTTGCGCTTCAAGCTGCTTACCCACAGCTCCACGCCTGGACCAGAGATATCACACGCCCCGTGCGTGGGTGCAGAGAGACACACCTGGCAGTGCAACGTGACATACAGAGACAAATGTCCAGTGGTAAGATGGAACCGGCTTAACCTTGGTGGTTGAGGTTTCAGGAATTTTGCAAGCCTATTGTTAAATTGAACCATCACTTTAAAAATTAAACTGGCCCTAACCGGTTTGGCTCAGTGGATAAAGCGTCAGCCTGCGGACTGTGGGGTCCCAGGTTTGATTCCAGTTAAGGGCATGTACCTCGATTGCATGCACATCCCCAGTGGGGGGTGTGCAGGAGGCAGCTGATCAGTGTTTCTCTCTCACTGATGTTTCTAACTCTCTATCCCTCTTCCTTCCTCTCTGTAAAAAAAATCAATAAAATAGAAAAAAATTAAATTGTAAGCTTACAAATAAATAATTTTTCAATAAATTGTATTTAAAACAAAGGTAATAAATACTCCAAAATAATCATTTCCTAATTATTTTACCATCATCTATGGTCTAGAGGTTTTAACTTCTATTACATCGCTATGGTGGAAATGCTATCTAAGGGTGTTACTCACCGATAGCCCCTTCAGTTCAATGACAGCTGGTGGTAACTTGAGATTGGCCGTGGGAGGAGTGTTTACACAGAAATAGGCAAACAGTACAAATCAGGTCCCCCCTCCTTAAGACCTGGTTGTTAAATATTGACCAGCACACCATTGCACTTACCCACGTTGATATGCGACGATTGTACAAGTCTGGACAGATCTGTGTCCATGCCTGCACTGATGTATAGTGGTTCGAGCCTCAAATGCCTGAGTTTGAATCCCGGCTCTGATCCTTGTAACTTTGGGCAAATTATTTAACATCTCTGTTTCTTGGATTCCTCTCCCATGGAAGTGGGATCGTCTATACAAATGAAGATAGTACTTACCTCATAGGGTCATTGTAAGAGTTAAACAAGATAATTCACATAAGACACACCGAACAGTGTCCACAAACAGTAAGCCTTTAATTAATGTTCCACACAGAGTTACATGCCCAGAAGTTTAGATGCGCTCACAAACCCACAGGCCACACCTCTGAATACATACCGTGAACACAAGCTCTAAGGGAGGCTGCGGACCGGCCACCCTTGGGACGTGGTCCAGGAAGCCTGGCAGCTGGTGCTCCCTGGGGATCCAAACTCAGGCCAGGAGGCCGGGGCTTGGCTTCTAGGAAGTGGCTGGGAAGAAGGAGAAAGCTGAAGTGGGTCAGGGGTGAGTCAGGGGCTGGCAGCCAGCAGATTTTCAAATCTCAGTCTCTTTTCTTCTCCTCCCAGTCTCCCCTCCCACCTTCTGCTGGCTGTGTGCCGAACCCTGAGGTCTGAGATGTCCTCTTTACCCAGGAGGAATGGAAGTGTATGTCCATACAAAGACTTGTACGTGGGTGTACCTAGCAGAATTGTTTGTCCAAACTGGACACTACCAAAAGTCACCAACAGGAGATTGCATAAACAGATTGTGGTGTGTGCATGCAATGGAAACAATCCAGCAGTGAAAAGCAGTAGTCTATAAACACAGCAACATGGATACATCTCAAATAATTACGCTAAGGGAAAGAAGCCAGACGAAAAGGAGTCTATTACAGGACTCTTGATCTACAGGATTTAAAAATGCAAGTGCAAGCCCATGCCCTGACCAGTTTGGCTCAGTGGATGGAGCATCAGCCTGCGGACTCAGGGGTCCCAGGTTCAGTTCTGGTCAAGGGCATGTGCCTTGGTTGTGGCCTCCATCCCCAGTAAGGGTGTAGGGGAGGCAGCCAATCGATGTTTTGCTCACCCTTTCCCTTCCTCTCTCTCTAAAAATCAATAAGCTATTATTTAAAAAAAAATTATTTCAGCCGAAACCGGTTTGGCTCAGTGGTAGAGCGTCGGTCTGCGGACTGAAAGGTCCCAGGTTCGATTCCGGTCAAGGGCATGTACCTGAGTTGCAGGCACATCCCCAGTAGGGGGTGTGCCAGAGGCAGCTGGTCGATGTTTCTCTCTCATCAACGTTTCTATCTCTCTATATCTCTCCCTTCCTCTCTGTGAAAAATCAATAAAATATATTTTTAAAAAATTATTTCAGGGAGGAAGGGAGAGGGAAAGAGAGAAACACCAGTGATGAGAGAGAATCATTGATTGGCTGCCTCCTGCGTGACCCACCCTGGGGGATCAAGCACACAGCCCAGGTAGGTGCCCTGACCGGGAATCAAACTGTGACCTCCAGGTTCATAGGTCAATGCTCAACCACTGAGCCAGGCCAGCTGAGCTAAACGATTCCTTTTAAAAAAAAAATACAAACCCATCTATCATGAGAGAAAGCAGAATAGTGGTGGCCTGGGTATGGGGTTGGGGGGTGCAAGGAGGGATGGATTACAAAGGGGAACTAGGAAACTTTGGGGAATGGTGGCTGTGTTCTTATCTTGATTGAGGCGATTGTTTCATGGGTCACAACTCATTAAGCCTGCAATATGTCCAGTTTATTGTATATCCATTATACCTCGATAAAGCTGTAAACACACACATACACACACACACACACACACACACCCATCTCCCCCTGCAGAAGCTCACAGTAGGAAAGTGAGGAAAGGAGGATACTAAAGCAATAATAATAATAAGCTGCAAAGTAATTAAGGAAGAGATGGGGAAGGGTAGAGCATACCCAGTAAAAGAGCAGGAGAACCAATGGCTTAGGGTCAAGGAAAGTGGTTAGGGCTTGAACCCAGCCTGGGTGGTAAGGATGACGTAGAGAGCTGAACCGGGGCAGAATCTTTTCCTTCTCTCTCCTTTCTGTCCCCGGCCTGTCCTCCAACTGCCTGTCTGCCTGTGTCCTGTACTGGAACAGTCTCCTCCCTGCCACCTCCCCTCCTCTTCCCTACCAAGACCAGATGGTCAGAGAGGGGCCTGGGCAGAACTCACAGCCTCAGCCCTCACCTTGTGGCCTCCCACAGGAAGGGGCCCTCGACCTTCTGAAGAAGCTGAACAGCTGTCAGATGTCCATCCAGCTACTCCAGGTGGGGTGGGGGTGGAAAGCCCTGGGGGCAGTGCTGGGGGGGAGATATCCATCTGGGGGGAAGACCTCGGAGGGTGGGGCCTGGGGACAGTTTCTGAGTAGAGGGCTGGGGGATCTTGAGGTGCTCTGAGGGTGGGGACTGGGGCATTTAGATGGGCACCAGAGACCTTCCAAGCACAGGGCCCTCTGGGTCTGGGAGAAAGACTGATGTATTTTCCTTGAATACTCCAATTCCCAAGGCCCTGGGCTTGTGGCATACAAGAAGCTAACGATCCATGAAGAGACCCCCAGTTTTTGACCCTCCCTGTGGCCCATAGAGCTCCCAAACATTACCCAATGCTCTTGACCCTGAAAAAATAATCAGCACAGACCCAAGCATTAGTAGCCAGGGCTATATCTTGAGCTCAAAGATATGCCTCCACCACACCTGGAGACTGGGAATGGGGAGGGGTCCTCACCAGCCAGACCCAAAACCACCATCACCACCTCAGCTTTTCACCAAAGTTACCCATCAGGGCAGGGGACTGAGCCTGGGGCACTGGCCCTCACTAAGGATGGCAGGTCAGGGCCTCTGTCATGGGACCAGGGTTATCTCAGGCACAGGTCAGGCTGAGGGAAGAGAGTGGTTGAACGGGAGCAGGTCTTTTTTAGTTAGGGCAGCCAATCCTGAGTGACCCTTCCCAGACCAGTCCCTAACTCTCGCTTTTCAGACAACCAGGATTGGCGTCGCCGTGAATGGGGTCCGGAAGTACTGCTCAGACAAAGAGGCGGTGTCCATGGCCAAAGTCCTCATCAAAAAATGGAAGCGGCTGCTGGGTGAGAGGGGACTGTTTCCTCCCAGCCCCTGTGACAGGGCTGTGCGTGGCTCCTAGCAGGCACTCAGTGTGTGTTTGTTGAATGACTTCATAAATGACAGCTGGTCTCTCGTGGGGAGGACCAGTGTTTGTCTACTCAAGTGTGAGATGTACAGATATGTAGGTTTTCACGTACATGTGTGTATTTCATTTGCCTGTGTGTTTGTACATGTCTATGGAGAGATATTTGTATAAACATGTGCATCGGTGTGTGCATGCGCGTGCAGATGTCTTTCTGTCCCCATGTTGTGATTTGCACACATATGTGCATATTGTAGGTGCATCTGTGTATAAATGTGTGTGTGCTGGGGGAGTGTGCAGTTGTCCCTGACCCTGCCCTTTGCTCCTTCCTCCCCAAAGCTATGTGTGTGTTTTTCCAGACTCCCCTAGCTCCCCCAAAGGGGGGAAAGGAGAGGAAAGAGAAAAAGCCAAGAAGAAAGAAAAAGAAGTTGACTGCTCCAGTTGGAAGTCAGAGGCAGGCCTTTCTCCGCCAAGGACAAAACAAGAGGAGCCCAAAGCCAGGTATTTCTTTCCGGGACGGAGAGAAGGGGGCTGACACTTGTCGCGTCCTCTGCCAGCAGCTCCGTTTATATATAACTTCACTTAATCCCCACCGCCCGAGAGATGGCTGTTATTATTATCTCCTGCAGGCCCCCCTCCCAAGACCCAGATAGGCCGTCCCTGGCACTGGCTTCGTCTAGAAGGATGCAGGTACAGGGAGCGCAGTGTTGTTCACACACTCAGGCCTTTTCTCATCAGCGAGAGTTCTCGTAGCGGACAGCACCGCGTCCACAGCTCTCCACCCAGGTAACACCCGGGTGCAAGGAAATGAGAGCACAATTGGGTGGGAACTCCCTGACCTCCATGTCCTCTACCTCAAACAGGTATTAGTCCTATAGACCAAACAGAGAATTACAGCAAGGGCACTGACCAGTTACAAAATCCACTCACTTGGGACGGCCAAGAAACTGTGGTTTTCCACTAATTATTTATAGTTCATCCTTCCTGTGTAGCCATCCTTCCTGTGTAGGCATCCTTTACCAATCAGGGCTCAGTGGTACTGGACGTCCAGTCTAATTAGCATATTATGCTTTTATTATTATAGATTGCTTTGTGGGTTTATGTTACATTTAATTATTACTTTAAACATATTTTTAAATTAATTTCAGAGAGAAGAAGGGAGGCGGGGAGAGAGAGAAATATCAAGGCTGAGTGAGAATTATTGATCCGTTGCCTCCTGCACGCCCCCTACTGGAGTTTGAACTTGAAGCCTGGGCATGTGCCCTGACTGGGAATCAAACCATGATCTCCTGGTTCATGGGTCGATGCTCAGCCGCTGAAGCGATGTTGCCTAGTAACGCAGCTGATGGTCCACCTTTGTCAGGGCTGCAGGTAAACGGACTAGGAACTGACTTGCTCCTAGAAAAGAAGCATTTTGTTCGCTCTTTGTTCAAAATTCCCATTTAGTGATGAGGAGGCTGAAGGCTGGGAAGCAGGGCTTTCCGATGATCGCACAGCCATTATGTGACAACGTGGGATTCCAATCCTCGTCTGTCAGAACCCCAGAAGAATAGAACAGTCCGCAAAATTGTATGATTTCCAGAAAGGGCTCAAAAGCCTATCCAACACCATAGATAAAAGCCTTCGTTAATGTATAGATAAGACCTACCTTTTTCATATGTGACAACATAGATTACTTAATCCCGTTGTGGGGAGGTCCTCTGTTGTTTATAATAGATAAGGGGTGGTACTAGCTAATACTGAATAGTAGCTGATGGCACTAGATAATTCTACATAATCCGGACAATACTACCCATGATTTTTCGACATCTTTAATGTACATACCTTTTCTCCCAATATATCTACTATCAGGAAGTCATATTAAGAAATTAATCAGATTAAACATAAAGATGATATGTTCTGTGCATAAAATTTTAAAAAAATATTTTAAATTATATTTTTATTGACTTCAGAGAGGAAGAGGGATGGGGAGAGACATAGAACATCAATGATGAGAGAGAATCATTGACTGGCTGCCTCCTGCACACCCCACACTGGGAACTGAGCCCACAATCTGTGCATGTGCCCTGACCGGGAATCGATTTGTGACCTCCAGGTTCATAGGCCGACACTGAGCCACACCGCTCAGTCTGCGTATAACATTTTTTAGCTGGAATTTCTGAAACATCTTTCCTCTGAACGCTTTTGAAAATTTTTTTATTTTATTTTTAAACATATTTTATTGATTTTTTTACAGAGAGAAAGGGAGAGGGATAGAGAGAAACATTGACCAGCTGCCTCCTGCACACCTCCTACTGGGGATGTGCCCACAACCAAGGTACATGCCCTTAGCTGGAATCGAACCTGCCTTTGAGTCTGCAGGCCGACGCTCTATTCACAGAGCCAAACTAGCCAGGGATTTGCTTTTTTTTTTTTTTTTTTTTTTTTTTTATGAAGGTAAAGACTTTTCAGACATTTAATTTTTTAAAATCCTCACCTGAGGACATGCTCGCATTGATTTTAAAGAGAGAGAAATTGGTTGCTTTCTGCACACGTCCCAACCGGGGATCAAACCCACAACGTAGGTATGTGCCCTGGGACACATGCTCTCACCAACCGAGCCACACTAGCCAGGGCCCGCTGAACCCTTTTTAAATGAATGTTTATTATAATTCACTACTGTAAGCCTTCCGTGCAAAACACGTTAGGAAATGATGCTGTGGAGGAATGCTCCGTGACCAGGAGGGAGAGAGCCTCCGCCACATTCCTCCCGTTATTTGGCTGTAGAAATAACGGGCTGAGGGGATGCTATACGCTACTATTCCTGCAGCGTGCAAGGTCGTCCCATACACTGAAGGCCCCTTCAGCGTGTTCAGAGTGCCCGTGGGCTCCCGTGGCAAAGCACCGCAGGTAGAATACTGACTGACGTGGGAATGTCCCCGGAGTACTGAGAGAAGCTGTGCCCTGTATAGTATATAGAGCATGATCCCATTTTTATAGAAATTAAGTAAATGAATGTATGTACATGCACAGGAGAAAAAATGAGAAGGATATGTGCCAGGGTGGTAATGGTGATTATTTCTAATAGATGAAGATTGAGGAGGTTTTGTTTTCTTATTTTGGCAAATTTCTGCCTAATTTTTTCCAATAAGTAATGTATTAATTTTGAAATAAGAAAAAAAATAATGAAACTATTTTAAACATATACATGTGATTATAATTAAGAGCTTCATATTCTATATCATACAAGAAAAATTGTAAATTTGTATTGTTGGCTTTTTTTCCACAACGACTATATATATATAATCCTTACCCTAGGATAGATATTTTTTCCACTGATTTTCAAACTGAGTGGAAGGGAAAGAGAAGGTGGGAGAGAGAGAGAGAGAGAGAGAGAACGAGAGAGAAACGTTAATGTGAGAGCAAAACATCAATTGGCTGCCTCCTGCACACCCCTCACTGGGGGTCAAGTCTGCACACCAAGCATGTGCCCTGACTAGGAATCAACTGGCAACCTTTTGGTGCACAGGGTAACACCTAATCAACTGAACCACATGGGCCAGCCAGACTACATTTATTTTATACAGGTAGTCACGGGCTCATTGTAGAAAGTTTAAAATATGTAAATAGGAAAATTAAAAATCATTCATTTTTTAGAGACAAGTACACATATCTATATAATCTATATAATAAAAGCCTAAGCAACTGTTATGGCAGAATGACAGGTTACTATTATGCGTACTGACCACCAGGGGGCAGACACTCAATGCAGGAGCTGTCCCCTGGTGTCAGTGTGCTCCCACAGGGGGAGTGCTGCTCAGCCAGAAGCCGGACTCACAGCTGGCGAGCATAGGGGCAGTGGCAAGAGCCTCTTCAGCCTCTGCAGCAGCCCTAAGGAGCAGCGGGCAGACCAACAGTAAGGAGTGAGGGGTCCCGGACTGTGAGAGGGCACAGGCCAGGCTGAGGGACCCCCCCACACACGGAGCACGAATTTTGTGCACCAGGCCTCTCGTATGTATATCTAATCATGTGTATAAACACATATCTATAAATCACATATATATCCTTCTAGACTTTTACCTATGTAGCATCACCATCCTTAAATTAATAAAATGGAATTATGCTCTCTATACGATTTTGTAACCTTTCCACATTTATTTAAATAGTAAATCATGGTTAGTGTAAAAACTTTAGAAAAGCAAACACAAGGACAGAATAATAGAAATAGCCACTGTATAGCTCACCTTCTAAGAACGCATGCATGTACACTTATATTTTCTTAATAAAACTGGAAGCACACTCTACATACTGTTTCGTAACCAACATCGTACATTTGACGTCATGCACATTCGTGGGAGGTGGGATTGTAAACGCTCACTTTTCACCAGCGAGGCGCTGCCATAGGAAGTGTCACTGCGGCTGAGCAGGGGATTGGGGTGGCTGTTTCCCGCCTTGCTGGGTGACTCAAGCTTCCTTTCTTTTTAGTCTCCTTAATGACAACTCATTATTTATCATGTAAACACTATAACCACATCAGTGAAATGTAAAATAAGAATTAAAAATATTTGTCCACAGTGTGCCACCTCTGACAAATAAAACCGGCTTGGTTTTTTTCTCTTTTCTCCCAATCCTGAACTACTCGCATATGTCACTTTTCCATTCCTGTAGGTGGAGTGTTCAAACTGCTACGTTCTTGTTAGTTTATCTGCCTGTTGTATTCTAGGCATTTTCTTCATGTTCCCGAATAGTTTTCATAATGATCATTTACAATAACTGCAGCATATTTCTGACTTGTTTAAAAAAAAAAAAAGCAATGAGGACAGGCCAGAAAAATGGTGAGGCTCAAGGCTAGAGCCTCATGTCTTCTCTCCTTTCTCCACATGCAAGATTCCTGGCTCCTGCTCTGGTCTACACTCGTCCATCCTCAGAGGGTTCTCAGGAAGGAACTCCTCCCCTCCCTCCCAGGAGCTCCAGAGCCAGGTGTGGGAGTGGAGGGGCATGTGAAGGAGGGATCACTTCTCACCTTTGCTGTTGCCCTCCTTCCCCCCCCCACCCCTCTACCCCTGGTGTTCAAGCTGGACGGAAGGTCCAGAACGATGGGTCTGGTCCACAGGGTAATCAAGGCTTGCCCCTAAAGCTGCCTCACCCACTGTCTCCCAGACCACCTGCAGGATGAGATGGGAGCTGGAAATCTATGCAGGAATCCTATATAATCTATATAATAAAAGGATAATATGCAAATTGGCCCTAATGGCAGAATGACCAGTAGCTCTGATGCAGGAGCTGCCCCTGGTGGCCAGTGCACTCCCACATGGGGAGCTCCGCTCAGCCACAAGCAGGGCTGACAGCTGCTAGTGCAGCGGCGGTGAGGGAGCCTCTCCTGCCTCCTTGGCTAAGGATGCTCGACTGAGGCCTGGGGAGCCTTAGTCGGACATTCCCTGAGGGCTCTGGGCTGTCAAAGAGCGTCTGACTGCCAGGGGATCCCAGACTGCAAGAGGAAGCAGGCCGGGCTGAGGGACCCCCCCTCCTCCCACCCAGTGCACAAATTTTCATGCACCGGGCCTCTAGGGAAACGAGAAATCAGATGTCTGTAATTACAGAGCATAAGGACTTATTTGTGCTGGGAACTGCATGATCTCATGTCTTCCTCCCAGGCAGCCCCAGACATAGGTTCTTTTCTTCTCGTTTGACAGGTGAGGGAACATGATGCTCGGAGAAAACGACCTGCCCTGGGGGTTAGAGCTGGGAGTGCGACTCGTGTCATCAACTCCCTATTATTTTTATATTTAAATATATATTTTTTAAAAATATATTTTACTGCTTTTTTTACAGAGAGGAAGGGAGAAGGATAGCCAGAAACATCAATGAGAGAGAAACATGGATCAGCTGCCTCCTTCACAACCCCCACTGGAGATGTGCCCACAACCAAGGTACATGCCCCCGACAGGAATCGAACCTGGGACCCTTTAGTCCGCAGGCCAACGCTCCATCCACTGAGCCAAACCGGTTTCAGCTATTTAAATATATTTTTATTGATTTCGGAGAGGAAGGAAGAGGGAGAGGTAAAAAAAAGTATATATATATATATATATATATATATATATATATATATATATATTCTAAGCAACTGAACAACTGGTTGACCAGTAGCTATGGTCAACCAGTAGCACCACCAGGGGACAGATGCTCAATGGATCAGGTTCCCTCCTGTCTGGATCGGGCTTGTGGGGATCAGGCTGAAACCTGCTATTGGACATCCCCCGAGGAGTCTCGGATTTCAAGAGGGCACAGGACAGGTTGAGGGACCCCACTGGTGCATGCACCGGGCCTCTAGTCAATAATAAGAATCGTTGACCGGCTGCCTCCTGCATGCCCCCTACTGGGGAACAAGCTCACAACCCGGGCACGTACCCTGATGGGAATTTAACCGTGACCTCCTGGTTTATAGGTTGATGCTCAACCCCTTGAGCAACGCAGGCCAGGCTCGACTCCCTTTTAGAATGCCACACGTCATGTATGTTTGTATGCATATAGAAAAAGACCTGGGAGGAAAGACATTAAACTTAATAGTTGCTACCTCTGGGGAGGTTTGTTTTATCCACTTTTTTTAGTTTTTATGTTTATTTCTGTCCTGTTTTACTTCACAACTTCCGGCCACAAATATTTATAGAGCACCTACTATGTGCCAGGCACTAGTGTATGCGCTTGGCTAAGTCAGTGAACATACTAGACTGTGTCCCCCAGAGGTAGACCTTAAGACTTGGATGCCGGTACAGTGGGTTTACTTGGGAAATTATTTCAGGAGATGCAGATGGAGTGAGGAAGTGAGACAGGGAATGGAAGGAAGCCAGCGAGGAATGTGTTAGTAAGAAGCCGGTTACCGTTGGGTGACCAGGACATAAATCCTGTTTGGCCGCTCTGTGTGACGGTGGAGAACACACCTCGGGTTGGCCCGCTTGAGGGCCGAGCCAGGTGGGGTGTATCTCCACCCAGCACTCGCAGCCTTCCGGCCTGCTGTTTCTGACTGGAGCAGAGAACGCGCTCGGGCGGACTGCACCCCAGGGGAGCTGACACTGAGAGGATGAGTGCCCGAGGGGATATGGGCTCAGCAAGGACAGCGTCCCCCACAGTGAACAAAAGCCTCCGAACTCTGCTCTTGTGGAAGTTAGAGAGTGGGGCAGGGGGGAGGTGGACACTCCGTAGAATAAGTAAGAAAATTAGAGTCTGTTAGGAGGTGACACCGTTGCTGGAATTAAAAGGAGAGCGTGTTAAGTGAGATAGGGAAGTGGGCGTTGCCATTTGCAAACAGATTAATTCCACAAAACCAATACAAAGGGAAAATGCATTCCATATCGAAACGAATGTAGCTGCATGCAGTGTTGGAAAGCTGGGGGAAATTTCACCTCTAATCCCATCGTCCTAATGTAACCATAGTTAGCGTTCGGGTGTATTGTCTCAGTCCTTTTTCCCCTTGGGAATTCCTGCCAAGACCTTAGGCACAGCATACATTCAGTTTTGTGTCCTGCTTTCTCACTTGTCATTTTAACTCGGTTCTTCAACCTCCAAGGCCCTGTGCTTCTTCTCCTCCCCTCCCTCTACAGTGCCTGCAGGGGAGGCTGTAGCTGCTCTCCCTCCTCCTGAGCATAAGCAATCCCAGGAATTCCAATCTCCATGGATTCCAGCTGGCCAAGGCCCGCCTGACAGCAAGGAGGAGAGGGGCCTGCTGAGAATTAGCCATTCATAATGAGTAACAGATGACAGAACACATGTAACATATCTGGCCTCATTGATGGAGGGGCGAGGAGGGTGAGCAGCCCGGTCACCTGGAGCTGCCCCTCCCGGGGAGCGGCGGTCCAGCTGGGCTCTGCCATCCTCAGCCCGGCAGGCATGGCTCCGGGATGCTTTCTCCCAGCTCTGATCTCTCTAGATCCGTACGGATGCTGGCCTGGCAGAGAGTCTCACCTCTGATGTCTCTTCTTTCAGGAGAGACTCTGTGGAATCCAAGTCTTCTTCGGCCACCTCCTCTCCAAAGAGACCGCCGCTGGAAAGGTAAGGGAAGCCATGGACTTCTCCCCCCAGAGATGCTATTCGGCTTCTGTCCCTCTCTCTGCTGTAATGCAGGAAGCCTGAGGCTGGGGAAGAGGAAACCTTAGCTGTTATGTTGCCTCTGGAATCTAGGATCCACACAGTAAGACTAAGGGGGAGGGGAGGGAGGTTGGGGAACTGGATGAAAAAGATGAAGGGAGCCAAAACCGGTTTGCCTCAGTGGATAGAGCGTCGGCCTGCGGACTGAAAGGTCCCAGGTTCGATTCCGGTCAAGGGCATGTACATTGGTTGCGGGCACATCCCTGGTAGGGAGTGTGCAGGAGGCGGCTGGTCGATGTTTCTCTCTCATCAATGTTTCTGGCTCTCTATCCTTCTCCCTTTTTCTCTGTGAGAAATCAATAAAATATATATATATATTTTTAAAAAATGAAGGGATTGAGAAGTACCGATTGGCAGATATTAAATAGTCATGGGACTATGAAGCACAGCATGGGAAATATAGTCAGTAATATTGTAATAATGGTGTATGGTGCCAGTTGAGCTACTGGAAATATCAGGGGCAACACTTTGTAAATATGATTGTCTAGTCATGTGCTGTTCACCTGAAACTAACACAAAAGAGCTCTGAAGATAAGCTATAATGGGCTCTAGCCAGTTTGGCTCGGTGAATAGAGGATCGGCCTGCAGACCAAAGGGTCGCAGATTTGATTCCTGTCAAGGGCATGTACCTCGCTTGCAGGTTTCTCCCCGGTCTGGGCCCTGTTCAGGGCGTGCAGGAAGGAGGCAACCAATCGATGTGTTTCTCTCACATCACTGTTTCTCTCTGCCTTTCCCTCTCTCTTCCACTCTCCCTAGAAATCAGTGGAAAAAATATTCTCGGGTGAGGTTTTAAAAAAGAAAAAGAAAGCATGTACTGACTAATGATGATTATAAGACTACTTGCAATAAAGAGAACAGTGGGTTTATTTTAAATGTAAGCTATAGCCAAGACCGGTTTGGCTCAATGGATAGATCGTCGGCTTGGGGACTGAAGGGACCCGGGTTCAATTCCGGTCAAGGGCATGTACCTTGGTTGCGGGCATATCCCCAGCAGGGGGTGTGCAAGAGGCAGCTGATCGATGACTCTTTCTCATCGATGTTTCTAACTCTCTATCTCTCTCCCTTCCTCTCTGTACAAAATCAATAAAAAATATTTTTTTAAAAAAATTAAAAATAAAATGTAAGCTATAATTGAACATCTTTATTTTTTTTTAAAGACTCAGGGGCTCCTTCATGGTGGCTGTTGGCCCATCACTGGGGCGCATTCTCAAGGTGACGCTGAACCCAGTGAGGACACGGGCCTTGAGAGCCTGTACCTGGGGCGGGGACTCTGGTTTGGGGCTGAGCTGGATAGGATATCTCCCCCAGAGTAGCATATCTCAGCAAGTCATTCATTCATCAAATATTTGTTGAGGGCTTACTCTGTGCCAGGAACGGTTCCAGGTGCCAAGGATAAAGCAACTGAACAAGAGAAACAAAAATTACTGCAGCCTCAAGGCCTGTATTCTAAGAGGGGAGACAGAGACACATGTAACAAGTAAGTTATTCAACAGTTAGAAGGTGGCATGTGCTGTGGAAAACAGCAGGGTGAGGGGGGTGGGGAACACGGCCGTGGGTGGGCAGAAGAGCCCTCACCGAGGACATGACCTTTGAGCAAAACCTTAACCAGCTGAGGGAACTGGCCACACAGATGTGGGGGTCATTCCAAACCTAGGGAACTGTGAGGTGGCCGGTGGGGCTGAAGCCAGTAAACGAGAGGAGCGTTGGAGGAGGCGCGACACAGGAGCCACTGGAAGGTATTAAGCTTGTAAATTATGTGATCAAATGTATCAGATCCCTCCGGCTGCGGTGCCCAGAATGGATTGTCAGGGTGGAAGTAGAGAGACCAGGAAACGTTTTCTCTCTCTCTCTCTCTCTTTTTTTTTTAAATATAATTTTTATTGATTTTTTACAGAGAGGAAGGGGGAGGGATAGAGAGTTAGAAACATCGATCAGCTGCCTCCTGCACACCTCCTACTGGGGATAGGCTCGCAACCAAGGTACATGCCCTTGACGGGATGGAACCTGAGACCCTTGAGTCCACAGGCCGACATCCACTGAGCCAAACCTGTTAGGGCAGGAAACAATTTTGATTATTCAGGCACAATATGACAGTAGCTGAGGGTGACAGCAGGCGGGGAGAAGGGGTCGACTCCACTCCAGATACATTCTGAAGGCAGAGCTGGTTGGGGCCCTGACAGATTGGATGTGGGGCACAAGAGAAAAAGTCAGGATGACTCCAGGACGTTTCACCTGAACATCTTCTGTAAGGATGGCGTTGTCACTAGTTGACAGGGGAGAACTGGGTAAACCAGGCTGTGGCGGGAGGTCCAGAGTTCAGGTTTGGGTTTGCTGGGTTTGAGGGGTATACCAGGCGTCCGGGTGGAGAAGGCGCATGAGTGGTTAGGGTACACCAGGCTGGAATTTGGGAAGAAAGTCTGGGCCGGAAATGTAAATTTCAGAGTCAGTGTGTGGCTAGCATTTGGAGCTGGCTGAGATCACTACTGGGAGAGTGTGAGTAAAGGAGTGACTTGTAGTCCAGGAGGAAGTCAGAGGTCAGAGCAGGAGAAGCAGGGAAGTGACTTGGAGGTGGATTTAAGCAAATGATGAGGGGCCAGATTGGATGCTGGGACAAGCAGGTGGGACAGTGAAGTTGGCTTCCAGGTGATTGTGAGTGGGAGACCACAGCTGTTTCAGGCCTGATGTACAGTAAGACTGCCACTGGAGAGAAAAGAAGCAGGGCCACAAGGGGCTGTTGAAGGCTTTGTGAGGATGAAACAGGCCTGAGAGGTAGACGGGGCTGCTGTCTTGGCCGGTTCCAACTGCCAGCTCCAGCTGGTGAGTGAAGGCTCTCAGTGCTGCTGGGACAGGGAGTCCGAGGCTGCATCCTGCCTCGGAGAAGAGCGTTCTGTGGCCCATTCGCAATACCTGCCGTGAGGGAGGGAGGCCTAGGAGGCCCCAGTGCCCCCTGACCTTAAACTCGTGGGCCTCCACGGAGGTTCGTTTAGAAATTCACGGCAGCATTTTCGGTTGACACTGTGACTTGGGAGGGATCTTTTTTTTTTCTTTTTCTTTTTTTTAATATATATTTTATTGATTTTGTACAGAGAGGAAGGGAGAGAGATAGAGAGTTAGAAACATCGATGAGAGAGAGTCATCGATCAGCTGCCTCTTGCACACCCCCTCCTGGGGATATGCCCGTAACCAAGGTACATGCCCTTGACCGGAATCGAACCCGGGACCCTTGAGTCCCCAAGCCGACGCTCTATTCATTGAGCCAAACCAGTCTCGGCTTGGGAGGGATCTTAGTCAGCTCGGGCTGCTGTCAAAAATACCATGGACTGCACGGCTTACACAAAAGACATGTATTTCCCACAGTGCCGGGGCAGGGACGTCCAAGGTCAAGGTGGTGGCTGATTCAATCCCTGGTGCAGGCCTTCTTCCTGGCTTGCGGAGAGCCACCTTCTTGCTTCTTGCTCTGTTTGCACATGATTGGGGGAGAGGTCTCTCTCCCTCTTCTTAGAAGGACTATAATCCTATCCTGGGGCCCATCCTCATCTAAACCTATTTATCTCTAAGATATTTATCTCTAAGAGGCCTTGCCTCCAAGTACAACCACATTGGTGGGTAGGACCTCAATATATGAATTTGGGGGGGACACGCATATTCTGTCCGAAATGGGAATGGGGAAGGAACACCCCAGCATTTAGATGTTTAGGGTCAGAGATGCTTAACATCCTGGCACGTGAAGGGCATCCTGAAGGCTTGTCCTGTCCCAGAAGGAAACACTGGCCACTCACTCATCCAACATTTGTGGAGGGATTTACACCTCAGACTCCTCTCCTGACCTTGTCTGTGGCCCTGAAGTCTCCTGGCTCCCTCCCATCATGAACGCTTTTCCTGAAGGTCAAACAGAAGGTGTTTGTCCTTCCAGCCGTTGTGTCATTTCCTGCTGGTTCAGTATTGGGGGCAGGCAACCCAAAGGGCCAGCAGCAAGTCTTGTAAATTCACTTTATCCCCTACCCACACTGTTTCCTGCGCTCTCTTTCTCTTCCATGCATGCATACATACAAGCATCCATCCGGCATACACATTTGCTGAGCTCTTCCTCTACAAGCAACATCCTTCAGGGGTCAAGGGCATGTACATACCCTGGGGACTCCTGGGGACTAGGGCAAAATGGAGAGGGCCAGCCCATCTGTAGGGGGCACCCACCACTCCAGCTGGTTGTTGCTCTGTGGACACGCAGACCCACTGGGCCATGTCCTGCAGCTTTTTAAGGGAAACTGGACATCTAGGATGTCATATGAGGCTCCCAGCTTTAAATATTGGCAGCATATTCATCTTTTTCTAAGACACAATAGGGCAAACACAGTATATTTGTAGCCTTCCAGTTTGTAACCTCTAAGGCCAGACAAAGATTTAAACTCGTGCCGAAACCGGTTTGGCTCAGCGGTAGAGCGTCGGTCTGCAGACTGAAAGGTCCCAGGTTCGATTCCGGTCAAGGGCATGTACGTTGGTTGCGAGCACATCCCCAGTAGGGGGTGTGCAAGAGGCAGCTGGTCGATGTTTTTCTCTCATTGACGTTTCTAGCTCTCTATCTCTCTCCCTTCCTCTCTGTAAAAAAATCAATAAAATATATTTTAAAAAAAAGATTTAAACTCATGATCTCTGCCATCCTGCAGCTTAATTACTAGTGTAGAGGCAGACGCCAAAATACCTGTGTTTTTTTTTTTGAAGATATAACACACAATGGGAACATGGGAAGAGTGTTTGTTATGATTTGAGAAGTCAAAGGTGCCCTGGCCGGTGTGGCTCAGTTGGTTGAGAGTCAACCTGTGCACCGAAGGGTCACTGGTTCATTTCCTAGTCAGGACACATACCCAGGTTTCAGATTTAGTTTCTCTCTTCCCCAACTCTCTCTCTCTGCTTCCCTCTCACTTCCTCTCTCTCTAAAATCAAATTTTAAAAACATATTAAAATAGAAGATGTTTTTTAAAGGAAGTCCAAAAAGACTTCAAGGAAGAGAGAGTATTTGGGCTGAAAATGGATAGATGAATGAATAGGAATTTGCCTGGTAGACAGGCTAAGAGAGGGCATCTCAGGGAGAGGGAATGGCACATGCAAAGGTGTGGCAGAATGAGTGAGCATGATGCTCTGGGACGGCAGCTGGAGAAACAGGGAGCAGCCCACAAAGGGCACCTCTGTGTCAGGGAGGAACGCTGCTAGGGCACCTAAAAGTCCCAGGCGCTTGGCGGTGCAGTACCTGAAACACCCTCGAGGTGGCGTGCAAGAGCAGCGAGACAGATCTCCTGGTGCCCTGCTGGGACCTGGAGTGGATGGATTTTCTAAGCACTTAATGGTTGGTATCAGACCACAGACTGGTGCAGACACTGACACACCGGGGAAGCAGAAGGATACTCTGATTAATCCAACTCCTACCTCCACCCTCTCTGCAATTGGACTCAGATCCCAGTTCTGTGCATTGAAAGCAAAATGAGCATGGCTGCCCGAAATGCAATTCCAGCCAACCAGCCAGCGCCTCACCAAGAGGAGGCACAGGGTCTGGGAATGCCCTGCTGGGAAGGTGAGAAAAATGTCAACAAGCAGCCTGGCCTTGCCCAGGTAAAGGGATTCTGGAAACTCTGCCTTTTAGAAACAAAGTGAGATATATTGAAAGCATTTGGAAGGCAGGCAGACCTAGATTTGCAGTGTGACTCTGCCATTTGCTAGTTGGATGATCTTGGACAAGTCAGTTCATCTCTGAGTCTCAGTCTACTGACCTGTCAAGTGGAGATAACTATGACACCCTTTTAAGGTTATGTGAAAATCAAAGGAGGTACTGAAATGCTCAGCACTATTCCTACTCCATGTAAGTGCTCAATACATAATGTTTAGTACTAACTAAACATTAACTAAGGGAAACTGGACATCTAGATTGTCATATGAGACTCCCAGTTTTAAACATTTAGTACTAACTAAACATAACTCACACTTAATGTGGTTACCTATGTAAATTGCCTAATAATTTGTTACTAGAATTCTCTTAGGTGCTTTAATCCTCCTAACAACTCCATAAGATGGGTACTATTGTTATCCCCATTTTACATGAGAGAAAACTGAGGCACCTAGAGGAGAAGTCACATAGCTACAAAGTGGTGCTGTCAGGCCTTGAACCTGGGAGTTTGGCTTTGGAGCCTGGGTCCTGAATAAATACACCACCTCGGCGTAGGCATTCCCTACATGGCAATGTTATTGTCATTGCTTGTTGTCATGCCTTCTTCTGAGCAGCAATCCCAGGCTCCCCCTGGTCGTTCCCCATCGCTGAGTCCTAGACATTGAGGATGTAGTGATGGGGCACGTAGGTCCATGAGGGGCAACACCAGGAAGAATCTGGAACGCCACCACAGTTGTAGGAGATGGGTTGGTCCAGGTCATGGTTGTTGACAGACTCTGGCTCAGAGAGAGACCCTTCTCTTAAGTCACTGGCCTTCCAAAGAGGACCTGTCCCCCACCCAGCTCATCTCTGCCTAAACCTGTTGAATGCACCTTGCATCTCTCTGTGGCCAGCTCCCTCAACTCATTCTGTATTTGTTCATCAACAAACTTCACCAACTACCTCCCTAGAGCACCGTTAAAGGTGCTGGAAGACAGCGGTGAACCAGCCAATGGGGTTCCTGTACGATGGAACCTGTATTCTGGAGATGAAAGCAGGCAATGTTTATAAACACATAAACAAGCTAATTATAGACTAGGATACGTGCCATGAATGCCAGAAATTGGGTCATGTGCTGGAGAGTTATAGGGCAGAGACAGTCTGCTTGGCTGGGGTGGTCAGAGGAGGAAGGCCTCCCTGAGAATGTGATATTTGAGCAGAGGCCTGACTGGTGGGGAAGAGCCAGTCACAGGAAAAGCTGGAGGAGGGACCTCCTGGAAGGAGAGGCCATCTGTGCAAAGGCACTGTGTTGAGAGGACAGGTATGTTTAGGGAACAGAAAGCTGGAGGGCAGTCGAGGCTTCAGTGAACATGAGGGGAGCTCAGCATGAGATCCTGTTGAGGGCAGGCAGGGGCCAGATGTGGGGGCACTGGGCAGCCAGGATGAGGAGTGTGACTTCATGCTGAAAATAACTGGAAGCCATTAGCCCAGCAGGTGCAGCTCCGTTGGGTCGAGCATTGTCCCATGAACTAGGAGGTTGCCAGTTCGATTCCCAGTCAGGGCACATGCCTGGGTTGTGGGCTCAACTCCCAATAGGGGGCATGTAGGAAACATCTGATTGGTGTTTCTCTCTCTCTCTCTCTCTCTCTCCCTCCCTCCCTCCCTCGCCCTTCTTCTCTTTCTCTACAAAATCAATAAAAACATGCTTTTTATTTTTTTTTATTTATTTTTTTATTTATTTATTTTTTTTATCAATCTTTATTGTTCATAATATTACAAAGGTTCCTCATTTTCTCCTCCCTCCACCAGGTTCCCACCCCACCCTCCACCCCCTCCCCTTCCCCCAATGTCCTCATCCATAGGTGCACAGTTTATGTTTAGTCTCTTCCTCCTCCCTTTCCTCGATAGTAAATCCCTTTTCAGATAGTAAATCAGTTTACTTAGCATTTTCTCATATCAATAATATCTCCACATGCCCAATGATATACTTCAGACAACAGACATTTCCAAATAGTTCAACCAACCTCATCCAGGCCCCACCCAAGGCGCTTACAAATCAACACCCCAGCGCTATACTAACTCAACACATTCAGATCTAAGCCTTCATCACTTGATTTAGACCCTCAAGTTCCCGCCAAAGTCTCCAGCCGTGTCTGAGAGGCAGCCTTGGGGCGGGGGCAGGCGAGGAGCGAGCTGTTTCGGGCCTGGCTGCACCGGGCCTGGCCTCTGTTGCTCTCGTTCGTACCACAACCAGCTGCTCCGGGTCTGGCCACTGCCGCTCCCAACCTAGTTGCTCTGGACTTGGCTGCTGCTGCTCCGGGCCTGGCCGCACCCGACCCTGCTGCTCCGGGCCGGGCCGCTCCCAGCCTGGCAGCCGCTGCTCTGGGCCTGGCCGCACCCGACCCTGCTGCCTCGGGCCTGGCCGCTCCCAGCCTGGCAGCCGCTGCTCCGGGCCTGGCCGCACCCGACCCTGCTGCTCCGGGCCGGGCCGCTCCCAGCCTGGCAGCCGCTGCTCCGGGCCTGGCCGCAACCGACCCTGCTGCCTCGGGCCTGGCCGCTCCAAGCCTGGCAGCCGCTGCTCCGGGCCTGGCCACACCCGACCCTGATGATCAGGGCCTGGCCGCTCCCAGCCTGGCAGCCGCTGCTCCGGGCCTGGCCGCACCCGACCCTGCTGCCTCGGGCCTGGCCGCACCCATCCTGGCACCCGCTGCTCCGGGCCTGGCCCCGCCCGACCCTGATGATCAGGGCCTGCCTGCTCCCAGCCTGGCAGCCGCTGCTCCGGGCCTGGCCGCTCCCGACCCTGCTGCCTCGGGCCTGGCCGCTCCCAGCCTGGCAGCCGCTGCTCCGGGCCTGGCCGCCCCCGACCCTGCTGCCCCGGGCCTGGCCGCTCCCAGCCTGGCAGCCGCGGCTCCGGGCCTGGCCGCACCCGACCCTGATGATCCGGGCCTGGCCGCTCCCAGCCTGGCAGCCGCTGCTCCGGGCCTGGCCGCACCCGACCCTGCTGCTCTGGGCCTGGCCGCTCCTAGCCTGGCAGCCGCTGCTCAGGGCCTGGCCGCACCCGACCCGTCTGCTCTGGGCCTAGTTGCTCCGGGCCAGGCCGCTCTGTGCCTGGCTGCTCCCAGCCAGGATGTCCCTATCATGGCCACTGCCGTTCTGGGCCTGGCTGCTCCCGACCCGGCTGCTCTGGGCCCAGCCTCTCTGGGCCCAGCCACTCCGGGTCTTGGTGTTCCTGGACTGGCCACCCTGGGCTTGGCCACCTCCGCCTTAGGCATGGCTGCCACTGACTGCCCCAGGCATGGCTGCCACTGCCCAGGCTGGCTCCAGTGCTGGCTGTTGCTGCTCTGGTTCTGGCTGCTGCTGCTCTCGGGCCTGGCTGTTGCTGCTCCAGGCCTGGCTGCCACCGCCTTGTGCCTGGCCACTCTAGGCCTGGCTGCCGCTGTTCCAACATTCTTTCCTTCTTTTTTTAAAAACAAACAAACAAAAAAAACAACAACGCATTTATGTTGCAATGTTGGCTGGTGAGTTGAGTTCTGACTTAGTCTTTGATTTTTTCAAGATCTTCTTTGTATTCTTTCTTAAGTAATTTTATTGTCTTTTGCTCTCACTTGATTTCTTCACATTGAGAACTTCTTTGGTTTCTTCCTCCTTGTCCTGGAAGCTCAGCAGGTTGGCCTGTGGCACCCCCTTGTTCTCCGCGGGTTCCTGCGCTGCTTCGGCTGTTGCTGGGGTCGGCGCCACCAAGGAAGCAGCCCCCAGCCTCGGCTCCATTGCCCGCGCTCAGCGGTCAAAGGCTCAGGGGCACCCCCCCCCTTGGGGGCCCCTTCGCCCAGCTCCTTGCTGGTGCCCGGCTGGCCGGTGTCCAGCAGGGGCTCCTGCTCCTCATCGCATTCCCCCAGTCTAGAGCCTTCTTTCTCCTTCCCGCTAGGGGCGTACAGCATCAGAGTCAACATTCAGTCCTCTGCGCACACAGTGTGCGCGACTCCTGGGGCCTTGCTTTTCGCCGCTCCCCCAGATCTCCACCTCACAGCCCCATGTTCCTCTGCTTAAAACCTGGGTCCCCAGGGATTTGGTCTAGAATGGTGAAAGTCCGGACTGGGGCTTAGCGCCTCCGGAGGCTTTGTTTCTTCCTGCTAGGGCAATCCAGCATCAGAGTCAACATTCAGTCCTCTGCGGGCAGTGTGCGCGCGCGACTCCGGGGGCCTTGCTTTTCGCTGCTCCCCTAGGACTCCACCTCACAGCCCCATCTCCCTCTGCTTAAGCCTGGGTCCCCCAGGGATTGGCCTAGAATGGCGAAAGTCCGGACTGGGGTTCAGCGCCGCCGTAGGCTTTGTTTGTGTGCGCGCAGGACTCCTGGGGCCTTGCTTTTCGCCGCTCCCCCAGGACTCCACCTCACAGCCCCGTCTCCCTCTGCTTAAACCTGGGTCCCCAGGGATTGGCCTAGAATGGTGTAAGCCCGGACTGGGGCTTAGCGCCGCTGCTGCCGCAGCAGGTGCCGCCGGAGGCTTTGTTTCTTCCCGCTAGGGCAATCCAGCATCAGAGTCAACATTCAGTCCTCTGCGCGCAGGGTTGCGCGCGATTTCCGGGGCCCTGCTTTTCGCCACTCCCCGGGATTCCGCTCACAGCCCCGATTCCCCCTGCCCGAGCTTGGGTCCCCAGGGTCTGGCCCATAACTGGGGCTCAGCGCTGCTGGTTTGGGGGTTCATCCCAGGCCGGGGGCTTTATTTCCTTTCTGCTAGGGAACGGCAGGCAGGCCCCCAGCCTTCTCCTCCTCTCTGGCTGCGTCCTCTCCACGCGCGCATGCGGCGCGCGCAGCATGTCTCCGTACCTTAGGCTTTTTTTCAGCTCCTCTGATTTTCCTTCTGGTTTTACTCTTTCCTTCTTGTTGTAGCATTTTCAGTCAGTCGACTACCTGTAGCTCTGGGCAATGTCCACTCTACATTTTAGTTGTATTCCATTGAAATTGTTGTGTGCTGCTGCGGTTAGGTGTCTACCCGAGCAGCCATCTTGGATCTCTCAAAAACATGCTTTTTAAAAAAAGAGTGTTAGGGTTGGAATCAGACAGGCCTGAGTTCATATCTCAAGTGATATGCCTCTAGGTTTGTTTCCTCGGCTGCCAATGGGGACAGTAACAGTATTTACCTCCTAGGACTGCTGTGAGGATTAAATTAGAAAGCGCTCCTACAGTGCCTGGTACGGTTCCTGGTACATGGTAAGAGCCAGCGCTCTTAAATGGCGGTACACTCTCTATGCAGTAGACTATAAGCTCCTTGAGGGAGGGAGCTTTTCTGCCTTGCCTTGCCTGCTTTATCCCTTCTTCTCAGCACATTACCTGAGAATAGGTGCCTAATTAATATTTTTTGAAATATTTATTGAATGAGTAAAAAATGATTCAATGAGAGCAGAGAGAGAGAGAGAGAGAGAGAGAGAAGCTCTTGCAGTTCCTAATGGATATACAATGAGTGGCCAGATTATTATGATTTTTTTTTAAAGAAGCATTTTAAAAAATATATATTTTATTGATTTTGTACAGAGAGGAAGGGAGAGAGATAGAGAGTTAGAAACATCAATGAGAGAGAGTCATCGATCAGCTGCCTCTTGCACACCCCCTACTGGGGATATGCCCGCAACCAAGGTACATGCTCTTGACCGGAATCGAACCCAGATCCCTTCAGTCCCCAAGCCGACGCTCTATCCATTAAGCCAAACCGGTCTCGGCAGATTATTATGATTTCTGAATGCATAATAATCTGGCCACTCAGTGTATATTTTATATAATAAAAGGCTAATATGCAAATTGTCCCCTCATCCAGGAGTTTGACCAGCCGGCAGGCCAGCCAACTGCCCGTGTCCCCTCCCCCTGGCCAGGCTGTGCACCAGGCCTATAATTATATATATATGCCAGATTATTATGCGTTCAGAAATCATAATAATCTGGCCACTCAGTATAGTTTTTGGCATTGTTACACCATTCTATAGCCAATAGAGCACAGTGGTAGGTTAAGAGCCTGGGTACCAGAGTTCAGCTGCCTGGGTTTTCATTCTGGTTCTACTGGTTTCCAGATGTGTGACCTGAGTATCATTATTTAAAATGCATCTTTAGCCCAGCCAGTGTGGCTCAGTGGTTGCACGTTGGCCCATGAACCAAGAGGTCACTGGTTTGATCCCAGGTTTTGAGCTTGATCCCCAGGTGGGGGCGTGCAGGAGGCAGCCAATCAATAATTCTTTCATTGTTGTTTCTCTCTCTCTCCCTCTCTCCTAAATCAATAAAAACATATTTTTAAAAACCCACAGAAAACAGTTTGCATGTTAACTTCGTATTAGTACTGTAGCTAGTCATGGTTTGTTGGAGGTCAGTTGAGTATTAAAAAAAAAAAAGAAAGAAAGAAAAAAGAATAGTATCAATCCCGTGGGGTTATGAGAATTAAACGAAATGATCCATATCAAGTACCTAAAATAGTACCTACCTCATAGGCTTGTTATGATATTAAAGGGATCATTGCTCAATAAATGCTTTATTTGCTCAGTATCACAATGCCGATTACTGATTGTCATCCTCAGATCAAACAGCAGCAAGTCGAAAGCGGAGACCTCCCCCAAAACGCCCAGCAGCCCCTCGAGCCCCACCTTTGCCCCCTCCATCTGCCTCCTGGCACCCTGCTACCTCACAGGCGACTCTGTCCGGGACAAGTGTGTGGAGATGCTCTCGGCGGCCTTGAAGGCGGATGGTGAGAGGCCTGGGCCAGGGATGGGGAGGGAAGGGCCTCCCGCGGGCCGATGGGACGTGGCCTTTCTCGGTGCCATAGGAGTGGTCCAGGATGCGGTAATCCTCGCTGCCAAGGTCATGTCTGGCTGATGCCTGTGTTCCCCACTCTCTTTTAGATGATTACAAGGACTATGGAGTCAACTGTGACAAGATGGCATCAGAAATTGAAGATCATATCCTTGAGCTTTGCCAAGGCTGTGGGTCCCTGGACTGTCCAGCAGCAGGTCTCCCAAGTACAGGGGACCCCGGACAGTGAGCAGGGAGGGAAAGGGCTCCAGGTCAGCCTGCTGCTCTGCCCCTGACCTGGAGGTCTGGATTCTAGCTAACATTTAGTAAGTCTTGCACCTGCCGGCCTCACGCTAAGCTGTGTATGAGCAGTACGTCATTCAGTGTTGACAACAATCTACGAGGTAGGTTCCCTCATTAATCCTGTTTCACAGGTGAGGAAACTGAGGCTCAGAGAGATTAAGTCACTTGCCAAAGCTCACACAGCAAATAGCAGTGACATAGTTGAGATTGGAACCAAGAAAGTGTGGTTCCAGAACCTGAAGGCTCAGTGTCTGTGCCAGACAGACTATGTCATAAATAACATGCCTAGTTTTGACGTCAAGTAGGTGAGTAGACAGAGAAGGACCGCATTTCTCAAACTCAGCCTCCCCACACCCCCCTCTTCCAACCACTGAAGATAACAGCTCCCGTTTTTTACTCCCTAATATGTCCCAAGCACTGTGATGGGCAACTGACACTTCCCACCTCTATTGATTTTTCACAACAATCTCTGTGACGCAGGGGCTGTTGCTTCTATTTCTCAGATGAGGAAACTGAGGCTCAGGAACTACTGATGTCAGAGCTGGACTGAGGACCTTGGTCTTTGGGTTCCTGAGGTCTTTCCATAAGGAGGTGACCACCTACCTGTGTGATACGGGCCCATGGTTCCAAAAGATTTCTCTCTTGGAGGGGAAAATCCCTCAGCGCTGTGCCCCACTGAGTGAATGCTGGGGTTTGTTTCACTGGAGACAAAGCTCTGCATGTCAAAGAGGTGTGGAGGGAAGCGGACAGAATCCCCAGGAGAGAGGGCCTCTGAGTGTGTCACACTGTGTGTGAGGGACCCTTCTGAGGTCTCCTGGGCTTTCCTTGGGAGCCAGCTGGGGTTAGGGAGGGGTGGGGGCCAACCAGCAGACAACAAACTTGCCTGCTTCCACCTCCTTCCTGCCTGAGGCCCACCCTAACACCCTCCCATACCTCTTCTGGGAGTTTCTCTCCACCATCACTTGGTTATTAGCCATCCTTGAGCTACCCAGCATCTCGCCAAGTACGTGCTCATAATTTCTAACTCAGTCACAGCACGTAGCATGGGCTTCCTCTTCGTTTTCTCTGGAACCGTCGTCCCTTCATGCAGGTCCCTTCCCAGTTTGAAACAAGGGTGGGTGACCTAGTAGCTCGTTCCGCTGGCCTTTCCCCTGTGCTTTCTTCCTCCTGAGTGTCGGTCACTAAAGGAGAGGAAATCAGAGCTGCATCGACCCTGTGTCCTCTCCAGAGTGATCCTGGACGAAATAGCAGCCGTGGGGCTCCCGTGTGCTCCTTGGAGGGGTCAGTGGCACCCAGGTCCTGCTCTGCTCTCCCTTGCCCTCCCCTGTGATCCCGGGAGACAGTCGGGAAGAAGCCGCTGGAAGTACTGCCAGCCTGCTGTCCCCACAGGAGCCCTTCCACGCCTCCAGGAATCCCAAACGCAGACTTTTAAACGTATGTGTTGGCTTTCCAAAGCGTTGTGGCACATTCTTTCTTTTTACATGTTTATTGTACAAACAACATTAAAACAAAAACAGAAAGAATACCACCTTCCTTCCCAAGGCAGTCAGCGGTTTCCATTTCCCTCCATTCCCCGCAGTCTCTCTCTGTCTCTGGCTCTCGCCAGCAGAGGCCGCATCTCCCTGAGGCTCCCTGGCTTAGGAGACCGAGCACACTCGGCTGCGTTCCCGGGGCTGCTCCAGGGGAGGGAGTGGGAGGCCTGTCGGGGACCCAGCATCTGGACAGAGCAGTCACTGTGGTCCGTGGCCACGGGCAGCTTCCTGCTGGCTGAGCTGAGAGCATGGCCGTTAGGAGGGGCTCTGGCATCCGTCTCTGCCGGGAATGTGCCCTGGGACCTTGAGCAAGGGCCTGCATTCTTCCTAAGCCTCAGCTTCCTCATCTGCTGAGAACCAGCAATTCCCAAAGTAGATGCCAGGGAATAACTGAGAATTGGGAGCACTGGATTGCACAAGGCTCAGCTATTTATTCATTTATCACAGTACTCTTAGAGCCTCCAACATGTGGCTCCTATCTTGTTTTTCTCTGCCAGCTGGACTCACAACCCCCAGGTAACCAGAGGTCATCATCATCATCATCTGAACAGCCCCTAAATGTTGAGCTCTTGCTATGTTCCAGGTACCACGCTAGTGGATCATGCCGCTTTGATTGCTGAATCCTCCTAACAGCCCTGTATGTTATAAATGAGGAAACTAAGGCACAAAGAGGTCACGTGAATCACCTGAGGTCATACAAGAGGCTCAGACAAACCTGGGGTGCCCATTCCTGGAGTCCCGGACACCGCAGTGCTTGCCATACCCTTAGAAGCTGTTTCCTGTCCCCAACACATGGTGACCCCAAATGCCTACTGAAATTCCCTCAAATGCCACAGGAGTGCCAACCCCTGCACAAGTCCAAGGAGAGGAGGAGATGGCCAAGGCTCTCCTCAGGCTTCCGGGAGAGGTTCCCCATCCTCCCCTCTGTGAGTAGCTGGCGGGCCCTTGACCATGTCACATATCTACCAGGAGCTCAAGAGCACAGACATGAAGTACCGGAACCGCGTGCGCAGCCGCATCAGCAACCTCAAGGACCCCCGGAACCCCGGCCTGCGGCGGAACGTGCTCAGTGGGGCCATCTCCACCGGCCTCATTGCCAAGATGACAGCAGAGGTGAGGGCCAGGCTGGGATCTCTGCAGGGTGTGGTGGGAGGCCAGGCCCTCCCAGCTTCGTCCAAGTTTGAGAGGCAGTGGCTTGTGACTCCATAAAGCTGAGCCAGGAAGCCCTAACCGGTTTGGCTCAGTGGATAGAGCGTCGGCCTGAGGACCCAAGGGTCCTAGGTTTGATTCCGGTCAAAGACATGTACCTTGGTTGCGGGCACATCCCCAGTAAGGAGTGTGCAGGAGGCAGCTGATCGATGTTTCTCTCTCATCAATGTTTCTAACTCTCCATACCTCTCCCTTCCTCTCTGTAAAAAAATCAATAAAACATAAAAATTTTTTAAAAAAAAGATGAGCCAGGGAGCTCTTACAGTCAGACCATCTCAGACTCGCAGCCTCTCAAGGCCTCTGGACCATAAGGATGGTGAACACGGCTAATACATAGTAGGCATTGCGCTGAGCACTTTAGACACACTGGCCAATTCTATCTTCACACCTTCTAAGGTGGGAATGTTTATCACCCCCCTTTTACAGATGAGGAGGCTGAGGCTCAGAGGAGTTAACGGATTTGCCTATACACACATCTAGAAATTATTCAAGCCAGGAGGCGAGCTGTTGGGTCTCAGAGTACCCACTCTTCATGTTCAGTTATCTGCCTCCCTCCTCTGCCTGTAGCCCATTACCCAGCTCTGGGTCCAAGCCAGAACAGGAGTCTCTGTTTCCATGGAGCACAGTCCAAGGTGGGGCGACTGATACAAGTATGTGTAAAACAGGTGGTGAGCGCCATGATAGAAGCATCGTGGGGATTGAGAGGAAGGAAGGATTGCTCCAGCTTAAAAGCGTCAGTAAGGGAAGAAAAGGGAGCAAGCCTGTTTGGGTTTGAATTCTGCTTCTGCCACTTAGCTGTGTAATCTTAGGCAAGGTACGTAACCTCCCTGTGCCTCAGTTTTCTCATCTGTAAAATGGGAATAATAATGATAGCTATCTCCTAAGCATTAAATGAATTTAGAAGATTAATTTATGAAAAGCCCTCCTCAGAATTAGAATACAATAGGCCCATTCACCAACCATTTTCTGTAATCCTTGGAGCAATGCTATGAAAGAGGAAATAGTATCCTAGGTTTTTTTTAAATAGATATTTTTATTGATTTCAGAGAGGAAGGGAGAGAAAAATATCAATGATGAGAGGAGAATTATTGATCGGCTGCCTCCTGCAAACTCCCTACCGGGGATCGAGTCCCCAATCTGTGCATGTGTCTTGACTGGGAATCGAACCTGTGACCTCCTGGTTCATAGTTCAGTACTCAACCACTGAGCCACGCCGGCCAGGCTAGTAACCTCATTTTATGGATGAGAAAACTGAAGTCACAAACAACTTATCAGTGACAGATGAGGGTGTAAACCCAGAGCCAAGTCCATCTTGGAGAGGTCTTGTACACATCCTCAGGTCTGAGCTGCTCTTTCCTGCCACAACTCCCAGAGGGATTCCCCACGGCACCTGGGGATGGCACACTGAGTGGCCCCCAAGAAGGGGAGGGGACATGCATGACATCTGAAGTCTGGGTGTGCTTGGGGGTATCTGGGAATCCTCTGAAACTGTTGGCAAGAGTGGGCCTTTGTGTGTGTGTGTGTGTGTGTGTGTGTGTGTGTGTATATTTAGTCTACTATATGTGTGTGGTTAGGGTATGACGTGTGGTATATGTAAGTGGTGTGTGTGTTACATAGTGTGCACGTATGTTTTTCTGAGAAGCTAACAGAGGGAAGCTAAGTGACTTCCTCAAATACCCAACAGAAGAAAGATAGTACCCTTGGGCTTTCAGACACAATGGGAACTAGGCCAGGTGGACCAGGATTGTCTTTCTGCTTAATTTAAAATATCTGATCTTGCCCTGGCTGGTTTGGCTCAGTGGATAGAGCGTCAGCCTGAGGACTGAAAAGTCCTGTGTTTGATTTTGGTTCTCTCTCTTCATTGATATTTCTCTCTCCCTCCTTTCCTCTCTGAAATCAATATATATATATATATATATATATATATATATATATATATTATCTGATCTCTTTAGGCAGCTAGCAATCTATTGCCCATAGTTACAATTGCAACCTGGCTTTAGGCATATGCCCTTTCCCTGCATGGTAAAGCCGAGACCTTTCTGGAAACCCAGTCTTGGGTTTATTCCTCCGTCTCGCATCCGTGGCCCTGGGGTCGCGCTGCTTCTCTTTGTGTGCGCGCTGCGGGAATGCTATCGAGAGTGTCTGACAGGCCATTCCAGAGCATGTTGGGAAACCAAGCCCAGGGGAACCAGGAGCAAGGCTTGGCACGAGTTTGAGCCAAACCCAGCAAGTTCCCAGAAGCTGGAGGTCATAACAGAGCTGAGTGTCCGGATCAGGCCAGAGACAAGCCCCAGAAGTCCCAGCAAAGCAACTGGCCACGCCAGACACGTGGATGAAATCGGGTCCAGGCCAAGGGCTGTTCACCAGAACAGGCCAAGAGTACCCAGTGATCAACCCGGGCCCAAAGGGAGGCTGACCAGACCAGGGGAGCAGGCCGGGAATCCAGCAGGCCCTCCACAAGGGACTGCCAGGGCCCGCTGCCAGGGAACCTCTGCCAGCAGCCCAGCCAACATGGATGCCAAGGAGATCTTCCTAGGTCACCTTTTGCTCCAGGCAGGAGGTTTCTCTGAGAACTATGGGACCCTTTTTGCTCCAATAAGAAAAGTGACAGCTGAATGTGAGCTGCGTGCAGGGCTGGGCTCAGAGGACGGGGAGGTGCTGTCAGGGAAGGTCCAGAACAGGGGAGGCCATGTGGATCCATGTCCCTCTCCGCGTCCTGTCTCCCTAACTCCATTTTTGTGTCTCTCTCCTTGTCCAGCTGATTCCCTCTTTCTTCCTCTCTTTTCCTCTCTAACCAGACATGTCAAAGAATGGAGTAGAGTCTGACATACCCATTAGAACTGTGGAGGGACATGCTGTCATTCCCACAAGGAGAGGGATTTTTGTCTGCTTACTGAGGCAGGGCAGAGCTAGGTGAATGGATTGGTGGGGGAGTGGATAGAATGTTTTTCTGTTTTTATTCCTTAGGTGGCACACGAGACTGTCGTTCTACAATCTGACCCCCAGCCATGTCTCCCACACTCCTCGCTCTGAGCCCCGCTCTGTATACCCTTTCCCAAACAAGTTATTGATTTTTTTTATGTTTCATATATTTCATATTAATATATTTTATTGATTTTTTACAGAGAGGAAGGGAGAGGGATAGTTAGAAACATCGATGAAAAAGAAACACAAATCAGCTGCTTCCTGTACCCCCCACCCCCGCACTGGGAATGGGCTCGCAACCAAGGTACATGCCCTTGACTGGAATTGAACCTAGGACCTTTCAGTCCACAGGCTGACGCTCTATCCACTGAGCCAAACCGGTTTCAGCTCATTTCTTTTTAAAAAAAAAAAAATATTTTTTTTATTGATTTAAGAGAGGAAGGGAGAAGGAGAGAGAGTGGGGGGGCGGGAGAGAGAAACATCAATGATGAGAGAGCATCATTGGCTGCCTTCTGCATGTCACACTCTGGAGACCAAACCCACAAGCAGGCATGTGTCCTGACCAGGCATCGAACCTGGACCTCCTGGACATAGGTTGAATGCTCAACCACTGAGCAACACTGGCCAGGGTGTCCTCTGAATTTTGCATGGACTATTCGCTATGTCTAGAATGTGCCCTGGAAATCTGTTATTCTTTCAAGATTAGTTAAGGCAGTGGTTGGCAAACTCATTAGTCAACAGAGCAGCAAAACACAGCTCGAGAGCCGCAGTTTGCCGGACCACTGAGTTAAGGTGTCACTTTCTTTAATGTGTCTTTTCTGCCCCCAAGCAATTAACCCCACACTGGGGGGTGGGGAGGACTTTCCCTGCATTATGCATACCTTTGTTTTTTTGTGTCCCCCCCCCCCAATATATTTTATTGATTTTTTACAGAGAGGAAGGGAGAGAGAGAGAGAGAGAGTTAGAAACATCGATGAGAAAGAGCCATCGATCAGCTGCCTCTTGCACATCCCCTACTGGGATGTGCCTGCAACCAATGTACATGCTCTTGACTGGAATCAAACCCAGAACCCTTCAGTCTGCAGGCTGACGCTCTATCCACTGAGCCAAACCGGTTTCGGCCATACCTTTGTTTTAATACTTCATAGGCTATCTTGCTATCTTGTGTAAATGTTAGGCTACTGTACCAGATTAGCATTGCCTGGGGATAGGAACCAAACCTTATCTGAGTCCTGAGGGCTCCGAGGCAGTGGTGTTCTGAAACCAGCTCCAACCAGTTCAAGAGACATGATTATGTGTAACTACTCCAGGCTCTGCATTCAGTGGCGTCCACATTAGTTGCTTGAAATTGGCCCTGATGGAAATATTTAACTATGGAAACTGATAAATGCTACAAATCAGCCACCCCTATGGTCAAACCCAGTTTACCAGCACACCAGTTCACTTAAAGACATTCAATAAATTAGCATCCCATAGATTTTGAATGGACGAATGCCTTATGCTCTGAGAAATCGCCCCCAAATTAAAATCAGCTGTTTTTGCTTATGTGGCCTTGGCCAATGTGCTTTAACCTGTTGTTGGTTAGAACCTATTCCTTGAATTTAACGCAGTAGAATTTATATATATATATATATATATATATATATATATATATATAAATAATTGATTTTTTTACAGAGAGGAAGAGAGAGGGATAGAGAGTTAGAAACATCGATGAGAGAGAATCATCGATCAGCTGCCTCTTGCACACCTCCTACTGGGGATGTGCCCGCAACCAAGGTACATGCCCTTGACTGGAATCGAACTTGGGACCTTTCAGTCTGCAAGCCGATGCTCTATCCACTGAGCCAAACCGGTTTCGGCTAACACAGTAGAACTTAAACATTTGCATGCACCAGAGTAACTTGGAGGACACTAGCAGAAATGCATATTCCTGGGCCTGCCCTTCGAGTGTTGGGTTCCTAGTAATCTGCATTTTGACAAGAAGCCCAAGTGGTTATAACACAGTGGTCAGTATTAGATTTTGTGGTCACTAAAACCGTAGGACCTGTGTGCCTGCTCTGCCCTCCATGGTGTAAGGAGTCCGGTTGGAAAGCAACAGTGGAAATGTTGAGCCATTCCCAAATCCTCACTCATTTTATTTATTTATTTTTTAAAATATATTTTATTGATTTTTTACAGAGAGGAAGGGAGAGAGAGAGATAGAGAGCTAGAAACGTCGATGAGAGAGAAACATCGACCAGCTGCCTCTTGCACACCCCCTACTGGGGATGTGCCCGCAACCAATGTACATGCCCTTGACCAGAATCGAACCTGGGACCTTTCAGTCCGCAGACCAACGCTCTATCCACTGAGCCAAACCGGTTTTGGCTCCTCACTCATTTTAGCATCAGCCTCTGCCGCCCTCCTCCCCACACCAGCCTTCACTAGAAAGAACTCTCTCTGGTGTGAGTGACCCCCCCCCCCACACACACACACACTCTGTTCTCGTCTGGCAGAGGTTTAAGGGTAGTCAACTGGCCAGGGAGAAGGATAAAGAAAGGAAGGACCCTGACAATGCGGACACTTGAGTGTCTGCAGTGAGTTGACACACAAGACAGGAGAGTCTGGTCCGTAGGAACGTAGCGATGTTCTGGTGCGCTCACAGGTGAGCAGTTATGGTGTGAGCCCAGGTGCTTCAGCTCCTGCATGGGGATGGGATTGGGTGGGGGGGGGGGGAGGGTGACAGCAACAGCAAGTCCTGGTGAGACCAGGTTCCCACAGGCAGAATGAGCTGGGCAGTGATCACAGCTCGGGCAGGCCTGGGTCACGTCCAGACTGGAAGGATAAGGAGAACATCATAGACCAGGTGGTCACTGGTCAAGTCAGCTCAAGCAGGAAGGTTCAGGCAGGTGCCCAAGGTCCGGGCAGGCAGGGTGAGCACAAGATCTGAGGAAATGTACCCTCAAGTGTTGATCCGGGGGCAGCTGTTTGCCTTCTGCTCTCCTGCACACGCCCTTCTGCACCTGGCTCCCCAGAGTCCCCCAGGATTGCCCTTCCACCCAACGGGATGGCCTTTTCCCTGCTGAGGCAGGGCCAGGAGTCCAGGCCTCCCCCCAGCTCCCTGTACTCCGTCCAGCATGTTCTCCCTCCTCTGTCTGGGCTCTCTAGACACAGGAATGGGGCAGGGCCCCTGTGATTCCCGGCCCTGAAGGACAAACTTGTTTCTCTCCAGGAAATGGCCAGTGACGAGCTGCGGGAGCTGAGGAACGCCATGACCCAGGAGGCTATCCGTGAGCACCAGATGGCCAAAACGGGCGGCACCACCACTGGCCTCTTCCAGTGCAAGAAATGCAAGAAGAAGAACTGTACCTATAACCAGGTAAGGAGAGGAGGGGAGGGGAGGGGAAGCTACAGGGGCACAGAGGTGGAGGACCAGAGAGAGCTCAGGGAAGAGCCAGAGGGGGAAAGGGTTAAAACTCCAGGCTGCAGAGAAAAGGATACCAATATGTATCCATGGCTTCTGTTTTGTTTTGTTTTTGTTAATCCTCACCCAAGGATATTTTTTCCATTGCTTTTTCAGAGATAGTGGAAAGGAGGAAGGGAGAGACAGGAGAGAGAGAGAGAGAGAGAGAGAGAGAGAGATAGAGAGAGAGAGAAACATCGATATGAGGAAGACACATTGAATGGTTGCCTCCCACATGAGGAATTGAGCCTGCAACCCAGGCACATGCTCTTGTCCAGGAATTGAACCCACACCCTTTGGTGCGCAGGTCAACACTCTAACCACTGAGCAACGTCGGCTAGGGTCCTGTGGCTGCTAGAAAATGACATTTTGCATATACAATCGCCCAGATTTGTGTCTGTGAGGCTCGGCCGGCACATTTTGGTTGCACCTGCAGCAAGACTAAGAAGAACCAGACTTACCGGGCACAGAACTGTAGCGCCCAGATGATTGGAAGGGAACGTGGCGATATAAAACTCAGCTCTCTCGCTCTGCACACAGAGAGACTGAGGCCCAGGCAGGCGACAGGCTGGACAGGCTTTGCAGCTTTGTCCAAGATGACAAACATGGCCAGTGACAGAGATAGTTATAAGCCTAGACCTAAATCTTTCTGCCGGCTCACAGCCAACTTCGTGTGCAAAGCCTAAGGGTTTAGCCCTGAGTCCTGAGGATGAAGCCTGTTGCCCCTGTACGGGAGCCACTAAGGCTATGGAGGCCCCTTCTCTGGGAGACTGTAAACCAGAGAACCACCTGCTGCTTCTGGCGGCGCCTGTTATGCCCTTAGGGCACCAATGTTCTTGGATTCTAACTGATACCCGTTTATTCTGGAACTCCATTCACTCCTCCATCTGCTCAGCAAGCAAGTGTATCAGGAGCACCTTGCCAGGGCGATCTGCAGCTACAGCAGAAATACAGTCAGCCTTGCCACTCAGGAATCCCACCCCATGGGCTCCCGGCTGACATCATTCATAGCTGAGTGTCAGCGAACTAACAACGTGCTATATGCCATGCCATTTATGGAAAATCAGAACAGCAATCTTTAAATGTGGGTACGCCAGGGATTTGCTGTGGGAAACCCAGTTCCTGCATCTGACTGGTTTGGGTAAGGGAATAAGAAACTAAAAAAAAAAAATAAAAAATTACATTAAACCTGTTAACCGAGCAGGACGTATAAATACGTCAAACGTAAACAATATCGGGAATGGGTAGGATGTATGAATACGTCCTGGAAATATATGTTGCGCCCTGAGAGGGATGGTATATATTTTTTGTAATCTTTATAATTGTTTGTAAAATTTATAATTTTTTAATTCGATGTTTCCATTTTTTTGTTGGTATTCTTTTCTGTGTTTTTTTTTTGTAATTTTGTATTTTCCTTTGTGCTTTATAGAGAAATAAATAATATATATATATCATTTGTTTTAATTAAGTATAAATAAATAAAAATAATATGAAATTACCTCCTCCAGGCATGACGTACTGACATGTACTAGTGAAAGAGTATGCGCCCATTACAGGTTGCATAATTAAAAAGGGAACTCCCCGGTTAACAGGTTAACTAGTCCTCATGATCTTCAAATCTCTTTTCCTCTCTGGCCTCAGTTCTACCACCTCTAAAATAAGGTCTAAAATAAGGAATGAACTAAGTGTAGGGGTGCTCCCAGCTCACCTACGAGGCATGTTCAGAGGTGAGTCAGGGAGCACTTCCTGTAGGAGATGAGTCCTGAGGCAAGAGAAGAGAGAGCAGTTCAGAAAGATCAAAAAGAGTGAAAGTGCAAAGGTCAGGCTGAGCCGGTGAGATCCCGAAAGTGAGCTGATGGGCCTGCAAAAGAAGAAAACGCACATTCTGGAGTTCCAGCGATAAGGAATTGCCAGCGTGGGGTGGGAACGGCAGTGCTAAGCTCTGGGACTTGGGCCTGCTTCTGCAGACAGTGGGAGCTCAGGCCGGCCCTGGAGCAGGGGGGTGACTTCACGAGTGGGCCTCTCTCTGTCTCAGGTGCAGACGCGCAGTGCGGATGAGCCCATGACCACCTTTGTCCTGTGCAATGAGTGCGGCAATCGCTGGAAGGTCTGTATCTTTCTCCCTCCTCCCTCTCCCCCACATCCACAGATGCTACCTCCCACCCACCTACCCCAAGGAGTAGTATACCCACAGCCAAGAAGGGGCCTTGTGCACGGGAGCTTACCAGCCTGTGCAGGGTGGATCTGCAGCGCTGGAGACCGTGGTGGGCTGTTATTGGTGAGGCAGGAAGAGCGTGCACAGGCGTGTGTTCCTTTTGGAAGGTACCGGCTGGGATGGGGGCAGCAGCCACATTTCGTCAGAGGATGGGCAAGTCCCTCATCTGAGCACAGAGGGAGTCAGTTGCTCCACCCCCACCCCACCCCCGGATCCAGAGAGGAAAAACAACAGCACTCTGCACTTGGGCCGCACTTCTTTGCAGAGCGCTCTAACAGATGTTGTTTCCTTTGAACCTGGCCATGGCCAGGAATGAGGAAGGCTGAGCTCTGCCAGAGGGGCCTCTCCCCCAGGGCTCCCAGGTCACCCTCCCTCCCCAACGCGGCTCTGGAAAAGCTTACGTTACTGAGGCTGTCACCTGGGCTGCCCAGCTCCCGCGAAGGCAGAGGTTTTGTTTTCAGACATGAGAGCCAGGCAAAGACTCCTCCAGAGTGCTCCTCTCTGCCACGTCTTCCGAAAGAACTGTGTGGTCATGTGATTCGTGTCTGTCTCCGGTACCACCTGACCCGCACGTGCACTGTGTGGTGTCTGGGCCACCAGGCAGGCTGTGGGCTCTCAGGTCCTTAGCAAGGGGCCCCAGACTGAGCGTGGGACTGGGAGCCGGGAGCCCTGCTCTGCCCTGGGCGCTGTGTGACCCTGAGCATCTTACTGTCTCCCTGAGCAAAGGAGAGCCGTGCCTTTCTCCGATGACGGATGCGAAGGTGATCACATCCGCATGCACACTTTGCAGACAGCTAGGAGGAATGTTCCTTTTTTTTTTTTTCTTTTCTTTTTTTAAAAATATATTTTATTGATTTTTTACAGAGAGGAAGGGAGAGAGAGAGATAGAGAGCTAGAAACATCGATGAGAGAGAAACATCGACCAGCTGCCTCTTGCACACCCCCTACCGGGGATGTGCCCGCAACCAATGTACATGCCCTTGAACCCGGGACCTTTCAGTCCGCAGACCGACGCTCTACCACTGAGCCAAACCGGCTTCGGCGGAATGTTCCTTTCTAAGACGACTTTCACATTTGAACGAGGAAACGGAGCTCCCGAAACGTTTCACACCCATGAGTTCACCCCGTTCGGAGCAAATTCCCGATGGATCGTTTTTCTACAACTTGACTGAAGGCCTCCGTAGCCCTGGGGACTCGGCAGATCTGCCATATGTTTTTACAGTGAAATCAGACCATTGTGAATTTTTCCTTCGTTCATCTATTGAGCGCTTGGGGATAGGGCCAGTTCAGGTTTAGAGCATGAGCCGTGGCATCGGGTTCAAATCCGCGTTTTATCCCTTTTTCACAAAGTGACTGAGCTAAGTGACCTGAACTTTCTAGGCCTGGATCTCCTGCTCTATAAAATGGGAATGTTAACATCCAGCCCACAGACCTGTTTGGGGATTAGGGACGGTAATACACGTGAGGCATTACCAGGGCCTCTGGTGGCTCAACTCGCCCCTTTTGCCACGCTCTCCTGTGCAGTGAACAACCGGTACAACCACACGAAAAAGCCCTGGGGCACGCATGTTCCTGGTACATAGCAACCGCCGTCCTTGTTATCCCGAGTTTGGCACTCCCTAGTACTATGGGAGTTTAGGCGAATCACTTAACCTCTCTGAGTTGCCTCTGTACCTGTGAGAATGGGAGTGACGTACGTACCGCCTACCTCCTAGGGTGACTGTGAGGATGAAATGAGTTAATAGCTGTGGACACTGCCTATCCCAGAATCAGTGAGTGCCCAGTACACGATAGGTCTTGTCATTGTTACTGCTGAGGAGCAGACATTCTGCTCGCTGCAACCCAGCTCCTCCTCTTTCCCCATTAGTCAGAGAGGCCGGGCTTACTAGAGGTGGCAGCGACCTGGCTTCTTCTTCTTCTTTTTTTTTTTTTTTTTAATATATTTTATTGATTTTCCACAGAGAGGAAGGGAGAGGGATAGAAAGCTAGAAACATCGATGAGAGAGTAGCATCGATCAGTTGCTTCCTGCACACCCCCTACTGGGGAGGTGCCCACAACCCAGGTACATGCCCTTGACCGGAATCGAACCCGGGACCCTTGAGTCCGCAGGCCAACGCTCTATCCATTGAGCCAAACCGGTTTTGGCCGACCTGGCTTCTGACCCCATTTTCAGGTGGTCTCCACTGCCACGAGGAAGGCCTAAAGTCTAACCAAGTGATTCGCGACCATCACAGTGATATATTTTTTAAAATATATTTTATTGATTTCAGAGAGGAAGGGAGAGGGAGAAAGAGACAGAAACATCAATGATGAGAGAGAACCACCACTGGCTGCTCCTGCATGCCCCCTACTGGGGATCAAGCCCGCCACCCAGACATGTGCCCTTGGCCGGAACCGAACGCAGGACTCCAGTCTGCAGGCTGATGCTCCATCCGCTGAGCCAAACCAGCCAGGGCCTCCGTGATATTTTGATGATGAATTGAGAGCACACCGTGTGTTTGGCATCACATTTCCATTTGTTTATTACCCAGTATCCTCCTTACATTGGCCGGCATGATGACCCTGTTTCACAGATGAGGGATTTGTTCGGAGCCACACAGCTAACGATGACAGAGCTGGGACTCGGCCTCTGGTCTGTGTGGCTCCAGATCCTACCTTCTTTTTCATGTCCCCTCCCCTCCCCCAGCCTCCTTGGGTGGCGCAGGAAAAGCTCTAAAATTCTGTTGCCTTTTTGGTTTTGTAGTTCTGCTGATAGAACTGCCAGCCAGGATTTCAGTGGACAAGTTGAGGAAGAACAAAGAGAAAGCGCTAAGCCATCGTAACTGGAGAAAAATAAATAAATAAAATATAAAATGAAGAAAAACACTGAACTCTGGATGGGGTATTAGGGATCAGAGGGAGAATCCTTTCACAGGTAAATCCCTAGTTATGAATAATGAATGGCGAACAAAGAGTCTGTGCTGGCAAACCTCTTGTAGAAATCAGAGACTCAGGTGTCACATCTTCGATGGGCTTGGCAGACCTTTGCTTTTCGTCCCTTCCCTCACATCCAAACCTCCCAGCCTTTCCTGAGTTGAAAAATAACAGACTGATGCAAGTCTTACCCCCCCACCCCCACCCCATGCCAGAGTCACGCACGAGAACACTTGGCACACCATTTGGCTCAGGCAGATATGACTTCCATGGCCTGTGGAAGATTTCCTCCCTGCTCTGCATCTTTCCCCAAATTCCATTCCCTGTTCATAGCTGGCTTTGGGGGCCTTTGAACCAGGGAACAGATCATCCTGAACCGAGTCTTTCTGTCTGAAGAGTACAGGCCCTAACCCCCCCCCACCACCACCACCACCTCTGCCAGTTCCATGGCCCCAGGAAGGTGCCGAGCCTCAGAAGACGCCTAGGCCCTGGTAATGCGTTCTCCACAGCTCCATCTATGGCCTTCGCTTCAGAGGAAGTCCGCAGGGAGGGTCCTGATCGTGCTTCTCCCACGATGACATCGGCTTGCTTTTTACGCTGATAGGAACTTTAGGCAAAGCTGGAATCTTCTGGAAAAGCTGTGGGAGCAGGTCAGGTAGGCCTGTCCTGAGTCTAAGTCTCTGTCCCTGGCTCTCCAGCAGCCCCAGCCTGAGCCTCCTGGGCTCTGTTTCCTAAAATGACTGACATGCAGGAGCCTGGGAACTCTTGGGAGCCTAGGCAAGTCACTTTCCCTCTTTGGGCTGTTTCCTTGCCTATAAAGACAGGAGTGGTACTAGTGCCTCCCTCATAGGGTGACTAGGCAGAGGCCGCTGGGTCTCCATCTGCCTTGGTACACCCTTAGGGCAACTTAGGGCAACTGTTCTGAGTAACTTCAGCCCAAGTTTTTTTAAAAAAATATATTTTATTGATTTTTTTCACAGAGAGGAAGGGAGAGGAATAGAGAGTTAGAAACATCGAGAGAGAAACATCCATCAGCTGCCTCCTGCACACCCCTTACAGGGGATGTGCCTGCAACCAAGGTACATGCTCTTGACCAGAATCGAACCTGGGACCTCCCAGTCCACAGGCCGATGCTCTATCCACTGAGCCAAACCAGGTTCGGCAAGCCCAAGTTCCTTATAAGCCCTGGGCATCAGCCACTCTGAACTGGTTATCACCTTCTTCCTTCCACCCACCAAGTGCCTCCTCCTGGATGAAGCCCGTGAATAAACTAGAAATCTACCACCATCTTCAGTTCTTCAGCTGTCAGATTCGGGGCGGGTCCTTTGGAAGGCTTAAGAATCCGCTCACAGAAGACACAACATACACAGCCCGTAAGTGGCAGGATCAGGACCGAAACCCAGGTCTCCTGCTTTCTGTCATTGTGTTCGATGCAATGAGAGCTCCAGGGCCATGCACAGTGCTTGGCGGAGACCTCCCAGGTTCCCAACCTGGGGAGAAGTCATAGGCACAGACCTCCACAGCAGACGGGATGTGATACATGCCTGAGGTACGAATAATCCCTGTAGAGGTGTGGAGGGATGTTGCTCAGATACCCAGGGCTCCTTACCCTTTAACATGGTGGGACACCTCCCCTTTCCCCCTCCCCCCCAGGATTGTGTCTGGGGTGGGACCTGAGATTTTTCATTTCCAACAGGCTCCCAGGTGATGCCCACACTGCTGGTCCCCACTGAGAAATAAGGGTTGAGATATCCAGATTTTTCTCTGCATTATCTAATCATCCATCTAAATGTCTAGAAGACAAAAGCGGAACAAAATAGCAACTACTTTCAACTTAATAATGTCATTGATCAGTTACCTGGGATGGAACCTGTCACCTGGGCAGGTACCACGACAGAGAACTGAACCAGCAACCTTTTGGTGCAGAGGATGACGTCCAACCAACTGAGCCACACTGGCCAGGGTGATTATACTCTTTGTTCAATTGTAAAGTATACATAACATACAGTTTGCCATCGGACCCATTTTTAAGGGTACATACAGTTCAGTAAAGTGCATTCACATTGTTGTCTAGCCGGTCTCCAGAACACTCTTCATCCTGCAAAACTGAACCTCTATATGTCTTAAACAATTCCCCATTTCCCCTTCCCCCGGCTCCTAGCAAGCACTGTTCTACTTTCTGTCTCTAGGAATTGTATTGTTATACACTTTCCACAGACTGAGAAAACCAAGGTTCAGAGAGTAATTTGCTTCAAGTTCAATCTGAACTTGAACCCAGGCCCCTATTCACATCCTGAACCAATCTGAACGATGACTTCACCTCACAGCACGTGATGCATTTTGTTTTCCCCAAAGCAATGATGGCCACTGGGAACCCAGGCACTCCGCTGTGCTCCTGTTTTTTGTAGCCATTCTCAAATTGGCTACTTTATTTTTAATTTAATTTAATTTTTTATTTAAAAAAATATATATCTTATTGATTTTTTACAGAGAGGAAGGGAGAGTAAGAAACATCGATGAGAGAGAAACATCGACCAGCTGCCTCCTGCACAACCCCCACTGGGGATGTGCCCGCAACCAATGTACATGCCCTTGACCGGAATCGAACCTGGGACCCTTCAGTCTGCAGACCGACGCTCTACCACCGAGCCAAACCGGTTTTGGCTGAATCTTTTTTATTTTAGAGAGAGGGGAAGGAAGAGACATTGACTTGTTCCACTTTTATTTGCTTTGTTTTTGTTTTATTAATCCACACCTGAGAATATTTTTTCCATTAACTTTTAGAGAGAGTGGAAGGGAGGGAGACAGAGAGAAACATGATGTGAGAGAGACACATTGATGGGTTGCCTCCTGCACGCATCCCAACTGGGCTGGGGATGAAGTCCTTGACCAGAATGGAACCTGGGACCCTTCAGTCCTCAGGCCAACACTCTAACCATGAGCCAAACTGGCTAGGGCTATTCCACTTCTTGCTTTCATTGGTTGCTTTTTGTATGTGTCCTGAAGACAGATCAAATCTGTTTTAACCAACTGAGCTACCTGTCGGGCCCTCTCAAACTTCATCACACAGCCCTGCAGTCACTGTGTGAGGGAGTGTCCTATCTCCTAGCACAGTGTCTGGTACAAAACAGACCCAGTAAACATGCTTGGTGAGTATGGGCTTATTTGATGCCTAAGTAAGTTTGTTGTACATTTTTAATGCAATTGTTGACATTTTTTAAAAATGTTGATTCTCTCAGGAGACATTCACGAAGGTCATAAAGAGCTTCCCAACCCTCTGCACTCCCCCTCTTCCTGCAGGGTCAACCTGCTCTTCTTGCCCCAGGCCAGCCCCAGCTGCCCTCCCCCACCACACACACACACACACACACACACACACACACCCCACCGGCTTTTGCTGACCCACAGCCAAAGGCAGAGACAAACAGGCAGCAGGCAAGGGGACATAGAGACTGTCCCTGCTGTGTTCCCTTCCCCTGCCACTCCACCCCCACACTCTTCCTTCTAGCCATACCCAATCCCGACCATTCTGGAACATCCTCTGTCCTTTCATGCCTCCATGACTTCACACATGCTGAGCTTGAAGACAGGAAAGCGCTGTCCCTCCCCTCGTTCGCCACCTCTAAGAGTCCTACAGTCTGCTAGCCAGCTCTGATGTCATCTCCTCTGTGCAGCCTCCTCCCATACCCCCAGCAATGAGTGCACCCCTCTTCTTGGTGCAGACTAGCCAGCTCATCATTCGTATACTATAGCAGGTGGGCTGCAAGTCAGTGTGTCCCCATGTTCCCAACTCCTGCTGTGTAGAGGCTTCATCTCTGCTCCTAGCAGCGTCAAGAGAGAAGCCCAGGTTACTTTATTATTAAAAAAATAAAAAAAATAATAAATATATATATATATATAATATTGGTATATTTGAAAATGAAGAAATGACAAAACAAGATCACAAATATTAAGGCATATTTTCCAATGTTTAACAAATTAATGCTTCTAATACAAAAAAATTACAACATAATTGTGCGGCTCACAAGATAATTATAGATTTATTAAAACATAACAATTTACAGTGCTCCATAGGCCCTGTGGTCTATTAAGAAACAAGCTTAAAGATATACTAGGAGCATCTTTGATTAAATTGGCAGTGGCTCTGACATAACCTGTAACTCCACCTGGAGATCCTGGACAAATGGTTCTCCTGGCCCCTTTCCCAGTGACAGGCTGTGCTGCTGCCTCTGCACACAGTAGGTGCTCGTCGTTTGCTAAGTGATGGGACAAATAGTTTTCCAAATTGGTTATTGAAAACCCACATACAATATTCCTGAGAAACAACGAAGTCCTGAACAATGAGGCAGGAAGTCACTTCCTCCTCCAGTGACCCAACCCTCCAGAGTCCCGCTGAAGGCTGCGACAGGAAGCCCCTCACCCACTTTCTCTCCTCCCCCTCTTCAACTCCCCCCACTACCGCCCCTACCCCAGGGCCGCCAAAAGAAGTCAGCCTTCCATCTCTCTCAGCCTCTCTCCTCCACCCTCCGGAGGGTCCCAGGTGAAGGAAGAGAAAAGCACTTACTCACAGGAGGAGGCAAGCAGCCAAGCCGGGTGGAGAGAGTTGCCCTGCCCCCAGCCAGGCCTAGGAATAAAAGAAACAGCTGAGGACAAAGAAGGGTTTAAAGCACTGGAGCAAGGGAGAGGAAAAGGCCTAAGAAAGTTTACAGAGCAATCTGTCCGAGAAGGGGTGACAAGGGAGCCTTGCTGGGCTCAGGGGCTGGGGCGCTCAGCTCACCTCACCTCAGGCCCAGTTAGAAACCTGTAATTACACTATCTGCCAGAGTATGACCTGATCTCCCTTGACCCAGAGGTTTTCCTAAGGGTGAGGCCCTAACTTGCCGGGATCCTGGCAGCTCCAAATCTCTCTGCTCTGCTGGGCTCAATCCACCGATTTGTCTGAACCCACCAAACTGGTCCAACTTCGAGTTCCCTCTGGATTTCCAGCAGAAACATGATGTGAGAATAAGGTCACCAGCCGATCCTCACAGCGATGGAGCCACTAGGACTTCCCAGGTTTTCTGAGCCGATGTCCACGGAAAGTGCTGGCGTTCTGGACGTCTTCCCTGCACCCCCGGCAGGAATGATAACAGCTATTATCTGGGTGCGCTCTTTAAGTCATCTCGGTCCTCACCATCATCACCTTAGGTGTGATTATCCCATTTTACAGAAAGAGAAATGGGCCTGGGAAGGTTAAATGACTTTTCAAAGGATATACAGCCTGGATTTCAACCCAGGTCTGTCTGACCTTGGCTGCCTTCGGGAACCCTCTGTGATTCCATTTTTTTATTTTTTTTTTTAACTTTTTTTGTGTGGCGTACCCATGTCAATGTTAGGTGGGGTAAGATGGTACAATTTTGTGGGAGCTAAAGAATTTCTAGCCTCGCAGTTGGGGGTGTGGAATGGGCGAGTCTGCCTCATGGCTGGATAGAGCTCTAGTTCTTTTCAGACACTTGAGTAATTTAACCATAAATAACCGGGCACTGGGAACAGGACACCCACTAATAAAAGCACAGCCTGGAGTCATATTCGAGAGGGGGGAAAAATTCAAGTCACCCAGTGTATCTGCAAAACAAAAGAAAAGCCCCTTTCCCAGCACAGGCAGAGAAGTCTCCGGTACAGTTAGAGACAACAGGCTTCTGGGCACATAGCCAAGGTTCTGGGGATATTTATAACTTGAAGAGGGTGGGAGTCCCTAATAAGCTGCTATATTCTTTTTCCATCACTTCCCTCTCCAAGGCTACAGCGGGCTCAGAGCGCTTCTCCACGCAGAATGCCTGCTTTTCCCAGTGCTGGGCTTCCATTGTCTCATTTTCTCATCCTGGCTGGGGAAGGGGAAGGGGGCAAGTCCTTCCGTTCGGAAGAAATCCAGCTGCATGCAGCGTAGCTGCTGGTGGTGTTCCTTGGCTAGCTGCTGTGGTCTCTGAGGGACCTGCCTCTGAGCCTGTGGTTTCTGGGCTGCCTGAGAGTCTGAGTCTCGGGATCTGTGTGAGTCTTTGGGATCTCTGGGCTTTGCCTGCAAGTTTGCGGATTTGAGATCTACCTGCAGGTCTGAGATATCCGGAATCTGCCAGTAGTGATTTCTAGAAACCTTGCCGAACTCCTGAAGTCTCAAAAGAACTCTGCCTGCGGATTTGGAATCTGTCTGGGGCCTCGCGGATCTTGGAGCCGGCGGTCTAGTGGATCTTCTGCGGGCCAGGAGGTAAGCCTGTTCGTTCTCAGCTCGGGTTTTTTTTTGTTGTTGTTTTTTTTCTTTTTCCGATTTCCTATCTTCAGCGATCAGAGACTGCTAACCTGTGGAGGGCCCGCCCGGCTCAGGCCCTCAGAGGCCCGTGTGTCAAAGGCGGCCAGGAAACCTTTGCGCCCTCGGTATGAGAAGGTCGGGTTCTGCCCAGTGCTGGGACCTGGCTCGCTCCCTTTGTTTACACGCCCTGGTCCCCCACATTCGCTCAGGGTTTGGCTTCCCGCTCTGCCAGGCACAGCTCTGCCCGCCCCTCAAGGAGCGCCCTCTTTGGAAGGACGCAGACAGACTCCCCTATAGGGTTAATAGCGATGGAGCTTGCACACCGCCCGTCCCAACCATCGGCCACACTCGCCAGCTCTCCGGCGGCGCGGGGCCTCTTGGGAATTGTAGTCTGTGCAGCAGGGTGCGGACGCCGCAGGCGCTGCTGGGAGATGTAGTGCGTGGGCGGAGCTCAAAGTTCCAGCGAGGCCGCCGAATCTTCCCCGGGGAGTGGGAGGGCTGCCTCTTTCGTCTCAGGCCCGGCTGTCAAAGGAGTGTTAATCCGAGCAGAACCCAACCCAGGCCAGCACGAAATTAGGCCAGACGTGGCAATTCAGATAAGCTTCTAGGGACGTGAGGAGAAGCAGGGCAACTTCCCTTGCTTACTCGGGCTGTTGTCTCCATCAGAAGAAAGCAGGAGATGCTCTGTCCTGAGTAGGAGAACGCGGTCGTTTCTTCACCCTTTTGTTCTTTTTTCCTCCTTGGCTTTTGGCCCCAGACTGGCGTTTGTACGCCAGCATGGAACTCAAACTCCCGGCAGGCCACAGGGGCAGGCGCAGGCGCGGTAGAGATGTCCAGCCTTGTTACGAGAGGCGGGCCTAGTGTTCGGCTCGTAATTGGTGGAGCGTTTTTCGAGCTGCGCTCGCTGATTGGCTGGGGCAGCTGCCGGAAAGGGCTCTTGCTGGAGATGGAAGGGCCAAGGCGTTCGGTGGGCTGGGCTGAGAGCCGCCTCCCTGAGACTGCAGCGGCTGGAGCCCGGGCGGGAGGGACCGAGCCAGGGGGCTGTCCTGTCCTACTCAATTCCCGCATTGCCTCCACCTCTTGGCGGCGGAGACGCAGAGGGCGGGTCGCGCTCGAGGGTCTAGGAGGAGAGATCCTGCCCGGGTCCAGGGCCCTCCCCAGCCGCCTGGCGGCCAGAACTCCAGCCCTGGGGAGTGGGCAGGGCCTGTTTTCTGTGCCTCACGCCCTGCTTTTCGCCTCCTTTAGTGCTGTGCTGTCTGCTAGCTGCTTTTCCTGCGCTTTCTCCCGGGAGGCGAATCCTTGAGCCCGAGATGGCAGCTACCCTGCTCATGGCTGGGTCCCAGGTAAGCCGTGGGTGGCTTCGCGGACCCTGCCTCTGCTTATCCACCTGGTCCCGGCGTTTTCTTTGCTCTGCAAATCCCTGTGGGGAATTCCCTGGAAACAGTAATTAGCTCGCTTCGGTATTGTGCCTCCAGGAACCCAGTACCAGACCGGTTTAGCCACCACAAACAAGCATTTATTGAACACCTGCTGTATGCCTTTAAATGCCGGGGAGACAAAAGGTGGATGAAACGGGCTCTCTCGCCTGCTCACAGTCTATAGGGAGACAGATGCATTCGGTTAACCGTGATACAGCGTGATAAGAACTCCATTTGCTGTAGGAACAAAATGCTGTGGTGTGAGAAGGAAGGAGTGGGAGTGATTAATTCTGTCTGAGGGGGTCCAGGGAGGAGTGGAGCCAAGCAGAGGGATGAGGGGGTGGGGGTGGGGGCACTGGAACAGGACCTAAAAGAATAAGTGGGATATCTGGAGGAGAAGGACCAGCGCTTCCATTCATAACTTATTTTGCTCCTTACAAAATAAAAATTCTTTTTATTTCTTAAAATCCGTTGTCACTTAAATATTTGTCAGTGGTTTTCCTCACCTGGAATGAAAAAGAATAATAGGATTTTTCTGGTTTGAAAAAGATATTCCAGGAAAAGAGGGTCATTGTGAGTAAAGTTATGGTGCCATGTAGGGTGCTAGATGTGTTCTGAGCAAAGTACAGCTAGAGAATAAGGTTTCAGTGTGGGGCAAGGTTGTCTGGCCGTTGGACCAGAGCAATTAGCTTGTAAATTGCTCTCTTCTTCATTATATCTCTTTTTAGCTTGTTTATTTCTTCTTTGGACTCTCTAAGACAGGTTTAATACCCTTTGCCTCCTCAATAATTCTAGCCATGTGTGTAATTTCAAGGAGAAAAATTGGTACCCATCTATGAGATGTCAAATAATGAGGAAGCATTGTGTGATTTCAGGCACCAGTGACATTTGAAGATATGGCCATGTACCTCACTCGGGAAGAATGGAGACCTCTGGACCCTACACAAAGGGACCTTTACAGGGATGTCATGCAGGAGAATTATGGAAATGTTGTCTCATTAGGTAAGTAAGGATCCTCTACCATTCTTCACCCCATGTTTTTGAGACTAGCTCTTTCAACACAACCTAGTTGTTTGATTTTAAAAAAATATATTTTTGTTATGGATTTCAGAGAGGAAGGGAGAGGGAGAGAGATAGAAACATCAGTGATGAGAGAGAGAATCATTGGTTGGCTGCCTCCTGCATGCCTCCTACTAGGGACTGATATCACAACCCAGGGCATGTGCCCTTGACTGGAATCGAATCTGGGACCCTTCAGTCTATCCACTGAGCCAGACAAGTTGGGCAAGTTGTTTGATTTTTAAACCAGATGTCAAGTTCTTCTTGATAGACTGTCCTCATGCCTTGTGACTCTGTTGAGGCCATCCATGTTGTTGTATCTCTGTGCTTGGTGTCTTCATCTTGGGACATGGAACAGCCATGACAATGTCAAAGGGTTGCTGTCACTTCCAGCAGAGGGGTTCCCTCCAGGTCAAGGTGGAAAGCTCTGGTAAACCCTTTTAAAGCATTTAATTGGATATTGACTTGTGTCCTCAAACAAATGTTTGAGTGGGGACATCAGAGTTATATTGTCTATTTTTAAATTTTTATTTATTGATTTGGGGGAGGGGAGGGGAAGAGAGAGACAATTCATTTGTTGTTCCATTTATTTGTGCATTCATTGGCTGATTCTTGTATGTACCCTGACCAGATATCAAACCCGCCACCTTGGCATATCAGAAGATGAGGGGGTTCTGACCGGGATTCATTGGAGGGCAAAAGCCACCTTTCTGTGTTTGTTTTGGCTTCGGAGCCTTAGCTTTGCCTTAGGTCCTTCATCTGGAGTAGGTGCTTGTCTAGAGATATTTCAGAGTTGACCTTAGATTTTGAGTATGTCAAATGTTCCAGGAAAATCCTGAAGTAAATTAGATCACAAATTATATTATTGGGGAAAGCTAATTTTTCTTTAATATATTTCTATTGATTTCAGAGAGGAAGGGAGAAGGCGTGATAGATAGAAATATCAGTGATGAAAGGGAATCATTGATCGGTTGCCTCCTGCAAGTCCCATGCTGTGGATCGAGACCACAACCTGGGCATGTGCCCTGACCTGGGAATCGAACCATGACCTTCTGGTTCACAGGTTGATGCTCAATCACTGGGCCATGCCGGGTGGGCAAGAAAACTAATTTTTAAAATATATATATATATATTTTATTGATTTTTTACAAAGAGGAAGAGAGAGGGATAGTTAGAAACATCGATGAGAGAGAGTCATCGATCAGCTGCCTCCTGCACACTCCCTACTGGGGATGTGCCCGCAACCAAGGTACATGCCCCTGATTGGAATCGAACCTGGGACCCTTCAGGCCACAGGCTGACGCTTTATCCACTGAGCCAAACTGGTTTCAGCAGGAAAGCTATTTATTTTTTATTTTTTGATGGTCTGCAAACATGTCTTTTTAAAAAAATATATGTTTTTATTTATTTATTTATTTTTATTTTAGAGGGAGAGGAAGGAAGAGGGATAGAGAGCTAGAAACATCGATGAGAGAAAAATATTGATCAGCTGCTTCCCACATGCCCCCTATTGGGGATCGAGCCCACAACCCTGGCATTTGTTCTGATGGGGAATCAATTGGGGACCTTTTGGTTCATGGATCAATGCTCAACTACTGAGCCACACTGGCCAAATCCTGTCTGTTCTCTTAGCTATCCTTTGTCCTGAGTGTTGTAACCTGAACAGTGTATTCTTGAGCTGAACAGCCTTTAGATTCATTTTGTCTCCTGTTGAGACTCAACAGAAATTAGCTACCTTGTATGCTTCACTAGGTAATCTGCCATTCATTGAGGACTAATCCTTTATTCCTATAGCCTTTTCCAGAGCAAAAGGTAAATAGAAGGGGTTTTCTTTTTTTTTTTTTAATCATTACCCAAGGATATGCTTTTTTCATTGATGAGAGGGAGAGAGAGAGAGAGAGAGAGAGAGAGAGAAATTGATTGGTTGCCATCAGGACCAAGGATTGAACTCAAAATCTAGGTATGTGTCCTGACCAGGAATCAAAGCCAGGATCCTTCAGTGCATGGGACAGTGTTCTGTCCCATAGCCAGTTGATCTTTTTAACTGGCCTTTCTCTGGTATCCCAAGTTTCTTGAATCCTTCCTTTAGGAAACAACTAGAAATTAAGTTATCTACCCAGATCTATTGCAGTCTATTATCCAGATATTCCACTTAATGCAACAAAAATAAGAAATGAGAATCTCAAAGAAATATGAATCTACATATTTAAGGTTGAGTCCAAGGAACACTTAGGGATGGAAACATGGAAGCACCCCCCAAAAAAATTATTTGCCCAAATAAGTGAGTTAAATAATGTTAACAAGGCCTCTTTACCTCAAGACTCTTTAGAGCTTTTATTATGTTATCAGGCAATGTGAATTTCTAAGAAGATGTTGCATGCATCACTTACCAAAGTAATTTATCCTTGGGACCCTTTTCTCCCAGCATACCTACCTCTTTCTGAAGAGTGTACTAAGAAATGCAACTTGGAAAATGCAGTGTCTGGTAGAAAGTTGTTGTTTTTTGTACACTGTGGTTATATATTTTGATTCTCATTTGAAGACAATGCCAAGAATTTCTAAGCTAGGCATCTTTTTTGTGTTCTCCAGTCTTCCCATCCTGTTTTCATTAAAAGGCCCCAAAAAGTAGCATTTGGAAGTCATTTTTTCTGTCAACTAAGATTTGATAGAAAATAGATAAAAATTCATTTTTATCCATGCTAACCCAGTAGGTTCTCAGTAAATTTATATAATGATTATGATGAAGGCTTGATTAGTTAAGAAAAAACATATACATACATACATGCATTCACATATAAAATATCTAGGTTCTTGGCTGTTAGAGATTCTAATTTGGAGTCTCTCATATTCTCTGTTTCTGGTATTCTCCTTTAAAAAAAAAAAAACATATTGATTTTAGAGAGGAAGGGAGAGGGAGAGATAGGAACATCAATGATGAGAGAGAATCACTGGTTGGCTCCTCCTGCATGCCTCCTACTAGGGATTGAGCCTACAACCTGGGCCAGTGCTCCGACTGGGAATCGAATGGTGACCTCCTTGTTCATAGGTAGATGCTCAATCACTGAGCCCACTGGCCGGGCTGGTTTTCTCCTTTTGAGAAACCAAGACTATATACAATTTTTATAAAGAACCATTAACTTTGTTGATATAGAGCATGAACTTTTTTAAAAATATATTTTATTGATTTTTTTACAGAGAAGAAGGGAGAGGGATAGAGTGTTAGAAACATCGATAGGAGAGAATCATTGATCAGCTGCCTCTTGCACACCCCCTACTGGGGACGTGCCCGCAACCAAGGTACATGCCCTTGACCGGAATCGAACCTGGGACCTTTCAATCCGCAGGCCGACGCTCTCTCCATTGAGCCAAACCGGTTTCGGCTAGAGCATGAACTTTTATCAGGCAGACCTGAATTTGAATCCTGGCTCCACCATTTATGGCCTTTTGTGTGTGTTTTTCCAACTACAGTTTATATTCAATACCATTCCACAGCAGTTTCAGATGTACAGCACAGTAGCTGGAAAACCATGCACGCTACAGAGTGGTCCTTTCGCTGACCCAAGCACCCACCTGGCTGCCTACCCATTTATCTTGACATTATTGACTATATTCCCCATGCAGCAATTCGGATCTCTATGGTGATTCTGCAAGTACCAGTTTGTACTGCTTAATCCCCTCCTCACCTTTTTCTTTTTAATATATTTTTATTGATTTCAGAGAGGAAGGGAGAGGGAGAGTGATAGAAACATCAGTGATGTGAGAGAATCATTGATTGACTGCCTCCTGCACACCCCACAGGGGAATTGAGTCCACAACCCAGGCACGTGTCCTTGACCAGAATCAAACCTGCAATTCCCCAGTCTGCAGGCCAACACTCCATCCACTGACCCAAACTGGCTAGGGCCCCTCCTCACCTAGTCCCCCAACCTCTCTCCCCTCTGACAGCTGTCAGTCAGTTCTCTGTATCTATGAGTATGACCTTTTGCTTTTAGTTTTTATTTATTTAAAAAAAAAAAAAATTATTATTTTTTTTAAAGAGCATGACCTTTTGGAAGTAATTTCTCTTAGCCTTAGGTTTATCATGTATAAAATAGAAATCATAATTCCTGATTCAGGGCAGTTGAGGTAATAACTCATGTAAAGAACTTAACATAATTCCTGGCACATAGTAGGTAATTCTTTGTGTGTTTACCAGTATTATTATTATTATTATTATTTATTATTGTTGTTGTTGTTATTATTATTATTTACTCTTCATTGCAGATTTTGAGATCAGGAGTGAGAACGAGGTGAATCCAAAGCAAGAGATTGGTGAAGATGTGGAACTTGGGACTGCATCTGAAAGACCTGTTGGGAATACTGAGGAAAATCCTGAAAGTGAAGAGGCCTTTGAAAGCAGGGATAGGTCAGAAGGAGAGTGGGGAGATTTAACAGCAGAAGAGTGGGCAAGCTATCCTCTCCAACAAGTCACGGATCTCCTTGTCCACAAAGAAATTCATACAGGTATTCAATATCATATATGTTCTCATTGTGGAAAGGCCTTCAGTCAGATCTCAGACCTTAATCGACATCAGAAAACCCACACTGGAGACAGACCCTTTAAGTGTTATGAATGTGGAAAAGGCTTTAGTCGGAGCTCACACCTTATTCAGCATCAAAGGACACACACTGGAGAGAGACCTTATGACTGTAATGAGTGTGGGAAAAGTTTTGGAAGAAGCTCTCATCTTATCCAGCATCAAACAATCCATACTGGAGAAAAGCCCCACAAATGTAACGAATGTGGGAAAAGTTTCTGCCGGCTCTCTCACCTAATCCAACATCAAAGGACCCACAGCGGGGAGAAACCCTATGAGTGTGAGGAGTGTGGGAAAAGCTTCAGCCGGAGTTCTCACCTAGCTCAACACCAGAGGACCCACACAGGTGAGAAGCCTTATGAGTGTAACGAATGTGGGCGAGGCTTCAGTGAGAGATCTGATCTCATCAAACACTATCGAGTCCACACAGGAGAGAGGCCCTACAAGTGTGATGAATGTGGGAAGAACTTCAGTCAGAACTCTGACCTTGTGCGCCATCGCAGAGCCCACACAGGGGAAAAGCCGTACCACTGTAATGAATGTGGAGAGAATTTCAGCCGCATCTCACACTTGGTTCAGCACCAGAGAACCCACACAGGGGAAAAGCCATATGAATGTAACGCTTGTGGGAAAAGCTTCAGCCGGAGTTCTCATCTCATCACACACCAGAAAATTCACACTGGAGAGAAGCCCTATGAGTGCAATGAGTGTTGGCGAAGTTTTGGTGAAAGGTCAGATCTAATTAAACACCAGAGAACCCACACAGGAGAAAAACCTTATGAATGTGTGCAGTGTGGAAAAGGTTTCACCCAGAGCTCAAACCTCATCACACATCAGAGAGTGCACACAGGAGAGAAACCTTACGAATGTACTGAATGCGAGAAGAGTTTCAGCCGGAGCTCAGCTCTTATTAAACATAAGAGAGTTCATACTGACTAAGCCCTGTAAGTCCTGAATTATGACTGAGAAACAATTCATTTGAAGGTACAATTTTATTTGATATCAAAGAGCTCTTTTAAGACTGAATTTCTTATACTGTACTGAATTTTCTTGTTGTAGGCCACAGTTTAAAACATCAAAGAAGACAAGCCATTTGAAATTCTGACCCACGGCTTTAGGGATGTTATTCCCTCTCCAAAACTGATTTTTATTCACTTAACATTAATGAAGTACTTCGTTGAAATCAACCCCACGAGTAACTGGAACTCTGAAGTCTAGATAATAAATGCTGGTAAATGCTCAGGACTGGAAATAGAGTAAATTTTTAAAAGTTATTTCTCCTTAGCTCGAAAAACTGTGCTAGGGGAAATGTTGGACTGTAATAGGGTGATCACAGCTGCTTTGGAGAAAGATAAGAGACTGCCTGAATTGCCACACTTATTCACTTACCATAGTATTTGGGCACACACCTCTTACAAGTCAAAAGGCTTTGTCCTTGAGTTGCTCATGCACCTGTACCTTTTCTACTTCCTGAGAGCTGGATTCTGCATGATGAAGGCAATGATCATAACATTTTTCCTTCTCATTGTTTCTAATTAACTTTTTAAAAGCTTGCATCTTTGTGAAAGCTAACTGAAGATACAGATTGCCAGGATAAATGAAACACAGGTTTGGAGACAAGGACTCATCAATGGTGGTGACTTTAGGAAGTGATGCCCACTGTTGTTATTCCCAGTCAGAATTTATTAATTTTCTTTGGGGATCATTCTAGGGAACATTGTAGGGAAAATGTCTTCAAGGAAAGGTATGACCATAAGTGTTGGTGGAGTGTAAGGAGCAAGTGGAATTGACAATTTCAGGGAAGGAAACACAGTGTCCCTTCCCAAGGTCATTTCTGTGTACTTTCCCCTCTACCCTTTAAGATCAATTCTCCCATACTGCTAACTCTAGGATTTGATAAGGGCCACATCCCAGTGTTTCTCTTAGCTTGCATAAGAGCATGTGTATGTACAGAAAATGTGTATTCCTGTGGTTTTTCCAATAGCAGAAATTGAATTCACACAGAATTAGCATGTTCTTGGGTGATGTTGATTGTGCGACAGAACTCCAGACACACTCCAATTGAGAAATGTCCTTTTTTTTTTTCATTCTTTATAACGAAAAAATTTAAACACTAATGCTTTAATGTGCACTCTTGTAAGATCTGTCTTTGTACAGAACTACACACTTGTTTATATCAGTCAATTGTGGGAGATAACTGATTGTCCTGTTCTCAGACTGAGCATCTCGTTGGGCTAGTGACAAGGAATTAATAAGCCTATAGGAATGTATTTTCATCCTGTCAGCCTACAGATATAAATGGTTAAAATAAGAGTTGACCCAATGTAAGCCCAGTAGAGTCAGTTTTCCTTATCTCAGCCTAAAGAAGAATTAAGAAATATCCCAAATGTTGGTGCTTATCCCAGTACTTAGGGGTGTGAGTGGAAGAAAATTGATGCCCAGGATATGGGACTCACGGAAATTTTTTTTTTTAGCGCGTCTCAAGTTATTTCTACTGTGCTTTATTATGAAAGTTGTAACATTTGAAAACTACTTTTGCCATAGCTCTTTGGGACTTGGTGTTAAAGAGTTCATGGTCTCTAGGATCAGGTACCGTAATGAATTATGACCCACAGCTGTGTGGGACTGCATCGCTTACAAGTGACAGGATCTCGAAAGTAACACAATGAAAAACCACTCCACCAAGGAGCTTTCTTTCTGTTGCCACTCCTATTTAATATCAACTCGGGCAAGAAGCATGTTTTTTGTTAGATACAAAATCTAGCCGACTGTGGGTATTCATATTTTAATTGTTGGATGACTTACATGTTCTGAATGACTAAACTCAAATATGTCTTTACCATATCAGTGTTGCTGATGGTTTTAATGAACATCAAAGCTCTCCTGTTTCTGTGAGCCACTAGGGCATCTGTTTTGGAGTGGCCACAGAAGACAGCATCTTCATGACCTAATTGTATTTCACTCTTTTTTTCTTCCCTTCTCTCCTGCCCCAACCCCAAACTGCGCCTGTTGCTGCTTTTGGCTTCTAAGTACCCTAAGCCATCTCACTAAACATATACACTCCAGGGCAAGGGCCAGGCCAGCTCTTTCTCCTCTTTTTCTACCAATTGCTGCCCATATGTTGAACTTTGTGTAGAAGTTATGCATCAGACTCTCTTTGCATGCCTTCTGCTCCCCAAGACTCTGGCTGCTTCTGCACATCCCCTGAACACTTTGTGCCTGTTTTCTATGGTTGTGGAGAGTGAATGAACAAGTAATTATGTAGAACAGTTTTCCTTATGGTATCGGTCAGTTATCCTAGTGTCTATATCTGTATTATTCTAACAATATTCTATAATTAAAAGTATAATTTTTAAAATTAAAAAAAAAACAACCTGAGAATTATTTTAGTAATCCAGCCCGGATTCATAAAATGGGTTTTCATCAGATTCACTAAAATTGGATGCAGTCATTCTTTACATTCATTCCTTTGTACAGATGTTCTTATCGTAATTTGGGAATACATTGTGTTCACGCATTGGTGAACCCTTTGGATATTGCATGTTTGGGAAGATGCAAAAACTTGAACAATTTCCCATGAAGATTAGGCTGGTGGCAAGGCAACATGGACATGTTTGGTATGAATGATTGACTCATTAGCTTTGTTGGAGAAGAGAAAAGAAAAAAACAACAACAAACACACACATCCAAAAGGAAAAATGAAAGGAGGCCTTGTGGCTTTAAGGAGACATTTTTGGGTATCTATTAAACAATTTCTACTGAACCTGTGCTGGGATTCCAGAACAAATACCTCTTAGAAACAGTCAGAGGCTCTCTATTCATGACACAGTTGCACCATCTGCCTAAGGCAGTGATTATGTGTTACCAGGGTGTGGCCACAGTTTTCAAATGACTTACCAGTAATTTTTCTCTTATGAAACCTTTTCTTAAATGAGGAGCTAGTCTAAGCAGAGGTAAGGAGTGGAAGTGCTTTAAATTGGGCAAAGATACAAACATGGAAGAAAAACTGAAATAATCTCATAGCCAAGACTTGGAAAAGAAATGTTATCAAAGCATTTTAAACAAATTATTTCTCCATCTATGAGCTCTGCATTTTTAATTTCTGGGAAGGAAAATGCCATTTCACCAGGAGAAATTCACCTGGAGTCTTCCTTCTAAAGCAATTTGATGTGTTAGTATTTCCCTATTATTATAACAAAGCAGATTTCCGCTTTGTTCTCTAGGAGGCTAGAGATTGGTTAGGGCATGCTTCCAAATTAGGACCCCACTGAGTGCATTGAAATGATCATTTGTTAAATGGTTCCCTGGTGCTTCGAAAGTTAGTGGTGTACGAAGAAGAGTTCCTATGCCTTGGGAGAAAAAGACTGTGGTGTAGACAGTTTGGGCCCTGCTTCTCTGTAGACTTCAAGATAAAGGGCCATTATTCTATGAGAATTTCACAATAAAATCATAGTTTTACTTTGTAAAAAAAAAAAAAAAAAAAAAAAGATAAAGGGCCATTAATAAAAAATAAAAGAATAAAATTAAGAGGGGAAAACTACCTTGTGGTGATCTAATATTGTTTTGTAGTTAAAGCCATTGGAGTTTTTCTAAATTCTTCATGTTCAAAGTTTGTATGGTTTTCAGCTTCTCCAAAGGTGGTTTTGATTTTGCTTCTGGGAGAGGTTGAGGCTGATGACATCAAAGTCTTACTTGGAGGATCACACCAGCCCCTGCAGCTAGCTGCATTGTAGATATCGCCACTTGGAAACTACCCAGGGACGTGAAAATCAAAACTCAAACTGAACCTACCACTTCTTTCCATTACCACCCCTTGCTTCTGCATTTCCTAACTTGACTCATTCATTACCTGGTTTTCCAAGCTAGAAACTTGCATATCATACTTGATAATTCCTGCTCTTTTAGCCATCCTCCCAAAATCAATAATATGAGTTGAATAGTCACCTAGACATGACCAAACCACCTCTTAAATATTTCTCCAATGTTCATACCTTGCTCTACTGCCACTACTTACCATGTGACCTTGGACAAATTATTTAGCTTTTCTGTTCTTTAGGCTTCCCATCCATTAAATGGGGGAGGGAGGATAATTTATTTATATTTTTAAAAATATATTTTATTGATTTTTTACAGAGAGGAAGGGGGAGAGTTAGAAACATCACTGAGAGAGAATCATTGATCAGCTGCCTCTTGCACACCCCCTACTGGGGATGTGCCCACAACCAAGGTACATGCCCTTGACCTGAATCTACCTGGGACCCTTCAGTCCGCAGATTGATGCTCTATCCACTGAGCCAAACTGGTTTCGGCTAAGTGGGATAATTATATCTACATCATAGAGTTGCAATGATTAAAATGAAATGACAGGGCTCAAAATATTAACTGCTATTATTCAGACCACTACCAGGCCATATCTTCCTTATACAACCCCATGATGAGTCTTCTGTTTCCATCCCCTTCAGTCTACTCTCGCTTGCTGCAGCTAGTATGAGCTTTCTGAAGGGCAAATCCCTTCTTGCCACTGTTCTATAGAAAACCTTCTCGTGCTTTCCATCACCAGCAGCACACAATGAAACTCCATCATGGTACTTAGGAGGAGGCCATCTATGATCTGGCCTCTGCTGCTCTCAGCTTCTGTTCTCTGTACTTACGCTGCACTTGCAACACTATCCAAGCAGCATCTCTTTCTTTCTGGCCAACTCCTCCTCAACTTTCAGATCTCATACCTAACTTGTTCTAGGAGTTACTAGGGTTTGAGTCTCAGCTCTGACTTGAGCCTTAGTTTCTTCATTTGTGAAAAGGAGGTGATACCCTGTGATACTTTGCCTCATATTCATATATTGTTCTGAGCATTAAGATAACATGGTAAATTCTTAACAAGTGTTAAGTAGTAGTATGAAGTTCATATAGGTAAACCTTTATGAAACCTTTTCTTTTTTTGTTAATCCTCATCTGAGGATATTTGTTTCCATTGATTTTTAGGAAGAGTGGAAGGGAGGGAGAGAGAAAAAAGAGGGAAACATTGATGTTAAAGAGACACATCAATTGGTTGCTTCTAGAATGTGCCCTGCATGGGGCTGGGGTTAAAACCATAACCCAGGTGTGAGCTGTTGACTAGGAATTGAACCCGAGATCTTGTGAGGCCACAATTTTGTTTATAGATACTGTCATATCTCAGGATAAATTCAAATTGCATTGAGAAACTAATTTGCAAACCATATGAGGAAATGTTCTCGTGTATTATTGTGTGTGTGTGTGTGTGTGTGTGTGTGTGTGCGCGTGTGTTGAGAGAGCTATTAATTTGTTGTTCTACTTATTTATGCATTCACTGGTTGATTCTTGTATCTGCCCTAATTGGGGATATATCAGGACAACACACTAACCAACTGAGCTACCTAGCCATGCCTATTCTCATTACCTTATAACACAATTTGCTTTGGTCCTTTAATAGTATTTTCCAACTTATTAATCAGATGACTGATTATTATTTGACTAGTAAAAATACATACCTTTACAAATGAAGAATTTGCCCATGCTGAGCTTTAAGTTGAAAAATAGCTTAGTGAAGTAGCTTTGAAGTTACGCAGAACTGGATTTGAGTCTTAGTTCAGCTATGTGGTTTTGAGCAAATGTTTTAACCTATCTGAGCCCTGTTTTATCTCTTTTTTAAAAATTATATTTTTATTGATTTCCCAGAGGAAGGAAAAGGGAGAGATAGAAACATCAATGATGAGAGAGAATCATTGATTGGCTGCCTCCTGCATGTACCCCACTAGGGATTGAGCCCACAACCAGGCATGTGCCCTTGATCGGAATTGAACCTGGAACCCTTCAGTCCGCAGACCTATGCTTCAGCCACCGAGCCAAACTGGCTGGGGCTTGACCCCTGTTTTCTCAATAAAATAATATAATAATATTAATCTTTAAGATTCGTATAAGGATCAGCAATAGTATATGTAATATAATTGACAGAGAATAGAAGCACAATAAATGGTACTGATTATTGTTTAAAATGTTGTGCCATTAAGATGAAAATATATTTTCTTCCCATTAAAACAGCTTTGATGAGTTTGAGGATTAGAAGGGAATTTAATAAGCTAGCCCAAGTATAATCTTTTTAAAAATGCCCTCTTTCCCCCCCAAATTACAATAAAGCAGTCATTCAATAAGACCTCAGGGTAGGTTGACTACAAGCTATTTCAAGCCAGCCATATGGCATCTTTTTAAAAATGAAAAACAGCCCTCGGTTCTGGTCAACTTCAATGGGAGCACCATCATTTTGGAAAGTACCTTAAAATAATACAATTTATTAACGTTTGATGAAGGAAATATATAGTTCTATTTGACAATGAAACAATTCAAGGCAGAACTGAGGTTTTTAATTAAAGCTGAGTAGAGAACTCTTGGCGCCTAAATGTCAGCAAGAGTTGATTTTTAATGCACTTTCCACTAACAATCTACACATGGTGTTTCTCCATTTTCCATTTCTTCTTGTGGGTTCTTACTTTCTACATTGTTTCTTTATTTTCCTTTTTCCTGTCTGTGCCTTTGAACTATGCCTGGGTGGCTAATTCTTGTGAGTGGCAAGTGACGGCATTTTGGAGAGGTTCAATAGATGTAATCATGTTTGGAGTCTGAGGAAAAGGCTAAATGTTATGAAATAAGCATGATGAAGATTCATCTAAGGATCCAGTAAGCAGGTTTGATGATAATTTAAAACATCCTCTGTTAACTTCAGGTTGTAAGTCAAAGCTTCAATTTGAATATCCTGGTGCCCTGTCATTGTTTCAAGAAGCACAAACCATGTTCATTGACATACCACAAAATCAGACCACAAATTTTGTGTGTAACAGGGAAGGGTTGTGGAGTGATCTGGTGCACTGATTTATCATCTAATCTCACAAGATTAGGGATATAGCTGGGGCTCTTGTTAACTAATTTTAATTATATACATATATTTTTAAATGTATTTTTTTATTGATTTCAGAGAGGAAATGAGAGAGAGAGATAGAAACATCAACGATAAGAGAGAATCCACGATTGGCTGCCTCATGCACACCCCCTTACTGAGGACTGAGCCTACAACCCGGGCATGTGCCCTTGACCAGAATTGAACCTAGGACCTGTCAGTCCACAGGCTGATGCTCTCTATCCACTGAGCCAAACTGGCGAGGGCTCATATTTATTATATTTATTTGTATACTTTGTCTGCCTTGTCTGCTCTTTGAGAGCAGAGATTATGTTTTATTCACTTTATAGTTCCTATTTTTAACACAGTACTTTGTATGTAGAGGGCATGCAAAAATATGTGTGGACTATTGAATTCGCGAACACACACAAACACACCATTTTCTTTTGGAAATGCAAAGTTCAGATGACTATATTTTCCCAATAAAGTTATCGAGATATATGGTCTAAAATGGTGGAGTATAGTTATAAGGACTGTATGGCTACATACTGAAAATATTACACCAGAAACTGTTGGATGATAGAATTGCTTTGATTACCAAAGAGTTCTTATCTTGTGGCCACTGTCGCCTAAAAGTGTCTTTGAATGAAATTCAACAATCTTTTGACTGAGATGGAAAAAAAAAAAAATAACATCTTTATTTTCACTAGCGTCTAACTGAAAATCAGCATTTCCCTCCATTGTGAATGCAGACAAACCATAATAAAATTAGCAGGACCTACTGAAACTGGTTTGGCTCAGTGGATAGAGCATCAGCCTGTGGACTGAAGGGTCCCAGGTTTGATTCCAGTCAAGGGCATGTACCTTGGTTGTGGGCACATCCCCAGTAGGGGCTATGCAGGAGGCAGCTGATGGATGTTTCTAACTCTCTATCCTTCTCCCTTACTCTCTGTAAAAAATTAATATGTTTTTAAAAAAATTAATAGGACCTTTCACTGTCAATAGAAATCCTAGACATTTTTTTTGTTTGTTTTTTTTGTTAACCCCCACTGGAGGATTTTTTTCATTGACTTTAGAAAGAGTGGAAGGGAGAGGGAGAGACATCAAGAAAGAAACATCAATGTGAGAGAGACACATCGATTGGTTGCTCATGGGTCTAGGGATCGAGCCTGCAACTGAGGTATGTGCCAATCAGCAGAATTGAACCTGAGACTCTTCAGTCTTGAGCAGATGCTCTAACCACTGAGAACCCAGCTAGGGTGAAACCCCAGATATTTTCATATCACATTTTAATTATTATGGATTTCTTGAAATATCTTCTAGTTGCTTTAAAATTTCAGTAGTGCCGTGACTGGTTTGGCTCAGTGGATAGAGCGTCGGCCTGTGGATTGAAAGGTCCCGGGTTCGATTCAGGTCAAGGGCATGTACCTTGGTTGCGGGCACATTCCCAGTAGGGGGTGTGCAGGAGGCAGCTGATCGATGATTCTCTCTCGTCGATGTTTCTAACTCTCTATCCCCCTCTCTTCCTCTCTGTGAAAAATCAATAAAATATATTTTTAAAAAAATTTCAGTAGTTATTTGACCCACTGCAAGATCTTGACATTTCTTGTGTTAATAAAGAAAAACATTAACGTATCACAAGTTTTTTAAAAAAATATTTTTATTGATTTCAGAGAGGAAGGGAAAGGGAGAGATAGAAACATCAATGATGAGAGAACCATTGATCAGCTGCCTCCTGCACACCTCTCACTGGATCAAGTCCAAAACCCAAGCATGTGCCCTGACCAGGAATTGAAGCCAGAACCCTTCAGTCCGCAGGCTAACACTCTATCCATTGAGTCAAATCGGATAGGGCCATAGCTTTTTAAAAAAATATATTTTTATTGGTTTTTCAGAGGATGAGAGGGAGAGAGAGGTAGAAACATCAATGATGAGGGAGAATCACCAATCTGCTGTATGCCCTGCACTAGGGATTGAGCCCGCAGCATAGGCATATGCTCTTTACAGGAATCAAAACCACAACCTCCTGGTTCATAAGTTGATACTCAACCACTGAGCCACACTGGCTAGGCGATACCCGTAGTGTTTACCAGATTGGTCAAATGGCATGAAATAGATTAAGAATCCTTGAGCTAGAGGCTAATAAGTTTCAAGCTTCAAGGACTTTTCCTTTTACCATGTTCTTCCTAAACTCTAAACTTGTATTCATCATTTTATATAATTTTTCTTAAAGATCCCAGCATTTGTCAAAATTTCACATCTTAGAATACAAAAAAATGGATTCACTGAAACAGCTTGGTACTGGGCACATAAATTTTCTTTTTTTTTTTTATTAAGGTATTATATGTGTACATATCTCCATTGCCCCCCACCCCACTCACATCCATGCCCTCCCCCCAGATTTTCTTCTTTTTTAAATACATCTTTATTGTTCAGATTATTACAGTTGTTCCTTTTTTTCCAATAAGTTTTGGTTGGTAGGGTCTGAACATTTTATTATTACTTATTTTTAATACTAATTATTAATTCTTAAATATATTTTTATTGATTTCAGAGAGGAAGGGAGAGGGGAAGAGATAGAAACATCAACGGTGAGAATCATGGATCATCCGCCCTTGCACGCCCCCCTACTGGGGAACAAGTCCACAAACCCAGGCATGTGATGTGCCCTTGACCGGAATGGAACCCGAGACGCTGCAGTCAGAGTCAGCAGGCCCGCGCTCTATCCACTGAGCCAAACTAGCTAGGGCGGGTCTGAGACATTTAAACGATACTAGACGAGTATCTGGAAATGCTGCAGACCATCGCTTAACCTTCTCCATTTCCTAAGAAGGGTGGGTCATTGGAGGTTGGGTTCAGGATAGGGAAAGGACTGGCTCTACCCTAAGTAAGCTTGGAAGTCTGTGGGATGAGACAGTTTTGGCCTAAGGCGAAGCTAGGGAACCAAGCTAGGAGGGGTGGATGGTGAGAAACAGGCTTAGAGATAACGGGAATTAGCCTCCTTTGGGAATAAGCCCTTTTCCCAGCAAGGAAGAAGCTTCATCTGTCCTACTTTATAAATACTAATGGACTCCAAACCCTGTGGGGAAAAAAAGTCCCTGCTCTATCGTGTGTGTGTGTGTGTGTGTGTGTGTGCGTGTGCATGTGTGTGTGTGTGTGTGCGTGTGTGTGTGTAGCGTTGCTTTTGAGTGTTGCCCACTGGCTCTCTCACATCCTGAGAGGCTACCAGCCATGTGTGGAAGGGGGCCAGTGAGACAGGATTTTCTACACTAAATCCCCCAAACGACCAGCCACAATCATTCCCCTAATGGGGGTCTAACCAGAGTCTAAAGATGACCGAAAGGGAGGCCCGACCGCGTGGCGGTGGGCGTGTCTGGTGCGAGCAGCGGCGGCGGAGGCGCCGCTAGCGGGGAGTCGGGACGCTGCAACCCGGGCGAAGGGGCGGGAGGGCCGCGACGGAGCGGGCCGGCGGGGCCGGCGGAGGCGGGGTTCTGGAGACGGCCACGAGGCGCGAGGCCTAGGCTTTGGACCTTCCGTCGGCGGCTGGCGGGCAGGGGGCAGCCTTGGCCCGCCGGGCCTGGTGCCCCGCAGACGCGGCTGTACCCCGGGCTCCACCACAGACCCCTTTGTGTTTCTGCCCCCGCCCCGGAGGCGCCACGGCCGGCGGCGCTGAGTTACCTCATTGGCTCAGCCGAGGGCCTTCTCGATTGGCCCCGGAGCCGTTCAGAGGCCCTCCTCCTCTCGCTCCCATTGGTCGCGGGACCTGCTTCTCAGACCACTGAGCACGGTGATTGGCCAGCAACTCGGAGTCCCTGGAAGCAGTTCCGGGAAACCCCGCGTGCTGCCGGGATCGCATCTCTGTCCATGACGGGGGGAGGGGGTGGCGCGCGCGCCATTTCTAGTCGTTTTCAAAGCGCCTCGCGCTGATTCTCACGGGCCTGGCCGCCGGCCCCTGCTCTTCCCGGGTGAGTCTCGCCCAGGCCCGTGGGGGGAGGGGCCGGGAGCCCCGATTCGACCCGACCCGGGGCTCGCCACCCGGTCCCCAGTTTCGTTTTTTCCGCACCGAGGCCCCGGGGGTGGGGGTGGGGATGGGGATGGGTTGGGGGCGGCTTCTGTGTCGTCCCGCCGCACCGCTGAGGGCCTAGCCCCGCGAGGCGCGTCCTCGCCTTCGCTCCTTCTCCCTCGGCCCCTCCGACCTCCGGCCCGCGGTCCGGCCCGCCGGGCGCCCTCCCGCGGCTTGTCGGGGTCGGCAGTGTTTTTCCCGCCTCCGCCCGCCGCTCCACGCGGCCCGGCTGGCTGGCTGGCGGGCGGGCGGGCGGCCTAAGGCGCCCGAAGCCTCGTCGCCTCTCCCTGCCGGAGCCGCCTCGCTCCCTCCTCAGCCGCCCTCGCCACGAGCGGGATGTGCTGAGGGTCCGGACGGTCTCGGAGGGATGGGGTGGACGGAGAGCGGGATGCAAACCCCGGGCATCTTGAGCTGAGGAAAAACTTTTGTGGGAGCAGACGCCGCAGGCCGGTGTGTGGAGGGACCCTCGCCCCCCTCCCCATTCTGCATGTGCGAGTGGAGATTTGAAGGAAAAAATGACTTCTAGGGGCCGTGAACCTGAGGCTTGAAGCGGCGCCTGAAATACATAAATTCTAAGGATGTTTGAGGCGCGCCACATTGGAAAGGAGATTCTCTTTCTCAAACGGCAGTAAGCATAGCGCCAACGTGAAAACTTAGAGCCTCTGTGTTCTTGAAAGGTCCATCCTTTCACGCTGTCTGAGATGTTGCCGTATTCAAGAGGCTGAATTTACGTCTCCTGAGTCAGTCGTAGGATGAGGGATTGACACATTAAACCCTGAGATAACCGTTAGTTTTTCATTTCGTTGGTTCTTCTAACAACCCGTCTCTTCAAGTGAAGAATGTGCACAGAGATGTTTAGGAAAAGTCAGGGAGGGGCTAGTGCTGACTTCCCCAATCTCCCAACAGCCCTTTTAAATCTTAATGAAAATTTTTGCTTTTTGATAAAAAATGCTTAGATCAAATGGCTACAGTTACATTCGTATATTTGCTGCATCAGAATTTGGCTGTGTGGCATTTGTGTCGAATTGACATAAGAGTTTTTTAGGTGTGGTCTCACGCGACCTAAAACGTCTTTTTTTTTTTTTTTTTTTTTAATGAGCACATGGTATTTGGTTTGAAGAGAAAGGTTTTTCCGTGATCTGAAAGGTTTTCTTTTCTAGATTCTATTTAACTTTACGTCTTCTGGTTGAAGTTTACAATTATTTTTGTTGTTGAAAATTTCAACCATTTCTGGATCAACTTGCAATGGGCCTTTGCAATAAAATAGTAGTCATAAATATTTCTGTCTTGTCCTTACTATGCAACTTGTCTTTTTTGCTTTACATATACTTTAAAAAACATACCACCTTAACAGATGTTCATTGACCTTTTCTGTTAAAAATTTGCTTGTTTTCTGTGACTGATAGTATTTCCAGATGCAATACTGTAAGGTTCTTGTGATACTGATGAGAGCGTTTGAGTTGTGATGATCTTATTATGGTCGTATTTGGGGGTCGGGGAGCATGGGGAAATAGAACTATATATTCACAAAGAGACTTTGGACTTTAGGATGCATCTTTATGGAAATAGGTTGTTATTAATCAGTAAACGTATTCATCTTACACTTTTAAGTCATTTTGTGTGGTCAGAAGTGTGCCAGTTTTGAGTGCTAACAGAAACATTTGAAAAAGTGTGCCAGTTCATCAGAATTTGAGGCAAGCCTTGAGAAACGTTTATCAATCCAGAGTTGAACCACAAAGTCTGTGCCTGTATAAACATTAGTGGGCTCTCAAGTCTTAATAAAGTCATGTATTATCTCATTTCAGAGTAACCCTCTCAGCATTTTCCTCTCTTCCTACTCTCTATTACCTCCTTCCTCTCAATCTTCCTCCCTTTTTTTTTTTTTTTAACTTCAATTAAATATTAGTGGACTTTGAATTGAAAAAGTTGTTTTAAGTCAGAGAACTGCACCTGGTGCATTTGCATAGTCTTTGATAAGCAATCTGGAAGTGTAGTTATTTGAGGAGTTTTAGTGATTTTAGGAGACTTGTATTTTCTTTATAGATGACTAGGTATCTTGAGTTTTCATCAGTAAAAGTAGGTTTTTTTCTTGAGATCCACCTTCATGCCCTTTATTTCAGTATTTGTTGCAATGTCTGCATCCTGATGCTTATTATCTTCATCACATTGTAATTTCACCACAGACAAACTTAGCCTTGAGGCAATATAGAGACTGGCTTTGTATGGTTTTATGATTTAATCTCTCACTTTAGGGAGTTGGTTCATTTCAACATTACATACAGCTTGAATATGCAAAATTATTTGGGTAGGTTAATCTGAGACAGCTGACCTTCCTAGAGAAGTAATGTTGGTTGAAATTATTTGGAAGTAATTAGTTGTCCATTCTTTATTATGTTTTTGCAGCTTTATTTTACTGATGTGTAAAGTTCAATATGTACTCATGATTTTTTTAAAATATGAAGCAACCTCATTTATAGCTCACTTTTTATTTTATGTGGACTTAAACAATTTGTTAGCTTTTAAACTTGGTCATTTTTTCTTTTAAATCTGTGAATGGGAATAGCAAATTAATTTTAGAAGAAAAAATAATGTCAAGTTGTGTGTTTTTTGATTTGTTTTATGTGAGGCAGAGAAACCAAACCACCAGTGTGTTGAAGCAGAGATATCAGGGCATTTATTTCACACTTATCTTGGATTTGAAGTAGAGCTAGGAAAATCTGAATGTTCTTAAACCTTGCTAAAGTGGTGTGTGGGTGTTCATTATGTTTTTAAACCAAACTTTAAAAAACGGTATAAGAATTGAGTGCTGAGGGGCTTTTTAGGATTTTCCGGTGATTTGTCGATATATTCGTCAGGACACAACGGCTGCTTTTGTTAATCAGTGATTCTATCGAAGTAAATTTAAGCCTTTATTTAACCTAGTGTACATGAAGTTCCTTAAAGAGCTAATGCTTCCATGTACATTATCTATGGTTTTACAGGATTGTTATTGCAAATTTAGGTCAGATACATCACAAAAGGCATAAAATATTATTTTGATAGAGGTTATTAGCAGCATGTATACAAATTAGTTTAGATAAATCATGCATTGTCCTACAAACTAGTTATTTTTGGCTTAATGTAATATAGCTCCTGAATTTTTTCCAGCAGCATAATAAAATGGCTAATCAGGTGAATGGTAATGCGGTACAGTTAAAAGAAGAGGAAGAACCAATGGATACTTCCAGTGTAACTCACACAGAACACTACAAGACACTGATAGAGGCAGGCCTCCCACAGAAGGTGGCAGAAAGACTTGATGAAATATTTCAGACAGGTATAATATGCATTTCTTGTTTCTGACTGGTTATGAAAGTGAGGGCAAACCACTTTGAATTTTATAGATTTTGTTAAGGTTAAATAATACTTATTGTTTCTGATCTATGTAGAGCTGAATGTTTGTTACTTTCCCTTCATTGAGGGCATATTGGGTTTGACTTTGATATTCTTATCTCATTATTTTGAAGCCTTCTTAGTGTTGAATATGCAGTCTTAGTTGTTTCAGAACAGTGCATCAATTTGTCTTAGATTACTCCACCAATTAAAATGTATGTTTCAGCATATCAAATTTTTACTTTTCCCCCTTAATTTAAATCAGTCATCATTTTGCTTTTACTTTTCTACTTTTAGCTTCTTAAAGTGATTGTTAAATCAGCTTAGGTCTGATTAGGTGGCATAATAAGAGGATTTGTTAGACTGTATTGTCTGAAATGATAATAAATGTCAGATTCCTTGAGAGTTTGTGCTTGTCTAGTTTCTATTAAATAGAAACACACATCTCTCAGTAATATGGAAGTGTTTGGTTTGTAATAGCTGCTTTTTTAAATCTAGAAGTCCTATGGTTAAGTACTTAAGCAAATTTGAACGTCTTAATATGGTTGGTTGTAAGTGGTTTGAACTTCTAAAGAGGGAGAGAAATATTTTCCCTTAGAGAGTGTTGTTCAAAATAAACGTATCTTCCCCCTTTGGGGCCATGAATGGAAACTTCCTTCCTCAGTGTTCAGTGTGCCTTATCCAGATTTTGGGAGAGAGAATTGAATTGTCTCACAAATGTGTCTTAAGTACCAGAGTAACATGTAGTGGGTTTGTTTTTGTGTTTTTTTGTCCTTAAAATTTACTTTAAATATGAAAAGTTAAGGATAATTTCAGACATTAAAATGACATCTAAAAATTACTCCTGAGTGATGGTCCCATTTGAAAATCAGTCCTCAGGAACTTTATGTGACGTTCTGCCATAGAGTATTGGCAGTGGTCTGCTTAGAGATGCTCTCTTGCAGAGTGTTTTGTTATTGATAAATGGCTGATTGTTTTAAGTGTAGGGTTGGATTGATAGAATGGATTGCTGGGTGTCCTGAGGTGTGGCTCTGGGTGATGATAATGGAATATTCAAGTAAAGAAACTCCAATTATTTAGAGTTGCTCATTTTGAGCTTTTAAAATAAATCCTTGCAACATTTTTTAAAAGGTACCTTTGCAAGTGGCATTACATTTATTTAAAATATACTTGCTGTATGGAATAAAGTTCTTTTTGGTTTTTCCAAATGGAGTCACTTCTGATGTTAGTTCATATGGATTTAGGGTTTTAATCTGCCAAATATTTCCATTTTATGTAGGATCAATTCTGAAATATAGTCCTTATATATACATGGAGAGGAAATATAACACTTAACAGACTTAAGTGATTATATTTGAAACTTAGTGGATGTTCTGTGTGCAGTTAAATATACTACATAAACAGAATGCAGTGTATATTTTCTGTATAGTTTACTTGTAAGTCCATAATAAAGTCCTTAATGCCTTTTGAAAAAAAATTGTCATTGTTGACAGTGTTGTGAATGCCACAGCATCTTTTAAATCTCAGCTTGACACTTGAGAAGAAGAAAAATGCCTTAAAATATGACTTTCAGATTTGACTGATCAAGCTGCACTTGCATTTGTAGAAGAGTTTAAAATTATGCCTTTCCACATTCTGACTGCAGCAAAGTGGATGCTTTGATAAACAAATGTGTTTCTTTTTATCTTTGGTGCTGAGGAGGGAAAGCTTTTGATACTTTTTGGAGAGCAGAACAAATTATTTAAGTAAAAGTGATTCTTTCTTACCCCACCCCTCATCCCTAATCTCCACCTCTTATGTGGTTAGCAACAACTACAACAGTCCCTATAGTAAGTTGAAGATTGATCCTTGGGAAATACAGTATGTTGTTACCACTCTTAACATAAAACAGAATTTGTTATATTAATGCTTAATCTGTAGTATGGGTGTACATCAGATTTAACTTAAACCTCTGTGCAGTGAGAAATGGGGTTAAGATTTTTATGTTTATGGGATACAATTACACCCCCATATGAAAAGCAAAGGATAATTTCAGACATAACATGATTAAAATTCATGTTTGTAGTTACTGACATTTTATTTTTTATTTTTATATTTGAACTCTTGACTTTAAAATAGTATTTTAATAGCTGCCCATATGCATATAGTTAAATGAAAAATGTAGTGTGTTAGTGATAGTACTGAATGTAACTGTTCTTGATTAAACATTGATAGTAAAGTTTAGAGTATCTCTTTTGTTGCAATAATGTTACCCCCTTTTAATTTAATTTGTAGGATTGGTAGCTTATGTGGATCTTGATGAAAGAGCAATTGATGCTCTCAGGGAATTTAATGAAGAAGGAGCTCTGTCTGTACTACAACAGTTCAAGGAAAGTGACTTATCACATGTTCAGGTAAGGCTATTACTCAGAAATGTCTTTGAATAACTAATGACCTGAAATTATCATACTATTACTTTTTTCCTGTGGAGTTGTGTTTGTTTTTTGTTTGTTTGTTTGTAATTACCTTTGCTTTTATTTTTTTAATTGATTTCAGAGAAGAAGGGAGAGAAAGGGAGAGAGAGATGGAAACATCAGTGATTTGATTGGTCAGCTGCCGTCTGCACACTCCACAGTGGGGATGGAGCCTACAAACTAGCCATGTCTCCTGACCCAGAATTGAATCATGACCTCCTGGTTCCTAGGTCTATACTCAACCACCAAGCCATGCTTCTTTTTAAAAAACAACAACTTTTTTTATTGATTTTTTACAGAGAGGAAGAGAGAGGGATAGAGAGTTAGAAACATCGATGAGAGAGAAACATCAATCAGCTGCCTCCACACCCCCTACTGGGGATGAGCCCGCAAACCAAGGTACGTGCCCTTGACGGGAATCGAACCTGAGACCCTTCAGTCCGCTCTATCCACTGAGCCAAACCAGTTTCAGCTAAGCCATGCTGCTTTTAAAAAATGAGTTTAAGGTGGGGGAAATCTGCTTATGGCAGAGAGTTTTCAGAAACAGGATGAAGTGAAAAAGTGTTCGTCCCCCCTCTCTTTTATTTGTAGTCAGTTACTTTCAAAACTTAAAATCAATGTTTGCTAATTGTTACTAGTTTTTTATTGTTTACAGTGCTTAGATTTTAAACATTTCTGGATAATTTGATCCTGTTTCTTTTTCTTTTTTCTTTTTTTAATATATTTTTATTGATTTTACACAGAGAGGAATTGAGAGGGATAGAGAGTTAGAAATGTCAATGAGAGAGAAACATCGACCAGCTGCCTCTTGCACACACACACACACACCCCCCCCCCCCCAACTGGGGATGTACCTGCAACCAAGGTACATGCCCTTGACCGGAATCGAACCCGGGACCTTTCAGTCCACAGTCCGACGCTCTATCCAGTGAGCCAAACCGGTTTCGGCTTTTTTTTTTTTTTTTTTTTTTAATCTTTATTGTTCAAATTATTACAATTGTTCCTCTTTTTTCCCCCCATAGCTTTCCTCCATCCAGTTCCCACCCCACTCTCTGCCCTGACCCCTCCCCACTGTCCTTATCCATAGGTGTACGATTTTTGTCCAGTCTCTTCCCACTCTCCCATACCACTTTCTCCTCAAAAATTGTCAGTCCACTCCCTTTCTATGCCCCTGATTCTATTATATTCACCAGTTTATTTCTTTCATCAGATTTTTTTATTCACTTGATTTTTAGATTCACTTGTTGATATGTATTTGTTGTCCATAATTTTTATTTTTACCTTTTTCTTCTTCCTCTTCTTAAAGAATACCTTTCAGCATTTCATATAATACTGGCTTGGTGTTGATGAAACTCCTTTAGCTTTTGCTTATCTGTGAAGCTATTTATGTGACCTTCAATTCTGAATGATAGTTTTGCTGGGTAGAGTAATCTTGGTTGTAGGTTCTTACTATTTATTGCTATTTTTTGCCACTCCCGTCTGGCCTTTATAGTTTCTTTTGAGATATCAGATGTCAATTATATGGGTGCTTCCTTGTAGGTAATTGTTTTTCTCTTGCTTTTATTTATTTATTTATTTATTTATTTTTAATATATTTTATTGATTTTTTTTATACAGAGAAGAAGGGAGAGAGATAGAGAGTCAGAAACATCGATGAGAGAGAGTCATCGATCAGCTGCCTCCCGCACACCCCCTACTGGGGATGTGCCCGCAACCAAGGTACATGCCCTTGACCAGAATTGAACCTGGGACCTTTCAGTCCCCAAGCCGACACTCTATCCACTGAGCCAAACCGGTCCCGGCTCTCTTGCTGCTTTTAATATTCTCTCTTTGTCTTTTGCTCTTGGCGTTTTATTTATTTATTTATTTAAATATATTTTATTGATTTTTACAGAGAGGAAGGGAGAGGGATAGAGTTAGAAACCCTGATCAGCTGTCTCCTGCACACCCTCTACTGGGAATGTGCCTGCAACCAGGTACATGCCCTCGACCAGAATCGAACCTGGTACCCTTCAGCCTGCAGACTGATGCTCTATCCACTGAGCCAAACTGGTTAGGGCTGCTCTTGGCATTTTAATTATGATGTGTCTTGATGTGGTCCTCTTTGAATTCCTTTTGTTCGGGGTTCTCAGTGCTTCCTGGACTTGTAAGTCTATTTTTTTCACCAGGTGGGGGAAGTTTTCTGTCATTATTTCTTCAAATAGGTTTTCAGTATCTTTCTCTCTTCTTATGGCACCCCCATAATTCTGATGTTGGTATGCTTGAAGTTGTCCCAGAGGCTCCATATACTATCTTCATATTTTTGGATTCTTTTTTCTTTTTACTTTTCTGGTTGGGTGTTTTTTATTTCTTTGTATTTCAAATTTTTGATTTGATTCATGCGATCCTCTAGTCTGCTGTTGGATCTCTGTATATTATTCTTTATTTCAGTCAATGTATGCTTAATTTCTAGTTGGTCCTTTTTCATCTCCTCAAGGGTCTCACTAAATTTATCAGCCTTTTCTAGAAAATTCTTGAAAAACCTTATAACCATGTTTTGAACTCTATATCCAGTTGTTTGGTTTCTTCCATTTCTTTCATTTGTGATCTGTTTCTTTGTCTCCGAATATTAGCTGCTTCCCTGAGTAGATAGAGTGGCTTTGTGTGCTAGGTGACCTATAGGGCCCGGTGGCTCAGTTACCTGAAGTGGATACTCTTTGTGCACCCTTTTGTGGGCTGTATGCACAGTCTTATTGTAGTTAAGCTTTGATTGTTGTTGGTATCACTTGGGAATTGACCGACAGGCCAGTTGTCTTTGAGAATCAGCTGTGTCTATGCTGGGAGAACTTATATGCTGGAGACACTTTTATGAGACAAGACTTGCAAAAGCATCTGTGCTCAGCTTTGATGGGGCCGAATCTCAGGGCAGAGCAGATAGCAGTGTCTTCCCGTCACCCCTGCCCTAAGAGGCCCCTGGGTCTCAGTGTCCCTTGGTAATCGCTGGAGAAAGCCGCTGCCAGACAGTCCAGTTTCTCCCCTTATGAGTCTGGGTCCCTATAGTCTCACCAGGAACTGGAGTTCAGAATAGTCGGGAGCTTTTGTTTCCCTCCCGATTGAGAAAGCCAGCCATGTACTCAGTTGCCAGCCCCCTCTGCACTCGTGTCTCAGTGTGAGTCCTGTGAGTCTCACTGTGTTTTTCTCTTTCCTTACATTCTGGGTCCCCATAGTCTTTCATGGAACTGGAGATCAGAGCCATTTAGAGCTTTTGTCTCCCTCCCAGTTGAGAAAGCCCAATTGAGAAAGCTAGCTGCACACTCAGTTGCCAGTCCTCTCCACACATGCGCGTCTCCGTACCTCTGCCTTCTGCAGCTCTTTTGAGTCTGTGCTTTTCCCTCTCCTTCTAGTTGTAAAATTTCCATTCAGCCAGTCTTCCTGTGGTTCTGGATGATGTCTGTTTTGTCTTTTAGTTGTAGTTTTGAAATGGTTGTGCGAGGCAGTAGTTTAGGTGTTTATCTATGCCGCCGTCTTGGTTTCTCCCTGTTTTATTTTCTTGAAGGGAAATAATGAAGATGGGAGAAGTAGTTTTCGAACATGTGGCAAAGATAGTTCAGATACATTTTAATATCAACAAGTGAAAGACTGTCTTGCTGCTTTCTGCACCATTTGCGGGCACATAGTTATCACTCAGCAAATACTTATTGAGTGAATAAATGAGTAAATATTTTGTTTAAATTCTGGTCTTCTGAAATTAAATTTCATATGTATTTGACCCTTCAATGATTCCTAGTAATTCTTTTTCATTTAATTACTTGCCTGTTCTAGAACAAAAGTGCATTTTTATGTGGAGTTATGAAGACCTACAGGCAAAGGGAGAAACAAGGAAGCAAGGTGCAAGAGTCTACAAAGGGACCTGATGAAGCGAAGATTAAGGTAAAACTTGACTTGGTTATGAAATCAAATTAAAGATGAGATTGAATACTTTTAAAAAGATATGTTTTTCATTGATTTCAGAGAGGAAGGGAGAGGGAGAGAGAGAGAGAAATATCAGTGATGAGAGAGAATCATCCATCAGCTGCCTCCTGCAAGCCCCCTATTGGAGATTGAGCTTGCAACACAGGCATGTGCTGTGATTGGGAATCGAACTGTGACCTCCTGATTCATAGGTCAATGCTCAACCACTGAACCTTTCTGGTTGACATTACTATTCCACTTTTTAAAAATATTAGTGTTTAGAAATGAAATAATTTAGGGAAAATTACATAAGAATTTTGGAGGTAAAAATTTAATTGTATGTTTAGTGAAAAACCCTGATTCAAGACTCTCCCTCCTCATTCCTTGTTCTTTGGGATATGAGTGATATATATTTATTGATGCTTCCTAATAACAGTTTTTTGGATTGATACAGTCATGTTTTTTATTCGTTTTATTTCCAAGTACTTTGTTTGTTTGTTTATTTCTTTTAAAAAAATATATCTTTATTTATTTCAGAGAGGAAGGGAGAAGGAAAGAGATAAAAACATCAATGAGAGAGAATCACCTATTGGCTGCCTCCTGCACGCCCCCTACTGGGGATCAAGACCACAACCTGAGCATGTGCTATTGACCAGAATTGAACCCGGGATCCTTCAGTCAGCAGGCCGATTCTCTATCCACTGAGGCAAACCAGCTAGGGCCACTTTGTTTCTTTCCTCTTGGTAAAAGTGTTTTTATAATTGCTTTTCTCATTTTTGAGTTTTATTTACCTTAGCTTACTTATAAACTGGGAATAGTAATCATGCCTACCTCACAGAATTGTAAGAATTAAAGGAATTAAGATATTGAAACTGCTTAGAATAATACCTGGAATGTAGCAAAAACATAACTATGAGCCATTATTTTTTAAAATATATTTTTATTCATTTCAGAGAGGAAGGGAGCGGGGGAGAGAAATAGAAACATTGATGAGCAAGAATTATTGAAAGACTGCCTCTTGCTTGCCCCCTAATGGGAATCAAACCCACAATCTGGGCATGTGTCCTGGACCGGAGTCTGCAGGCCAGTGCTCTGTCCACTGAGCCAAACTTGTTAGGGCTATGAGCTGTAATTACTATTATTTTATATAGATAAACTGCTATGAAAGGTAAATATAGGGCATTTAATGAAAGACCAGTGAACCTTAATCAAATGGATATTGGTGTTTAGTTATTTAATGTTGAAGTTGTTTGTATAGTTTTATGTAGGTAGGAAATATTAATTGTAGTTTCTGCCATATAATTAGCTTACATAAGCATTCCTTTGTACCTATTTTCCCTCATCTTTAAAAGGGCATAACCCTATTCTTAAAAATATATATATGTATATATATTTTTATTGCAGAGAAGAAGGGTGAGGGAGAGAGAGAAAATAACAAGAATCATTGATTGGCTGCCTCCTGCACACCCCTACTGGGGATTGAACTGGCATCCTTGGCATGAGCCCCAACCTGGATTTGAACTAGCACCTCTTGGTATCTTAACCTACTAAACAACACCAGCCAGGCTTAATATTTTAAAAATAATTATGTGAAAACTAGAGGCCCGGTGCCTAGACTGTGCACCTGTAGGGTCCCTTGGCCTGGCCTGTGGGGATCAGGCCGAAATTGCCCAGTGCATGGATTCGTCCAGGGTGTGTCTGGCCCATCTTGCCCAGTCCCTGTCAGCTTGACCCAGGCAACAAGATGAACTACTGGTTGGAATATCTGCCCCTTGGTGGTCAGTGTATGTCATAGCTATTGGTTGGATGGTCACTTAAGCTTTTATATGTGTAGATTTGATGTAATAATTGTGTGTTTTTTAACTTACTACTGTTCATTGAATAAGCCTGTATTATTTCCCTAAAGCTATTTGGTCTTGTTACAGTGTGTGTGTGTGTGTGTGTGTGTGTGTGTGTGTGTGTATAAAATGTGTATATTACATTATGCTGCAAATACCATCATATGTAAATATGTAATGTACATATTATGCATGTATTATGTAATATATGTATTTCTATGTTTAAAAGTAGAGCAGCTCTATTTGAGTCAAAGGTAAAAGAATGGAAGGTCTAAGGAAACTGTATCCTAGGTTTTTTCCAAAGATATTTTTGAAAACCACTGAACTTGGTGATGTCTAATATCTCTTATTGCCCTGACATTGTATAATTTTAAAAACCTGAAGGGTAAAACTTCTTTCTAGATAGATTGCATTCCCCCCCCTCCCCCCCTTATTGTGTCCTATTTCTCATTCTGTAGGCCTTTCATATAAGCACAACCTTTAGGGCATGGACATTCTTTTCTTTCCTATGATTCCCCTTAAATACCTAATATAATGTGAGGAAGGTTGGGAATTAGGAAACACGATGTTTCCTTTGTTTTTTGAAACCTAAGTATATTCATTTGGTAATTGTCAAATATTTTGAATCTATGCTATATGAGAAATTGTTTGGTTCTTTTTTTTTTTTTTTTTTTTTTGTACAGTGAAATTTATTGATGGTTACCTAAGACCCTCCTCTTCTTCAGGGGGTCTGGGATAGAAGCTATGGTCAGGAGATTCTCAGTGTGTTGGGGGATTGATCTGGGGCAAGGATTCCCAGCAGCTGAGGACCTCTCTTCTTCTTGCTGGGGCTGGTAGTCCAGGGGCTCTTATTCCTTGGCGGCCATGTGGACCATAAGGTCCACCACCCTGGAGAAATTGTTTTTTAAAGAGCTTATAGTATAACAGGAATACAAAATAAAAGATCAAATAAAATAGGTTCAATTATTTGTGTACAATGAAAGAGTATGAAGATGTCAGAAATAGTAAATGGGATAAGCTGCATGAGAGGTAGGGCTTTCGATTTTCAATATATATGTATTTATTGGTTTTTGGAGAGGAAGAGAGATGGAAACATCAATGATGAGAGAGAATCGTCATTTGACTGCCTCCTGCACGCCGGAATTGAGTCTGCAACCTGTCATGTGCCCTGATTGGGAATCGAATGGTGAGCTCCTGGTTCCTAGGATGGCACTTATCCACTGGGCGACATCAGGCAGGCAGGGCTTTTGATTTTTTAAGGATGAAGAACACGTTATTTGAAAAGAATCACTGGTGGATATAAGTATAGTATATAAAGGGAACAAGTAAGGAAAGAAGAATAATTGAAATAGAGGGGTGCACAGTGAGAAATACTGTAGTATGAAGTATGAATTGGTAGCCTCAGGTCAGCTTACCAGATATTTTACTGATTTTTTACAGAGAAGGGAGAGGGACAAAGAGTTAGAAACATCGATGAGAGAAACATTGATCAGTTGCATCTTGCACACCCCCTACCGGGGATGTGCCCGCAACCAAGGTACATGCCCTTGACCGGAATTGAACCTGGGACCTTTCACTCCGCAGGCCGACGCTTTATCCACTGAGCCAAACCAATTTCGGCTTTTTTTTTTTTTTTTTTACATAGACTTTAATAACCCTTGCCCCTATTTTTTTCTTTTAAATATATTTCTTTATTGATTTCAGAGAGGAAGGAAAAGGAAAGAGAGATAGAAATATCAATGATGAGAGAGAACCATTGATTGGCTGCCTCCTGCATATATATATACACACACACACTCCCTCTTTTCCCCCCTGAAGATCAAGCCTGCAACCCAGGCATGTGCTCTTGGCCAGATTCGAACCTGGGACCCCTTAGTCTGCAGGCTGACGCTTTATCCACTGAGCCATGCTGGCTAGGGCAATCATTGCCCCTATTTCTATTCTCGTAACAAAAAAGTGGCGAGTCCTTAGAGACTTCATTTGCCTAAAACTGCATTAAATGTATGTAAAGGAGAAGTAAAATAAAACGGGAGCAGCATGTGTGAGGAACCAGTGTGATTGTAGTCTTTTTTACCTAATTATAAAATACATAGTCTTAACAGGTTAGAGTACCTTTTGGAAAATATTAATATACTGATTTGTGTGTGATATTTAATATTCAAGTATAAACATGTATAATTACCTTTAGGCTTTGCTTGAGAGGACTGGTTATACTCTGGATGTAACCACAGGACAGAGGAAGTATGGTGGTCCTCCACCAGACAGTGTGTACTCTGGCATGCAACCTGGAATTGGAACAGAAGTAAGTGTTCTTCAGCTTTTTGCCAAAATCTTTACTGTTTATAGATTATTCTATCTATTATGCACGTAGGAAAAATATTTGATTCTTTTTAAGGTTAGTTATTTTTTTGGATATCTGTTTTTTGCTGCCATTATAAGCAAAAATAATTGTAAAAAAAAATAGATACCCAAATACTTTGTAAATTCTTGGATCTGTGTGATGGAGGGAAAAGGGGTCAAGGAGGAACCTGGGACCCTTGAGTCTGCAGGCCAACGCTCTATCCACTGAGCCAAACCAGCTAGGGCTTAGAGTATTTCTTAGGAATAAAATTCTTAGGAATAAAAATTAAGTGTATATAATACTGTTAATGTTCTTCACAATGTACAGTACAGTCTGGTGTAAATTTAATTAGTTGTATGTATTTCATAATTAAAGAAATGAACTTTTTGGCCATTAGATTGGTTTCATTCATGGAGATTTGTTTTATCTTCGCTTTTACATAGATACGGATTTTACTAATCTAAGATTTCTCTCAAAGTATTTGAATAATTTATTAGGAAACTATTTTGAGTATCCAGTTACAAACAAATAATTGGTGTGCTAGTTCTGAAATATGTATCATTCTCTTATATAGGAGAAATGCATTTTCCTTTATGTTAGATATCATTACATACAGCAGATATTGTAACAGAATCCCTATATGAGAGCCTAAACCTCTCCTGTCAAGTATAAAAAGTATAAGATCCCAATGTAAAATTTTGGATTCTTCCCATAAATTTAGATTTCATGAGATTTGACCTATACTTGTTAAAAATTAAAGTTTTGGAAAATTAGAAAAGAAAAAAAAAGGTGTGTTTTCTTTTTCAATTGAAGTTGACAGTCAATATTTTATATTAATTTTAGGTGTATAGCAAGAAAAATAGATTTTTTTATTTTTTTAAATATATTTTATTGATTTTTTACAGAGAGGAAGAGAGAGGGATAGTTAGAAACATCGATGAGAGAGAATCATCGATCAGCTGCTTCTTGCACACCCCCTACTGGGGATGTACCCGCAACCAAGGTACATGCCCTTGACCGGAATCGAACCCGGTACCTTTCAGTCTGCAGTCTAATGCTCTATCCATTGAGGCAAACCGGTTTCGGCGAAAAATAGATTTTTGATATAGATTTAATACATTGGTTTCAATTGGACTTTTTTTTTTTTTTTTTTTTAAATTCTCACCCAAGATATTTTTTTCCATTGGTCTTTAGAAAGAGAGTGAAAAAGAGAGAGGAGGGAGGAAGAGAGAGAGAGAAGCATTGGTAATGAGCTCACATAGATTGGTTACCTCCCTGACTGGGCCGAGATGGAACTTGCAACTGGGAAGGAACCTGAAACCTCGACCTTTACTAAGAATCAAACCCTCGACCCTTTAGTCGTCAGCCAATGCTCTAACCATAGAGTAACCATGGCCAGGGCTAGTTGACACCAACTAGCTGTGAGGGTTTAGTGTTCTTGTTCTTTTATGTTTCATTAGTCATTAAAATATTTTTAGCTCTTGATTGAGGAAATTGAAATTAGAGTCAGTGCCTAAGATTTGACAATACTAAAATTAAGTTATTCGAAGACTGTGAGGTTTTATCTTTGGATAAAATCTGTAAATTAATACTATAAATGAGCACTCATTAACAGAAGTTATTATTAAGCATTTCCTGCGTTGAGAAATATACAAGAATGATAGGTATTAATTTCATAATGTATTTCTTAGTGTGCCTTGACTCTCAGATCTAGTTTGGTTGTATCTTTATATTCTTCAGCTGGTATTATAAAACTTTTGAGAAGCAAGTTCTGTTTTAATTTGTTTCCATTGATAAAAATGTAATATCCATGGAGATCACGGCTGTCTGTAATAATAAAAGCATAATATGCTAATTAGAACAGACGTCCTTCCGAATGAAGCCATGGGAGCAGAGGCAGAAGCAGCTGCAGTGTGGGCTGCGGGAACCAAGCCCCTTGCAGGAATTTTATGCATCATGCCTCTAGTATATAATAAACTCCTATTTGTTTAAACTGCATGAGCACTGATGTGCTATTTAGGAATTCAGAGGAAATAGCAGATTAGATATAATTCTTTGATTTCTTACTAATGGAAATGTTACAGAACGAGTGACAGAGACCTAAAAGTATATGACTTTGTAGCACGTGAATTGAATTATGTATGAAGAAAAGCTGCTGTGTTTGCAAAATAGCAAATAGGAACTGGATAATGAATGAACCCCAATAGATACTCAAAAGACTTTGTTGAGCTGCCTGTTTGCTTCTGTTGATTGCTCCTGGAGCCTCAAAGGACTTCCTTTATTACTGTTGAAGTATTTGATGGATAGATAATAGACAGCCAAAGTTTTTTCCAAGCCTTGATGCCAAAGTGAGTAAAGGAATAAGTGTTATGATATTTGTCAGATTCTATTGGTTCTGAATTGGGGTGGAGGATAACTTAGACACAACTGAGTGATTATTCTGAACAGTTCAGAGGGAGACCAAGTGGCTCAGGGATCAACCATTTAATAAAAGGAAAACATTTCTATTTCACTTTAGTTAATTAAAAATTGGAGCTTAAAAAACTTTAAAAGATGTGATACTTAATTTATTGTGTTTTGTAAAAATCCTCACTCAAGAGCCCTAGCTGGTTTGGCTCAGTGATAAGAGTTTCTGCCTGAGGACCAAAAGGGCTGGGCTTTGATTCTGGTCAAGGGCACTTATCTTGATTACAGACTCCTCCCAGGCCTGTGCCCTGTTGGACTCATGTGGGAGGCAACCAATTGATGTGTTTCTTTCACATCATTGTTTCTCTCTGTCTTTCCCTTTCTCTAAAAATCAATGGGAAAATATACTTGGGTGAGGATTAAAAAAAAGTAATAATAATAATAATAAATCCTCACCCAAGGATAGGTTTTTATTGATTAAAAAAATATTTATTATTTTGTTTTTAATTTAAAAATATATTTTTTAATATATTTTATTGATTTTTTTACAGAGAGGAAGGGAGAGAGATAGAGAGTTAAAAACATCGATGAGAGAGAAACTTTCAATCAGCTGCCTCCTGCATACCCCCTAGTGGGAATGTGCCGCAAACAAGGTACATGCCCTTGACCTGAATCAAACCTATCACCCTTCAGTCCGCAGGTTGATGCTCTATCCACTGAGCCAAACTGGTTTTGGCTAAAATATATTTTTATTGATTTCAGAAAAGACAGGAGAGAGAGAGATAGAAGCATCAACGATGAGAACTATTGATCAGCTGCCTCCTGAACACCCCCTACTGGGAATTGAGCCCACAACCTAGTCATGTACCCTTAATCTGAATTGAACACCCAGGACTCTTCAGTCCACAGGCCAACCCTGCATCCACTGAGCCAAACCACTAGGGCTGTTTTTATTGATTTTAGAGAGGAAGGGGAAGAGAGAAAGAGAAAGATCAATGCATTGCCTCCTGTATGGGCCCTGACTAGAGATTGAACCCAAAACCTAGGTAGATGTATTGAAAAAAAAACTGCATGAGTAAAATAAAACATTGGTGAAGTGTTCTAAGCATATAAAAGTAAAAGGAAAGATATAGAAGCTAAAGTATTATTTGTATTTTGTTTAGCTGTGGGAGATTTAACATGTTTATAGACAGTAAAGAACCAATTGACAGGAAGGGAGGGTGTATTGAGCAAATCGAACCTGCAACCTTTTGTTATATGGGACGGCATTCCAACCAGCTGAGCCACCCAACCAGAGCATGTTTTTGAATATTGTTTAGTTTTAGCCTTTTTAAGTTCTTTTAATGTTCTAAGCTAAACTGATCTTGAAATGAAGCTACCTCCTATTTCTAAGATAAATCAGTATTTTTGGTCCCCAGTGATTTATAATAATTATAATATTGGCTGCTTTGTTGATCACAGATTTAGAGATGTTTCTTCTAAATAAATTAGTATTCTCTTGGAAAATCTAACATTCAAATGATAGTACAATGAGCTCATTCTTTTGAATCTTTTCTGTAAAGTGATTAAATTACTTTTACTGAAAATACAGATTTTTCATTTTACGTATGCTTAATGAGGCAAACCTGTCTGGTTCTAAAAATACAGGCATAGTGTTAGATAAGCAGTAATATAATCTGACATTTACCTTCCTTCCTTTGTTGTGTGTCAGGTATACTTTCATAGTGCCACTCCAGGTGCTCTTTCTTTCCCATGTATTTGTAATGGGTAGAGGGAAAATTTGGATGGTGAAAAATATAATTGTGAAGCACCATTGCATTTTGTTAGATAGAAATAATAGAAAGCAGAATTTACTTCAAAGGACAGTTTTAAAATATTCAAATACAGATATTCTAGAATATAAAAGTACTCTAATGAGAATAGGCTACAGAGCCTAGCCACATTAAACAATTGCATTTCAGCCTAGGCCAGATGACTTGGTTGGTTGGAGTATTGTCCCATACACTAAAAGGTTGTGGGTTTGATTCCTGGTCAGGACACATACCTAGGTTTTGGGTTCAATCCTCAGTTAACTTATCTTCTCTCAAAAAATGTTTCTCCTTTCCTTCCTCTCTTTCTAAAAAATCAATAAAATAGATAAGAATTTTGTCAGCATAAATTTTGTAATGCATTTCAAAATATCAATCATCCTTGTGTATTTCTTCCTCCCCACCCCCCTTTAATCCTCACCTGAGGATATTTTACCATTGATTTTCAGAGAGAGTGGAAAAGAGAGAGGGAAAGACAGAGAAATACTGTTTGAGAGAAACATGTTGATTGGTTGCTTCCTGAACTCACCCCAACCAGGGCCTGGGCTGGGGAAGAGCCTACAACTAAGGTACATGCCCTTGAACAGAACTGAGCTGGGACCCTTCAGTCTCCAGGCCAACACTATCCACTTACCTTAGGACACCTTTTATCAATACGTGTCCTATTGATTTAGTGCTGGGCCTGTTAATATTTAGAGTTAACTAGAGGCCTGGTGGATGAAAATTCATGCACTGGCAGGGGAGGTCCCTCAGCCCAGCCTGCCTCCTCTCACAGTCCAGGAGCCCTCAGGGGCAGGAGGCCACCTAGTGATCAGGGGAAAGTGATGCCCCATCACACCTCTGCTGCTGCTACTGCCAGCAATGAAAGCCTTGGCTGGCCCTGGTTACCTGGGCCTCAGGCAGCCGCCATCTGAGGTTTGCCAGCCCTGGATGGCTGGGGGGCCTCGGGAACTGGAGGGCTCTGGAGGCAGGTGCACAGCAAGGCCGGGGCTAAGGGAACTGGGCGCCGCCATCTTTGCGATGGTGTGATGGTCAGTTAGCATACTTCCTCGTTATTAGATAGGATAACACAGGTTGGTGTAGCTGAGAAGTGGTCAGATTTGGATATTTTGAAGGCAGATCAAAGAGTATTTATTGATAGGTTAGATATAGGGATAGAGAAAGCAGCCAAGAATGATTTCAAAACTTCTTACCTGAGCACGTGGAAGGATGGAATTGCCATTATTGAATTGAGAGGAAGGCTGTATTAAAGAGCAAATTAGTAGGATTGAAAGACAGTAGTTTAATTCTGGATATGCTATGAGATATCTCTTAGACCTATAAGTATAGCTGTTGTTTGATCTGTTGTTTATATTAGTCTGGAGTTCAGGGGAGAATTTTGGTTGAGATTGTAAATGTGGGGAGACATAAGCATCTGTATGATATTTATAAACCGTAAGTTTGGATGCAGTCGCCAAGGAAATATGTGTAGATTAGAGAAAAGGTCTAAGATCTGATCTTTGCAGCCCTTCAACATTTAGAATTTGGGAAGATGAGGAGGAACTAACAAGGGACTGAGAAGAGCAAGCCAGTGAGGTAAGAACAACCAAGAGTGTGGTGTCTTGGAAGTCAAAGTTTTCACAGAAGGAAGGCTGGTTAATTATATCAAACTTTCCAGGTAAGGTGAAGACTGGGAATTGACACTTGATTGTAGCAAGGTGGATGTCATTAGTTGACTTTGATAGGAATGGTGGTAAAAGCCAGATTTGGAGAAGATTCAAGAGAGTGGAAGATGAGGAATTTGAATTTATAGGCTTTTTTTGTTTTGTTTGTTTTAGCAATTTTGCTACATTTCTTACAAAGGAAGTAAGAAATGGGATAATAACTGGAAGGTATTATAGTCAAGATATATTTTTGTTTAAATATCAAGGAAGAAATTAAGATATATTTATGTGCTGATGGAAATGGTTCCATTATAAAAGAGGAAATTAATAAAATAGTTTCTGGTTCATGCATCCTTGGGTAGGAAAGGGGATGGGATCTATCCAATTAGTGCAGAAGTTAACAGTATGAGGTAGATGCTCCTTCATATATCTATTCAAAGATGAGCCCCCACTGTGCCCAATGCTGGGAATAAAATGAGGAACAAGTTGTGAACTCTACACTCACATGGAAATTGAACCCTCTTACTGGTGTTATTCCCAGATGGGGAAATTGAGATTCACTAATTAAGAAACTTGCTTAAGGTAACTAAAATGTAGATTTGAATTCAATATAATTTGAAACTCACTATTTTTTACATTTTTCCTACCTTCATGGCTTTACTTTGCCAAGCCACATCATCTCTTTCTGGGATTGCCCTATTAACCTGACCAGTCAGCCTGTTTCCCTGTACACTCATTTTCAACCCAGTTACCCAAACATTCCTTTTATTTTTTTATTCCCCCTCCCCCAAATATTTCTTTTAGAACATAAGTCATACCTAGTCACTTGTGTGTTCAAAGCTCTCTTATGTCTTCTCAACACAATTGGAATAAAACCCAAACTCCTAAACTTAACCTTTGTCTCATTCTTAATACAACAGTATTGACATTGTATTCTAGTAGCTGGCCTGTTTGCTCTTCTTCACTATGTCAGTTGTACTCCCATCTTTTTGTACTTGTTCCCTCACTTTGGAATGTGCTTTCCTCAGATTATTTACTTTATTTTTTCTCTTAGGTCTCAATTCAAATTTAACCTCCTTAAGGAGGCCCTCTAAATACAGTTTGTTTCTCATAATTATCCCTTTTTTCCCTTTATTTCTGTTAACCTTTAACACCTCCTAAAAATATTGTTTATATTTATATCAGTAATACAAGCTTCATGAATACCTAGACCTTGTCTATGGTGTTCATTATATCCCTAGAACTTAGAAAAATTCATGGCACAGGAGTCCAAAGTGTATGCATTTCCATAGCTCATGAAAGGTTTGTTTCGTGAGAAGGAACCAGTTGTCTGTATAGGCTAGGCATTATGCATTGGAGCAACTTTAAGCTGATACTTAAAAGATTAATTGGACATGGATGAGAATGGGAGCAATTCAAAATATTTGAGATTTTTTTGTTTAGTTTATGGGAGTGATACTTCCTCAGTCACCTTGTTGGAGGAGCAGCAGAAATTATGTTCTTCCAAGAATAAAGTTCAGAGGAGCCAGTTGACAAGGGTGGGTTTTACTCAGTTTGACTTTTGAAAAAGGAAACATTTGTTACAAATGTATTCTATCTTCATAGTAGAATATTTAGAAATGTAATAAGGAAAAATACAATTAGAAAAGTTTTTTATGTATTATAACTACTATTGTATTATTCTGATAGTCATATCTATATATACATCTATATTCAATAAACAAGTTGGCACTGCTAGACTTATTGATGACAATCAAGAGGAAATGTTTAATAGGCAGTTGGAGACACAGAATTAGGTCTTGGGATGGGGATCTGGAAGATGACTTTATAGTTGTAGGCTTTGGGGATAAGATCTTTATAAGTGAAGAATATACAGTGAAATATTGTAGAACCATAACTTTGGGAAACATGTAGCCTTGGAAAAGATAGAAAAATAATTAAAGGTAAGATCAGGTTAGTGTAGGATTCTGAAAATTTAAGAGGATTTCAGAAGGTAGTATCACCAGTCTTGATACTTGTTGAGGCAAGGATGGTGAGACTGAGAAAAGAAAATTTGGTCATTAGAAGTTCATTAGTGACATTTGGGCATACAGTTTAGAAAGAAGTCAATTTAGGAGAGTTAAAAAGAGCATAGATGGCAAGTGCTTTTCCGAGTGGATTTTTCATTAGAAAGATGCTTCTGTAGGGAAACCATTAAAATGATGCCTTAAATGTCTTATTTTTACTTCTCTATAGCTGTACCAGTACTAAGCATCTAGTAGATGTATTGAAAAGAAAAACTGCATGAGTAAAATAAAACATTGGTGAAGTATTCTAAGCATATAAAAGTAAAAGGAAAGATATAGAAGCTAAAGTTTAGCTGTGGGAGATTTAACATGTTTATAGACAGTAAAGAACCAATTGACAGGAAAGGAGGGTGTATTGAGCAAAAAATAGGAGAGTTGAAGAAATAAAGGTTTGTAATTGTTTCCACAAGAAGGTGGTGAAAAGACATGTGCTGTTTTATTAGGATTAAGAAGTTAACCTTGGAAAGGAAATAAATCTCTTTCTCTGAGGTATAAAGGAAATAAGTGAAAATAGATGCTGAGAAAAGTTTTTAAGGTTGAGAGGAAAGAATATGAGGAAACTAGTAACTTTCCCAGAAGAACTTAAAGTGACTGAATAAGGATTGGAGACTTCAAGAAGACAGAATTGGAATAGCTGTTGTATGAGAATTATGCTAGATTTTTCGGGAGAAGACCTCCGGTTTTACCCAACAGCTGTGAAGGTGAATCCATTTTTTGGAAAGGATTGTGTCAGATTACACAACTGTTATGGAGCTTAACATCAGAAACCTAATATCCAGTATAATTTTGACATCTTTTGGATTGCTATAATTCATTAATTAGGTTATTTTTCAGAATATGAAACGTTGATGTAAAAGTTTCACTAGACCATTTATCTCATGCAAACACTGATTTACATGTTAAGACTGGATTGCAAACATTTTAACATAAAGGATTATTTTTGATGTTACTGACATGGTGGTAGAAACTTGAAGAAAACTGTGTGATTATTTAATTTGAATTTATCATTGTATAATTTAATCCTATATAAATTTTATTGAGGTAGAATATTAAATCTTTATATGGTGAAGAATTTTTAATAGACCTTAAAATATAATATTCTGGTAGAGAAAGAGATTGATTGAAGAAGCCCTGGAGCTTTAAATAATAAAAATTTTAGATTGAGAAAGCTTGAGGAAGACCACACTAATCTTTTATTCTATTTTATTTTTATAAAAACACAAACATATTTCCATAAACATATGTGTTCTTTATTCACTTTTATGAGGAAAAAAATTATAAATATTTAAATTTTAGCACAAATTTTGCACACTTTTTTAAAAAATCATTTTCCATTAATCAGTATAGAATATTGTTCTATGTTGATGACCTTAAAGTCATTATAATAAAAATTAGGGTCAGTTTCACAAAATTCAAATTATCCCATTGCTCCTTAATCATCTTCCTATCCCCATCCCCTTAAAGAAAAGGCACTTAGGCTTTATAGATCTAAAATCAAATGCTTACATTGGGATTCTAATACAGAGATTTTATTTCAGGTTTTTGTAGGTAAAATACCAAGAGATTTATATGAGGATGAGTTGGTACCCCTTTTTGAAAAGGCTGGTCCCATTTGGGACCTACGTCTTATGATGGATCCACTGTCTGGTCAGAACAGAGGGTATGCATTTATCACCTTCTGTGGAAAGGAAGCTGCACAGGAAGCTGTTAAACTGGTATGTGATAACAAAACCGATACCTACTGTCTAGCAAGTCATTCATTATTTGAGAGAATTACCTCAGTTTAAAATGTGTGCAGTTAACATTGTTTTATTTCCTTTAGTTATTGTTTTGAATGTTTTTATGTTAACTGAATTGGTTTGTGGCCTTTGCTCTGCGTTTTCTGATTATAAAAGTAAAAAAGAAATGAGGATACCCAAGAATTATGTGTTGGAGAAAGTGTCCCATAATTCTAAAAAGTTATTAATAGAGCATGGCTGGTATGCCTCAGTGGTTGAGTGTTGACCTGTGAATCAGGAGATCACAGTTCAATTGCCAGTCCGGGCACCCGGTTGCAGGCTTAGTCCCCAGTGGGGTCATGCAGGAAGCAGCCAATCAATGATTCTCTTTCATCATTGATGTTTCTGTCTCTCCCTCTTCCTTCCTCTCTGAAATCAATAAATATAAATATATTTTAAAAGTTATTAATTAGAGTGATTAGTATCTAAAATTCCATTTGAATATTGATAGAAAGGATGTCAATTCTAGGATACTGTCACCAATTCAAGAAATGGTTCTGAATCTGTTTTATTTTTCTCACAGCCTAATCATACAATTTATTTTCTAAGTATATTCTTCTTTTCTATATTTTTTGTTTCTAGGTCATTCAGTTTTCTCTGTCTTTAATTCTTCTCTTTTTTGCTATTTTATAACCAGTCTTCTATTAATTTCTTCTTATAGGGCCTTTTACTCTTCGTATTTACTTATGAGTAGCAGTACTAACTAAATTTTGCAAATTAAGTATATCTTCCCTCCTACTGTATTAAAATACAACCATCTCAGTAACTTAACAGTATCATTGTATTTTGGCATAATCTTTTGCCAGATATCTAAAGCCCTCACCTAGTCTAGTTCTAGTCCTTCTAGACCAGTAACATCTTTAACCAAGGCTTTTGTTTCATAAGTTGTCTCTATAGTAGTTCTACTTCCAGTTTGACCCAGATTTTAGTCTTTGTGTTACGGATTTTTTGTTTATAGTTTGTTTATTTAATATTAAGTTTTTAAATCTTTATTTTCATGTTTTGGCAACATATGGATGATTTCCTTTAATAATAACATGTCTTTTAGTAAATAAATGGGTAAGTAATGTTAAAGCATGAGAAATTAAAGTTTATCAAGGAAACATCATATAGTGATTTAAATAAAACATTTTTTTATATCTATCATTTTATATACTTTTGAAAGTATTGAATTTTGTATGCAGTTTAAAACTTTATATATTTAGAATTCTGTGGTTTGTATAGAATGTGAAGTTCTTCTAAATTTATTTTGCATTGAGTAAACATAGTTGTTACTCTTTTTATATTATCTTGCCAATGGCTTGTCTGTATCTGATTTAATCTCCCAAGTACTTTTTCTGAAAAAACTATGGAAAAAAGTTTTTAGATAAAATTTTAAATACGAAATAAGGTAGTTTTAAAAATAAAATGAGAATAACTTTGAGCCATTTATAATATGGAGGAGTAGTCAAAGTTAACGAAACCAAGTTAAATGAAAGACTGGCTGAAACAAGTTTAAAATACACATTTATATTATGACAAGCCTGAGGGAACTTGGTGAGTTCACGAAGCAGGGAGTGGTTGACCTTAAATTAATGAATATTTTAGATTGAGATTGGTTGTCCTGAGTTTGGGGTGGTTGTGGGGTGTCTGGTTCTTTTCTTCCTCGCAGTGTGACAGCTATGAAATCCGCCCTGGTAAACACCTTGGAGTGTGCATTTCTGTGGCAAACAACAGGCTTTTTGTTGGATCGATTCCAAAGAATAAGACTAAGGAAAACATTCTGGAAGAATTCAGTAAAGTCACAGGTAAAACAAGAATGTATTTAGAAGTTAATTTTGGGAAATCTGTAGTACTGTGTATAAGTGCAAAAAAAAGATGTGTATATTAATCTAAGTTTAAATGTCTATTCAATTTCTAAGTTGCATCCCTTCTGCTTTTATTATTTTCTGGATTTTGCCAGTTTGATAAATCATTTGAATTTTTTAATATTTATAGTGGTTTGGATTAAGCATGTTTCCTCATATCCTTAATATCTTAAAATGTCCCCTTCACTTTACCTTAATTGAACCTTGGCTTTTGCCAGAGTTTTTGCCCTGTGGTCTTCAAGTGAAGGCTTTCCCCTTCTGACATTCAGTGTACTTTAGGTCCAAAAGGATTAGGATTCTTACCCTCTTCCTGTTAGCTCTTCTAGATCATATTTTTCAAAATTTGCAATTCTAAATGCATGGAATTGATTGAGAAGTACATTTTATATTACAATGTATATGTTTTTACATTAGTCTATACATTTATATGTAACTGAAACAAAATTTAATGAAAACATATACTTTTACTACTTTACATGATTTAGTCTGATATTTCCTTTTCTATTTCCATTTTTAAAATGCTAATAGAGAGCTACTAAATACCAGCTGTGTTTTAAAAAACATTTTTTTAGACTGTTACTTTCCCTTTTAAAGAAAACCCCACTATATTCCTTTACATTTTTGTCATCCAAATATACTATCCTTTTCCCTTCCTTCCAGCTGTCATCCATTGCTCTTCTGGTTTCAATTTGTCTTATTAAATTGAAGGTTGCTTCTGGCTCACTGTCTTCCTCTTCCGTCCTAAATTGACTTACTCTTAGTACTTTTACCATAGAGGCATCATCCAGTACCCTAACCTCCTAGTTTTATTACCACCCCATCTTCAGTCCTTTACTTCAGCTCTCCCACATGCAGGTCACATTCTGGAACTTGTTGCCCCAAATTCTAGCCACTCCAGAATTTTTTACTTCTAGCATCCCACATTGTAACCACTGCCACTATCCTATAAAATAATGCTATATAATTAGGGCTAATATGCAAATCTATCAAACGGAATAACAGGTAGCTATGATGCACAATGCCCACCAGGGAGCAGACGCTCAACACAGGAGCTGCCTCCGGTGGTCAGTGCGCTCCCATGGGGGGAGCTGCCCAGCCAGAAATCTCAGCCAGAAACCGGGCTCACAGCTGGCGAGCACAGCAAAGTTGTCTCCTGCCTCCACGTAGGCACTAAGGATGTCCAACTGATGGCTTAGGCCTGCTTCCCGAGGGCTCCAGGACTGCGAGAGGGTGCAGGCCAGGCTGAGGGGACCTCTCTTTTCTTACCCCCCACCTCTACCCCACCCCCCGCTGCCGCTGCCATGGCACAATTTTCATGCACTGGGCCTCTAATTTATCATAATTTACCAACTCCTTTCTAGCTTTATATCCATGTATTCATTTTTCAGCAAGTGTTTATCCAGTGCCTATTAAGTGCTGGTATTGTTCTATCTGCTGGGATACAGTGGTGAATAAGAGATCTAGTCTCTGCCTTGTAGAGCTTACATTCTGGGAAAGGAGAGATTTCCCACCAAAATTAAAGAAATATTTACACATTGTGGTAAGCACTGTGAAGAAGGAAATAAGGGATATTTAGGTAGAGAATAGCTACTATTGGGGATTTGATGGTTATGGAAGCCTTTTCTGATATGGTGACATTTCATCCAAGACATGAAGAATGAGAAGAATGTAGCATACCAAGAGGCATTCCAAGTAATACATGCCTGTATTCTAAGGCAAGAAAAACTTGGTATATTAAAGTGAATACAAAGCCAGTGTTTTTAAAAGGTAGAATTAGGGGTAGAATTATATGAAATGAAGTAGGTAGGACTTTTATCAACCATGTAAGGAGTTTGGATTTTAGTGTATGTATAATGAGATGGTATTTGAAGGTCTTAAACAGGGAATAATATTTGTTTTATGTTTTCAGAATATTATTCCTATTGCTGTATAGATAATGGCTTAGAAAGGGATACAGAGTAGAAACTTTCATAATGTTCATATAGAAGATTGAGCAGTGGAGATGCAAGAAGTAGATTGGCTTGGAATTGGATAGGGGAGATGAAATAAAGGAGGAAATCAAGAATGAGTTTTTAATTTCTGGCTTGAGAAATCCAGGAGATAGTACTGTTTATTAAGTAGTAAAGTCTAAAGAAGACAGACTTGGGGAGTGGTGGTACAGTTTTGGACTGTTAATTTGAAATGTCTTTAACTCTGGGATAGAAATAAAATGTAAGCATTCTTAAGGATATAGGTAGTATTTAAGAGTAGGAACTAGCTGTTTTTTACCTAGAAAGAAGACTTATGAAAAGATGAGGGCACAGGATAGATCAGAGGGACACCAGTATTTAGCAATTATTTTTATTCTTAGTAAAAACTAAGACTCAAGATGGTTAGTTGTTGAATCTTAGTTCTCTTGGATTTATATCAATAATTTGATATTTAAGTTTCTTGAGGTAGTATTTTCATAAATTATAAGGTTATGTTACATCAAACCTCTAAAACACTGTAGAAAGTTATATGTCAAAATGTAGTAGTTGCACCTGTTGCTTAAGGCCATATCTTTACAACCCCTAAAATTAAAAGGAAACATAAAAATATTGTCCCAAACCTCATATCTAATAATGCTGATTAAATTGTTGCATTAGGTAATTAGTGAATCATTTTGAGGCTTCTTCAGTTATTTTTTGCTTTTAGGCAAGTGGATTTAGGTCTGCCTAATCAGTAGATGTGTGGTGGATGCTTTTGGCTTATATATCTGGCTGTTGGTTTAACAGAGGGTTTGGTGGACGTTATTCTCTATCATCAACCCGATGACAAAAAGAAGAATCGGGGGTTCTGCTTCCTTGAATATGAGGATCACAAGTCAGCAGCACAAGCCAGACGCCGGCTGATGAGTGGAAAAGTAAAAGTATGGGGAAATGTAGTTACAGTTGAATGGGCTGACCCTGTGGAAGAACCAGATCCAGAAGTCATGGCTAAGGTAAATGCAATTGCCTGGGATGGAGGTGTGGTCATAATTTAAATTTTATACTCAGAATGAAGCTCAAAATTTTTTGATTTTTTTCTTAATATTATAGCTCTTGATTTTAACTATTTAGGCAAGGACCTGTTTTAACACCAAACATAACAGTCTTTTTATTTTTTATTTTTTAATATATTTTATTGATTTTTTACAGAGAGGAAGTGAGAGGGATAGAGAATTAGAAACATCGATGAGAGAGAAAATCGATGAGCTGCCTCTTGCACACCCCCTACTGGGATGTGCCTGCAACCAAGGTACATGCCCTTGACCGGAATCGAACCCCGGATCTTTCAGTACGCAGGCCAATGCTCTATTCACTGAGCTAAACTAGTTTCGGCAACAGCCTTTCTTAATATTCAGGAATTTCCATTAACCATTCCTTTTCTTGCTGATTAAACGTTTAAAGAACTGAAATGAAATCCCTTCCATTAAGTATTTTTATACACTCTGAGAATTTGTTTAGTGCTAGGCATTATAAGAAATACAGAGGTTTAAAAAGAACAAAAAAAAGACAGGGTCTTAGTAAAGGAAGAGGTAAAGTTTGAATTATAATCTTCATTGACCATATTATGACTTATTAAATGGCCAGGAATAATTTGATTTATATTTAATTTTTTTCTCTTATTTTAAAAAGTTTTTCTTTTTTTAATTATCAAGCTTCCTTTAGGGCATTGTCCCTGTGAAGAAAGGCAAAAGGTTTACATGTTTGCTGTTATATGGTAGTGGCAAAATATGCATGGCAAGTCCTGTAGAGGGACCTCGTTTTCCTGTCCTGTCCTTGCATTTCCAAGATCTTTGCCTGGTAACAGATGGTGCCATGAATCCTCATTCTCAGGCTTTCCTTTGGGTGAGTCCTGGGATTGAAGGGACACATTAGAGTTGCATCTCTGTCCCTTTTAATGAGTTTTTGAGTATTTTGATAAATGTCTTTTCCCTTCTCAGGGAGGCAGCAACTTTATGGATGGTCATAACTTAGTGATTTGATTCTTCTGGATAAGAAACCTGCCTCTAGGTTCTGAGAAGGCAGTCCTCACTCTGATTAGTTTGGAGAGCCCCAGTTTATATTAGTATGATAAATTTTTTGTAGGCAAAAACATCTTTGTGTTAAACAGAAGATCCATTGAGAATGAACCAGAAAGGCTCTCAGATGTGCTGCTCAATATCTTTTTAACATATTCCCTGAATAGATCATGTCTGCCTGCCTGCCTGCCTTCCTTCCTTCCTTCCTTCCTTTCTTCCTTCCTTCCTTCCTTCCTTCCTTCCTTTTCTAGTTTGATTTCAGTTTCACATGTTCTCCCAATTGTGACTGGGGCAAACTTACTGAATTTGGATGTGACCTATTTTATTAGGATTAGATAAATATCTTCAGATCTCTTATAACTTTGAATCTACCTTGTAGAAACTGTATTGTATCCTGTATTGCTTATCCTATAAAAAACATTTTAAAAATAGTATTATAGGTATATTACACATTATGCAAGGGGAATCAGATCCCCCAAATATAGCTACTAATTTTCTCATCAATCACTTTTCACATACTTCTGATAACCTTTCAGATTGAAATGTACCCTAAATCTTTTTATAGGGTTAGAAAACTTCAAATTCTAGTAACTTTTTTCCTGCATATGAAATGAATTTTGGAATGAATAGGTGGCCTCTATAAACTAGAATAATACTGATTGAATAAACTTGAATATTACTGACTCTTTATTGTTTTCTAATATACACAATAGAGTAAAGCTTTTGCTATTCACTCTATCAGTGTTACAATTTATTGAAGATCTTTTGCCAAGTTGGATCAGTTTTAAAATCAAACAGAACCTAAGAATCTAAATAAATGTTTCTTAATACAGTTTTAACAAGTAATTAAAAAAAGTATTTTTATTTATTTCAGAGAAGGAAAGAGAGAAACATCAATGATGAGAGAAAATCACTGATCGGCTGCCTCCTGTACGCCTCCCACAGGGGACTTGAGCCCGCAACCTGGGCATGTGCCCTTGACCAGAATCGAACCTGGGACCCTCAGTCTGCAGGCTGATGCTCTATCCACTGAGCCAAACCAGCTAGGGTAACAAGTAATTTTTATATAGTATATTATGGTTTCATTTCAGCAAAAGATAAGAGATCCATGTTTAGTTAAAAAGGAAATCAGTGGAGGCCTGTCTGATGTATCTATACTTCAGTATTGACAACATTTAGAAAAATAAAGAAGATAGAGGGAGAGAGGAAAACAGTTCCATTTTTTTCACCCCCATCCTTTAAGATTGAATTAAGATTTTCTCCCCCATCCTTTCTATTTATCTAGCAACACTTTGTTCAGTAGATATGTTTGTTTTTTGGTTTGAATAGTTAATATATTTCCTTAGCTTAGAAATCAAAATTTTATAGAAAGGTATAGACAGAGAAGTCCCAATTTCACCCTAGCCCCTTCTACCATATCTGTACCCCTTGGTTCCCTATAGGCATTCAGTTATAGTAGTCTCTTAGTGTTTTCTTGGGCAAATACTGGCAAATATTGACGATGTAGTCTTTCCTTGCTTCTTATACAAGTGGTTGCTGGTAACTTGTTTTTACTGATTCTTGTTTTATTTACCATTATTTCATCAGCTCTAAAGAAGGTATACCATTATTATAAGTACCACTAAGAAATTATAAATGTTGCCAATTAAAGTATGACACAATGCTTATCTGTCACATTGACTGTAAGTTGGATCCCTGTTTCAGAAATGGGGGGAAAGTCTTACCAACAATGTATCCTAGCAATCTCTCCACGCGAACTCTTAGAACTCTTCCTTTTTTTGTGTGTGTTTTTGAAAATATAATTTTATTGATTTTAGAGAAGAAAGGAGAGAGAGAGAAACATCAGTGATGAGAGAGAATTATTGATTGGCTGCCTCCTGCACAACACCTAATAGGGTTCAAGCCCACAACCCAGGCATTTGCCCTTGACAAATCAAACCCAGGACCCTTCAGTCCGCAGGTTGATGCTCTATCCACTTAGACAAACCAGCTAGGACTCTTCCTCTTTTTTTTCTTTCTTCATTTTTTTAATATGGTTATATAGTGTTTGATTCGGTGGATGTACTACAGTATATTCAACCAGCTGGGCGTTGGGTTGTTCTAGTCTTTTAGTTTGTTTCTGTAGTGAATAAGCTTTTGTCATGTCAGTTTATACAAGTACGGATATATCTGTAGGATAGATTCTCAGGGGTAGAATTGTGGGCCTACCGGTAAATGCATCTGTTATTACTAAGATGATTATATTCTCCTCTTTGGGAAGTGAACCAGATTGTTTTACCCTCCTACCAGCGAAATACAAGAGGCCTCTTCTCATCCTTGTCAAAATTAGTGTATTGTTAAACTTTTGGATTTTGCCAGTTTGGTAACAAATGATATTTCGAAGCTGTTAAGAGTTTTCTTCTCTTACTATGCATGAGTTTAAGTTTTTACTGTTTTCCAGTCATTTGTGTTGTTTTTTTTTTTTTTGTATGAACCATATAATCATGAATTTTGCATATTTTTCTATTCAGTTTTTCTGTTGAGTTTTTTATTTTCTGGATCGCTGATATAAAAGAAAGATTAACTCTTTGTTATATAAGTCATTTGGTTTTTTTACTTTGCTTGTATTTTTTGCTATGTAGAATCTGTTTGTTTGTTTGTTTGTTTGTTTCAGAGAGGAAGGGAGAGGGAAAGAAAGATAGAAATATCAATGATGAGAGAGAATCACTGATCAGCTGCCTTCTGCACGCCCCACACTGGGGAATCAAATACACAACCCGGGCATGTGCCCTGATGGGGAATGGAACTGTGGCCTCTTGGTTCATAAGTCGATGCTCAACCATTGAGCCACGCTGGTCAGGTGAAGCCATTTATTTTTAGTAGTTGAATCCATCACTCTTTTATAGTTTATAGACTTATAGTTAATAAATTTTGAGTCACAAAGCCTTCCCCAATGTGTGTTATAAAAACATTTTTTCTTCTAGCACTTTCATTTTCTCCCTTCCCCATCATCCTTTTGTGTGTGTGTGTGTGTGTGTGTGTGTGTGTGTGTCTATTTGAAGTTTATCCTGGGATATCGTGTGAGATGTGGGTCTGACTTCTATTTTTATCCAGATTAACATTACACTGATGGAATGATTTAAGCATTATGGTTGTTATATCTGGTAAGGTTAGTCTCTAAATTTTTTTCTTATCTTTTTCCTAGATATATTTGCTTATTTTTCAGATGAACTTTAGAATCAGCTTATCCAGTTCCACTAGGGGGAAAAAAAACCCCAGAAAAACTTATTTAAGGGAACTTAGGGTCCATGTAAAATTTGTAAGTTCTTAGTAATAATTAATTTGTTGGTTTATTTACAATGTTAGGCACTTTAATTATAGGACCTGAGAAGGAACCAATATTTATATAAATCGGTAAATAATATCTGAATCATTTTGTTGGCAATTTTTATACCTTTTATCATAGCACTTAATGTTTTAGAGGAAAAAAGCCTATGCCATGAAGATAGGAAGAAATACTTTAATGTAAGACCAGCTGTAATTAAGTAGTCAATGCCAATTTTTTATATTTGTTGTATTAGGTGAAAGTTTTATTTGTAAGAAACTTGGCTACTACAGTGACAGAAGAAATATTGGAAAAGTCGTTTTCTGAATTTGGAAAACTCGAAAGGGTGAAGAAGTTGAAAGATTATGCATTTGTTCATTTTGAAGATAGAGGAGCCGCTGTTAAGGTAAAAATTTTGTTTCTTGATATTTGAATCTGCTGTTAAAACTTGATAAACATGTGTAGTGCCTTTAAAAATTAAAATTGGTTTTCAACTTTGCCGAACTCTGGAACTTTTTTTTTTTTTTTTATAAATATATTTTTATAGATTTCAGAGAGAAAGGGAGAGGGAGATAGAAACATCAGTGATGAGAGAGAATCACCTATCGGCTGCCTCCTGCCAACTGTGGGGATTGAACCGTGTCCTATTTCGTGGGTCCATGCTCAACCACTGAGCAACACCGACTGAGCATCAGTGCCATCTTTAATGGGTGAAATTTCTAGTTTCTTTTTTCCCTTGTTCTCCATCCTTTGGCAGTAGTAGGGACGGATGACATTAATAAAAGCTTTTCTCATTCATTCATTCATTCATTCATTTATGGCGCCCTTTTGTACTTGGGAAAATGGATCCAGAATTCTCAGTTGGCTCCGTCTTGGTTCTTTTTCTACATGTTTTATTGGTGGAGTGAGTGGTACCACCTTTTACCCTTTTCCCTGAAAATAAGACAGTGTCTTATATTTATTTTTTCTCCCAAAGTTGCGCTAGGTCTTATTTTCAGGGGATGTCTTATCTTTCCATGCGCTAGGTCTTATTTTCGGAGAATATCTTATTTTTGGGGAAACACGGTAGTTGATCAGTTTTCTTTCTTATCCAGAATACTGCTTTTTTTTTTTTTTTTTTTTAATTGTTGGTAGTATTACAGATGTCTCCCTTTTTTCCCTCCTTTGCCCCCCTCCATCCAGCTTTTCTCTCTCCCAGGGTACTGCTTTTAAATGTGCCTTGTAGACAATCTTTGACTATTTGGAATTGATTGATTTGCTTTTTCATGGCAGCTAATTAATTAAACATTATTGCTTATAAAATTCACAGAATTTAGTACAGAATTTAATGTATGCCTTTTGAAATTGCCATTGGTATGAAACACTGATAACTAATAAGTTTATACCGTCTAAATAGTCCTTTGATTTAATTGGTATTAAATAACAGGTCCATAAAAACTGATAGGGTGGTTTGCCAAACAAGTCTGTAAAATTACAAAATTTTTAGCTCAGCAGCTGGGAATCACATTCATCGCTATAGCCAAGTGAGCGAGGAGATGCTCTTTTTAGCGGTTACCAACCTTTCGGACCTCACGGACCACTGGTTGGCAACTGTTGCTCCATTCTGTTGTTTAGACCAGAAACTTCTATAGCCTCATTTAGTTTTAGCTGAAGTAGCCAAAAGCTAAGGTGGTAAAGGAAGAAAATTAGTATCTAGAGAAGGATGGATTTGACTGGATACTTGTAAATCACTAAATGCTCTTTATGCCTAGAGCATTTATGTATGTCTAAAGAAGAAGTGGTTGTTTAGGGAAATAGAAAAACTGGTGAGGTGATATTTTGTTAGTCACCTGAACCTTGAAGCATGGCAAAGGCTATAAGGTGGAACAACATAAATAAAGGACTAGAGCATAGAATGCTTTTGATTATTGTTCTCCAGGTGAGTACTTCATTAGGTCAGGTTTTTTCTGGGCTGTTTTGTTTAGGCAAAGTATGTTCCAGATGAAGTGCTGTGAGGGAAACCTAGACTGTGTTTGTGTCAATTTCTTGTTGAATTTCACTGCTAATCTTATCAATGACCTCATTTGTATATCCCATTCTTAAAATTTTTAAAAAAATGTTTTTTTAAATTCTTTATTGTTTAAAGTATTACATATAGTATTACGTATGTCTCCTTCCTCCCTCATCCCCCCGTTGACCTCTCCATGGCCTCCCCCATCCCCCAGCACATGCCCTCACCCCCCGCTAGTGTCTGTGACTATTGGTTATGCTTATATGCATACATACAAGTTCTTTGGTTGATCTCTTATCCTCTCCCCCCTTAAAATTTTTATGGAAGAACAATGTAAGAACACCTACATGATGAATGCTATATATTTATTTAAAACTTGGAATCCTGAAGTTTGTGATACTGGCATCTTCCCCAGGAGTGGGTTTGCCTCTTTAGTATGGCTAAGCATTGAAGAGTTGGTTATTTGGAATTAAGGAACAGCAATAGGTGACCCTTGTACTTTTTTAAATATAAGAGTAGGGCTTCAGTTTTTTGCTCATTATTGTTTACATATAAGGGGGTGAGATTGAGGGAAACAGGTACTTCCATTATTTTTTTATACTTTGTGGCTGGACTCATCATTTGCAAATTAAAATATTTAAATTGTTTATTAGTGTATTAACTGGCACAGATATGCTTATGTAGTTATGTTTTAAAGTATTACTTGTAAAATAAATTTATTTTTCTAATTCTGTATAGGCCATGGATGAAATGAATGGCAAAGAAATAGAAGGGGAAGAAATTGAAATAGTCTTAGCCAAGCCACCAGACAAGAAAAGAAAAGAACGCCAAGCTGCTAGACAGGCCTCCAGAAGCACTGCGTGAGTCTGCATTTTAGTAAATACATCTTTGAACAGAGAATAACTTGATAGCGGAGATCAGGTTAATAAAACAAAATCAGAAAGAGTCATGAAGTAAGCTAATTTTTTTTTTTTCTCCCTTCCCTCCATTGTTAGGTATGAAGATTATTACTATCACCCTCCTCCTCGCATGCCACCTCCAATTAGAGGTCGGGGTCGTGGTGGGGGGAGAGGTGGATATGGCTACCCTCCAGATTACTATGGCTATGAAGATTACTATGATGATTACTATGGTTATGATTATCACGACTATCGTGGAGGCTATGAAGATCCCTACTACGGCTATGATGATGGCTATGCAGTAAGAGGAAGAGGAGGAGGAAGGGGAGGGCGAGGTGCTCCACCACCACCAAGGGGGCGGGGAGCACCACCTCCAAGAGGTAGAACTGGCTATTCACAGAGGGGGGCACCTTTGGGACCACCAAGAGGCTCTAGGGGTGGCAGAGGGGGTCCGTCACAACAGCAGAGAGGCCGTGGTTCCCGTGGCTCTCGGGGCAATCGTGGGGGCAATGTAGGTGGCAAGAGAAAGGCAGATGGGTACAACCAACCTGATTCCAAGCGCCGTCAGACCAACAACCAACAGAACTGGGGTTCTCAACCCATCGCTCAGCAGCCGCTTCAACAAGGTGGTGACTATACTGGTAACTATGGTTACAATAATGACAACCAGGAATTTTATCAGGATACTTATGGGCAACAGTGGAAATAGACAAGTGAGGGCTTGAAAATGATATTGGCAAGACACGATTGGCTCTAGATCTACTACATTCTTCAAAAAACACAAAAATTGGCTTAACTGTTTCATCTTTAAGTAGCAATTTGCTGCTATTTGTATTGGGCTGAAGAAATCATTATTGTGTATATACTCAAGTCTTTTTATTTTTTCCTCTTCATAATTGCTCTTGGACATTATTGGGCTTGCAGAGTTCCCTTATTCTGGGGATTACAATGCTTTTATTGTTTCAGGCTTCATTTTTAGCTTCAAAACAAGCTGAGCACACTGTTAAATCATGATTTTGCAGAACCTTTGGTTTTGGACAGTTTCATTTTTTTGCATTTGAGATAGATTACATAGGAATATGGAGTATGCTGTAAATAAAAATACAAGCTAGTACTTTGTCTTAGTAGTTTTAAGAAATTAAAGCAAACAAAAATTTAAGTTTTCTTGTATTGAAAATAACCTATGATTGTATGTTTTGCATTCCTAGAAATAGGTTAACTGTGTTTTTAAATTGTTATTACTTCACACCTTTTTGAAATCTACCCTACAAAATTTGTTTGGCTTAAACGTCAAAGCCGTGACAATTTGTTCTTTGATGTGATTGTATTTCCAATTTCTTGTTAATGTAAGATTTCAATAAAACTCAAAAATCTATTCAAAACATTACCTATTTCAAATTCAATTGTGTCCTAAAACATTATTTTATTCGTAATCCTTGCAAGGAATATTGTTTTCAAACTATAACTGCCTATGTGAGTGATCAAATTCATGCAAAATTTCTTGTCTATTTCAATACGTATCGTGGCTATCAGACTGAGGCTTAGTCTAAATACTATTATTTATTCCAAATAGCACTTCATTGATTGGTGTTCTCTCGTAGTCTCTTAAATTTTGAAATTTTATCCTTATTTTTATAAAACAGGTTCAATGGCTTTTGAACATTCTTGCAGGCCTTGGATAATTTATGTTAAATAAAGTGGGATTAGGGAAGCAGACTGCAATTTATTTTGACCCACATTCCTATAAAGGATAATTTGTTGTCTGAGCCCTTATTTGCTGAATAAGTGAATACATATGTAACAGGAAAAAATGTTAGTATTGTGGTGTCAATTGCACTACGGATGAAACTCAGTTTTAGTACACATGATCGGGACTGCCACTTCAGTTCAGGAATATGATTTGCTATTGCTATGTAAATTTGTTTTGAGAAACACAAGCCTTACAAGAGAGGCTTAAAAATATCTAATAAACATACTTCTGACTTTTGGTTAACACCTTTTTTTTTTAACTACTCCTAATGGCCAAAGTTTTTGTTGGCCAGGTCATAATGTCTCTTTCCCTGTTTCCTTTAGAAATTCTGATTTATTGTAATGGCCTTTTTGCTTGAGAATAAGAGGAACAAAAGAATCCAAACTTTACAGTACAGGAAAGTTTGGATCACTTTCAAATTACTACAAAATTTTCCCTTCCGTTTTGTTCTTAGGTGGATCTAACTTTTTAAATTATAAAAACAAACCATTGGGAAATAATAAAAACAACACACCTTATTTTGTGTTTTGTTTCTATTTGGTGTCCATTATAACAGTAGCGCTAGATTTCAAAATTATAAGCCACTTAATTTTTTACAAGTTTGATTAGATTACATTTTGGGTTTCTAATAAGAAAATATTTTTTGATCAAAGTATATCTTATTTCTCTTTAAAAGTGTGCTTATTACATAGTACAGTAAGTTAACTGGCCTTACTAATGTTCCTATTTTTTTATAAACTGATAAAGGAATTATATAGTCTGTTTTAGAGTAGTTTCAGGTCAACATGGGTATGTATTTGATAAAGCTTAGATCCAGTTGTGTTGATGTATTTTAATGCCCATGTATAAAAGTAAAGACACTGAAAATTCTTTACTGCTTTTAAACTTTGAAAATACAACTTGAAGCTTATTATAAATTTAAATTAGACTTGAATAAAACCCTGATTTTTCTTGGAAAGAAGAAAGGATCTAAAAATAAAATTGGAGTTGTTTGTATTTCTTAAAAATTAAATGGTACCAGCTACAAAGTTACCAAGAAAGAAATTAGGACTTGGAATAAAATGATGCTTCCTCCACCCATCCTAAAATATAAAACTCCAGCAAAAACATAAGAACAAAACTTGGGTTCCATATCAAATTCATTCTTCGATTGCAAATTACACTTTATTCTCACCAATTAAAAATAAATCTATAGAAATGTTCCTCTAATATTGTTTTATAAATCCATTTATTTAGCAGTAAAATAAAACTTTATAAACATTAAGTCTCACTTTAGAGCTTTTACCTTGTCTTTGTAAACTATTGCTGTAGCAGCATTCAGAAAAAATATTCAAAGCTCAACTTTTCCCAGAAATCTAAATCTAATATCTAAATCTGAAAAATGTCCATTGAGGAAGGTCTTTATTCTAGATTTGCATTCATTTTTGTTTTTAATAGGCACAAATTATGAGTTTTGGGAAGTTTGATTTTCTATACTCTTATCATCTTTTTGTTCCCCAACCTAATTCATTTGATTTTATTTATGAGCCTGCTATATTAATGTGTGTTAGGAAGTTTTTACTTTATGATGAGTTAGACTTCTTTTGTAATTACCCTCCTGAGATTGGCATAAATATACCCTTTCCCCATAATGGAATTCTAATTTTTATTTGATCACTCATTTATAGCAGTTGCTTAAATGTATGTATATGACATTGTTTTAATTTTTTAAAAGCAAAAATGTTCTAATAAGTTGCCAGATTTTTAATAAATCCACATTTGATCAATTAATATGAAAATTAAGTTACTATGGTTCTGAAGTTAGTTTTTTTAAACAAGAGTTCAGCATAATTTTTTAGTTTTTTTAGTTCCTTTGATTATTCTGCATAAGAAAGCCCAATGCTTTCTATTAATAAACAATTTTTCTCTCACTTTGGAATCTGACTTAGGCAAACCCTCTTTTTTAAAAAGGTTAGAATACATCAAAATAAATTACATATTTTAAATTCCGAAAGAGAAGGGATATAAAATTCTATTCCTAGCGAAAAGCCATATAATATTCTTGAAACTCATTACTTCATTTGCCTCCTGCCCATTTGGATAATCATACCTACGTTTTATTAATTGTGTATTATTTGTAAAACCAAACCCTTCCAGTAAATACTTGCTATAAGGCTATTGTTAATTTTAAAGACTCCTTATGTTAAAATTTGCTGCTTTGATTTTCCAAAGATAATTTTATTATATTGAGCTATCCATTATAATCAAAGTAATGTGGAAGAAATAGTAATATTAATGATATCATTAATCATGTGAAGTTTCTTAATTGAGGAGCTATGAAAAAGCCTTATAGAAAGAGTGCACTGGATTTATAAGTGTGTTTATGTTCCTCTAAGAATGAGAGCTTCTGTTAACTTAGTTGTTCAAAGTAAGCAAGTGGAGTAGTGAAGTGGATAACCGACTAGAGAATCCAGAATGACAAATCCATTAACCAGTCATGTTTACTTTTGCATAGAAGTTTGTTGATTAGTTCTCATCTTTAAAATGCAAACACCAAGCTTTAAAAATATTGCATACTTAAAGCATGGGTCAGTAATTTAAATATTTTAATTTGAAGTACTTACTGTTAATCTTTATAGAAAAGTTTTCTTTTAAAATGTGTATGCATATATATTTTTTTGTTTAGAGGTTACCAGAAGCTCTGGGTTTTTTTTGTTTTGTTTTTGTTTTTTTTAATCATTTTCAGATGTTATCCAGAAATCTGCAAGTATACTTTTCCTGTTTTAACTCCTTCCTTTTATCACCTGACTATCAGGGAAGCGAGGTTGAGGCTGCCCTGACCTGACATGTCATGATGTCGACTTGCTAGGTGGGGTTCGCTGGGGACGATAACCAGTGGAATTGTTGGTAAGAACTTTTTTTTTCCTATTTTTTTTTTTATTAGTAGTGGGGCATTAAGTGTGGGAAAATGCCCATCTCCTATAAGTGGGCATTTATGTTGGCCTTATAGAAAAATAAGATTTTTAATAATTTTGTTCTTAATAGGAACATATAATAAGTACTTCATGCTCTTTATTCTCAAATTGATAGGTTAGCAGGAAAGGCCTACAATATGAAGTAATGAAATACTCAGGGTATTATTTTAAGTGATCAGAATAGACACTTTATAAGATAGATTCTAAATAATGTCTCTTGGCAAGACAATAAATTTGCTTTCTTTTACTGTGATTTCAAACAATCCAATATCTTTATTACACTTACATTTTTATTTGGTATATTAGCATATAATGCATCTTAAAGGATATATATTGCAAACTAATAGTAAAAATATGATAATGTTGATAGAAAGGAGGTGTTAAACACTTAAGAGAAATAATTTTTTTAAATCCTCCAAATGAAATCTTAACATTGTAAAATGAAACTTACATTTTAGCAATTTGAAAAACAATAGTTGATTCAGTATAAAGATACATTTGATATAACAACTTTGTGTCAAGAGAAAAATACTTAGGTGAAATATTAGGACCTTGAACATAGCAGAAACAAATTAATCAGCAACTTGTGTTTCATTTGAAACGAGGGAAAGTTGATAGGATTATTAGATATTGGTAGAATTAAGAGTCAATTTTTAGATTAGTGCTAAATATTAAAATCTTTCATACTCATTAGGGAATTTCATTAAGGTAAAGTATAAATTGAGGAAATTAAATTTAATAACTAGACATTTCTGATCAAACCATCTAAAAATGTAATATAACATAAGCACTGATTGAAAATAATTTTGGATTTTCATGCCTGAAGAATCTTTTCACTATTCTTACGCCTTCTTTGTTGGTTGGGTATATCAATCCAGGAAGAATCTCTAGGTGTTAAACATGTGCTAGTTGGTGTCCTGAATATAAACACTTATCTCTAAGCTTGCTGTAGACTAGTTGAACATCACTGCAGTGAAATACTTGAAGAACTTTAGCGATTGTGTCATTATGTTAAGGTACTTGTTCTCTTCTGAAACATTTTATACATGTATCAGTGGTAGAAAAGATCAGAGTATAAAACTTTAAGATTGCACTTAATGCATACATTCCTCAAATATAAATAAGGGCTTTCATTTTATGTAGTAACTTTATCAGGATCCCATGAACATCTTACCTTGATTTGTCATTTGGACAAAAGGGACTTCTGTAGCCTGTTCAATTGTACTTCAATGATGCCTATTATGATGTTTAGCACTATATTACAAGGCTATTTCTATAATTAGCTGAAAGCTCCTGCAAACATTACGTTGCTGATATGCATACAGTAACATGAGAATATTAAAATAGAAACACTTATAAGACCATTTAATCAGCAGTTTAATAAAAATCATGCTTTTGGTACAGCGTTCAGGTACTATAACTGTATTGGAATATTTGTACAATGTTAAATATTTTTAATAAAATTTAACATGTTCAAAATGTTGTGTTGGTGATTTTGGGTGGTGTGTGATGGGGTTCCATTATACAAATCAAATTCAGTAGTTCTGTAATTGAGACATTTGAAGTCAAATGGATTTCCTATCTTCATTTGGGCACCTGTCCCATGGAAGGCAGTAAAGAAATAGGACTAAAAGGACTGACATCAAAGGGGTTTATTAAAGTGTCAGGAAATAGCTTTATTGGAGTTTATAGCGAAATCTACTGATAGGGATGTTGGCTTTGGTATGACAGTCTGCCATAACATTTTTCTGATGAAATTGTAGCATTTCCACATTAGAAATAATCCTATAAAACATACAGAGGTGGGCAGAGGGAAACATTGTATGATGCTTTCAGTAAGCATTTTATTGCCCAGTGTCCTTGACCAACTGACGTGACATGCCAGCAAGTGAAGGAGGTGATAAAGGACTATTTGAGGAAGGCTGTATTTGGATGCAGCAGCAGGTAATAACTTCGTGTGTAAGAAGTACCATATAGAGAGAGCCCCCTCTGTTTCTTACAGTACGTTTTATGGTTTCTCTTTTCATGCTGATTCCCACTCTCCTGAAGATAGACTTAATACAGTAGCTTTTATTTTTACTTCTTTTCCTTGGGGTGTTCTTAGTTCCTTTAGTCAAAAGAGTAGAAGCCCTGCAATTTAGAATGGAAATCTACTTGAAGTAATATGCTTATTTCTTTGCAGACAGTACCAAATAACAACAAAAATTAAGGAGGAAGGTGATAGGAACCTAATGATTTATAAACAAATTAAAGGAACTTTTCATAAGGCGTAGTAACATAGTGTATCTTATCTTTTTTGAATGAAAACTGTTAAAGAGCTATGGAGAAGAAAAAGTGATTATTGTTTTAAAATAAAAAATAGACAAAATAACTTCCCAATGGCCAGTATTTTCCAGAAAGAGTTTACTGTTTTTGTTGTTTTCTGTTGTCCCCAAATCAAAGGTCACTGAGACAGGAAGAAATATTTTAACAGAAATAATCTAAACTTGGGCATCTTTAGGTGTTGGTAGACCTAGAGATGGAGCAGCTCACATATTTGTGGTGTATTTTTTCCCCAAAATAAAGGGGTTGCTTCTGACAGAGATTTTAAACTTAGGCTCTATTGGTGTATTTTTGCTCTACCTAAAGCCCTGAATTTAATTAATTTTTAGAAGTAAGATTTTATTAGGTATTTCCTGTGGAGGAGTATTATATTCACATAAAGGAATATCTTTTGCCTATAGCTATGAAAATCACATTTCTATTAATTTAGACTTGAAATTTGTGACTGAAATCATGATCACGTATAGACATTTTCTTAAAAACTAAACAAAAAGAGTTGGGAGTTTTTTCTGTTTCTTTAATCTTCACCTGAGGACATTTTCCCATTGATCTTTAGAGAGAGTGGAAGGGGTGGATGGTGGGGGAGAAAATCAGTGTGTCTACACGTGGACTGGTTGCCTCCTGGATATTCTTAACCCAGGCCGGGGATCAAACCTGCAACCAAGGTATGTGTCCTTTACTGATAAGCGAACATCCGACCCTTGGGTCCACATTCCAAATTGGCCAGGGCAAGAACGGTTTTTTTATTCAACTACAATGTTTAATATTGTCTTGTCATACTGAAACTTTTCATGCTTCCTGTTAAAAAGTAGAAACTTACTAGATTAATCATATTTGACTATAAACTATATACAATTTGATCTACAACCAACAATATTGTTATTGAACTTTTTAAGTCATGAAGAGCAATGTAGGTATTATTTTAGTTGTAATGTCATTTCTATTTGTCTTTCCAAAATGAGGGTGGGGGGATCTAAATGAGACCATCTGTATTTATCAAAATAATTTTGAAATAACTTCTGGTCATTATTTTAGTTTCCTAGTTAAATTGTTTAGGTCACAATTCACTATTCAACAATTTTCTCAAACTTTAATGTGACTGGGAATCCCTGGGAGATTCTGTTTAAAAAAAGATTCTGATTCAAATGATTTGAGATGAGGCAAGAGCCTGCATTTCCCACAAGCTCCTAGTGATACCAATGTTCGTGACTAGAATAGGTTGATGATTTCAAGTTTGGGGGGAATTTCAGAAAGTAGACCTTAGTAGAAAAGGTACAGATCAAGGTAGTCTAGTTGAATTGAGATGAAGGTTTTTTAAATTTTGGTAAAGGCCACCTCAAAAGTTATTAGTGTTTAGGATCCCAAGGGAAGGGTAGGAACATAATCTGCAAGAAAATGAAATTAATTTAGAAAAACGGGCTTTAATAGCTTTAGGGAATTGGTGGAAAATAACAATAGGAAGGAAAAAGCCTAAATTCAGGTCACTGAGGAAATGTCACCGCATGTTTACTTAGGCATTGGATCAGAAAACAAATTGCAACAGAAGTCATAAAAGATAAAAATAGCTACTGAAAGCTCAAAAAGTTAATAGGTTACTAAAAATACCCATGAGCTTTTTTGTTTGTTTTTTGAAATCTCTGCAAAAAAAAGTTAAAATACATTAATTAGAGCAGATTAAGGAAGAATATCATTAAATGACTTTAAAATAACGTAGATTAAGATAAAAAGATGGGAAAGTTGAAGAATACTGTATTTTCCGGTGTATAAGACGACCCCCTAATTTTATAGTTAAAACATAGGTTTAGGCCTATATTTGCTGTATAAGACTACCCCCCACTTCCGAGGCAACACCAGTTCTTTTTTTAATAGACCGCCTCTCTGACTCTGGCCAATCTGAGCAGGCTTTTTACTAGAAGACAGTGTCGTCTTATACGCCGGAAAATACGGTAGTAATAGCAGGTATATCCATTTTTATATAAAAGAGCTAGAAGGTAGTCCCTGATAACTGATAAACTATCTGGTTTCCCATTCTAAAACTTTCAATATGAAAAATAAAAATACAGATGAAGTATGGAAAACATACTTTGCTGTTTGGTAGGTTAATACATATATTAACTATGCGAACCCTCTGTACCAGACACTGCTAAGGAACTGCTTTATATTCTGTGTACTGTGTAATCATCAACCTTGTAAGGTAGGTGGTATTGTCCCTATTTTACATATGAAGAACTCAGAAATTGAGTTAAGTCTTTTGTTATATATATAATACCTATAAAGTGACAAAACCAGGGTTTAAAACATGTTCTGCCTCAAGTATATGTTCACTCTGAATCATTTGATTAGAAATAGGCCTAGTTAATGTGAGATTAGAATTAAATGTTAAATTTTTTAAAAAATATATTTTGTTGATTTTTTACAGAGAGGAAGGGAGAGAGATAGAGAGCTAGAAACGTCGATGAGATAGAAACATCGACCAGCTGCCTCCTGCACACACCCCCCCACTGGGGATGTGCCCGCAACCAACGTACATGCCCTTGACCTGAATCGAACCCGGGACCTTTCAGTCCGCAGACCGACACTCTACTGCTGAGCCAAACTGGTTTCGGCTTAAATGTTAAATTTTATGTTTACTTCAGAGCTCTTTAAGTTATGCCTGAAATAAAGCCAACCTAATTTGAATTTAGAGTAAAATAGTTTTGTTTTAAATTAAAGTATTTTTGTGTGTGTTATGTTGATAGTTCAATTGTAATTTTTTTTCTTCCATCGTTTGTTTCTAAAAAACATAGGCCCAAATATCATTGGATTTTGGCCTCTTAAGACAGCTTTAAAACAAAAAACAAAAAAACAAGTCTACACTTGATTTGGAAAGGGGTGCCATGTTCCAAATGACTTAAAAATTTAAAAAGTTTTAATTTCACATACTTTATTCACGAAACTCAAATTTATCTTCATTTCTGAGTTCTATCTATATTAGTGTTTAAACATTTTTTTTAAGTGTTGGTTTGTTAAGCCTTCTCTATCATTTAATATTTGATTTCAGCTCTTCTACATGTCTCAAGGACATAGAAGAGTTTCACTTGTCAGACCTGAGTGCAAGTGCGAGTGTGTGTGTGTGTGTGTGTGTGTGTGTGTGTGTCGGCGCGCGCGCGCCAGCACGCAAGATGCAGAATTATACATAAGCCATTATGCTTAGCCATAAACTTGGGGGTGTGGAGAACCCACTCTCCTTATGCATTCTTAGAGAAAGTGTTATTTTCCCTGAGACAGAAAGAAAGGTGGTCTTGAGACATTTTTAAAAAATAAAATAATGATTTAGATTACTCAAGGTATTTTCTGCTCTGTTACATAAAAATTGAACTGTACAGTAAAAAGTGTCAATAAACAATATTTTTGTTTTTTAAAAAAAGTATTTTTTAAGGATTATAATATCTTCTAGAATTCTGTGTAATTTTTAAAAAATATATTTTATTGATTTTTTACAGAGAGGAAGGGAGAGAGATAGCTAGAAATGTCGATGAGAGAGAAACATCGACCAGCTGCCTCTTGCACACCCCCTACTGGGAATGTGCCCGCAACCCAGGTACATGCCCTTGACCGGAATCGAATCTGGGACCCTTCAGTCCGCAGACCAACGCTCTACCACTGAGCCAAACCGGCTTCGGCTAGAATTCTGTGTAATTTGGTTCATTGCTTACAATAATGGGCATTTCAAAGTAGAATCAGGATTTCTCAGTACTCACCAGTTCTGAATTTAAGGTCACTGTGATGATAATTACACATATTAAGGCTTACAATTTACCATGCCTAAGCTCTCAAGTCATTTCTTTGATTCAGTTAGTCTGGCTCTAAGAAAACTAGCCCTCCTTAATAAACTTTGCACAAGATTGGTTTTGTTCTCTGTATACTAAATGTTTGCCAGATGGAGATTATTTTTTTAAAAAGACATATATTAAAATATATTTTTATTGGTTTCAGAGAGGAAAGGAGAGGAAGAAAGAGATAGAAACATCAATGATGAGACAGAATCATCGATTAGCTGCCTCCTACCTGCCCCACTCTGGGGATCGCGCCCACAGCTCCCATATATGCCATGACCAGGACTTGAACTTTGACCTCATAGTTCATAGGTTGATGCTCAATCACACTAGCCAGGCTAAAAATATACAGTTATTAGGGAGAAGGAGAGGGAGGGGGGGAGAGAGAGAAAGAAACATCAATGGTGAGAGAAAATCATTGATGAGCTGCCTCCTGCATGGTCCCTATTGGGAATTGAGCCCGAAACTCAAGTCATGTTCCCTTACCAGGAATCAAACCATGTCCTAATTGAAGATTATAAATGATGTGAAATTTTACATTAATGTGACTAGCTAATACTTCCTAAAAAGTCATTATTGCTCTTTTAAACAACATTTGTGTAGCAGTTTTAGCATTTATATTATAATTTGGAAAAGCAATGATAAATGCTTATGACAGTTTATTTCTCCACCGTGTGAGCTTTTGAGTATGATAGTAGGAATTATCAAAAACTCCCATCCTGGGTTTTATCCTTGAGAAGTGTTATACAAGCAGTTAACTTTGTTTCTTTTCAGAAAGTACAGTAATATCTTGATCAACCTGTTAGTACTTAGGAAGGAAAATCATTAAAATGATTAATCTTTTACATCATTAACCAAATTTAGATAGCTAAAAGTCAGCTACTTATTGAAAAGGTTACATTTAGTCCATACCTAACACCAAGAATGTGATGTCATTTCTTAATTTCACAGTCATGGAGTGATTTATGTTTCAGGAGTTAGGAATACAAAATTAGTAAATATTATCATTATCCTCAAAGGATTTTGAGGCGATAATAGATTTATAAATAGTAATGATAAGCATCAAAACCAATTTCCAGAAACACCATTGGAAGTTTGAAAAGTGTTCAGAATACATGACTATATGTATGATTGAGATTACTTCTAAAGAGCAAAGGAGTTTATAAAATGTAAACTATGATTTTCTTAACTAAAGTTAAATTTAGTGTACACACTAGATGGGTATATGTATGTGTGTGTGTGTGTATATATATATATATATATATATATATCTTTATTAATTTTCACCTGTGCAGTTCAAATTTAAGTTTAAGAAAATGTTTAAAAATTTAAAATTGGGTGACTATGAATCTGAAAGATGAAGGTAGGTTTTCTTATATTTTTGTCTATTTTTTCAGTAGTGAAAACTTTAAGCCTTTAAGTGAGAAGCCCCAGGTAAGGTTGGATTAATGAGCGGTTCTTTAAAACATTTTTTCCCTCCCTGATATACACATGTTGCTTTATTCAAGTGGAATAGATTTACTAAACACGTTTTTCTCCATTCCCTATACCTCATAAAATTTCTTCAGTCCAAGCTATTTCATTTTCCATTATGTCTTACAAAACTGGTTAATGTCTAAATATTACTTTTTTTTTTTCCAGCAGTGTCATAGAACATTAATATATTTGATAGGAGTGACTGCTGGTATAATCTAGAAAGGAAAGATGGATGGCAGCATAGCTCTTAAGAAAAAAAAAATTCCAGGACTACATGTTTCGCAAGAATACATGTTTTAACCCAGTGGCTAGCCTTTCACCTTTTCATCTGTAGTGTTTTTTTATCCATGAGCATTTTTTTTTTTTAAGTTTTAAGATGTGAGGGCCATCTAGCTGTAGCATCTGTCACCCCATTGGTCATCAGGGTTGATTTGGCTGATCTGACTGGCTAGGTGGGTGTCCCTTATCAATCCGTGTGCCTCTCCTAAAGCTGCGCCATTAGTGGAAGAGGATGACCTTTCCTTCAGAAGATAGGTCTTTGGTCAAGGGTATATGAGTAGCTGCGCTCCTCTGCTAGAAACTCCAAACATGCTCTCAGGGTCCATTTGTAGGAGAATGTAGAGTAATCAACCTTCCAAGATTCCAGACACATCCCTTAGACAGTCTGTTAGACCAGCCTTATGAATTCTGTGCTCTAGCTTTCTCTTCCAGGAGAAGTTAAAATACAAAAGAAAGGCTTCTTGATATATATATATATATTTTTTTTTTAATTGATTTTTTAAGGGTGGGGGAGAGAGAGAGAAGCATCAATTGGCTGCCTCATCCTACATGCCCCCTTACCCAGGATTGATCCTGCCACCTGGAACTGAATTGACAACCTTTCAGTGTACAGGATGATTCACAGCCAACTGAGTCACACTGGCCAGGGCAAAAGGCTTGATTTGACTTGATATAGTCCAATTCCCCTCACATTAGTCAAGGAATAGCTCCCATGTATTGAGCTTCTACTGTGTGCCAGACACATGAAGAGGTGTTTTAAATTCTTTGATATTCATAGTAACCACTTAGATAGTAGAATTCCTATCATACCGAAGGAAAAACAGACACAGAAAGGTTGAGTGACAGCCAAGGTTGTATAACTAGTTCGTAATAAAACAAATAGAACTAACTACTTTCTCCATTTTTATCTTTATCTAGGAATACATATTTAGCTTTTTGAGCTAGAGTCACAGCATTTTCTTTTATTGATTTCAGAGAAGAAGGGAGAGAAAGTTAGAAACAGCAATGAGAATCATTGATCAGCTGCCTCTCCCCTTCCCTCCCCTCCCCACCACCACTGGGGATCAAGCCCACAACCTGGGCATGTGCCCTTGACTAGAAGGAACCTGGGACCCTTTAGTCCACAGGCTGACGCTCTATCCACTGAGCCAAACCAGCCAGGGTCAGAGCATTTTCTTAGGGGGAATTCTGGGTTACAAGCTAAAAAGGACAAAAGTTTGATTTTGGAATATAGGTCAAATTTGTATATTTAATTTGCTATTGTATACTTCTATTGCTTTGCCCTTAACATCATAGAATATTTTCCTCATTTTTTGGTTATGTTTGTTTCTTTAGATATATAAAAGCTTTAGTTTTGTGGGTGAGAAGGATAAAAAAAAGTTGGTTTTATACTTGTTAAGCATAACCTGGTCACTTTTTAAAATGTTTTTGTTGGTTTTAGAAGGAAGAGGGGGAGAGAGAAAGAAACATTGCTATGAGAAACATCAATTGGTTGCCTCCCAAATGAGATCAAACCCGTAAGCTAGGCATGAGCCTTGACTGGGAATCTGACCAGCAGCCTCTGGTGCACCAAGACAATACTCCAACCATCTGAGCCACAGCAGCCAGGGCTCACCCGGTCACTTTGTACAGCAAACTCGAGTCACCCGTCATTTAGCATGCGGGTGCTCTTTGTACAGGGTGGGGCAGAATTAGGTTTACAGTTATGTGTCTGCAAAACAGTCCATTCTTGCAGAATTGTATTCGTTTCCATTCAAACAGCTGTAACCTACTTTTGCCCCACCTGTGTATAATGGCACACATCCTGCTTTCCATCTCTTTCTAATATTAGTAATATTTCTGCCCTGGCCAGCATCAGTCAGTGGTTAGAGCATTGGCCTGCACAATCAAGAGTTAGCGAGTTTGATTTCCAGTCAAGTGCACCTATCTAAGTGTCAGTTCACTCTCTGCCTGTAGTCTGGGCACATGCCAGAGGCAATCAGTTGATGTGTCTTTCACATTGATGTGTTTTTTTTCTCTCCCTTCCAATGGGGAAAAATACCCTCTGGTAAAGATCAACAAAAAAATAAGTAATGTTCTAGGCATGCAAAGAAGTATTACCTTATGTTTGGGTCAGTTACTTCTATGTAAAGATAGCAATTCAAAGAATTTACCTTAAGCTGCTCTGAAAGTTAAGTATTATTAGATGTAATGGACTCAAATTTCAGCCATTCAGCTTGCCCTTCAGAAAGATTCCTGCTTTTATCCTTGCAAAAGTAAAAAAAATAATAGCCAATAAAAAATATTTAACTGAATTACATGCTCTGTGTTTAATGCTAATAGCATTTAAGTGCTTAGTATGTCGAGTGCTGTTTAAAATGCTACAACTTCATTGTACATATGAAGAGACAGATGCAGGAATGCTTTGTAAATAGCTGCTATTCATAAATAGAGCCTGCGTATTGTAGAAAAGGGATTTTTGTTTTGTTTTTATTTTTGTGTTTTCTCTCCCCTTCAACTTCCCTCTATGCCATGTTATGTGTTGAATTTCTCCTGTACTTTTCTGTGTTTTTCTTATCTTTGTGTGTGTGTGTGCGTGTTTTTACTATTCCTTTGTTTTGTTAATCCTTATTTGAGGATATTTTTTCATTGCTTTTCAGAGAGAGAAACATCAATGTAAGAAAGAGACATCGACTGGTTGCGTCCTTGTATGCACTCCAACCGGGGGCATGAAGCCGGGAATCTAATCCCCAACCTTCCCTCAGTGATAAGGGCCAACACTAACTACTGAGAACACTGGCCTGGCTGGACTCCTCCTTTTTAAAGGATTTACCTATCCTTAGAAGCAGAAAATGGGAGATTTAGTCATTAGTTTAGAAATTTTATAAAAGATGTCAAAATAATGATACTTCATTGACATATATATATCATGTCAAAATTTGATTTTGAATTACATCATTAAGGGGGAGGGCTATTAAAGTGTTCTGTCTCTGCTCATTTATGATACATTTTAGATCCACATTTTCTGGATATTTATCAGGAGATGGTGTAGAGATTTGGTAAATAATACAGTTTGGTTTTGTATGTCTTAAGGGTTTCTCATTCAGTCACAGTTTTGAGGTTTTTTTATTCTGGCTTTTTCCCCCCAGTGGTTCTATTTGTAGTATTAATTAAAAATCCTTGTGCTAATGCTAATTTTGATTTTTTTCCCCCTCACTAGCATATATTGGAGTACTCAGAATTGAAGAAGGATATAGGTAAAAAATAATAATAATAATAATATGAAACATTTTCTAACATTAAATTTATCAAATTTCTTTAATTGCATACTTGCCATATTCACTCTAAAAATTATTTACAAAACAAATTAAGTGGTGTAGGTTTTGCCAAAACAATTGTGAATATTTTGCTTCTATTTAAGTTTATAAATATAGCATTCATTCTCTTAATCCTTAAGATCAAAAAAGGTGGTTTTATGTTACATATTGTTTTAAGAAATACTGAGGACTTGACAGAGCCCACAAGTGGGAATCAAACTGGCAGCCTTTTGATATACAGGACTAAGCCCAACCAACTGAACCACTGGCCAGGGCTAAAACACATTTTACATTTATCAGAATCAGGCCTTACTACTGCTTTGTCCCAAATGTTCTCTCACCCTCATTGGATATAAACCCCATATCATGTCTGTCACATATCTGAGTTTGCCACATATCTGAGCCTGGTGCGCCAAGTATTGCATGTTCTTATAAATTCTTTTCTATGACTAGGAGCTTTAGAAGACCAGAAAACCTTGGAACTGATATATTCCTTTATTTTCTTCATAAAGTTGCTTTTAAAAATCTTCATTTTAATAGAGAAGCAAGATAAGCCATTCATTTTTAATTTTTAAAGATAATTTGGTGACATTTAAAAATGTTAACACTAATTTTTCTGTCAAACATTCTCTGGAAACTAGATTTTGCAGTGTTTGTATTACTTGGAGTTAAAGTTTGCTTAAACTTCATTTCTTGGAGTAGAACTTGGTAGTGAATGACTGAAAAAAGACTAGGTTCTTTTCTGCAAAGTGAGTGAGAACATGAGTTTGCAGTAATATATGTTCTCTCTTTTTTACTTTGTTTTGATAGTCAAATCTTTAAAAACGGGCTCTGATGGCAAGCTAGAAAAGATTTAGAAAAAGAATATATATTTAAAAAAAATACTTTTACATCTCATTTGTAGTAAAATAACTTAGCCAAGATCAGATTGGTAATTTACCCAAGGTTATCAAGTAGAATCATTAATCCACTGAATAATTTAATAATGAAAAAATCTCAGTATGCATTTGGGATATATTTTTTCTTCGATGTTGGGCTAGAAGTTTATCTTCTTTGGCTTATGAAACCACAGCCGCTACCTAAGAGGAAAGTGCAGTCAACCTAATCAAAAGTAAACTCCATTCATTGTCCCCCATAATCTGCCAGTGACAATGGCTTCTAAGGTTCACTCTTGGAACCAAAGGCAAGAAGATAAGGAAGAGGATACTCATCAAATAAACTGTTTGTAGCCTCTCTAATAAGACCCTTTAGATGATAATTTATATGAAAAGTAATATTTACTTTTACTACAGATCTGCCTCTAAATAGTGATTTTTCCCAAAACAATTTCCAGGAGCTTTGCTCAATGTCTTTTTCTAAGTGAGCCGGCCCGGTTGGTGTGGCTCAATGGTTGAGTATCAACCCATGAACCAAGAGGTCCCCGGTTTGATTCCCATTAGGGCACATGCCCAGGTTGCAGGCTTGATCCCAGTGGGGGTTTACAGGAGGCAGTTGATCAATATGTCTTCTTCATTGGTGTTTATATCTATTTCTCTCCCTCCCTCTCTAAAATCAATTATATATATATGAAAGGGAACAGGGAAAGTTCACAAATATTGGGAGAAGAGAATTACACAGGGAAGGTACTTTTCTCAAAAAAAAAAAAAAATAGAGAAGAAATTGCAAGGAATTCAGTGGGGTCAGCATTAGGGAGGCAGGGGGTGATATAAATAAGTAATTTGCAGTGTCATTTGTTTCCTTTGTTGGCTCAGTTACACTAACATGAAATAAGCATTTCATTTCTTAGTATGAAGTTGGGGAAGAATGAGAAGCCAGCCTGGAGGTCTGTATCCAAGTGGCAGAAATGGCATTCAGCCTGAGAGCAAGAGCATTTTCAGAAGAAAAAAATCTATAATCATGAATCTGATCATCCTCACCATCTTCAGCCAATGGAGAGAATAAGGCTTCATGACGGGCATTTGGATGGCTTTTAGGTTGTCATGAAAGTATATGTTAAAAAAAAAAAATTGGAACTATACTCAAGATTTTTTTTTTTCTGGTTCCTTATTCTCCTGTTACACATTTCACAACTAAAATACTCCTAATACTTCATAATTTTTTAAGTTTATTGATTTTTTTACAGAGAGGAAGAGAGAGGGATTGAGAGTTAGAAACATCAATGAGAATCATCGATTAGCTGCCTCTTGCATACCCCCCACTGGAGACATGCCCACAATCAAGGTACATGCCCTTAACCGGAATAGAATCCAGGACCCTTCAGTCCACAGGCTGATGCTCTATCCACTGAGCAAAAAACGGTTTCGGCACTTTATTATATTCTTTTAAATGCATTAGCATGAGCTGAGGCTGCAGAAATCTCAAATTTGTGAAAGCAGTTTACATCTGACCCTTTACTATGTTCCACAGTATCACCAAATTGGGAGAGATTGCCTCTTTGAAGTAGGTGACCATTTTGCCTCAGTGTTAAGGCTTGATCTACAGGTTCAGGTTTTCTTTTGGCTTTGTCCCTAAGTTCAGAACTGAGTGGAAGTATTGGGACAAAGGCGGCAGCTGCTCTGGACATGTGAGTCAAGTGTGAATTTTTTTTTTTTTTTTGAAAGGTGGGTTATTGAGCCCACTTCAGCCAGGGACCCTGAATATTGGGTTTAAATAATGTGACACTCGTTTGATACAATTTAAATTATATTTTAGAAAACCTCGCCAAGATTTTATAATGTATCTGAATTTGTTGTAGGCCAGAGAAATATGACTATTACTATGTTGTCCTTGATTATTTTTATACCATGAGAGAACATATGAATAGCCCAAAGTAATTTAACTTTGGGATGAGAAATTATATATGGGATAGTTGATACTCTTGAAGTTTACTTTAAATGAATGATGAAAATAGCCATGAGAACTAGCTCTAGGACCTTCAATTTTTCTCATGTTCAGTGGTCAACTTTTTATAAACCGGGCATAAAGAGAAGCAAAAAATAATTCTCCAGTTCATGAGGTTAGGCTCTTCAACTACTATAATAGAACAGGTATAATGATTACATTTCTCAGAATTTTGTGGCTCCCTAACCAATCCACTTTTGAGCCCATAGGGCAGTTGAGATAGCAATGAAGCTGTGATTATATTAGATTATATTACAGGATTTGAAATACCAATATTAGAAGTACAAGAGTCACAACTGACCTTGAAGGTAAGATTTACCATGAAATTTCATAAGACGAGAATGATCATTTTCAAAACACAGACATTGAAACTTAAGAATTATTGTTGGCTGTTAAAACAACAAAATGCTAAGAACCAAGGTATCTATTGACAGGAAGTCTGTTGGAAGCTCCTGTCTCAGTCTAGCAAATGTAATACATAATGCATATCAGCTCAATGACAAACTTTTATTTTTGCCTTATTTACAGATACCAGTTTAACACAAGTGCTCTTGCTATTGATTAGCTATAAGCAGTGTCTTGGTTTGAAAAGAAACTTAACTAACCATTTTGTCTTCCTTTCAATGTTTTTTACTGCAAACTAAAACACTGAGCACAACATTCACACAACTTGCTCTCAATCTCAGTTTTACTTATTTCTCAGGTGTGGTGGTGGTTTGTTTTGTTTTGTTTTGCTTTTTCAGATCATCCTAAAAAGTGATTCCATTTTTTTCTTAAACTGAATTTTGCTTTGTTTTTCTTTATAAAAAGTAGGGAACATAAGTCCCTTTTACCTTTTGCTATTAGAATCAAATTAGGAGAAGTTGCTTTGTCTGATTTTCATCCATGGAGTTTTCTGGGATGGAAGGCATATGTAGTCCAATGTTTATTATTTATTTGGGCTGTATAAGTAAGGTCACACTGCCTTTCCTTCCTCTCTACTGGACATCTAATTTTATTTTGTATTCCTTACATTGTGGAACGTCTGTCAATGTCTCCAAAAAATATTTAAGTTTTGGAGAGGAAAGAGGGTACTTTGACCATACTTTGGAAAACACACATTTTAAGATTAAGAATTTTTTTTAATTTATTGATGTTAGAGGAGAGAGAAACATTGATTTGTTGTTCTACTTATTTATGCATGTATTGGTTCTTATATATGCCCTGACTGGGGACCAAACCTGCAATCTTGGTGTTATCAGGACGATGCTCTAACCAACTGAGCTAGGGTGAGTTTTTCTTCTTAAAAACACCTCAGGTCTGGATGTGTTCATTATATTTCTAAAAACTTGTGTATAGTCATTAGATTCATCATTCATAAATTTGTATTCTTCCCTAGTCCCTAAAGGTAGTTTTATACACTAACTTTTGTTTTACCTTTCTAGCTGCTAAGATAGATAATGATTATTACAAAGAGCACATTTTTAAATGGTCTCCAGTGCGCACTGCTGAGCCCAATGATGGAGTGGGTACATTGAGGAAGAATGTGTCATTTGGAATCCAGGACCATTCAGCAAAGATAATTGCTTGATAATATGGTCAGAATGCTCAAACTCTTAAAACATACTGATGTTTTTCTCTTCTCTTCCCCTAAAAATAAATTTTTCGCAGCCTCAAAGTTCCCCTCATCTAGCTACTTTCATTTCCATTCTCAAAGTTGTACTCTGCTTCTGTCACATTTGGGGGGCAAAAGGTGTGGAAGTTTCAGTGTCTGAGCACAGCAAACCTATTTAATGATTTATAGGAAGCAAATAATTTTGTTTGCTAACTATTGGGAGTGTAGGAGACTTTAGCTTTAACTGTTTGATTTTGCAAAGCATAAAGACATTTCCTGGTTCTTAATTTCACATGAATCCATATTTTTCTTCTCTCTTACTGAGTTAATTTTAATGCTAATTTCCTATAAGAAAGCAATTGAATGGAATAAGCCATATAAATATTTTTAAAAATTTTTTTAACCCAAGGATATATTTTTATTGTGTGTTTTTTGTTTGTTTTTAGAGAGAGAAACATCAATTGTTTGCTTCTTGAATGTACCCTGACCAGGAATCGGACCTTGCAACCTTTTTGGTGTGAGACAATGCTCCAACCAACTGAGCCCTTTGGCCAGGGCAACCTTATCTTTTAATTTATAGTTTGCACTAATACTAATGCTAATCAGATCAGCTCACTTTTTTCCTGATTCAAGTAATAATGTATTTCAAATTTGACAAATTAGAAAATCACTCTTTAAAATTTGCCATTATATTGTATTCCCCTTCTTAGAATTGTTTTTTCTTTTACACACGATACTGCAAATAAATCAAGGATGCAGACTCATACTTTATTCATCAACTTCTGCCTGGCTTTTATGGGAATTACATTATTTTTTCACTAAACATTTATTAAAGGAACAAACAAAATTTTAGGCTATAGCAAACTAATACTTTTAGCTTAACTAAGCTAAATTTCACTAAGTAACAGAACATGCGATTTCCACATACTTTAAGCTATGACTCATTCCTATTAAAGTTGTGAGACTCAAAGCTACACCCATATCACTTAATTTTATGTCCTTCCCTGTTTACTGTGTCTGACCTTCAAGATTTCGTGACTGATGCTGAAATGGAAGCCAACCATTGCAGAAATTTTGGGGAAAATGAATATGAAGAATGCAAGGGCAAGTAGGAATTCATTTCTAGCATTCCTAAACCTGCTTTGTCGTGTCAACTCCACTACAGTCAGAGGAAAAGAACAGAGTTCATGGAAATTACCAGCTAATCCTTACATCTGTCTTTAATGTTTTTAGGAAATTTCAGGTAAGTGAGATGTCTTTTTTGAAGAAAGACTATTATGTATATGAAGACCAATTGCTCCATATTAGTAATGGTAGGCAGCTTGTTTATTTGGAAAGTCTTGCCCCCATTAGGTATGTTTTTCAATATTGTGGAGAAAGTGGAGTTTCAAGTAACATGGTGCTTTCCCTCTATTCAGAAGCATTCAGAACTTTCATTGAAGTGTGTAAAGTACCAATTTTTATTGGTTTGTACTCAATTCCTTTGTTAAAAATTACTTTAGTTGAGTTTTAATTTTATCCCTCACTATATCCATAAAAAACATTTTAAAAGCTTCAAAGAATCTGCCAGGTTACATTTGCATTGTACACAGTCAAATAAGAGTAAAATTATGAGATTTATAGGTCTCTTAATATCACCTTGATTTGCTTGATAGGTAATTTTTAAATTACAGGATTAAGTTTTATGTTTATTATATTCCGATGAAATAAACATTGTGCCAGACCCTGGAATACAAAGATGGACTAGCATACAATACAAATGAGATTCTAGGTGAGGGAATGAAAATGGAATAAAACAAGGCTATTTCATTTTTCCATCACAAATGGATAATTAGCATGTTAATCTGAATGTGACGTTCTATTTGAAAGATCTCTGAGCATGTGTACTTGTGTGTGAGAGACAATTACAAAACACTTTCTATATGCCAGCTACTGTTGTAAATTCTTTACACACATTTTTAAAAAGTCCTTATAACTTTCATATAAGTGCTAGCCCATTTTTGTTACATTGTTGAGGCAGAGGAGCTAATTATCTTGCCCAAATTTGTGCAACCATGGTCTAGGACCAGCATTTGAACCAAGACAAGCTGATTGCAGAGCCTGCGCTCTTAATTTGAATACTTATATGTAGTACCTGTCTGAGTACCCATAAAACATCCCAAATTTGCAATAAAATTTGCCTAGTTTTAAAAAGAAAGTTTAAATAGCACAGAAAGATTAAAGATGTAATAATAAATTTTTTAGAGAACCAAAAATTCCCTTTCTCTGATTGGCTCTAAGACAGTCATTTTGTGTGATGACCTCCCTTCCCACAATCTCACTCCTAACCCCCAGCAGAGTACATGCACAGACAAAAAACCAGAACAGAAGCAGTTTCTTAGTTATATTTTATATTCAGAACCTATTGTGCCTTTGGTTTACCCCTCTTTCTTTTTGAGATGTGTACATTATCTTCTAAATGATGAGAAAATATGACGGCTGAGAATTTTTCTAAGACTCTTTAAAAAAATAAGACTACAGAAGTAAAAAAACAAAAAAACCCTGCTCTTTGAACCTCAGGTAGGTAATTTGATTCCTGTTTTATGTGTAGTTTAAGGCTCCTGCCACTCATCCTGTTATATACTGTAAACTCATTTGGCCTTTAATAAACTGTTTTATGAATTGAGTAGTTTTGTTGGTCTCATTTCCCATCTGGCTGTGTATCTTCTTTGTTCATCTTATATGTGTTATTGCTGCAACTTCAAAAGTGGTTTAATTAAAAATAACATATCTAATCCTATTGAGGATTAAAAATATATATGTACACACACACACACACACATATACACACGCTCGCGCACAGCGCACACCCACACATACACGAGACCTGGTGCGTGAAAATTCATGCACTGGAGGGGAGGTCCCTCAGCCTGGCCTGTCCCTCTCACAGTCTGGGAACCCTCAGGGGTGGGAGGCGATGCCCCTGTCACACCTCTGCTGCTGCCATTATGGGCAGCACAAGCGGAGGCCCTGATTACTTGGGGCTGGGGGACTCAGGAGGCAGGCACCCTGCCGGGGCTGAGGGAACTGGGCACCACCATCTTATGCTGTTTGTGCTGCCATCTTTGAAGGTGTGGCAGTCAATTAGCATATTCCCTCCTTGGCTGTGGGCACTGCTATTTAGCAGCAGGGGAAAGCTCAGGCATGACCACTATGTTTCTAGTTAGATTATCTAGTAGATGGTAGCTATTTACTGAGATAAGGAAGGCAGAAATAGGCCTAGGATCGAGAGGGATGATAAATCACAATTAGTTTGATGTGTCACTGGAGATGCCAAAAACTTGAATTCGGCTCTCTATAGTTTGAAGCCCAAGGCTATAGTGGATAAGCCTCCAGGAGAATCGGGAAACAGGAGCAACACTAAAGCCAAGAGCGAGGAGGGTCATGAAGGGGAATGATCAACAATGCCAAATACAGCAGAGTGTGAGAAATGATTGAGGTGTCCATAGAAATTGGCAATGTGTGCCTGGCCGGTGTGGGTCAATGCTTGAGCATTGACCTATGAACCAGGAGGTCATGGTTTAATTTCCGGTCTACACATGCCCAGGTTGTGGGCTCCCTCCCCAGTTTGGGGGGGGGGGGGAAGGAGTGTGCCAGAGGCAGCCGAGCAATGATAGATACATCTTCCTCCTCCTACCTTCCTCTCTGAAATCAATATTTTTTTTAAGAAAAGAAATTGGTAATGTGTCAGAGGAACAATGAGGGAAAAATAGTGTGTTGAGTAAGTGGAAAGTGAGAATGTGGAGTAGTATAGATTAGACTAACTGAAGGAAAGAAGAAAACAGCTAGAAGGTATGAGGATGAAGCTTTTAAGATTGAGAATGCCAGTTAAAAATGGGAAGGTTAGATGAGAGGGAATGGTGACTGCTAAACCAAGGCCTCGGAGAAGATGGGATTGAATGGAATGGAAGCCTTGAAGCAGTGGACCTTGGACAGAAGACATTTCATCCTCTGAGCCTGAAAATAAGAATATATGTTTGCAAGGTGAGAAGGGAGATTTCAGTTTACCTTATTTGCTTTAAATACTGGAGTTTTCAGAACAGTTTCTTTCTTTCTTTTTTTTTTTTTTTTTAAGTCCACAGAAGAGTAATGGCCCAGCTGGTGTTCCTCGGTGGTTGAGTGCCAACCTATGAACCAGGAGGTCATGTTCAATTTCCAGTCAGGTCACATCCCTGGGTTGCAGGTCCCATCCCCAGTGGGAAGTGTGCAGGAGACAGGTGGTCAGTGACTCTCATTGATGTTTCTATCTGTCCCTTCCTCTCTGAAGTCGATTAAAAAATATTTTTAAAAAGCGTTTCAAAAAAGAAAATAGGGGCTTTGGCCTTGGCCCGTGTGGCTCAGTGGAGCATTGTCCCGTACACTAATAGGTTGCCAGTCTGATTCCCAGCCAGACACATACACAGGTTGCAGGTTTGATCTCTGGTCGGGGCATGAATGGGAGGCAACTGATTCATGTTCTCTCACATCAATGTCTCTCCATCTCTCTAAAGTCAATTAAAAATTTTTAAAAAAATAATTTCAGAGAGAAGGGAAGAGAGAGAGAAACATCAATGATGACAGAGAATCATTGACCAGCTGCCTCCTGCACGCCCCACACTGAGGATCTAGCCTGCAACCCAGGCATATGCCCTGACCAGAATCAAACCATGACCTCTTGGTTCATAGGTCAATGCTCAACCACTGAGCCATGCCAGCCAGGTTAACGTCAATTTTTAAAAAGTCACAAAAACGGCCAAAACCGGTTTGGCTCAGTGGATAGAGCGTCGGTCTGCGGACTAAAAGGTCCCAGGTTCGATTCAGGTCAAGGGCATGTACCTTGGTTGCGGGCACATCCCCAGTAGAGGGTGTGCAAGAGGCAACTGGTCGACGTTTCTAGCTCTCTATCCCTCTCCCTTCCTCTCTGTGAAAAATCAATAAAAAAAATATTTAAAAAAAATAAAAAAAATCACAAAAACATATGGGCTTCAGAGCCAAATCAGTGTCAAAGTTAATAACTGTGATCTTGGGCAAAATAATTATCATTCCTGCAGTATTGTGAGGGTTATTGAGGCACAGTGTCTAATGGTGCTAGTAATATATTACAATAGCACATTTCCATGTACTGGCATTGTGCTAAGCACTTTAAATGACCTAATTTAATCCTAATACGCCTATGAGGTTGATGCTATTTTTTCTATTTTTTTAAATAAAGAAATCAAAGGTCCAGGGAATTGTGTTAGGAAATGGGTCTATTCAATTAATGGCCAACTCACCAGATTCTTTTTTTTTTTTCTTTTTCTTTTTTTCAGAGAGGAAAAGAGAGGTAGAGAGAGAGGCATCAATGATGAGAGGGAGTCATCAATCAGCTGCCTCCTGCATGTCCCTTACTGGGGATCAAGCCTGCAATCCAGGTATGTTCTTTGACTGGGAACTGAACCATGACCTCCTGGTTCACGGGTCGACACGATCCGCTTTAAAAGCATGTTTCTGCCCTAAGTCCTTGTGGCTGTAGCTGCTGTTGTAGCCCTATGGGAATTGAAGCAGAAAGAGTCTCTGCTCAGAGAACAGGTAGAGTCCATTTAGGCCCGGGCTGCTGATCCCAGAGATGGGTGTTTATTGGAAAACATGAAAATATAATATCTAGCAACTCTGTGAAGTAGGATAGGCAGGTAACATCTAAATAAAAGCTGACTCAAAAGGGAGAGATTTCCCCAAATCACACAGTAACTGAAAGCAGTTATCAGAACCCAAGCTTTTTTCATTTAAAATACCACCCATTGTACCACGGGCATCCCTATCTTAATTAGAAAACTGAACATGGGGAATCCTCCCTAAGAAAGGAATTGTTTAAAGGTGGGATTTCCCATGACATGACCAAAATGACTACAATATACTGCAAAGTTGTTACCCCCATAGCATTAGCTCACACTTCCATCATGTCACATAATTACCATTTCCTGGGCCTTTGATGATGAATGAGCGAGCAAGTTCTTGTGAAAACTTAGGATTCAAAACTAATGCTAGGAAGACAAAGGATACTAAGAAATAGAAGTATGACAACAACTTCTTCTGGCTCTAAGTCATATGCTCCTAGTATTCCAAAGGTGCCTTATAAATGCTTGTTGAATAACTAAGAATATTGGGGGAAAAATAGAGGATTAGACCAGTGTTAGACTATTCTACACTCTGACCACAAGATGGCAATATTTTCACAGGGTTTTGGTGGTTTTCTAGAGCTATTGCCAAGGACATGAACAGTTTGACTATGAAACTATCAGTAGCTCACAAAAAATCTGTATTCAAATTTCAAAGATTTGTAAACATTTTGTGTTTACCCTGACATTCATTGTTTTGAACTCTGTGTGTAAAGGACTGAGCCTTGAAGCTTTCCAACTACATATTACACTAGTCCTAGGATTTGAGTGACAGGACCTAACATTCAAAAGTTTTAACTTCCATTTTTAGGATATTATTGTACTTCTTAGCTAAAAAGACAGTTGTTTAATTCTACCCTGCCATTGACAGATGCTTACTTTATTTTACATAAAACACCTGTTAAGATAATGGTAGCCAATTCCAAAACATCAAATGACGTTAGCAAGTTGATATTTTGTAAAATTCCTTTGAGTTCCTTTTGACACTGAGATATATATCAATAATTTCAACCCAGTTCAGTCCAAATCTTCTGCATTAAACAGCTCTCAAGGATTGAGGTGAGAAAGAAAGGGAATTAACTTAGGGAGGAGACTGAAAATATTCTTTTCCCTTTTTATCTTTCCCTCCTTTCCCTACCACCGTTTTTCTTACACTTACTCTTTTCCCTTCCCTGTTCTCTCATATTGCGGTTTGCCTTTGAGTTTATTCCAACATTTTATTATGAAAATTTCAAATTTAGGGAAAAGTTGGTAGACATTAGAGTATCTACTCCGATACAAACCGCCTGGATTTTCCAATTATTCTACAATGCTCGCTTTAGGACATAGCTGTCTATACTCCATCAATCAATCCATCTTCTGGGATCCACTTTGAAGTAACTTGCAGACATCAGTACCCATTTCCCAAAAATTCAGCCTGTGAAAGTTCAGGGGGAGCTTCTTTCACTTGATGAGGAAGCTTAGCAACTTAATTTCTTGGTCCTGCCAAGCATCATAATGCTCCCTGTAATATGAAGACTATTTGTTGGCCGGCTTCCCTCGGGCCACCCCTGCGGGATGGTGACCAGGGTAGTTCATTGACTTTCGCTGGACAAAGTCTTTAACCACCATCCCCGTGTCCCACGCTCCCTAACCTGGCTGCTTCTACCTGCTGTGAGTTTTCTGGGAGAGGCTCTTGTTCCTTCCCACGTGGATTGGGGAACAAAGTCAGCTTCCAGAGCAGAGTGTGTTGCTATGGGAACCTAAAGTTATTTGCAGTCTCGAAATGATAGCAAGTAATCAGTGACACAACCTGAAGCATTCCCATAATTGTCCCCGGAGAATAACAAGGTAAAACCTTTTATTCTTAGAGAAGGGAACCTCTGTGCTTTTGTCCTCGGGAGCTTCAGGGAGACAGCAGCAGAGCCGCCAGGGGTTAGGAGTAGGTGGCTTCTGGCGGCTAAGACAAACTCCTGCTTTTCCCTGTATGTGTCCCTTAGACAAGTTATTTTTTTCTTTCTGAGCTATAATTTTCTCTTCTTGAAAATGGGACATCATTTCAGTCTAGAGCTGAAAGGTACATTGGAGATATTTAAAACTGAGAGATTCTCTGAAACAGATGATGCCGGCACATTTTGTGGGGAGGGAACCCTATAAAACCAACAGGGAGGGGGTAAGTCTATAGATCCCCAGACGTTCTGTGTCTTTCTGTCATGGAATTCATACCTTTGCACGTTATACTTTGACAGCCCCTAACATTTTCATTTATATGCAGGCCCAGGTTAGCCTGTGCCCTGGTATCATTACAGTGCCGTGTAATTATTAGCCTGAAGCCAAAACAAATGGGATGCCTGCATTTGAGAAGCTAATGCATTTTTTAAAAAGGTACTTTTGTCCCAGTATAATTAAAACAAAAATTTATGAAGTTAGAGGAGGAGTAGGAGATGAGATCAGAAAGATAAGGAGGATGAGGGAGCTCTACAGGACCTTGGGGGCTGCTGCGAGGTTTTTGAAATGGAAGCCGGTAGAGGGCTTTGAGCAGAAATATGACTTCCTCATTCCACTGCAGCTACAGCAGCTTCCTTGCTGCTCCTTGAAACCGGGCAGCTTCTCCTGGCTGTTCCTTCTGGCTGGATAGTTCTTTCCACAGATATCTGCAAAGCTCTCTCCTTCAAGTGTGAGCTTCTGCACGGTAAGGCCTTCCATGACCACCCTATTGTGAATGGCAGCCTGGCCTGACTTCCCAGCTCTTGTGCTCTGAACCCCCTTACCCGGTTCTTTACAACGCCTATCAACTTTTAATCTATAATATATATCATTTACTGATATCTATTGGTTACTGTCTACCTTCCTCTGCTCACACAGAGATCTTTGTCTATTTGGCTCACCAAGCACCTAGAGTGTGTCTGGCACATACAAGGGTCCCACATATTTGCTGAAAGAATGACTTAAAGAAATGAGTTTTGCCTGACTGGCATCACTCTGGCTGAGCATCATTGTAAGAACCAGGAGTTCTTATTGTTCAATTCTTGGTCAGGAGGCAGCCAATCAATGATTCTCTCATCATTGATGTTTCTATCTTTCTCTCCCTCTCCCTTCCTCTCTGAAATCAATCCTATATAATAAAAGCCTTATATGCTAAGTATGCGGTCAACCAGTTGGCCATTCAACCAATCAAAGCATAATATATTAATGATACGCTAATACCACTCAACAACTCTCTGACCACCAGGGGGCAGACACTCCAATCAGTAGGTTAGCTTGCTGCTGAGGTCTGGCCGATTAGGACTGAGCAATACGGGGCAGACATGCCCTGGAACCCTTCTGCAGTCCCTACCCTTCTGGCCAACCCCTGCTTCTTTACCTGCCCTGATCGTGCACCAGTGGTGTCCCTTTGCCTGGTCTGCACCCTCTCACAATCCAGGACCCCTAAGGGATGACAGGAACCCCACTGGTGCACAAATTCGTGCACTGGGCCTCTAGTAAAAATATAGTTTTTTAAAAAGAAATAAGTTTTGATTGTATGGAAAGTTAACTAAATGTATTAATTTCTCCGATTAATGATGAGTAAATGGTTAGAATCTTGAGGAACCTCTGACTTATTTTTATTTCAGAGGTTCCATTAAGTTCCTTGGGGAACTTTAGCAAGCCAAGAAAGTAGACTCAAACACACTTAGGAATATTTTTGGTACTGTGGCCAATTATTTTTGTTATAATTTATTTTCATATAGTAATTTCAAAATTACAGAAAATTTACAAGATTAATGCAAGGACTTCCCTATAACTTCTATCTAGATGAGAAGTTATATTTTTTATATTTCCTCTCATTTGCTTCTTCATTTTTTCTGTGTATGTGTACTTCTAAAAACCTCAGAGTACATTGGAGACTTTGTGTCCCCATAATCATAAATATTTCATGTGTATCTTTTAAGGCCAAAGACATTTTCTTGCATAACCACAGTACAGCTATCAAAATCAGAAAAATGAACGCTGATGGAGTACTATTGTCTAATCCACACCCATTTGTTAAATTTCATCAACTATCCCAATTATATTCTTCTTTCAATATCTTTTTATTGATTTCAGAGAGGAAGGGAGAGGCAGAGAGAGATAGAAACATCGATGAGAGAGGATCATTGATTGGCTGCCTCCTGCACGCTCACCCAGACATGTGCCCCGCCTGGGAATTGAACCATGACATCCTGGTTCACAGATTGGCGTTCAACCACAACCATGCTGGCTGGGCCCAATAAAATTCTTTACAGTTATTTTTTTTTTTTTTAACCAATCTTGGATCCAAGCCAGGATCACACATTTAATTTAGTTATTAATCTCCTTTCATCTGAAGTTGTTCTTCAGCCTTTCTCTATGTTGTTTTTGAAGAGTATGAGCCAGTCATTTTGTGCACATTTAACAGAAATATTGCAGAAGCGATCTCATGTCCTCAGTGCATCATGTCAGGAGGCACATTGATTAGCATGTCCCAATATTACTGATGCTAACTTTGACCACATGGTTAAGGTGGTGTCTGTCGGATCTCTCCATCACAACGTTACTGTTTTTCCCTTTGAAGTTATTAAGTACCTTGTGGGGATATTCTTTGAGTATGTTCCTCATTAAACTTTCACTCACTAGTTTTAGCATCATTCTTTCTATAGTATTAGCTATCTTTCTACTGTAGGGGGCGGGAGAAACGTTCTTCCCCCCATTCATTTATGTGGACTCACAGAGTCTTGTTCTATGGCTAATAAAAATCACTACCATTCATTATTCTATTGCCCAAATTATCCCAGATTTTTTTGGCCAGTTATTTGCCTTAGAAGCAATTTTACATGAACTATCATCTCCAAGTAGGGTTTTTTAAAAAAAAGGAAATGGCCAAAAAAAACCAGTTTGGTTCAGTGGATAGAATGTCAGCCTTTGGACTGAAAGGTCCCGGATTTGATTCTGGTCAAGGGCATGTACCTTGGTTTTGGGCACATCCCCAGTGGGGGGTGTGCAGGAGGCAGCTGATTGATGTTTCTCTCTCATCGATGTTTCTAACTCCCTCTTCCTTCCTCTCTGTGAAAAACCAATAAAAAAAATTTTTTTAAAAAAGAAAATGGCTCCAAACTGAAGAGGTTGAATATAATCTAGGTTATTAAATTGTACTAAAGGTAGGAATCATTAGGTAAGAAAAATCACTTTGGGCAATTTTCATTTATTTATCTTTTACTTTGGGCAATTTTCAATAACAAAAGAAATCCTGTGTAATGAAGTGTGTTAAATTAGCAAGAAAAAAATAGCTCAGCTGCTCATCAGTGATCAGAGCAGTTTCAGTCTAGGAGGCGAGGATAGGTGGTTCTTATTAGAAAAAAGAAGGAAAAACGCTGCTTGAGCTACTACTGAGTTGTTTCCTCTCTAGAGCTGGGAGGAGAGGAAGCGGGGGGTGCAGCACATGGAGGTGCAAGATATGGCCATTTACAAAATCAAAGTATCAGTCAGCGCTGGGAGAATTTTATCTTGTGTTTTCTTTAAATGCATGTTTATTGATTTGAGAGAGGAAGGGGGAGGGGATCGAACCTTGATCTCCTGGTTCATAGGTCAATGCTCAACCACTGAGCCACGCTGGCTAGGCAGTGCTGGGGAGAATTTTAAACACATGCAGTTCAGCTGTTCTCACCTACCTTGAGGACATAGCTGGGGATGCTGGTAAGCATCCTATTCTGCATAGGACAGTCCCCGAGAACAAAGAATTACCGCCCCCCCTAAAAAAAAAAATGCATGCAGGGTTAAGAAACCCTGGCCTGGCCCCGAGAAGGAGCCCAGTGAATCTGTGGTGTGAGTGGGAATAAGCCATCTGGCTGTTGAGTGTGTTCCTTTTGAATGTGTCTTAAAATGACCTCGAAGCTATGCTTTGAGGCTTGAGTATTTGAAAGGGAAAGGAGGCCATGGGACTGGAATGTAAGTAGTGGTCCTGTATTGGGAAGGACTCCCAATGGGAGGATTGTGGCATGTGCACTAGCATGTGAAAACCAGAAGCCCCTGTGCCAGTTCCCACCGCCAACTGTGCCTGTGGGGAAAGTCCAGAGCCCCGGGGAGGCAGTGGGCCACCAGGGGAAAGGGGCGGGAAGAGAGAGACTAGCCTTCCATCCCAGCCACACCCCGGCTGCCTCTCCATCAAGGGCCTCTCCCTTAACGTGACTCGACAGCTATTGTCTCTCTGTTGCATTTCAGCCCCTTAACATTTAATCTGCCTCCAGCTCAGATCCTTTCTCTGAAAAGTCTTCAAGTCTATGTTCTTCCCACACCCTCCATCTTTGTCCTCTTCTGGTTACCTCTTTCCCGTGTGGCTGCCAACGCCTGGCTTCCCAGCCGCCTTGCTTCGGGCCTCTGCTCCTCTCAACAAACAGGTGTAGAGAATACAATGATTCGCCAACGTAAGACGCACCCAAACTTGTAGAAAACTTTATGAGTTTATCTAAGCCAAACTGACAGCTTATGCCAGGGAACAAGATCTCAAATGCTTGGAGGAGGACGGTTTTGCAGCTTCTTTTATGCATTTGAAATTAAGGGAGGAAATGTAAGGAAGATTCCAGAAAGCCAGGTGGGGATTGGATTACAGAATAGTTAATAAGATTATGAGTTCTCTTGAGGGTTAATTAACACCTCCTTTGAAGGGTATTACTTCTGGTATTTCAAAGGTATGTTAACTTAGATCCACAAGAACAATGTCCAAGGCTGGCTTAAAAAGCTCTCACTATTTTATTCATTATTTTATTCACTTTACAGTTATTTTTCCTAATCTCGGATCCAAGCCTGGATCACATGTTGTCACTAGTAACCACCCACCAGGACCTGCCCAGGTAGGAATTTAGGATCAGGTCGCCCGTGAGGTTACTTTCCATAGAACCCCTTTTTTCCATCCACAGAAGTATACTCAGAATGATGGCAATAATCCCTTAAATGTTTATATGTCATGTGCTCACTCATTACCTCGTTTTGATTCTTTTTTAAATATATATATATATTTTAAAATATATTTTACTGATTTTGTACAGAAAGGAAGGGAGAGAGATACAGAGTTAGAAACATCAATGAGAGAGAGAGATCGATCAGCTGCCTCCTGCACCCCCCCCACCGGGGATGTGCCTGAAACCAATGTACATGCCCTTGACCGGAATCGAACCTGGGACCTTTCAGTCCACAGACTGATGCTCTACCACTGAGCCAAACAGGTTTCAGCTCATTTTGATTCTTTGAGCCCATTTGGCAAATTCAGAGCCAGGTTAAGAAAAGGAGGTTTGAGAAAAGGGATGTGTCAAGTAAGTGATAAGAATAGGACTTAATTTCTAATCAGAATTTCAGAATTATGATGCTGCCTAGCACATGATGGGGGTGTGGGTGGGTGGATAGAAAAAAATGTGAGCACATAAATTAAGATATGATTGCTTTTAATCTCACTCACTTGGCAAATGAGAAAACTGAGGCCTGGGAAAGTTAAAATTGCAAAACTAGAATTTGAATTTGGGACTTCTGATTCTTAGCTCAAAGCCTGAAAGTCTAGAACTTTCCATTCCATACCCAGCTTCTTCCTCTTTCTACAGGGCTGGGGCATGTAACCTCTTAGGAAAATTTTCTACCTAAAATGGAAATTGTTTTTAAAGAATTTAAATGTAAAGTTATTTTCATGGATGCAATCCAAGTATCCATCAGTGAATGAATGAGTAAGCAAAATGAGATATCCTATATAATAAAAGGTTAATATGCAAATAGACCGAACAGTGGAACAACCAGAATAACCCAACAAGCAGTCTCTATGGCGTGCGCTGACCAACAGGGGGCGTGTGCAGATGATGGCGGGGTGCTGGTCGCTGTCAGCAGGCGAGCCTTTGGTGGTTACTGAAAATTCTTTGCTCCCGTGTGCCGCGGTCCTGCCCGGCGCTCACACCTGCTGCCGGTGCCAGCCTTGTTTGCACCCACAGCCAGCACCAGACCCAACACTTGCACCGGCTGCCAGTGCCCGGCTCAGGTCCTGATCATTCCATGCGTACCGTCAGCAGGTGCAAGCGAGACTGGCATCATCAACATCAACATGTGGGAGCAGTGGTGGTGGTGGTGGTGCTGGCAGACAGGGGACGGGGAGTGGGGGGGGCGGGGGTCCGGTGGGGCCACAGAGGATGGGCTGAGTCCTGCCCCCGTGCCTACCGCAGCCTCACAGCCCACAGTTCCTTTCAAGGTGCACAAATTCGTGCACGGGGCCCCTAGTCTACATATAATAGACTATTATTCAGCCTTAAAGAGAAAGGAAATTCTGACCCACCTTCAACTTGAGGACATGCTAAGTGAAATAAGCCAGACCACAAGAAGACAAAGACTGTATAATCCCACTTACATGAGGAAGCCTTATAGAATCTGAGAGTAGCAAAGTGGTTGCCAGGAGCTAGGGAGAAGGAGAATGGGAAGGAGAGAGTTTTGGTTTTACAAGATGAAGAGACTTATGAAGGGGAGTTAGTCGGGGGGAGGGTGGGAAAGAGGGGGCATCTGTTAATACTTTCAACAATAAAGATAAATTAAGAATAAAAAACTTATGGAGATGGATGGTGGTGATGGTTGCACAGATATTTTTTTATTTTTATATACATTTTATTGATTTTTTTTTTTTTTTTTACAGAGAGGAAGGGAGAAGGAGAGAGAGTTAGAAACATCAATGAGAGAGAAACATTGATCAACTGCCTCCTGCACACCTCCTATTGGGGATGTGCCCGCAACCAAGGTAGATGCCCTTGACCGGAATTGAACCCAGGACCCTTCAGTCCGCAGGCTAATGCTTTATCCATGGAAGGTTTATCTCCTTTCAGGGGGACAAAGGAGGGTCAGACTGTCCCTGCACTGGCTGTTTTTAAAATAATTGCACTTCAGAATAATCAGTATGCCAAAATGGCATATTTTGGGGTAGCATATGCTGCTGCCCTTCAACATCCTTTCCATCTTAAATATATATATATTAGAGAGGAAGGGAGAAGGGAGAGAGAGAGATAGAAACATCAATGGTGAGAGGAAATCACTGAGCAGTTGCCTCCTGCACACCCCCTACTGGAGCTCAAACTGCAACCCCGGGCATGTGCCCTGACCGGGAATGAAACCCTGATCTCCTGGTTCATAGATCGATGCTCACTTCCATCTTGCTTGTGGTTTGGGCAGTGACTTGGGCATTAGGTGAACTTCCAGCTACTGGTACAAGCCTGAGAGGTGTTACCAAATCGTACACATGTTTTCCTTCCCTGATTTGTCTCTAAGCTGCCCTCACGGGAATAGGGGGTATGGCTTTCCATGTTCCTGACATTCCTCAGCTACCTCCTGCAGAAAAACATGGGTCGGGGCAGGGTACATCCTGGAACTCCAGCCCCACACAGGTTTCCCCCCAAAAAATCAATCTTTTTGGGGGGAGTCCGTGCTTCATTTGTCCTAAGTACAGCAAATATGAAGCGAACAGCTCTGTCATGGTGCTGTGCCTAGGAGACAAGCCAAGGAAGAAGGCAGCCTTATTCCAAAGTGAGTGAATTCTTTTTCCTCTCCCCCTCTGGTGAGGGGAGGACAACGGGGCAGGGCACCCTTTCCAGTCTCCCAGTCTAGGAAGCTTGTGATGCAACGCAGGGCGAGGAGAGGGAGAGCGGAGAGACTGTGTCGCAGCAAACAGGGTGGAAAGCAGAGCGCGAGGAGAATGCCAATGCCTCGTCCAGGCCAGAAAGGCACGGTCTCCGGTCTCAGGGAGGAAATCGGTTCTGGTCGGGGAGGCACGTTTGCTTCCAGGTATTTACAGATGGGAGCCTCACGCGGCTCTCTTCTCCCTCCTGCAGCCAGGGCTCCCCCTTCCCGGGACAGGGAGGGCCCAACGCGGCCCACAAGGAGCCAAGAGGGAGGGAAGAGCACCGGGGAGTCTGGGAGGACACCCCTCTCTTTGTCACCCAGGTCACCATTGTCATTCTAAAAACTGAACAATCGAGTCTCTGCTCCCCCTGCTGTCTTCCCAGGCCCAGCGATGTGAGAAGTCAGGTGTCAGATGCTGTTCAGTTGCCACCCAGGCCTGGCCCAATTCCTTTCCTTAGGTTTATTCACTCCAGCTCGAGGTTTCTCACCTGAGGCACTGCAGCGCTGACATTTTGGGCTGGATAAGTCTTTTTTCTTTCTTTCTTTCTTTTTCTTTTATTCTATTGATTTTTTTTTTTTTTACAGAGAGGAAGGGAGAGGGTTAGAGACCCAGAAACACGGATCAGCTGCCTCCTGCACACTCTCCACTAGGGATATGCCTGCAACCAAGGTACATGCCCTTGACTGGAACTGAACCTGGGACCCCGCAGGCCACGCTCTATCCACTGAGCCAAACCAGTTAGGGCTGGATAATTCTTTTTATTTTATTTTATTTTATTTTTTATTGATTTCAGAGAGCAAGGGAGAGACAGAAACCTCAATGGTGAGAGAGAATCACCTGCACGCCCCTTACTAGGGATTAAACCCCCAATCGGGGCATGTGCCAGGACCAGGAATGAAACTGTGTCCTCCTGGTTCGTAGGTCAACGCTCAACCATTGGGCTGGATAATTCGTTCCTGAAAACCTGTCTGCAGCTGAGGCTCAGGCGGGCTTATGAGTTGCTAATGAAGCTGTGGCCTCAAAGCCCCTCCTCTGTCCCTGTTCCTTTCCTTCCAAAGACGGGGCGCGGTCCTACCAGTGTGTTCCCAGCGTAAACACTTCTGAACAAGCTGCAAAAACAAGATCTTTCAGCTGCAATTAATTAAAACCACTTACTCCAACGCTTTCACACCAAAACTTGTTTTTTAATATATATATATTTTTTATCCTTTTCTTAAAGATAGCCCCTGGTGGGGGTCAGGACACACTACCCCAAAATATGGCATCTTGGTATGTGAACTATTCTGAGCTGAAGGGATTTGAGAAATTGGCTAGAGCAGGAAGGCCACGCTGACTTCCTCGTCTCCTCGCCCTTTTGCTCTGAAACAGGTTTTAACTTCCCACGTGAGAGGTGCCCTCCCTACACCGGGGACGGAGCGCCCTTATCTCTGAAGGAAAAGGGATGCCAAGAAGAACCCTAACACTCTGACCCAGTTTACTGTAACCACCTCTTACACCTTAACTTACCGTATGTTTACATGATCCTGCTCTTCACCAAACCCAGCAGACATACACTCAGGTTTCCCGAGTCTTCAGTCAGGTTCCTCTGGGTCTTCATTTCCTTGTGAAGGCTCCTGTGTCATGTAAAGCATCCTAAAGGAACATGCATGCTTTTCTCCTGTTTGTCTGTCTGTCTTGGTTTCATTTTTTTTCCTCCCCAGCCTGGACTCAAAGAGGGTCAAGGAAAACTTTTTCTTTCCCTTTCCCTGCCAAATAACCCATTTTAGGCCCCTCAAAACCCAGATCGGACCCTGGAGTCAACAACCCTGGGTTCAAATCTTGGCTCTACCCCCTCTGAATTATCTTAGATTTTTTTTTTTTTAAATCTCTTTGAGCCTGTTTCCTTAATTTGAAAAAATAAAAGAGTTTACTAACCGTGTTTCCCCAAAAATAAGAAATCCTCTGAAAATAAGATCTAGCACATGGAAAAATAAGACATCCCCTGAAAATAAGATCTAGCGCATCTTTGGGAGCAAAAATTAACATAAGACACTGTCTTATTTTTGTGGAAACAGGGTAATAGGAACCCCCTTCCCCTAAGATTCCTGTGAAAACAAGCTCCCTGCCCAGAATAACTGGACACTCATTAAATGGTAACCATGATGGAGGGGGTGATGTTTATTCTTCCCAGTGGTGGACATCGGACGGGGTGACCCCTGGGGTTAGGCAAAGGGCTACGAGCTTCCCGAAGGCGGGAGACCAAGGTAGGGCTGTGGGGCTAACCCATTCGGCCAGAACCACCCCCCAGGAAAGTGTCAGGTTTGGAAAAGGATGCCAGGACATCGGGCTCGTGGTCTGGACTCCACTGCAGAGAACTGCAGCGGACCGAGGACCCAGAGCTCCCTTCATGAGTGTATGTCCTGCTGGGAGGAGTCCCTCTTCTGATGGATGCCCTCAGTGTTCTACGGGCATTTCCTTCACGAAAACCTGAAGCGGGTTAGAAGGAAGGAGGCTTCCAGTTGGTGGAGACTGTCGGCCTGGCCAGGGGCGCTGTGTAAGCAGATGCAGCTGTAGGGGCTCCACGGGTGTCTATTCTGTTTCTGAACCTGAATGGCAGACTCAGGATTTTATTATGATTCTTTTAATTTTTTAAGTGATTCTTTTTTATTTTTCATATATTTTACTGATTTCAGAGAGGAAGATAGATGGAGAGAGAGAGAGAAACATCCATGATGAGAGAGAATCCTTGATCAGCTGCAACCCACACTGGGGATCCAGCCTGCATCCTAGGCGTGTGCCCTGACCGGGAATCAAACCATGACCTCCTGGTGCATAGGTCGGCGCTCAACCACTGAGCCACGCCGGCCGGGCTTATTATGATTCTTTAAACAGTTAAGACACATCATATACATGTCCTTCGAGCATAGGATACATTTTGCAATTTTTGTTTAAACATGAAAAACAAACACATGGCCCCGACCCGTTTGGCTCCGTGGATAGAGCATCCCCCCGCAGATGGAAGGGTCCCAGGTTAGATTCCGGCCGACCCGAGGGCGTGTACCTTGGTTGCGGGCACATCCCCAGTGGGGAGTGTGCAGGAGGCAGCTGATTGATGTTTCTAACTCTCCATCCCTCTCCCTGCCTCTCTGTAAAAAAGTCAATAAGATACATATTTAAAAAACAAAACAAAAACAAACGAGCACATGCAGCATGGTCCTCCCTTGCCTGTGTCCCTGGCTCACCGTAATCTCCTGGCCTCAGTTTCCCCTGGGCCTCTCTCGGATCCTTCTGGTTTTAACAGTGCTTGTGAGCCTTCACCGATCCGAAAAGAGCATTAAGAACTTGAGTCTGACAGCCCGTCGTCTGAGTGCCTCCCCACTCAGCAGCAAAATGTATTTCTGTCTTGACATCTAAAATGGAAGCTTAATTGCTGCTGAGTGGCTGACAACCAGGGCTGTGTTTGGAGGATGAGGAGACCGGTGGGTTCCCCGGGGGTGGGAGAATGTCAGCCTGGCCAGGGAAACTGTGGGCCTGCGAATGGCAGCCCCATCCTCCGTGGCCCCTCAGCAGGAAGTGACAGTGGAGTCTGGCCCGGGTGGCTCAGTGGTTAAGTGCCAACCCAGGAACCAAGAGGTCATGGTTCCATGGTTCCATTCCCGGTCAGGGCACATGCCTGGGTTGTGGGCTCGATCCTTGGTATGGGGCATGCCGGAGGCAGCTAATCAATGATGCTCTTTCATCATTGATGTTTCTCTCTCTTCTCTCTCTTCCTCTGTGAAATAAATAAAAATAGATTTTTTTTTAAAAAAAGTAACAGCAGAGACAAAATGTGCCATTTGTAGGTCACTTCCTGTGCCCTAGACACTGTACTAGTTGCTTTTGTGCATTATCCCAAGTAGGGCATCTTTTTTAAAAAATATATTTTTACTGATTTATTTATTTATTTAATTTTTTTTTTTTTACAGAGAAGAAGGGAGAGGGATAGAGAGTTAGAAACATCGATCAGCTGCCTCCGGCAAAGCCCCCACTGGGGATGGGCCCACAACCAAGGTGCATGCCCTTGAGCGGAATCGAATCTGGGACCCTTCACTCTGCAGGCCGACACTCTATCCTTTGAGCCAAACCATTTAGGGCCCAAGTAGGGCTTCTGACAACCCTGTAGTAATTCTAGTGACGAACCTCATTTATGGAGAATTTAATGTGTGCAAGGCTCCATCCTAAGCATTTGATGCAAAATCTCCTTTAGTCACCTACGAAGGCAGGTGCTCCTGTCATCCCTGGATTACAGATGAAAACACGGAGACACTGTGGCCAAGGGAAAGAGTTAATGCTGGCAGAGCTAGGATCGGAACCAAGCTGGGATCGGCTCTTACGCTCTATACAATCCTGTCTTCCAGGCTAGTTCTGAAGAAGGAGCTGCTAGTAGGTGCATTTTATGGATGAAGAAACAGAGGCTCAGAGTGGTGAAGTGACTTAACGTAAAGCTGCATAGCGTGTCAGAGGCAGAGCCAGGCTTCAATCCCGGCTTGATGTGTGTTCGAACCCCATGCCGCTCACCTTCGCCCCAGACTGCCTCCGAAGTAAGTTTCCGAAGGGCCGCTGTGTGCCCAGTGTGTGCCCAGTGTGTGCCAGTGCAGCTGGGGAGGCACAGAGTGGGAGAGAAGCTGCAAAAGCACTGTCTCTTCCCGGAGCTGTCACTCATGCTGTGTGACCTCAGGCAAGCCCTGGCCCTTCTCTGGGCTCCTGAGGCCCAACTGTACATGAGAGCTCGGTCATGGCTGGACAGGTGGCATGGGAGAAGGACATGAGGGATGGCAGAGAGCAAGACAGGATGCTTTGTGGTCTGGCTGCTTCTGACTCCCCAAGGAGGACGGGAGACATCTAACATGGAGACATTCCCATGGCTTACATCAGAGAGGCTCCTCCTCCCCTCCTCCCAGAGGTGATATTAATGCTGATTATGGTATTAACAGTCGTGTCCTCAGGGTCTGGCACGCCTGTGGCACTCGAGGAAATGTTGACTGGAACCAGGTGATTCCCAAGTGCTTCCCAGTTCTCCGCATTTCCCGATGCTTTGGCAGCCACAGTTTGGAGCAGGAGAAGCCAGACAGGAGCAGCAATGAAATGGGCAGTGAGAGCACATCCACGCTCGAAGTCTGGCCAGGAGCACGGCTGAACATTTCCTGTGGGATCCCAGTCTATCAGGGACAACTGCACCCCCTCTGCTTCTCTGTCAGTACCAGCCACCCCTAAGGATGCTCTCTGAGGAGCCCCGCTGACACCTGCTGAGGCTGGCCAGCCTGGAAGAGCCCCTTTCCTCGATGTCCTCTGGCGGCCACAGGGGTGAGTAACGCAGGAGGAGGCTGGGCCCCAGGGCCTGCAGCCTCACAAGGAGGCCTGGAGCCAGAGCCCCAGCCACCCCCTACACCCCACACACAGTAGGCCCGCAGGTTGCAACCCTCGTGTGTGTTTGTTTGTTTCAGGCCTGGATGGACCATTCTTGGAACTTAGAACATCAATAGATGGAGAACCAGAAACCCATGTAACTTGTGTGGCTTAGATGACAATTTCTATTATTTTATCTATTTCTATATACTCTGAAGTCCCCATCCCCAACATAGATATAAAGCACTGTGAGGCTGTTCAGTGTTTCTGTCCCCAGGACATGCTCCTTCCTACCCCAGGCCCCTAGCTGGTGGCCCTTCCCGGCGACATGTCACCTCAGCCCAGCTGAGGGGTGACTGTGAATGACCTTTCTCGGGGGTGTCTGAGTTTGAAAAGCTTGGGAAGCCCCAGCACCCAGCTCCTTTCGGCCACAGTTCCCTGCAGCCCAGGGTTCCAAGAGATGGGCCAGATGACCTTTCTTTCTTTCTTTCTTTTTTTCCGTTTTTTAAATATATTTTATTGATTTTTTTACGTAGAGGAAGGAAGAGGGATAGAGAGCTAGAAACATCGATGAGAGAGAAACATCGATCAGCTGCCTCCTGCACACTCCCTACTGGGGATGTGCCCGCAACCAATGTACATGCCCTTGACCGGAATCGAACCAGGGACCCTTTAGTCCACAGGCCGATGCTCTATCCACTGAGCCAAACCGGCCTGGGCCAGATGACCTTTCACGCAGTCCATCCGTCAGTAAGGGGCCAGGGCTGGGATACAGGAGAGGAAATGAGGATCCTGCACTCAGGGTCTCACCTACAACTGGAGAAACAGGCCCCTTACAGAGAACATCCCTGCAATCACGGGAATGGGAACTCAGAACTGTAGGAGGCCAACAACAGGCATGACATTCACCGAGCACTTCCTGTGGTCAGGCGCTCTGCTATGTGCTTCATTAGACATCATCGCACGGAACCCTCCCGGGGACCCTGTAGCCGCCCCCGTACAGATAAGCAAATTGAGGCTCAGAGGGGTGAAGCAGTCTGCGAGGCCCCACAGCTCCTAAGTGGCTGAGCCAGATCTGTCAGACTGACATCTGCCGGAGGAGTCAGGGAGGCTGTGCAGAGGAGGCAGCTTATAATGGAGGCTCCGGAGGTGAGTAGGAGCCGGGCAGGTGGGAGAGTGGAGAGGGAGGAGGGATGACGACAGCATTTCAGCATTCCAGAAGGTGGGAGCCAACTAAAGCTCAGCAGAACTCCCACCTCCCATGCCCGTACCCCTCCCCTGGCACCGACCCTGCCCAGGGCCATCTTTCGCCCTGGAAGCCGGAGTCTTGTGAGCAGTGCTGCGCTTCTCTCTCTCTCTCTCTCTTTCTCGCTTCTCTGGCTGGAAGTGTTTCTGGGAGGCTGAGGGACAGGAGCACGTGCTTTGGGACTGAACCCACCTGGGTTCAAATCCAACTTCGTAACTTCCTTGCTATGTGGGCAAATCAGTTGCCCTCTCTGAGCCTCAGTTTTAGGGGCTAAGACCACCTCCTGAGTGTGTTCAGATGGTTAGCTGGGAGAAGGCGGCCAGATCTCCTGGCAGTGAGCATGGCCCAGTAAATGCCAGCTGCTATTCCTATTAGGAAGTGTGAATGCTTCAGTTGCAACTAGTTAATTTGGGGGGTGTCCTCCCCCCCCAAACATCTTCCACAAAAGCAGATGCCCTGTGGCTTTAAACACCATCTGCGGGCTGAGAGCTCTGCAGGAGGCAGCAAGCGTATATGAAACCAGGCAATTCATGTATGCAAAGCGCTTTGTCCAAGGTCTGGCCCAGAGTGGGCGGTGCTCCAGGAATGTTTACAATGCAACAAGCTTCCCTATGCAGACATCACATGGCTTCAGCACCGTGTAAATAACCATGATTTGCAGAGAAATGATTTTTTCCCCCCAGGAATTCTTCTCATGCTCTCTGTCAAGAGACCTTTATCTGGTACAAGCACTTTATCTCTATTGACAAGCCTCGTCAGGCTCTTGTCCTGCACTTTAAAGAAAAGTTACTTGTTGGCACTTCTGAATTTGTTGTAACTGGAAAATGGATGTGATTGCTTTAGAGCCAAAGATCCAGTGTGAGGTTGCCACGGAAACAACATAATGTAAATTTTATTTTCCAGTGTGCCCAGCTGTTATTGGTCAGGAGGAAGGGGGAAAGCTAGAAGCAATTTTCTCAAAAAAAAAAAAAAAAAAAAAAGAAGAAGAATAAGAAGAAGAAGAGAAAAACATTACTAGGGAAAGGCTGGCCAATGAAGAGAAATCATTTTTCTGCTCAGGGAAAAGCTAGTACAAAGGGTCATGCTTCTGATGAGGTAGAGACGGCATGACTTAGAGCCTTCTTTTGTCTTTCCTTCTGTCTATGGATGGAGATTGGGGTAGGGTGGGGGAGAATTGGGAGTAAAGAAAGAAAGGAAAACAGCTAATTAACACTCCCATCTAAATCTATAGTGTCTTGCCCTAATTGGTTTGGCTCAGTGGATAGAACATGGGCCTGCTGCAGACTGAAAGGTCCCAGGTTCAATTCTGGTCAGGGGCATGTACCTTGGTTGCGTGCACATCCCCAGTAGGAGGTGTACAGGAGGCAGCTGATTGATGTTTCTAACTCTCTATCCCTCTCTGTAAAAAAAAAAAAAAAAAAAATCAATAAAATATATTTAAATGTATAGAGTCTTCATGGCTGTGAGGACATCACTGGCCTGTAGGAAAATCCACATGTAAGGATTTGTGTTGTTAAGGTGTTTTCATGTTCCACAGAGATGTTTATTTATTTTATTTTATTTATTTTTTATTTAAAAAAATACATTTCCTTATTGATTTCAGAGAGGAAGGAGAAGGAGAGAGAGATAGAAGCATCAATGATGAAAGAGTATCATTGATTGGCTGTCTCCTGCACACCCCCCAATGGGGACCGAGCCCGCAACCCAGGCATGTGCCCTTGGCTGGGGTCGAACCTGGGACCCCTCAGTCCGCAGGCTGACGCTCTATCCACTGAGCCAAGTGGGCCAGGGCTCCACAGAGATGTTTAGATATGCATCCTAGGACTAAAAGAGATGGAGAGTGAGTTAAAAATATTTTCTATTCTCTCCATAGCCCTAAGTCAAGGTTAAACTCAGCAGTAATAAATAATAGTTAAGAATAGGTGATATCTGGCTACTTATATGAAACTGATTTTGCAATAATTGCATATATTTTAATAGAATGTATTATTGTATAGAACATAACATTCCTCTAGTGTTCCACTGGTCTTTCTAAAAAAGCAAGGTTTCTCTCTGTTCACTAACACACCTCTGCTAAGCTTTTGAGTCAGCAGCTGAGTCACCAGCCAGTTGACAAATGTTTAAGTGTCTGATGTTTGCCGGGCCCCGTGCTAGGCCTGCGGGCGCAGTCAGAGTTCTTTTCCTCATGGATTTTATAATCTAGGAAGGGAGGCAAACAGGCAGGGAAAATTACATAATTGTATTATAGGTGTGGGAGGTACTAAAAAGGACAAGTCCAGCAAAATAAAAGGATGAGCTTAAAATCAAGCACTAGAATGTCACTTGCTTACAACACGAGTCCCAGAACTCCAATTCACATGCTTCCTGAATTGAGAAACTTAAAAAACAGTGTTTTTTTTTAAAAGTGTCCATTGCCGAAACCGGTTTGGCTCAGTGGATAGAGTGTCAGCCTGCTGACTGAAGGGTCCCGGGTTCTATTCCAGTCAAGGGCATGTACCTTGGTTTCGGGCACATCCCCAGTAGGGGGTGTGCAAGAGGCAGCTGATCGATGATTCTCTCTCATCGATGTTTCTACCTCTCTATCCCTCTCTCTTCCTCTCTGTAAAAAAATCAATAAGATATATTTTAAAATAAATAAATAAAAAGTGTCCATTATGTGAAAGGTATAAAACAGACACGATCCTTGTCCTCAATAAGCTTGCACTCACAGTAGGGAGACAGGTATGCATGAATGGCGTATTGTAGTTCTGTTATCAGCTAACAGTCACTGAGCTTTCCTTACGGGCTAAGCACTGGCATGTATTCTCTCATTTAAACCTCACAACAACCCCATCCTGTCTGTACTATCATTATCCCCGTTTTTTGTTCTTCCTGGGGAAACGTGAGTCACACCTTGGTGAAGTAACGTGGCCAAGGTTGCACAACTTCAAGTGGGGATTTGAACCCAGACAGTGAGGTTCCCGAACCAACTACCAGGCCACTGTTTGCTGCCAATCTGGCGTGTGAGCAGCTATTTGAGCCTGTTTTGGACAGAGGCAATTGGTCAGGAATTTGGAAATGGCACACTCTGGAAGTAGTGGGAACGGCCAGAGTTCAGAACAGAAAACCCCAGGATCCAGAGTTGTAAAAAGAACCCTTTCCATTCCCCAGGGTTGGGGTTCATCTAGTCCCACCTCCTTCTTTTTCAGTTGAGCCACCTTTGGGGCCTGCTCTGAGGATGCTGAAGAGCTGGGAGTACTTACCAAGCCTGAAATGCTGGAGGCGAGCAGGCCTGCGGGACGCCCAGCTCAGGTGGGCACGTGCCAGACCTGTTTGCAGGGCTGCAAGAAATGGTCCCCGAAAAGGAGACCCCAGGAAAAGGGCATGGAGCTGACAAGCCTGGGTTGGGACCTTGAGGCTCCTGCTTGCCAGTGACCCCTGAGTAGCCGGAGGCAGCCGCGGTACCACTCGGGGCCTCGGTTTCTCCTTCGGGCTATTCTCACTGCTCTACCATATGCTGTTCCCAAACTCCTGACCAATAGAAGGTGAGGAAATAGAAGCAAGGGGTGTGACCTTGCTCAGTCACACGGCTAAGAAGGGAGGAGCCTGGATGCCAACCAGGCTCTCCTCCCACCTGTCAGGTCCTTCCCACGCTCAAAGGCCCGGCCCCTGCGTTGAGTCAGAGTCCCCGAGCAAGGAACCAGCTTGCTCTCTGATGGTTTCCCTAAACCAGTGCCATCACATACCACCTTCTCCCTGCCCCCTCCAGGCTACCCAGAGAGCTCCCCGAGGGCTAGACGAGGTACCATCCCATCACCCAGCCCAACCCTCCCCTGGGCCCTCAGCAGAACGGGTCTGTGATTGATGGATGCAACTATTTCCCTGCAAAAATAATTAAAACCAAGTAGGCATTTGCAGCTTCAGCTGTTGGGGTGGCAAGTGCTGCCTCGGTTACTTCTGAAATAATTAATGGCTGTGCCTGTCTCGTCTCACTTGTGTGAAGAGCAGGAAAAAGGGGGTCACTGCCTCTGCCCCACGAGGTATGTGGAGGGTTATTTTTATAAACTGGGCCTCAGAGCCCTTGCCAAGTCGGCCCCTCCAGCAGCCTCACGATGGCAGATGGTCTGCCTGGGTCTCACTGAACCGGCCAGACATGTCCTCCCCCGAACAGACAACTCCAGACACATTTTTCCTCTCACCCAGGCCCACACGTTCTCATACAGCAGCACTGTGCACGGCCCCTGCCCAGCCACACCCAGGAGGGCGCACCAGGGGCCACAGAACAGTCAGAGCCAGAGGCAAGCTGGCACCCACTGTGCCTGAGGCCAGAGGTCAGATGCCACAGCTACCGGGTGCTAGGCTCCCCAGCAGCATCATTTCCCTTCACAGCATCTTCGTGGATAGGGGCTTTACCTCCCTCACCCCATTTACCAGATGGGAATACCGAGGCTTAGAGAGGATAAGCCACCTGTCCCATAGAGAGTTTATGGCAACGTCTGTGGGACCCTGGAGATCTTCACCAGGACATTAGTCCAGGAGAGCCAGCAGGCCCGTGGAAGTCACGCCGGCTAGCAATTCCACTGGGAGTAGCCACTGAGATTCGGACCAGGCCTTCACACTGCATGTGAGAGCCGAGTGTCACAGTCTCTGTGTTCTCAAGCTTTTATTTCCATCCGATGGGCCTCTAGATGTGGAGGTGGTGGGTCAAAAGACATGCCTGTTTTACGTTTTCATAAATTGTGCCAGATTATTTTCCTGCGGGTTGTAGCAATTTGTGGCTCACCAGCTCTTCCCCACGTTTTAATTAGTACGATGTTTGCCAATCTGCAGGGAGAAAAAGAGCATGTCCTGGTTCTAAATGTGTGCGTCCCTGGCTTAATAAAAGATGTGAAGTCGAACATCTTTTCAAAAGTGTTTTGGCCACTAGCGGTCTGTTCCTATGAGTTTGTCTGCCTCCTTAGCCTACTTTTCTAAAGGATTCATCGTCTTATTCTTATTTACTTCTTAGGACCATTTTGAGTGTGTGTGTGTGTGTGTGTGTGTGTGTATGTATTGTTGCTGTTTTGTATTGTTTTAGGGGGAAATATTTCCCCCTAATCTATTATTTTGATTTTCTTTAGAATGTCATGGCCAGAGTGAGAAACATGTATTTTTTTGTGCAGTCCAATCTGTCAACGTAATAATTATTTTAAGAAAGGGAAGTTTATTTTTAGCTTAAAAGAGAAACATTTTTAATTTAGGGAGTGTAATTGCCACGAGAATGCTGATTTTGCTTGCTTGCCAGATGCTTTGCTATTCCAAGGAATGCAAAAGAGAAAGTAACAGAAGTCAATCGGTACATCGAACCTTTGACCACTGCTTTGTTTCAAAGGACTCCCCAGGTGATGCTGACAATGATGATGATGATGATGATGACGACGATGAAGACACTGAGAAGGTGGCGAGCAGGTGAGTTGTCACCTGAAGTTACTGGTGGTTGTTTTATTACAATTATGGGGAGGCCTATCTGAGGATTAAGCTGATGGAGTGGAAAACACCGCCTGAATCCAGCTAAACCTGAAGCAGCGCTTTTTTTAGGCTTTATCAGTTATGTGAGCCAGTAAGTCCCTCCCACCTTTTTATTGCTTAGCTCAAAAGTCTTGACTAATAACATACTCACTAAGTGTAAGTTGAATGGATAAATGCATTCTCAGTATTTGCTGCACTCTGGCATACAGTAGGTCTTAATCAATCTGTATCTAATGAAGTCCTCCAAGTGAGAGACAAGAAACCATGTCTGGAAACAGGGACAGGACTAAGATAAAAAGTCTGAGATCTTATTAAAAAAATTGGGGGCTCACATTTTCATGTCTTCAAGCCACCCATTGAAGCCACCACGAACCAGAAAGGATCCTTGGCCAGTGTGGCTCAGTTGATTATCATCCCATGTACCAGAAGGTTGGCAGTTCATTCTTGGTCAGGGCACAGGAGCAGGTTTCAGGTTTAATCCCTGGTCCAGGTCGGATGCAACCAATTGATGTTTCTTTCCCCCCCTCTCCCTCTCCCTTCCTCTCTCTCAAAAATGAATAAAAACAAAAACATATTATTTTTTAGAAGAAGAAGAAGAAGAGGAAGAAGAAGAAGAAGAAGAAGAAGAAGAAGAAGAAGAAGAAGAAGAAGAGGAAGGAGAAAGGACTGGTCTGCCCAGGTGGAACCACTCTCTGTCAGTCTCATGCATCTCTAAGAGGTCCTATTCCCTTGTTCCCTTGGATCGGTCGTCCAGACAAAAGGCTTTCCTCCTAAGTGAGCAGACGGAGTTGGAGTTCATCACACTCCGGGTCAAACATTTGGTCTTCACTGAAACAAGCCGCAGATAGGTGACCACAGCACTCCTGTGTCCGATTTCCAGTACAGCTCAATCTCGGGGCCGTAGTGACACCTCTAGGCAGGGGTGTTATCCTGGGTCCACGGACCCCCCAGAGTTCCATGGACAGAACTGAGGCAGGTTATGGACTTAGGGGAAAATTGCATCTGTTTTCACTATCCTCTGTCTGAACATTAGTATCACTTCAGTTACAAATGTAGGCAATAAACCATATACTATTAGCAAATCCTGTGGCTTTGGTGCCAATAAAAGTCATAGATATTTAGCTGTCATCTTATGGTTATTGCTGATATCTTAAAATATTGCTTATGATCATCACTACTTTGAATACTTTCAAAGTCCAGATACCAAAACTTGTGATTTAATGTGCTAATAAAGAAACACTATTATTATAATATTACTAGGGGCCCAGTGCATGAAATTCATGCACAGGTAGGATCCCTAGGCCTGGCCAGTGATCAGGACTGATCTGTGGGATGGCCCGCGGGTTGATCAGGGAGGCCCCCCTGCTGCCACCCGCCTTGGCTGGCCTGGGGCCTGCAGGCTGAGGGCAGCTTCTGCATTGAGTATCTGCCCCCTGGTCGATTTGCATATTAGGCTTTTATTATAAGGATGGATTAAAAATATATTTTTGGACAACTGTACTTCATTATAATTCATTTCCTTTATAGTCCTCTGTAGTTTATGCATTTATTTATTTTAAAATATTTTATTGATTTTTGGAGAAAGAGAAAAGGAGAGGGAGAAATAGAAACATCGATGAGAGAGAAATATTGATTGGTTGCCTCCTGCAACTCAGGTATGTGCTCTGATGGGGAATTGAACCGGTGATTTCTTGATGCATGGGTGGACACTCAACCACTGAGTCAAACCCGCCAGGCATATTTCATGTATTTAAAAACATGTTCTGCCCAGCTGGTGTGGCTCAGTTGTTGAGTATCGACCTATGAACTAAGAGGTCATGGTGCAGTTACCCGTTGGGGCATATGCCCAAGTTGCAGGCTCGGTCCCCAGTGTGGGGCATGTGGGAGGTGGCCATTCGGTGATTCTCTCCCATCATTGATGTTTCTATCTCTCTTTCCTTTTCCCTTTCTCTCTGAAATCTGTCTATATAAGAGCCTAAGCAACTGTTACGGTGGAACAATCAGAATAACCAGTGGCTATGATGCGCATGACCCCCAGGAGACAGATGCTCAACGCAGGAGCTGCCCCCTGGTGGTCAGTGCGCTCCCACATGGGAAACACCACTCAGCCAGAAGCCAGGCTGGCAAGCGCAGCTATAGTGGCGGGAACCTCTCCAGCCTCTGCTGCAGGCGGGCTATAAGAGGAGTGCTGTGAGAGCTGACATCCCCCGAGGGTTCCTGGACTGGGAGAGGGCACAGGGCGGGCTGAGAGACATTCCCTTCCTCTCCCCTCTCCCCAGTGCATGGATTTCGTGCACTGAGCCACTAATATATGTATATATATGCTGGACATAGCCCAGCACATGCCCAAGTCTTCCTCTCTTTGCCAGAGAACCATCTTCATCCTCAGCCCACCCCATAATGGTCCCAGTCACGCTGTTCTGAGTGATGAGCAGGTGTTTAGGGATTTCTCCCTGACTCAGCTTTTCTTCTCAGGATAAGCTCTGGAGGCAGCCTGGTGCTGTCACTGTGCATAAAGTACTAGATGGTCAGAGCCAGAGCATCCTCTATAGTCCATACCAGTGGTCGGCAAACTGCAGCTCACGAGCCACATGCAGCTTGCAAACCACGGTTTGCCACTCTGTTGACTAATGAGTTTGCTGACCACTGCTCTAGACCTTATGCTACAAATGGAAAAAATGAGTTCCACAGGTTGTGCGGATTTCCTTCAGGGACACAGGTTAGTTGCTGTTCTTTCTGGAATGTTTTCCATCTCTTCTCTGCATCCTTTCCTACCTGAGAAGGAGAATGAGGGGTCCACCCTAGGTGTTTCAGAGCAAATGACAGTGAGAAGTAACATAAGAGCCAACTCTCGAGCACTTAATCCTGCCTGGCCTCATGTGAACAGCTATGTACACATCACCTCACTCCTCCCCACTCCAATCCAAGGAGGTACTACTACTCCCCTCTTACAGAAGAGAAAGCCCCAGTCAGGGCCACAGACCTCGTCCAAGGTCACATGGCTAATAAGTGGCAGGGCCAGGGTTTGAATCCAGACCAGCCCGCGTACTCATTCCACGATGCCATCCCAGAGCCCCTTCTGCTTCTCACATTTATCAAGGTCCAATAATGCTATGATTTGACAGTCTTGTTCTTGCATGGGGTTAGCATTGCCCCAGTTGGAGACCCCCGCTCCCTAATACCTCACTGTGGTCTCCCCCACCCCCACCTCACTGCCCATTGTCAAGAGTTGATGCCTGCTGCTGCTCCACCTGGAACCCAGGTCCAAGGGTCACCCTAGCCCACCACTCTCGCTCTTTCTCTTATGACAGGGCTGCATGGACCTGCTAATTGTGTTTGTATTTGGCCTGATTTATATTTGCGCTTAGCATGCATCCACACCCCCCGCCATGAAAGCAGATGGGCACTTGTGCCTTCCAAAGACACATAATTAAGGCAATTTAGCATCTTCCTCAAAGGATGCTCTTCCTCTTCCTCCAGGAGGGAGGAAGTGTCTTTGGATCTCTTCAGAATGTTTGAGATTTAATTCTACTTTGCTCACAGCTGGTCCAATCTGGGGGGACTTAGGAGGAAGAAAAGGGGAAGCATTTTTGAGCCTAGGGCCTGGCAGGAGAGGAGGAGGCACAGGGCATGGGGGAGGGGAACTTTGTGCTTTGCAACTTTGCGAAGGTTTCTTTCCCTTCCAGAGCCTTCAGTGACTACATTTGCTTTATAAAAGTATCAAAATAAAACAACAGCCCTAGCCAGTTTGGTTCAGCGGATAGAGCATTGGCCTGTAGACTGAAGGGTCCCAGGTTCAATTCCAATCAGGGGCACATGCCCAAGTTGTGGGCTTGACCCCAGTGAGAGGCGTGCAGACGGCAGCTGATCAATGATTCTCTCTAATCATTGATGTTTCTTTCTCTCTCTCTCCCTCTCCCTTCCTCTCTTTGCACTCAATAAAAATATATTTTAGCCAAAACTGGTTTGGCTCAGTGGATAGAATGTCGGCCTGCAGACTGAAGGGTCCCAGGTTCAATTCCGGTTAGAAGCATGTACCTTGGTTGTGGGCACATCCCTAGTGGGGGGTGTGCAGGAGGCAGCTGATCAATGTTTCTCTCCCATCGATGTTTCTAACTTTCTATCCCTCTCCCTTCCTCTCTATAAAAAAATCAATAAAATATATGAATATATATTAAAAAAAATAAATCCTATATAATAAAGAGGTAATATGCAAATTGACCATCATTCCAACACATAAGATGGCTGCCCCCATGTGGACACAAGATGGCCACCACAAGATGGCTGGCAGGGAAGGCAGTTGTGGGCGATCAGGCCAGCAGGGGAGAGCAGTTGGGGTGATCAGGCCTGCAGGGGAGGCAGCTAGGGGTATTGGGCTGGCAGAGGAGAGCAGTTGGGGGTGACCAGGCCTGCAGGGGAGGACAATTAGGGGTGACTGGGCTAGCAGGGGAGGACAGTTAGGGGCAACCAGGCCTGCATGGAAGAGCAGTTAGAGTTGACCAGGCCAACAGGGGAGGGCAATTGGGGGTGACTGGTCTGGCAGGGGAGGGCAGATAGGGGCAACCAGGAGAGTAGTTAGACATCAATCAGGCTGGCAGGGGAGTGGTTAGGGGGTGATCAGGCTGGCAGGCAGAAGCAGTTAGTGGCAATCAGGCAGACAGGCGAGTGATGGGGAGCCAGCAGTTCTGGATTGTGAGAGGGATGTTCGACTGCCCGTTTAGGCCCTGCTGGAAAACAAATTAGTTTCACTAAAAAAGAGATATTGACAGGAAGCCAGGAAGGCTGGCCAACAACCTTAATTGCTCTAACCTTGAGAGCTTGTTTGGAGGTTCTAGCAGGGGTGCGCAGCTACTCCTATACCCTTGACCGAAGACCGGTCCTCTCCTCTTGGGGGAAAGTCGTCCTCTTCGACCGAGCGCGCAGCTTCGGGAGGGACGCACATGGATCGGTGAGGGAGGAGGGGGACACCCGCCTAGCCAGCCAGATCAGCCGAATCAACCCCGGCGATCAATGGGGTGACAGATGTCGCAGCCAGATCGCCCTCACATCCTTAATTGCTCTAACCTTTAGTTGAGATATTGTTAGCTGAAGCAGCCTCCATCTTGTTTGTCCCGTGTAAGTTTCTGTTATTTCCTGCCTAAGGGCCACATTAAATTTCTGCTTATGTTGCCTGAGATGTTTTCCCCAAAGCCTCAATAAAAGGGATGGTAGGGCCAGAGCAAGGGAGTAGTTCTCCCACTAGAGTTGGACTACCGCCTGGCCCTCCTCCCCCCATATCGCCAAGTTGAATTTCTTCAAGTCTCAAGTCTCTTCATTTGTGTGCAGCCCTTTTCCAGAACCCAGACCCTGAATTGGAACTCTTCCCACGAGGGCCGTGAAATAGATTCCTACAAGGCCAGATCCCAGACATCCCTCGAGGGGTCTCAGATTGGAGAGGGTGCAGGCTGAGCTAAAGGACACACACACACACACACACACACACACACACACACACTTTGTACACTGGGCCCCTGGTAAATATAAAACAACTCAGCAATAGTTTCAAGGAGCCTCACAGATCCAGAATCCCTGGAGACGCTTAGCGAATTTCACAGTGGATTCTGACTCAAGCCAGTGGTAAACCTTTGGTTTCGAAGTATTTTTTGAAAATGTATCTATTTAGTGTTTGTAGAATTTTAGAGCCAGAAGTTACCTTAGTAACTCCTCTTATTGAGCATAAAGTTTGCTGATGTAAAGTAGCTTGCTCAAAAGCTACATACCTTATTTTTTCTTTCTTTATATATAGTCACCTAACTATGTGCTTGTAAAAAATACCAACAGTATCTTATATGTAAGAGAGTAAGAGGTGAAAGTGCCCTGCTCTTGCCCCATCCTCTCTCCCTCCCCCCCAGCTGACCACTGTTAGAAGATGGATATAATTCTTTCCAGTGGTCTAGCATTTATGTGTATTTTACAGTTGTATACTAGTATATCCACAGATGTAGCTTTAAGTACAAGACTGGGGTCACATCTGGTTCGGTAACTTGCTCTTTTTTTCACCCAGTGAGCTTATCATATCAATACAGAGAGATCTACTAGGTTGTTTTTGTTTTTGTTTTTGTTTTTTTAATGGCTTTATGGTAGCTCAAACTGTAGATATATCATTTATTTCACCAAAAGGAATGCAAAAATGCATCTAGGCCATCTTCATTTTTTTTTCCTACTATGATAAGCATACGTCTGTGTGCATGTGGAGGGGTATTTCTGTAAGATGATACTTGGCAGTGGAATAGTCAGGAACATGCTTACTTAAACTTCTGATAGTTGCTGCCAAGCTGTTCTCCAAAACAGACTGTCCCAATATGGACTGCTCCCGGTAGTGAACGGGGGTCCTACTTCCCCCACCCTAGTGCATGCTGGGTATCACCAACCTTTTTAATTTACTTTTTAAACTTTATTGATTGATTTGAGAGAGAGAGAGAGAGAGAGAGGAAGGGAAAGAGACAGACAGACATTGGTGTGTTCTTCCACTTATTTATGCACTCATTGGTTGATTTTTGTATATGATCGAACCCAAAACCTTGGTGTATAGGGATGACACTCTAACCAACTGAGCTACAAGGCCAGAACATTACCAATCTTTTAATGGGTGAAAATCAGCTATAATTTTTCAAAATTGTTTTTCAAATGAATGTTTATTTCCACATGGAACTGGGAGGGTCTTCATGTTTGGAAGGAGACCCCTGAGACTTTAAGGGGAAGCTTAGGAATCTCAAATGTGACTCAATTGATTCTCCACACCAGAAACTTCCCTGGAATGTCAGCAGCTGTCAGATTGTCTTGTCTTGGGAGAGATGAGAGCTGCTCTTTCCATGTGCCTGAAGGTTAAATTTGGAAGTGGCATTCAGCATTCAGGTGTTAGTATCATTTTTTCCAAGCCCCTTTTTAGGATTAAACCTGCCTTTCAGCTTAATTGGGTCCCAGTGAGAGTGGTATGATGGACTATCCTATCTAATAAAAGAGTAATATACAAATTGACCATCACTCCAACACACAAGATGGCCAGCGGGGGAGGGCAGTTAGGGGCAACCAGGCCAGCAGAGGAGGGCAGTTGGGGGAGACCAGGTCTGCAGGGGAGAGCAGTTGTGGGGAACCAGGCCTGCAAGGGAGGCCAGTTAGGGGCAACCAGGCCTGTAGGGGAGGACAGTTAGGAACAAATAGGCCAGCAGGGGAGCAGTTAGGCATCAATCAGGCTGGCAGGGGCATGTTTGGGGGATGATCAGGCTGGGAGGCAGAAGCAATTAGGGGCAATCAGGCAGGAAGGCAGGCAAACGGTTGGGAGCCAGCAGTCCTGGATTGTGAGAGGGATGTCTAACTGCCTGTTTAGGCCCGATCCTAAATGGGCAGTCAGACATTCCTGGAGGGGTCCCAGATTGGAGAGGGTGCAGGCCGGCCTGAGGGACATCCCCCCATACACACACAAATTTCGTGCACCAGGCCTCTAGTAAAGTCATAAAACTTGTAGAATCTACACTATTTCTCTCTGCTCCATTCAACATTGAGAAAGAACCCACTACTTACCAGATTTCTCTCTATAGGTAAAGTAACAGATAGCAGCAGCATCCTCGGGAACAATGGGCTCATGAGTTTTAGGGAGACAAGCTGGGGAAAGGCAAGAAGCAAGTCTGTGGAGACACCCAGGACCAGGAACACTGCTAGCTACTCTTCTCTCATCGCTTTTCATCTCGGTTCTGGGATAGCAGTCCCTCACTTCCTATTTGCACTTTTCATAATGCAAATTTCCCTGTGAATCTCAATCTCGTTGCTCCCCTCCATCCTGTGAAAGTAGATGGTCCATTTTATAGTTGGACAAATAGGCGCAGGGCTAAGAGACATGGATCCCAAAGAGAACCTAGAATCCTAGTTCTCTCTCAAGTTGATTAGCTGTGAGACCTCGGGCAAGTTACTGCCCCCTCTATGCCGTCTCCGCATCTGTAAAATGGGGAGAAGGGAGACGCCAAGGGCTGGCTGGGAGCTCTGTATGGAAAGTACTCCTCGAGGCAGGGCCTGACACCCAGGAAGCTGTTGGCAGGGCCTCTTGTTTTCTCCCAACTCTTCCCAGGGAGCCCTGGGAGTTGTTTCCAGTCTCTGAGCCTCAGATTGCTCATCCATAAAATGGGGATGACAGCCCTCTCCTCAAAGGCTCTCGTGAAGATGAATTATGTAAATGCTGTGCCCGGCGCCTTGTCACCCGCTGGCCTCATCTGTTTCTCAGGCCTCAGCCTTTCTCATCGTCTGCCGTGCTCAGAGGCCCGCTGTCCTGGAACGCTCTGCTCCCAACCACGAGGATGGAATCAGAAGGCTGCAGAGGGCGCGGGTTAACTGAGGACACTCTGTCTGCGGCTGGCATCGGTCCTAGGAGGACAGTGGGTTTCTCAGAAATAGTCCTAATTTTTCTTTCCCCCATCTCCCCCACAGCCACTACCTAGAGTCAGGCCCTATATTTCTTCTTCTTTTAAATATATTTTTATTGATTTCAGAGAGGAAGAGAGAGGGAGAGATAGAAACATCAATGATGAGAGAGAATTATTGATTGGCTGCCTCCTGCACAACCCCTACAACCTAGACACGTGCCATGACTGGGACCTCCTGGTTCATAGCTTGATGCTCAACCTCTGAGCCACACTGGCTGGACAGGCCCTACACTTCTTCTTCTTTTTTTTCTTTTTTTAAAATATATTTTATTATTATTATTTTATTTATTTATTTTTTTTACAGAGAGGGAGAGGGATAGAAAGCTAGAAACATCAATGAGAAACACTGACTAGCTGCCTCCTGCACCCTCGCCCTCCCACTGGAGATGTGCCTGCAACCAATGTACATGTCCTTAACCAGGATTGAACCTGGGACCTTCCAGTCCGCAGACCAACGCTCTATCCACTGAGCCAAACTGGTTTTTGCGGCCCTACACTTCTTGCAACAGCCTCCTGCCTGGTCTTCCCCATGGCAAACCCTCATCTTCATCCATCCTATGCCCTCGTTCTAGAGTTTTTTCCACTCTACATACCAAAGATGGAGTAAACCTTTCAATTCAACTGTTGTCTGTTCAAGTACCTGATTTTTATTGAGCACTTACTCTGTACCCAACACTGTACTAAATACTTTATGGGCATCATTGCATGTGCTCATTGCAGTGCAGGCAGATACTTTTATTATGCCTATTATACAGAGGAGCAGGAACTAACTTATCAGAGGTCACATAGCTGGTAAGTAGAGATGTAAACACTAAAATCCTCACCACAACCCTGCAAGGTTTTATATTATTTTAATCACTCAAGAACTACCTAACTGAGTATCTAGCATGTGCAGGCATAAATCTAGGTCTGGGCACAGGGTGGCAAACAGAATAATAGAGGAGGAAATGGATGGTAATCAGAATCCTGTATAATAAAATCATAGTATACAAATTGTCCCCTCAACCAGAGTTCTCCTGGGAGTTCAATAGGGGGTGGGAGGGTAGGGTGGGGGAGGGAGGCTCCGGGCCCCAGAGCACTGGCAGGCGGCTGGGGGAAGGGAGGGAGTGCCCAGCCAGCAGCCGGCAGCTGCTAGGGACCCTACCAGTGCACAAATTTCATGCACTGGGCCTCCAGTAAAAATATAACGTCAGTAAAATGCTAAGAAAAACATACCACAGCAGGGTAAGGAGATAGAGTATGTCAGAGAGGTGGTGCCAGGAGGGCCCCCTTGAGAACGAAACAGAAAGAGGAAATGGAATGAAGTAAGGGAGAGGGGAAACAGATTTTTCAAGAAGTGGTGGGTCTGGCTGAGCTTACCTGGCAAGAACTAACGGCCAGCTGAATGGGAACTCAAACCCAGCGCCAAGTTTCTTCTCCATTTCTTTTTAAAATATTACATATATTAGTACATATATCTCCTTTCCCCCCCATTGACCTTCCCCCAGCCTCCCCCACCCCCTGTCGCATGCCCCCACGCCCCCACCCTCTTCTCTGTTCTTCCTGAGAGGTTCCTGAGACTTCCAGGAGCTGAGGTGTGAGTTAGAGGCTTCCTCCTGGCCACGTGGGGGCAGAAACATCAAAGTCCTTCTCAAACAGCTTTGTCATGAGTTAAACCAAGAGATCAGGACATCAGCTCCTCCGGGGCATGTACCTCTCCTCACAAAACATTTCATTCTTTTTGGCTGAAATGACAGGTTAGACTACGTTGAATATTGTCTTTAAAAAAAAAGAAAAAGAAAGAAAGAAAAAAAAACACAGAACTGATGATTGGATTTTGTTAAGATGACTAAGCTGGCCCATTCCCCAGTCCATGTCAGTCCTGCGGCAAGTGGAAAGTCAAGGAAAATGTGTCCTCTTGGCAAAAGACTGAGCCTCCAGCCCAGCCCCCCGAAGTCTCAGAGAGCAGAGAAGGAGGGAGCCATGTCAAATCACAAACAAGCCCTCCTTTCCTGTCCTGACGAATCTGGGAATCCGGTGGTGAAGGGAGGGGTGGGGAGGGGGTGTTTCCAATTTCACAAACATTTAATGATTGGCCAGGCCCAGGGGTAGGTGTTTCCAGATCGTTTTTTTTTTCCATTTCGTCTCATTACTAACCCAGTGAAATAGGCACTAACCTCCCCATTTTACAGATGAGGAAACTGGGGCTCAGAGAAACGTCGACCAGCCCCAAGGGAGCAGCAGGCCTGTCTAATTCTCGAGCCCGTGCTCTTTTCTCTCTAACACACATTATCTCCCTTCTGTTTCCCAGCTCCCAGCTCATTCATCCCCCCCACCCGCAACTCTGCAAGAAAGATGTTATCCTTATTGTATAGGTGGATCATGTGACTGCATTGGTGGAGGCATCCCATTTTACAGATGATGCTACTGAGGCCGAGGGAGGCGCAGGATTGGAATTTGAACTCAGACTCACTGACTTGCCTCCACACCCCAGCCGCCCCCGGGAAGGACAGCTGGAGAGGTATGAGGGGGAACAATTGGGGAAATCAAACTCTGCCTGTTGTTGCTTCAGCTGGTCTAAACGTCTTCACGTTTGCACCGCAGAATCTAACACTTTTCCTGCAGGAAAAGATGCTTGTCTTGGGGTCACACCAAATGTCCTCTGTGAGCTGAACGTCTCTGCTGTGGCTTAACCCCATCCCGGGGCTGATCTGAGCCAACCCTTCCTCCTTTCCTGGGGCTGATCTGAGTCAACCCTTCCTCCTTTCCTGGCGGGCACCAGCCTCTGCCTCGCTGTTCCCTCGGAGTTCTATTCCCCGGGCGAAGCAGCGGAGCTCTTAATTAAATTCTCTTGTTAGAAGTCAAGCTTGAGGAAAACAAACAGAAAAACCTCTCCCGTGGGACCGGTTCCTTCCCGGCTCGCTGGGAGGCCTGATGCTGGAGATAGTATCCCTGGCCGACCTCCGACATCCACCCCTCCCTGCTCCGGGGAATTTCCTGTCGGCGCCTTCCTTCGCTCAGGCCCACCCTGCGGGGGCAGAGGAAATTGCGATGGGAGGTGTGGGATGGTATCAGAAGTTTGTGTCTCTGGTTAGGAGTCCCTGCTCCAGGGCAGGGGCTTTCGGGGAAGGAAGGAGGGGAGAGAGACCTCAAAGACCGGGAGTGGGCGTGGCAGGAGGTGGGTACTTGTTCCCCAAGACAGCAGACACCTGATCACACCTGAGTGACTCCCATTCTCCCCTGACCACACTCTAATGGACATAAGGAACCCGAGGAGCTGGAAAGAGCACTGGACTTCGAGTCAGGAAGCCCAGGGTCTAGCCCAGATCTGTTCCTAACTCACTGTGTTCATCACAAACGGAGCCAACTGTTGTGGGATCACAGGTTAAGTGTTATGCTAAGCTCCATGCATAGATGATATATTTTTTAAAATATATTTTATTGATTTTTTTACAGAGAGGAAGGGAAAGGGAGAGAGAGTTACAAACACCGATGAGAGAGAAACATCGATCAGCTGCCTCCTGTACACCCCCTACTGGGGATGTACCTGCAGCAACCAAGGTACAGGCCCTTGACCGGAATCAAACCTGGGACCCTTCAGTCCGCAGGCTGACGCTCTATCCACTGAGCCAAACTGGTCAGGGCTGCATAGATGATCTTATTTAATTCTCACAAATCCATCCTTTTAAATATATATTTTGTTGATTGTAGAGAGGAAGGGAGAGGGAGAGAGAGATAGAAACATCAATGATGAGAGGGAATCATTGATTGGCTCCCTCTTGCAACACCCCCTACTGGGGATTGAACCCGCACCCCGCGATGTGCCCTTGACCAGAACTGAACCTGGACGATTTGGTCTGCAGGCCGATGCTCTGTCCATGGAACCAAACCATCCTTTTTTTTTTTGTCAGAGAAATTGAGGCTCAGAGAGGTTAATTGACCAACCCGAAGTCACACAGCTGGAAAGTGCTGTAAAGCTGAGATTCAAACCAAGTAGTCTGGATCCAGAGCCCAAGCCCCTTACCATGGTCTCCAGTTAGTTCCACCTTCTAGGTTTCCGTTTCCCCATCTGTAAGCAAACAGGGTGGGTATACCTGAACTCCAAAGAGCTTTCCAGGTCTGACATCTGTGCTTTATTCAGCATTCACGGTACTGCCAGGCCCTGGGCTGGGAACACAGCGCTGAGTGAGATCACCTCTGTCCTCAGGTGATAAGCTCTTGGAGAGAAGAAGTCACGGCTTAATTACCCCTGCTAGCCTCTCGCCGCTTACCACAGGCCCTGTGCAAAGAGAAGGTGCTCAGTGTATTAGTTGGCTAAATGTGTGATTCATGGGGAGGAGCATGGGTCTGGGAGTTAGACATAACCGAGGTCCCATCCTGAGCTGACCCTTGCAAGGGAACGTCACTTACTTTCTGTGTCTGCTTCTTTCTTCATCGAGTGGCATTGCACAAGAGTGCTTCCCTCCCGGGGCTGCAGAGAGGATAATGCATGGTAAGCACTTAGCATCGTGCTTAGCACACTAAAAACGGCTCAATACATCTCAGTTCCTCTCCTTGATGGATCCTCCAACCTTCTCTCACCCTTGTCACTGGCTGGTCGGGGACATGTGGAGCCCCTCTTGGTTGTCTCCCCTGGTGGAAGCTGGGAACTGATTTCTACTGCTGGCGGCAGACAGCAAACTGCTCTGCCAGGTCCTGCGTGATGGAGGAAGAACACCCTCCCCTGGATCCTGATTCCCATGCAGTCCCTGCTCCTCGGTGGTGCAGATGTCCCCTCTGTCTAGACAGCTGGCCCCAGAAGAAATTGCCAACCACAGACTGTCTGACGACAAAGCGTGCCCCAGACGCGAGTCCTCTTACACACAATTCATTCAACCCCGTTCAGAAATGAACAAGCCAGACTCCCACCTCCTCAGCAGAGGGGACTCTAGGGGAGCAGGAGTGGCCAGGTGGCTTCTTTTTTCATTAATTTATCCATCCAGCCATCCATCCAGCCATCTTTGAATGTCTTCCATGTGATAGGCATGGGGCATACCTAGGTGAATAATACCCCCTTCCCTTCCCAAACTCATAATATTAGGGGAGACGGACACAAATAAATATGAAAGGTGTGGCCATTATACTGCAGGGAGCACTCAGGGAGGGCTCACTCTGTGCCAGGCACCGTGCAATGTACTTCAGATGCACGGTTTCATCACCCCATGAAGAAGTACTGTTATTGTTATCCTTTTCCTCGTGAGCCAGCTCTCGGAATTGAGATGACTTGTTCAGGGTTGCACAGCTACTGAGAAATCAGGATTCAAATTCAGCCTGATCCTTGCATCAGCCTCTAAGGAGGGACTCACCACCTCCATCAGGAGGAGTGGGAGGGGCCGCACAGAGCAGGGGGTTTCAGAGCTGGGCCTTGAAGGATGAGTCATGGGAGACCAAGGAGGTATCAAAGGTTCTGGAAATGAGTAGGACTCTAACCAATGGAAAAGAGGGCCAGGACTTTCTGAATGGAAGAAAAAGCATGAGCCAGGTTTAAGAAGTCAGGGAGGGCATAGAGAGTGGGAACACACTGGGAAGAGCCTGGAATGCCGGGATAAGGGACTCAGGACCTCTGCAGGAAGGAGTGAGGAGGGACTTGAGATGCCTGGGCAGGGGATCCATACGCTTTAGGAAGTCTGCTCCAGTGATGCATGGAGAATGGTCTGGAAGGGGCGGGAAGCTGATCTGGGACTCGCCCCAAGGTGTTTGGATTGCGGTAGCAGGATGGAGATTGTGACGGAACTGTTGATGATGCCCACGTGGATGTCAGAGTTCAGGGTACCACAGGGTGCCAACTTGCCCTGTCCAATCATGCCACACCCTTGCTCAAAGCCATTCGCTGGCTCCCATGATAAAGCCCCAGGCCCTCCACCTGGCATTCGAGGCTTCATGAGCTGACCCCTGCATGCCCACCAGCCTCATCCCGACCACTTTCCCGCACTCTAGCGACATCTACAGACCAAATTCTCTGTAGCCTCTGGGCCTTTGCACATGCTGTTCCTTCTACCAGGGAACTTCTCTGCTCCCCTTCCCTCTTGTTTGCTCAGATGCCTCCCACCCCTCTTCAAGGCTCAGTGCAGGGGGTTGCCCTTGCCCACCTCCCCCGTGGGGCCTGCTTTGCTCTGAGCCCCTGAAGCCCCTGCTACCTCTGCCCCTCCCCCGACATTGGGTTGGGTTGTGCTTTACTGCGTGTGGGCTTTTTCTCCGGGCCTGTGAGCTTCCTGAGAGTAGGGTCTGTGCTTCACACACCCGCTGGCCCAGGGTGAGGGCTGAGAGGCTGACGTGAGCCGTCTCCAGCAGACACAGAATTTTGCTTAAACCAGCTTTCCAGTGGCATTCACCATTTGACCTGCTCTTGTTGTTCCACGATGGAAGTTTCGTTAGCGCGTGCTGAGATGCTGCCCATCTCTCCCGTCCCTTCTGTGTCTCACCCCCGGTCAGGGCAGCTTCTGGAGCTGCCAGGTCTTCTCCGTGGGGACAGAGGCCTGGTGTGTCTGTATGTACTCTGCCAAGTGGGTTTCCCTGCTGCAGGGGCTCAGGCTGGGACCCTGGCGGCGCTGCCTGGCTAGGACCCCTTCCTCCTCTAGGGCTGTTCACCTTGGGGTGTCAGCAGCAGTACCTATTTGGGGAAATGCCTCCGTTTGGCATTTCCTATTTCCTATTCGGGAAGAGAGCCCAGGGCCTGAGTAGAGTGAAGAAGGCCGAGAGGGGTGAGGCTGCACATAACTCTTGTCCGTTTGCCAGTGATTGATCGGCCTGGGGTTTGCACTGGGACAAAAAGGGCTTTTGCATTATTAATGCCCATTGATCCCAGCCTCCCAAAAAAGAAAGATTGAGCGAGATGAAGGCTCCAGGCTGATCGTCAGCTGGTAAACCAAGAGGGTGAGGTGTGGGAAAAGGAAGGGAGGGCCGGCGGGTAGGGAGTTGGTGGAGCGGGACACTAAGGAGAACGGCAGGAGGGGCTGCCGGGTTTTCGGGGTGCCCGGTGTTCCGCAGCTGTGTGGGCTGCCCGTTAACCAGCGGCACCCAGCTGACGAGATTTCACAAGAACCACTGCCAGGGGCGGAGGGGCACTTCGCAATGATGAAGGGGTCAACCCATCAAGGGCTCATAACGGCAAGTGCACTTAACAACAGGCTTCGAGATACGTGGAGTCCAAATGGGCAGAGAGCCCGTCAGGACAGTGGCCAGCTCCCCGGGAGCCACATGAAGCCCGGACACCAGCCGTGCCCAGCGTGGGGCCGCTTCAGCAGACGGACGTTTCTCATTGTTCCTCTCGGTGCCCTGGTTTCTCCACCCCGGTTCTCTGCAAGCAGGTAGATGCATCCCAGCATCCCCCTACCCGCTGGAACCTGGGGGGTCGCCTCCTCTTCCCTGGCACTGGCTGTGGGAATGAGGGAAGGAGCTGCCTCTCCGACCTCAGCTCCTGCCATTCGGGCGGCCCCAGAACCCGCTGGTCCCTGAGCCCTGTCTCTCACTGGAAGCTGGACCCCTCCCTCACCTCCTGCCTTTGCTCAGATCCACTTTCTCAGGGAGACCTCCCCTCACTCTCTGTCTCCTTCCCCTGCTGTGTTCCTTCCAGGCCCCTCACCCCTGTAAACGCTCCTAAGATTGACTTACCACGTTCATCAAGCTCCATGGCATCCACCTCTGTTTTGTTCCCAGCTGTGCTCCCTGCGCCTAGAGCATGCCTGATGCGCAGGGGGCTGGTAAATAAATACCTGTTAACTGAAGAAGAAGAAGAAAAATCCAACTAGCGATGGACACAGGGCACAGGGACGGATGGGGGAGCTGGGCTTCCACAGGGTCTCTGGCCGTGGCCCACCTCCCCACCCTCTACCCCGGACCAGCCACCCGCCCTCCTACAGGTGGGGATGGGGAGCCCGGCGCTGGGGCGGCGGCCGGGGCGGAGGTGGGGGGTGGAGTGGGACTCGGAGCTCCCGCAGGACCCGGACTGGAGGGGGCCGGGCCGGGCCTCGCTCCCGGTGGGCGGGCGGGCGGGCGGGGGGGGGGGGCTGGAGCGGAGGCCGCGGGCGGGGGCGGGGGGCGGGGAGCGGGAGGGCGGGGAGGGGGGAGGGGGGAGGGGGAAGGGGGCGGAGAGGAGGGGGAGGAAGGGAGAAAAGGGGAGCTGGAGGGAGGGGCGCGGGAGGAGTGGCGGCGCGGGAAGGGGAGCGCGAGACGGAGCCGCAGGGCCGGGAGGGCGGAGGGAGCGCGGGAGGGCGCGGGAGCTCGGCTCGGGCGGCGCGGAGATGAGGCGGCGGCCGGCGGGGAGACCGGACGCGGCGCGCGGAGGAAGCAGGACCCGGGCGGGCGCGCGGCGGGAGCGGGTAAGCGCCCGGAGGGGCCGCCGGAGCCATCCCGCCGGAGCCGGGCGCCCGGGATCGGGCCTCGGCCGCCCGGGACGTCCCACCTCCCGGCGCCTCCGGAAGAGGGTCCCCGAGGACCTGCCCGTCCGGGTCCCAGGACGGAGGGCGGGCCGGGGCCGGGGCTGCGCTCGGGGGCGGCTGCGGGGTCCCGGGCGCGCGTTGGGGTGCCGGGGCTGCGGGCGTGGGAGCGCGGTGTGGCCGGGGCAGGAGGCGCGCCCCCAGGTGGGGGGCTGCGGCTCCCCCGCGGGGCCTCGGTGGCGAGGGAAGCGGGCGCTGCCCCCTGCCGGCCAGGTCGGGTGCGGCGCCGCGCGGGCCGCCCCTTTCCGGAGGGGAGTTGCAGGAGCGTCCAGGGTGGAACCCGGGCTCCAGACCACAAGCCCGGTGGGCCCGGGCTGGCTTTGTGACCTTGGGCAGGTCACTGCATCTCTTCAACCTCAGTTTGCACATCTGTCAAATGCAGGGTCTGCTTCTCCCCACCCTGCGAGATTCGGGGGATGGAGGAGCTGCCGAATGGATGCCTTTTTGTAAATGGTAAAGTTGTGTACGGATCCCAGCTAATCACAGACTGTCAGGACTGGGAGGGCACTAAGAAATCGGCCTTATTGCAGATGTGAAGGGGGGAACAAATCTTTCCCAAGGTCACACTGCTTGTGTCAGAATGTATGACTGAAGCTTCCCCCAGCTCTGGGGAGGTGCAAGGATTAAGAGTAGGGGACCTCTCCCTAGCTGGTCTGACTCAATGGATAGAGAGCCTCGCCTGCAGACTGAAAGATCCCAGGTTCAATTCCAGTCAAGGGCACATGCCTGGGTTGCTGGTTCAATCCCCAGTGGGGGGCGTGCAGGAGGCAGCCAGTCAATGATTCTCTCTCATCATTGATGTTTCTATCTCTTTCCTTCCCTCTGAAATCAATGAAAATATATATTTACTTTAAAAAGCGTAGGGGCTCTCTATCAGACTGGCTGCATTACAAACCAGGCTTGGCTGTGTGCTAGCTGTGTGACCTTGGGAAAGCCCCGAACCTCTCTGAGCCTTGTTTCCTTCCATGTGACGTGGGCATGAGAATGTCCGCCTCACAGGCTTGCTGTGCAGATCAAATGAGGTCACTGTTCAGCACAGCCTCCCAACCTCTTCCTTGGACTCGGCCTCTAACGTGGGTCTGTTCTCCCCCCTGGACTGCATAGTCGCTGGCCAGGGTCTCGCCTTCCTCCCAAGGACATCGAGGGCCCTTTACCGACAGCGGCAAGCAAGGCCACTCCAGCCTTTGATCCTGCCCAGCTGGTGAGGAGAAAGGGGTGGTCCAGCTGGTGGGAAGAAGCTGAGCCTCCTCCAGCCTTTGATCCTGCCCAGCTGGTGGGAAGGAAGGGGTGCTCTCTGTCCTGGAGCCAGGACATCCCGGGAAGCCAGGACCGAGAGGGTCACATAGGGAGGGAGCTGACCAGCTGGACCTGACTGGTAGGACCTGGGGCTGCTCTCCTCCCCACAGTGCCCAGCGCAGGCCCAGAAACTTCCTCAGAGTGTGCCCGTTAGGTCATTCCTCCTCTCCCAGGCTGCAGGCGGATGGCTGGTCTTTCTGGCGATGTGGAGCTGTGCTGAAATACAGAATCTCAGAGCGGAGAGTTCCCAGGACTTAAGAAGTTCCTCTCATTGCACAGATGGCCCCTGTCCGAGGCCCACAGAGGGGCGGGGGTCTGGGCCAGGCCACTTCTGTCCTCCAGGAAGCTGAACTCGGCAGGCAGTGTTCAGTCTTGAACTTTCTCAGCAGCCGCCCCGGCACAGCTGACCACTCCTTTGCTCCGGGAGCCCTCTCCTGGCTCCTGCAACTCAATACTGTCTGCGGTGCTGCTGCGGCTCTGTTTCTGCAGGTTCATCCTCCTCTCTCTGGCCATTCGCTCCTCTGCCCTCCCAGGCCCTCCTCTCCTCTCTTCTCCTCTCCTAGCGGACACTCTCCCTGGGACACTCTCCCATGGGCTGGAGGGACCACCTCTGCACACGACCTCACAGATGCCGTGTCCAGCCCAGAACGCTCAGGCGGTGGCCAATGGGGGGGGGGGAGGAGTGCTGAAATGAACCTGAAGCAGGGGCGAGCTTACGGGATGAGAACTACTTTATGTTGGCTGGCCAACGCTTTGCCTGAGAGGTGACATTTAAGGGGAGCAGATGGTAGGAAATGAGGCCAGAGAGGTGGCTGGTTTGTGGGGGGAGGAGGGGGAGCAGTTAACACAGGACCTTGTGGACCATGGTGCGATTTTTAAAAATATATACATATTTTATTGATTTTTTTTTTTTTTTTTTTTTTTTACAGAGAGGAAGGGAGAGGGATAGAGAGAGAAACATCGATCAGCTGCCTCCTGCACACTCCCTAGTGGGTATGTGCCCGCCACCAAGGTACATGCCCTTGACAGGAATCGAACCTGGGACCCTTCAGTCCGTAGGCCAACGCTCTATCCACTGAGCCAAACCGGTCAGGGCAGCGGTGCGATTTTTAAATTTTATTTAGATGTGGGAGCCAACGGAGAGTGTCAGACAGGAGGGAGAGAATGCAGTTATTTCTCCAGGGCTCCCTGGAAGAGAAGTCGCTTTATATCTATCTTTTTGTTTTTTTTTTTTTTTTAATCTTGTGTTTGTTTTTTGGAGGTTGCTCTATATCCATTGCAGCCTACAGTGCTCCTGGCACTAGAGTGGGGAGGGTAGCTCCTCAAGGAGCTTCCGCCACAGGCACAAACCAGCCTGGAGCCAGGGGCGGGTGTACAGGAGGCAGATGTTGCATCTGGCTGACCGGAAGGCTTCCTAGAGGAAGTGAGTTTGAGAGGGCCTCAGAGGACGGAGAGCAGATGTCAGTGGACATGTATGAGAGAGAGTGGGGCACATTGCTTTCCCAGACAGAGGGCCGTCTGTCAGCCTGAACCAAGGCACAGATGCCCCACATGTGAGTAGAGAAGTCAGGGGAGAGGAGACAGAACCTGGAGAGGAGCGAGAGGTCATGCTAGGGAGGGAGTCCGGGCTGTCCAGAGAGCAAGGTCCTGGGTTTGGCCAGGTACTTGCTGTGTGACCTTGAGCTGAATGCATTCCCTCTCTGGGCCTCAGCTCCCTCATCCGTAAAATAAAAGGCTGAGTAGGAGAGAGAGGGAGGGAGGATTCTAGAGGTTGGGGATGGGTGAATAAGCCATCCAAGGAGGAGACAGGAAGTAGGGTAAGGATGAGGAAGATGGTGGCTCGATTGAGGTGGGGCCCCTGTGGTACATCCAGGAGGAATGACCAAAGGACATTTGGTGCCGAAACCGGTTTGGCTCAGTGGATAGAGTGTCAGCCTGCAGACTGAAAGGGTCCCAGGTTTGATTCCGGTCAAGGGCATGTACCTTGGTTTCGGGCACGTCCCCAGTAGGGGGTGTGCAGAAGGCGGCTAATCAGTGATTCTCTCTCACTGATGTTTCTAGCTCTCTATCCCTCTCTCTTCCTCTCTGTAAAAAATCAATAATATATATATATATATATATATATATATATATTTTATTATTATTATTATTTTTTTTTTTAAAAAGGACATTTGGTGCCAGAGGCACAGGCTGTCAAAGGTAAAACCATCAGTGTTCTTTCACTCACCCTTTGAGTAAATCCTTCCTGAATCACTGTACGTATTAAGTCCAAAACCTACAGCTGCGAACAAACCAGCCTCTGCTCCCTGAATGGACCATCGTGAGGGAGGGAGCCCCTCGGCATTGGACTGCGGGATGACGAGAGACACGCGAGTCAGTCATAAACGTGAGGCAGTTGTTGGACAGAGGAGAGGGGGCCCCATTTGGGTGGACAGGGTAGACACATTTCAGCCAAGAGGAGATGGTAGAATTTGATCTTGAGGTTGAAGTTGGAATTGGACAGGTGGGAGAGGAGGAAGGATACCTTCTGGCATTCTCGGCAGGGCTGAGGGTCTGCGTTGTACTGCCTGCTGCTGGACAGCTGAGGGCAGTGGATGCCCTACACAGAGGGCACCGGGCTTCATGGCACTGCACGCGTGTCCCCCACCCCTCTGGACATCAGGCCCGACAGGAAGACAGGCAGTCAGCAAGGGAGGAGCTGGAGCTCCAGGGCCAGGGGGACCGCCCTTCAGGGTTCTTGCAGAGTGTGGTCTGCCCTGAGAACCTGCCCTCAGAATTCCTCCCTTGGGGTGGAAGCTCAAATGCGAGATGTGTGTGTTGGGGATAGGAGTTGGGCTTGAAAATGCCAAAAAGCACATTGTGTGAAACAGATGTGGGAGCCTCTGGGTGCTTCTGTCATTCATCTCAAGTTCCTGCGGCACACTGGAGGCAGCAGGAGCACTGATGGGAATCTGAAGGCTTGGGCTCTGCCCGTAGCTCACTGTGTGACCTTGGGCAAGTGTCTTACCCTCTCTGTTTCTCTCTCCTGCCCGTGAAGGAGTTGGATTAGTTGGATGAAGAGTTCTTCCCGCCCTGACACTCTGACATCCTGCTCGAACCCTAGGGTTGGCACTGCTATTATCCTTTGTACAATTACCTCCTTGCGGCCCATGGGTGCTTCTGATAGAAATACAGAATCTCAGGTCCTGTTCCAGACCCACAGAATCAGAACCTGCGTTTTCCGTAAGGTCCCCAGGTAATGCTTGGGCCTGTTCAGGGTGAGGAGCACTCAGGAACCACATTCTCGCCTTCTGTCTGGGCTGTGCTGAGTGCTGAATGATGTCCGTGTACCCTCCCCTCAGCAAAAAGAGGCCCTTTCAAAGGAAGTGATCGAGCCTGGCATACAGTAGGTACCCAGCAAAGGTTTTTTTTTAATGTGTCCAGGCATGCGTGGGGTAAATATCTGCAACATGAGGAAGGGAGTGAGACTGACTTTACTCAGCACCTCTGTGAGTGGCGGAGCATGGAGTGGAATAAGCCCAGTTCCAGGCCCAGCCTGGGATTTAGGGAAGCCGCTTCTCTGGGTCTCAGTCCCCTCCCCGAGTCCCCTCCCCCTGGGCGATGGGAAGAATAATAATGGGATGACTTCTGAGGGTTCTGGTCAGACTTTAATGAGTTGATAGAGGAGGAGCGCTTGAAACAGTGTCTGGTTCATAGTAAGCTCTTACTAATGTTGGCCATTCCTTGACCATTCCTGCTCTCCCAGCCCTTTACCTGGATCGCGTTGATTTCTCTGAGAACAGTCTCAAAGTGACCCCTAGAGGGCGACATCACCCTGTTGAGAACCACTGGTTCTAGAGCAGTGATACCCAAGAGAACTAGGATGCAAGTCACAAATATAATTTCAGATTTAGGAAATCTAGAGATAACCAAGTTTAAAAAAAGTGAAATTAATTTCAATGATATATTTTGTTTACTCAACATATCCAAATCACTAACATGTAACGTATAAAAATGATGAATTGAAATACTTTTCATTCTTTTTTGAGCTAAGCCTTTGAAACCCAGTGGTTTTTACGCTTAACAGCACATCCCAGAGGCCACATTTAAGGCCTTCAGTGGCCACAGGTGGGCAGGAGTGGCTGTTTTAGAATTTCTCAGCGCTGGCTCTCATCCTAGTTATGCCACCTTTGTGGCCTTGGGCTAGTGGGTTTACCTCTCTGGGCCTCAGTTTTTTCATCTATAAAATGGGAACTTACTCTGCCTCAAGGATTAGTAAGTATTAAAGTAGTAGGGGCAAGCCGAAGCTAGTTTGGCTCAGTGGATAGAGCGTCGGCCTGTGGACTGAAAGGTCCCAGGTTTGATTCCGGTCAAGGGCATGTACCTTGGTTGCAGGCACATCCCCAGTGGGGGGTGTGCAAGAGGCAGCTGATGGATGATTCTCTTTCATTGATGTTTCTAACTCTCTATCCCTCTCTCTTCCTCTCTGTAAAAAATCGATAAATATATTTTTTAAAAATAAGGTATTAGGGGCAGATGGTGAGCGTTTAAAACCCCTTTGCCCACTTCCTCACAAGCCTCATTCTCTTGGCCATGGCTGGTCCTTGCTGGACCCAGAAGGCAGCGTGGGTGGTAGAAGCGCGGAGCTGAGCTGGAAGGGAGGCCAGACTTTGCTCTGGGGTCTCATTCACGTCACCCACCTCTCTGGACAGCAGCCCTCTCCGCTGATTGGGTGCCATCATTTGAAAAGTTCCTTCTAAGTCATGTTTGCAAGGGAGGGGCTGTTCCTTATAACGAGCTAGAATGAAGGGAGCAATTACTGCGTGGCCGGTGCCTTCTCTTAAGCTCACGCAAACCTGAGAGCAGCTTGTGGTTGGAACTGGTATTGCCCCCTTTTCCGCCTGAGGAAACTAAGCTGAAAAGTGTTAAGTGACAAGCTCAGGGTCTTCTTTTGATCAGCAAAATGGATGTCTACGGTTGTTAGGCACTTAACCCTTACTTTTTTAGGTAAATTTTTTGCAAAAGCAAAAGTACCCAAAATACAAGTGTGCAACCTGATGCATTTTCACAAAGAGAACACACCCAGCTTAAGAAACAGAGCATGGCTGAAACCGGTTTGGCTCAGTGGATAGAGTATCAGCCTGCGGACTGAAAGGTCCCAGGTTCGATTCCAGTCAAGGGCATGTACCTTGGTTGCGGGCACATCCCCAGAGCGGGGTGTGCAGGAGGCAGCTGATCGATGTTTCTCTCTCATCAATGTTTCTAGCTCTCTATCCCTCTCTCTGCCTCTCAATAAAATAATTTAAAAAAAAAAAAGAACGAAATGGAGCATGACTTGTATCCACAAGACCCCTTACGCTTCTTCCCAGTCACTGCACTCCCTCCCGCCAGGGTGTGGCTTCGGTCAGCAGAGGTCAGTGTTGCCTCTTCTTGAACTTGAGGAAGTTTGAATCACATCCGGTGCCATCGTGTTGAGCTGCTTCTGCTCAACTTGGTGTTGGTGAGATTTCCTCTGTGGCTGTGTGTAGCGGGGAGCGGGTCCCCCCTCAGGGACACTCAGGGACGCAGAGTGAGGCGTTCCGGGTGAATCAGCCGCAGCGGATTTGCCCGTTCTCCTGCTGATGTCTGCCGGGTGGGTTTCCGGTTGGGATTGTGAAATAGCGCCGTTGCCAGCAGTTCTTGCACAAGTCTTCTGGTGGACATACATGTTTTCGTTTGTTTTAGAGCTGAGCGTGGAAGTTTTGGTTCAGAGGTTGGGCTACTTTTAATTTTCTACATTTCCCATATTCTTATAATTAGAGAAACTAAGGTGAAAGATGATCTTGCCCAAGATGCTGATTGGAGTCCTGGCGGGTGTGGCTCCGTCGGTTGGGCGTCGCCCTGTGCACGGAAATGTCACCGGGTCGCTCACCAGTCAGGGCACATGCCCGGGTTTCAGTCCTTTGCTGCTCTTGCTTCGATGTTTCTCTCTCTCTCTCTCTCCCTCTCCCTTCCTCCCTCTTTAAAACCAATTTTAAAATCTTTCATTAAAAAAAGGATAATGATTAGAGATCAAAACTTGCCCTCAAATATAGATCTACAGATGGAAAGCTATGGATAGACACACACACCCATGTTAAAACTTTTCTCACATCTATTATTTTTTTAATCTCACCCTCTGACACCCCCGGCAAGTCGACTGGATGCCCTGATTTTACCGAGGAGAAAGCAGGGCTGTGGAGGTTCCGGGAGACAGACAGGAAGATGAAATAGCAGCTGTGGATGCGCTTTGCACAGGCGGGAGAACTCTGCAGATTCATAGAGGCCCGTTGCCCTGCGCAGGGCTTGCTCATCCGTGCCGCCCAGCTTACAGAGAAAGAGCAGACAGATGCACAATCCCTCTGTGGGGATTATCCTTCTGCGACAAATCTCTATCACAGAACCTTGATTTGTGTGTTTTTTTCCTCCAAAAGGATGAGGCCGGCTTCTGAGCATACATTAAACCCATCCAGCCGAGACCGGTTTGGCTCAATGGATAGAGCGTCGGCTTGGGGACTGAAAGGTCCCGAGTTCGATTCCGGTCAAGGGCATGTACCTTGGTTGCGGGCATATCCCCAGTGGGGGGTGTGCAAGAGGCAGCTGATCGATGACTCTCTCTCATCAATGTTTCTAACTCTCTATCTCTCTCTCTTTCTCTCTGTACAAAATCAACAAGATATATTAAAACACACACACACAAAAAAAAAACACCATCCATCTTCTCTGTTTCTGGCGAAGTTTTATGACTCAGTTAAAATCCAGGTCCTGTGGGAAGGGAGGGCGGGGATCTCCCGGGTGGGACGCCGGGGGGAGGAGGGATAAAAGGCACCTGTGCTGGGTGGCCGCGGGTGAGGCATGTTTTCCCTCCTCCACTGAATCCACGTAGTAGTTCTGGGAGGAAGGTGCTGTTCACCTCAGTGTACAGACCAGGAAGGGTAGCCAGGAGGCAGGAGGCAGGATGACTCGCCCCCGTCCACGGGAGGGCCTGCTTGGTGGGAAGGAACTGAGAATCCTGCCTTGTTCCGTTCCTCGGGCCTGTGGTGTCCATTCGAACTGGCTCACCTCGGAAGAGGAGGTGTTGGTACCACTGAGACTTCCTGGCCACAGAGGTCACTGATGGGCTCTGGGGGCTGGGGGAATCATCTCTGGGGCTGGAAGGCTCCTTCTTCCTCCTCTCCCGGGGCAGGTGGTCCTCCCCACCCCTCCACCCCCGCTCCTTTCTCCGCTCCGTTCTCCTGCCCCTCTCTGCAGATCTGTCCTCTTTGTTTACTTATGGCTTTTCTGCTCCCACCACACTTGCCCCGGATTTGGTCATGGCTGTGGCCCGACTCCAGCCTCGGGATCCTTAGCTTTCTATCACCTGTCTGCCCAGCGTTCCCATTCTGCATTCCCGAGAGAATCTGCCTGGTCCATATCGGATCACATCTCCATCCTGGTCCGATCAGCTGTCGTCAGAGGAGCCTGTGGGACCATTTGGGACTGGAACTCAGGTCTGTGTGCCTGCTTTCCCCCCTTCCTCCCTCTGCAGAGCTGCTGGAGCTGGAGGGGGGGGGCGGGTGCATGGTGTGATGGAGTCCTGTGATCTGGATGCCAGGGAAGTCGCTGCTGGGAGGGAAGAAGCTGAGGAAAGCCCAGCTGTGCTGATGCTCCCGGAGTGTGGTGGGCAGGGGGGAAGCTCCCTGGCCTGGCGGACAGGGAGCTCTAACAAGAGCAGACGTCGTCACTGACATGGACAGTGTCGTCTTGTTTCTGGTAAGGGAAGAGACCTTGTTGGAGACCTGACTATGGTTGGACACGTCGCAGAGAAACCAGAGAAGTCATCGTTTACTCTGTTGGGCATCTGCATCCATGATCTTAGCAGTTCTTCCCCAACTCCTGTGAGATCTGGATTCGCATCTCCATCCCCGGGCTGTGCAGGCCCGGGAGCTCAAGTAACTTGCCCATGGCCACAGAGAGAAAGTGGAGCAGAGATTAGGGCCTGAGCCTGCCTGGCATAAAACACATGCTTCTCACTGCTGCCCTCCATCTTTGTTACCATGGTAACACTTGTTCAGGACTCTACAGCACATCATATTCATGATCTTACTGGACTGTTCAGCACCCCTTTGGGGCAGCATAGCCATGCTTATGTTCCCATTTCCCCTCAGAAGAACTGATGGTCAGAGAGAAATTGTGACTTTCCCTCAGCTACCTGCTGGTCAGTGGCAGAGCTGGGACCAGAACTCACATCTTTGGGACCCAAATATATCAATAGGTATTGAAGTGTCAAAATATATCAATTTTATTGCTAGTAGTGTGGATATAGATAGATATTAATGAAAGGGTAATATGCAAATGGACCGAATGGCCAAACAGCAGAACGACCATCCAGAAGACCTTCCGATGAAACTGGGGCTGTGAGGGGCTACTCTTGCACGAATTTTGTGCATCTGGCCTCTAGTATATATATTTATATCTATATATATATAATGTACAAAATTGTTGAAGAAAAACAGTGAATATATCATTCCCGCCAAAAGTATATATGCATAAACACACATACAGGTTAAAGAAGAAAAATAAATACCCATGTACCCTCCATCACCTTAAAAAATAAAACATCATTGCCCAGTGGGCGTGGCTCACTGGCTGAGCATTGACCTGTGAACCAGGCTTGATTTCCTGTCACGGGCACATGTCTGGGTTGCGGGCTCGATCCCCACAAGGGGATGTGTAGGAGGCAGCCAATCAATGATTCTCTCCCATCATCGCTGATTCTATTTCTCTCTTCCTTTCCCTTCCTCTCTGAAACCAATAAATATATATATTAAACAACAACAGAAATAGAACATCATTGATATCTTTGAAATCCCTCCACAATTATATCCCTACATTCTTTCCTCTCCAGGTATAATTTTGTATTTAACTAGTAGCCCATCATGCGATATCGCGCTCAGTAGGCCGCCTGCCCCTTCCACAGGAGCCGGCGGGAACCGCAGCCCACCACCGGAAGCCACGCTGCTTCCACGGGAGCCACTCGGCTTCCGTGGGAGGTGGAAGCCAACCGCTGGCACCCATGGGAGCTGGGAGGGACCCACCCTCCTCTCCGGGCCTGTGCTCAGCTGCAGAGGCTGCGGGCCAGTGTTCGTGTCTGCTGTCCGTGTCCGTGTCCGTGTCCGTGTCCGTGTCTGCTCCGGCTCTGGGGAGCCAGCCCGAGCCAGGCACAGCTCACCAGCCCCCCTGGCTCTGTCTCCATCTGCACTCCGGGCCTCACCTGCGCATGCAGCCTCTTCCTGTCTGGTCAAAGTCCCGTTCTCATTTGCACATTTCCTCTTTATATAGACAGATGCTTGCCTTCTTTTCCTTATGTGTTGTCACATATTTAGTCCTCTGAGCAGTTTGTTTCTTCCTGCATGTGTTTGGCTCTGGCACTCAGTGCTGTGTGTGTGAGAATGCGTGCTGCCTTGGTCCACCAGCTGTGCTTCCCTGCAGCGCCTCATGGCAGGAATATGCCGCATTCCCTCACACTGCTGGTGGATGTTGGGGTGGCCTCTTGTCCGTTACAGCCAGTGCTGCCCTGGCCATGCTGGCTGCTGTCAGCTGGGAAACACCTCCAAGAGTGTCTGTCATGCAGACCTAGGAGTGAAATTACTGGCCCGTGAGGTAGTCACCACAGAGTTTGCTTCATGATATAATGCCAAATTGTCTGAGAACAAGGTTCCTCCAGTTTATACTCTCCTGGTGGTAGCTGGCAATTCATGTTGCTCTCTGTACCCTCACGGAATGACATGACATGATCAGATTGGAAATGTTTACCTCTCTGTTGGGTGAAAATGGTCTCAATGTTTTATTTTTTGTTTTTTAAAATATATTTTATTGATTTGTTTTTACCGAGAGGAAGGGAGAGGGAGAGAGAGTTAGAAATATCAATGAGAGAGAAACATTGATCAGCTGCCTCCTGCATCCCCTAGTGGGTATGTGCCTGCAACCAAGGCACATGCCCTTGACCGGAATCGAACCTGGGACTCTTCAGTCCACAGGCCAGGCCTGACACTCTAGCCATTGAGCCAAACCGGTTAGGGCTCATTGTTGTTTAAATTTGCATTTTAAAAAATATATATATTTTATTGATTTTGTACAGAGAGGAAGTGAGAGAGATAGAGAGTTAGAAACATCAATGAGAGAGAGTCATCGATCAGCTGCCTCTTGCACACCCCCTACTGGGGATATGCCCGCAACCAAGGTACATGCCCTTGACCAGAATCGAACCCGGGTCCCTTCAGTCCCCAAGCCGATGCTCTATCCATTGAGCCAAACCGGTCTCGGCTAAATTTGCATTTTTAATTTTGTTGTTTGAAGTGTGATGAGAGAGAGGTATTTGACTCCAGTGCTACAGTCTGTATCTCCAATGGCAGTTGGATTATGGGAAGTTCCCCCAACCGTGCTCAGGATGGGAAGGACAGCAGGCAGGAGGGCCGGAGAGGGAGGAGGCTTTTCTGACCAAGCCCATCCATCCTGTCCTTCTTCCCAGGACGTCACCCTTCAGCCTCTCAGGACTTTCCAAGTCCACGCCTTCCTCTGGAATGAGGTCACTGGAATGCCTGGGACCCAAGGAGAGGCCTGGGTTTGTGGGGCAAGCACACCAGCCTTCCATGGGAAAGGACAGTGTCTCTCGCCCAGACTGTCTGGAAGGAAGAAAATTCCAAGCAGTCCGACCCAACTTCACATTTTCCATGTGAACCAAAGTGGGAGGAATCTTTACAGAAGCTTTTGGGGTCGGGCAGGAGGGGTCATATTTTCACCTGTTCCCTGAGATCCCAGACCAACTTCGCTGCTCCCGAAGCATCTGTGCCTGAGGCCTTTCTTCCTGGAGTGAGGCAGTGTGCAGAAGAATGGAAATTTCCACTCCCACCTGGTGACCTCGGGCAGGTGACCTCACCTCCCTGAGCACTGGCTGCTCTCTGTCAGGAGGGGGCCATGTTCCCACATACATCACAGACCAGTCACTCAGCTCCAGGGCCAACTCAATGCCTGGGACATACCAGGAGCCCAGGAAAGGATTTTCAGACGTTGGGAGTATTTTGGAGCAGGTGGCTTAAGATTTTTTTTTTTTAATTTTTTTAAATTGATTTTGTACAGAGAGGAAGGGAGAGAGATAGAGAGTTAGAAACATCGATGAGAGAGAGTCATCGATCAGCTGCCTCTTGCACACCCCCTGCTGAGGATATGCCCGAAACCAAGGTACATGCCCTTGACCGGAATCGAACCCGGGACCCTTCAGTCCCCAAGCCGACGCTCTATCCATTGAGCCAAACCGGTCTCGGCTTAAGATTTTTTTTTTTTAAGAGAATTTTTGTAAGAGTTTATTTGAGCTGAATACTCAAGATTGGTTTTCTTAAATTGAGACTGTTTTCTCTCCTCTAGGCAGATATATTTTTTAATTGATTGATTTGAGAGAGAGAGAGAGAGAGGAAGGGAGAGACGGGGAGACACGTCGATTTGTTCCACTTAGCTTTGTATTCTTTGGTTGATTCTTGTATGTGCCCTGACTGGGGATTGAACCCGCAACCTTGGCAAATCGTGATGAAGCTCCAACTGAGCTACCTGACCAGGGCTCAGCAGATATTTTTAAAAGATGAAACACCTGCCGAAACCAGTTTGGCTCAGTGGCAGAACGTCAGTCTGTGGACTGAAAGGTCCCAGGTTCAATTCCAGTCAAGGGCATGTACATTGGTTGCGGGCACATCCCCAGTAGCGGGTGTGCAAGAGGCAGCTGGTCGATGTTTCTCTCTCATCGAAGTTTCTAGCTCTCTATCACTCTCTCCTCCTCTCTGTAAAAAAAAAAATCAATAAAATATATATTTTTTAAAAATTAAAAAAAAAAAATAGCCAAAACCGGTTTGGCTCAGTGGTAGAGCGTCGGTCTTCAGACTGAAAGGTCCCGGGTTCGATTCCGGTCAAGGGCATGTACGTTGGCTGCGGGCACATCCCCGGTGGGGGATGTGCAGGAGGCGGCTGGTCAATGTTTCTCTCTCATCGACGTTTCTGGCTCTCTGTCTCTCTCCCTTCATCTCTGTAAAAATCAATAAAATATATTAAAAAAAAATTAAAAAAAAATAAAAGATGAAACACCCACAGTTTTGGGGAGTGGGAGGGAAACTACCACATTACAGGTTTGCTTAGCATTTAAAAATCCATCCATAGACATAGACTGAACCTTTCCTATAAAGCTGAGCAGAGCTCAAGGCCAGAGGGGAAGTTGGGTAGGATGATAATGATTCTTTTTTTTTTTTTAATGTGTATTTTCATTGATTTCAGAGAGGGAGGGAGAGAAAGACAGAAACATCAATGATGAGAGAGAAACATTGATCAGCTGCCGCCTCCTGGGGTCTGAGCCTGCAACCCGGACATGTGCCCTGAATGGGAATGATGCTCCACCACTGAGCCATGCCAGCCGGGCGTGACAGCGATTCTTGACGCCTCTCAGCATGCCCTGGGGGTCACAGGCTGGCCTTGCCAGGAGCCTTGGACCCTCCACAGCAGCCCTGGGAGGCAGGCAGCGTGGCCACTGTTTGGGGGGAAGAAGTCTGAGACGCAGAAAGGGTACGGGCCCTAGCTGGTCTGGCTCAGTGGATGGAGCCTCGGCCTGCGGACTGGAGGGCCCTGGGTTCCATTCGGCCAAGGGCATAGGCCCAGGTCCCCAGGGGATGTAGTGGGGGGCACGCGTGCAGGAGGCAGCCAATCAATGATTCTCTCTCCTCGTTGATGGTTCTATCTCTCCCTCTCTGAAATCAATAAAAAAAAAATATATATATATATATATATATATATATATATATATTTTTTTTTTTTTTTTTAAAGAAAGGGTATGGGACTTGCCCGAGGTCATAGAGGAGGTCTGTCATAGAACAGGGATTAGAGCCCGATTGCCCCGTGGTTTGAGCCACACTCTCCCCTGTGCCTGGCTGCCTGCCACCCCTGGCCTCAGCCACCTCCGGGGCCTTAGCTCCTCCCCTGCCTCTGGCCTCTCAACCCAGCCAGCCGCTCCCTTTGCCGCCCTCTGACGATGCTGTGCACTTTCTGACCTCTGGGCCTTTGCTCTTGCCTTTCCAGCCACCAGGAACACGGGCCATCCCTTCCCACTTGGACTGTTAAACCTTTGTCCTCGAGGTAGCCAGCCAGGGGACAATATGCAGCCTTTAAGAAAGATGGTTGTTGGGGTGATTAACAGACTGTTGTTCAAAATATATTACGTTGAAAACCACACAAACTGCAAGACACAGACATACATAATTATAATCGTCACATTTTTAAAAATATATATTTTATTGACTTTACACAGAGAGGAATTGAGAGGGACAGAGGGTTAGAAACGTCAATGAGAGAGAAACATCGACCAGTTGCCTCTTGCACACCCTCCACTGGGGATGTGCCTGCAACCAAGGTACATGCCCTTGACCGGAATCGAACCCGGGACCCTTCAGTTCTCAGGCCGACGCTCCATCCACTGAGCCAAACTGGTCCCGGCTATAATCATCACATTTTATTAAATGTATATACACACATTCTGCCTTGCCAGCTCCATTCCAGGGTCCAACATGTCTTCTCTGGGCTATGAATGGTCCCAGGGCAGAGCCTGTGTGCTAAGTCGATCGGGAAGAAATGAAATTGATGGTAGGGATTCCTGGTGGAGTTGTAGCATTCCATGCAAGGCAGGGACAGGCGGAGTGGGGGGTGTGGATGAGGCTAAAGGGTCTGGGAATTCCTCTTACCAACCCCACAGACCCAGGGGCTGCCTGCCAGGCCCCACGGACTTCAGCTGCCAGGGAAAGGCCTGCACTGGCTGCCGCTGGTTTGCCTCCTTCTGATCCTCAGTTCCAAGGTCCCCATGCCCATGTCCCAGATACGGAAGCCCAGATTCAAGGCCAGAGGGGGAAAGAAAAAGAGTCTTTTAAGATTTTCTTGTGACCAAATTTCCAGTTTCCATTTGGAAAGCCGAATGTATTTTTTTTAAATAAATATATTTTATTGATTTTTCACAGAGAGGAAGAGAGAGGGATAGAGAGTTAGAAACATCCATGAGAGAGAATCATTGATCAGCTGCCTCTTGCACAACCCCTGCTGGGGATGTGCCCGCAACCAAGGTACATGCCCTTGACCGGATCAGAATCGAACCTGTGACCCTTCAATCCGCAGGCCGACGCTCTATCTACTGAGCCAAACCGGCTTCGGCAGCCGAATGTATTTTTTTTCTAAATTTGAACTTTCACCGTGAAAAATGTCCAGGGTTTTCACGTCTTTGCTAACAAAATGGTGTTTTGTTTTTTGCCTTTTGAGGGAAAGGGCTCACTCTAGGAAATTTGGAAATTCCGTAGAAGAAAAGTCACTTCCCCCACCAATTTCTAGAGAAATACACGCTAACAATTTGGTATCTTTCCTGGCCTTTTTTTTTTTTTTTTCCTTCCCTCTTTCTTTTCCCCGCTTTTCTGTGCACAGAGTTGTCTTGTTTAGTTTCCACTGAGTAAATAGAAGGACTTCTGACTCACGATTTGCAGAACTGCTTACGCGTGCTTGTAACAAGCCTGTGATGCTTCCAACGGCGACGAGACTTTGCCCCTGGGAATCGTGGGGGCGGGGCCCGCGGCCCTCCCCCGGGAAAATGCCGGTTCTGCTGCACCAGGGCCAGGCTAAGCAGGGTCCTTTTCCTCCTACAGTTACTCACAAGTGTCTAACCTGTCCTTCTGGAACCTAACTCTCGACCTTTCTTCTTTTTCAAACCCCAGAACTCAGAACACGTGCCCTTCTCCATGAACTCACGGGGACCCGTTTGTTTCGCCTTCTCGCTGCTCACGCATTCTTCGGGTCTTGGTAACGGGAATGTTTTGTCTGTTCAGGCTCGCAACCGTCAGTGGGACAGGAACCAACGCTAAGTACCTCATGATGTGTCGAGACGGACCTGGGAGCTGCCGACTGGCCTTCTTCCTCTGAATCAACTGCTATTTCTGTGTGTCTCTCGTTTTCAAAGCTCCCCAGAGGCAACCCAAAATCCCCTATGGCCTCAGAATAGGATGGGGGAGGGGTTCTGAGCTCCTCATCCAACATGTCTATCTCACAGGCTTCGGAAGGAGCCACAACGCCGAAGGCAAGAGTTTCAGGGCACTGCCCACACTGGGGTGGTACCCTGACGAATGTCTAGCACATCCAGCATGAGTCCGGCGGGCCTGACCATCGGTGGGGCAGAGTTCCAGAACGGCGAGACGTCCTGGCATCCATCTGGTTTAGGAAAGACCTTTCACGACCAGCTTGGTGGTCACCTCCGTGCTCTCGAAATAGTCCAGCCTTGAGGTTTCTTCCCTGTGTGGTCTGTTCTGATGCATGGCCCCGCCAGCGCGAAACAGGATGACTTTGTTCTGTGGGCAACGCAGCTGTGAAAGAGGCAGCTGTGTGTGTCCACGTCTGCGGGAAGAGAGAGCCCCCTAGAATGTCCCCGGTGAACCAGTCAGTGGAAGGCCTTCTGCAGGAGGCCTCCAACCGATCTCTGAATGCTACGGATCCTCCAGAGGCCTGGGACCCGGGGACCCTGCAGGCCCTCCAGATTTCTCTGGCCGTGGTCCTCGCCCTCATCACGCTGGCCACTGTCCTCTCCAACGCCTTCGTGCTCACCACCATCTTCCTCACCAGGAAGCTCCACACCCCGGCCAACTATCTCATCGGCTCGCTGGCCACGACGGACCTCCTGGTTTCCATCCTGGTCATGCCCATCAGCATCGCGTACACCATCACCCACACCTGGAGCTTCGGCCAGATCCTGTGCGACATCTGGCTGTCCTCGGACATCACGTGCTGCACGGCCTCCATCCTGCACCTCTGCGTCATCGCCCTGGACCGGTACTGGGCCATCACCGACGCCCTGGAGTACAGTAAGCGCCGGACCGCGGGCCACGCGGCGGCCATGATCGCCGTGGTCTGGGCCATCTCCGTCTGCATCTCCATCCCGCCCCTCTTCTGGCGGCAGGCCAAAGCTCAGGAGGAGCTGCTGGACTGCCAGGTGAACACCTCTCAGATCTCCTACACCATCTACTCCACGTGCGGGGCCTTCTACATCCCGTCCGTGCTGCTCATCATCCTCTACGGCCGCATCTACCTGGCCGCCCGGAGCCGCATCCTCAACCCGCCCTCCCTCTACGGGAAGCGCTTCACCACGGCCCAGCTCATCACGGGCTCGGCGGGGTCCTCCCTCTGCTCCCTCAACCCCAGCCTCCATGAGGCCCACTCGCACCTGGCCGGCTCGGCCCTCTTCTTCCAGCAGGTGAAGATCAAGCTGGCGGACAGCGCGCTGGAGCGCAAGAGGATTTCGGCCGCTCGGGAGAGGAAGGCCACAAAGACCCTGGGGGTCATCCTGGGCGCCTTCATCGTCTGCTGGCTGCCCTTCTTCGTGGCGTCGCTCGTCCTCCCCATCTGCCGGGACGCCTGCTGGATCCCCCGAGCCCTCTTTGACTTCTTCACCTGGCTGGGCTACTTAAACTCGCTCATCAACCCCATCATCTATACCGTGTTCAACGAAGAGTTCCGGCAAGCGTTTCAGAAAGTGGTCCATTTCCGGAAAGCCTCCTAGTCTTGCCGGGTGGGGACTCTGGTTATCGTTTGTGTCCTATAACCCAACTGGAATTGTCCTTTATTTTTTATTTTACCCGAGATTTGGGTTAATCCTGATATTTGGGGTTTCGGGTCAATCAACAGAATTGTTGTGTGTGTGTGGTTTTTTTTTTTATTTCTTATTCCTGTTGTCTTCTTGATTTCTAAGCCAATCCAAAGCCGGGAAGCTGAGTGAAAGGGGACAAAGACTGAAGATTTCACTCAGCCTAATATCTTCAGGGTTCATCCATGTCGGAGGAAACATGACCCACAGGGTTCCCCACGGATGCATTTCAGGCGGGATACTGACTCTGTGGAAAGAGCCAGGCTCACAAGCGCGGCTTTCTGGTTTACCAAAGTTTTTTTTATGGACCTCGAAGGAGGGTGTTCATTCTCTTATTCCTTCTTAGACTGGATCTCTCCCAGTTGTTCATGTAAGGTGATATCAATGTGGAGTGACAGAGAGAGGTTCAGAGGCTGGGGGCAGTGGAGTGGAAAGATTGGAACCAAATCCACTATCTTGTACCCTTCCTCCTCCTCCAGTCTCTCTGCACCCTATTCATGTTCTGAGGTTAAAACCCACAATCGCCCCCACCGAAGTAGATTGACAGGCTTTGGACCCACCAAGGTTTGAGTGGAACACCATTCTGATTCCCTCCCTCCCCTGAATTTTTACATGCCATTCTCATTAGAGATCTTAACATGTTGAGTCTTACCAAATAAAAAGCATGAGACATCATGATCAGTAAAGTCTTTGAGTAATTTCCCCCCTCTCCCTGGATGTAGAAACCTGTCCGTTCAATTTTGTCTCCAGCATTTATTGAGCACCTACCACACGCCAGGCCTTGTGCCAGAGTCCTGGCGTCTGTTATCTCACCGGAACCTCCTAACAATGAGAGTTAGTATCATACGATGATTAGAGCTAAGGACCTGATACCTCAGTGCAAATCCAGGTTCTACCAATTTCTAGCTGGGTAACCTTGCACAAGTTTCTTAATCCCTCTTTGCCTCACTTTCCTCAACTGTAAAATGGCAATAATAATCGGGATGTTATTGTATATTTTATTTTTAAAATTTATGATTATTATTGAAAGTATTACAGACATCCCTTCCCCCCATTAACCCCCTACTCCTGACTTTCACCTCCTCCTCAGACCTTCACTGCACTCTTGTCTGTGTCCATGGGTTATGCATATATGCATACACGCTCTTTGGTTAATCTCTTCCTGCCCTCTACCTTCCCTCTGAGAATCGTCAGTCTGCTGCATGATTCCATGTCTCTGGATCTATTTTGTTTGTCCGTTTATTTTGTTCATTAGATTCCACACATAAATGAGATCATGTGATATTTGTCTTTCTCTGACTGGCTTATTTCGCTTAGCATAATACTCTCCAGATCCCTCCACGTGTCTTAAAAGGTAAGAGAACCTTCTTTTTTACAGTTACATAGTATTCCAATGTGTAAATATACCACAGCTTCTTTTATCCATTCAGCTACTGATAGGCACTTGGGCTGTTTCCAGACCTTAGCTGTTGTAAAGTGTGCTGCTATGGGCATAGGGGCACATATATTCTTTCTGATAGGGTCTATCACTATTACATTTCTTTTTACTGACAGAGAATATTTTCTTGTATGGCTATACCACATTTTATTTATTCATCCATCTGTTGATGGACTGTTGGGTTGTTTCCACTCTTTGGCTGTTATGACAATGCTGCTGTGAGCTTTCTTGTACAAGTTTTTGTGTGAACGTATGTTTTCATTCCTCTTGGGTCCATACTGAGGAGTGGAATTGCTATATCCTATGGTAATCAACCCTTTTGAGGAACTGCCAGACTGTTTTCCTAGGCAATGGCACCATTTTATTTTATTTTATTTTTAATATATTTTACTGATTTTTTTTTTTATAGAGAGGAAGGGAGAGGGATAGAGAGCTAGAAACATCGATGAGTGAGAAACATCGACCAGCTGCCTCCTGCACACCCCCTTCTGGGGATGTGCCCGCAACCAAGGTACATGCCCTTGACCGGAATTGAACCCGGGACCTTTCAGTCTGCAGGGCAATGCTCTATCCACTGAGCTAAACCGGTTTTGGCGGCGGCACCATTTTACATTTCCATTCCAACCTGTGCACATCCTCAGCAGTATTCACTATTGCCTTTTTGATGAGAGGCTTCTAGTGGGTATGAAATAGTATCTGCCTGTGGCAGCTAACTTGTTTAAGGCCCAGAGAGTAATTATGTTCCGCTTTGCAGGTCATTTCATCTCTGTTGTAACTACTCAGCTCTGCCATTGCAGCGTGAAAGCAGCCATAGGCAACGTGTACACAAATGAGCTTGGCTGTGTTCCGATGACATTTTATTTACTAAGATAGCAGCTTGCAGGCTGTACTTCACAGACTTCTGATCTAGAAGAGCATCCTCCACCCCCAACCTGCCTATCCATTCCCTACCCCTTTCTCTGGCTTTATTTTTTTTATTATTATACTTATTACTGATGATGAAATATCTGTGTTAGTTCTTGCTTATTATCTGCCTGCCACCTCTAGGGTGTCAATTTCTTCAAATTGTCAAGTTCACTGTTTGCTTCCCAACACGCCAGAGTGCCTGGCACATAGTAGATGCTCAGTAAGTATTTGTTTGAATGAATGAGCAATGTAATGAATGGAACACCCTTTCTAGGCTTACAAATGACTTGTTCTCGATGTGTTTGTCTTTAATGTTTTAAGATAAAGTGACTGGCCCTGGGGCTGGGATCTCACAAATCATGAGATTTGGTGTCAGGTGAGTCCTAAGTCAGACTCGGGGCCGTTCGGTCCTGAGTGTAGCTGAGACTAGAGAAAAGTGAGCAGGCTGGGTGACCCCAGTGTCCCCAAGAAGCTGTGTCTGGGACTGACCCCGAAGCGTGCACTCAGCCGCCGTCCTTCTGCTCACATACCCCTCCTCCAAGCCTCTACTCAGTGACAAAGGATCGGGCAGCTTCGGAGAACGAGCAGCTGTTTCTGGTCTTCCTCGTGACAACCTGAAACCTGCCCGTTTGGATGCCCTGCCCGGAGAACTGCCCACTAACGAGGCCACGTGAAAGTCTAATTGAAAATAAACTTGTTTTTCAAAAACTTAAAAATAAGTAAACTTGTTTTCCCACATCACCGAGGAAGGCTATATTCGGGGCCATCCTCTAGGCCTCCTCCCCCTCCCCCAACATCCTTGTCATGCTCCTAATTCTTTCACTCTTAGTCACAAACTCACACAGCATGATGACGACCACGGGTGTATGGGGGAGGAGCAGGACAGGATTGTCTGGGGCGGGATTCTGCTAATTTCTGGTATTTGCTGGTGTGGCAGACACGGCAGGGTGCCCACCTAGCAGTCATCACCATGCCCCCACTCTGCCCCTCCCCCACCCCCCCACCAGTTCAAATGGCAGCACGCCCAGTCTCCCAGCAGGTGAATCCTGACTGGTTTAAAACAGTTGGGATACTCTTATTCTGGCCGATAGGGTGTAAGTAGGGAGATCCTCAGGTTAAATCGCCGGGACTAAGGGGGTTCCCGGGACCTGGGAATTTCAGTTCTCATCCAAAAAATACCCGGCAGACCGGGACAAGTTGTTCATGCACGGTGTAAGGGAAGTCAGCTGGGGCTTTGGGGAAAGAGACTTCTTACAGGAAAAGAGAGACAAACAGGGGCGAGGTGGGGGTGGGGAGGGCTAATGTTCTTCCTGCTTGGGAGCAGCCCTGTGACGATGGGGATGGGAAGCAGGGCCGCTGTCCTGGGATCCTGCGGGGAAACACTGCGGACGTGAGAGGATGGTCGAGGGGGAAGAGCCAACCCAGTTTCTTAACCACAGGATGAGGCCCGGAGCAGCCCTGGGACCACCTGCCTCAGGTTTCTTGTTCAGTGAGCAACAGCCATTCTGCCGGCTTAAGCCACTCACTGGATTCTTCTGTTACTTGCTGAGCACACCCCAACACACCAGAAGACATCTCTCTTGCTCCCTTGCCCTCCCACAGGTTGGTTGGATGGTGGCAGGGTAGGGCAGCGTGAGGCCCTGAAGGTTGGCACAGGCTTGGGGCCGCGGGTGGGGAAGTGGGGATAGCCAAAGGATAGTTCAGTGGGACGAACAGTTGATGTTCGTTGGCGGCTTCGAGCTGTCACCCGGGGATTTCCAAGGCCGCATGCGTGCCCCCTGAGGTCTGAAGTTCATTTGGCAGTAGAAGAAGTGGAGGCTCAGAGAGGGTGACTCGTCATGTGCCATTTAACGGGGATACATCCTGAGTGATGTGTCATTGGGTGATGTTGTCATTATGCATACACAAACCTAGTTGGTCCAGTGGTGGGCAAACTCATTCGTCAACAGAGCCAAGTATCAACAGTCCAACGACTGAAATTTCTTTTGAGAGCCAGAAACCGACTTCTGCGCATGGGCCGCGAAGTTTCAATCGCACTGTATGTGCGTGCCCGCACGGGGTATTTTTGTGGAAGAGCCACACTCAAGGGGCCAAAGAGCCCCATGTGGCTCACGAGCCGCAGTTTGCCGACCACTGGTACAGCCCACTACAGTCTGGACCGTGTATAGAATCTGATGGGACCACTGTCGTCTATGTGGACCGTGGTTGACTAAAAGGCCGGGAAGCAGCCCACGGCTGTAGTTTGAATCTAGGTCTGTCCCATCCGAAGTGCATGCTCTTTCTCTTCACAGCAATGTCTTGGTTACATCACAGAGAAGAATGTACCTCCTGGAACATTCTCAGTGCCCGTGAGACACCCAGTCCCTCTTCTGCCAGGACTGACTGTTCTTCCCACTGCGCCCACATCTGACTTCCCGTCACTCCAGGAACCTGCGCTTCTGGAACCTGGAGGCCAGGGCTGTGCCTGCAGGCTGAGCAGCCCCAGCCTTCCTTCTCTTAACGTGACCCAGGGAGGAATTGGCCCGTATGGTACTTGAGGTCAAACTCAAAGCACTAAATCTTCTGGACACACCTAATGCTTTTAAGCTGGCCACATGCTCCCGCCCCCTCGCCCCTGACTCCTATAGCTGCACCACTGAACCCATGGGGAGAACTCCCCATCATTCCGAGCTACATTTCTTTTCTTAAAAATATATTTTAGCCGAAACCGGTTTGGCTCAGCGGATAGAGCATCGGCCTGCGGACTGAAAGGTCCCAGGTTCGATTCCGCTCAAGGGCATGTACCTTGGTTGCGGGCACATCCCCAGTAGGGGGTGTGCAAGAGGCAGCTGGTTGATGATTCTCTCTCATCGATGTTTCTAACTCTCTATCCCTCTCTCTTCCTCTCTGTAAAAAATCAATAAAAATACATTTAAAAAATAAAAATTAAAAATATATATATATTATTGATTTTTTACAGAGAGAAAGGAAGAGAGATAGAGAGTTAGATACATCGGACCAGAAAGAAGCATCAATCAGCTGCCTTCTGCACACCCCGTACTGGGGATGTGCTCACAACCAAGGTACATGCCTCTTGACCGGAATCGAACCTGGGACCCTTCAGTCCGCAGGCCGACGCTCTATCCACTGAGCCAAACCGGTCGTTGGACTGTTGAGCAGGGCTACATGTCTTAAGTCGTTTTTGAGTCCTGAGTCTGGCAGCCTCTGTGTGTGCTGTCCCTTCTCGGTGGGGTCCTCAGATGAAGTGAATCCCAGTCTTTAGAGAACTGTCCCATCCTCCAGGGACAGAGCCAGAGCCTCAGATGGCCTCCGCCACCCCTGCCAAACGAGATGGGAATGCCGCCTCCGGCAGAGGTGATGGCATAGACCCAGCCCCACCTGGAGAAGCAGGCCTCCTGGGCTGTGCACAGCCAGAGAAAGAGGATTGGCTCTCCTGGTGCGGAGGCTTGGTGCGTCCAAAACCTGACGGGGAGGCCGACAGGCTGGAGATTCAGACAAAAGATGGCCCTTCGAGTCCGAAGGCAGTCGCTGTGGAACCAGGAAGAGCCAACATCGCAGACGAAGTCCAAAGGCCACCCTTGGGGAAATTCCGGCCTCCGGGAAGGAGCGAGGTCCACCCATTTCTGGCGGGCCTTCCGCTCTGCCCAAAGCCCACCGACTCAAATGCACATCTCAATCACAGAAACATCTAGAATAATGTCTGGCCAAATGTCGGAGCACAGTGGCGCGGCCGTGCGGACACATAAAATTAACCCTCACCCCCCTTACGGCAGGCTCCCTTCCAGCATATGTCACTCTGACCTCCGATCTCTCTCTCCAGGCTGTGAGCCCCGCAGAGACGCACCGATCTTTGGACTCCCAGCCCCTGGCGCACAGGTGGCGTTCAGCTAATGACAGTAATAGCAGCGTTTACTGAGCCCTCGCTGTGCCCAGGTGCTGCCCTGAGTGTTTTATGAGCTTAACTCATTTCACCCGCATAAAGCTGGTCCTTTTATTGTCCTCCAGATAAAGAACGGAAAGTCCTAAGAAATGACATTATTTTCCTAGGATCGCACTGCTAGTATGTGGTAGAGTCAAAATGCAAGCCATACAGCGATACCTCAAAATCCGCACTTTTTTCCAAAAAATATTTTTATTGATTTCAGAGAGGAAGGGGAGGGAGAGAGAGATAGAAACGTCAATGATGGGAGAGGATCATTGCTGGGCTGCCTCCTGCAAGCCTCACTGTGGGGATTAAGCTGGCAACCCGGACATGTGCCCTTGACCGGAATCGAACCTGGGACCCTTCGTCTGCAGGCCAATCCTCTTTCGAATGAGCCAAATCGGCCAGGGCCGAAATCCACACTATTAACCCCAGTGGAGTGACCAGGGCTAAGGCGGCCTGCAGCCTAGAGGGGCAGGGCAGGGGAGTGGAAAAGCACAGGTTTGGGAATCAGACAGACGGGGCTGCCTAGCCTAGCTCTCCTTTTTACTTGCTCAATATCTCTGTGCCTCCATTTCCCCTTCTGCAGCATGGATAACAATGCCAGCCTCCTGGGGTGCTGAGGCCTGGCATGGTAGCCTTTAGAGTCAGAGGAGATTACTGAATGAGACCAAGCCAGTTTACTCATGAGGAATTTTTTTTAAAATATATTTTATTGATTTTTTACAGAGAGGAAGGGAGAGAGATAGAGAGCCAGAAACATGGATGAGAGAGAAACATCGACCAGCCGCCTCCTGCACACCCCCTACCAGGGATGTGCCCGCAACCAATGTACATGCCCTTGTCCGGAATCGAACCTGGGACCCTTCAGTCCGCAGACCGACGCTCTACCACTGAGCCAAACCGGTTTCAGCTCATGAGGAATTTTTTGTTGAACACCTACTACATTCCAGACATTTTCCTATTTAATTTTCATGTTAACCCCGGGAGGAATCCCTTTTATGGACTGGGAAATGGAGCTTGGAGCACTAATGAGTCACATAACTGGGCTGGGATTTGTCCCATTTTCTCCTAGATGTTGTCAGAGCCAGTGCTCTCTCCCTGGGATAAAAAGCTTAGGGGCCTGCAGGGCCATTTATCCGTGAATGAAGGAAGTGGCCTGGGTGTGACACAACAGGGGGATGTGGGGTTCTGGGGCCTGGAGCTCAGATACCCCATGTGGAGAGAGCAGCCACTGCTCCGCTCGGAGCAGAATGGTGTTCCGGATTTTCATGCCATCTCCTCATTTTTAAATGCTGACAGTGAATTAAAAAGCAAAGCAAACGAAGTCCCTGTGCAACTCTGCCAACCACAAAAGAGGCCTGCCAGTCAGATTTGCCTCCTGGCCCACCAGTTGGCAACCTCTGATCCTCCCTGTGCTATCAGCTAATCTCTATGCCTGCACGGCAGCTGGAGCCCGCACGGAGCTTGGTTTTTATCTGGGGACCAAAGTGCATGAGCCGATGAGAAAGCCAGACAGCCTCTCTTCCCCTGGGCTTGTCCTGTACTCCACCCGGGCCCTGCCCCCTCAGCTCCCTCAGGTGCCAATCCAGCCACCTTCCGGCCAGCGGAAGGGCTGGCTGGTGGGGGAAGGAAGGCACAGTGCCCTGTTTACACTGCATGGCGGGGAGCAGAGGCCAGCAGTCCCCTGCATCTGGGAGTCTTAGTGCATCTACCTGCTTCGCCAGGGCCCCGGGCATTTTGCTCCCAACGGTAGGAGCAGGGATTCCCCCCCTGGAGGGCATTAGATGGAAGGGAACCTTCCAGGTCATCCAGGACTACCCCATCAGATCGCTAACATTAGAGCAGTAGCTCACACATTTTTATTATTTATCTCCTGATCCCCCAGTGACTCAGTGATGTGGGAACTAGTATTATCCCCATTTTGCAGATGGTGAGACTGAGGCTCAAAACAGTTAAGTAATTTGCCCAAGATCCCACAGCAAATAAATAGCAAGTCCAAGATATAGAGCGAGGCATTGTGCCCCAAGAGCCAGTAGTGCCCACACCATCACCCTGAGCCACACCCCAACAGTTGCTTGTCTCCTGAGCATTAACACCTCGTACCCTCAAGACTCTGCTCACATGTCCATGACAGGGTGCTCACTACCTTCTTATGTGGGGGGTGGGGGAGGAGGAAAAAAGAAAAGAAAAGAAAAAAGGTTTTTATTGATTTTAAAGAGAGAGGAAGGGAGAGGGACAGAGAGATAGAAACATCAATCAGCTGTCTCCTGCACACCCCGGAAATGTGCCCTGACCAGGAGTCGAACTAGTGACCACTCGGTTCATGGGTTGATGCTTAACCATTGAGCCACATTGGCTGGGCTACCTTTCTATTTTTATTTTTTATTTTTTTTTTAACCATAGTTACACTCACTCAGCTTTGCACTGGGTATTTAAAAAAAATACTGTATAGGAACATTTGTAATAATCGAACAATAAAGATTTATTTTTTAAAATAAAATAATAAATAAATAAATAAATAAATACTTTATATCGTTCCACCCTCACAACAGTCCTAAGTGCCTCACACTGTACCCATATTACTCCTGAGAAATCCAAGTCTTAACGTAATGTAGGAACTTGCCCAAGGTTACGAAACCAGTTCGGGACAGACTGAGATTCAAATGCAGGTCTGTTCTTTATCTAGCTCAGACTGAAAGCGTGTTTTGGTTTTGGTTTCTGTATTCCTGAAGTAGCAGCTCTCACTCCTCGTTCTCCCACCCCTCTTCCCCAGATGCCCTCCTCAGAAGGCAGACACATTCCCCCTTGAGTATTTTTTTTTAAAACCAGACTCAATATTCTGATTCCTTCAACTGTTCCCCATAAAATGTGGTTTCTGTGGTCCCCACACCACCATCATTTTGTTCACCCTCCTGTGAGTGAGTCACACGTTATGCATGTTTCTTTCAAAGTCCTGATCCCAAATATAACAGAGGACTTGGACAGACGTGGGCAGAATGACTATCACCTCCTTCATGTGTACACACAGTGTTTCTATGAATGCAACCCCCAAGCCAACAAAACATTGTCTATAATTTGCCCCCACATACTTAGGATAGAAAGTGGACAAGCCAGCAACTCCCGGCCCTCCTAGAATTTACATTCTGCCCCCTGAGATAAGGTCACAGGTCACTTTAGATAAAGATCCTAGAATGTTGGCAGGTAGAAGGACTCGTTTTTTATAGACGAAGAACCTGAGCCAGGAGAGCCGCAGTAACAGACCCAAGATTCCACAGTGAGACAGAACCCACGGCTGCCTTTCTCAGAAGCTCGGGCTCCGGTGAGGAATGCAGAGGGCCTGAGAGGGATGCAGACAGATGAAAATGCCACCCTTGAGATCCGAGCTCTTGGGCAGAAATACCCATATATCCCAGACATAACCACGAGGTGGCGCAGGAGCACCAGTGGAAGATGCAGAAATCCAAGGTGGATGGGCACCTTCCTCGCATGGAGCGATTTTCCTTGGCCAGGGAGCAGGATGAGGAGGGAAGCCTGTGCCTGCAGTAGGACAACACTGGCAACTGTATGCAATCCATGCCTCTACAGAGGTGGATTCTGCCCCAACCAAGGGCGATAGCATAGGATGGTTGTTAAAAGGCTGGGTACAGGTAGCACACAGGTTTTATAGGAAATATACGGTTTCCCCGAAAATAAGACAGGGTCTTATATTAATTTTTGCTCCCAAAGATGCGCTAGGTCTTATTTTCAGGGGATGTCTTATTTTTCCATGAAGAAGAATACGGTACACATTTATTGTTAAATGAAAATAAAGGAAATTTATTACCTGTATACGGTACGGTAGAACGGTAGTTGTCAACACAAACCAGAAAAACTGTGAACCCTACAGTATCAAGATTTTACTCATTTATTCAATGACAATCATGTCATCATCTTCCGGAACATCATCATAACAATCCAATTCCTGAATTTCCTGTGACTCCATTTCTTTCAGAATCAGTGGACCAAATCTCTCATGTTTAGCCTAGGGGGGCCTTATTTTCAGGGGGATGCCTTACATTTCACTCAGAAGGAAACCTGTAAGTAGCTCTTATTTTCAGAGAATGTCTTGTTTTCGGGGAAACACGGTAGCTCCCCTTTGCGGTTTTATTTATTTATTTTTTAAATATATTTTATTGATTTTTTTATAGAGAGGAAGGAAGAGAGATAGTCAGAAACATCAATGAGAGAGAAACATCCATCAGCTGCCTCCTGCACACCCCCTACTGGAGATGTGCCTGCAACCAAGGTACATGCCCTTGTCCGGAATCGAACCTGGGACCCTTCAGTCCGCAGACTGATGCTCTACCACTGAGCCAAACCGGTCTCGGCTCCCCTTTGCTGTTTTATTATGTCACCTCTCTGACACCTGGCCTTAAGGTAAGACCCTCATTTCCCAAGACTCTACATAGAGCCAGCGTGGCTGATGCTCTCTTCCTGACTGGTTCCTTTTCCAGGTGGACGTAGGTACATCCCCCTGGCAGAGAAGTCTCCTTCAGATGCCAGGAAGGTGAGGCTAACGGACCCTGACAGCCTCACAGCTCATCCACATGTTTATTCATCTCACACCACACAGAAAACTGCATGTGCAAAGGCGCTCAGGCTGGGAACTATGAATGTGGGGGGTCCTGGGGCCAAGGATGTCTGAGAGGGAAAGTAGGTTGGGCCTTGGGGACTAAAGCCGGCTATTGACTTTGAACTTTAAACGGAGCAATAGGAGCTATTGAAGATTATTCTGCAGGGGGGGGGGGGGAGAAGAATGATGTGATTAGATGTGTTGAGAATAATCACTCCGGCTCTCAATCAGGGAGGCATGGCGGTGGGGGAGCCTCGAGGCAGAGAGACCAACCCGGGGCCTGAATAAAAGCTGCAGGTTGGGCTTGAGTGATGGCAGTGCTGTCTGATTTTCCATCCACTCACGGCCTCTGCTTAGCTGGAGTTACTCTCAATGAAACTTGTCCGGCTTGTTCACAGAGACGGTTCCTGTAGGGTGAGGGGCTGCCCTGGGCAGGCTGGAGGGGGGAGGGAGTGGCCAGCATGACCCTAAGAGAGGGGGGTTTATTATGATATCAACCCCATTTTCAGATGAAGAAACAGAAGCACAGAGAACTTAAGTAGTTTAAGGTCACATGACTACTAGTAAGGGGTAGAGTCGGGCTTCGAAAAGCACAGCCTGGTTCCCGGGCCTGTGTTTAATCTCTTGTTTACAACGACAGCTCGTCCTGTTTCCCTCTTTGCTTTGGCTGCCAGGAGACTCAGAGCCGTGGTTTTTGCTCGGTCACAGTGGCTATCCTTAGAAAACTTAGCCTAGCCTTTCTGCTATAATTAGTCCATTTTTTTCCATCTCTCTTCCCTCCTTCTCCACTGGCTTTTGGTCCAGGCTTTCATTACTCTTTGATTTCTTTTTCCTCTTTAATTATTCATCAAATAGGCTTGAGGCTCCAATGGAAACCACCTCAAAAACCCTTTTTGGAATAGGCAGGAAATAACGCATCAATGAGATGAACCGAGACTATTTCTGACCAGCTGAGCCAGCTGGACTACCGTCCGTGCTCGATGGATGTCTTTTGAGCCTCTTCTGAATGATCAATACGATGCTCCATGATGCGGAAGACATAACGAACTTGAACCAAGTCAGTCCCAGTGCTGGTGAAGCCATGCTCACTGCTGTAATAGAGAAAGCTCGAACTCTTACTGACTGAACAACAACAGAACCTGGTCCAATGTCTGTCCCATTCACTCCAGTGACTGAGTGAGACCCCCGCTGACCAAGGCTCTGCCACGTTCAACATGTTGTTTCCAAGGTCACCCTGCTATTGGCATCCAGTTGGCAGATGGGAGGAAAGAGAGAGAGAGAGAGAGAGAGAGAGAGAGAGCTAGAGCTTTGAGAAAGCAGACACACTTATTAACTTAGATTTGGCCTGAATATGGCACAATATTTCCCTGCCCGTATCCCATTGGTGAAAAGTATTCACAGGCTTACAAGCGGTGCTGGAAAATGTAGTCTGAGCTGCTTTTCTCTGGAACAGCTCTGTGCATAGAAAGGGAGCATCGTGGGGTGAACACCTGGCATTGTTCCAGCTCATGGAGCCACGGGGAAGAACACCAGGCAACGTGCAGGCTGGTCTTCCTTTGTTTACAAGGAGCCGTGCATGAGCAAAATGGAGTATTTCTATCTCAGACCAAATGTGTTTGTTCGACAGGGGGAGGGGCTGTTATGGGAGAGAGAAAATTCATCGCGATAGGAAGTACTCGTAGTCCGACGGAGGCTGCATTTTCACTTGGCTGAAGCGTCTAGAAGTCAGGCTAAAAGCCTCCTACCGGTCCTTCTACCGCTGAACTTCTGTGCTGGGTTCCATGCTCAACTCTGAGCGCCTGTTTCCTGCACATTCCAGGCGGGGTTCCGGTGACCCAGGAACAGAGGAGGCAAGGTGCCGGCCCCCAGATCGCTGACTGCCAGGAGTGGAAGCAGGACCTCTGGGAAGCAGGCCTGAGCTCTGGAAACAGGAGACCGGAGCTTCATCCCCAGCTCTGTTGCTTCATCGCTGTGTGACCCTGGAGCAGCCGCCTTTCCTCGTTACTAACTGGGTGCACTGGTTACCTTCATAGATTCTGAGGACTCAGCAACGCAATGTTTGAGAGCATTGGGAGCCCCGTGCCTGGCATGTCATATTTGTATGATGACCTTGGGTAAGTCACTTCCTTTTTTGAAGCCTCAGTTTTCTCATCTTAGGATGGAGTTAATAAACCCCATCATGGGGGTGGAGTCTTGCTGGGTTGGGGGGTTTGGGGCCTGTGCCATTTCGCCTCTCAGCTTCCTCCTGGGGTAAGTGGGGTCGCATCCTCCCCGGCTGGAAGGACTAAGAGACCAGCCGGGCTCAGGCACAGAGTGGGCACCGGAGTCAGCGAGGACGCGGTTTCCTGGCCGCGCTCCCGGGGGAAGGAGGTTTGTGCCGGGTCCCATCCCCCGGCTGGTCCTGCTCAGGAAATGCGGAGAGAAAGCCAGGAACCAGGCCTGCCAGGCCCCGCGGCCCCTCCGCGCCGGCCCTCCTCCCCCGTCCTCGCCTGCAGGAAGCGGGCTGGCGGGAACGCCCTGCCGGGCGGTGGGAGAGGCCCCGCCGGCTTCCCAGGCCCGCGGCGCGGAGCTGTCACTGCGGCAGACGCCGCCCTCCCCCGCCGCCGGCTCCCGGTGCAGAGGCTGCCGGGCCGCATCGCACGGACCTGCTGCAGCCGGACCCGGGCGGCCGGCGCCGAGAGGCTGGGCCCCCCAGGCGCCATCGCCCGCCGGCACGGAGCCCACGCCGCTGGGCTGGGCTGGGGAGGGAGACTTGCCCGACCCTCTCTTCTGGGAGGTGCGATGCTGGACCCCAGGGTTTGTCGGTGAGTGGTCCAAGGTCATGGCGAGAAAACCGCAGGGCCCGGATCCAACTCATGGTCTGTTCTGGCTCTAAAGTTTGTGCCTTGAGTCTGTAGTCCTGGTCCAGGTTCTTGAGCGGTTGGGGGGTGGGAGTCAGGTTCTTATGGAAGCTCAAGAACAGGAGGTCAGGATCTGGGGGCTACGGAGGGCCTCCCAGAGGCCAGGAAGCCCCTTGGTTTTGTGTGGGACATGGTGGGTGTTGCATTTTTCTTCGGAGTTTCAAAGGTGCCGGGGACCGCCCACAGGGTCATGAACCACCGCTTTCCAAGGCCTGCAGGTTGGGGAGGGGGGCTGGGGTGGGGCTGAGGTTCCTCCACAGTCCGAAGCTTCTTGAGAATCTCTCTGCAGGGCCTGCTGTTACTTTGTAGGACTTGGTGGCGGTGTGTGTGTGTGTGTGTGTGTGTGTCTACAGGACCCCGGGATCTTTCTCTTGAATCTTGAAAATCTTTCATTGGGTAGGATCCTGGGGTCTGTCTGGGCATTTGAGGTCCCTGTGGGAAGTTTTGAGAATCTCACTCTCAGAGCCTGTGGCCCTCCATGGCATGTCTGGGTTCTAAAGCTGAGCCTCAGGATGCCTATGAACCCTTTGACATTGTAGGCATGATTTTGGGGGGCTGTCTGTATACATGTTGTTTCTGGGAGAGCTTCATGGATGTCACCAGATTCTCAAAGGGGGGCTCTAATCCCCAAAGCTGGGAAAAACATTGCTTTAGTGCATTCCGTGTTCGATAGATCTTGCTCCTTTTACATGAATAAAAGCCAGGGAAGAATGAGATGGGAGAGATAAAAAGCAGTGTTGTATAGCAGACAGGATATGGGCTATGGAGTCAGACATTCTGAGTTAAAATCCCAGCTTTTCCCCCTGCCAAGCTGTGTGACCTTGAGCAAGTTTCTTAACCTCTCTGAGCCTCAAGGCCACCTCCTTTAGGAAGCCTTTCCCGGGTCCTGGATTGAGCTAGGTCTCCACTCTGCATCCCCACAGCCCTCACAGCACCCGGCCTGATACTTGGTGGCACTTCACGCGATTGTTATGAAATAATTAATTGTGTTTAATGCTGTCTTGTCTCTCCAGATCTTTGTTGTCCTACAGTTTGGGCAGGGCCTGGCACACGTTGGGCTCTCAGCCGTTCGTTATGAAATAAGTAAAGGAACGGAGCGATGCATGGCAGACCCTGTACTGGGGGCACAAGGTTCAGAAGTGAATAGCATCGTTCTCATCCTCCAGGAGGTCCCAGGCTAGTGGGGCGAATAGAATGAGTTCATGCAAGAAAGGCTGTCCTAAATGCCTTAATAGGGGGTGAACCTTTTTTTTAAAATAATATATTTTATTGGCCAAGACCGGTTTGGCTCAATGGATAGAGCGTTGGCTTGGGGACTGAAAGGTCCTGGGTTCGATTCCGGTCAAGGGCATGTGCCTTGGTTGTGGGCACATCTCCAGTAGGGGGTGTGCAAGGGGCAGCTGATCGATGTCCATCTCTCATCGATGTTTCTAACTCTTTATCTCTCTCCCTTCCTCTCTGTAAAAAATCAATAAAATATATTTAAAAAAATAAATTATTTTTTAAATAAATATATTTAAATTTTTTAAAAAAAAATACAGAGAGGAAGGGAGAGAGATAGAGAGCTAGAAACGTTGATGAGAGAGAAACATCGATCAGCTGCCCCCTGCACACCCCCTACTGGGGATGTGCCCGCAACCAATGTACATGCCCTTGACTGAATCGAACCTGGGACCTTTCAGTCCGCAGACTGACACTCTACCACTGAGCCAAACCAGCTTCGGCCTAAGGGGTGAACCTTAATGGGGCTATACAATAAGGAGGACAGCACCAAGACATTCAAAGATGAGTGGGATTCAGTCCTGGGACAGCTGACCTAACGACTTCCCTTTGTATTATGTGTTACGATTTTATAAAACACTTAATTCGCACAAAATAGTCCTGGATTGTGAGAGAGATGTCCAGCTGCCTGTTTAGGCCGATCCTTGTAGGGCAGCTGGACATCCCTCGAGGGGTCCCAGATTGGAGAGGGTGCAGGCTGAGCTGAGGAACACACACCCCGTGCACAAATTTCATGCACCGGGCCTCTAGTTATTTTAAAATTAAATTGCAGACATATATCATGAGGAACATGAAAGTGCAAACTTTGGGCACAGTAGGCACATGATGGCGACATATTGTTATTCTCTGGGAGGTGCAGGAGGACATAGAACAAGGAGGGGAAAAACATCCAGCTTAAAAGTATTTCCTATCGGCTTTGCCATGGTTCCTGGGGGCTCTGATTGGAGTTTTGCCTTTGGCTGTAGTATTGAAAGTTCAAATGAAGCTACAGGCTGGGGAGGGAGGGAAGTGAGAATTTCTGGGCAGGGGCTTTTTCTGGAGTGTCACGGAGAATGAGATGTGAGCTGTGGACCTTTCTCTGACCCATATGCCCACTGCTGCTCTGTCTTGTAGTTGTGTTTTCATCCCTCTTCCCTTTTAGCATCTGATAGTCTTTTTTTTTTTTTTTAAAGTTGCTGACACACACGTACACACACACACACACACACACACACGCACACACACAAACATGTCAAACAGTAAGAAAAAAAGGTGAGAGCCTTCTATTTAGTTCTCTATGTTTTCCATATTTTATGTATACTTAAACCTATATTAAAGTTATAACCATGGGATTCTACTCTGTACCTGTAATTCTGCAACTTGCTCCTATCACTTAACAATACCCAGTAGGTGCAGTTTCTTGCCTGATCATGCAAATCCACCTCATTCCTTTTCCAACTGAGCTTGTGAAGTCAGGACTGTCAGTTAGCCCTACAGCCCAGAGGCCAGCACATGCGGGGCCTTTCGGGGAGGACCTCATGAAATAGTCATAGAAACCACCATATCCTCCCGTGAACCGGGAGCCAGGCTCTGAACTTAAGCTCTTTCACATGTTACTTCATTTATCATCACAGTCACAGACAGGTCCTATTATTATTCCCATTTTTTTTTTTATCCTCACTCAGGGATATGTTAATTAATTAATTTTTTAGAGACAGCGAGGAAGGGAGAGAGAGAAAAAGATCAATGTGTGAGAGAAACATCAATTGGTTGCCTCCCATAGGCACCTAGGTATGTGCCCTAACTGGGAATCGAACCCAGAACACTTTGGTGTATGAAATCACACTCCAACTAACTGAGCCACCCGGCCAGGGAGATTATTCCTATTTTTTAGATGAGGTGCAGAGGCTGCAAGTCCAAGGTCACACAGTTGGTAAGTGGTGGAGCTGAGATTTGAATCCTGGTTTGTCTTGTGCCAAAGCTTTGGTGTGAATGAATGAATAAGTGGCAGATGGGGCCATCTGTCTTGGGGAGAAAGTTCTGTCTCTAGAACCTCCCCTGTATGTTCTGGGTTCTCTCTTCCAAGTGCTTGCAGTGCTTGGAATCAGAGTCAGCACATGGGAAAGACTCAGCAAAGGCCTGTTCTTTGCCTGCAGCAATCCTGTGGCCATGGCCTATTTTCATGGGAAGTAGCATTTTTGAATTTCCTAGTCTAAATATAAACCTCCATTTGGTAGGGGCCCTCGCGGGCCAGCCCAGGCATTTCAGGACAGCCGTTTGCCTGTCTTCAGTGCAGGAAATTAATCAGAATCCCCAAACTCTTTCCCTCTTCCCACAGGCCAGCACTCTGGAAACGCCCAGCTTCTTGCTGCAGCCCCCCTAGTGGACTGCAGAGATGCCAAGGGCAGTTTAACACAGATCCATCTCTTGTAAGGAAAGTGAGAGGAGAAAGGCATGAGGGAGAAATGGGTCAGCTCTGCTGCAAAGAATTTGCAGAGAGAGAGAGAGACAGAGAGAGAGAGAGAAGAATTTGCAGAGAGAGAGAATTTGCAGAGAGAACTTGAAGCTGTCCCCACTTTTGAGGAGGTGCCAAGTGACAGAGATACCCTGGTGTGTCAGCTATGCCTCTGCAGAATCCCCCTGGGGGCTAGAAACTGGAGTGTTGGTTCCTGTTCCAATGGCAATCCTCGGCAGGGATTCAGTGAGCCTCTTCCTCCCTCAGCACTTCAGAGTCTTCTGTGTAATGATTGGGCGGATTGTCACTCGAGGTGCTATGTGGTGTGACAAGCTAGAAATAATATTGATGATCATAAGAACGAAAATAAGAATGACAACTACATGGCTTGTGGAACATGTATGGGTTCTGACCTCAAGGAAGGGAGGAAGTGCTAAGAAACAAAAGGGAGGTTGATCTGACACAAGTTAAAAATGTGTTCATGACCACAGGAGAGTTAAACACAATGCTGTGGATATTCCAAGCAGGGAGAGTCCACTTCTGGCTGGGGGAAATTAGGAGTTGTAAGCTGAGATAAGTCAGCAAGGGATGAGCATGAGCCATGAGGCAGATGTGGGAAAGCAGTGGGTGTGCCAGAGGAAGTTTGGATAAACTTTACAGTGTGTGTGTGTGTGTGTGTGTGTGTGTGTATAAAGGTAGGTCAGGGCTTTAGCCTTTATTCCATAGGCAATAAGGAACTTACACAAGAGATGTCTCAAGAGACCAGCTATGCTGCTGCAGTCAGCGGAAGCGGCCCTCAGCGCATCTATGCCCCAGCTTGTGAATGCAGCTCTGTGCCAGCATGTGGGAGGGCATCTGTCAGGAGTGTCTCTGGCTGTGCCCTGCACCATGCTGGGTGTGGCCCTTGGGCTCCCCTCGAAAGCTCCCCTCTCCCTGCCTCTGGGCTGTAGGTACCTTGCACATAGTAGGTCCACAGAAAATATATAATTATTGGAGGGTGTTTTGAGATCATCTGGTCATCGCCCCTCCCCATTTTAAAGAAGTTGAAAGTGAGGGGGAAAGGACTTGTCTAGGATCACACAATTAATAAGCGGAGCTGGGGACTGGAAACTCATGCCTCCTGAGTCTTAAACTGAGTTCCCTTTTCCTCCACATTGGCTGAGTAACAGAAATAGTCTTTGTGGAGTGATCGCTCTCCAGCAGGCCCCGGGCTAACCACCTTTCCATGGATTATCTCACTTCGTCCTCGCAACACCCCAGAGAGTGAGTGCCCCTCTTGGAAGCAGGACGTTTTGCCTCCCATCTTGAATTCCCACCGCGCCTACAACTTGGCGGCGGAGTCCCGGTCTGGGGAAGGGTAAACGAGGCGGAGGGGGCGGGGCGTACGACCTAGCCCCGCCCCTCGCAGCAGACCCCGCCCCCAGGACGCTGACGTCACCGCCGGGCCCGCCCCTCATTGTCAGTCCAGGGGAGCCCGAGGAGGCGCCGGCGGCCGGGAGCCGAGTGCCTGAGCCCGCGGCGGGCGGGCGGGAGCGGGGGCCGGAGCCGCCGAGGTGAGGGGTCTGCGGCGGGGCGGCGGGGGCGCGGGGCGGGAGGCCGGGGCCGGGGAGGGCGTCCGAGGGGATGGCCGGCCCCGCGGAGGGGTCGGGGCAGCCGGGGCAGCCGGGGGCGGCGGGGGCGGCGGGCAGCGCCGGCGGGCAGCGCCGGCGGGCGCCCCGGGGGCGGGCTGCGGGCTGCGGAGTTGAGGTGGGGGGCGAGTTTGGAATTTCGGGGGGAAGGGCTCGGAAGGGCAGACCTTGGGGGGCGCCGAGACCTTGAGAATGTTTCTGGAGTTTTTGGAGGGGGAGGGAAGCCTCGGAGAGACTTCTCTCTCGGTGGGAAGGAGACTCTGAGGAGAAACGTTGGGGCCGGGAGCTCAGGGGATGTTTTTGGGGGTGCAGGGGGGGGGCGGAGGGAGAGTTTTCAGGTCGAGTTGGGGAGTCGGAGGGCGAGCGCGCGGGGCCGGTGGGGGCGGGGAGCGGCGCGGCGGGGCGGGGGGCCGGCGGCCGGGGAGGGGGCTGCGCGGGGCCCGCGGGCACCCGGGAGGAAGGAAGTGATCTTACAGGAAGAGCCGGGCGCTCCTGAGGAGGAGGAGGAGGAGGAGGAGGAGGAGGAGAGGAGGAGAAGAGGAGAGGAGGAGAAGAGGAGAGGGGGAGGAGGGTGGGAGCCCTCGGGCCGGCGTGCGGGGGCCGCTGCGGGACTGCGCTGCGGGGTGCGGGCCGGGCCGGGCGGGGAGGGGTCCCGCCGCCGCCGCCGCCGCCGCAGCTGTCGGCCCGCCTCGCCGGCCGCGTCCCGGCGGCGGATGCTGGTCTCACGGCCAGACCGCCGGGCTAGGAAGGAATGTGAGGCATTCGCTTTGTTTAAGTTGCCAGTAGACAGTCCTGAGGACTAATTAATGGTGGAATCTGCAGGGGGACGCGGGCGAGCCGGGCCGGGCCGGCCGCCGCCGCGGTGAACTTTCCGCAGCGCACGCGGCCCGCCTCCCGCCTCCCTCCCGCCTCCCGCGCACCCCCGCCCCGCCGGCCGGGCCGGAGCCATGGCTTCCCGAGGCGCAGGAATGAAGTGCGGTTTCTGGGGCCGGTGGCCGCGGGCTGCGGAGGCTGCCCGCAGGGAACCCGGCGTCCCGGGGCGGCCGGGCGGGGGGGCTCGGAGCCCGGCTGAGCGCCCCATGCGGTGCCTGCGGTTTCTGCGAATAACCTTGGAGGGAGGACGCTCCGGGAGCCAAGAAAGACCATCTTGCTGTGCAGCATCTGTTTCTTCGCCGTCAGCCCCTTTCCTAACGCTGCAGAACTTGTCGTGGCTTGTCTCTCGGAAATGCCGAGACGGGTGCTCACGCTTGCGGGTGGGAGAGGGGAAGAGCAGAGACACCCCCCAAAACGCTGCTGCAGTGCGATCTCCGCAGAGACAGGCAGGCAGAGTCCCCGTCGCACCTTCTCTGACATGAATGACCTTGGGAAGGAGCAAATTATGCTTCTGAGCTCTGTCTGTCGCTGGTGGAGAAAAGACTCTCTGGACGTCCCTGCCTTTCTTTTTTCTTTCTTTTTTTTTTTTGGGGGGGGGGTGTCTTTTGACCTTTGTAGGGTTTGTTCAGGGCTTTTTACGGACTGCCGCAGTTCTGGCCTAAGGAGCTGGACTGGTGTCAGAACCGGGGGAATTCAGTTCACCAGTAAGAATTTACTGCCCCAGATGAGGGAGGGAGAGAGGAGCATGGGTTCTCGGGGAACATTTCCCTTCTGAGAATCTACACAAGCATGTTCCAGATTGCTTCCTGTCACGTTGCGTGTTTGGTGGCATTCGTGTGGTTACATTGAATAACCCCCCAGAGAAAGTTCTCTTGTCAGAAATAATTATTTTGCTCAGAATTCCCCTTGGGGCATATTAAAGTTGTGTTCAATTTACTCAGAAGAATTTTCCAGGTTTCTAAAATTAAATCGCTTTTCTAAACATAGTCGCTAAAGTTTGAAAAACTGGAAATGGTGGGGTGGGAAGGGAGTTGATTAGAATATAAACAAGACAGCAAATACTGGTTCATCGTCCTGTGATTACTAACGGGGATTTTGGATCAGCCTTGATTAATAGGTGTTTTCTTACTCTTAAATAATTTAAGACCAAGAAGGGGAACTAATATTGTTGAGTGCCTATTCTCTGCCCGATAATGGTGCTTGGTGGTATATATATCTCTCAAAGTCTTCACAAGTAGTTGGCGTCTCTGTTTCACAGATGAGCAAATGGTGAGGGTCAGAAGCTAAAGGGATTTTTCCCAAGTTTATATAAAAACTAGTAAGAAGTGGAGCTGGAATTAAAACAAGTCTGTTTCTAAGGTTGCCACTAGGCATACTGCATTGGGAAGCAGGAGGCTTAGTTTCTAGGTCTTGGGCTCAGTCAATTAAGTGTTTCCTTCTTTTTCTCCAGCAGTGTTGTCAGAATGCTTTTGAGATGTTCTAGTTTTTGTTTTTGTTTTTATTTTTGTTGTTTTTTTTTAAAAAGACAAACCCATGCTGTAGTGCTATGGTTCTATATGTAGTAGTTGCTTAATACATTTTTTTCTTATAGAGTACCTGGGTGATCAAAGATTGCATTTATGTAATGGAAGATGTTCGATAGCTAATGGTTCTTCCACTGTAGAGGCCATCATTGAGGTGGTATTCGTGATCAGAAATGAAACAATTTTTCATGTAACATGGCTTTGTGGGACATTGTCAGCTTATGAGTAAAGCACATTACATACAGGTAGGACCTACATAGTCAAGTTGAAAGATTTGGTATAAACTTTGAATGCACATAATAGGTGCTAAATAAATATTTGCTGAATGAATGAATGCATGCATTCTTAAAAATGTTTTTCTTGACTTTATTAAAGAGAGAGGAAGGGCGAGGGAGAGAAAGAGATGAACATTGATGAGAGAGAAACATTGATCAGCTGCCTCCTGCATGGGACCTTTTGGGGATTGAGTTTGCATGTGCCCTGATTGGGAATCAAAACTAGTGACCTCAACTACTGAGCTACACTGGCTGGACTCTTTTTTTTCTTCTTCTAAGTCAGCTTTGTCCAGGTATAGTTCACCTACAATAAAATTCACCAATTTTAAGGGTACACTTTGTGATGGATACATGACAAATGTATACATCTGTGTAATCACTACTGACTTCGTTTGTTTAAATTGGTTAGCAGAGTGGTCCCTGTAAATTTTGTCAAGTTTTTATATTCACATTCAATACTGGTGCCATCAGAGATAATATTAGAGAGTTCAAGTGCCAAGTTTGTAGGAAAGAGGGGAAATCTTAGATATTTGATGGTGAGATGCATGAGGAGAATAAGAGAGGAAAGATGGGGATATTTGTCAAATCAGGGGAAATATATTAAACCAGGTTTTCATTATTTTTGATACACTGTGGGAGAAGACTTACCCAAAGATTTATTGAAGAGTTGAACTGCTATTTATTTTTTATGAAATGGGCCAAAACCGGTTTGGCTCAGTGGATAGAGCATAGGCCTGCGGACTGAAAGGTCCCGGGTTCAATTCCGGTCAAGGGCATGTACCTTGGTTGCGGGCACATCCCCAGTAGGGCGTGTGCAGGAGGCAGCTGATCAATGTCTCTCTCTCTCATCTATATTTCTGACTCTCTATCCCTCTCTCTTTCTCTCTGTAAAATCATCAATAAAAATATATTTAAAAAAATATTTTTTATGAAATGGTAGCTCCTGAAATATAGAACATCTTTGGCCATCCTTAAGAAGCACTTACGGACTATGGTTGTTTAAATAGTTTTTCAGGGTGGGGATGCTGTAAAATAATTAAAGACCTGCCCTTCCACCTGTGACAGAATATCCTTAGTTTACCTCTAACCTGTTTTAGCTAATATTCCACAAAGGGAACACATTAAGTAGAAATTGTGTCTTGCTGGGAAGACATAAGTTTATTTTTTCCTTGTCATAATTTCTCTTTACTGAACCAGCCCAGTCTGCTTTCATTTAAGTTAATATCTAAGGTAATGCTTGAAACTTGTTATTGCACTTCTAAAAGAAACTCTTACTCCTTATTTCTCTTTATTCATTCTATTTCTTTATGTTGCCTATTTTATAATCATCTTCTCCCACCCGTGAATCCTGAGAATGGAAACTTCTCAACCATCCATATACCATTAGAAAATAATAATTAAATAGAATAACAGTCCACCAACTCAGTATTCTGGGTATGACAGGGAGAAAATAATAACTCTATGAGATAGTCATTATCCTCATTTTATATATGAGGGATCTGAGCTCAGAGTAGTTATGCCAAAGCTAGTGAGGGGCAGACCATTGAGTTGAACTCCTGTATAATTGATGTTTAAGTTTGGGGTCTTTTTATTTCATTACACTCTTTGGTGTATTAGGGTTGAGGAGAAGGAAGGGTAGGGGGAGGGGGCAAAATAAGTGCTTGAAAAGCCCACATTAAAATATAAGCCAAAACATAACAAGCATTGCTGACCTGTTTAGGCATTGTTATTTTTATCTATTTCTTTTTTTTATTAAAAAATATATTTTAGAGGAAGGGAGAGGGAGAGAGAGAAACATTCTGTATAATAAAAGGCTAATATGCACATGGTCATCACACCCTCACACATAACAGCCAATACAGGCGCGTGCAGTTGGGTAAGGCTGCATGTGCAATCAGTCATCAGGAGGTGCATGGAGCATCTCTTGGTCCCTCTTCCCCTTTCCTCCAGCTCCTGATGGCAGCTCCCCTCCCTCTCGCGTGAGTGGCGCACTCATGCTGGCATGCTTTGGCTCCTGCCGGTTCCCTTGGAAGTGGTGGCAGGCAGCCTGATGCACGCGATTTCGCACGCTGGGCCACTAGTCAGTGTTAAGAGAGAATTATCTATTGGCTGTCTATTTGGCTGCTTCCTGTCCACCTCCTGGGGATTGAGCCCCCAACTCTGGCATGTGACCTCCTGTGTCATAGGTCAATGCTCAACCAGGGACCCTTCAGTTCACAGGCTGATGCTTTATCCATTGGGCCAAACCAGATAGGACAGTTTTATCTGTTTTTGTACTTGTGTAAAAATGGAATCATATACCATATATTCTTTTTGGTCTGGCTCCTTTTATTCAACAACTAGAGGCCCAGTGCACAAATTCATGCATGGGTGGGGTCTGACCAGCTCAGCCGCGATTGGGCTGGGCTAGCTGCCAGGAGGGGCTCTCCCCCCCCATAGGATGAAGGGCGCTGATTGGGGCAGGCCCAGCCAGGGGGAGGGGCTGTGGGTGGTTGGCCAGCTGGCCCCTCCCTTGGCCAAACTCCTGGTCAAGGGGACAATTTGCATATTAGCCTTTTATTATATAGGGTATGTTTATGAGTATGCAAACACTTTTTTTCCTAATCCTCACCTGAGGATATTTTTTCCGTTGCTTTCCAGAGAGTGTAAGAGAAGGAGGAGGAGTGGGGGGAGAGAAAGAAAAAAACATTGAAGGGAAAGAGACACATTGATTGGTTGCCTCGCACACATGCCCCTACCTGGGCTGGGGAACCTGCAACTGAGGTCTGTGTCCCTGATCCTGACCATCTCCCTGACTGGGAATTGAACCCGAATTGAATCTGAGACCCTTGTCTCTGCAGGCTGACTCTAATCACAGCAAACTGGCCAGGGCTGCAAACCTTTCATCTTGGCTTGTTATGCCTTGTATATAACCTGGCCCCTGCCTCTGAGCACATTGTCCATTATGCTTCAGTCACGGTAGCTTCTTATTACTTTTAAATTCAGCAAGTTTTTTCATGCCTCTGGGCTTTTGTATGGGTGGCCTTCTCTTTCTTTTATAAAAATTTTATTGATTTTAGAGAGGAAGGAAGAGAGAAACATCTATCCATTCATTATTGATTTTTTACAGAGAGGAAGGGAGAGGGATAGAGAGAAATATCGATGAGAGAGAATCATTGATCAGCTGCTTCCTGCACACCCCCCACTGGGGATGTGCCTGCAACCAAGGTACATGCCCTTGACCGGAATAGAACCTGGGACCCTTCAGTCCGCAGGCTGACGCTCTATCCACTGAGCCAAACTGGTTTTGGCTCATTGGTTGATTCTTGTATGTGTCCCAACTAAAGATCGAAACCACAACTTTAATATACCAGGACGATGCTATTTAGGCCGGCTCTCTTTTGAACACTCTTTCCCCTGCTTTTTACCTGGCTGCTTTCTTTTTAAAAAATACATTTTATTGATTTTTTACTAGTGCAGAGAGGAAGGGAGAGGGATAGTTAGAAACATCGGTGAGAGAGAAACATCAATCAAGCTACCTCCTGCACACCCCCTACTGGGGATGTGCCCGCAACCAAGGTACATGCCCTTGACTGGAATCGAACCTGAGACCCTTTAGTCCCCAGGCCAACGCTCTATCCACTGAATCAAACCGGTTAGGGCATGGCTTCTTTCTTTCTTTCTTTCTTTCTTTCTTTCTTTCTTTCTTTCTTTCTTTCTTTCTTTCTTTCTTTTAAATATAGTTTATTGATTTTTTATAGAGATAAAGAGAGGGATAGAGAGTTAGAAACATCGATGAGAGAGAATCATCAATCAGCTGCCTCTTGCACCACCCCTACTGGGGATGTGCCCGCAACCAAGGTACATGCCCTTGACCGGAATCGAACCTGGGACCTTTCAGTCCACAGGCTGACGCTCTGTCCACTGAGCCAAACCGGTTTCTACATTGCTGCATTCTTTAAGCCTCAGCTTATGTATCACAGTTGCTTTCCCTCATCCCTATTTTGCCAGTCCTTTCCCGTTACTGGTATTTCCTGTTGCCTCCCTTCTTAGCGCCTATTACAATTTGTAATGATATATCTGCTTGTGTGATTATTATCTGTCTTCCCTACTGGACTTCACAGGAGCAGGGTACTCATCAGTTTTGTTCACCAGTGTATACCTAGTACCTAACAATGACTGAGATATAGTAGGTATTTATAAATATTTAATGACCACTTGGCCAATTCACACCATTGTTGCCATTATCTTTTGTCCCTTTTTTCTCTTATGCTGTTTAACCAATTAATCTTTCCATCCTTCAATGCTCAGCTCAATTACCCCTCTTTGAAGTCTATCCTGGCTTTGCAATAATAGCCTCACTTTAAAAAATTGTGACATTAATTGCCGATACCCCTCATGTTTTTGGTAAGTCACACTAGCATGTCTTATCTACATAGTTGGATCTTAAAAATCTTGCAGCTTGTAATGCCAGTACCCCTCCTACTCTTGGATAACTTGACTAGCTTGTATCTTTACCTAATTTGATCAGAATTTTCTTGATCAGTAGATAATTTTGTCTTCGCCAGTATTTCCCCTCAGTTCCTTTCACTGAGCTTTGCACATAGTAGATTATCAGCAGAGTATTTAAAAAAATATTCTTATTGATTTTAGAGACAAAGGGAGAGGGAGAGAGAAATAGAAACATTAAAGGTAAGAGAGAATCATTGATTGGTTGCCTTTGCACACCCCGCCAATGGGGACCAAGCCTCCTGGTTCATAGGTTGATGCTCAACCACTGAGCCATGCTGGCCAGGCTCAGTAGAGTTTTTGATAATCGAGCATAATGATGTTTATGTTTAGGGAGCAATTTTAATTTCTCAGCTTCTTAACATGGATTCTTTTTATTAGAATTCTGTTTAGTGTTTTCTCTAATGCAAAGACTGAGAGTGCCCCAGCTGCTTCAGGTGACTTTATAATTATTAGGTTGTGAAGGTACAAGATTCCAATCCTAGTACCACAAAGCAGATATTTCTTTGGAATCTGTCATTGGTAAAAAGTAATTATGCACAGTGTCTTCTTGGGAAGATGCTTAGTCAGTGCTTCTCATGCTTTCAGATTGGAGTAATTAACTGAAATGAGATACTAGAAAGTAATTTCATTTGAATTATTCTGATAAATGGCATTTTATTATGATATCAACAATGAAAAATTTAAGCCAATTAAACCTGTTTATAGTCACCTTCTCTTACGTGTCAGTAACCTCTCTCAGTAGTTATTCTTCCTTTTATTAAATGCATATACTAATTTTGTGTGAACTTGAAGCAAATTTAATTAGTAACTGAGATGGTTTAGCTTAACATATTGCACAATTGAGTGATAAATTAAATATTTTTGATTAGTTGCCTATTTTTAAGTAGTGATCATTTTGACTGTTTTAAAAAATATGTTTTTATTGATTTGAGAGAGGAAGGGAGAGGGAGATAGAGACAGAAACATTGATGAGAGGAAAACATCAATTGGCTGTCTTGTTCACGGGGCCTTCTGGGGATTTAGCCTACAACCTGGATATGTCCCTGACTAGGAATCGAACTTGTGTGCATGGGACTGCACTCATGCAACTGAGCCACACTGGTCAGGGCCATTTTGACTTTGCTGATTTTGGGGCAATTTAGAAACAATATCAGAAGATTTGGGGGTAATTTAGAAACTTTTTTTCTCTCTTTTGCTCAGTAAGATTTATTTTATTTTTTATTGTCTAAAGTTTTACATATGTCTCATTTTCCCCGATTGACCCCCAAACCCGCCATTCCCACTCCTGAGGGCAAGCCCCCGCCGTCCCAGTATCTATGCCCATTGGTTATGCTAATATACATGTAATTTAGTAAATTTTTAAAAATGAAAACATTGGGGCAGAGGGACTTAGGAGGTTTCTAAGATATTGGAATAATTTTGTTACCTTTTATAATCTTACTATTCTCTTTTTCTTTAATGAGCTAGAAATATTTTATGAAATCAGCCATTTGCTTTTTAACTTATTACCAGTGTCTCAATGCACGGATTTGTGCACATTGAAAGGAAATTAATTAGAAAAGATGTCTTAATATTGTTCTTTGCTTCTTGCTGATGAAAAGAAAATAGGATTCTACTGAGTCTTCTGTCTACCTACTCCAGGACTTCTGTGACAATCAAATGAGATGATGCATGGGAAAATGCTTCACATTTGGTTCAGCTGTAAAATGTTTGCACCTGACTATAAAGCAAGTCTGGTTTCTGGGCTGAAGAAACTCCAAGGATGCTAGTTGCTACGGAGAAGATACTAGTTGCTATGTGACGTCATAATTGGTGCCCATAACAACCCTTTCCGGGCTGGGCTGGGCTGCATTTTGCACCAGAGGGTCTTGGCAGCATTGGCTGTGGTTTGGTGTGGTGTGGCTCTGGGGTGGTGGCAGGGCCTGTGTCCCACTTCGGGGAAGCTGAGTGTTGGTTTGCCCGTGCCAGGTCTGTAATTTTAAATGCCTGGTGCATGTCATGGCAGCTCCTGTGGTGAGCATCTGCCCCCCGATGGTCAGTGTGCATCATAGATACCAGTCGTACATACACTTAGCCTTTTATATATATATAGATAGATTAAAATAAAAAGTATAGCCAAAACCAGTTTGGCTCAGTGGTAGAGCGTCGGTCTGCCGACTGAAAGGTCCCGGGTTTGATTCCAGTCAAGGGCATGTACATTGGTTGCGGGCACATCCGCAGTGGGGGGTGTGCAGGAGGAGGCTGGTCAATGTTTCTCATTGACGTTTCAGGCTCTCTCCCTTCCTCCCAGTAAAAAATCAATAAAATATTAAAAAAAAAAAGTGTAAGTAGAACCAGAAGTTTTCTTTTGAAATATGAAGAGACAAATGATAAACTATGGGGAATTTATTATAAAAAGACACTTCAGAATGGATTACAAAGTTAGTATGTATTTAACCCAGTCTCCTGCACTTTATACATTCACAATAGAATTGTTCTTAGTGTTGGTTTCTAGGCATCATGGGATCTTGGAATACATTTCTGAATAACACATTTTATTCAAGTAAAGCTTTATTGTATGCTAATTCTTTAACAGTTGGTTATTCATTTGTGTCATTCTCATTCTTTGACCATTTTGGTTAAATAGCACTTTGCCTTATAAGGTTATTTAAAGCTCTACAGTTCCAGTTTCATAGCCTTAGCCCCAATTTTTTCATCTCTTAAGATGGTGATAGTGGCTGTGGAATTAAATGATTTAATGTACAAAAGCACTTAGATCATAATATTGGTAGGTAGTAAATATTAGTTATTAAAAAAAGTTTTTGAGTATATGTAATTTTTTAATGACTTAAAAGAATATATATTTTTATTGATTTCAGAGAGGAAGGGAGGAGAGATAGAAACATCAATGATGAGAGAGAATCATCGATCGGCTGCCTCTTGAATGCCCCCTATGGGGATCAAGCCCGCAACCCTGGCATGTGCTCTTGACCAGAATCGAACCTGGAATCCTCCTATCTGGAGGCTGATGCTCTATTCACTAAGCAAAATTAGCTAGGACTAATTTTTTAATTGATTTTTTGAAGAGGAGAGAGGGAGAGAGGAAGAGAAGAGGAAAGGGAGGGAAGGAGGGAAGGAGGGAAGAAGGGAAGAAGAGACAGGGAGGGGAAGAGTAAGAGGGAGGGAGAGAGAGAGAGAGAGAAGAGAGAAGAAACATCTATTTGAGAGTGAAAAATTGATTGTTGCCTCGTGCACGCCCAGGTTTGATTCCATGTGCTTTGGCTACAGGCTCCTCCCTGGCCTGGGCCCTGATCAGGGCTCATGGAGGAGGCAACCAATCAATGTGTTTATCTCACATAGATGTTTCTCTGTCTTTCTCTCTCCCTCCCACTTTCCCTAAAAATCAATGGAAAAATATCCTCGGGTGAGGATTAACAACAGCAACAAAATTAACAGTTTCTATTTTTACAAATATATTTTTATTGATTTTAGAGAGAGGAAAGGTGTGAAAGAGAGATAGAGGAACATTGATGTGAGATAGAGGCATTGATCGGTTGCCCTCCGCACGGGGATTAAACCCGCATCTTGGGCCTGTGCCCCGACCAGAAATCGAACAGTGAGCATCATTTTTCTGTTTTTAAACATAAAGAAATCTCTGGTTTTATCCAGTTTCAAGTTAACTGGAGAAGTTAAATTCTGAGCAAGATAAATGAAGTTGATTTTTGGCTTTTTAAATCACAGATGTTCTATCTACCTCATTACCTGGGTTTATATTTCTGATTTAGGCCATCTTAATAATTTGTATCTAATAATCAATGAATAAGCAGCTTAGCTAAGTCTTATAATTGAAAATTTCTAAGAATTCTTAGTTACTGAAGATTAATAACAAATCTATATTAACTATATACCAGTCACTGTACTTAAGTACTTTTCAAGTCTTTAATTTTTCTCTCAACAACCTTTTGGGGTAGATACTTTTATTATCTCCATTTTAATAAATGAAAATCCTTAAGACATAAGCCTGCCCAAATTCAATACAATTGGTTAATGCCAAGCTAGGGTTTGACTCCTGAACTTGCTTCCCCCCACTCCCTGACTTTTTAAAATTAAATTTATTGGGGTGACATCCTATATAATAAAAACCTAATATGCTAAGTGTGCAGTTGACCAGTCGGCCGTTAAACCAATCAAAGCATAATATACTAATGATAGACTAAGGCCAATCAACAGCTCGCTATGATATGCACTGACCACCAGGGGGCCAATGCTCTAATAGGTTAGCTTGTTGTTGGGGTCCAGCTGATCAGGACTGAGCAAGATGGGCCAGACACGCCTGGAGTCTTCCTGTGGTCCTTCTCCGGCTGGCCAACTTCCCGCCTCCCCGGTTCAGATCATGCACTGTTGGCCTGGCCTGCACCCTCTCGAAATCTGGGCCCCCTCAGGATATGTCGGAGAGTCAGTTTCAGAATTACACAGGGCAGGCCGAGGGACCCCACCTGTGTACAAATTCATGTACCAGATTTCTAGTTGGTAAAATTACATAAGTTTCAGATATACAGTTCTGTAATACATTATCTGTATATTATGTGTTCACCACCCCAGGTCAAGTTTCCCATCACCATTTATCTCCCCCATACCGTCTTCAGTCTCTACCCACCCCCATTTCCCTGTGATAGCAACATACTGTTGTGTGTGTCTTGCTCATGAACATTGTATTGTTTAAACCAGAACACATGACGATTTAATGAACTGTGTCTTTAAGGTCATTATTTCCTAAATAAATGAAGTCAACATTGGCTTATGTTCCTTAGGATAGGAAGACTGCTAAAGAGTAGATGGTAGTTGGTTGAATGTAGAAGATATTTTTCTGCCACAGCTGTATTGCAGTGCAATATGAGATACTCTTCAAAAACATATTTTAAAAAAATATATATTTTTATTGAGTTCAGAGAGAAAGGGAGAGGGAGAGAGGGAGAAATATCAATGATGAGAAACATCAATGATGAGAGAGAATCATTGAACAGCTGCCTCCTGCACATCCCTTACTGAGGATCGAGCCCACAACCTGGGCATGTGCCTTTTGACCGGAATAGAACCTGGATCTTTCAGTCCACAAACAGTCCACTGAGCCAAACCAGCCAGGATGAAATATTATTAGTATAATTTTAAAAAATTATATACTTTCAAGTATGTGCTAAAATATTTTTTTGTGGTAACTTGAGAGCTGATGATTATGTTAGACATTTTAAAAAGACTATAGTTCAATTTCAAAGAGATTGAGTAATCAGGATCTTAAAGAATTGTTTACATAGATTAGTCTTGGCTGAATTTTAGTCTGTGAGGCCTTCATAGAGGCAGTTTGGACCAGAGTTTTACAATAAGATGGATGGATAAGATTGGAATAGACAGAAAGGAAGAGGTTGGTTTTCCAGGCCAGGGCAGAAGCATGAGCAAAGATACTGAGATTGGAAGTAAACTTGTATTATGATTGGACCTGAGAATACTTGTGTGACCTAATAATAGAATTTAGATTATGGAGTAGGAGGTATAATGATCAGTCAGATTATGAACAGTCTTGAAAGATATACTGAGGCAATTGGACTTGATCTTGCCAACATTTGGGAACCATTGAAGGCTTGTAAGTTGGACAGTGACTTGATAAACTTGAAATTATAGAGTAATCAAAGGGTTTATTAGATTATTGGAAAAGAGGCCAGTTAAAGATTTTTGTAGAAATTCAGGTGTGAACACTATCGGACCTGAATTTAGGCGCTAAAAAAATGAATATGTTGGAGAGAAGTTTTGAAAAAGGAAGAGAGGATTTAAAGATTAGAAGATTGGTAAAGATAAGGGACATTAGTGACTAGTTATCGGAAGTTGGAAAAGGGGACAAGACAGACTTTTGCCTCAGATTTTCTGCTAACTGCTTTATATCCATGTGTTTTTACAATTCTATTTGAAATATGTTGAGGGTCTTCTAAAATTGCTTTGGGATTGAACTGGAAGTTAAAAGGTTCCTTTTGTTTTGGAAGTACTCATTTGGGAAAAAAAATAGTATGTTTCAAACCACTAAACATTGTCTAAGTTCTTAGTTATGGAGGTTGTAAACCTTATAAATAACATTATCATTAGATGGTAATCTAATTATGTAAGTGCAGAGGAATTTTTGGAATGCATTTGTTATGTTAGGAGTTTTTTGTTTAACTTATCCTGTGTTTGTGGGGGTGGGGATAGTGTGGGAAAAGGGGGGAGGCTTAAAAGACCAAGTCTGGTCTGTGGCCCTAGTTCTAGTCAATGACATTCACTTCTTTTTTGGGTAATGCCCCTCATTATCCTTTGGTAGAGTTCTCCACAAATCCTAAACAAAGGTCTGCTTCAGAAAACAAGCAACAAACTGTTGAGACAGTTCAACAAATTGCTGGTCATGGCAAATAAAATTAAAGGAAATTTCAGAATCCAGCTTCTGGGATTTGAAGACCATACCACTTGAAAATGTAGTTAGGTCTGTAAACTCAATGTCATGATACCTAGCATTTTTTTGGTATGCACCGCTCTCTTCATTTCTCCCATCACCTGCAGTTATTAAATTCTTTAGCTTACCCTTCATGTTTGCTGTTGATAATTGCTTCTAAGTTCTAACTGCTGCTATCATCTCCATAGTATTAAAACTCAACCCCACCCCTCTCTGCCTCATTCCTGATGTTCCTTTACCAACTGGGTCGGCTAGAACCTGTGTACAAATGTGAGCAAAGCCTTAGGTTCTTAATCTTTTCTCCCAACATTTCATCTATCTCCTAACTCATAGTTGAAAACAAGGCCCTGGCCTGGTAACTAAGTTGGTTAGAGCATAGTCCTGATATGCCAACGTTTCACATACAAGAGACAACCAATGAATGCATAAAAACAAATAGAAGTTTCTCTCCCTCTTACCCTCTCCCCCCCTAAATAAGTTAAATTAAGAAAAGAAAGAAAACAAGACCTTTTCTCTAATGAATAATAAATATTATTCCTGTTTTTGCTGGTTGAAGACTGACGCCTTGGACAGCAGGGAATAATCAATGCATTTCTAGTCCAATGGCTTTTAGCTCATTGGCTTTCCATTTATGCATGGCTCCTAATTTTTCAAACCTGCTCTCTCCATTTTCATTACTTTCGTTCAGTGACTTTCAGGATCCACATGGATCACCTTTCTTCTATGAACCATCACGTAGTATCCACTTTGTCTAGTGCCTCACTTTTATCAATTACTATCTTTCTCTCTCTCATCTTTACTTCACTCTCCATTGAGTCCTTCCTTTCAGATTATAAATACACTGAGGTCTTGTCTGTTCTAAAACAAATAAAATCCCTCTGTCTTTCTGTCTCTGAATTATTGCCATCTTATTTTATTCATTTTTTTTCAAGAAGTGCATTTGGCCAAAACCGGTTTGGCTCAGTGGATAGAGCGTCGGTCTGCGGACTGAAGGGGTCCTGGGTTTGATTCCGGTCAAGTGCATGTACATTGGTTGCAGGCACAATAGGGGGTGTGCAGGAGGCAGCTGGTCGATGATTCTCTCTCATCGATGTTTCTAGCTATCAATCCCTCTCCCTTCCTCTCTGTGAAAAATCAATAAAATATTAAAAAAAAACAAAAAAAGAAGTGCATTTGTATACAGTTTTTTCTTTTCCACCCATTCTTTAACACATTTCCCTTCTTATTTATGTTCTTTAATACTTGACTGTAAAAGCCCTATCAAAAAACCCAGTGCCGGCCTGGCTGGCGTGGCTCAATGATTGAGCATTCGGCCTATGAACCATGAGGTCTCGGTTTTATTCGAGGTCAGGGCACATGCAATCTCCATCCCCATTGGAGGGTGTCCAGGAGGCAGCCAATCAATGATCCTTGTCATTGATGTTTTTATCTCCTTCTCCTTTCCCCTCTGAAATCAATAAAAATATATTAAAAAAAAAAGACCTAATGCTCATGTAGCCAGACATTTCATATCCTTTTTCTTAATCTCTCTATAATCATTAAATTATTGATCACCTTCCTCATTGAGCACTCTATTCTTTGACTAGAAATTAAAAGTGTTTATTCCCATGTAGACTGGTAAGACCATTTTGTCTGAAACTTGGCTGGTTGTTGGATTAAACAACTCTGGTGTTCATCTGTGGCCTGTACTGACTAGTAGAGAAGGGGTGGAGCAAGTTGGCACTGTGCATTTTGTAGTGCTCTGTACCATGTGGACTATTAAGTAAATAATTGGTTTGACTTGCCATCTTACTGTTCTTTCGCTTTCTCCTGATCCTGCTGTGGCTTGTGTGCAAGATAGTATCTGTCTCATAGTATTCTGTGAAATAAATGAGTTCATGCAAAGGGCTTAGGATGGCACAAAGTAAACATACAATGTTAGCTATTATTATGCTTTTAACTTTTTTAAGTACTTTAAATAACATATCCTTCAAATAACATTTTTTAAAAAATATATTTTATTGCTTTTTACAGAGAGGAAGGAAGAGAGAGAGAGAGCTAGAAAGGTCGATGAGAGAGAAACAACGACCTGCCGCCTCTTGCACACCCCCCCACCGGGGATGTGCTCGCAACCAACATACATACCCTTGACCGGAATCGAACCCAGGACTTTTCAGACCGAGTCCGCAGACCGATGCTCTACCACTGAGCCAAACCGGTTTTGGCAGAGAGAGAGGGTGTAGAACAAGCATGTCAAACTCAAAAGGCCAGACAAACGAGGCATGTGGCCCGAGTGCTGCATGCTTGGTTTGACATGCTTGGTCTAGAGTGTAGCATATTTAGTCCTATTTAAAAGATGAGAAATCCATGAAGGATCTTGTCTAAGGACATCAGAACTAAATTTATGGAATAAAATTTAAAGGTTATTTAACTTTAGTTTGAAAGAAAAAAAAACGGTTTGGGATGAGTGTCATAATAGTCACTTCTCTTGTAAGTAGGACAAATCTGTGGTGTTTGGAATGAGAATGGAATGAGAGGGAAGATTGCTCCCAGCTACTTGGCTCTTCTGTTCCTTGATTCTCTTTCTGCTGTTAAAGAGGAAGTGGGGAGGATGTCGCTTGCTGCTTCATTCCTAGGTCATCTAGTAAACTAAGAGAAACAACATTTGAAGGGTATTGGATTTGCTGGAAACTGAGAAAAAAGCTTACCTCTTCTATGTGGGAAAAAGGTAAATGAATTGTTTCATGGATTTAACTCTTGAACTGCTTCCATTGAATTCCACTTTTTTGTCCTATGTCAATTTTTTGCAGTTGCTTAGAGGCATTTTTAGGATCGAAGTACTTCTAGTTTTTTATTATTTTTTTAATGGTCTCATGCGGCTTGGTGGCACTCAGATGTCCGCCAGCACCTGCTTTTGCTGCAATGTGTTCTGCATGATCTCTGCATTGTTGTAAACAGAACTTGGCCAGACTTGCCCTTTTCATTTTTTCTTTGGTGAAAAGATTTCTTTGCATCTCTTCCTTAGGCTAGTCTGCTGTAGCATTGGAGGCTCTTCTCTACCTTTGGAAAAACCTGAAGAGAAAAGCTTTGGAAGCAGTCACTTTGTGTTGGAGTTTTTCTTGGCTAGTATTTCTCTAGCTGTTAGCCTTTCCTAAGGCCTAGTACACAGAAACAAAGTCTTTAGCAAAGGTGTATTGTACCTGTCCAGGCAAGAGACTGCTACCACTAGTCAGTAGAAATGCAGAGTATAAGAATGGAAGCATATTGAATTAGACTGAATAATGATTAAGGGTAGATGAAGCAATTACATCTACTGGAAGAGAACTTTAGGATCAGGCAGACCTAGATTTAATTCCTAGTTCTGCTGTTTATGACCAAATTGCTTAACCTCCCTGAATCACAGTTTTTTTAAATTCTACAAGTAGAAGTACTAATAATACCTAGTTCTTAGGGCTGTCTTAAGGATTGAGTTTAAATTTCTGACATTGAACAGAATGCATAAATATAATGCTGTGAGCTGTTACCTTTCTGAAATTGAGTTCTTCATTAAAATTGGGATATTAGACCATAGCCAGTTTGGTTCAGTGGATGGAGCATCAACCTGTGGACTGAAGGGTTCCAGGTTTGAGTCTGGTCAAGGGCACCTGCCTCGGTTGCAGGAGGGAGTGGTTCTCATCATTGATGTTTCTATCTTTCCCTCTCCCTCTTCGAAATCCATACAAATATTTATTTATTTATGTATTTATTTATACAACCTCATGTAGTCTCCCCTTACCCCCCATCCCCCCTAATGCCCATTTGGGACTGGGCAAGACCACCCTGATTGCTCACCTGGGGACCCCACCTGTGCACTAATTCGTGCACCAGGCCTTCAGTATATCTATAATAATCTATAATAATAAAAGCATAATATGCAAAATGACCAAACAACCGAATGACCTTCCAGACAACCATCTGGAAGAAAATGCTGTGACACACACTGGCGCCAGGCCAGCCAAGGCGGGTGTGATACAATTGGTTAGGGGCCCTTGCCATCGCCCCATGATTGCCCCTGCAGAGGGAGGCATAGGCCACACTCTGCGGGCAATGGATCCGGGGTCCGGGAAGCTCTGCGATTGATTGCCCTGCAGAGGGAGGCCCAGGCTGTCTGTCTGGCCGTGCTGTGGCAGGTGGGCGGGGCCTTCCTCTGTGGGGTGATTGATCATGAGGCTCCTGGACTGAGAGGGTGCAGGCTGGGCTGAGGGATTCCCCTCCTGGAGTGCACAAATTTCATACACTGGGCCATACACAAACACACACACACACATACTCTCTCTCTCTCTCTCTCTCTCTCTCGCTCTCGCTCTCGCTCTCGCTCTGCTGGAGAGGACTTTTACTCATTCTTTAATCAGTTAACTGCCACGCATCCAAAACAGAAACCATCCCGTTTGCATCTCTAGATGATTATGGTGTACAAAGGGTTAAAATCTAGTTTAGACATCTTTGCTTCTATGAAACCTTTCTTGACTCCATAACGCAACTACTTTTCTACTTTGTACTTCTATTGTTGCATATATATTTAACATATTTTTATTGATTTTAGAGAGGAAGGGAGAGGAAGAGAGAGATAGAAACATCAGTAATGAGAGGGAATCATTGATTGGCTGCCTCTTTCATGCCCCCTTCTTGGGATTGAGCCCACAATCTGGACATGTGCCCTTGACTGAAATCAGTTCACAGGCCAGTGTTCTATCCACTGAGCCAAATCCGTCAGGGCACAATATATATATTTTTATTTGGTTGTTTTAAAACACACAGAGAGACACAAGAGTGAGCTTCTCACTTATGCCCTCTCAGGAAAAAGAGAAATACCAGCACAAGGTTAATGCATCCGAGTCTCAATTCAATATTATTGAGCAAGGCATGTCCTCTAAGTAGGAATATACAGATAAACACTCTTCTTACGCTATTATCCTATCTAATAAAAGAACAATATGGAAATTGACCATCACTCCAATCCACAAGATGGCTATCCCCATGTGGACACAAGATGACCACCACAAGATGGCCATCAGGGGAGGGCAGTTAGGGGGGGACCAGGTCTGCAAGGGAGGGCAGTTGGGGGCTATCAAGCCTGCAGGGGAGGGCAGTTAGGGGTGACCAGGCAAGGAGGGGAGAGTAGTTTGGGGCAGAGAGGCTGGCAGGGGAGCAACTAGGCATCAATCAGGCTGGCAGGGGAGTGGTTTGGGGATGATCAGGCTGGCAGGCAGAAGCGGTTAGGGGCAATCGGGAAGGCAGGCAGGTGAGTAGTTGGGAGCTAGCAGTCCTGGATTGTAAGAGGGATGTGTGACTGCCCGTTTAGGCCTGATCCCATTAGGATTGGGCTGAAACGGGCAGTCAGACATCCCTCGAGGGGTCTGGTGCAGGCTGGTTTGAGGGACAACCCCCCCCCCCCCCGCACGAATTTTGTGCACCAGGCCTCTAGTAATTTATGTAAGTGACAAAGGTAACCAAATGATTATCTACACTAATAAGAGTAAGATGCAAATTGACTGTACCTTTGTGATGCCCACCAGCCAATCAGGAGTGAGCATGCAAATTAACCCAATAAAATGGTGGGTTAATTTGCATACACAGGCAAGTGGGGTGGTACCCTTGCATTGTCACCATGGTGACAGTGCAGGTGTTCTGCACTGCCCCAGGCCTCTGGGCAGCTGGTAGATAATATTAGGTGAATTATAGCAATATATTAGGTGAATTATAGCAATATATGGGAGGTGGAAAGGTGGCTCCAGGCTGAAGCGAAGGCAGTGTCGGCAGCCAGGGGAAGGAAGGCCCATTCTTGCAGGAATCTTCATGCATTGGGACCTCTAGTAACAATATTAGTGCAGCCCTACCTGGTTTGGCTCAGTGGACATATGCCTTTGATTGGAATCGAACTTGAGACTGTTTAGTCCACAGGCTTATGCTCTATATACTCTGGCTAGAGCTGGCTATTAAGTCTTTTTATTGTTGAGTTGTAAGAGTTCTCTGTATATTTTGGATACTAGTATCTGATTAGATATATGACTTGCAGATGTTTTCCGATTTTTTTGGATCTATATGCCTAGAATTCATTGCCCAATTCATACATATATATGAGATAGTAGAACTAGAGGCTCTGGAAGAGTACCCGTATTTTCCGGCGTATAAGATGACTTTTGAAACAAAAAAAAGTCAACTGAAGATTGGGGGCAAAAGACCAAAATTGCACAAAAATTACCTGCAGATCTTGACGGCAAAGTAAGTCTTTTCTTTGAAGTGGGGGGTACAGAGAATATAGGCCTAAACCTATGTTTTAACTGTAAAATTAGGGGGTCGTCTTATACGCCAGAAAATACGGTATATGTTGATTGAAATGATTGCCATACTACAGGTTATACTGAAGTTATGGAGTTCTAGAAGCTTTGGGTTATACAAAAGGTAGTTGAATATTTGACTAGGAACTGGGGAAATTTGAGTTTTAGACCTAGCATTGCCATAGCCAGATAGTATGACCTTGGCTTATCATGTAATTTTTCAGGTTCTCGGTTTTCTCATCTGAAAAGTGATTTGGACTAGATAGTCTTTAAGATAACCACTTAAGTTGTGTGAAATAGAAACATCGATGAGAGAGAATCATAGGTCAGTGCTCAATCACTGAACCACATTTACTGGGCTTCATTGATTTTTAGAAAGAATGGAAAGGAGAAGGAGAGAGAAACATCAATTAGTTGCCTCCCACCTGCCCCCAGACCAGGGCCAGGGATCAAGCCTGCAACGGAGGCATGTGCCTAGACCAAAATCAAACTCTGCATCCTTCAGTCCCATGGCCAGTGCTTTATCCACTGCCAAACTGGCTAAGACCCAAAGTGATTCTTTTGATATTGGATAATGAAATGTGTCAACATTTCGAAGATCCACCTATCTGTCAGCTTAGTGAACTAGCATTCTAAATGATCAATGCATGATTTTATTTTATTTATTTATTTTATTTTATTTTTTAAAAATATATTTTATTGATTTTTTTTACAGAGAGGAAGGGAGAGAGAGAGAGAGCTAGAAACGTCGATGAGAGAGAAACATCGACCAGCTGCCTCTTGCACACCCCCTACTGGGGATGTGCCCACAACCAGTGTACATGCCCTTGACCGGAATCGAACCTGGGACCTTTCAGTCCGCAGACCGATGCTCTACCACTGAGCCAAACCGGCTTCAGCCAATGCATGATTTTATAAAATCATGCTTGGGTAAAAGATCCATTCAAAGGGCAAGGTAGACCAATTGATTTTAATGTAACAAAACATAAAAAGTTTTAATGTGTGTGGCTTCAGGTTCCACATTGCAACTAACCTGTAAGAAACTGCCACTTGTCAATTTATGGTGTAGCTTCAAATTGGATTTGTAGGATTGTTTTATCATGTTTAGATGCATTGTAAACATTTTTCGTAAGTAAATATTACATAGATGATGCTGTGCCTGTCATATGGGGAGGCACATAATATTAGTCTATCCCATTAATGATGATGGTAAATTTGATCTCCATTGTAAAGGTACCTACTGTTCTATGTAACTAATTTGTGGAGTGACTTTTAAACAAGGTGAATATCCTATTCTCCTACCAAATGGTTTTAGCATCTGCCAATGATCTTGTCTGAATCAGTTATACTTTGGTGGCTGTGGTTATAGTTGTTAACATCTGCTTTAATAATAACAGCAATAAAAACCAAATTGTGCCCGAAACCGGTTTGGCTCAGTGGATAGAGCGTTGGCCTGCGGACTGAAGGGTCCCGAGTTCGATTCTGGTCAAGGGCATGTGCCTTCGTTGTGGGCACATCCCCAATGGGGGTGTTCAGGAAGCTGCTGATCAATGATTCTCTCTCATCGATGTTTCTGACTCTCTATCCCCCTCTCTTCCTCTCTGTGAAAATTCAATAAAATATATTTTAAAAAAACCCCAAAAACCAAATTGTGTTTTCAAAATACTTGTGAACTTAAAAAGCTCTATTCATATATATTGTCACTGCAATTCTGTGGTTTAGTTTCCCATCATAGATCCTTCTGAGCTCAAACTCTCCAGAGCTACTTAAGAAGAAAGGATGGGCCATGAAGTTTCAATCGCACTGTACCTGCGCGCCCACACGTGGTATTTTGTGGAAGAGCCACACTCAAAGGGTCAAAGAGCCACATGTGGTTCTCAAGCCACGGTTTGTTGACCACTGCAGTGGGGAGTAACAAGAGAGAAGGCGGGTGCAACTTTGGCTAGGATTGTCAGGGAAGGCATTTTTGAGGAAGTGACATTTGAATTGTTTTTGAATAGGTTTGATGGGATGGAGGTAATTCCAGGCAGGTGAAATGTCTGGGCAAAGGTGTAACATGAAGGAGTTTGTACTTAGGAAATAATGAATAGGTCAGTCTGTCCAGAAAAGGAAAAAAGATAATGGCCAGCATGCCAGGGCCTTGAGTGACACAGACTAAAGAACTCAGACTTTAATCTGTAGTTGCGGTGGGTACTTCTCATAAATCTTATTTATATTTTGGTCACTTGTATTCTATATCTGTATATACTCAACTAATATATATTGTCTTCTGTGTGTACACTTTTATTCTTTGAAATTATAACAGCCTTGATCACTTGCAGGTGTAAAATTGAATTGTAATTCTGGCACATGGCTTATATATAGATATAGAAACATATGCAGAAAATGAATGAATCAGGAAAACATTCTTTTAAGTGATCTTATTTCCTTAGGAAGTTTGATGGGGTGGGGTTTGTTATTTAGTAGATGCTGAGTAGTTGGAGGATTTTGTTGTTGAGAGGTGGATTGGGGGAAATGTTGAAACTATAAGAAAAAAGGCTATGCTGATGTTAAAATGTGTTGTAAGATTGCAAATCTCATTGTTACCTTTATAATCTGAATTTTGATAGGGCAATGTTCATTTATGTTTGAGGGCTAAAAATAATGGTGAGCCTAATGATGAGATTTTCTTATACATAATTCCAATAGCTTCTTAACCAATTAGCTAAATCTTCACTCATTAATTCACCTCTTTTACTTATTCATATCCCACTGATTGTAAAAATATTTTATCATTCCCTACCAAGCTCATTGATAAAATGCATTTTTATGGCATTAATTAGGACCAATGCTATATATACTAATAGTCTTTTATTTAAGATTATTGAGAATTTTTTCTGTAGTCTGCTTAGTTCTTGTTAGCTGTGGAGGACTAAGCCAATATATAGGCTTATGCTGATAGTGTTTATTGGCTGTCCATAGGAATCATAGCTTTTATAGCTGGAAGAAATTATCTGGACTCTTATCAACCCATTTTATAGACCTGGTAACTACTGTTCTGAATGGATAAGTTCCTCAGCATGAAAGGAGGGAATTATTATGTGGAGATAGAAGAGTTCAGTCTCCTTGCCATTACCCCCATTTCTTGTGGTGAGATCATTGTTAATTCTTCTCAAAACAAAGCCATATATTGATGTTTATATCTCAGTTATCTGCCATCAAGAAACTTAATAATGTAGTTGGAGAAATAGGACTTAGACATAAAAAGATTCATAATTGGGTAAGCCACATCTTTTTTAAGGATAAATTAGTTGGAGTTTAGGACACTTACCTCTTTTAATGATGCAGATATATTTGGGACTTTTAATAATGTTGATCTTATAAGTTGAATCTTACGTTAGACTTTTATTCTGTCATCAAAGTTCAAATTACACTAATATCTTTGTATAACACTTTACAGTTTATGAAGTGTTTTTAAAGACATTATTACATTTGAGTTTTAGGACCCATTGGTTTTTTTCTTTTTTAAAGTATATTTTACTGATTTTTTACAGAGAGGCAAGGGAGAGAGATAGAAAGTTAGAAACATCAGTGAGAGAGAAACATTGATAAATTGCCTCCTGCACACCCCCTACTGGGGATGTGCCCACAACAAAGGTACATGCCCTTGACTGGAACTGAACCTGGGACCCTTCAGTCCACAGGCCGATGCTCTATTTACTGAGCCAAACCAGTTAGGGCTGGGGTACCATTGTTAGTTGGGGAGGCAACTTGAGTTCAGATTTTACTTCATGTCCACCTCTTAGTGCATTAAACAACATTGCTTTTGTAGTTTCACTTGCTTTATATCCAGATTTCTATAGTAATACATTATATTTTGATAGGTTCCATTTTGGAATAAACCCGGTTTTTGTTTTTTTGTTTGTTTTTTAACTGAAAAGGCTATTTTTTCCAATACTTATTATTATTCAAAGTGAGTTGAGTGAATTTGATTTTTGTTTTAAAACTAAAATTGGACTAAAGAATTTAATCTTAGGCAGATTCTTGCATTTGAACTAAAATATTTTATTCTTGGAATCAATAAACATTTATCAGATGTCTTTTGTATGGCAGGTATAGCACAGGCGATGGGTGATGGCAGAGCCTTAGGAATGAAAGTGTTACAATGAAAAAAAGGAAGAATTTAAACTCAAATAGACATGAGCTTGAATCCCAGCCTGCTGTTCGTTTATTACTTACAAGTTACTTTCTTGGAGCTTCAAATTCCTCATCTATAAAATGGAGATAATAATACCTATGTTGTAGGAAGAACTGTTTTGAGGATTAGGGTGATATATGTAAAGTATAGCATGTGCTTTATAAGATACTAGAGGCCCAGTGCACGAAATTTATGCACTCAGGGGAGAGGGAATAGGGGTGGAAGTGGGGCGGGGGATCCCTCAGGACGGCCTGCCCCCTCTCAGTCCGGAGCCCTTGGGGAATGTCCGTCTGCTGCGGAGGCGGGAGAGGCTCCTGCTACTACCACTGTGCTCACCAGATGCCACTATGCTCACCAGACGGGAGCCGGCTCAGGGCTTCTGGCTGAGTGGCACTCCCCCTGTGGGAGTGCACTGACACGCTCCTGCCTTGAGCATCTGCTCCCTGGTGGCCAGTGTGTATCATAGCGATCCGTCATTCTGGCGTTTGGTTGATTTGCATATTAGCCTTTTATTATGTAGGATTATTGTGATAAGCAAATGAATAGACAAGTATTTGTGTGTGGTGAGAGTTAGCTGAGTCTTGACAGGAAGTGTTTGGCTGACTTAATACAGAATAGAGTGAAGTGATATTGGCTGCCAACATACTATGTTCTGCTTTTGTTGAAACTTGCAGTTCTCACACGGGTGTTTGCCAACATTGTATTTGACTCCTCACATAGCAGAAGCCAAGGCATACCTATTCAGTATGTATAAGTCATTTGGAAACATTTGTAGGATGGACTTTTAAACCTCTAGTGCAGTTTAGTTGAGGGGGGAGAATCTCAGGTTACCACCGAGTAGTGAAATCAAGTGGCAGGATGCCTCTCTGGGTTGGCACCTGGATTCAGTTTCCTGAATGATGTAACCATCAAAAGTAAGACTTGCCACCCAGGGTGAAATGTTCGATGACAGTGAGTGTGGCAGGTGAACTGAATAGGATAGGATGAAAAGATCAAGAACTTACTTTGTTTGTTGAAGTAGAGCTTGATTCATCTGTACACATTTATGGAGTGCCTACTGCATGCTTGCTAGGTGTGTTTCTGGTACCAGGAATACTGTGGTAGTGGTGGAAAGCCCTCTTTCTGATATTGCTGAGCTTACGTTCTAGTGAGGGAGAGTGCAAATAAAGATAAAATCTCAGGTAATGCTAAGTACCATGGGAGAAATAAAATAGGAGAGGCAAGTAGCAAGTTAGAGAAGGAGTGTTTATATTTTTTAATATACATAATTTTATTACAAAATAAAAAAAACCACACTCAAAATGCAACAGTCTAGAAAACCCAAAAAATACTATTGATACTAATTCCTATGAGTTTGCTGTGCTATCATGCACAAGAAATAAAGAAACCATTAAATATTTAGAAACATTTAACATAAAAATTCATGTAGTAGCCCCTTAAAAAGCTACAGTCTGCATTAAAAAAAATTATATATATAATTGATTTTTTACAGAGAGGAAGAGAGAGGGATAGAGTCAGAAACATCGATGAGAAAGAAACACCGATCAGCTGCCTCCTGCACACCCCCCTGCTGGGGATGTGCCCACAACCGAGGTACATGCCCTTGACTGGAATTGAACCTGGGACCCTTGAGTCCGCAGGCTGACACTATCCACTGAGCCAAACCAGTCAGGGCTAACATGCATTTTTTTTTTTTTTTTTTAATAAAAGCATTTTCTTTACAAAGAATCTTACCAGCTATACAAAAATATGTACAGTTTTTATACTAAAGCTAATATTGAGCTGCACTTGAATTCACATACTTAAAAAAAATATTGATTGATTCAAAGAGGAATGGAATGGAGAAGGAGAGAGAGAAAATCAATGATGAGAGAGAATCATTGATCTGCCGCCTCCTGCATGCCCCCAACTGAGGATCGAGCCTGCAACCTGGGTATATGCTCTTGACTGGAATCAAACCCAAGACCCTTTAATCTGCAGGCTGATGCTCTATCCATTGATCCAAACCAGCTAGGACTCTGTTCAGATTCTTAGCAAAACAATTGCCTGAGAGCACACACACATACTCCACACACATGTTACAGGACAGCCTTTATTCTTCATCTTCCTCCTCCTCCTCTTTTTCCTCCTCCTCCTCATCTTCTGGTTCATTTTTCTTCTTTGAGCTACTTGGTCTGCCAGGGCCCTTCTTACCCATTTTACGTTTGCCCTTGGCACATTATGCAGCAATATCCTTTTCATATTTCTTCTTGAGCTTAGCTGCTTTTTGTTCATATTGGCCAGACCACATTTCACCCAGTTTTTTTGCAGTATCCCCAATGGATAAACCAAGGTGTTCACTTTTGATTTTTGGGCGATGTTCAGAGCAAAACAGGAAGAAGGCCGATGGAGGTCTTTTAGGAACACTAGGATCTCTTCTTTCCTTTCTCGTCCCCTTTGGGGAGAACAGTTTTTCATCTCCCGGTGATAGTGAGCTTTGTCACTCTTTGCTGTATCTTCGAACTTTGACTTTTCCTTTGCAGACATGGTCTTCCACCTCTCTGAACGTTTCTTGGAGAATTCGGAAAAATTGATGGAAGAGTTGGGCTGTTTCTTCTGGTGCTCCTCCCGGCAGGTTTGCACGGAGAAGGCATTCGAGGACATCTTGCTTCATGACTTGTTGGGGTCTCCTTTACCCACGATGACAGATGGGCGTCCACCTAGTGGTATGTTTTCCTCAGAGTCCTGTCGAGCGGCCGGGTCTGACCGAGACACTCTCCAGCGTGAACGGGTTTATCGCTAAGCCAATCCTCAACCTCTTGTTTTCAGGGTGTTTGTTTTTATTAATTTTATTGATTTATTTAATATTTTTAATTAATTTTTTGAGAGAGAGAGAAATTAAACATTGATGTTAGAGTAAAACATTGATCGATGGGCTGCTTGCTGCACACTCTCTACCAGGGATTGAGCTGCATCCTGGCCCCAAGGAACTAAACTAGCAATATTTTGGTGCACAGGATGATGCCCAATCAATTGAGCCCCACTGGCTGGGGCTGGGGTGTGTGTGCTTATTTTTAGAGAGGATCTCACTTAGGGATGATAGGAAAGACTTCTCTGAGAAGTAACAAATGAACAGAGCCCAGAATAAAGCCAGTGAGTGACCCTCTAAAACAGGAAGCCCAAATAATGATGTTTTTAAAAAAATTTAAATTCTTTATTGTTTAAACTCAGTTTAAACAATATGTAAAACTTTAAAGTATTATATATGTGTCCTCTCCCCCCCCCCCCCAATTGACCTCTCCCAGGCCGTTCCCACCCCTCAGCACATCAAATGATGGATTTTTAAGTAACCCTTTACTTATTTTTAAATCTTTATTATTGAAAGTATATATATATATGTCCCCTTTTTTCTCCCATGGACCCCTTTTAGCCAGTCCCCCTGCCTCAGGCCTTCACTCCCCTATTGTCTGTGTCTGTGGGTTATGCATGCAAGTTCTTTGGGTGATCTCTTTCCACTCACCCCCTGTAGGAGGGTATTTTGTAGGAAGAGAGCTACCTGACTTCACAAGTTGCTTTAGGGGGTGGTGGAGGAGAGGATTTCCTTGTTAAATGATTGGAATTAGCCCATATTAATTCTCAAGTGTCTATTGTAGGGATGGAGTGGGTCTGGTACAGTTGAAAATCAGCCTTCATGTTATCTTTAGGACATACAGTAGAGGTTACACCACTCCAGAAAATGAACGTTTAGGTAGCCAGGAGACTTAACAATTCTCCCTTCACCACACATAGTACTTTGAAAAGTAGTATATAGTCTTGGATTATATCAGAACTTAAATGTTCTCTACAACAGGTCCAATAAATCAGAATATTTGAGGATGGTACCTTAAATTTTAACAAGTTATTCCATATCCATTCTGAAGCTTGAAAATTACTGTTTGTAATCTTGTTAGAAATCATTTTTATCCCAGGCTTAGTGGGTGGGCAGGCAAGTACCTGCTTATTTAAGATTCATTACTTTTCATAATTTCCATTGGATCTTGCATTTCCTTTTGCTTGATTTAATTCTTGGCTTTAATCTCGGTTACACTGTAGCTTCCAAAGATGTATTGATAGGTCAGCAGAAAACAAAACTATTGTCCTCTTTGCTTTCATTATTTTGCATTTTCACCATCAGCCACATCCTTAGGAAGGAGCAACCTTTAAAAGGAGAATGCTGAATTGGCTATATAGACTGATGATGCTTTAGAAAAAAATTTGCTTATATTCAATAGTTTTTTTGTGTGTGTTCTGTTAGTTGAAAATTCTAGTTATTGTGTTTAAGGTTTTAAATTTTTTTCATAGGACTTTACATCTCTAATATGCAAAATGCTAAATGAAAGAGAAAACAGAGCCGAAACCGGTTTTGCTCAGTGGTTAGAGCATCGACCTGCAGACTGAAAGGTCCCAGGTTCGATTCCGGTCAAGGGCATGTACCTTGGTTGCGGGCACATCCCCAGTGGGGGGTGTGCAGGAGGCAGCTGGTCGATGTTTCTCTCTCATCGATGTTTTTAACTGTCTATCCCTCTCACTTCCTCTCTGTAAAAAATCAATTTTTTCCCTTTTTTAAATCAATATATTTAAAAAAGAAAAAAAAAAAGAGAAAACAGAATAAAGATATTGAAGTGTTTAATATACTTAATAGTAGACATCAATAAATATTAATTTGATGCAAGGAAAGGGAGGGCAAATTTAAACCATCTGCAGATGGTCAAACCAGATCCTTAAAGGTGGGCAGGAAGGAAGTGCATACTGTTGAAGGAAGTATGCACTGTGTCCCCCATGTTTAATTTTGGTGGTACCACTGATGTCATCGTCAGGTTGTGGGAAGACTAGTAGCTAGGAAGCCTATCTCCCAGGACCCATCTCCAGGCCAGTAGCTAAGCTTAAGACTTCAGTACCTTGCTTTTTGGATACTGTTAGGACTACTATCTTCCTTTCTTGTAAAGAGGTTGAACCTTTTAGAAACTGGAAGGGCCTTATAATGAATGAAAGTGTATACCTTTTATTTTACTGTTAAAGAAACCAAAATTCAGAGAAATGAAATTTTCTCCAAGGCCTTGGTACTAGAATATGAAGCCTGGAAATGTGGCTTTCTTCAATGGGGCCATCCATTTGAATCATTATTTTTTTTAAGTGCCCTTTTCTCCCTGGCTGGTGTGGGTCAGTTGGTTGGGTGTCGTCCAGTGCACCAAAAGCTTGCTGGTTTGATGGTCAGGGTACCTGTCCTGGTGTTGGGCCTGGTGCCCGGTAGTTGGCATGCAGGAGGCAGCCTATTGGTGTCCCCTCTCTCTCTCTCTCTCTCTCTCTCTCTCACACACACACACACACACACACACACACACTCTAGAGGCCTGGTGCATGAAATTTGTCATGGGGGGGGGGAAGATGTGAGTCCCCTCAGTCCAGCTTGCACCCTCTCCAAGTTGGGACATCCCTCTCACAATCCGGGACCACTGGCTCCTAACTGCTCACCTGCCTGCCTCCCTGATTATACCTAACTGCCCCCCCCCCCCCTTGCTGGCCTGGTCACCTCCAATTGCCTCCCGCCAGCCTGGTTGCCCCATGCAGCCTGCTGCTCAGTCGTTTGGTCATTAACTCCCCTGCTGGCCTGGTTGCCCCACAGACGGTTTGGTCGTCCGTTCGGTTGTTTCGGATGTGATGGTCACTTAGCGCGCGCTCTCTCTCTCCTCTCTCTCTTCCTCTCTCTCTCTCTATGTGTGTGTGTGTGTGTGTGTGTATGTGTGTATATATATGTATATGTGTGTGTGTGTGTGTGTGTGTGTGTGTGTGTATATATATATATATATTTAAAAAGATTTGCCCTTTTTGGCTCTGGCAGATAGCTCAGTTGGTTAGAGCATTGGTCCAATATGCCAAGGTTGTGGGTTCAATTCCTGGTCAGGGCAACATATAAGAATCAACTAATAAATGCATAAATGAATGGGACAACAAATCAATATTCTCTCTCTTCCTCTCTCTAAAATCAATAAATTTTTTAAAAAGAGTGCTTTAAAAAAAAAAAAAAGAAAATATGATAAATGTTTCCCTTTCTCCCAAAGAATGTTATCTCTTCTGTTCAGAGGTTTCTTGTAGTCATTTCATCCTGTTGGTTGTTTTTGACTTTGCCTTTCTAGTATTTGGGAGGCCCTATTAGGGTGTGAATGGCAATTTATATCTTTCTTTTAGTAGAACTTAGGTAAAATTTGCCGAGACCGGTTTGGCTCAATGGATAGAGCGTCGGCTTGGGGACTGAAGGGTCCTGGGTTCGATTCTGGTCAAAGGCATGTACCTTGGTTGCGGGCATATCCCCAGTAGGGGGTGTGCAAGAGGCAGCTGATCGATGACTCTCTCTCATCAATGTTTCTAACTCTCTATCTCTCTCCCTTCCTCTTTGTACAAAATCAATAAAATATATTAAAAAAAAAAAAAAAAAAGAACTTAGGTAAAATTTAAAATAACTCTTGAAATTAAGGCAGATGGGGTGGAACAGTAACTGGCCCTGAGTCACACTGCAGAACAGCAGAGGAGGAGGTGAGTTCACAAGGAGTTGGTCTTTTGGAACGGTACCAAGTACAGGGTGGGGCAAAAGTAGGTTTACAGTTGTTCATATGGAAAATAATCCTATATAATAAAAAGGGTAATATGCATATTGACTGTCACTCCAACACACAAGATAGCTGCCCCTATGTGGTCAAAGATGGCTGCCCCCATGTTAGACACAAGATGGCTGCCACAAGATAGCTAGCAGAGAAGGACAGTTGGAAGGGACCAGGCCTGCAGGGGAGGGCAGTTAGGGGTGACCAGGCCTGCAGGGGAGAGCAGTTAGGGGTGACCAGGTCTGTAGAGGAGGGTAGTTAGGGGTGACCAAGCCTGCAAGGGGGTGCAGCTGAGGGTGATCAGGCCTGCAGGGGTGTGCAGTTGGGGGGGGGGGGGACACCAGGCCTGCAGAAGTGGGCAGTTAAGGGTGACCAGGCTGGCAAGGGAGGACAGTTAGGGGTGACTGGGCCAGCAGGGGAGGGTAGTTGGGAGGGACAAGGCCTTCAGGGGAGGGCATTTGGGAGCAACCAGGCTGGCAGGGGAGTGGTTAGGGGCTGATCAGGCTGGCAGGCAGGCAAGCAGTTGGGAGCCAGCAGTCCTGGATTGTGAGGGATGTCCGACCACCTGTTAGACATCCCTCAAGGGCTCCCAGATTGAAGAGGGTGCAGGCTGGCCTGAGGGGACCCTCCCCCCCATGCACAAATTTCGTGCACCGGGCCTCTAGTAAAATAAATAACAATACAAAGAATAAACTTTCTTGTATACGTATTTACTTTCCTCTCCTCTTCCTTAGCCACTTTACTCTTGTAAACTTATTCTCACAAGAGGTATAGTGTGGCAGAAGAGACTTGAGTGGATTGGATTCTAAGTCTTAGGCCCAATTTTGCTTCAAGTTTCCATTTCCTCTCTCTGAGCCTTATTTCCACCATCTTTAAAGTGAAAGGCTGGACTGGATGATAATTGATCCAGGGATCTCTCTAACTCTTATTCTCTTTGATTTCATGAATCCAGGAATGGCCACAGCTTGCAGTTTGCTTTGACACAGAATAGATTCTGCATTAGAACTGTTACCACAGTATACCTTGGATGGTGTGGTCTCAAGCTAAATTTTTTTTTTTTTTTGTAGGAGTAATGTTTTTGAGAGTGTGATTTGTATAAATAAGCCAGGTTTTTTATTTCTTTTGTTTTGTCTTAAACAGATTAAAAATAAGGGTTATTGAAGTCTTGGAAGTTGTGGGAAGTATATTAATGTGTATCTCAAGTAACTGTTCTAGACTAGCAAATGCTTTGTTAGATCTGTATAGGGCAGTGATTTTCAACTATTGTGCCACAAGAATTTTTAAAACATACAATACCTGAGTAGTGAGGGAATAATTTATTTCCCTTAGATTGTCAATTAAAAAATGAGAGCAGCCAACACAATAGCTGTCCAGTATGAACGAATTAAAATACCTATTTTTTTAAATTAGAATTTTACTAACTGGTTTATGTGTGTCATGAGATGAAAAAGGGTCAGAATTGCTGATATGAGGTGGCACAGTATTGTGGCATTCTTCTGATGCTATTTCAAAGAACAAGGGACTATTATAAGGAAGTTCAAAGTTCATAGTGTTCCACCTTTGGAAGAGTGCTGGCTTTTCCAGGCCGGGAGAGCTACTGAGGACAGGAATTCAAGCTTCCTTGGAACTCCCACTTCCTAGTGGTATGATTTGAGCCCCCTTCAACTCTTTATGACTAGAAAATCTGCAGTTGAGGTTTGAGAGGTTTGATTTGTTTAACTTATGTGAGTTGTTTTCCCTTGAAATTGCCACTTCAACCTTAGAATAATGATTCTCGTAGGCTGTTCAGAGCTCTTTGATTATGAGTCTCCCTGAGCAGGCTTGATGGCTGTAGTATAAGGTGATAAAGTACAGTCTGGCTTTGCCTGTACTGGAAACCATTCACCCGAATGCCCTATTCTAAGTGGGTGGGGTTCCTTTCATTCCTGCCTGAATGAAAAGCATTTAGCTGACTTCCTGATCATGCCCTATCTTGTCCTTCATTTTTTTCATTTTGCTTTTCATTATTCTTTGCTGCAACTCAGCCGGTCTTCCAGTTGTGGCTTTGCACAAGGCAAGAACCACAAAGCTTTGTCCATGTTTGTTATTGGAAAAGAAACTTTATAAGCTGAAGTTAGGAACGGGGTTTAGATCTCTTGCTGTGTTCATAGGATTAGGATGAGAAATGGGGAATCTGGGGGGATGTGGGGAGAATTGGATCCAATAAAACACTCCAGATGAAGTATTTGAGAAAATGGAACTTTGAGTTGCTGAAAGAACAAAAATATTTGAGGAATGCTCTTGATTTGATAAATAGGTTATTTTTAGTTTGCAGAAAAAGAGTAATTTCATCAGTGTAGTGGAATCTTGCAGTTGTGTTTGTAACCTAAACTAATCGGTTTAAGCTTGTGCCAGAAAAAACTTTTAGTACTACTTGGCTTAACTCCTGCAGCCCTGTGGCTGGGCCTCAGCACTGGTTGGTGGTGTGGAGTAATTGGGGGGAAGGGGTGAGCTGCTGCTGCTTGAGATGCTCATGGGAGAGAGAACCTGTCTGGTAGACCCCTCCTTAGTGTGTGCACTTGGGCTGCAGGTCTCTGCTGTAGGTGTAATGAGGTGCTTAAATCCAGTGTTCCCTTTTGGGACACCAAGCATGACTTTGGGTGGAACTGCCTTAGACTCTGATCGGCTGTTTTTCCTATTCAGTTCTCTACCCATCTCTTGGTTCTTGGTTTATTCTGCCTTAAGTAATTTCTAGCTCTTAGTTACCATCCATTTGGCATACCTTTATAAGTGCCCATCAAATGTGTGCCTGGCATGAAGGTAGGTGCTAAGTGTCCTTTGGTGTTTGTTTCTTAGAGACTAGATTTTATATATACTAATTCTGTAGAAGAATGCCAACTTGTTGATTACTTTCAAAGTAGTATAATTTTTAATTTTGGGAAAGGCAGTTTATGTGGATTACTGGGTCAGTAAAACATGTCTAGTGGGCCATTCTAGTTTGGGTACTGTATATGCATTTACAGGAGATAGACCTTCCTAAGATGTGACCTTTGCAGAATTTGTAATGGTGTAGGGAAGACAATAGACAGTATAAATTATTGAAGAAAAAATAAAAGTACAAACAAAGTCAGCTATGCATAAGTGCTACTTGGTCAGTAATGTTTATAGCTCCCTGTGAGAGCAAGTTTTAATTTCTTTTCTTTAGCTTTATACACAAGAATGTTAGCCAACAGCTTTTGAATGTAGCTGTTCATAGTTTTGGGATTTTTCTTCTTGAGCTGGCCTGATCTCTTTGCTTAAATAATCTGTATAACTGATTTTCATGGGAATAAGGGAAATTTAATAGATCAATGAAGCAAAAACAGCTAGTGACTAATGCATCTCTTGTGGAAGCCAGGGGAGGGTAATGTTCCTATTTTTCCTCTTGGGCACTGAAGAAAGAGGCTACAAATGAAAGTGCAAGTTTTCTTTAATTGCTTGTAGCATTGCTTTAGGTCAGCAAATTATTTAAAATACCAGCCTCAGTTTCTTTACATATAAAATGATTTGATAGTACCTCCTCATAGAATTGTTGTGAGGATGAGGTGAGAGTATGGTAGTAAAAGCATACTATGAGATAATATGTAAGTATTAGATATTATTATCAGAAAGTATATATTATTTAGGGAGGAGGAGGAGGAGGCATGGACTTCTGAGGGTTCTAGTAGGACATTCTAAGGAGTCTTTTTGATGATTCTGGACTTCCTTTAGTTGGTGTTAATAAGAAAAATAGTATTTTTTCAATGTTATTTGAAAGGGGTGTACATGTGGAAGATGAATTATTCTTTCTTATAAATCTACTAGAGGCTCAATGCATAAAATTCATGCAAGAGTAGGCCCTCGCAGCCCTGGCTTTGTCCAGAAGCTTGTCTGGATGGTTATTCTGCAGCTCTGCCGTTGCATATTACTCTTTTATTTTTATAGATATAAGTATACATAAATAAGGTACTTCTCATAATTTCCAGCTATTTAGCCATTGAACATTTACTGAACTATGCCACATTCTTTGCATATGCTTGGATTCATAGATGAAATACATAATCTTGACCTTCTAAGAGCTCAAGATTTGTGAGGGGAGATAAATAAGTAGATAATTATACTGCAGAATAAGTGGTTTGCTCTTTCAAAAGGGCCTGTTCTTACTTGATTCCTCTCAACTTCCTCTCCACACATTGTTTACACACTGGGAGATCTTGTTTACAAGCTGTGAGGCCTGGAGAACTGAAGCAGTTTGCCTGACTTCATGACCATGGCTAGTCGATAGTAAAGCTGGAACTGGAATCTGAGCTGTTATACTCCTCATTGTCTCTTTCAGCTATGTTCTTAGTTCCATCAGCACTGATCGCGCCTTTCCTCCTCGCCCTGGATCCTTACTCAATTCAAAGAGGTGCCTCTTCCTGCTCAACCGTCTTTTTGAAAAAAAATATGTTTTTAAAAATTGATTTTTAGAGTGAGAAGGAGGCTAGAGGAATAGGGAGAGGGATAGAAACATCGATGAGAGAAAAACATCGTAGTTGGCTGCCTCCTGCACGCCCCCCACTAGGATTGAGCCCACAAGCCAGGCATGTGCCCTGACCAGGAATGGAACCAGTGACTTCTTGGTTCATGGGTTGATACTCAACCACTAAGCCACACCAGCTAGGCTGCTTCACCATCTTTTCAAGCTTCTGTTATTACCTTATTTCACAGTTACTATTGTAGGAAGACCTGGGATTCTTAAGTTTCAGCTTGTTGAGATAGAAGAGTAGTTCTTATCATTGGCTGTATATTAGCAATGGCTTCTAATACTTTTATAAAATACTGATAACTAAAGTTCTGATTTTCTAATTCCATATTTGTTTATACATTTATTGCGATATATCTTACAGTATAATACACAAAATTTTCAGAAATGAATTTTTATGTATACAGCCATGTAAAGACTACTCACATCAAGATATGCATGAGATCAAGATACAGAACATTTCCAGAACTCCAGAATGCTCCATCACGCTTCTTCCTCATTAATATTGGATGCTCAAGTAACCACTTATTCTAACTTCCATCTCCATTGATTGGTTTATCTCTTCTTGAGTTTTATATAAATAGAGTCAAATAACATAAGCTCTTTTGGGTCTGAAGTGTTTGTTCAACATTATATCTGGATATTCATCCATATTGTATATAGTAGTATGTAATATTTCATTGTTTGGGTATACCACAAGTATTATTCATTGTTGATGGATAAGTGGGATGGTTATAGCTCTATGACAAAGCTGCCATGAACATTCTTAGTTTTGTATATGTCTTTGATGGATATACTCATCTCTTGGGAATGGCTTTTTCACCTAGATCAAGAAATGAACTAGTCACTGGTCTTTAAAATATTAACTGTTGTTTTTTGTTTTTTTTACACTGTGCCAGGTCTGTGGAGGTATAAAAGAATAATAAAAGCATAAGATGTAGTCTATAATTATCATGTGGCATGGATAGTAGGTACAAAAAATTAGAAATTAGCATCAAGCAGTTACCAATATTTCATGAGTACTTCTTGTGTACAAATTTCCACGTTAAGTCCTGTGGGGAATATAAAATTCAGTAAGTCAACCACCTGTTCTCCTTATGAGGTAATATATAAGCTAAACTGTAAAGCAAAGTAGACTGTAAACTGCTTGAGCAGAGATGTGGACCAAGTGCTCTGGGAGCGTCGGGTGGAGAGCTTAGAATGCTGGAGCCAGCAAAGGGCTGTTGGAGACCGTCAGGACTAGAAGTCTTTACCGTTTGGGGACATGGAGCCATTTAGTGAGAGAAGTTCAAGAACCTTGCTAAGGAAAGGGAATCAAGTGAAATTCAAAAGTATAAATTTCTCAGCTATCAGGGACAGGAAGACTTGAATTAGACACAGGTAGCCTAGCACTGAGGACTTTTCTCAATAAAACTGATGCCAAAACTGGTCAAAGATAAACTCTGTATATACTTATAACAATAATCATGTTTTTATTTTAAATATATTATTTTATTTTATTTTTAATATATTTTGTTGATTTTTTTTTACAGAGAGGAAGAGAGAGGGACAGAGAGTTAGAAACATCGATCAACTGCCTTTTGCACACTCCCCACTGAGGATGTGCCCGCAACCAAAGTACATGTCCTTGACCGGAATCGAACCTGGGACCCTTCAGTCCGCAGGCCGACGCGCTATGCACTGAGCCAAACTGGTCAGGTCTATTTTTATTTATTGTAGAGGAAGGAAGAGGGATATAAAGATAGAAACATCAATTGGTAACTTCCAACACCCCCCCTGCTGGGATCAAGCCCAAAACCCGGGCATGTGCTCTGACCAGGAATTGAATCGTGACCTCCTGGTTCGTGGGCCTATGCTCAACCACTGAGCCACACCAGCCAGGCACATCTTGTAGTCAGTACACAGTGTCATTTCTGCTTCCCAAATGAGGAGCCTTCTCAGAAGTAGAGTAATTTTACAAGGGTCACAGAACCCGTAAACCAAAGAGACAAGACTAGGACTCAGGCTTCCATTGCCCTTTGTACTGCTCAGTATGTGTGGAGTGTGAATACTGTTTTATTTGTTTTTAATACTGAAGACATTGACTTGAGACTTGTTGTTAAGCATGACTTAGTAAAAGAATGAGATAAAAATAAGTGGCATAGCTACAGGATGGAACTTGGGTGAGGGAAGACACAGAGAACCTGGCAGGGAGCCTATTTCTTCGGATTTTGGGTATCATCCCTGCCTTTTCAGATGCTACTTGGTTACACCTCTGGCCCCATCAATCAACCACTTATTTTAGTATTTCTTTAAAATCATTTCTGGCCGAAGGCCCGGAGCAGCCAGGTCTGGTGCGGCCAGGCCCGGAGCAGCGGCTGTCAGGCTGGGAGTGGCCAGGCCCGGAGTGTCCGGGCCCGGAGTGGCCAGGCCCATAGCAGCCGGGTCGGGTGCGGCCAGGCCCGGAGCAGCAGCAGCCAAGTCCAGAGCAACTAGGTCGGGAGCGGCAGTGGCCAGACCCGGAGCAGCTGGTTGTGGTACGAATGATAGCAACAGAGGCCAGGCCCGGTGCAGCCAGGCCCGAAACAGCTCACTCCTCGCCTGCCCCCGCCCCAAGGCTGCCTCTCAGACATGGCTGGAAACTTTTGCGGGAACTTGAGGGTCTGCTGAATGAAGTGATGAAGGCTTAGATCTGGATGTGTTGAGTTAGTATAGCGCTGGGGTGTTGATCTGTAAGTGCCTTGGGTGGGGCCTGGATGAGGTTGGTTGACCTATTTGGAAATGTCTTTTGTCTGAAGTGTATCATTGGGCATGTGGAGGTATTATTGATATGAGAAAATGCTAAGTAACTGATTTACTATCTGAAAAGGGATTTACTATCGAGGAAAGGGAGGGAGGAAGAGACTGAACATAAACTGTGCACCTATGGATGAGGACAATGGGGGATGGGGAGGGGGTGGAGGGTGGGGTGGGAACCTGGTGGAGGGGGGAAGAAATGAGGAACCTTTGTAATATTATGAACAATAAAGATTGATTAAAAAAAATGATAAATAAATAAAATCATTTCTGGCCGAAACCGGTTTGGCTCAGTGGATAGAGCGTCAGCCTGCGGACTGAAAGGTCCCAGGTTCGATTCTGGTCAAGGGCATGTACTTTGGTTGCGGGCATATCCCCAGTAGGGGGTGTGCAAGAGGCAGCTGATCTATGATTCTCTCTTATTGATGTTTCTAACTCTCTGTCCCTCTCTCTTCCTCTCTGTAAAAAATCAATAAAATATATTTAAAACAACACCACCAAAAAAGTACTCTTCTTTAAAAAAAAAAAAATACCGTAAATAAAATCATTTCTGCTGGAACTGCTAAGTTAATTTCTCAAGGTTTCCTTTTCAAGGGCTTCCTGGTACATAGGAAGGAGTGTACACAGAGGGAAAGTGAAATTAAATAAAAATGTGGAAGGAAAGTAAGACTTAATCAGAATGGTGATGAAAAAAATGGAATCAACACTTATAGAATGTATTTTATGCAAGGTCTTATGTACTTAGGCACTTATTGTATACATATAATTCTTATATCAGACCCATGAAGATATTATAATCTCTACTAAAGGCCTGGTGCATGGATTTGTGCACAGGTGGCCTGCACCCTCTCACAATCCAGTACCCCTCGGGGGGTGGGGGAGATATAGCAGTGCTAAAGCTCAGGCGGCTGGGGAGACACTCCAGCTGGGGCCAGGTGCGGCTCTCTTGCTGCTCATCCCGGCCCCGCTGCGCCTGCCGCCGCCACGGCCCTGTAGTGCTGCCGCACACACTGCGCTTGCCAGTCGTGAGCCCAGCTTCTGACTGAGCCATGCTCCCGCTGTGGGAGCACATTGACCACCAGGGAGCAGCTCCTGTGTTGAGCGTCGTAGTGACCGGTAGTTCTGATCTTAACAGTCACTTAGACTTTTATATAGATAGTTATACTGTTGGAAAAACTGAGGTTGTAACATTTAATCACCCAAGCTGTTAATGAGAATGCAGATTCCCTGGCTTCTGAGACCATCTGTGTTCTTTTCATATAGTATGTGACCTGGGTAGCAGGGAGGAAGGAGAGGGAGTGTGGCATAGGAACGAAGAGAAATTCTGTGGAGGTTGTGAATGGAAAGACACTTCTTACTAGGGGTAGAAATAACAGTGACTCCCCCGAAATGTCTTTGAAATTAAAATGGCAACAGAAAACCTTGATGACGCTGGCCCTTAGTATGTTCAGCCCTGTATTCTGTTCCTGACAGCACCAAGGAAAGTGTATGCAAGGGCATTTTTCCTTCCACTGTTGTAAGGGAGATTTCTGTACAAACACGAGGCTTCTGGATCGAGGCTCTGGGTGTTAGTCCACAGGAACTGGCAGTCTAAGCTGGATGTGAGAAAAAAGAGGTTTGGGACCTTTGGGTGGCTTGAAACTACTGGAACTTGCAACTTATACATGTCGCACTTCTAGGTTAGTACCCCCACTAATCAAAAATGGACAGAAGAGTTCCTCAACCCTGTGTTCTCTTTGATCCATCACTTTTGCTTTCAAATAGCCAAACGTTTCTAAAAGCTGTCTGTATTCATTGTTTCACTCCTCTTATCTGCTCCAGTCTAGCTTCTGCCCCTCTCATTTCTCTCTAACACCTCATAGTAAGTTCACTGATGTCCTCCGTGAAGCTGAATTCAAAAGACATTGTTACCGTAGTCTTTAATCTTCTCAGTGAAGCTGACACTCTTGACCACTCCTTCTAGAAACTCTTTTCTCTTAGCTCCAGTAACATAACAGTGTCTTATTCTTCTTCCTATTCTGTTGTTTTTACAAGCTCATCCTCCCTTCCATAGCTATGAAACGTCCTACTCTCCAGGCCCTCCTCTCTTCTCGTAGTAGACACTCTCCCAGAGTGATCTCATCCACCTCACTGACTAGTAACCTCACATCTATGCATGTGACTCATAAATTTGTGTCTCCGTCTTAGATCATTGTCACCCAGGTATTTGAGATACAATGATAAGCTAAATAGAAGGTGGGGATAGGGATGGGGAGAAGGAGACAAGCAATAAACAAATAGAAAAAATACCAGACAGGGTTAAGTGCTAAAGTGAGCATAAACCGGGGTGATATTTTAGAGGTTGAGAGGTACTTTACATTGGCTGTTCAAGTGTTTACTGAGGTGGTAAAATTTAAGATGACCCTTCATTGACAGAAAGGAGCCAGCTGTACAAAGGGAATAACCAGTGCAAAGGCCCTAAGGCAAGAGTGAATACGTGTGTACAAGAAGCAGAAAGTGAGGAGGAGATCTGGTAGTGATGAGGACAGAGAGGTAGGTAGGGGCCGGGTCATGTAGGGCCTTGGAGGCTGGTGTAGTGAGGACTTTGGGTTATTCTAAGTGAAAGGGAAAGCTGTTAGAAGTATTTTGTTTTGTTTAATCAGGATAGATTTTTAGGAATTTAATTTGCCTGTTTGGAGAGTGGGCTATATGGGGCAGTTGATAGCAGGGGGTTTAAGGAGGCTATTGTAGGAACTAGGATGAGAGTTCAGTAGCTTGGACTAGGGTGATTAATAGGGGGGGTTCAGAGAGCAGGGGGATAGATGAAAGAATTTGGAAATAGTTGGTGAGACATGATGATGGCTTTCCATGTGGCGTGTGAATGAAAGGAAAATTCAGAATGATGCCAGAAAGTTCATCTGGGCAGGTTGGTGAATGGTGGCGCTGTGAACTGAGACGGGAGATTTGGAGAGGAATGGGTTTGGGGGAGAAGGGTAGAGGTAAATACCATTGAGAACATGAGAATATGTGGATATTTGATGCCAATTAGACGTCTAGGTAGAGATGTCAGGTGGGCTGTTTGATATGCTTCTGGAGTTCATAGAGACTAATGCTGGAGATAAAAATCTGGAGGTCACTGATATTAACCTGTTAACCGAGGGGGACCTATAAATACGTCAAACGTAAACAATATCGGGAACGGGTAGGACGGATGAATACGTCCTTGAAATATACCGTATGTTGCGCCCCCAGAGGGATGGTATATATTTTTTGTAATCTTTTTTTTTTTTAATATTGATTTTTTACAGAGAGGAAGGAAAAGGGACGGATAGAGAGTTAGAAATATCGATGAGATGAGAGAATAACATCGATCAGCTGCCTCTTGCACACCCTCCACTGGGGATGTGCCGGCAACCAAGGTACATGCCCTTGACCGGAATCGAACCTGGGACTTTTAGGTCCGAAGGCCGACGCTCTATCCGCTGAGCCAAACCGGTTTCGGCTATTTTTTGTAATCTTTATCATTGTTTGTAAAATTTATAATTTTTTAATTTGACGTGTCCATTTTTTTTGTCGGTATTTTCTATTTTTTTGTGTAATTTTGTATTTTCCTTTGTGCTTTATATATATAAATAAACGAAAAAATATATATTTCATTTATTTTCATTAAGAATAAATAAAAAAAATAATATGAAATTACGTCCCCCGGGCGTGACGTACTGACACGTCCTAGTGAAAGAGTACGTGCCCGTTACAGGTTGCGTCATTAAAAAGGGAACTCTCCGGTTAACAGGTTAAAAGTCGTGGGACTGGATGAGATTACCCACATAAGGGAGGCCACAGATACCAAAAAGAGGTCCTCAGACCGGCCCTGGTCAAGCAGAGGAGCCAGCATAAAAGATTAGGGCCGAGGTTGGCAAACGGCGGCTCACGAGCCACATGCGGCTCTTTGACCCCTTGAGTGTGGCTCTTCCACAAAATACCACGTGGGGGTCTGCATGAACAGTGCAGTTGAAACTTCGCGGCCCATGCGCAGAAGTCGGTTTTCGGCTCTCAAAAGAAATTTCAGTCGTCGTACTGTTGATATTTGGCTCTGTTGGATAATGAGTTTGCTGACTATTGGACTAGGGTGAGCCAGTGAATAAGAAGGAAATCCGGAAAGTATGATAGCCTGGAACTAAAGAAGAAAGTGTGGGACGGAGCAAGACTGGCTATTTGTGTTAAATGCTGTTTAGAGGTGACTGAATGACCACAGAATTTGGTAATACTGAGGCTTTTGATTCTGATGAACAGTTTAGTGGAGTATTGAGGGTAGAAGCCTGATTGGAGTGAACTAAAAAAATAAGAGGTAAAAAAATGAAGAGTATAGCCCTAGCTGGTTTTGCTCAGTGGATAGAGCACCAGCCTGCGGACTGAAGGGTTCTGGGTTCGATTCTGCCCAAGGGCACATGCCTGGATTGAGGGCTCAATCCTCAGTATGGGGTGGGCAGGAGGCAGCCAATCAATGATTCTCTCCCATCATTGATGTTTCTCTCTCTCCCTTTCCCTTCCTCTCTGAAATAAAAATAATATTTTTAAAAAAAGGAAATGAGTATAGACAACTCTTTCAAGAGGTTTTGCTATAAAGAGAAGCAGAGACATTGGGACTGAAGTAGCTGGAAGATGTGAGTTGTTTTTTTTTTTTTTTTCCTCCAAGATGGGAAATTCTAGAATTTGATTCTCAGATGTGGCCTCTGGCTCAACCTGGGAACCTGTTGGAAATATAGAATCTCAGGTCCCACCCCAAACGCACTGAATCAGAGTTTGCATTTTAATGAGATCCCCCTCTCCCTCCAGCTGCTTTGCACGCACATTCAGTATTGAGAGACTGTTCTAGGGGACAGTTTCCCAAGTTCTGTGATGCAGGACCAGTTAATTTGTTCCTAACCTGTCTGGGATTACTGTGTCTGATTTTATGTAACTAACTCCACCGGTGATTTACTATGTGAATGCAGCAACTCTCTTACAGGTTTAGACCCTGTTTGAGACGTTCTCTGATCATCTGTTTGGATGTTGCAGCAGTGTCATTTTGCTGCACAACTGTCTAAGTGCTTACTCTCGATTTCTGTACTACGAATGGTGACATTTCGTGAGCCATTGCTGGTTTGTGGACCACACTTCAAGTAGCATGTTTGTATGACGATGGGCATGAGTTAAAGAGAATGATGGAATAGGCTGAAATTAAAGAGAGTTAAAGAGACATGGAATAGGCTGAAATTTCATGAATGGCAGTGGTTAAAGAGAGAACCATAAAAGCATCAAGAGAAAATCAGCTATCGATCAGGGCACTGGTTGGCAAACTGGTTTGCGAGCCACATGCAGCTCTTTGGCCCCTTAAGTGTGGCTCTTCCACAAAATATCACAGCCTAGGCGAGTCTATTTTGAAGAAGTAGTGTTAGAAGAAGTTTAAATTTTAAAAATTTGGCTCTCAAAAGAAATTTCATGTTATTACATAAAGAACTAGCAATTAAATTGAATTGTTGACCAGGTTAGCTTTTGGATGAAGTTACTGTTTAGGGCAGAAAAAAACTTTAAAATCCCTCTGGCTTTTTTTTCTGAATAATCCTGAGGATGCTACCTCAGCAATTATAGGGGAAAAAACAACTATTTCCTGCTTCTCGGTATACACAATGGGCACTAGATTTGATTTCTGGGACTTCGGATATTATGGTTAGTTCAGATTTAAACTTTTATCCTACCCTCTCATTTTTCTCCTTTACACTTTCTTCTGTGCTTATATCTGGATGCCTCAAGAGATTAATTAGTAGATGAGGGGTGGCCAGTCCAAAAGAATTGAAGATAGTAATGGTTTCTGTGATCCCTAGTCATCCTGGTTCTTTCTGTGATCAGACTTTCCGTTACCAGCAAGTAAAGTTGTCATTGAGGACGCTCAGCTGAAGGGCCTGAGCGTGGTGGTTCTAGAGACTGCAGATGCCCTGTTATTTCAGTTCAGATAATATCTATCGATTCATCTCCAAGTTTCAGTGTCTCTTTTCTCCATCAATTACATTCTGTTCTTAAGCTCATTCAGGGAATTTTTTAAATGTGTTCTATAATTGCCACTTTAAATTTTTAAAAAATTTCTTTGCTTAGTATCCTTATCTGATAATTCCAACATCTGGATCATCCTGGACTTGCCCTCTGCTGATTGTCTTTTTCCTTGCAGAGGTTTAATTGCTAGTTCTTTATGTAATTTGGGTTTCTATCCTGAACATAAATGAGTGTGAATGTTATGTTATGGAGACTCTGGTTTCTTGTTTAGTAGACAGTTTACTTGGTTAAAATAGCAAACCCTGCCTTACCTGTGGCAGGTGGCAGTTCAAATCTCAGTCCAGTTCTTTTATCCTTTGCTGAGGTCCTTGGATTCTGCCCTGTGCATATATATGGTTCAGGGTCAGCTAGAAATTTGGGCGGAGTTTATACATAGAACCTGGATTCTCCTTTTGTGGCTCTTTCTTATTTCTGGCTGCTCTGCGCTTTGTCTTTGGTTCCTCTGGACAGCCTAGGATTTTATTTTTTTTCTTAAATTTTTATTTGTTGATTTTAGAGAGAGAGGAAGAGAGGGAGAGAGAAACATCAACCTGCCACTCCATCTATTCATGCACTCATCAGTTGACCCCTGTATGTGCTCTGACTGGGGATCTAGGGTTTGTTTTTATTAAATTGGAATTTCAGTTGTTAAAAATTTTTTTTATCTAGAGTTTATAGTCGCTATCTGTGGGAAGATAATATTGGAAGCAGAATTCCCTTCTAGCATTTTTATCTATTATCAAAGTGTTTGGGAGCAAAAGTGATCTGTATTTAAGAAAGCTTTAATCTTCAACAGTCAAATGATAGACTGATGCATTTCTTCAGTGTGGCTTGTCTATTATCTCAGGTGGACTCAGTCATAGTCACTTCAACTTGCTCTGCAACCTTGGGCAAGTAGTCTTTTCTCTGGGAGTTACTTTCTTTGGAAAATGAGGCATTTGGGCTCTCCTTATCTGTAAGGGTCCTTTCATCTCTTCTCCACAGAAACGCGCACAGCACTATCACCACCAACAGTAGCAAGCACAGAGAGTTGCCTGAGGGAAGTGATTGGGTGGAACGCGCTCTGAAGGGGCAGCACTAAAGAGTTTAAGGATGTTTACAGTCATCCTCTTGTTTCTGGGGACAGAAGCCTGGTACACAGAGGCTGCAAGAAGTAAAAGTCGCCGAAACCGGTTTGGCTCAATGGATAGAGTGTCGGCTTGGGGACTGAAGGGTCCCGGGTTCAATTCGGTCAAGGATATGTACCTTGGTTGCAGGCATATCCCCAGTAGGGGGTGTGCAAGAGGCAGCTGATCGAAGACTCTCTCTCATCGATGTTTCTGACTCTCTATCTCTCTGCCTTCCTCTCTGTACAAAATGAATAAAATATATTAAAAAAAAAAGTAAAAGTCATTCAGAAGCAAAGGAAAGAATTAATTTGCTGCTTGTTTCCACCCCTGAGAAATAGGAGAGAATGTAGACTGTTGAAAACAAATTAGGATCACCCGGAGTTCCTGTTTGATTTTTGTCAGTGCATTTTATCCTGTTTGAGGGGATAGCCCTAAGCCTTAGTAATATGCCAGCAAATTTAGCAGTAGGTGGTGGGGCAGTAGTGTCAGTAGGGGTGCTGCTTTCACTGTTAGGGCTGCAGAGACCTCAGTGGGCATGCACATAAATCTGGCCACTTCTTAGAGTTCAAAATTTGTATTTGGGAGAAGTTATAGTCAATGTGGAGTAAATTGTGTGTGTGCGTGTGTACGGTTGGTGGAGGGGGGAAAGAGGTGATGGGTGAGGGCAGGACAGAAGGTCTTGGGCCACTTTTGAAGCTGTTTGAATAGTAATCACACTTATTCTATTTAGACTGAGTCTTTTTAAAAGTTTATATGTGGGCCGAAACCGGTTTGGCTCAGTGGATAGAGCGTCAGCCTGCGGACTAAAGGGTCCCGGGTTCGATTCTGGTCAGGGGCATGTATCTTGGTTGCGGGCACATCCCCAGTAGGGGGTGTGCAAGAGGCATCTGACTGATGATTCATTGATGTTTCTAACTCTCTCTCTCTCTCCCCCTTCCTCTTGTAAAAAAAAAATCAATAAAGTATATATTAAAAAATAAAAGTATATGTGGGAGAGAGAGAACTAAAGCTTCTTCCACACTCACCAGGTCCTCCCTTGGGTGCTGTCCCTGATACAGATCCTTTTTCTATTTTCATTGCTTATTAATCATTCTTTTCCCTTCAGGTCATATTGGCTTGAGGCTTCAGACTCTCATCTTTTTTTTTTTTTTTTTTTTTTTTAAAAGCCATAAAAAACTATCATTTCATGATTTCTCCGTTTTAATTCTAGCCTTCCAGCTCTTTAGGGGGATAGAGGCGGGGATACGTTGTGTGTGTGTATGTTATGGTATTGGTGGTGGGAGTGTGGGAATCAGATTTAAGGGACCAGCATCCTTGGTAGGCGGTCAAGGTGGTCTACGGGTATGGAAGGGGAGGGATGGGAGGTTGCGATGAAAGGAGAGGGGGATAGTTTGAGTGTAAGACTACATACAAAAGCTTTAGTTTTGTCCCTGGCATAGCTGTCTTTCCATTCTTCCTCAAGATAGGACAGAAGATCTTCTATCTTCACTAACTTCTATTAGGGGTGAGACCCGATGTGTTATTACACTTTTCAGCTTTATTGTAAAAAGAAGGCTTATTACAAAACTGCAGGGTAAGATTGCAGACAGAGAAGCTCTGTTTTTAGTTTTAATCGATTCTGGGTTGTTCGGGGCCCTTTTGAAGACCCAATATAGAAGGCAACCCAATGAGAATGGTGAAGTGCCTTTTAAATTTAGGTCAGATAGACTTAAATTCTGAATACCTAGATACTAACAAGCTGTAAGACCTTGGACAAATTACTTGACTCTGGAAATTTAGATTCTTTATAAGGGTAACACTATTGTGTTATTATCTTATATAAAACTTATAACATGTTCCCTAGGTGTGGTGGATAGCCAAGTGATGTTTGTTTTTCCTACCCACTTTCCAGAACATCTTATTTTTAAGTGGAATCCCAGCTTTAGTTCTAAACAATTGTGTGATTCAGTTCCTTTCTTAAAAATGAGGGCATTTAACTAGTTGATATCTGAGATCCTTCCCAGCTGTAAGATGTCATATGAATTTTTAGATGTATTAGATCTGTTAATTTAAGGAAAGACAATGTAGTCTGCACTGAGACCATATCATCTGATAGGACAGGGGAAGTCTAGAGCCAACTCTCCCTCTCCCCTGGGAAAGAGCCAGCTTTCTTCAGAGTCAGCCAAGTTGGATTCTGCCTTGTCTCTTTTCTGACACTGTGCTGTATGTGATGGTCTTTGGGGCAGGGCTTTGGGTCAGTTGCCCAGTCTTGATGTGATTCATGTTTTACCAATCTCTTTCTTCTGTTTCTATTTTGTCTAGGTCAAGAGGCAACTGCCATTGAAAGATAGTGACTGTTTCCAGGACAACCACCATTGAGGGGAGCAGCCAGAGCATTGACTGAAAGCTTAAATTACCTAAATGGTAAGTAGGTTGTGCGTGAAACCTGGACACACTGATAGAATTGGTAACTTATGAAGTCTGCAATTTTTCCACCATTATGAGAGAGGGAGGAAAGTCGGTATTTGTTTATAACCATTATGAACCATATACTATGCTAAGTACTTCATAGGGTTTCTCATTTAATCAAGGAGCCAGTCTGACAGAGGAAAATCTTTGCATGAAGCTGGCAGTCTTTGCTAGGTCTAGCTACCATTTACTGAATACTTACTAAATGCCAGGCCAAGTCTATTTGACATACATTATCTCCCTATTAGGTAAGTGCTCGTGTGAGGAAATGAGCTGAGAGAGGTTATATAACTTCTCCACATTCACACAGGTGGTAAATGGTAGGATTAGAGTTCAAACCTGACTTATTTTCATTGTACTCTAACGTCTCTTGAGAAAGTTAACTTTTTGGTTAAATCTGTGACTGACTTTGCCTTTAAAAAACAAAGCAGAATAAACAAAAACAAAAAAATCTTCGATTGATAACTACTAATAGTTACTTTTCCTAGGGTTCTGTGTTCCAGTGTTTTATTGGTTGATGTTGGCCAAGAAAGTGGAGAGTAGCAAAGAAATAAAATAAACCTGAGCAGTGAGTGCCCAGAGGGCCTTGGAGCCCCGGAGAGAGCTTTGGATGCATTTTAGTCTAAGCAAGATGGGAGCCACTGCAGAGTCGGGAACATGGTCTTGGTCGCCAGTGGTAGCTGGGTAATAGAGAAAAGTTCTCTGGAAAGGTAGAGCAACAGGCAACCAGAGATAGCATCTGGGAACTGGGTTCTAGACATAGGAGTGACTGCACATGGAAGGAATCTTAGCGAGGCCTTTACTCTCATGGTAACCCTTACTGCGAAATAGGCGTAGTCACGGATAGTACAGAGCTTTTCTTGAGGGAGGGGGAAACGTCTGGGCAAATTCTTGTCCTGTTAATTGATTTAAGATTCTTGTTCTATTCCTCTCTCTGGAGTATTTTCCCTACCTCAGGGAACTGGGTTATGAAATTAATTTCTGATTGGGCGGTGTGGCAGTCAGGATTCATTTGTTCATTGATCTTTCTGACCAGATGCCAGGGATTGAACGTGCAACTGAGGTATGTGCCCTTGACCAGAATTGAACCCATGACTCTTTAGTTTGTGGGCCAATGCTCTAACCACAGAGGCTAGGGAAAGGCAATTTATTTTTGAAAAGGTTCCTAGTCTGTAGAACCAGGAATGCACTATAAAGATAATGTGTCCCTGAGTACTAAGATTAAGTATTTAACATTTTCTCATGTGGTCCTAAGACAAAGGAAATTTTGAGCTGGCTTCATACAGGTATTGTACAAGTACCAATTAATGGATCAGTGTTTATCTAGACAGGCTGTTTTGTAGTGCTATTCTACAGGGCTGTTCTTGGTTTTATTTTGTTTAACAATTTGAACATCAATTTGGATTACAATATTGAAAAGACTTGCCTATTACATTTATGAATCGCCAATGCTTGCAAGTTGAAAGGTATAGAAAATACAGTTGAAACTATTTTTTTAAATTTATTTTATTGATTTTATACAGAGAGGAAGGGAGAAAGATAGTTAGAAACATCGATGTGGGAGATTCATCGATCAGCTGCCTCTTGCACACCCCCCACTAGGGTTATGCCCGCAACCAAGGTACATGCCCTTAACTGGAATCCCTTGAGTCTCCAAGCCGACGCTCTACCCACTGAGCCAAACCGGTTTCGGCGACAGTTGAAACTATTGATTGAAACTAACTTTCAAGTTGAAATGCAAAAAAAAAAGTTGAAATGCAAAAAATAATATCTTAATATTAAGATAATATTACACTAGGGGCCTAGTGCATGAATTCATGCAACTTGAATTGTGGGCTGTGAGGCTGTGGTGGGCACAGGGGCAGGTCCCAATCCATCCTCTGTGCCCTTGCCTGGCCCCTCTCACTGGGGCCCCCAGTCCCCTGTCTGCCGGCAGCCCCTCTCCTGCCACTGCTGCTCCCAGGAGTTGATACCTGCCCCACTTGCACGTGCGGAATGATTGGAGCTGGAGCCATCAGTGGGTGCGAGTGGTGGCTGCTGCCCCGATCGCCCCTCAGGAGCAAGGAAAGGTGGAGAAGCTCTGAGGGGCAATTCTCAGGAGCAAGGAGAGGTGGAGAAGCTCTGAGGGGCAATTGGGGCCGGAAGCCACTACTCACACCCGCTGATGGCACTAAGCGATTCGTGCTGGCACCGGGCACCGGCAGCAGGTGCAAGTAGGCCTGCGCCAGCAACTGGGGTGAGACCATGGCACGTAGGAGCAAAGAATTTTCAGTAGAGGCTTACCCTGATGACAGCACTGGTGCCCCGCCTTGGCCTGGCGCTCCCACTCACCTGCTCTTACCATCTCACTGCAGCTGACATCTGCCATGGTCTGCATATACCCCCTGGTGGGTCAGCATCCGTCATAGCAACTGGTTGTTTGGTCATTCTGCCACTTGGCCTATTTGCATATTAGGGTTTTATTATATAGACTAGAGGCCTAGTGCATGAAAATTAATGCACCGGAGGGGAGGTCCCTCAGCCCAGCCTGCAGTCCAGGAGCCCTCAGGGCTCAGGGGAAGGTAATGCCTCCATCACACCTCTGCTGCTGCCAGTGCCAGCAGTGAAAGCCTCAGCTGGCCGTGGTTACTGAGCCTTGGTTGGCCCTGGGCAGCTGCCATCCAAGGATTGCCTGCACCTTGGGCCCGCCCTGGGCAACTGGGGGACTGAAGGGACTGGGCACCGCCATCTTTGAGGGTGTGGCAGCCAATTAGCATATTCCCTTTTTATTATATAGGATATCTTCTATATAATAAAAGCTTAAGCAACCATTACAGCAGAATGACCAGAACCACCGGTTGCTATGATGTGCACTGACCACCGGGGGCAGGAGCTGCCCCCTGGTAGTCAATGTGCATCATAGCGACCAGTCGTTCCCATAGGGGAAGCACTGCTCAGCCAAAAGCCTGGCTCATGGAGCAGCACTGGCGGGAGTCTCTTCTGCATCTACAGCAGCTCTAAGGAGCAGCGATTACCAGTGAGCAGGCAGGTGATGAGGAGTAAGGGGTCCTGGACTGTGAGAGGGCTCAGGCTGGGCTGAGGGATGATCCTCTCCATCACTCCCAGTGCCTCTAATATATATACACTGAGTGGCCAGATTATTATGGTCCCAGAAAGCATAATAATCTGGCCACTCAGTGTATATCCTATATAATAAAAGACTAATATGCAAGTTGTCACCTCAACCATGAGTTCGCCCAGCAGACAGGCCGGCCAATGGCCCATGTCCCCTCACCCTGGTCAGGCTAGCCGGACCCTACCCATGCATGAATTCATGCACTGGGCCTCTAATACATACACACATACACACACACACACACACACACACACACATACACACACACACACACACACACACACACACACTGAGTGGCTAGATTATTATGCATCCAGAGATCATAATAATCTGGCCATTTAGTGTATATTTACCCTCACCCAAGGATATGCCTCCATTGATTATAGAGAGAGGGGGACATTGACATGAGAAACACTGACTGTCACCCAGACCAGGACAAGGCTCCAACCACTGAGTCACCCAGCCATGGCATATTGTCTTTGTATGGATGAGAAAACCTCAGGGAAGTAATTTAAAAGCAAGTACACAATAGATCTGGGATCCCTAGAGAAAGCATGTATTTAAGTACTTACTACATTGTATATAGCAGTGGTCTTCAGCTGGTGGTCCGTGAGGTCCGAAAGGTTGGTGACCACTGGTCTTTAGTTCAGTAGTGCTCAGTTTGTGATTGTCCTTTATTTGTTTACTTTATACCTTATTGTTGTTATTGGTCTGTATAATCAGAACTGCTCACTTTGTAAAAACATGTAAAAGCGTTTGTAGGGGGATGATTTTACACAATGGGAAGAACAGGAGACTAAGTTGCTGGAGAAATCACAGTGTTTAGTTCTAAGTTTCAGTTCCTTCATTTTTAAAATAAAAAGGTTGGGTCAAGTAGGTGATTTTATTTTAAATAAAAGTGGTGAAACTATTTCTTTAGTCTTGAGGGAGCCAAATATGTTAAGATGTTAAAACCATTGTCTAACCATGCTCCATACCTGAAACTAAATACAAAGTAATATTGAATGTTAACTATTTTTTAAAAAAAAATTTAAAAAATTAGGCCAAAAATCTTACTTTTATCTTTTTAAATATGTTTTTATTGATTTCAGAGAGGAAGGGAGAGGGAGAGAGGGAATCATTGATCGGCTGCCTCCTGCATGCCCCCTACTGGGGATTGAGCTGCAACCTGGGCATGTGCCATTGACCAGAATCGAACCTGGGACCCTTTAGTCTGCAGGTGACACTCTATCCACTGAGCAAAACCAGCCAGGGTGAGTAAATACAGTTTAGAAGCTCAGGGCGAGCAACACTAACCAAGGCCAAAGTAGTGTTTTGTTAGTGGCACTCACAGTAGGAAACATGCATGGGAATGAGGGAAAGGGTTTCTGTCTTATAAAAATATATAAATTTAGAATTTTTTCTCTCTACATTTTTTTTTATTATATATTTTATTGATTTTTGTACAGAGAGAAAGGGAGAGAGACAGAGAGCTAGAAACATCGATGAGAGAGAGTCATCGATCAGCTGCCTCTTGCACAACCCCTACTGGGGATATGCCCGCAACCGAGGTACATGCCCTTGACCAGAATCGAACCCGGGTCCCCTCAGTCCCCAAGCCGACGCTCTATCCATTGAGTCAAACCGGTCCTGGCTTCTCTCTACATTTTTGAGGATGAGGAAGTTGGGAAAAGGAGAGGGGGAGACCCAAAGAAGTGAAGGTGACAGAAAAACTTGAGCCCGGGAGGGAGAGTGGTGGCAGGATCCAGAGGCTGAGGTAGGGAGGCTCTCCTCTAAAATCCCACCCTCCAGGGCTTCCGAGTGTTTTGAATTGGGTATGGGCTCCATCTGGTGGCCTAGGCTCACAGTGCAGTCAATGGAAGGGACCTTGGGGTCTGAGATAAATGTCATTTGGCATCTCCTCAGATTCCTCTTAAGGTTGTTTCTCTCCCCCCTCCCCCTGGCTTTTCCTATGGAATCATTGTTGACGCAGTTTTTCTCTCAAACAGTGATTGCTGTTTTCTCTTACGGCTTAAACTATGGTTCCTTTCCTCCTAAATCCAGTTTTAGATGTAATCTTTGATTGTAGATCTTTGTCCTTTTCTAATATATGCATGCAGTGCTGTAACTTTGTCTCTAAATATTGCTTTTGCTACACCCCACAAAATTTGATAAAGTTTTATTTTTCATTCAGTCCAAAGTACTTTAAAAATTTTAAGATTTCTTTGACCGATGTGGTGTTTGATCTTTTAACGTAGTATTTGGGGTATATCCCAGCTATTTTTCTGGTATTGATTTCTAGTTTGTCCATTGTGGTCTGAGAATATAGTGAATGCTGTTCTTTTCTCTTTGTTAAAGTGTGTTTTATGGCCCAGAATGTGGTCTGTGTTGGTGAATGTTCCATGTGAAATGTATATTTTGCTGCTGTAGTAATATGTCCATATCCTTCATATCCAGTTGATTGAGTTTACGTCCCTACTGATTTTCTGTCTGCTAGGTCTATTTATGATAGAAGGGTATGGGACTTTCCAATTGTAGTATTGGCTTCATCCATTTCTCCTTGCAATTCTGTCAGTTTGGTGCTCTGTTTCAAGACAAATACATGTATGTTTTAAGGGAGGACAATTTATCATCTTGGAGAGTTGACCCGTTTATCATTATGTAATACCCACCCCTCTGTGCTGGGTAACTTGCCTTCTCTGAAGTGTGCTGTCTGAAATTAATAGAAAGCCTCCAGCTTTCTTCTGATCAGTATTAACATGGGATAGCTTTCTCCGTTCCTTTACTTTTAATCCATATGTCATTAACATTTAAAAAATGGGTGTTTGGTAAATAACACAATTTGGGTCTCGATTTTTGATTCGCTCTGACAATCTTTTTTTTAATTGATATAGACTATTGATGTTTAAAGTATTCTGTAGTTGGATTAATAGTTACCATATTTATTACTATATTTTGTTTGTTGCCTTTGTTTTTTGCCTTTTATTTCTGCCTTTGGTGGTTATGATTGAGCATTTTATCATGTGCTATTTTCTTTCCCTCCTTAGCATATCAATTAAACTTTTTTTTTTTGAAAGGTTGCCCTAGAACAGTGGTCGGCAAACTCATTAGTCAACAGAGCCAAACATCAACAGTACAACGATTGAAATTTCTTTTGAGAGCCGAAAATTGACTTCTGTGCATGGGCCATGAAGTTTCAATCGCACTGTACGTGCGCGCTGGCATGTGGTATTTTGTGGAAGAGTCACACTCAAGGGGCCAAAGAGCCACAAGTGGCTCGCAAGCCGCAGTTTGCTGACAGTGCCCTAGAATTAGTTCAAATACAAGTACCTTATAAAAACAAAATAATCCTAATTTTCTCTCTCCTATCCCTTGTATCATTGCTGGCATTTACTTCACCTATACATAAATTATGTTCATTGAATACGTTGTTGCTATTATTTTGAACTGTTATCTGTTAAATCATTTAAGAATACAGAAAGTTAGGCTCTGGCCTGGTACGTCAGTCGGTTAGAGCATCATCTGAATATGCCAAGGTTTCGGATTTGATCCCCAGTCAGGGAACATACGAGAACCAACCAATGAAAGCAAATAAGCGGAGCAACAAATCTATGTTTCTCTCTCTCCCCTTCCCCTAAAATCAGCTTTTAAAATTTTATTTTACTTTTACTCATTCCTAGTCTAATGTTCTTCCTTTATGTGGCCCGAGTTTTTGACCTATATAATTTTCCTTCTCACTGAAGAATTTAATATTTCTTTCAAGGCGGGCCTACTGGCAACAAATCCCCTGTTTTTGCCTGAGAAAGCATTTCTCTTTACTTTTAAAGGATAATTTTGCAGGGTACAGAATTATAGATTGGTGTGTTTTTCCCCTTCAACATTTTAAATATTTCACTTCACTCTCCTCTTGCTTGCATGATTTCTGAGAAAATGGATGTAATTCTTACCTTTGCTCTATAGGTATTTTTTTCTTCTGGCTTTTAAGGTTTTTTATCTTTGATTTTCTGCAGTGTGAATATGATCTGTCTAGGTGTTTTTTTGTTTTTGTTTTTTTTTTTGTGTGTGTGTGTGTGTGTTGATCTTTAGGGAGAGAGAAATGAAATGGTTAAAAGGGAGAGCCTAACCCACTGGGGTTTTGTCCCCTACTGAGCTTTTTTAAACTCTGAGTTGTCCACATTGAGCTTCAGCAATCGTCAGCTGTAGTTTAGGTTTTCTTACCCTGGCGTTTGTTCCCATGGAGGTTTCTACTGTGGAAAATTGTGATTTCTGAGTCCACTTGTCTAATTGTTTGTGTGTGTGTGTGTGTGTGTGTGTGTGTGTGTGGTGGTGGTGGTGGTGGTGGTGGTGTTTTTCTGTTAGCTCTCAGGTAGACATAAAAGAGTTACTGATTGTCAGTTTGTTCAAAATGGTGACTTCTAGGCTGCTCACATGCTGGACCTGAAACTAGAAGTCTGCCGGACCTTCTCTATGACTTTACTGCCTTAAATTTTTTTAAAGGTATTTTTTTTATTGTGGTAAAAATAGTAGCTGTACCATTTTATTTTTCCACTAACAGTGTACAAAGATTCCAATTTCTCCACATCCTTACCAACACTTGGCTACATCCTAGTGGGTGGGAAGTGATCTCATTGTGTTGAGAGAGGCGGGTAGAGGGGTAGATAGAAGCATTGATCGGCCTCCTGCACGCCTCTCAGTGGAGATAGAGCCGGCGACCTGGCATGTGCCCTGAATGGCAATCGAACTGTGACTTCCTGGGCCAGCACTCAACCTCTGAGCCACACGCCGGGCTCATTGTGGTTTTGATTTGCATTTCCTGAATGATCAGTGATGTTGAGCATTTATTTATTTATTTATTTTAATGCTTGTTGTCATTTGGATATCAGCTTTGGAGAAATTTCAAGTCCTTTGCCCATTTAAAAACGAGGTTGCCTGTTCAGGTGGCTCAGTGTATTAGCATGGTCCCATGCACCAGGAAGTCAGTAGGGGGCATGCAAGAGGCAGCTGATTTGTTACTATCTTTCCCTCTCCTTTCCTATCTAAAAATCAGTAAAAACATACTAAAATTTTTTAAATGAGTTTTGTTAATATTATAGCAGTTCTTTATATATTGCTTATTAATGCCTTCTCAGTATGCTTACTATCTATTACCAAGTAATAGTGTTTTTCTTGAAATCTGATTTCTTTCCGACTTATATCTTATTGTCCATTGTTTTAGTTCCACTTTGATTTTATCCTGTTCCTCCCATCCAATTAATTTTTGTTACTGATACAGTGCTTGTTAGGGTTAAATTTATTTACTTACCATTCCTTCTTCCATCTCATGCCTTCTTTAAGTGATCAGTTTCTATGTTCTGAAGTACATTCAAAAATAAGTTTTTTCAGTGAGGGTCTGTTAATAAATATATAAGTTTTTATTTTCCTTTCCTTCTCAACTAAGCCCAGATTTAATTTTAGTTGAGATTTTGCTTCCTGAATATGAGGCTCCATTGCATATCTTTTTATTTAATTTAAAAATATTTTTACTGATTGCAGAGGAGAAAGGAGAGGGAGATATAGAAACATCAATGATGAGAATCATTGATTGGCTGCGTCTTGCACGCCCAACACTGGGAATTGAGCCTGCAATCTGAGCATGTGCCCTGACTAGGAATCAAACTGTAACCTCTTGGTTCATAGGTCAATGCTCAATCGCTAAGCCATGATGGACGAGCTCCACTGCATATCTTTTATCAGCTCATGATAGCTCTTTATAAATTGCCTCCCCCCATTCTGTCTGTCCCTTCCTTTAGTACTATTTATTAAACTTTGTCATTTTTGGACCTCTTTTATATTTCTCATCTATTAACCTCTCGTTCTCTTTTTCTATCTTTAATTATGTGCTGCCTTTTGTAATTTCCTCATATCTCTTATTAACCACTCTACTCTTCATTAGCATCTATTATTTTTCTTTACATTTCTAGCAAATTTTACTCGGTTAATTTAAAAATCCTCTGATCTTCATTGACAGCATCTTGTTAATTGTCTCCTCTTTTTGATTCCTCCTTTTATGACTTTAAAGATTTGATTGTACTTAGTTTGTGATCTGTAGCCTATCTTGCTGTGCTTCTTATCGGTGTGGGTCTCTTGTCCGGTCAGAAGAAGGGCGGTCCTTACCGTTTGTAGTTTGGACCTGCAGACTCGGGTTCAGCAGGACTTAGTCAGTGGGACTCCTGTGTGAACTCGGGAGGGACTTCTTTCCAGACTGTCTCTGTTACCTCTGGTAGGTTTCCCAGAGATATTACCAGGCTGAGACCATTTTTGGGTTAGCTTCTCAGTGCGAGCAAGTCATCTTCGACCTCTCATTCTCTAAGTATTCTATATTCCCTTTCTGCCTTAATAGAACCCAGGTCCTGTTATCTTCCTGTATCAATAAGGTGATTTTTTAAAAATATATATTTTATTGATTTTTTACAGAGAGGGAGAGGGATAGAGAGCTAGAAACATTGATGAGAGAGAAACATCGATCAGCTGCCTCCTACACAGCCCCCACCGGGTTTGTGCCCACAACCAAGGACATGCCCGTGACCGGAATCGAACCCGGGACCTCCCAGTCCGCAGGCCGATGCTCTATCCACTGAGCCAAACCGGTTCCTGCAATAAGGTGATTTTTCCCCCACTAGTCTGCTTCTTTCCCTGAAGCTATAGTTCTTAACATTCTTAGGATTGTTTACTACTTTGTTACTAAGAACTTTCCATGCATTACCTCAGAACAATACTGGGGAAAGAGGTGGTAGGCATCATTATCCTGATTTTACAACCCAGTAAAACCCAGGCTGTTTACGTAATGACTTATAGAAAAACTAACGACTTTCCTGAGATTATGAAGATAGCAAATGGTGAAGATTTTCTCATGGGAAATGAGGCATTCTTAATGTGTTTTTTTTTGTTTGTTTGTTTGTTTTGGTTGCCTCTGGAAAGTGCCCCAACCAGGATCTGAACCTTCAACCTTTGTATGTGTTCTGACTGGGAATCGAACCTGCGACCTTTTTTGTGTAGGGGACCACACTCCCACCAACTGAGCCACCCTGGCCACGGTGTGGGTGGAGTTCTTCATTAGGTTGAAATTATTATCAGTTCATTATCAGCCATAAAGAACCTTATCCTGTAGGTTTATTCCAATTAGAGGACCTGCTTTGTTTTAGGCACGAGAAGCACATTTGAGAGCTGACGTGCAGATTTTCTCTTTACTGCCTGACATGCTTGTTTTCCTTCCGTAGAGTGATAATGGTCTCCAGCTGCCAAAGAAGGTTGTGGATGCCAAAAGAAAGGTAACCATTTTTCATCCCCCCGAGTGGAATTGGATGCCTCTTGGAGTTCACACTGGCTGACAATAGACATGGCTGAATTTACAAACTACAAGGATACTGCCTCCAGCCGCCACCTGCGGTTTAAGTTACAGAGTCTAAGCCGCCGCCTTGATGAGTTGGAAGAAGCCACAAAAAACCTCCAGAAAGCAGAGGATGAGCTCCTGGATCTGCAGGACAAGGTGATCCAGGCAGAAGGCAGCAACTCCAGCATGCTGGCCGAGATTGAAGTGCTGCGGCAGCGAGTGCTGAGAATCGAAGGCAAAGATGAGGAAATTAAGAAAGCAGAGGACCTGTGTCAGCTGATGAAGGAGAAACTTGAAGAGGAGGAAAACCTCACCCGGGAGCTGAAATCTGAGATTGAGCGGCTTCAGAAACGAATGGCCGAACTGGAAAAGCTGGAGGAGGCCTTTAGCAGGAGTAAGAATGACTGCACCCAACTCTGTTTGAGCCTGAATGAGGAGAGAAACCTGACGAAGAAAATCTCCTCTGAGCTGGAAATGCTCAGGGTCAAAGTGAAAGAACTGGAGTCTTCTGAGGACCGCCTAGATAAAACTGAGCAGAGTTTAGTGTCAGAGCTAGAAAAGCTTAAATCATTAACTCTGAGCTTTGTAAGTGAGAGAAAATACCTGAATGAAAAGGAGAAAGAAAATGAGAAACTTATAAAAGAGCTCACTCAAAAACTGGAGCAGAACAAAAAAATGAACCGAGATTATACAAGGAATGCTTCTAATCTTCTGGAAAGGAATGACCTGCGTATTGAGGATGGTATCTCTTCCACTCTGCCATCCAAAGAATCCAGAAGGAAGGGCACTCTGGACTATCTAAAGCAGGTAGAGAATGAAACAAGAAATAAATCTGAAAATGAAAAGAACCGAAATCAGGAAGACAATAAAGTCAAAGATCTTAACCAAGAGATTGAGAAACTTAAGACACAAATCAAACATTTTGAATCTTTGGAAGAAGAGCTTAAGAAAATGAGGGCCAAAAATAATGACCTTCAGGATAATTACCTAAGTGAACAAAATAAAAACAAACTCTTAGCCAGCCAGTTGGAGGAGATAAAACTACAAATCAAGAAACAGAAAGAATTAGAGAATGGGGAGGTAGGAGGAGAGGATGCTTTCCTGTCTAGCAAAGGCAGGCATGAGAGGACTAAGTTCAGAGGCCATGGGAATGAGGTATCTATGTCTAAGCACACATCTCGGGAACTGTCCCCTCAGCATAAGCGGGAAAGGCACCGAAACAGGGAGTTTGCTCTTAATGAAAACTATTCTCTGAGCAACCGGCAGGTTTCCTCTCCCGGTTTTACGAACAGGAGGGCAGCCAAAGCTTCCAACATGGGGGCAGGTACAGACAGTGGAACTCAGGAGACAAAGAGAGCTGAAGACCGATTTGCACCTGGCTCCTCTCAGAGTGAAGGGAAGAAGTCCAGGGAGCAGCCATCAGTGCTCAGCCGCTACCCTCCAGCTGCTCAGGAGCACAATAAAGTTTGGAGGGGTACTCCCAAGCCAGGCACTGAGAGTGGGATGAAGGGAAAAGTAGAGAAGACAACACGGACATTTAATGATGCCACCCATGGATCTATTCCCAATGACATACTGTGCAGAGCTGACAAGGCTTCTGACACCTCCACTGAGGCGCTCTTTGGCAAGAGGGGGCAGGCGCCTAGCAATGGAGGCCAAGGAGCTCAGGCCGCAGACTCTGGCAGTTCTAAGGCCCTTGGCGCTCTGGCCTCGTCTCGAAGATCTTCCTCAGAAGGGCTCTCTAAGGGCAAAAAAGCTGCCAATGGTTCAGAGGCTGATACCAGTTCTTCCAATTCCAAGGCTCTGCTTTCATCAAAGTATCCTTATGGCTCCAGAAGCCAAGAGAACATCCTTCAGGGTTTTTCAACCCCAAATAAAGGAGTTGATCAACCTGTAGCAGTTGTGATGGAAGACAGCAGTCAGCATGAGGCCCTAAGATGTCGAGTCATCAAATCTAGTGGCAGAGAGAAGCCAGACTCAGATGATGACATGGACACGTCGTCTCTTGTTACCGCCAAATTGGTAAACACAACCATCACCCCAGAGCCAGAGCACAAACAGCAGTCTAACTTTAGAGAAACAGCCAAATCCCGAGGGGGCCTTAGAACAGCCCTGTCGGAGGATGAGAAAGATGTCGGGACAGAAAATGAACCCGTGAAACCTGTCCGAGCCTCCACCAATACTGTGGAATTCTCAGAGGCCAATGGTGCTGGAGTAAAAAGTCAAAGGCCCTTCAGTCCCAGAGAGGCCTTGCGGTCCAGAGCTGTCATTAAACCTGTCATCATTGATAAAGATGTGAAAAAAATCATGGGAGGGTCTGGAACCGAGGCCACATTGGAGAAACAGACGCCCACCTCCAAACCAGGCCCAAACAAAGTGACGAGCAGCATCACTATCTACCCCTCTGACGGCAGCGGCGGCGGCGGCCCACGAGCCGCCCCAGCTGAGGCCCTGCGCGAGCGGCACACGTCCACCAGCAATATCCAGGTTGGGCCTTCAGACCTCACGCCAGTGAGCAACCACGTCAACCCCCCCTTTGAGCTCTCCATTCACAAACATGACATCACCTTACAGTTCACAGAGGCTGAAAGAATGGGAGATGGGTCCCTGAAGAACAGGCCGGAGACGGTGGTCTCTCGGAGCAGCATTATAATCAAGCCATCGGATGTGGTGGAGAGGAACAACCAGGCACCCCCTGCAGAGACAATCCGGTGGAAAGGCCACGGTGCCCCTCCAGAGGTGAGCCCCTCAGAGGCCAGGCACGTTACTGTGCGGAACGCTTGGAAGAGCAGGCGAGATTTGAACTCTTCAGAAGATCCCCCAGCTCAGATAGGTAAAAACGTGGTGTCTACCAATGCCTACACCCAGAGGTCTTCTACAGACTACTCAGACCTTGAGCAGCCCAGGCCTTACCTTTCGGAGCAGGGAGCTCGAAGGGCAGGAAACCCAGGGGAGGCCCCTGAGCTCTCTTCTAGAAGGACCCAAAGTAGCCTCACTGTGTCAGAGATGCTCACTCGCCGGAACCGGGTGGGAGATGCTGTCACGGCTGCGGCTTGGAACCATGTGTCAGGCCTGGTAAGTCCCACTCCTTTCCCCACTTCAGCCGTCCCTTCCCCTTCCCTTCGCCCCTTTCCCTGGCTTGTGTGACTCAGGATCACGGAGACCATGGGGCTGGGAAACAGTGGGTAGCTCACATGACTGTGGAAAATAAGGCAGGTTTGCCCTTAGACAATAAAGTGCCTTGAGAAAGGTATTTGACAGAGGAGCATGAATTTCCAAAAATCATTTTCCAATTTGTCTCCTTATTTGTCTTCATGTCTTTTGTCATTTGTCTTCAAAAAGGAGAGGGCCTGTTTTCATGGGTTGCCAGAGCAGCCAAAGGAGCTCCCTTTCTGGCTCCACAGAGCAGCACCTAGAAACACAAGAAACAGCTGCGGGAAGCTCTGAGTAAGGGAAGCCCAGGCCCTTTCTGGAGAGCAGAGATGGAGCCGGGAAATGAATTCTTGGCTGCATTAGCCCAGAGGATCTTTGCCAGCTGCTAGCATGTAGGGCAGGGGTGGGGAACCTTTTTAACCTAAAAGTTAACCTGCTATATTTAGTCAGACATCTCACTCACCTGTAATGTCTTGGCAGGGCCAAAGTGATTTGGTGGCCTTATTCGGCCCAAGGGCCAAACATTCCCCACCCCTGATGCAGGGATGAAGAGAGCTAGGGCTTACAGTGGGGCTACTTTATAGGCTTTATGCCTGCGCATCTTTTTGCCCCAGATACCTGCCAAGCCATTGTATCATCAGTCTGAAGGTAGGGCTGGTTCCTGTAGGTAAATCCAGAAGCTCCTCCTCATTTGAGGGTCAGACTGTCAGAACAGCATTTGAAGGGGAAGCTGCTGGGAGTATCTTTTAGATGTTGGAGCCTGTGATGATGACATTTTGGATCTAGGCATTATGACTATACTAGAGGCTCAGTGCACAGATTCGTGCACCGGTGGGGTCCCCTCGGCCTGGCCTGTGCCCTCTCACTATCTGGGACTCCTCAGGGATGTCTGACTGCCGGTTTTGGCCAAATCCCCACAGGCCAGGCTGAGGGACCCCACCAGTGCATGAATCTGTGCACTGGGCCTCTAGTATGCAAGAAAGATCTTTAGTCAATCTCTTCCCTCCCTTCCTCCTCTCCCCTTCCCTCTGAGATTCATCAGTCTGTTCCATGTTTCCATGCCTGTGTGTTGAGTGTCTGCCCTCTGTTGGTCAGTGTGTGTCATAGCTACTGGGCTAACAGTTGCTTATATATATGCCTAAGCAACTCCCAGTAGCTGGAGAAGTATGCCTAAGCAACTGTTAATATAATGATAAATGTTAACACTTGACAAAGCACTTCTCCACCTACTTACCTCATTCAGTCTCTCCAACAGCTGTAGGCAGATTTTATCTCCATTTTTTCAGATGTAGAAACTGAAGGTCAATGACAGAAAGCGCCTTATCCAAGGCCACCCAAGGGAAATACTGGAAGAACTAAGATTTGAATCCAGGATTCCTCTCTTTAAGTCCACTCTTCTTTGTACCCTGCCATCCTTTCTCACTCATACTTGTGTCTTTTGATCTTAATTTTTGCTTTGGAGGACCAAAGCAAAACATTAACAAGGCAGAAGTCTGATAGAAGAGCAGTGGAGTGAAAGATGGGTGTCTAGCTCTCTGGAACTTTGGCTGTCTGACATATGATGAAGGTATGTGATGAGGAGAGAGGATATGGCATATAAAAGGGAAGGCATGCGACTTATTGGTGGGAAGTAGGAAAAGCGCTGTCCAGCTTGTTTCAGCATACTTCTGCCTCCCCACCAAGGAAACGACTCTGACCCTGAAGCATGCCATCTTCCTGTGCAGAACTAGAGGTCACTGGCTACTGCTTACGGTTACCACTCCCATGGCCCAATTCCTGGCCCTGTACTCTGTAGGGCTCCTGTTCATTGTGAACTCCCAGTATACCCCAGGAGTTCCTAGATTGGCGTTTGCAGTCTACTCTGATTTCCAAGGAACTTTTGTATTGATCTGTCTTTGCTGGTGTCTGGGCTAGATCTCCCTCTGCCAGGCTGGATATAGAGATAGGGAGTGAGGGTATCTTTGTGACTCACTATATTGTCTTCCACATCTCACTTTTGTCATCTGTAGGCACAGGAGGAAGGCGATGACTGCACACTCAATGTCTACAGGCGACCACACAGCTCCATGGAACGGCCTGAACTGCCCGTGAAGCAGGGGCTGTCAGAGCCTGGGCAAGTACAGGCTGAGGAACGGTTACGACCAGCCAGGCCCTGTGCTGAGGAAAACTGAGCCAGCTGGGTGAGGTCTGCCGTGTCCTCCGCTCCTGCTCAGCTCTTCCACCTTCCCATCCTATGAAGGATCCTGGGCCAGTTAACTGGGCTAGACACGAGGCCTTGGCTGGGAGATTGTGGCAGAAAGCCAGGCTGTGGCTCAGGTCATTTTTGCCGTGTGGCCAATGGAGATCAGAAACTACAAGCTGGACAGTCACCCAGGCCCAGCCTTCCCTGATTGATGCATGAGTCTTCTCTCCTTGTCCCTGCCCTGTTCCCAATAGAATCGGCCACTCTGGCCACAAATAGGGAATGATATAGAAACTCCTTGTATCCTCACCACACAATAGTCCCTTCCACGCAGTTAATGTTCTGATTTCTTGGTCTCCTCACCACATCCAATTCACTCCCTGTCTGCCCTAGGGACCTAAGACTTACCAGCCGTCAGGTCAGCTCCATTTAGGGAGCTCCCATTCCCTTCCCCTTTGGAATTCCTTAGACTTTTACCAGAGGTCTGTGCTGCCTCTAGGGGATTATGGGACTATGACCCGGCCCCCTTGCTGACCACTGTTCCAGGGGGCAGAGCACACAGGCACCTGCCCACCTATTGGAATGACATCACCCCTCCTCTGACCCCAGCTCTCAGCTCACCTTCCAAAGGCACCTGGAAGTGCACAAACCTCATGCATCTCCTTCCCTGGGCACCAGTAATGCTACGGGCATTGCCTGCTTCTCCTGTGGCTGGAGACTTCACGCCGACTTTGTTTCCACCTTCGGAATATTCCCCGACTAGACTGGGCCTGACCCCGCATACTCTGCCTTCTAGGAAGCGCCTGGCAAAGGGGGAAGTGGACAGGAAGAAGCGCTTTCCCATTAATCCTCCACACAGCAGTAGCTCCGTGAAAGGCCTGGACTCTGTTCCTCCTCTCCGTCCCCTAGGGAGGAGGTATCGCACTTTACCAAGCTGATGCATTCCTACAGAAGTGGGCCCATGATTCCTGCAAACCAACTGTCATGGTGACTTCATGTGAGGAAAGGTAACACATGCCCATCAAGGGCCCCAGACTTACACAATTCAGAAAGCCACATAAATAAAAACTGATCAGTTTTCTTTACCCTTCACACAGGGAAGTTAAAAAGAACCATATAATCTTGACATTGCTATTTGTATAGCATTCTGTTCCCAAAAGGGATTCCTTCCAAAGGCTACCTTTATGAAGCAGACAGTTCGTTCATAGTGAAAGAGCATTACAGTAGGAGTCGGGAAAGCTATATTTTCTTAATGGCTTTGTATTTTGTCTCCGTTCCCGTCTATAAAATGAGTTATTCGAAATGGTTTCTAGGTTCCTAAATCTGGCATTCTCTAAGATCCTTCTTTTTCCATCATCCCACTGGGTGGTGGTGTGATTCTTGATTTTGTAAAGTGTCAGTCATCCAAATGGGTTTGGGGAATGTGTCCTGTGATGGTTTTCCTGGGCCTTTAATTGTGAGGGTAAGCTCAGAGAAGCTCCGTTGACTTCATTTTTCCAGTCTGTAAAATGGAGAGATGGATGGTCTCGGCACCAAAGCCATACAATATCTCCTGCTTGCACTTCCCATAACACCAGTTGGTGTGCCTCCTTCTTGAGTCATCTTTTCTGCCTTCACTCAGTGTGGGAATCAGTGTTCATCCCCATGTCTGTATCAGACTTGGCAGTGCTGGGGGCTTGGGGAGCACATACTGTCCTTTCAGGGACAGGAATGTTCTCCCATTTCCATTTTCTGGAGTGTTGCCAATCCAAAGGCAGAGTCATGATGCTTGCCTTTACTTCACATTGCTGCCTCAGATGTTCAACTAGATGCAATTTTCAAAACCCCTTCCTCCTGGCTTCTCCTGGGTCACCAGTCAGACTAGCTTTCTCAAAGCTGCAACCTCTCACTTATAGCCTCCCTACCATTCTTCACTGGTTGGCAACCCTGACAGTCTAAAGGAAACTGACTGTCTTCTGTTGGTGGTCAGCTAAGAGTCTAGGAAAGTCTGTGGCTCTTTTCTGCTGGTAGAAACACGAGTGCCAAGCCATGCCTTCAAAGTTCTCGCTGATAATTCTCATCTTGGGCACTGGAGCCCTGGATTCTGGTGCTGCAGCTCCTGGTGCCAAAGTCTGGATCTTTTCCCATTTTCAGCAACATCAACATCTGCCGCGAGCCAGAATGGAAGAGGGACAGCTCCGATACGCTCTTGCTGGGCGGCTATCTTATAATCCGAGTGCAATAAGGTTTGATTGTACCAGTGATTTCAGGATATTTTGTTTCATCTGCACATTTTCTAGAACTGCTGAGAAATACATTCTAAAGGAATGTCCTCAGCATTACAGAAAAGACCATTTGTAACAGCCTGTGAAGGCTGTATGCTCAGTTACCTTAGGCTTCAAATGGCTGGCAAGGCTGGCCCTAGATTCCAAAGTTGGAAGACATGTTTTTAAAAAGCAACGTAGGTGAGACCATCTGGACCCAGGCCTCACCATCAGGGTTTCTGGGAGAAACATCCAAATAAAAGGGAGACCTGGTAGTTGAATAGTTCTCTAATCAAGCCAAATATTCCTTGTCTCGGCCAATAAACCCACTCTGACAGGCCTTTTCTGCAGCTTAGCTCGAACTTTCAATTTTCCTGGCAGGTATGTGGTTGTAGGAGGGTCCTAGTGAGGTGGGGAACCTGGCTCTCCAGAGCTGCTTTGCTGGAGGAAGTACGTGCTTTCACCTGTCTCTTGCCGTTCTGGTATTAGAAGCAGCTGGAGAAAGCTGCAGGGATCTGGGCAAAAGGAAGCAGTGGCTGTTCTTGCCTTGGAGTGGCAGGGAAACAGTTATAATGTGGCTTACAGGGATTTGCAGTGGGGCCAAGGATCCCAACCTTGCCCACAAGCAAGATTGCACATAAACCAACCCTCTCTCATGGGGTGTGAGGGGGTCTATATTGATCTTGGACTTGTCATCTTAGAGCAGTTTTAAGTTCATTATATTTAGTGGGTTAGTGCCAAGTGCTACCACTTTCCATTAAGGAACGGGGATCCAGCCTCTGGTCTGTCCCTAGCTGCCTTTTTTGGTGTGGTTTTTTGTTTGTTTTTGGTTGTTCAAGACTGCTTTGGAAGAGCTGCTTTTAGGGCTTATCTTTGGAATACCCTGAGTGGGGAACAGGGTTCTCCTCAAAGCCTCATAACCAAGATCATAGGAAAGGGGCCCTATTTTCCTGCTGCTTCACAGCTCAGAACAATGTACTGAATGGAATGTATTTTTAAGAGAATAAAGTCTATTTTTTGTATTTTAAAGATTGGGAGGGCTAGGGAAGTAGCCCTCAGAAACTGCTATTACATTATCTGTTGGTCCACACTTACTTGCTCAGGCAGGTGCTCGGGCCTCTCCCCGGCTCTTGGAGTCTAGGTGCAGCAGCTTCTACATTCCTGCTCCAAGCATGGGACCAAGGAGGATGGAACCTTGTCGCTGGAAACCAGGGCGAAGCCATGAGCAGTGACTCAGGGCTCCTTGGGTGCATGTGTATAGTTGAAGCTGCCTGTCTGCATGTATCCTCTGGCTCTAATGCTGTCTGTTGGCTCTGCAGCACAATATGTAACCAATAAAGCTCCCTAGTTTCCATGTGTGTGAGTCAGTGATGCCATTATTGTTGCTGTCATCTCTGCATACAACCGTTTCTATGTGTTGGTGCAGCTAGTATATTTCACTGTACTTATTTAAAATTCTCAGCCAATTACTGGTGCTGTAAAGACTGGAAACATAGCTGAGGCTTAGTAAATAATGTATCTAGAAGCCAAAACTGAATTGGTATTAGAATCATACAGCACCTATTTTATTGCCACATTTTATTTTTAGGCTTGTCACACACAAAACAATCTTATCTTAAGCTGCCTATGCCATCTATTTAAAAAACAAACTCAAAAGCACCTAACTGATTCAAACACCTTAACCACCCCCCTCCCTGCCCCAAGGTAACAATATTAATGGCAGAGCTGGGCTCCAAAGTCCTCATACCTTCCACTGTATGCTGTTCTCACCTTTACATCCGATATACCACTTGCCCTGATCCTGGTGTGCAAAATTTCCTAATTACTGTCACTCATTCTAAAACCAGGGGAAAAGCCCTCCAGTCAGACCACCAATGCAATGTCCCTTAAATCTTGCTAAGAATAAAACCTCATTTAAGGAAGAATTCACTAATGCAAGTTAAATCCAATTTCTAGAAGCACACTTAGTCTACTAAGAGCCCTTGGGTAAGGAATAGGCAGACATTCTGGTCCTACAAGTCTTTACCTTACATGGCAAAAGGGGCTTTGCAGATGTGATTAAAGAATTTGAAATGGGGGAGATGATCTGGGCGGTCCATCAACTAAATCACAAGTCTCCTAAGAGTGAGATGGAGGGGGATCTAAAGACGCGGAGATCGATGGAGGAAGGGGCCATAAGCCAAGGGTACAGACAGCCCCTAGAAGCTGAGAAAGGCAAGGAACTGGGATCTTCCCTCAGAGCTTGTTGGTAACTTACAGCAGCAACAGGAAATTAATAGACCAGTGAAGTTACCCAAAAGCTTGAACCGCTTCTTATGTTAAACTTGCTAAAACTTTATACCAGTACGTTGGATGGAAGTGCAGTTAGCACATACCCATGGAGGGATCCGAAGAATAAAGCCAGGGCAGTCTGTAGAGATCACCCAAACTGTGTGTTGTCTTGTGTTTATCTTGAGAATTCAGTTTCCCGATCTCCACATGCTCATGCGTTTGGCACATGGTCACCCTCCAACTCCAGTGGGGAAGTCTGGCCTCACAGACCAGGAAGCCCATTATTCTACAGGAGCCCCCTCAACCCTACGCTCTTACCAAGTCATTTTTCTCCTTTACACAAACATCCTCATGTAAACACAGATAAAATGAACATCTCCAATGGAGTAACACTCCTGTCTTGTATACGGCTCTAACCCTAAGGGAAAACAAATAAAATAGATAGGACTAATTTTATATGAAGTTTTATTCTCAAAATATAAAAAACCTACCACATACCAAGAGACTTAAGACGCTCTCTCATAGCACTTGCTTGCCTCAGTCTTGAAGAACACACACTTCCACACTATAATGGACAAGTGCCTTCATCCCTGGCTCTTAAGTCACTCAAAGGAGACAACCTCCTTGAACTTCGGCAACTGACCGGAAGCCCAAAAGCCAGGCCATCCCGAACTTGGGCAACTGACCGGAAGCCCAAAACCCAGGGCAGGTTTCTCGGGAATCTACTATTGCTAGAAGAACTTTGCTTACACAGCAAAAGACACACATGTTGGCCTCCTCCCTTAGGATGCACTGGTTTCAAAGGCTTGGGGACTGCTGTGCGGGGACACCTGGTGTGGCTTGGCGAGGTAGGGTGTACATGGCTCCCAAGAACTGGTCTGCAATCCTTCCTGCTTCTCGGAGGCCACTCAGCAGAGCACCATGGACAGTGGCTGGGTAGTTACGGATTGTGTGTTCTCCAGCAAAGAAGAGTCGTGGAATTGGCTATTTCAGGAAGAAAGTTAAGAGAAAATCAGCACAGTGCAAATACACCTTTGTTACTGTGTTAAAACTTCCACATTTCTGTTGGCCTTTGAAGCTGAACTCACCCATCCCCAAATCATAGCCCATCACTACCAAAAGGGTCTCCCTTAGGAGCAGGCGTTTTTTTAGAACTGACAGAACTAGGAGGGGACAACAAAACTCAGACCAGTCTTAGTTCCAGAGTGATACCTAATTGCACCTGTTCTTACACTCCAGTAACTCTGGGGACACCTGGTTCTAAAGCTGACCTCGCCTCATGTAGGACCTACTGGAGGTGGGGTGACTGCCCTGAACCGGAGCACAGCATGGTTCTCGTTCACTCAGAGCAGGCTTCCTTAGCACAGGGTCCTGAGAACACTTACTCCTCTTGGGAGCAGGGTCAGGCATCGTCTAGGTAAGGGCCCAAAATTATTTCTCGGGCATCCCCTGGAGATCCCTAAGTGATTGGGAGCCTGCAACAATCGTATGAACCATTACAAAATGGGGTGCAATTAAAAACACCTTTTGTTTAATAGGAACAAAAATCTGAATACAGGCGGTTAAGATTTAACAAAGCCAAAATGTGAGAAATCTGACACAAAAGATACTGCTCCTCCTTTTCCTCTGCTCTGGGTTATTTGAAAGGGTTGAATGAGTAAGTCTGTAACAATCAGTGGCATTTTCACCCTAAGAACCTGGGATACTGGCCTCTTCCCGAATAAGCCCAGATACAGTTTGTTAGTGTCTCACCTGTGGGGCACCTGGGATTGAGGGGCCAGGAGTGATTGGCTGAGCCATTAAATCATAGTCATTCCCAGAGGATCCTGCAGCCACATAGGAATAGGAGCCCCGGGCCCAGGGGTCAGCACGCCAGCGGGACACCACCGTTTCCTTGGGCTAAAGAAAAAACCATGGGCAGAGTTATTGCTGGACACCAAAGACAACCCAGTAATGGATCTTAAAGGTGGAAAATTGTGGTGAGTGGGGATACAAGTTCTGAGAGAGCTGAAGAGGAAACAGACATGAGAGCCAAGTGGTGAATGCTGATGCTTTAAAATTTATAACACAGAATGCCTTCAGACTGCAAGGAAGCCTCCAACTTGCACTCTTGTCTATGAATTCAGAGACCTACCAAGGACTTGATCTAAATTCTCTCTTACCTATTCACATGAAGTATTAATATACCTCCTTTCAAAGGAATCAAAAGGGTCTATAAGTGTTTCAATGGGCCTGAAGAATAGAAAAAAGTGCCAAAAGGTTCTCTTAAGACTTCCCTGGGGGAATTTGGCCACTTTGAAAGGTGGGGTGTGGTGGTGGTAAGATTCCAAAAGCCGAGACGACAGACAAGAGGACAAATGCAAAAAATAACTCTGAATCCCACAATTAACATTCATGTAAATCCATACACACTTCTCAATTCTGGCTGAAACTCCTGACCAAGTACCTGTGCTCAAACTCAAGAGAATATGTCAAACGTGTCTTTTGTCCAAATCCCAGATCCCGCTTGTCCCCACTCACTTACCTGGGGCACTGCACTGCTACCAAAAATCCCTTTGAGAATGGCCAGGCATCGGCCTACAATCACATCATCACTTATGTTTTCCATGATGCCGGCAGCTTCTCCTGCGACTAGTGCCAACAGTATCGGAGCTAGGGAACAGAAAGGACAATTCCAGGTTTTTCCTACAGGCTTTTCTCAAGAACCTCCTTAATGGGCCCATTATTCTTGGTGCCCTGGAATCTGACAACCAATAGACATGCACCACTCAGCTCCAGACAAGTTGTTTCTGAAAAGGTAACTTGAAATCTATCCCCAGAAGAAAGCTGGCAAACTATAGTGGTGACTCATGGACTCCATCGCAGAATGTGGAAGTTCAGAGAGCATTTCAGACCTTGTTAACAAAGACAAGTATCCCTATGGTGAGACCAAGAATTCTTAGCCCCGCTCACTGGAGACAGCCCCACCCTTACTCATCCATTTGGTGAATATGCAAGAAACTTAAGGGATAAACACAGTAGTGGATGCTGGGGACATAAAAACAACAGACGATTAGTCCACAGACAAATATCACAGATATATAATTATGAACTGTGATAGAAGATATTGGAGGAAAACACAGGCTACAGAGAAAACAATACTGAGAATTTAGATTTGAAGCAGTGGAGTGTATCTTGTAAGTCCTCTTTGAAACGGTGACATTTAGGAGACCAGAAGGCTGGGCAGAGTAAGCTGTGTTGGGAAGGAAGAGGAGGAGAAAAATAAAAGCACCCCAGGAACAGTATTTCAGGGCAAAGGCCCTGAAGTAGAAACCAGCATGGTGCAATCCAGGGTTCCAGGAGAGCAGCAGGGGTGCCTGGAGCCCAGAGAGAGGGGAGGGGTGAGGATGGGCTGGGAGGAAGCTGAAGGAGAGAAGGGCTGGGTTATGCGGGGATATTGGAAAGCCCTCGAAAGGTGGAAGCAGGGATAGCAGTCAGTGGCTGCTGGCAAAACTAGGGAGCAGTAACCTTTAAAAAAGTTCTAGACGAGGAAAAGCTAAGAGAGGAGAGCGGCTTGGAGTGGGGTGGGCAGTCAGAAAGAGGAGCAGTAGGTCTGAGAAGCAGCACTGACTGTTGTCAGAAAGCACTGTGCTCAGGGAACAAAGTGCCTCCTCGGGATTGGTGACCCTGGCCATGAGGAGGATGCTTTAAAGGCAGGCAGTGAGGAGCGACGGACAGAACTGGGGTGGGCGTCAAGCTGTTAACTGATGGATCTACACTGTCAAGGCCATGCCTACTGATATGCTGCACAGCACACGTCCCACATTCTTTTCCTGGATGAGGTAGAGTCCAGATATGCTTTCTTTTTAAAGCTCTGTATAGGAATGGGAGCAATCTAAATATGTCCAAAAGAAAGTACAACTGGAGTTTCATAAATACATTCTAAGGGAAGTTATTAAAGACTCAGGGATAAGTCAGACATGAAAGTGTGAGAATGAGGAACACAAATTTCCCCTTCCAGGAAGCCTCCCTGGGCTCACCCTGCTGGCAGGGCGGATCCTTCCTTTTGTGCTTTCTTTGGCAGCGCTCTGGGCTTTCACCCTGCCTTCTCCTTACCACCCTGTTCGAGACTGCCTACCTCCTCATTCTATCCCCCACAAGTTAGTTGTGAGCTCCTTAAAGAAAGGTTTTATCCCCAGCATCTATAAGGGATTTCAGGAATTGCTTATATATAGATTTAATGAAAAATCCAGACAGACAGACACACACACACACACACACACACACACACTTGAGAAAAACTAGAATTCCTAATTCTGTCTTCCTTTAAGGGTATGAGAAAGATCAAAACCAGAAAGCAGTTACCTTTATAGAGGTTCCAGAAGAGGAAGAGCTCGCCCCTGCTAGCAGTCGTACTGCCGACATGCCCGAACAGATTGACACTTGGATCCCAGAACACCCGGTCAAAACACAGCACCACCTGTCACAAAAACAGCACAGGAGCTGGCAACAGGGCTCCGAGAATATGGCTTTAAGCACAGCTATGCCTCAAAAGAAAGTTCTTTTTCTTCAGACATTATTTAAATTTCTTCTAATCTTTTTAAAAAATAATTTAAAAAATATTTTCATAGAGGAAGGGAGAGGGAGAGAAAAAAACACACATCAACGATGAGAGACAATTACCAGGGGATCGAGCCTGCAACCTAAGCATGTGCCCCGATCAGGAATCGAACTGTGTCCTGGTTCATAGGTGATGCTCAACCACTGAGCCATGCCGGCCAGGCTACTATACTTTTACTATACGTGTAGGAATCCTTATTACAAATCCATTACTTAGAATGACATTTAGCGCTCTTTTTATAGGCTTGGGTTTGTGAAGTGACCGCAGAAGACTACATTCTAAGGATACTCTATGCATAATTAGGCAATGAAGTGAAAGGACATAACTCGCCCTATATCAGAACGAGAGCACAGATGTATACAAATGCAAACCCTCTGTCCGAGCGGAGGGCAGCTAGGCTGGTACCCGTACAGTGGGCACGGGAGAGGGTCGAGGGCAGGTTACCTTGTTAAGGTTGCCAAATCCCATCCTCTGAACTGCAGACGTTTTCCACTCGGGAAGAGGTGGCACGAACTGTACAGCTGGTGGCTGCTGCTTCAACACACCCAAGGGGAGGGTACAGAGAACCGCATCACACTTGTAAATAAAGGTCTGGCTGGTGGAGCGGGTATTCACAGCTATCACTTCACATCCTACAGGGGTTTGAGGGAAAAGACGTCACTGGTGAGGAGGATGGCACTGATGAGGACAGCAGGCTCTATATGCCATCCCAGTTAATTCTTCACACAAGTCTATGGAGTTGGTTCTGTCCACTACTTATAGAAAGAAACTGACGCAGACGTGAAATAACACAGGTAATAAGTGCCAGAATTCAAATCCTAATGCTCGGAGTCCTTGTTCTTCACCACTGTACTATCTTACCTGCCTGATACAGAGATCTCCTGGACTAGTAAAGGACCTGATAACTTACTAAGGCTATGTAAATTTAGACCAAAATTTAGAATAAAATGTCTGTCCCAAGAGAACCAATAACTCCTCCAGTGTGGGCAGGAGCTTGCAAACAGGGACAAAGAGAAGAATGACGGCAGAAGCCTGCGGTGCAGGCCCAAGAGATGCGGCTCAGAGCCGTGGGACGCACTGTGAGGCTTAGCTTGCCAGAACACGAATGAGCTCAAAGCTGGCCCCAGAAAAGGCACTGAAAGTAGGTTCATCTTATTTATTCTCATGTGAGCTTGATGTTTTTCTTCATTGAATGCCTATTTATATATCTTCAAAACTATACATAAATAGTTCAATCAGTAAGAGATCTCATTACATGTCCATTTTCTTTCTTTTTTAAAAATCCTCACCTGAGCATTTTTGTTTTAAAGAGAAAGGAAGTGAGGAGGGAGAAAAGGAAAGGGAGGGGAAGAGAAACATCGATCGGTTGCATCCATAAGCACCCTGACCAGGGATTAAATCCACCACAGCCCAGGTATGTGCCCTGACTGGGAACCGAACCCACAACCTTGATGCTCCAACCCACTGAGCCACCCAGCCAGAGCCATGCCCCTTTTCTGTGGTCACAGAACTAGAGAAAATGGAAAGCTCCTCATTATTCTCCATCTGCAGCGCAAATGAAGCGGTAGATCTTTTCAACATCAGCTGGAAGCTGCCTCTGAAGGGAAAATTTAAATGGAAAATGGTTTCAGCAGTTACAAAAAAAGTATTGTGGTGATCTCAAAAACTCTAGGAAAGGGGCCATGGAGGGCAAGATTAGTGGCCACATTTCCATTTGTGATGGGGGCCCTCAGAGAGGGGAGGGACTGGTTACCATAAGGAGTTCAGGATTATTAATTCCAAAGGCGGGTAGACAATGGACTCTCTGCACCCCTTATTAAATGCAATAATGAGCACTGAGCCTAAAGTCACGGTCTCGGGGCAATCAGGAGTCCACGTGTTAGCAGGACTGCTCCCGGAACTAGAAAGCAGCCTGAGCCGTTATTCCACCCGCGTAGGAAAAGGCAGAACGGACCCAAAGGCCCTGCTGCAAGATGAAATGTAGGGTGGGTTCCACCAGAGACGAGTGGCCCGAGTTCTGGGATTTAACGATATACTTAGCAAAACTAAAGCCAAACTCACTGGCTGCTATTATACTATCAACTAATTCATGTGCGGTTTGTAAACTAAAACTTGCCTCCATTTTCTGGTTTATACAAAGATGGGGTCAGAATCTCCAAAAGCTCTATGGGCTCAATCCTTTAGTAAAGGCAAACTTTAGAACTTAGGCGACGTAGTTTGCCAGACATTGTATCAGGAAATGACCTAATACTTTTTCTATAGTTCCAACTCAAAATATCAGCGTCGTGTACTCTCTCACCAGTAAGCAACGACATACCTGAAGCTGTGTAGCGAACCTGCCGAACTGCCGTGTTCAGTTTAATATCCAGGCCTTCTGCCAACGCCACAGGCACACAGGAGTAGCCATTCCTCACTGTCAGGTGGCTGCCAGTAAACTCAAAGTCATCATCCTAAAGAGGAGAGAAAAGGACATATTTTCACACTTTTATTTATTTATTTATTTTTAAAATATATTTCATTGATTTTTTACAGAGAGGAAGGGAGAGAGCTAGAGAGCTAGAAACGTCGATGAGAGAGAAACATCGACCAGCTGCCTCCTGCACACCCCACACCGGGGATGTGCCCGCAACCAACGTACATGCCCCTGACCGGAAGCAACCTGGGACCTTTCAGTCCGCAGACCGACGCTCTACCATTGAGCCAAACCGGTTTCGGCATTTTCACACTTTTAACATCTAATTTATCTATTTATACTGAGTTCTGTAAAATAAGGCTAAAAACACCAGCTTGTGGAAACTGTCACTATAACGCAGAAATTAAAAACATCACTCCAGCACAGCCAGTGTGCCTCAATGGCTGAATATTGACCCATGAACCATGGTTTTCTCTCATCACTGATGTTTCTATCTCTCTCCCCCTACTTTCGTCTCTGAAATAATAAAAATACACTGTTTTTTTTAAAAAACAACAACAACCCAATTACTCCATATTCAACTACAGCTGCCACAGAAAACCGAAGGAATAAAAAAAAAATGCTCAAATGTCCATAATGATTATCTTTGGGCAGTGAAAGTAGGGCAGTTTCTTTTTTCCCTAGATAGAGATGTGTATGTGTTTTTAAAAAAAATTTATCTAAAGGGGGGGGGGGGGAGAGAGAGAAGGAGAGAAAGAGAAACATTGATGAGAGAGAACCACTGATTGGCTGCCTCCTGCACACCCCCTACTGGGGGGTCAACCCCGCAATCCAGGCACGTGCTCTGACTGGGATTCGAACCATTGGTGCATGGGTCTATATTCAAACACTGAGCCACAACAGCTGGGCTAGACAGAAGTTTTATCAATAAATCTAGACTATTCATGGGGGTGGGAGAGGGAAGAAAGCTGATTCAGTAAATTCAGACAATTAGGTACCTTTTTTTTTTTTTATATATATATATATTACAGACTTGGTAGGATAGCACATTCACCAACCTAATTACGTTTTCTTTTACCCATGAACAAACTCCATTTTTATTCCTTTAACTTATATGTTTTAAAGTTGAGGGAAATTTCCTAAACTAAAGTCAGATGAAGGCAATCTAGGATTGTAAAGATTGACCCAACATGATTTATATAGTAACCAAGTCAAGATTTGCCTGGAAGAATTACCCAAATGATCTAATTTCTTTGAATTTACTAAAAAATTTTCTATGTAGAGAAACTTTTGAAGGCTAGTGAGTATTTCTGATTTCATGAGATTCCTGGGGAAAACTTACCACAACTCTTAGGAACTAGATAAAAATACTGGGTTGAGAGCAGAAATACTAAATGACTGACTCATCTGCTCCTCTATGGATCAGTTCAAATCACCCACACTTAAAAAACTTAATACAATTACAAATAGATACATATTGAAACTTCAAATGATAAATGAGTTATTAGGAAGGTCTAATTTAGTCTTTACATGAAAAACCACAAAGAAACTGGGAACTTGGAAAGATTTTTTACCACTAACAAGTTCAATCCTCACTGTAATTCAAGTACTAAAGAATACCACGATATAATCTAAAGATTAAGAAGTAAAAATAATCTTACTAGGAAAATGTATAATGAAAATAGAAGTGTAATGTTTACTTCTACACAGTCTTATGTCGAGCCAAAGTCTCAGACTTAGAGATTGGTCCATTCTAGCATCTAAGAAGCCCTGTGACTTCTCACCAATTCAAGAGTAAATCACCATAATAATACTTAAGAGTAATGTGACAAAATATTTTATCATGCTCAAGGACTAGAAGTCAATAGGAAGATGATAATCACTCTAAATCAGATCTATAGATTCAATGCAATCCCAAACTCACAGAAGTTATTTTTTTTAATAGAAATTGATAAACTGATTCTAAAATGTTTATGGAAATACAGAATAAAAAATAGCCAAAAACAATTTTAAAAAAGAACAAAGCTGGAGAACTTACATTACCTGATTTCAAGATATAGATCAAGGCAGTATGAAAGTGGAATATGGATAGATAAATGAACAGACTCACACATGGTCAACTGATTTCAACAAAGATGCCAAGACAAATGAAGAAAAGGACAGTGCTAGAACAATTAGATAACCATATGGAAAAATGTGAGCTGTAACCTCACCTCTCACTGTACACAAAAATGAACTAAAATGGATCATAGACCTAATATAAAACTTTATGAAGAAAACTGGAGAAAACTTTTGCGACCTTTGTTTAGACAAAAAATGTTCAGGTTTTTACAAAACACACAAAGCCTGAAAGTTAATAAAATAGGACACTCATAAAATTTAAAACTTTTGCTCTTTTAAAGATACCATTTATAATATAAGAAGGCAAGCGTGCTGAGAAATTGTAGAAAATACTTGCAAAACATAAATCTGACAAATTGTATCCAGAATTTAAAGAACATGATGAACTCTCACAATTTAACAAGAAGACAATCAGATTTTTTAAATGAAAAAAAGATCTGAATAAACTTTTCATAAAAGAACTGACATATCCATGGCCAGTAAGTACATGAAAAGATGCTTCAGATCACCAATCATCAGGGAAATAAAAATTAAAACAATAATTAAACACATTAGAATGGCTAAAATTTTTAAGCTGGCATGACCAAGTGTTGGTGATAATATAGAGCAACTAGATCTTCCATACATTGCTGGTGTGAATGCAATTTGGAAAACAGTTTAGAAGTTTCTTATAAAGCTTTATAAAAACTTACTTTCCATAAGATTCAACAATTTCACTCCTACTAATCTAAGAAACACATGAATGTTCATACCAACTTCAATCATTATAGCCAAAATGGAAACAACCCACATGTCCATCAATGTACCAATGAAAAGACAATCTGTGGCATCCTATATAATAAAGAGGTAATATGCAAACTGACCACCACACCCTCATAAGATGGCTGCCTTGACCAACTGAACAAGCAGGCTGCGTGGGACGACCAGGCCGGCGGGGGGGGGGGGTGGGCTGTGAAGAATGACAAGGCCAGCAAGGGGGGGAGTTGGGGTGTCCAGGCCGGCAGGGAGGGGGGCAGTAGGGGGCAATTTGTGCACCAAGCCCCTATTATCCATACAATGGAATACTACCAAACAATAAAAAGGAACAAACCACTGATATACACAAAAACTTTGCTAAGTAAAAGAAGTCACACACGAAAGGCTACATGTTACATGATATTATACTGTATAGTTCAATTTATATGTAATTATAGGAAAAGCAAACAGGTGGTTGCACAGGGCCAGGAGCAGGAGGGCTGGGGAGTAACTGCAAAGGGGCAAGAGGACGGTGAAAATGTTCTAATCTTAACTATGTAGGTTTGGTGAGACCAAACTGCTCACTTAAAATAGATGAGTTTTACTGCAGGTAAATTATCTTTCTTAATAAAGCTGTATAAAAACACACAAACAAATGAACAGTTTAAGAACCCTCTTCAAATCATGTGCAAAAAGTAAATAACAAAGGAATTTTACCTGATCCCAATGTTTAAGGGAGAGCGTAGAAAGAGGTGTGGCATTAGCAAATTCAAGATTTGCAAAATGCCAATCAAGTATCTGTCTGTCTCTTGACGAGAGGTATACATCACTGCAAAATGAGAACAAAGGAGTGAAGGTTATTAAAGGACTTTACTATTATGCTCGGTAGGCGGATGTGGATGATCTCAGTAACTGTGTGACAATCTAAAACTGGGACTGTGCTTTATGTGAAAAAATTCTAAGTCAAAAAGTAGGACCTGAGCTGTCTTATTAACTCCTTTATTCCTGGTACCTGGAGCAGTGCCAAGCTCACTACATAAAGCAAATTACAATTAGGTCTCATTTGCTTAAAAAGAAAAAGAAAAAAAGAAAAGTCTTCTTTATATGGTTGCATTATGAAAGCATATTCTTTGTAAAAAAAATTTTTTTTATCTTAAAGCATGGACTTTTTGACAAGAATGGGTAGCATCTCTGACTGAAGAACAGAATAGATACACGTGGAGGCCAGGTGCAATATGGAGCACATATCAGCATTCAAGTACTCACTGTCAAAAGCCAACGGAAATAAAGTGTAATACTTTCCTACTTCCCAGAATTTATGGGAATTTGAAGCAACATCACTTTCTGTGCCACTCAAGAAGACAATTTTCATTGACTACACTTTCATTCAAATACATACATCAGATTTATGAAGGCTATCTTATATTTAAACAATATATTTAAGTATCTAGGACTTTCTTACACATTAAAACATAAGACTAGGGGATTTAGGAACCTGAGAAGCATAGTTGACCATTGAACAAACCGATGCCCACCCCCAAATATCCAGGGATAACTTTTGATTCTCCCAAAACTTAACTACCAATAGCCTACTGTTGACAGGAAGCTTCACTGGTAAGATAATCAATTAACACTTATTTGTATGTTGTATTATATGCTGTGTTCTTATAATAAAGGAAGCCAGAGAAAAGAAAATACGTAAATTTTATGCAATCATAACATACCTTTTTTTTCCCCTAGATTTCTAGGCTACGCAGTTGTCTGCACATTTTATCAAATTGTTGTAAATCTTCAAAAAATGTTCAATATTATATACTGAAAAATGTCCACGTATAAGTGGACCTGAGTAGTTCAAACCTGTTGTTTAAGGGTAAACTATAGTTCACATGTACAAATAGCTTACATTTATCAAACAATTTATAATCCTTTCACTTAACATAAATAAAACCATGGTGCTTTATAATTTTCCCTCTAAATCTAACAAAAGAACAGCAAACCCTAGCAAACAGCAAACATCAGTGTTTGTTTTTCTTACCTTGGGGGATTGGCTTCCAATTCTTGAAGTTTTTCTTCTAGTTTTCCCTGTGTTTCAGCTAACTCATCATATTCCTGATATAATGAAGAGAACCAGTTGATTTGAATGTGTCAGAGACCAACCTAGTTATTTATACACAAAATGTAAGGTCTGAACCACATCCATGACCCAGGTCATATCCACGAGTGTCTCAGCTGAAGGCTGGGTCAGGGCTCGTTATTCTTGTAGACAAATTATAACGTGAGCCTGAAATTAAGATTGGAAGTGGGAAGGTATAGCAACTACCACTTCCTGTGCATTTACCACATCCCTAGCACAGAGTAAGTGCTTTGGATCCCCTAGCGAGTGAGTTAGTGTTAATACCGTGTAACAGATAATGTGGTTCAGAGCCCAAGATCTCCTGGCTAGAAGATACTAAGTTATGGATTTCAACCAGATAATTTGACTCTAATGACTCAGGAGTCCATGTTCATTATCACTATTCTACACCATCAGGGATAAACTATAGCAAAGGGCTAAAATGAGATGTAAGTAAGCTAAAGGATGAGACTGTGAAAACAAAGTAGGAATTCTGCAGATTGAGTAGATCTCAAACCAAACTAACCATTAAGTCCCCAATACTCCTGTACCAAACTCTCTTCGCATTATAGGTACCTGTGATTGCTAGTGGATCTTTTCCAAAGCTCCTCAGATCTACACTATTTCTTAGGATTCCAAATAAAACCAACTGGGCATGTATGCATGTATACCACACCTTGCACAGGGCAGTCAGATCCCTGTGTTTGCTCTTCACTAAGAACTCAGCGGTGATATCTCTGGGTGGCTTGACTTCAGATGCTTCTTTGTACTGCTGATGGAGCTCTTTGATTTTCTCTTTCAAATTTACCATCTAAGAGGGAATAATCAAAATTTACCATTCCAGATAGTGATGTCATTCATCTCTAAATCTTGTGCTTTGGCAACTCCCCCTAAACTGCTATTAAACCAACACAGGCCCTTTGAATTCTTAAATGCCTTTTCTATATCATGACATTTTAGAACAGGAAAAACCCCCTATATGGCTTAACACAGAGATATCACATCACTATAAGATAAGTGAGACCACTTCTGTCTTCCAGAACTAGGAGTGCCCCATTAATTAATATATATACACACATATACAAATTAATTTAATTTCCAGGAAAAGCAAAGTACTATAATGTTTTGGAAACCAATGGCCATGATTTGTGTGTGTTTTTTTTTAATATATAAAAGGTCAAGTTATCACGCAAAGCGACTGGAGGAACCATTCCCAGGATTGGTCTGGTCAGGTTTCCGATGGCACTACAGAGGACTAAGAGGTGGTTAAAGCTTGAGATGAGGAAGCCCACAGCTGGCCTTCTCTGGCCACTCAGCTCACTTCATGTACACAATCCTGAATAAGGAGTGCCAGAGACCTCTTCACCTGACAGGATGAAGAAATGAGGCACAGTGAGAGTGAGCAAGAGTCTGGTCACAAGAGTCTCCCGGTTTTGCATGAAACTCCCACGGGAGCTGCCCCACTTCACATTCTCCCTAAGCTGGTTATGTTTGCAGCTACAGGATGAGGACAAACAGTTCCCAGTCCGGAGGGTGGTGGTAAAGAGCCCTCAAAGATCCACTATTTGGCACAAGTGAAGTAATTATGGCAAAGAATATGGTCTTGGCTGCTGTCATCAATGGAAATCTGACCTCAGGACAGCTGATTTCCCTCCCATCCTAGAATTCAGCAGAGGGCACTGGGTCAGCTTTACAACAGCCCATTTACCAGTAAAGCTGCACTGAAGAGTGACAGATAAAACAGTACCTTTTGCTAGTCATTTTTTCTTAAAGGTAATCAGTGAGTCCCGGTACTTTTAAAATTTCTAAAAGGCTTTTTTCCCCCTACTAATGTACCTTCAGCTATGAAAAAAATAAAATAGAATTTCACCTTATTAAGAAGTTCTTTCAATTCCTCCTGAGTTTTTACTATCTTCTTCCAATGTTCAATCTGCTCATCTTTAACATGCTTTTCTTGTAACCTAAGAGAGACAATTCGTATGCTCTGGTCACACAGTCAGCTTTGCAACGTAAGACCGGTATCCATCACAAACATTTAAGAGTATCAAGGCCCACTGATATTTCTAATACTCTGGAACAAGAAAGTTGGCCGGGGACAAATTATTATCTGGTTTAGTGCCATAAAGGTGAATTTTAGAATTTAGAAGGTTCTTACATATCATGTAATTATTTTAAATGGTTTTACTTTTAGAATTAACTATTTCACATGAAAATAAGCAACAATTAGCTCAAATAAGACTTGATGGAAAACTTAAAACAAAAATTGCAAATCTCTAAGCGGAAATCACTAGACAATAAGCAGTGTTGAAGTACTTACTGAATAACAACTTCCAGTGCCTGGCCAAGGGACACAGGCTTATTATTGAGGACATTGAAGTCTAGTTGATGACTAAGGTAAGATGTAGCTTCTAGCAACCGGTTAAACTCTTGTTCTACCATTTCATCTTTTTCTTTAGGAACCTGAAAATCCGAAGTATAGCAGAGTTGGTCCTTATAATACTAAACATAAATAACTACCCATGAAAACACAAATGCTGTACAGATTAAAAGGTTTCTCAAAGAGGAAACCTTTGAGGACAATGATTTCAACTTCCTTTCTATGAAGTGGTCAATTTTATTAAATGAGATATGAGATGTTTTGGCACTGATACTCTCCTATTCTCCCAATTTTGTCCCCAGACCTATCTTTAATAACAGCCCCAGGATTCACGCTGACGCTAACTAACTTTATGTGGCGTTAACATGCACTGTGATAAGCTGGGATGACATGCAAACAATAGCTAGAAAAGGCCCAGAGAACAAAAACTGTGTCAATACACCTGAGGACCTCCCAGCAAAAGGGCAAGATAGACAAATAAGAAGCCTGAGGTACCTGCTTCTCCTCAAAGAAGAATTTAAGGTGGGAGTAGGAAAGAGAGAAGTGAAGTTCATGGCAATTAATAAGTTATTAATTTGCAGAGGAATAGTGTTTTTAAGGCACCAATTAAGTTCAGAGCTGAATGTCCAAAGCTCAGATTATGAGTGACCGAAGTACCAGAGCTGGCTCACTATGGTGGAGGAAGGGAACAGACTGCAGAGCAGATCATCAAGCTGCAAGACCATGCTGCCAGGCCCTGCCACCAGTTAATGGAGACACATACCTCTGTGACTACTACTTCATTCAGCCCCAAGTAAACTATCTGCAATTCTATTGCTGATTTCATGACAGCAGCGAGAGAAAAAAGCACATCTAATGCAAGCATCTCTTGCCATAATAAGCGGGGCATCAACTGGGAAGTGGAATTTAAATTATGAATTTCACTTTACAGATAACCTAAAATTGGTAACAAGAAAACAAAAATTAAAGGTCTAAGGAACACTGAGGCGGGGAGAAGTGATCTTTTACAACCAGAGACAACTGATTGTAGATAAGATCACAGTAAGACTCTATTTCTTGGTTGAAACTCCTTAGTTTTTGGCCTTCCCAATGGAACAGATGATTTTTGAAGCACAAGCCTCTGCCCCTTCACTGATAAGTCATCCAAATAAGTCCGTATAAGCCAGGGGGTGGCAAAGAGAAATACAATGTACACCAAAGAAAGAAAAAAGGGAGAAGGACTGCAACTGTCCTTTGAAACTGTAAATATGACTGACACCATAAGTGATTCAATCAAAAGCATGTTTTAAAGCATCAAGTTCCAAAAGACCACACAGAAGGAATCAAGAAATCTCTATGAATTAGAGTCCTCATAAGCCTCAGAAATGTCAACCCCTGAGATCTTCTGGTTTATACTGAGAAATAAGGCAAAGAATCTGGCTTCGGATACTTGGTGCCATTATAGAGCAGGGTGGTACCTAGAATTCAGACACATCTGCCCTCCTATTCAACTCCATGCCCAAAGAAAGGAGCTCTTGGTGACAATACTGCTTGTTCTGATACTCAAGAGTTAATGGAAGAGACCATTCTGTCAGGAATTCCATTTTCTTTCTCATTACTTTCCTCACTAAGGTGATGGTCATATATAGAGCAGCTCAAAACAATGCTGAAATTTTGCTCATGCAATAATGCAACAAAATATGGTTCTATAATCTCTAAATTTGGTGCAACTTTAAAAAAGGAAACAATTACATTTTCAACTGATATCTACTAGTACAGTTATGAGATCTTAACAGATTATAGATGCAATGTATAAGACTGCTTTTCCTGGAGTAGAAAAAGGTGACATTTCTGAGTGGCTTCTAAAACGTCTAGTAAGGGGATGGATGCTGTAGCAGCAAAAGGGGCCAGATCACATATGCCTCTGCAACAGGCAGAATGTGCCGAACACAAGCGCGCAAATGGTGCCGATTAAAGCTCTTCCAGTGTCCACTGGATGGCCGGCTCCAGACAAGCTTTAATCTTTGCAGTGAGGCTGACAGTCACATAGGGAAGTTCATACTGAAAAATATGCAGCACTCAGGCTCAGTAATTGGGTTCCAGGGTGTGTGGTAGAGAAATACTTAAAGGGACACTGTCAAGGTTAAAGGGACCAAATTTGACCTTTTGTTTCTTCCCTCTTTGCTAAGCAGCCCACTTGATTCATTACACTTTCCCCTTTAGTCCCCCCACTTCCTCCCACAAAAACCTAACTTTTTACATGCGCTTTCAATGACAAAAACTCAAATGGCACCAGCCCAACATATAGGCGCAAATCTGCAACAACAAACCAGGGTGAATGTATGATGGAGAGGACCTTTGGGAGGGAAAGATTTAAGTTTCAAGCTTCTAATGGGTTATTATAAACAGTGAGGAAATGACTTGAAAAATCATGAAAAAAAATACCTTGACAGTGTCCTTTTAACCAGTGCAGCAGAGAGAGAAATAAACTGTAAATAACAGCCCAATAGCCACGTCAAGTTTCATTTTTACGACAGCAGTAAAATCAAGGCTTTAAACACATAACATGGCAAAAGCATTGTTAGCTCAGAAGCTGCAACCAGAGAAATAAGAGACAAACTGTACAGAGACCAAAATGGGAAAGTCAAGGCACAGAAATGGACAAAAGGAAGCCAGTGTGGAGAGGAGGGCGGTGGTAAAGGGAGATGGTATCAGAAAGCAGTGAGGAAAAAAAGCAAACATAATAAAAGAGAAAAAGAAACACAGAACAGTAACAACAACAGCAAACAAACAAAAAACAAACCAGAGGTCACGGCCACGTCTGACTGACGTCAGGACCACAGGACTGCATCTCCGGTACACCATCTCACTCGAGGCTCCCTGAGGAGGCTCTAAGCACAGCCAGCAGGCAGCCCCCGCCAGTTTCTGCCTAAACAGTTATGGGAGTGTTGCCAATGAGACCAGGGATAGCTTTGAAACCGGAATGTTTTTCCATTAACTTAGAATTGCACTTTGAAATTAAAAGAATATTTGAAATATAGTAAATAAAATACTTGTCCATTAATCAACACTGACTGGGTGAAAATCAAAAGGTGGTGTTGATATATTTAAATTTTGAATCTGTTTCTAAAATTAAGCTAACTTAGATATGCACTGCTTGGCAATGAAAAGAACTTTTACAAATGACAACCTGTAAGCACCCCCTAAATAAATACCTGTTCCCCTTGGTGAGAACTGTTGGACTATCTTAGTTCTACAATAATTTGTGGAACACAAAAGGCAATAATTTTAGTTTTACCTGACCATTCTATTCCAGGTTCTTAAATTGTACCTTGAAAAAGAACTCAACAAATGATTGCAAAGAGGCTCTGTGCCGAAACGGGTTTGGCTCAGTGGATAGAGCGTTGGTCTGCGGACTGAATGGTCCCAGGTTCGATTCCGATCAAGAACATGTACCTTGGCTGTGGGCACATCCCCAGTAGGGGGTGTACAGGAGGCAGCTGATCGATGATTCTCTCTCATCATTGTTTCTAACTCTATCCCTCTCTCTTCCTCTCTATGAAATATCAATAAAATATATTAAAAAAAAAAAAAAAAAGTTAGGCTCTGTGTTAGACAGCACCTGGATTTCTATGTTACAACACAGCAAGAGCATATTAACCAAACTAAGAAGCAGCAATTTTTTCTGAAAGAATCTGATATTAAAGTTTTCCAGTAAAGAATTAAACAAAAAGATATCACTTGAAACAGATTTTGATATGTCTTGTCAAGCCATTTATTTCCCTATGAAAAGCTCTAGATAAACAGTTTCTTCAAGACTAGGAACATTTGGTGAGTCTCACTGCTCTAAATAGGTACAATTCTGATTGTTTTGGTCCTGTAGATTATATGGAACATTCCTGAATGTGGCCAAGGGAGGGATAGCCTATGCATCTAGCCCACGCAGAATAAATTTAGGGAGAGCCAAGCAACTTTCTGGACAAGTCCCTGATCCTGCAAGAAGTTATCTCAAAAAAAGGACACTATCCTTTAGCGCTACCTCTGGTTGCATTCTACCATCACAAAGTCTTTAGGTCTACAAAAGCATGATCTCATTCCAGTCTGCAGAAGTTCTGAAGCAGCAAAGCAGAATAGAGTTGACTGCAGCTTAGTTCTGGGTACAGGAAGTTCTGAGATTTAGCCAGAGAAATCCTTAGAAAGAGTAACACATTGAAAAAAGCTGTGATGGCCAAGCTTGGCCAACAGAGGCCACAGTCCATCTCCACCTCCAGGCACGCCTAGAATTCTAATAACACAAAGACTGAGATGGCTCTTTTGTAAAACCTAGAAGAAATTTACATCTGGACAGTCTCTAATTCAGGTTCCCAAATGGCTAAGGAAAACAAGATACAGCTATTATTCCTAAAGGGAGAATAAGTACAAGGATATCCCCAATCCAAAAGTTTAACGTAATTCTATAAATGAAGGCTGTTATCTTTAAACTCACAGGGATTTTTTTAGATTATGCAAATATTGGACTTCCCTAAAGCAGTGACTAGGCCATGTGGAGAGGGTACCCACATGTGTCTAAGGGCTACCCTGGCAATCAGAGCATACAGTAGAGGCACTCAGGAAAGTCCTATTAAATGAATAAATTAACATAGTTTGGGAAAGCAAAGTCAGTATTATTACTATATTTTAGGGGAAATACCTACTTTGCAACTTCCGGAACATTAAACAAAGGAAGGAGATTTTTACATTTATAAAAAACAGGGATTGGCAGTCATTATTTTAAAGAGTAGAAAAAGAATACCTTCAAGACACCAAATTCCACAAAGGAAGATGAAAACTGAAAAGGCCAACAGGCCTGTGTCAAAAGTATTATCCTCTAAGCACCACTATATGAACACAAGTGAAAACTGGCTACCTTCGGTAGGTACTGAGTACATCCAGTTAATGGTTTTTGTAAAAGACGGACACCTGTTATCTTTCTAGTATTCTCTTTCTTCCTTGTAATAGTTGAGCCGTTCAAGAAAACTAGTGCAGTATATGTTTTCCCAAGTAGTTTCTGAGTCTCTGGATCTCAACTTGGCAACAACTCTAACTGTTCCACTGTGATGCAGAATGTTACAGCACCGCGGGAATTTGATTAAGATACCTTTTACTGAAAAGAAGCCAAAACAAAATTAGCATCTAAAGCCCCCAAGTTACCGCTGGTGTACAGGAGATGCAGAAACATTCAGTCATTTCCCCATCATCCATGTTTGTGTGGTGGTTGTTTTTTTGTTAATCCTCACCCGAGGATTTTTCCCCCATGGATTTTTAGAGAGAATGGAAAGGAAGGAGAGAGAAACATCTATGTGAGAGAGATACATCGATTAGTTGTCTTCCATACATACCCCGACAAAGACCGGGGGTCAAACCTGTAGCCCAGATATATGCCAGGAATCAAACCTGAGATGGTCTGGTGTGTAATCCCACTGGTCAGGGCAACAAACATGTTTTGAGTCCCTTCACTTGTGACTCCCAAAACGTTCCTGAATTATTACCCTATTTCCCAACTGTCCACATCCACTTAAAGCTGATTAAAGTACAGTTCAGAGTATAATTCCATCATCATCTGAGAGCAGCTACTAATAGAAACTCCTATACAGGGATGTAGTATCTTGTATTAAACTGAAGAGGGAAACCCTTGCTCTAGTACCTAAAGCCATAAAATAAACTTTCCCTGTCAAAACCAATACAGTGCTCTAGCTGTCAGTGCAGGACCAGAGAGAACAGAGAAGTAAACTCTGTCAGGGAGTCTTGTGATTCAAACAATAAGGTAACAAAACAAAAACACTTGCTATGTAATTTTTCCCTGTAACAGCAAAATGTCTGAATATGTGATATGTCCTTAAGACAATATTGCTTAATCAATTTCCCTTACTACTTGGCTACTGCACCAAATAGAAACATACCAACTTAGAAAAATCCTATAAAGGTCAGAGTTGAATGAGAACTACAAATTTCACTTGAAAAAAACAGCATGCTGAAAACCACATACCTGTTTAACAGCCGTTTACTATAGTGCTACTCACAAGGCTGATCCTGGGGAGCCTACAACCCAGATATGTGCCCCGGACCAGAAATCGAACCCGAGACCCTTTGATGCATGATCACACCAGCAAGGGCAACAATCATTTCAAGTCCCCTCACTAGGAGTTTATGCCATAACCTAAATTAACACATTGCTTCCTTCAATGAGAAAGACTTGCTACCAAAGAAAAGTCATCATCTGAACTAACAGCATGGTTAATAATGTCGTTTATTTATGTTCTGGAGTCAGCTGTTTACCTCAACCCATAGTGGTAACCAACAGTTCGTTCATGGATGGGCAGCTGGTTATAGGTCACACGAGAGATATAGTAATTAAAAAAATTTTAAATTTTAAAAAAATAGATTAAAGCTCATATAATTCTCTGGATATCTCTTCCTTTTACTGTTACACTACACGAAGCTAAGTGCTCTACATTCAGGGAAAGCTAAAGAAAAAGGACTCTCAGTAATTAGTGATCCTCTTTGGTTTCGGTCCCATCACTTCTCGAGGCTGAATGTAATTCACTTTAGAGGCCTTGCTTCCTCAGTTCAATTCTCTAAACCACTGCTTGTCTGCCCAAACACTGCTCTGTTCCTGTTAGTTCCCCTACTCTAAACCTGGCGAAGTCCCAACCACCAATCAGCCTCGTCAGCCACAGCCTTTCCCCACTGCCCCTCACCGGCATAATCCTGTCCTTTCAGAGACTTCTCTCAGACAAACGTACCCCTGCCTTCAGTGCCTTTCCCTCCTCAGCCATGTTCAAGTCCCCAGCCACCTTCACAACCGCTCTCCTTCCCTCTAAATCTCTCCCGCCCTTGCCTCTCCCACCTCCACAGACTCTCCCCTTGGCTCTTCAGCAGCAATTTATCCTTCTACCTAACTCTTGGCAAACCTGCCTGTTATTAGCATTATAGGAATAGGCATGAGTAATATGGTTAAGGGGGGAATCACTTTGATTTTAATGACAGCTATGATTGCTGATGCTCTCGAGTTCATATAAGATATCTGGAGTCACTACAAGTTAGGCCCCTTGAAGGCAGAGAAAGCATCTTCAGTGCTTAAGACAGGGCCTAGATTTTGGCAAATGTTCAATAAATACTCGACTAACTGTGATATACTTACTCCAGACAAAAGAGGGGGCTGGGTAGATAAAACAAGATTGGAGAAGAAAAATGGACTCTTTCTACCTTTGTATATGTTTCAAACTTCCCATAATAAAAAGTTAGGAAATAATTATATGTGTTTAAGTCCCACTCCACTGAGGCATCTTACATAGCAGAGAATGACTTGTTCAACTCAATATCCTTTATATAACTTTGCAGAATAGTAAAAGTTTATTAAATTGTAGCATTAACCTCTCCTTCATCCTTTTAATCTAATTCTATTTTGCTAGTTCTGCCAGAATGGTGGAGATGGGGACTAAAGCATTCTCTGAGAGTCTGTCCTTCTCTGATATGAGCACCATACAGCTTAAAGGTATACAGAAATGGATTATAATATCCCAAGGGACCTAAAGTTGGGATCTTACCACTTTTAATAACTGCCAAATACACACACACACACACACACACACACAAACACACATCAAAACTTCCCTTCCTCAGAATTGTAGACACCCTTGCTCTTGATAGAACTGGTAAACTTCTGCTGAATATAAACTTGTGAATTTCACTCACTCCTAAAATTTAGGATTGACTTACATAATCTAAATCAAAATGTCAAACTCGCAGCCCACAACGAATATTTTTGCAGCCCAGCCAATATAACAGTGTGTGAGAAATGTTATAATAAAACTTTCGGAACTTAATTTTTACAATATCCTGTTATACATAATTAATAACGAACTACAACATTCACTAATGACTATTATAAACATGTTGCAATCATTTCCCTATGCGCCTTACTCGCAGGTGCATCATTTCTCTCCATTAATACTAGCAGCGAATTTTTAGCAACTGATGGCCACAACATTAGTCTTGGACTGATTTGTTTGGTGTGTGCAACAGGAAATATTTCACTTTTGGAGAACAAGAAAAATAAGTTTATTTGTGCTATGCTTATTAATTTGTGCAGTTATTCAGTGTCTGGTAAGTTAATGTTGAAGAAAAAATATTTTTATTAAAATGCTCTATTATTTTATGTTAATGCTTACTCATTTATTTCAGACCTTTATATTCAGAATATTTCTATCAAAATAAACCTACGTTTCTATGAAAATTGAAACTTTTTTTTTTTTTTTTTGCAGCCCACATAAACTTAAACCTTGTTTATTTGGCCTGGGTTAGCCTTTAAGTTTAACATGCTTGGTCTAAGCCTCTCATATAGTTGTTAAACTATTGTCACTCTCCCATATTGAACATCACTTCCACTCTACTGCCATACCAAGTATAGAAAATTCCTATGCATCTGGGTCAACAATTACCTACGTAACCATTGGCTAAGTACCACATCTGGCTACTAGCCTGTTAAAAACTAAAGTCTACAAACACAAAACTCAAGTCATAAAGAGCACACGGAGCTAAAGCACATGATGGGATACACAATACAAAGAAAGGAAAGGTCAAGTGTCAATTATGTAGGTCTCCTGGAGTAGGTAGCCTCAACTAAATAAAAAGATTAGCTAGCTAGCCTTCATTGAATGTCTGAAGATAAATTCTTAAACTACATATATGTAATAATCATTCCTTCTTAATAAAGCTTAGAATTAAGAAACAATAAGAAAATGTTATACAATTTCTTCCCTCATTTGATGTGTATTATGTGTATATATTCACCCATACATTAACTCCAAAACTGTTTTCAAGTGAACAAAAAATTTTTTGAAAAGTTCTGTTTGTCTTCCACTTACAGCTTGTCCATTGGCTTCATAAAGTGGGCATTTTTGCTTGATCTTGGCCAGTTCCATATTTACTTGTTTGCTGACCACAGCCATGGGATTCCCTCCTAGGAAAAACTCAAATGATTAAATTCAACATACCTATGAAAAAGAAAACACAAAACCCAAAGCAAAAATATTTTTAGTCAATTTTAAAATATCTAAACTTGTGTATTTTATTTACACACACACACACACACACACACACACACACACACACACATATATATATATATATATATATATATATATATCTCCCCAAAAGTAAAACAAATGTGTAAGATAAGCATAAAGAAGAAAGCAAAAATTACCTGTAGTCCCAGTTAACACTAGAATCTTCTAGATTTTATGTGCATAAAATAGACATACACTCACAAAAGGATCATACATAACACATGTATCGTTTTGTAATTTTTTTATAACTTAGCAATACATTGTGGACATCCTTTCATATTAATACAGAGTTACATAATTTTTAGTGGCTGTATAGTTCTCACGTGGAACAATTCCATCTTCTATTCTGTGGTTTCTAATTGTTCTGCTGTGCCACATTAAAAATGCTCCAAACATAAGATGGTACACTTGTTTACTGTCTTAGGATAATTTCCCAGAATTGGATTTGCTAGGTCCAAATGTCTGTACAGTTTAAATTTTGCACACACTGACCTATTCTTCCAGGAAGCCTATGCGTCAATTTACCTCTCACTAAGAATAGTATCCTAAGTCAATACATTTTAAAACTGCAACTATAGCTTTAAAACATAAGTTTAAACAACCTTATGGATCTCAGAAGTGTATTACAGCACAAAGCTACTTACCAAGACCTGTTACTACCATAGCTCCAAGATCAGCTACATAGTTTCCTTTTCGAAATGTGGCAACTCGTCCACCTACACGATCCTGTTTTTCAGAAATTAAATGGCTAAAATCATCAATTCTATTTTAACCATAAGAACCGGCATGGTATGGCCCAGGCCTCTGTCTTCTTATCATTTAAAATGAAAGGTGTAGTTTAGAGTTTACATGGAATGCAATGAACAGCACAATGGGCACAAAGAGCAAATGGAGTTTAAATGGGAGGCAGGTAATGAATGACATACCGAAAGGTATGTAATTATGAGGTGAAACAGGAAAAACAATTTGGTAGTCAGAAGACATATTTAGTAATAGGTACTGCTCTCTCTCTATCCAGCTGTCTCTAATGCCTCTAATGAACAGGAAGCAAAGGTCACACGCATAGAAAATATGTATTAAGAAATTCCAACTAAACACCATCTTTCTACCACTGATTTCCTACTATTGCCTTCCAGTGCCCAAAGTCAGCTGAATGATTTGATAGATGATTTTTTGACAATGGTTCTCAGGAACAGGTCCATGCCTGTGGCAGTGTCTAATGAGCATGAATTATTATTAATAACACCTCTCATTCCTAAACAGGCCCAGGCTTATCACTGCTGACTAGGGCCTTTCAAGTATGGGATAACTTTACTGAGCTGCGGGGATATTTAATTATGGATAAATACAGGCATGCAAACAAGCAAACAAAGCAAAACAAACACCTATAAACTGGATTAAAACTCCACATGGGTAGGAATCATAATGATTCTATCATTCCTTACTGTATTTTTAGTGCATAGGACACAAAACTGTTTTCTTGATTAATGAATAAAATATTTTTAGTAAAGCTATATCAGAAATTATATTTAAAAGACTATTTTTAAAAATTATCAATTTAACCCAGCCCAGTGTGGTTCAGTGGTTGAGTGTCAACCCATGAACCAGAAGATCATTATTTGATTTCCAGTCAAGCACATGGCAGGCTGCAGACTCCATCCCCAGAAGAGGGTGTGCAGGAGGCAGCCAATCAATTCTCTCTCATCATTGATGTTTCTATCTCTCCCTCTCTCTCTCTCTCTTCCGTTTCCTGAAATAAATAAAAACATATTCAAAAAATAAATAATAAACTTGTAATTTAAATTGTACTACAGAGATTTTATAAAATTATAGGTTGTTTAGGTTACCCTGAGAAGTATTTATTTTTTAATTAATTTATTTTTAATTAATTTTAAAGAAAGGAAGGAAGAGGGAGAAAGAGAGAAACATCGATTGGTTGCCTCCCACACTTGCCCTGAGAGGGGATCAAAACTGTAACCCAGGTACCAGATATAAGCCCTAATGGAGACCCAGGTACCAGATATATGCCCTATGGAGACCCAGGTACCAGATATATGCCCTAATGGAGACCCAGGTACCAGATATATGCCCTCTGGAGACCCAGGTACCAGATATATGCCCTCTGGAGACCCAGGTACCAGATATATGCCCTCTGGAGACCCAGGTACCAGATATATGCCCTCTGGAGACCCTTTTGGTTACAGGACAACGCTCCAACCAAGACTCACTGGACAGGGTGAGTTGTACTTTCTTAAATAGCGGGAGTCCAGGAAGGTCCTTAAGCCACTGGAAGATAATTAAACCTCAAATTTTACTAATGAAGGTGATTTAAATAGTAGTATTCTAACACGACATCCTTTTCCCCACTCTGTGTCACCATCCCTTTCCTCCTTCACTCGTAGTTTCTGTTTCTCTCTAGGACTAAGAGAAGGGAGCCAATATCTTGGCTTCAGTAGGCCCTAAAAGATGGCAGCACAGGAGAGCCTATTCCTTGTCCTTGACTGCCAAACACGAACACAGCTCACTGTGCCCCACTAACTACACACACTGCCTCCTGCAAAGGACACCTCCGCAAAAGCCCCAGGACGGCCAACGCCCACCAAGAGGGTCTGCAGATCCCTTACACACTGCATCCTCACTCAGCACTTCTCAAAGCTTTACTGTCAAAAGCGCTTCAGTATAAATAGCACTATTCAAGGTACTTTTATAAGCATTAATCCAAGTCAGTTTGGTTTAGTTTAAGTTATGATTTCTTAATTTGCAACTGATAACTTCCCTTAGGTCAGGCTTCTAAACCCCAAACAAAATTCTTACCCTAGCTTCCAGAAGTGTGACATCCATTCCGAAACTCTGTAACTGACGAGCTGCTGCCAAGCCTGAGACTCCAGAGCCTATAATAATTACCTTTCCTGTCTTTTTAGCTAAAAGCAAAAAATGAACAAAAATTAGAACATTTTGTTGTAGGTTTGGGTTTGTAATTATGGTCTTTTATCATGAAAATCTCTTAACATGTCATAATGTCTTACAAAGTATACAATTTAGTTATTTTCAAAATATGGAAAGTATCTCTCTATATATAAAAGGTTAAATGACTGACTGTACATCGGTCATATGACTCGCACTGGCAAATTAAAAATAAACGTTAACTTGTGTATATGCAAGACATATAAAGCTCTTGCCGGCACCAATCTAGAAAGACTAGGAATATTCCTACCTGAACCCGTTTTCGGATATGGTCGGTTGTATGTTGCTTTCTCTCAAGTTCGAAGAGCATGTGACATTAAAGTTAAAGTTGTAAATTCTTTATCGCATGGGAAATTAGTCACGCACTCTGAAAGTGCTTTTACTCTTGATGTGGTATATAGGGAGGTATTAGAATAAGTTTAATTAATTTATCAGTTATCGTTTCTACCGTGTTTCCCTGAAAATAAGACATCCTCCGAAAATAAGAGCTACTTACAGGTTTCCTTCTGAGTGAAATATAAGGCATCCCCCTGAAAATAAGGCCCCCCCTAGGCTAAACATGAGAGATTTGGTCCACTGATTCTGAAAGAAATGGAGTCACAAGAAATTCACCAGGAAATTCAGGAATTGGATTGTTATGATGATGTTCCAGAAGATGACATGATTGTCATTGAATAAATGAGTAAATTCTTGATACTGTAGGATTCACAGTTTGTCTGGTTTGTGTTGACAACTACCGTACTATCGTACCGTATACAGGTAATAAATTTCCTTTATTTTCATTTAACAATAAATGTGTACCGTAGTCTTCTTCATGGAAAAATAAGGCATCCCCTGAAAATAAGACCTAGCGCATCTTTGGGAGCAAAAATTAATATAAGACACTGTCTTATTTTCGGGGAAACAGGATATATCATGTTTTTGTTGTTTTTATAGTTTTATATCATGTCTTTGTTGTTATATCATGTTGTGATTATTTATTAATCAATTTATATATTATCTGCATATTTTACTAATTTCCTTTCATCTCTGACACTTCTATTATAGAGAAAGGGTGAATAGTGATATTAAAATATTTCTTCTAATTAATTTCCTTTCAATGTGCACAAACCCATGCACTGGGCCACTAGTCTGAAATGAGCAAATATATAAAACTCATAAACTTTAATTCAATGTTGAAAATTTATAAATGAAATCCTTTATGTTGGGATATACTTTCTCATTTTTTCAGTTATATGTTTCAGTATCTGTGACTCGTGGTTAATTTACTGTAAATAACCTGTTTAATTACCTCACAATTACACCATGACAATTTGATCAGCCATCCTATTTATCCTTAAAGCTATTTTCTTTAAGCTTTACTTCGTTTTCAGTATCCCTTTTGGAATTATTAAAGCATAAAAAAAATGTATTTTTAAATTAATTAATTAATTAATCCTCAAATATCCCTATCTCCTGGATTCCTGGCAGATATTATCCGGAGACTGTGAAATTATTTATTTATTAAATATTAAACTTATTCTAATATCTCCTATGTACCTATATATAAAAAGAAATGCAACTTCAGCAGTATAAAAAAACTAGTCAATGAGAGAAAACCTCCAACCTCCTGCTTTCATAACTTCTCTCATTTTTAACAAATTTTATATTTTAATTGATTCTTCTTAAATTGGAAGTCTAATACCTTTACTAAGAACCTATCAAACCAGAAATTATAGGAAGTTAAGAGGCCTGGTGAACAAAATTTGTGCACAGGGTGGTTCCCTCAGCCCAGCCTACACCCTTTCCAATCCGGGACCCCTTGGGGGATGTCTGACTTAAACTGGCAGTTGGACATCCCTCTCACAATCCTGGACCACTGATTCCTAATCGCTCACCTGCCTGCCTGCTTGGTTGCCCCTAATCTTCCCCCTAGGCCCCCCCTCTGACTCCCCAGCCGCCGGCCTGATAGTCCCTCACTGTCTCTGTGTGCCAATCTGGTCACCCCTAATTGCCCCCTGCTGCTGGCCAGGTCGCCCCCAACTGCCCCCTTCCTGCCGGCCTGGTCATCCCTCACGCCTCCCTACCCCACAGTCCTGGCGGCCTCATGCAGCCTACTGTTCAGTTGTTTGGTTGTCCCTCACTAACCCCCTTGCCAGCCTGGTCATAGGGAGCCATCTTGTGAGGATGTGAAGGCTAATTTGCATATTACCTCTTTATTATATAGGATGTATTTATGAAGGTATTTTAATTTTGGCCTTTAAGAACAACTCTGGAATGTTTTATCCAAATATAGATTTAGAAATAAAAATAAAATGCTAAAAGCTTCCTGGAAATAAAACCGAGTCCTAGAACTATAACAAAATCAGGAATGCATTGGCCAGCTCCTTACTTGGTAGGGGTTTTATCCTCTTATAGATGCCGAAGTTAATAAGACCGTGACGCTCTAAATAACTGTGAACTCGGTGGACAAGCACAGTATCACCTATGGAATAAATGAAGTTAAAAACATGTTTATATTTTTAGCAGTTTAAACAAAATACTTTTTAAATTCTATTTCTCCATCATGAAATCATTCTATACTTCTTTTCCACAACCTTCAGGTCATGTGACTCCTTTAGAAAAGTGATTCTTAGAACTAAGTTATGAGATAGTACAAAATGCATAACACATAATTAGGAATTTTTAAGAATGACATTCTATCATAATGAAATAAAAGTCAAAACCAACTCTCTTAATATAATAGTATGCTCATTTACTTTGGCAAAACTTTGTATGATTTTGTTAGTCCCAAGTGGGGAATGAGAAAGCTGGGTAGCCAGTCAATTGAACGCCAACATTGAATGCCAACAAAGGACTCCATGGTGTAAAGTTAGAACAGAGGTCTGGGAAACTCATTAGCAATCTCTTAAACTCACTCATCTGTTGCTACAATTTAAAAACCAGAAAACACAAGATACAAAACAGCTTTTCTACAAGGCTCATTTTTGCACAGTACAAGGTGAAATAAGATGAAAATATAAATTAAAAAAAATTAAGGAGCCAGGAGGCTCCTGGAAGGAAATGTCAATTTTCATAATCCAGTCCAATCTACTGAACACATTACTTACTGTTGTAAGGTGCTTCTAATTGTTGGAGAGTAGCCTCAAAAGTCAGCTGAATCTTGGGATTATCCAACCACAACTGCAACTGTATTTAAATAATAGAAATTGTATTACACACAATTTGATGTATACCATATTTCCACTTTAAAATATCCTTTTAACTGCCAAAGCTGGTTTGGCTCAGTGGTAGAGCGTCGGTCTGCCGACTAAAAGGTCCCGGGTTCGATTCCGGTCAGGGGCATGTGCCTTGGTTGCGGGCGCATCCCCAGTGGGGGGTGTGCAGGAGGCAGCTGGTCGATGTTTCTCTCTCATCGACGTTTCTGGCTCTCTGGCTCTCTCCCTTCCTCTCTGTAAAAAATCAATAAAATATATTAAAAAAATATATATATATATCCTTTTAACTTTAAGGCCCAAATATGGGCTTTCCTTTCACTGAAACAATGGGGGTTATATTCCCGACAAAGAAACTAATGAAACACAAAAACATGACAAATGAGCAAATTATTGAAGAAGCTAAGAGATTTACCAAAAAAAAAAAGAAAAAAAAATACCTAGCGACTTGCCAAGATCATACAGCTGGTAGGAAGTAACTAGGATTTAAACCTGTATTGCATGACACCAGAGATACTGAGTAGGTAAAACCAACAAAATCAAATGATCAATTAGCTATGCAGAGGTGGGGGAAGAGATGCCAAGGAAAACGCCTCCTTTGGGGCTTGGACAACTAAATGAGTAAGTATGCCATCCACTGAGTAAGGATCACTGAAAGATGAGTGTTGAGTTTAGCTAGTTTCAAGATAAGAGTAGATTAGATATAAGACTGGTATCTCCATATGTAGCTGGGGCTTACAGGACAGTTAAGATCGAGAGCAATTTGCGTAGGGGCGATAGAGCCAAAAGTGTAGAAGAGGGGTCCTGACAGGAGGAGTTAAGGAGCCTTAAGGAACTCCAAGCAGTTCACATAATGGCCTGTTGTTCAAGGATAAGCCTACAAAGCAGTCAGAGAAGACAGCAGCCAGGGAAGCAGGAGAAAACCATCCTATATAATAAAAGCCTAGTGGTGGTGTGCAATGCTCTCACGTGATGCCATCACAAGATGGCCACCCTCACGTTGTCACAAGATGGCCAAAACAAGATGGCTGGCAGGGAGGGCAGTTGGGTGCGACCAGGTCTGTAGGGAAGGGCAATTGGGGGCGACCAGGCAGGCCTGCAGAGGAGGGCAGTTAGGGGCAACCAGGCCTGCGGAGGAGGCAGTTAAGTGCAACCAGGCCAGCAGAGGAGGGTAGTTGGGGGTGACCAGGCTGGCAGGGGAGGGCAATTAAGGGCAATCAGGCTAGCAGGGGAGGCGAGATGAAGGCGATCGGGCCAGCAGGGGAACAGTTAGGCATCAATCAAACCGCAGGGGAGCGGTTAGGGTGTGATCAGGCTGGCAGGCAAAAGCAGTTAGGGTGTGATCAGGCTGGCAGGCAGGCAGGCAGGAGAGTGGTTAGGAGCCAGCAGCCCTGGATTGTAGAGGGTGCAGGCCAGGCTGAGGGAGGACCCCCCACCCATGTACAAATTTTGTGCACGGGGTCTCTAGTCTATAATAATACCAGTAAAAGGGAAATATGCCAATTAGACTGAACATTCTTCTGGATGAAGCTAGGGTTGCCTGGGTCCCATGTGCCTGCCAGTGGTGGGAGGGAAGCCTGTGTCCCGGGTGCCAGAAGGAAGCTGGTGCTGGCCGCACAAATTTCATGCGTTGGACCTCTAGTAAGACTATGTTAAGCTAAAGGAGTAATGTGTGTAAGAAAAAAGGAGCGGTCGATTAGTATTTCAAATACTGCTGAAAAAGCAGTAAGATGAGAAATGAAAAATACTGTGGTACAATCAAAGGGCTCTAACATGAATTCTCTTCAAATTGAATATACATCTTCAAAAGGTAAGACCAACTGCCTACCACTATATTTTAAGTCTTAGCTAAAACTTAATAAAGACTGCTCCAAAGACAAGTTTTAATGAATAAGAAATTTGGTCATTTGTAAATAAATCCAATTAAGAAATATAACCAAAACCATAGCATCTCCACTTTCCTCTGGCCTGTATAATGGGAAAATGGAATTCCTCAAGTACAGTCTGGGCCCAAGCTCCTCACCCCCCAAAATAAGCCTCTTCCTCCTTTCACCCTATAAAATTAAGCTTATGTTGTCCAGCCAGTGTGGCTCAGTGGTTGAGTGTCAACCTATGAACCAGGAAGACATGATTTGATTCCCCGTCAGGGTACATAGCCAGGTTGCTCAATCCTAGGGGGTGTGTATGCAAGAGGCAGCCCAGTGATGATTCTCTCTCATCCTATATAATAAAGCCTAATATGCTAAGTGTTCGGTCGTCCATTCAACCAATCAAAGCATAATATGCTAATGATATACTAAGGCCGCTCAACTACTTCCTATGATGTGCAATGACCAGTAGGGGGCAGGCAGGCAGTCAATCCGTCAACCAGTCACTATGTTGTGCATTGACCACCAGGGTAGATGCTCCAACCAGTAGGTTAGCTTGCTGCTGGGGTCTGGCTGATTTGGAGTGAGCGAGATGGCTGGACACACCATAGAGACCTCCCATCGTTCCTTCCCAGCCCTGATTGTATAGCGGTGGGGCCTTTCAGCTTGGCCTGCGCCCTCTAGCAATCTGGGACCCCCTTGGAGGATGTCTGAGAGCTGGTTTTGGCCCGATCCTGCAGGCCAGACCAAGGGACCCCAATGGTGCACAAATTCGTGCACTGGGCCTCTAGTCATTAGTATTTCTTTCTCTCCCTTCCTCACTGAAATCAATTAAAAAAAAATATATATATATATATATATGTATATATATATATATCTTACCTAATAATAGATAAACATGTAAATTGACCATATCTCTGCTACACCACCAGCCAATCAGGGATGATATGCAAATTAACCCAACAAAGATGGCAGTTAATTTGCATACACAGGCACCAAGTGAAGGTGAGGCTGGAATGGAAAGAGGTGGCTCCTGGAGCGGAAAGAGGCGGCTCTTGGGGCCTGAGCAGAAAGGGGCTGGGCTGGAGTAAAAAGGCCGTGCCAGCAGCCAGGGAAAGTAAAGATTATTCTAGCACAAATCTTTTTTTTTTTTTTTTTTACAGAAAGGAAGGGAGAGAGATAGAGAGCTAGAAATGTCGTTGAGAAAGAAATATCGACCAGTTGCCTCTTGCACACCCCCTACTGGGGATGTGCCTGCAACCAAGGTACATGCCCTTGACCGGAATTGAACCCGGGACCTTTCAGTCCGCAGAGCCAAACCGGTTTTGGCTCTAGCACAAACCTTTGTGCACTGGGCTTCTAGTATATATAAAGACAATTTTGTCTAAAAATATCCATTAGATCAAATGTTATGCTACACATGGACATGGATTCAATTATAATACAAATTAACCTCAGAAATACACATTAAAAATTTTCCACTCACATTTAAAAAATATATATGTATTTTTTATTTATTTAAAAGAGAAAAGGAAGGGGGGAGAGAGAGAGAGAGAGAGAGAGAGAGAGAAACATCAATGACTAGAGATCACTGATTGGCTGCTTCCTGTACATGAGCCCACACTGGCCCTCACAGCCCAGGCCTGTGTCCTGTGAGCTTCTGGTTCACAGATAAATGCTCAACTACTGAGCCACACTCGTGGGGCTTCACTCACAATTTTAAAAATCAATCTGCTTTTTCTCCACAAAAGAGAATCTTTATTCTGTACTACAAAAATGCAGTATAACCTACCAATCCCATTACCTAAACAATCCAAATTTAGCTGTAATTTTGCAACCTACCAGTCACAATAAAGAAGTCAGTGATGGAGAGATCCAAGATGGCTGCTCGGGTAGACACCTAACCGCAGCAGCACACAACAATTTCAATGGAATACAACTAAAATGTAGAGTGGACATTGCCCAGAGCTACAGGTAGTCGACTGACCGAAAATGCTACAACAAGCGGGAAAGAGAATACCAGAAGGAAAAATCAGAGGAGCTGAAAAAAAGCCTAAGGTACGAGAACATGCTGCGCGCCCACATGCGCGCGCGGAGAGGTCGCAGCCGAGAGGAGGAGAAGGCTGGGGCCTGCCTGGCGTTCCCTAGCAGAAAGGAATTAAAACCCCCGGCCTGGGATGAACCCCCAAACCAGCAGCGTTGAGCCCCAGTTATGGGCCAGACCCTGGGGACCCAGGCTCGGGCAGGGGGAAACGGGGCTGTGAGGCGGAATCCCGGGGGAGCGGCGAAAAGCAGGGCCCCTGGAATCGCGCGCACCCTGCGCGCAGAGGACTGATTGTTGACTCTGATGCTGGATTGCCCTAGCGGGAAGAAACAAAGCCTCCGGCGGCGGCGGCGGCGGCGGCGGTGGCGGCGGCGGCGCTAAGCCCCAGTCCGGACTTTCACCATTCTAGGCCAATCCCTGGGGACCCAGGCTTAAGCAGAGGGAGATGGGGCTGTGAGGTGGAGTCCTGGGGGAGCGGCGAAAAGCAAGGCCCCCAGGGTCGCGCGCACACTGCCCGCAGAGGACTGAATGTTGACTCTGATGCTGGATTGCCCTAGCGGGAAGAAGCCTCCGGCGGCGCTAAGCCCCAGTCTGGACTTTCACCATTCTAGACCAATCCCTGGGGACCCAGGTTTAAGCAGAGGGAGATGGGGCTGTGAGGTGGAGTCCTGGGGGAGCGGCGAAAAGCAAGGCCCCAGGAGTCGCGCGCACTATGTGCGCAGAGGACTGAATGTTGACTCTGATGCTGGACGCCCCTAGCGGGAAGAAAAAGAAGGCTCTAGACTGGGGAATGCAACGAGGAGCAGGAGCCCCTGCCGGACACCGGCCAGCCGGGCACCAGCAAGGAGCTGGGCGATGGGGCCCCCAGGGGTGGGGGGTGCCCCTGAGCCTTTGACCGCTGAGTGCGGGCAATGGAGCCGAGGCTGAGGGCTGCTTCCTGGGCAGCGCCGACCCCGGCAACAGGCTGAAGAAGCGCAGGAGCCCGCGGAGAACAAAGGGGTGCCACAGGCCAACCTGCTGAGCTTCCAGGACAAGGAGGAAGAAACCAAAGAAGTTCTCAATGTGAAGAAATCAAGTGAGAGCAAAAGATAGTAAAATTACTTAAGAAAGAATACAAAGAAGATCTTGAAAAAAATCAAAGACTAAGTCAGAACTCAATTCACCAGCCAACATTGCAACATAAATGCGTGGTTGATTTTTTTTGTTGTTGTTTGTTTGTTTTTAAAAAAAAGAAGGAAAGAATGTTGGAACAGCGGCAGCCAGGCCTAGAGTGGCCAGGCACAAGGCAGTGGCAGCCAGGCCCGGAGAAGCAACAGCCAGGCCTGAGAGCAGCAGCAGCCAGAACCAGAGCAGCAACAACCAGCACTGGAGCAGCCAGACCTGGGGCAGTGGCAGCCATGCCTGAGCCGGAGGCAACCAAGCCCAGGGTGGCCAGTCCAGGAACACCAAGACCCGGAGTGGCTGGGCCCAGAGAGGCTGGGCCCAGAGCAGCCGGGTCGGGAGCAGCCAGGCCCAGAACAGCAGTGGCCAAGATAGGAGCATCCAGGCTGGGAGCAGCCAGGCTCAGAGCGGCCTGGCCCGGAGCAACTAGGCCCAGAGCAGACGGGTCCGGTGCGGCCAGGCCCGGAGCAGTGGCTGCCGGGCTGGGAGCGGCCAGGCCCTGATCATCAGGGTCGGGTGCGGCCAGGCCCGGATCATCAGGGTCGGGTGTGGCCAGGCCCGGAGCAGCGGCTGCCAGGCTGGTAGCGGCCAGGCCCTGAGCAGCAGGGTCGGGTGCGGCCAGGCCCGGAGCAGCGGCTGCCAGGCTGGGAGCGGCCAGGCCCGGATCATCAGGTCGGGTGCGGCCAGGCCCGGAGCAGCGCTGCCAGGCTGGGAGCGGCCAGGCCCGGATCATCAGGGTCGGGTGCAGCCAGGCCCGGAGCAGCGCGCCAGGCTGGGAGCGGCCAGGCCCGGATCATCAGGGTCGGGTGCGCCAGGCCCGGAGCAGCGGCTGCCAGGCTGGGAGCGGCCAGGCCCTGAGCAGCAGGGTCGGGTGCGGCCAGGCCCGGAGCAGCGGCTGCCAGGCTGGGAGCGGCCAGGCCCTGAGCAGCAGGGTCGGGTGCGGCCAGGCCCGGAGCAGCGGCTGCCAGGCTGGGAGCGGCCAGGCCCGGATCATCAGGGTCGGGTGCGGCCAGGCCCGGAGCAGCGGCTGCCAGGATGGGAGCGGCCAGGCCCGGATCATCAGGGTCGGGTGCGGCCAGGCCCGGAGCAGCGGCTGCCAGGCTGGGAGCGGCCAGGCCCGGATCATCAGGGTCGGGTGCGGCCAGGCCCGGAGCAGCGGCTGCCAGGCTGGGAGCGGCCAGGCCCTGAGCAGCAGGGGCGGGTGCGGCCAGGCCCGGAGCAGCGGCTGCCAGGCTGGGAGCGGCCAGGCCCTGAGCAGCAGGGTCGGGTGCGGCCAGGCCCGGAGCAGCGGCTGCCAGGCTGGGAGCGGCCAGGCCCTGAGCAGCAGGGTCGGGTGCGGCCAGGGCCGGGCGAGCGGCTGCCAGGCTGGGAGCGGCCAGGCCCGGAGCAGCAGGGTCGGGTGCGGCCAGGCCCGGAGCAGCGGCTGCCAGGCTGGGAGCGGCCAGGCCCGGAGCAGCCGGGTCGGGTGTGGCCAGGTCCGGAGCAGCGGCTGCCAGGCTGGGAGCGGCCAGGCCCGGAGCAGCAGGGTCGGGTGCGGCCAGGCCCGGAGCAGCAGCAGCCAAGTCTAGAGCAACTAGATTGGGAGCGGCAGTGGCCAGACCCGAAGCAGCTGGTTGTGTTACGCACCAGAGCATCAAAGACCAGGCATGGAGCAGCCAGCCCCAAACAGCTCGCTCCTCGCCTGCCCCCGCCCCAAGGCTGCCTCTCAGACATGGCTGGAGACTTTGGAGGGAACTTGAGGGTCTGCTGAATTAAGTGATGAAGCTTAGATCTGGATGTGTTGAGTTAGTATAGCACTGGGTGTTATCTGTGAGTGCCTTGGGTGGGGCCTGGATGAGGTTGGTTGACCTATTTGGAAATGTCTTTTGTCTGAAGTGTATCATTGGGCATGTGGAGGTATTATTGATATGAGAAAATGCTAAGTAACTGATTTACTATCTGAAAAGGGATTTACTATCGAGGAAAGGGAGGAGGAAGAGACTGAACATAAACTGTGCACCTATGGATGAGGAGGGGGTGGAGGGTGGGGTGGCAACCTGGTGGAGGGAGGAGGAAATGAGGAACCTTTGTAATATTATGAACAATAAAGATTGATAAAAAAAAAAAAAAAAAAAAAAAAAAAAAGAAGTCAGTGATGGCTAAATGAGACTCTGAGCTAAATTCAAAGTAACTGAAATTACAAGGTAAATTTGCTTTTTAACACCCTAGAATACAATGAATATTTCCTGAATAGTACCTTGCCCTCCTCTACTCTATGGTTAAGAAATTCTGATGAGCTGAAACCGGTTTGGCTCAGTGGATAGAGCATCGGTCTGCAGACTCAAGGGTCCCGGGTTCGATTCCGGTTAGGGGCATGTACCTTGGTTGCGGGCACATCCCTGGTAGGGAGTGTGCAAGAGGCAGCTGATTGATGTTTCTCTCTCATCGATGTTTCTAGCTTTCTATCCCTCTCCCTTCCTCTCTGTGAAAAATCAATAAAATATATATTAAAAAAAAAAGAAAAGAAAATCTGATGAATAAAGAATATAAAAGAAAGATTCGTAGGAGAAATACAAATAATTAATAAATGTAAAAAAGCAGTTAGTTTAAATAGTCCAAGAAATGTAAAATAAATGGAACAGCTTTGGTCTACTACAGCAGCACAGTTTATCATCATTTTAATAACAAAACAGGGACAAACAATGCATGTGTTACCTGGCTCAGCCCTTTTGGGAAGCAATCTGGGAACCTGTATCAAAACTTAGGGGTGACCTGGCCTGTCTGGCTCAGTGGATGGAGTGCTGGCCTGCGGACTGAGGACTCCCGGGTTCGATTCCTGGTCAGGGACGTGCCCAGGTTGTGGGCTAGATCCCCAGTGAGGGGCAGTTGGGAGGCTGCCAATCAATGAGTCTATCTCTTTCTCCCTCTCCCTTCCCCTCTGAAATAAAAATAAAAAATATTAAAACAAATAAACAAACAAAAAAACCTTGCTCTGGCTGTTTTGGCTCAGGGGGTAGAGCGTCGGCCTGCAAACTAAAGGGTCCCAGGTTCAATTCCAGTCAAGGGCACATGCCCAGGTTATGGCCTCCATCCCCACTAGGGGGCGGGCAGGAAGCAGCCAATCGATGATTCTCTCACTCCCTACAATCAATAAAAATATATTTAAAGAACAAAACAAAACAAGACCTTAAGCGGCCTTTCATACATTTTAACAAAGTAGCTTTTCTTTTAGAACTCAATCAAAATGAAATAAACAGAGATAGAGTTAAGAATGTATAAAAGCTGCTTTAACACGTAAAAATGGGACACTGAAATGTCTAACAGTTAAACTGCGACTTGACCATCAGACAAAATATTATGCAAACATTAAAAATCAATTATATTTAGCCAGAGGAGGATGTTGAACCAGATAAATAAAACAGAATAATGGTTTCTCTTATCCTGAGAAAGAAAAAGTGATTATTTTAAAAGTATATATTTTTAAAATTTGTAAAGATTCTTATTGTGTCTATGAGGCTATGAGGAATGAAAAAGAGACAAAGAATGAGAGCAAGTAGGATCTCAATTTTACAAAAACAAGAATCACATATAAAATTTTTAAAATATCTGAAGGGGGGGGGGAACCCACACTAATTTTCAACAATGGTACTCTCTTTCCCCCATATTCTCTCTAAAAGTAGCATGCTCTTTTTATAAAGGATGGAAACAAGAACTTACGGTGCGGTTTCTAATAAAGAGAAAGACCTTCTGGGTCTGCTGTGGTCCACTGATGATGTCTGGAAAACAAGCTGCTTCCTGAGAAGTCATCCGGTCGTGAGGAAGTCTGCTCTGGAACGCCGCGCCCTCCACACCTAGCGAAGCAAGCAAAGGACTTCTGGGAAAACGGCAAGTGAATCCAGAATTCGGGAAATGATCGTGCCCCAAACTCCTTTTGGACCGGAGAACCTCTGTAAAGCTTTGCCTGATCTCACTTCCTTAAAAAAAAAATTTGCTCAAAAGCTAAAACATCCTTAAAATGTAGTCACTCCAAAGTTATAGTTTACTGAGTGAAACAATACACCTTATAAAACATAACAAGGCAATGAACTATTTTTTCATTCATAATGTTGGAGAATATGCTAATTACAATTGGTATCACTAATAGTATACAATAAATTTTAAGGAAAATGCATAAACAGAAAGCAGAAGCAGCTATCGAGTGAAAAACACAATCACCTGTCAAGACCGGTTTGGCTCAGTGGATAGAGCAGCCTATGAACTGAAAGGTCCCATTCAGTCCCAGGTTCGATTCCAGTCAAGGGCATATACCTTGGTTGCGGGCACATCCCCAATACGGGTGGTGTAAGAGGCAGCTGATCGATGATTCTCTCTTACTGATGTTTCTAACTCTCTATCCCTCTCTCTTTCTCTCTGTAAAAAATCAATAAAATATATTTTTAAAAAAAAGAAAAGAAAAAGAAAATGTCATAAAAAAAAACACACCAAAACCCAAAACACAATCACCTGCCCTCTTTGAGGATTAGACCAAGGAACATGAAAAGGCCTCTAAGGTTTAATAACGAATAGTATAAAATACGCAGTTTCATCAATGGCATCTCCATTAGTTACCATAATTCAATGCTGGCAAGCAGTGAGAGAAGTTAAGCAGACTACAATGATGAAATAGAAGAAGGCAAGGAATTTACCTTTTCTGGCATAAACATTAGAAATGGTGTATTACTTATTGCAAGTAAAATATGTTGCTGTATGTAGTATATAGTAGATATACATGTATATATACACATACATAATAAATATACATGTAGTATATTTCATATTCTGTAAGTAAAATATGTTATTTTGAAACTCTTTAAGTTGTGTATTAAATTGGTGTTTTTATATGCTGAAAGTTAAGTACATCTTTATAAGATGTCCTTATACATACATTTATATACATTTTACTTTATATTTCTAAGATCTCTCTATAAAATATACTTAACCATCAGCTTAAGGGTTATCAAGAAATAATTTAAAGAGTGTTAAAATTCAATACCATTGAAATAATTACATATAAGTAACTAAATGGGTACCAGATATCCATGTTAAATTACTTAAAAGCACTTAAGACAAGAAGTTGGAAGCACTGATAATAGAAGCAAAATTAAAGGCATTAGTAAGATTAGAAGAATAAAATGAACAAGGCAGGTAAAGTTGCTTGGAAAATTATAGCTAAGCTATTTAGGTGTGGCCACAAACACATTCAAACACTGCCTAGAAAAACAAAATGGTTAACAAGAGGTCAAACAAAAATGCCTAATGCTAGTATGGGCTGCACATTAAGAAACACTGTTCTTGGAGACAAAGAGAAAAACCTACCCTGTTTCCCCCAAAATAAGACAGTGTCTTATATTAATTTTTTTCTCCCAAAGTTGTGCTAGGTCTTATTTTCAGGGGATGTCTTATCTTTCCATATGCTAGGTCTTATTTTCGGAGGATGTCTTATTTTCAGGGAAACACGGTATCTATCCACAACAGATAACGAGGAGAAAATACTGTTCAAGTAACTAAATCAAATCAACAATCCTCACATTTAATTAATCCCAACCTAAAATTAAAGACTATCAGAATAGGAGAGAAAAATAATCAGTAAGAGCCATATTGCTGAGAATACAGCATGAAGTTAAGGCAAGAAAAGAAGAAATGCTGACTATCAGGGGATATAGGTTATTTCAGTAATGTGAAAATTTCTATAACTACAGCTTTGATGTCTCTAGTCCTCTATCACCAAATCAAAATAAATAAACTAAACACAAAACCAAGATTAAAAAGGTGTCATATTAGTGTCTACTATTAACATGAAAATCAATAAATTTTATGAACTCTACTTTTCTCCCTCCTCCAAATAGGGATAGTTTTCTTTCTTAGCTATTATTTTCTCTATGTTTAATTGATGGTCACTGAACATCAACCCTATTGCAAGATCTATTGTCATTGACAGGAAAACCATGAAGAAAAAAACACTTAACTTTATGTTACACCTGGCTGCTCATTCCAAGTGTTACCATAGAAAAAAATCACTCAGCAGGTACGGTTCAATGGTTGAGCATCCACCCATGAACCAGAGGTCACCAGACTGATTTCCAGGCAGGGCAACATGCCTGGGTTGTAGGCTGGATCTCAGGGCACGCAGAAAGCAGCATATCGATGTTTCTCTCTCTCTATCCCGTTCCCTTACTCTCTCTAAAATAAATTTTTAAAATACTTTTTAAAAAGCATTCTAATGCAGCAGGCTAACTTTGGGAATCTTGAGAATATGTAACAATTAAGCGATTTTATTTATATAACTCGTGTGGCAGTTTTAAAGTATCTTTAAATCAAATATCAAAAGTTTAACTAAAGGAATTTAAAGCAGCCATTATCTGTGGAATAATAGTCTTCTCCATCTTGATCTTCTACATAACATCTAAAAAGGCTAACTATTCTTTTTTTTTTAAAATATATTTTATTGGTTTTGTACAGAGAGGAAGGGAGAGAGTTAGAGAGTTAGAAACATCAATGAGAGAGAGTCATCAATCAGCTGCCTCTTGCACACCCCCTACTGGGGATATTCCCGCAACCAAGGTACATGCCCTTGACCGGAATCGAACCCGGGACCTTTGAGTCCCCACGCCGACGCTCTATCCATTGAGCCAAACCAGTCTCGGCTTAAAAGGCTAACTATTCTTAAATACTTCAATTTTTAAAAATGAAAAATGGTCTCTTAAAAAAAAAAATCTTGGTAATTATGTCCTTCCTTTTGGTTTTTAGGGATAAAGACTATTATTTTCAAGGAAGGAAAGCCACTACTAAAATCAAGGCTAAAAGCTGGCAAGAAAAACATCTAACCTTTTTTCACAAAAATAAAAATTAATTTGACACTTAAAACTTTTCAGAAGCTAAATTAAAACATCCTTTTTTATAGACTACTCTGGATAATTTAACTCTTTTGAGGGAAAACCTTAAAGAGTACAGTTATTAATATCCTTATTAAAAGGAAGTTAGTAGTAGTATATATAATTCAGAAATAATTTACACTTGGCTCTAGAATACAGTTTTATACTTTGGTGTTTGTGTGCACTTATTAGAATCTGGTATTCTAGAAATTGAGAATGTTTCAAAGATGCTATTTAATTTTTAAAAAGCCCCAATGTTGCCTACATACCAATCTTGCCCTTTATTCAATTACTTTCTCATCACTTTACACAGGAAATTCTAGCTCACCTTTAAAAATGCAGTCATGGCCGAAACCGGTTTGGCTCAGTGATAGAGCGTCGGTCAAAGGGCTGAAAGGTCCAAGGTTCGATTACGGCCAGGGGCATGTGCATTGGTAGCAGGCACATCCCCGGTGGGGGGTGTGCAAGAGGCAGCTGGTTGATGTTTCTCTCTCATCGACGTTTCTAGCTCTCTATCTCTCTCCTTTCCTCTCTGTAAAAAAATCAATAAAATATATTTTTTAAAAAATTAAAAATAAAAATGCAGTCATGCTATAAAAGCATAACTACTTTTTCTAATGGCTCAACACTTTGAAAACATAGTAAAAGTAGTTAGATTACTAATGGTACTAATTTAGATCTCTCTGGATAGGTCAATTCTAGAGGCAGAAAAGGGGAGGGGAACAGGAAAGATGTAGGCCTCTTATTCCATGAACTCATTCCCCGATCCTGATTCTGATATAATAGCAGCATCTTGAGTAAAGAAACAGAAATACAAAAATTAATAGAGAAAGCTGTTTTTCCATGAGAGCTACTAGCTTCCCTCACCTCCATAAAATAAATTAACTAGAACTAGGATTCTAGCTAAAAAGTGAAAACAAAAGCCTGATAGGATCTACATATCAAAGACTACTTAAAGTCAGTCAACTATAGATGTACCGTATTCAGTCTTATAATAATTTACAAATAAAAAGAATAAAGAATGAAGGAGAGGAAAGAATAAAAGAGGAGAATCATGGTTTCTTTTGCTTTCGATGTTTTCTTTTTTTGGGTAAGTGCACATTTAAATGATTCCAGGAGGAAGTGTGTGATGAGTAGCCTATACTTAAGAAACAAGACCTCTGGGTTCTCATTCCCCAACTGCTGGTGTGTCCCTGGTCAAGCCATTTAACTTTGTTTCCGGTCCTAATCCATAAAACAGGGGTGATACAACACTATCTGTTTGTCTAGGAAGCTAGACAAGATGGCCTCAAGATCCCTTCTAATTTGTAAGATTTAGGATGTATAACCCAATTTGATTTGGATTTATAAAAAGTCAAGATATGATCGCTGTCCCAAGACATCATGAGGGTCATTGGCTTTATTTAAAGAAGATTGTTGATCACTTATAAGCACGTTTCTAATGCTGACTGATCACCGCACAAATGTATACTTCTGAACATGACAAAGGCCTGAAGGGAGATCTTGAAGGATTCAGAATAGTCACAATTCCTGGAAATGCTTAAAACTCATGTTCTACTAATGTTAAGTCTGTAGCACCACAGCTTTATATGAAAGTTTGCTTTTACTTTCAGCAATACAATGTTTTGTTTACTTTAGCAAGAGTAAAAATTTATTCACATAAAAACAAAACAAGAAAAGCCAATATAGTTCTTCAAGATTAAAACTCTAAAGGCTATTTCCGACCCTCAACAATTCCACGGAAGATTCAATTGTGCATCCTTCGATGAAAAACATTCTTGAAGGTTTGGCTGAATACGTATTTTTAACTCCTCTAAAATAACCATATACCAGTTATCAACTGCCAATCCTTGGGCTAGCATTTCAAGAAATCTGTTTCTAACAGTCTGAATCCCCTAACTATTAATTTCTGTATTAATGCTGAATTATCTTTGCTCCAAGAGTAAAATACAAATACTCCCTGGACCTGCTGTACACAAACTATAATAGACAAACAATTTTAAAGTAGAAGTAACAATTGAAAAATGACATACTACAAAAATAGAGTAATACCTATTCCAGTTGTATCAATATGTAAAAGCAGCCTTCACACCAGAACACAAAAACATTCTTTAAGTGGCAAAGGATAAAATGCAGACATAGTCTTTGGATTCCTGGACCAAACTTTAACTGTTCCAAATGGCCCTAAAAATCAATGAACCCTTTATTTCCCCCTAGAAGTAAAATACCATAGTTTGGTCTGAAAATAAAGAGCATCTCGAGCAGACTTTAAAAAATAATAATTTTCATATGAGAAACAAAAGGGTTAAACTGCAAAATAATTAACTGTGTAATGTTAGAGAAAAAAATTCACCCAATACTATGCAACAACCGTTTCTAAAACGAGTCACTTGCCTGTAAAATTGACTAGTCCTATAATGCCTTTCTGTCCTTTTTTAAAAAAAAAACACAAAAAACTTCAAGCCTATAGATTGTTTTCTCTATGTATACAGCTGTATTTCTTTTTAAAGGTCCCATGATTCCTAAGTCTACGTTTTATGTCATGTTTACTGATACTATATAAGCTGCGGGGGGGGAAAAAGTATCCGCCATCTCCTTAAAAACTCAAAGAGCGGAGGGCTGAGATCGGCCTGAGGACTTCAAAAGGGTTTGCTTGCCTTGTTCTAGCTCCACTCTCTCCTAATACTACTCTGACCTGTGGGTTAAATTTCCCCTGCGCTTCTGGCTAAAATGTGGATACCATAGCCAAAAACACTAGCAAGCATCAATCCCTGACTTGGCGGCTCTTGCTACTAAGTGGCAAGCATCTAAGCCACCCTCACCTGATGCTTGGCCGTCTCCATACCCTCCAGAACTGTCGTCTTGAAGTCCTCCTGCTTGCCCTGTGGAAGGAAAGAGGAGAACTCAGGGACCTTACTCCATAAATTGAGATAATATCTGGACATAAAGGCCTAATAGTTGGAGACTATCAATTCACCACCAACTAGTATACCCATACTCAAGAGAGCTCCTTTGGAATCAAGGCCCAGGGAATCACATCATAGTCTTCAAATTTCTGGTTAGGAAATTTCAACTTTACACACTGGTTCTTACTGAAAGGCAGCAAAACAAAGTACATAATATTTCTAACTGCTAAATCCTTACTGAGAGTCTTATTTAATAGTCAAGGTTGAATAGGGGGTGGGGGTGGGGGGGAGATTCCCAATGTCTTTTACTAATTATTGGTAGACTGAGAATGGGTGTGACATGGGCTCTAGGATCTGAAGTTGCAGCAATTCAGCATCTGCTCAATATCTCTTTACCTTTACTTTTCTATCTAAAAAGTATATATATGTATGATAAGTAAAAGACTTATTTTAACAAAAAATTCTCCCCTTGACTTCAAAGCAGAGTATGTAACAAAAAAAAAAAAAATTCAATTACAAAAAAGTTTTATCAGAATTCAATCCTAGACCTGAATATGCCAGTTCTTTTTTTAAAACACAGCATAATAAGATGGCCCACTCTCATATGCCAAATACAGTAAGTCTGCTAAGAAAATTTTTCCTGGTTAATTAATGTGTAGAAATAACTTCAAGAAAAGTATCACAGCTTGAAAGTTCAATCTGAGAGAGTCAGAATAGATTATCTTCCAGACTCTTCCAAAATCTATCACCAAAACAGATGCTATGATCCTCTTGAACTCTGAGCCACCTGGAACACTATGGGAAAATACTGTGATCTTTGGAAGACATGAAAAGACCAGCCCCCAATTATCTAAAAACTGGACAAGCTTTATTTAATCAGTTTATTTTAAAAAGAAGCGAAACTAGAAAGCAGATTAATTATTCTACCACTTCAGTTAAAAGAAATGGGTAGCAAAGTAAAACTAACATAGCACCCTTGCTGTAAGAATGCTTGAAATGACATCTTCATTGTTAAGTATATGAACATGTTTAGACAGAAATAATTTTTTTATAATATTAAAATGTACTGCTAGAAGGTATGTGCTCTGCTTTGAAGGTAGAAAAGAGTATCATTCTAAAACCACAGTATCTCACTATGCTATTATCTGAACAGCCCTTTAGGTTCTAGAAGGTTATGCTTCTCAGACAAGGCACAGGCATAATTGGATTGGATTATGTAGTAATTGGATGACTCCAATTACATAATCCAATCTGCAAATGTATCTTGAAAATGTAGGCCTTACATTTAAAATTTAACTTTTAAAGCTTAAATTAAAAAATATTCACTTTTACTAACTTCTGAATTTGTTGATAAAAAATATCCCAAAGTTAAAAAAATATATTGTCATTATCTTTTTTAGTTCCAAATAGAACCAAGCTAGATCAGAAGATTGAACTGTATTTTCAAAAAGAGAAGGGCTCAGAACAAGAAAATAAATATGGTTTCCAAGAATAACATTTAGGCATCAGGAATAATACAGTTCATCTCTCAAAGTATATTTCCTAGCTTGGCAAAGAATAACATCAATGTAATGAAGGCATGTAACCACTTCTGGGGGAAAAATGAAAAGAAAACAAAAACCTCTTTTAAGCCAGCTATTAAGCCTGAATTATTTTGTACTTCCTACTATCATTTTCCTCTTTTCCCACTATATACCATGTTATCTGCTAATTAGCTTATTTTAACCTACAGGTAGCTTTTGACTGATCTTTTTTTCCTGGTCAAAGGTACTTTGAATAGAAATATGGATTTCTTACCCCTGACTTATGTGCTTTAAAGGTTAACAGGTTGCTCTTTTACAAACTAGGTAGGGCAGTCTTTTAAAAAAAGATACTGTTTTTGACATGTGGAAGGAATATAAAAATCCAAAATATGACTGATGCAGAGAAATAGGAGAAAGCCAAGCAGAAGTTGATATAGACATGTAAGAAATGATGGAAAACAAAACAAAAAGTGCTTATAATTAAGCAACAGGATAAAAAGATTTATCTCTTGGAAGAAGTCAAACGAGGTTGCTTTCTTTCTCTAATCATAATATATTCATGAGTGTTTGAGAGTCCTATTTCTCCAAAGACATCTGAAAACATCATCATCTTTATCATTGGTATTCTAGACCAATTCTTCATCATTTTCTTAAAAACAGCACACATACAACAGTTTGAAGCTAACTTTCCATCCACGTAGTGTCTCCGTTTAAAACATATAAAAATGCAATACTCATTTGCTCTTTGGCTCTTTCCCGCCCTCCGTCTGCCAGCAGCACAATGATATGGAACAGCAGGCAAATACAGTTATTTTCCATGAGTTCAAATTCAAAATAGAAAATAAAAATATACCAAAGCAACTTTTTAATATCACTTTGATTCTGACACCACTTCACAGACTTCCTTTTGTTTCCCTCACCACACACACAGACCCTCAGTTTGGAGTAGAGATCCTTAATACAGGTTATTTATGCCTATCTTCTCCAAACAGGGGGGGGGGGGGGAAATCTTTTTGTTCTATCTTACACTGCAGCCTTTCAATTGCCCTCTAACATACCTCCTGCAGATCTGTTAAGTCATTCTTAAGCAGATAAGTATGTGTTATAGAAACTACTGGATCTTTTCTCATCTTGAGTCAAATACTCAAGAGACCACTCTTTCAGTACCTTAACAGAAAGTCTATAATGACTTTGAAATATTTTTATCAAGCAAGCATGGATGTAAAAATCATTAGTTTGCTGTTCTCAGGAACATGCTGGCCAACAGATTCACATTTTGACTAATTTCTTAGAATCACATCCAAATCGATAACTTTTGTAAACATTTGAAAAACTTCTAGACCCAGGAAGCAACAATTTTTAAACAGAAAATAAATTTATCATCAAAATTTTACAAAATTTACAGAATAAAAGTGATTGCCCAACTACTGATTTCAATCAAACCTGACAAACTGGACAGAAAACAAACTCTATTGTTAAATCCATCATAGAAAATAAAGTTCCCTAATGCTAACAGCAAGTCACCCATGAAAATCACACATGGTGTCAAAATAAGCTAAAGGAAAATCATTTGGGCAAAAATAAAAAGGATCCCAAGCAATTTTATAGAAACGATCCCTCCCTTTATTAACATTTGGTCAAGAATATGTTTGTATATTTTCAGAAAACTACTCCAAGACCATGGGGATTCCTGCAACCGAGAGGAGTCAGGTTTGCTCCAACCATGAAGACAAGAGGAGAAACAGTCCAGAGATGGAAGACGCCAGGCCACGCTAGCAGTCAGTAGCTGTGCGTCACTGCAGGTTGCCCAGGACCAAACCAGAGAGGGTCAGACCTGCATTGCCACCATCTGTCCATCATCCAGATATCATTGCTGACATGTACACATAAGGAACTATTTGAGATTGAAACTGGGTCTCAGAACTGTTGGACACTGAAATTGGAACTCAAACATTTTTTGTTATTATATGTCTATTTCTAGTCTGCAGTTGCAAGATTTTTCAAAGAAAAGAAATGGGGAAAAATAGATATAGAGGTAAAGAACCATTGAACAGACTGTCAAACTATAGCAGGAAGGCAGGAGAGGTTGGGTGGAGAGGGCTGTAAGAGATCAACTGAAGATCTTGTATGCATGCATATAAACATAACCAATCGATACAAGACACTGGGGAGTGGGGGAGCAGGTGAAGGCATATGCTGGGGGTAGGGGAAGCTGGGGGAAGGTCAAAGTGGAGAAAAAAGGAGACATATGTACTACTATTTGTAATACTTCAAACAAAAAAATTTTCTGGCTTGAAAAAAAAATAAATAAAACTCGAAATGATAATAAAGGGAATGCTATGAATAACACTTAAAAAAAAAAGAAAGAAAATAAAGTTTCCTCTATATTAATAATCAGTTGGTTTCTTATTTAATAATTTAACTCAGTATTTACTGAATATCCATCCCAAAACTGCCAAGCACAAGTACAAAAGTATAACAGGTTGAATCCCAATTTTAAAAGAATTTACTCGATTGGGTAAAGATGAAAAATCCAGAATGAAACTTTTTTTTTATAAAGGAAACAAGAAGCTAACTCAAACTTGGAGAAGCAGGGAAGAAATCCAAAGAGATTTCTGAAGAAATCCAAAGAGATCTGGATAGATGGAGAGGCAGTGAAATCATCAGCATGGTCCACAACTTTTACAAAATCAAGGAGAAAAGCACAAGATATGGTGCAGAGAACCAGTTCCCCTTTAATGAAGGAGATGGTCTCAGAGAGCAGTGGGAGATCAAGCAGGATGGGTATAATAAGCCACCTTTAGTGCCCCAAACTAAATTTGATCTTAAATAGTAAAGGGGCAGAACTATATGATCTTGATCAGGAAAGCAGCAAAACAAGATATTTTAGGATATTTTAATTAAGCTAATCTGGTCACTTTGTATCAGATGAATTAGAGGGAAAAGATAAATAAATATAGGAGATTATTTAGATGTGAAATGAAATCCATTAGAGTAAAAATGTGACAGTGAAAATAGGTAAGGCATAACAATCAAAGAGGCTCGGGTTACACTGTCATTTAAAATATTGTACTAAAACATATTGCCTAATAAAACATCAATCCACCCTATTCCTGGTTCAACTCTGTGTTTACAAAGGTGGAGTTCATATTTTCTCATTTGGTCCTCATTTTGCAGGTGAGAAAATCCTCATAGAAAAAGTATCCTGTTCCTATATTATACTATGATCAGATCAAATAAAGAATGGTAGCAAGATGTATTCAAGGAATTTATAAAAACAAAGTTTCTCAGCTCAACAAACTGCTAGTTTACCTTAATAAAATGTAAAACAAAATTATCAAAGCATTAGAAAAAGCAGCTCAGTCTTTAAGACCAAACGGAAACTAGTAGTATCTGATTCCATGGTTCTTATCAGTCAAAATCAGTTAAAAGGATCTCAAACTGCCTCATAAAAGCCCAACTTCATCTCTTCGTGTTTAATGTAAAACTTCCAAAATCCAATCTTGGGAAAAACATTAAAAACTCCTGAGTTCTCACCATACCTGGAATACACTTTTACTGTGTTGGTTCTTCACTGTAGTCAACTTACTGTGAACCTCAACTGGACGGTGACTTCTTTGCAGGAAGAACCCTCAGGGTCCAACACTATGCCTAGAACAAAGCACTGTAGCTTTACAATTAACAGAGGCCCAGTGCATAAATTCATACCTCAGCCCAGCCTGCACCCTCTCATAACCCAGGACCACTGGCTCCTAACTGCTCACCTTCCTGCCCTCTCCTGCCAGTTGGATCACCTCCAACTGCCCTCCCCAGCCGGCCAGATCTCGCCCAACTGCCCTCCCCTGCTGGCCTGATCACCCCCAACCGCCTCTGCCTCAGCCCCCATCACTGTGGCTTTGTCTGGAAGATGTCTGGTCTAATTAGCATATTATCCTTTTATTAGTATAGATGTGTGTGAAATAAATGTGGACCTGCCATGTTTGGAGGAGTCTTATTTTGTGCAGAAAATGTCTCTCTCTCTCTTTTTTAATGTTCCTCTCAATACTATCAATTCCCAATACTTTCCTTCCCACCCAAATTTTTATAGTGAAATATAATGCTTAAGAGTATTTCACACTTATGTGTACATTTGTGTCTCATACTTACCTGAGAGTAGGGCTGTGTGTGTGTGTGTGTGTGTGTGTGTGTATATATATATATATATATATATATGTAATTTTTCTCAAATTTGAAAACTTAGTTAACCTGATCTAGATTCCTTATCAGCCTGTGACACTTTTTTCTCAGCCCTCCAGTAAGCGTAGTTTCAAATCGGAACACTGAAAAGATCTACATGCCCCTCCTCCCAAAAAGGACAGGAGAATGAACCCTAGGTGTGTCTGTAAATGTATGCATCATACCTCTGACAGAGAAAACTCAAATGATTCCAGGCACTTGACCCTGGTAAGCCAAAATGGCAACATCAACAATTCTAGCAGGAATAAATGTCCCAGCAACTTCTGGTAAATCTACAAGAGGGTCTCTTACTGGGTATGAGGTGAACAGAATTCTATTGTTCCTTTGGAGATTAACTGAGTTAATTGTCACTGAACTTGAAAGCTACTCCTGCTGACTGCATTGTACGCACAGTGAGAGAAAAGCCTGGGGTAGGCCATAGTAATAGCATGACAAAATAACTCTTCACCTGAACTCTGACCACAGAACTCGCCAATGCTGCCAAACCCAGCACTTGTATTAACTGCATGTAATCAGTATGACTGCCTCACAGGGGAGATGAGGACACCTTACAATAAATAATTTTGGTCACTGGATCTTTTGTCATGTGAATAATTTCATATCAGTGTTTGTAATCAAATTTCATTGAATTTTAAGATAAATTCTCTTACTCATTCACATACATTTTACATATTTTCTGCAATTTATTATTTTTACTAATTCAGGTTTTCTTTTATCTGATTAAAAAAAAAACACACACACACTTTCAACCTACAATATGACTATTATATGAACTGGGTCCCAAAATTAAAACCACACAAATTTCAGTCGTACCAATTTCTAACAAATAATTTTTATAATTTGTTTACTAGCCTATATCTCTTTTCAAAATTATGCAAAACAGAAAAACAGGTACTTTCCTTAGTTTACAAGGGTTCTTGTAAGAATATAAACAAGAATATAAATAGGAGATAAATCATATATATAAAACCGATTATATATAAAACAGATTATATATAATACAGAGCTGTCCCTGATCAGCTAACCACCTGTAATAACCACATCTAACAAAATCAATTTGAAGTTTAATGAAGTCTGACCCACTGACTTCAGTATACCTTGAGCATTCATAATCAACAAAATATTTTATTCTTCTAAAGATTAACACTGTGGAAAAAAGCAAAGCTAAATTTTCTAAACAAATTAAAAAGAATGAAATGTATTAAAACCTTACTTACATAGCTTAAGAGAATAATTTAATTTCTAGTTATTACCTAAAATGAGATGAAGAAAAGTTCTGATAAAGAATCAGATTCACTTCTCCTCTCAAGATTTTAAGATACCCATAAGGCAATGCTCCCATTCAATTTCTGATTAAAAACTGAAGTGGAAGAACTGGTTCTGACAAGACAAAAGATTTGGAAACTTGGGACAGTTTCTAAATATTTGAACTCACCTGGTCTAAGTGATTCACCACCAGGGCCCAATCTATTTCTAAATGACATAAGCTAGTAAACTGCATCACTACTTTTCTGGCTAAAGTACTTCCCTCACTCACCTGGAATTTTTTTAAAGTTATTTAAAGAAAAAAAAATCTTTATAAATTTTCATAACCACATACAATATATTGGCAAGTTCTGGCTATTATCAACACATCTCCTAAATTTAACAAACTAACTTTAACTTTCCCCCTAAATATTAAGATAATTAGACTAAAACACTGAATTAAAGTGAACTAGAACATAATAGCATGAAAGACAGTTCCAAATCCTAAATCCTAAAGTATGTTAAGATATCTACTTTTTGTGGGGTGCCTGATATTTATGAAAAAAGATAACCAACCAACAACAAATAAACAAATAGCTGCTTTTATGAAAAAGAAAACACCAAAATGAGACTTGGTTTAAGTTTTTCAGAAGACAAAGAAGTATCAACTTGGTATCAATGTAAATCAGTTATTTACTGGAGACACTGACAACCACAAAAAAGAGGGTGAAGCAGCACATTAGTTGTCTGCTGATAATACTTAAGAGCCCTTGAACCACCTCTTGAGCTTTGACATATCAAAAGGATTGTACCCATGTACCTCATTAGCAAGTCTCCAGCAAAGGCAGGAAAAAAAGGCAAGACAGCAAATAATACAGAAGAAAGAAGTAAACAATCAAGAGAAGAGTAAGGACAGAAGAAGGGAATAAAGCTCTATGTAAGTCTTTTAGAAAGAGGCAGGGAACAAAGAGAGGTGTTGAGGTACAGAGGTGACTACATTTGCCTCAGGAACATTAGTCCCAAAGTTAATATATATAACCCAATAAAAACTGTCCAAGAAGTCATTCTAAGAAAGTTTAGGAAAACAATTCTAAGAAAATCTGATTTCTGAGATGAACACGGAATCTAATTATTTTTTTCTAAATGCTCGCAGACTTTAGGGTGTCCTCCCAAAAATGTATAAACACACTTTGAACAATTATGAAAGCAGTGTTTATTAAAATACATTTTATTTTCAAAATTGAGCTATTAGCTATTAAAGTGTATATACATTTTTTTGGGGGGGAGAGAAAGACACACCCTGTGTATTATTTTATTACATTTTATTAAATTACAAGTGTGATTTATATACATCACAGAGGGAAATATTAAAACAAAGGTTTTAAAGGCTAAAAAAATAATAAAACTTCTCAAATGAAATATGCTTTAATCTAGGTACCTATGAAAATCATGCAAAAATACAGCATATGGGATCTGAAACAAGCATGTTGTTTTAATGTTTTTTATTGATTTTAGAGAGAGGGGAGAGATAGAAAGACCAAAGTGAGAGAGAATCCATCGGCTGCCTCCTGCACACCCCCTACTGGGGATCATAGGGCAACCTGAGCATGTGCCCAATCACTGAACCACCACCACCAGACTTGGTTTTTTTTAAAAAAAGAATTTGTGAGGTGAATGGGCCTGGAGCTATTGAAGGTATCAAAAGTATTTTGGCCAAAACCGGTTTGACTCAGTGGTAGAGTGTCGGTCTGCGGACTGAAAGGTCCCAGGTTCAATTCCGGTCAAGGGCATGTACATTGGTTGTGGGCACATCCCCAGTAGGGGGTGTGCAAGAGGCAGCTGGTTGATGTTTCTCTCTCATCGACGTTTCTGGCTCTCTCTCTCCCTTCCTCTCTGTAAAAAATCAATAAAAATATATAAAAAGTATTTTGAGCCGGGACCGGTTTGGCTCAATGGATAGAGCGTCGGCTTGGGGACTGCAGGGCCCCGGGTTCGATTCCAGTCAAGGGCATGCACTGTACCTTGGTTGCGGGCATATCCCCAGTAGGGGGTATGCAAGAGGCAGCTGATCAATGACTCATTGATGTTTCTAACTATCTCTCTCCCTTCCTCTCTGTACAAAAATCAATAAAATATATTTAATTTTTTTTAAAAAAAGTATTTTGAAGAGAACATAGTAAAAATTTTAAGTCCAGAAGAGCTGAAATGCCATTAGGAACAGAAGATATGAAAAATGAATTAAGTTTTCACTTCTGTTTGGTCTCTCCAAAATAGATAGGTATCACTGATTGGTCTGAGTGTCCTCAGTTGGACTCAAGACTAAGGAAATATCAGTGAGAATTCTTTTAAGCTCTGACTCTAATAATCTTTCCATGTCATAAGATTGTGTAGGTTTAAAATCTCTTCACAGCCTTTTCTTATACCATTCCTTCCACTGGAGGACTCAATAATTAACAAATACTATACTTAGTAGTTCTTTTTTACATCTAGATATATTTTTTAATTTTCCACCAGGAAAAAAACCCTTCTCAAACTAATCCACATCATGAAAGTTATCCATCCATAAGAACCAGAATAATTTCTGAACCTTCTATCTCTAAAGTCTGAGACAGCGTTATCCCTGAGAGGTTTGGCTCCTTGGATGTGACTTTCTGTGTGTTTCCTTTGTTTATTTCCTCCAGCTTTCCAAGCTTTATACTGACTGCCACTACCCTACCACCCTCTACTTTCCTCCTATATACAGGCACACACAAAAAGGATATCAGTACCACTATGTATGCATGCATATGTGCATGCATAAGACAAACATGGCCAATGTCTAAAATAAACCAAAGCAAAAGACATAAATAACATCACGCAATAGGAACAAATCCACTTATTCTTATTTCTAAGATAAAACAAAATTGGCTCGTTACTACAACTCACCAGAAGGCTCTTCAGGCTCACTTTCATTTTCTTCCTCAGGTGGGGCTGGAGGGGGCGGTGGGGGAAGCTTCTTTTCCTTCTCTGCTTTGGCATTTCTCTCTTCTTCTGAATAATACTCATCTTCTGAGAGGTTGGCCAAGCTTTCATCCATCTCTCTGTACTCTACCTATATGGAGATTATACCAGGGAAAGCTAAATACAGTGAACATCTAAAGTTAGGGACTCAATTTGGAAACATCAGTGAATGTGAATTGCTTTTTTAACTTTAAATTTTAAGGGAAATAAACAAATAACAAGGAACAAGCTAGCTCATAATGGGTAGCTAATTAAAAACAAAAATCTCTCATGAAACAATCTTGTGTCAATTCACATTTAGCCCAATATATTTCTTTTACATCGCAGCGGTGACATTGAGATCAATTACTTGAGGCTCCCCAGAATCTCAAAATAAAAAAAAGTGCGTGCATTCGCGTGTGCATCACGTGAGAAGCTAGAGGAGGTTAAGAGTTTTACTGAAAACAGGGACTGAATCAGAAAATGGAAACAAAAAAATTAAGGATAAACTGGGTAGTTCTGACCCAATAAAACCTCCAGCCATGTAAACTTTACCCTATTAACTAAGATAAACGGTAGAAATAGATACCTCAGGACAATAGGTAAAAAAAGCAACAAGGAGGGAAAATTGTCAGAAAATGTAATAAATACTAATATTGTGTAGTTTCTTTTATCCTTTTAGCCCTTCCTACCCCAAAGATTCAGCACTTTAATCACTTACCCATCAATCCTATCCATTCAAACAGTAATCATTTAACAAGTACAAACTATGGAACTGGGTAAGCGAAATAAGCCAATCAAAGTCAGAGAAAGATAAATATCACATGACTTCAGAGATTATATAACCTTGTACTTAAACCAAGGACAAAAAGATGTCCCAATATGAGGATATGTGTCATGAACAAGTTTCAAATTTACATCTCTAGTCTCTTCCACACCCTAGATACAATGATTCATTCATTTTCCAATCACCTTAAACCTCCAGTTTTTATTTTTACTTTTTTGTTTGCTTATTTTAATCTTTCTTCCTTTTCATTCCACTAGGATACAACTGCCAGATTAGTTTTCCAAATCCGTGATATATTCAGATAGTTTAACAGATGAATGCCAACCTTTTCAACAAATACTGTATTTTCCGGCGTATAAGACGACCCCCTAATTTTTTTTTTTTTTTTTTTACACAGTTAAAACATAGGTTTAGGCCTATATTCGCTGTATAAGACTACCCCCCACTTCCGAGGCAACACCAGTTCTTTTTTTAGTAGACCGCCTCTCTGACTCTGGCCAATCTGAGCAGGCTTTTAACACAGAAGTACACTTGTTCTAGTAAAAACTTTTGCTTCTCAAATTCCTTTGTATTATATCCTAAGCATTCTCACTTCCTTTTCCCCACCGGTAGTACTTTATTACTGGGCACAGTAATAAGCATTTTGTTTACATTATATCTAAACCCAATAACCTTACAAGGCAGGGTTTATTTTCATGGCATAAATGAGTCTTAAAGAAAATTTAACTCTGCTCTGGAGGGATACCTCAGCTGGTTAGTGCATCATCCCAATTAGGTCAAGATTACAGGTTCAAATTTAGGTGAGGGGACATTCAAGAAGCAATCAATGAATGCATAAACAAGTTTAACAACAAAACTGATGATTCTTTCTGTCCAAAATCAATTAAAAGAAAATTTAAGCCCATCCTTTTCCAGAATACTTTTCTAAATTCTGTCCTTTTAAGGCCCCCTTCCTGAAGATGCTTGGTGTTCCTAAAATCCCAACCCAGTCTACCATTTTTAAACCTTAAATATGTTGCCATAATGTTAATGCATATACACTCAGAGATGAGTTTATCTTTATACTAATGAAACTAGCTTCAGGGGCCCCCTGACTGAATGGACTGCTTCCAATATCCTGAATCTAATTTTGTGGTTCTCCAAACTAAAACTAAAAATTAAAAAAAAAATCCCAAGCCAAAAAATAGATACATCCCTTGAATACACCTCAAAATTTCTAAAGCAAATGCCTGTCCACACTGGACTCAGCTTGCTTTTTATTCCTATGGATACTCCACCCTTGAGATCTGTATCCTCTGTCTCCCAAGACTGGCTAGGAATAGATGTTTCCTACTTTACTTCCTAGTTGCTCCCCCCAAAAAATACATAACCAATTTTTCTTTTCAGAGTTTCAAAACAAATCACAATGATAAGAGATGGTAAGAATTAAAATAAACACAGGTGAATTACAAAGAAATCTTATAGCATGCACTAAACTGATCTACAGATTCAATGTAACCACAATAAAAGATCTCAGCTATCTTATTTGCAAAAATTGACAAACTAATCCTAAAATTCATATGAAAGTACAAAGGACAAAATCTTTAAAAAGAACAAAGTTAAAGAACTCAGCCTTCTGATTTCAAAACTTACTGCAAAGCTACTATAATCAGGACAATGTGGTAATGGCATAAGAATAATACTTTAAAGAATTAAAAATGGTTGCAGAGTAAATGGATGCTGCATGGACATACTCCCAGGAACAAACTGGAATCACAACTAACATACAGAAGAACTTCCCGAATAATCAACGGAAGACTTGCAGGAAACAACCCTGATACCCGAAGATCAAAAGTGGAGACCCCAGAGAGACTGTGGAGGACATCTTTCCTACACAGACATTTGCCTTGCCTGGGGGGAAGGCAGTAGAATGACCCTATTGGAAAACACCTTGCCCTGAGGTCACTTAAGAGACTAAAAATGGGGGTGGAGAGGTGGAGAGTGTCAATTGGGGGAAAAGGAAACAATGTAAAACTTTAGACAAAAATAAATAAATGAGACTAAAAATAACAATTAGCCTCCAGGCAGAAGCAACTGCCCCACCCTGTTGGAAAAAAACCATCATACCTCAGGGCGATTGCCTGAGGGCAATTCAAGTAGAAATAGAATCTGTCTACAGAGGTGGTCTCTAGAACAGATGTCATCAACCTTTCAGACCTCACAGACCACCAGTGGCCCATGGACTACTGGTTGGAGACCATTGCTCTAAGAGGCTTTGAGTCTTTGCCTGATCTAATTAGCCAGAAACATGGTTTGACACAGTCCTGAACTAGCAATTGAGAGTCACAGAAAATCGACTTAATGTGAGAATAAATTTTTCTGTTAGAAAGTGAGATAGGCAACCGCCATTTTGGTTCGCATGACTTAGCCGCCATTTTTTACTCTAATGACTTGCAGCTCCCCTTGGGGGCACTATTTTGAAACAGCAAAGGTCACCCCTTCCTTTAAATTAGCCAATGGCACAAGACTGGGACCCTAAGCTCTTCCAATCATGAGTGAGGAACGAATCACATATGTCTGAAATAAAAGCCCAAGCAGACCACCTGCTCAGTATATGTACTGCCAGACTCTGTGTTAGTATGTAGCATTTTGCAGAAGTCAAGCTATTTGCCTTGCTGTCAGACTCCTGAGTATGATTTGTGTTCTACCAGGACCCCTGATTTAGGGGGCTCACCTTATTTCTAACACTAATACATAGTCACAAGCCCAAATAGACAGCCAAAATGAGGAGATAAAGAAACAATCCCCAAATGAAAGAACAAGAGAATTCCCCAAAGAAGAGATAAATGAAGCAGAAGATTTATCTGAAACAGAGTTCAGAGTAATGATAAAGATACTCAACAGCATGAAAAAAGACACAGTAATTAAAAAAAAAAAAACAGTTGGAGATAAAGAATGACATAACACAAAGAAGACACTGGAAGGAATACAACCCAGAAGTTAGGGGAAGTCAAGGATCAAGTCAGTGAATTAGAAGACAAGGTTGAAAAAAATCATTCAGAGAATAAAAAACAACAAAACAAAACCCAATTAAAAAACAGGAGGACAACTTAAGGGAGCTGTGGGACAATGTGAAACAACAATGTTAGAATAGCAGGTGTGCCAGAAGAGGCAGAAAAGGATAGAGAAAGTTTTTGAAGAAATAATAGCAGAAAACTTTCTTAACCTGGTAAAGGAAAAGGTCACACAAATTAAGGAGGCACAGAGAACCCTAAGCAAAAAGAACCCAAACAGGCCCACGCCCAGACACATCAGAATTAAAATGCCAAAAATTAAAGACAAAGAGAGAATCTTGAAGGCAGCAAGAGAAAACTACTACCTACAAAGGAGCACCCATCCCATAAGACTGATACCCGATTTCTCATCAGAAATCCTACAGGCCAGAAGGGAATGTCATGAAGAACCCAAGGTAATAGAAAGCAAGGATCTGAACCCAAGATTAATATATTCACCAAGGCTATCATTCAAAATAGATGGTGAAATAAAGAGCTTTCCAGGTTAAAAAAAAAGAAAAAAAAGTTTATTACCACCAAACCAGCATTACTAGAAATGTTAAAGGGACTGCTGTGATAAGAAACAGAGAGAAAGAAACCTAGGCATACAGAATTAAAATGGCAATAAGTAAGTACCTATCAACAATAATATAAATGTAAAATGGATTAAATGCTCCAATCAAAAGGCATAGGGTAACTGAATGGATACAAAACCAAGACCTAACTAAATGCTGTCCACAAGAGACCCATCTCAGAACAAAAGACACATACAGGATGAATGCGAAGGGAGGGGAAAAATTTCCCATGCAAGTGGAAAAGAAAAAGAAGTAATTCTCATATCTAACAAAATAGACTTTAAAATGAAGGCTATCATAAGATACAACAAAGGTCACTACATAATACTAAAGGGATTGATCCAACAAGAGGATATAACCCTGGTAAACATATATGCACCCAATATAGGAGAACCTAAATATATAAACCAACTTCTAGAGGACTTTAATGGAGAGATCGACAATAATACAGTCATAGTAGGGGCGTTTTACACCCTACTGACTTCACTGGATAGATCTTCCAGACAAAAACTTAACAAGGAGCCGAAACGGGTTTGCTCAGTGGATAGGGCGTCAACCTGCAGACTAGGGGGGTCCTGGGTTTGATTCCGGTCAAGGGCATGTGCCTTGGTTGTGGGCACATTCCCAGTGGGAAGTGTGTAGGAGGCAGCTGATCGATGTTTCTCTCTCACTGATGTTTCTAACGCTCTATCCCTCTCTCTCTATATAAAAAAAAAAATCAAAATATATTTTTTAAAAACTTAAGGAAACAGTGACTCTAAAGGACACACTAGATCAGATGGATTTAATTGACATTTATAGAACATTTCACCCCAACACAGCAGGATATACATTCTTCTCAAGTGCACATGGATCATTCACAAAAATAGATATATTAGGACACAAAACATGTTGCTACAAGTTCAAGAAAATTGAAATTATACCAAGCATCTTCTCAGATCACAGTGGAATAAAATTAGAAATCAACTACAGTAAAAATATCCCAAAACATTCAAACACATGGACTGAGTAGCATGTTATTAAATAATGCATGGATTACCAACAAGACCAATAAAGAAATAAAAAATTTCCTGGAAACAAATGAAAATGAACACACAACAACCCCAAATCTCTGGGACAAATAAAAGCAGTCCTGAGAGAGAAGTTCATAGTACTACAAGCATAGCTAAAAAAAAAAAAACCTAGAAAAATCAGCAATAAACTATTCAAGCCTACAACTTAAATAGTATCTAAAAAGAGAACAAGAAAAGCCCTGAGTAAGTAGAAGGGAATAATAAAGATTAGAGCAGAATAACATAGAGATTAAAAAATATATATAATAAAAAATGAATAAACAAAATTGATAAACTGTTTCAGACTCATCAAGAAATAGAGAGAACCCAAATAAATAAAATCAGAAACAAAAGTGGAGAGGTAACCACGAACACCACAGAAATACAAAAAAAATTGTGAGAAAATACTATGAACAGCTATAAACCATCAAGATAGACAATGTGGATGAAATAGACAAATATCTAGAAAAATAAAATCTCCCAAAACTGAATCAGGAGGAAACAGAAAACCGGAAGAGCCAATAACAATTAATGAAATAGAAGAAGCAATTAAAAACAAAAACAAAAACAACCTGCCAGCAAACAAAAGGCCAGGTCCAGAAGGTTTCACAGTGGAGTTTACCGAACATTCAAAGAACACCTATACTCCTCAAACAATTTCAGAAAATCCAAGAGGAACACTTTCAAACTCTTTTTATGTATTATCCTAATTCCAAAATCAGATAAAGATACTACATAGAAAGAGAATACAGGCCAATATCCCTGATGAACATAGATGCTAAAATCCTCAACAAAATATTAGCAAATCGCATTCAGCAATATATTGAACAGATCATACACTATGGCCAAGTGGGATTTATTCCAGGGATGCAGGGCTGGTACGATATTCGCAAATCAATAAATGTGATCACATAAACAAAATTAAAAAAATCACATGACCCTATCAATACAGAAAAAGCATTTGACAAAGTCCAACAGCCATTTTTTACTTTTGATAAAAACTCTCAGCAAAGTGGGAATAGAGAAAGTATATCTCAACATGATAAAGGCCATATATGACAAACCTACAGCCAACATCATACCCAATGGGCAAAAACTAAAAGCATTTCCCCTAAGAACAGGAACAAGACAAGGATGTCCACTTTCACCACTCTTACTCAACACAGTACTGGAAGTCCTAGCCACAGGGATCAGACAAGGAGAAGAAATAAAAGGCATCAAAATTGAAAAGGATGAAGTAAAATTTTCATTATTTGCAAATGACATGATATTATACATAGAAAAGCCTAAAGACTCCATAAAAAATTTACTAGGTTTAATAAATGAATCTGGCATTGTAGCAGGATACAAAATCAACACCCAAAAATCGATGGATTTTTTTATTCACCAATAATGAATTCTCAGAAAAAGATACATGAAAACAAACAATCCCATTTAACACTGCAACAAAAAAATTAAGATACTTAGGAATAAACTTAACCAAGAAGGTAAAAGACCTGTACTTGGAATACTACAGGATGTTGAAAAAAGAGAAGATATAAACAAGTGGAAAAATATACTGTGTTCATAGATTGGTAGAATCAACATCATTAAAATGCCCAAACTACCCAAGGCAATCTACAGATTCAATGCAATCCCTATTAAAATACCAACGACATATTTCACAGAGCTAGAACAAATACTACAAAAATTCATATGGAATAAAAAAAGACCCTGAATAGCTGGTAGAAATTTTGAGAAAGAACAAAGTTAGAGGAATCGCAATACTAGATTTCAAACTATACTACAAAGCCACTGTAATCAAAACAGCCTGGTACTGGCACAAGAACAGGCATATAGATCAATGGAACAAAACAGAGAGCCCAGAAATGGACCCAAGCCATTACGCTCAATTAATATTTCACAAAGGAGGCAAGAGCATAGAATGGAGTCACGAGAGTCTCTTCAATAAATGGTGTTGGGAAAATTAGACAGATACATGCAAAAAAAAAAAAAATGAAATTAGATCACCAACTTAACATAAGAATAAACTCAAAATGGATAAAGAACTTAAATGTGTCCTAAGTGATTTGGCTCAGTGGATGGAGCGTCAGCCTGTGAAATCAAGGGTCCCAGGTTCAATTCTGGTCCTGGCATGTACCTTGGTTGCGGGCACATCCCCAATAGGGAGTGTATAGGAGGCAGCTGACTGATGTTTCTAACTAGCTATACCTCTCCCTGCCTCTCTGTAAAAAATTAATAATATATATATATTTTTTAAAAAACTTAAATGTAAGAGGTGAAACCATAAAAATCCTGTAAGGACCATAGGCAGCAAAATCTCAGACATCTCTCATAGCAATATGTTTATAGATACCTCTCCTAAAGCAAAGGAAACTAAGGAGAAAATAAACAAATGGAATTACATCAAAATAGAAAGCTTCCGCACAGCAAAAGAAACAATCAACAAAACTATGGAAGAACATACCTAGCAATAATACATCTGATAAAGGGTTAATATCTAAAATATATAAGGGGCTCATATAACTTAACAAAAGATAAGCAATCTAATTAAAAAATGGGCAAAGGACCTAAAGAGACACTTCTCCAAAGAGGACATACAGATGGCTAAGAGAAATATGAAAAAATGCTCAAAGTCACTGATCATCTGAGAGATGCAAATCCCCAAAATGACAATGAGGTACCATCTCACACCTGTCAGAACGGCTGCCATCAACAAATGACAAGTACTGGCAAGAACATGGAGAAAAGGGAACCCTAGTACAGTGCTGGTGGGAATGGAGACTGATGCAACCATTATGGAAAACAGTATGGAGTTTCCCCAAAAATTAAATATGAAACTGCTATTTGAACCACTGATCCCACTTCTAAGAATATATCCTAAGAAACCCAAAGCACCATAAAGAATGTACGGTATGCACCCCTCTGTTCATAGCAGTACAATTTACGATAGCTAAGATCTGGAATGCCCATCAGTAGGTAAGTGGATAAAAAAGCTGTGGTACATTCTAACATGGAATACTATGCAGCAGTAAAAAAAGAATCTCTTAGCATTTGAGACAGCATTGAGGGATCTGGAGAGTATCATGTTAAATGAAATAAGTCAGTCAGAGAAAGATAAGTATCACATGATCTCACTCATTTGTGGAATCTAATGAACAAAGTAAACAGATGAAAAGAGTGGATCCAGAGACATGGAAGCAGGGAACAGAGTGCAGAACCTCAGAGGGAAGGTGGAGGGTAGGGTGTGGGTAAGAAATAATCAACCAATGTATGCATGTATGTATAACCCATGGACACAGACAACAGAGTGCTGAAGGCCTGGGGCGGGGTGGGGTGTGGCCGGAGGGATTAATGGGGGGGAAAAAGGGTACATGTGTAATACTTTCAACAATAATTATTAGACCAAAAAAAACAAACAAAACAATACTTTATAGATCAGTAGGAGAGAACCGAGAGTTCAGAAACAAACCCTTACATTTATGGTCAATAAATGCCAACTATTCAAAGTGGGAGAGACTAGTCTTCAACAAATTGTGCTAGATATCCACATGCAAAAGAATGAAATTGAACCCATACCTCAGACCATACTTAAAAAAATTATTTCTGCCGAAACCGGTTTGGCTCAATGGATAGAGCGTCGGTTTGGGGACTGAAAGGTCCCGGGCTCGATTCCGGTCAAGGGCATGTACCTTGGTTGCAGGCACATCCCCAGTAGGGGGTGTGCAAGAGGCAGCTGATCGATGACTCTCTCTCATCAATGTTTCCAACACTCTATCTCTCTCCCTTCCTCTCTGTACAAAATCAATAAAATATATTTTAAAAAATTGCATTAAAAAAACAACCCTATTCGGCTTCTGTCCTCTATTTCATTTCTGAGAGTTAAGAGTCAACAACCTGTGCCCTTTCTTATTTTTCATTAAAATATATTTTTTATTGATTTCAGAGAGGGAGAGATATAAACATAAATAATGAGAAAGAATGATCCATCAGTTGCCTTCTACACTCCCCTTGACTGGGGATGAAACTGTGACCTCCTGGTTCATAGGTGGACACTCAACCACTGAGGCACACCAGACGGGCCCTCTGTGTTTCTCTAACCCATGCTTTGGTAAAAGCCCCCGAAAATACTTTCCTCCTTTTACTTCCCACTTCCCACAAGGTATTCCTGGAGAGAGATCTCTCAAGTGGGCAGGGAATGTGATAGCTCATCTTAGGAGGCTCCTCATATTTAGCTATCAGAAGGTAGGAGAGTTTCCCAGCCCAAAGAAAGAAAAAAACAAAAAAAAAAACCCCAACCCTCCAGACACCTTGATTTCATACTTCCAGCCCCATACTTCCAGAGACAATGTTATGTAAGACACACACACAGAAGTTCCTCATACACACTGACTTGGTATACCCACTTAAAAATTACATAGAGATGGAAAACTTGTATGCACAAATCATATGAATTGTATGGTTTTAAATATTTACTTAAAAATTATATGTACATATATTTCTAGTACATATATTTTCAACTGAACCATGAAATCTCCAATAAAGGCCCCCGTTTAAAAAGCCTGTACTCTTGGGAGTGGTGAACACACAATACAATATACAGATGATGGATTACGGAACTGTCCCACCTGAAACCTGTAAGTTATTAACCAATGTCACCCCAACAAATTCAGTAAAAATTACAAACAAATAAACAAACACAGCCTGTGCTCTGGCACTGCCCCAGCGCCCTATCCGCTGTAGGTATCCCATGTGGTCTTTTGTCTCAGAGGCTGATGATACCTTATCACCACACACCAAAGTGCAGGGCTTATTACATTCCAGTTCCACCACTTAGCCGTGTGGCTTTGGGCGGGTTGCTTTAAACTGTGTGCCTCACGTTTACTCCTCCCTAAGATGAAGCTGGCCAAACCTGCCTGCCCCTTGGTGTTTCAGCAAAAACAAAACATTTCATGACGCTCTGAACATGGCTTCTGGCACCCGGAGCGGCGAGGCTGCTATTGTCTGTGTGTATACACTAGACTATGCCAAATCCTTTCCTTCCCATACTTTTGAACCTAGGCTAATTGACATTAGCCCTCTTAATCAGCTTCATCTTTACAAATAAATTTTAAAAATTCTACGCCAAAAAGATCACCGAGGGAATAAAAAGAACACGAGGAAAACTATCACGCATCAAGGGCTGGAGAAAAAGATGCTCCTTTCTTTTCGGTCTCCCTGGCACTTCATTAATACAGCCCAGGGCTCCCGGCTGAGACTCCCTGAACACCGCGGGGCGGCCCCCAGACGGGCGATGTGTGTCCCCCAACAAGGCCAACCACAACTCCACGTCGGGGAGCCATTTTTGCCACTCAGGAAAATGAAAAGGTGCACGAATGAACGAGTGAATTAGCCCTCCCAGCAACCCCCGTTCCCAGGGGGGCCGGGTCCCCGCACAAAGACTGCATTTGTTATTTTTTAAAAATAATAAAAATAAAAATTCTATGTGCATATATTTTTTTTTTTTTTATGAACGTCTCCAGCTCCCCGGGGAGGTGCGGTGGAGCTGGACTGACTGGGGAGAGCCGGGTGGGTGTGGGACCAGAGGGCTGACGGGGGCAGGACACCCTCGGGAAAGCGAGGCGCTGGGACGGGCGGCCTGAGGGAGGGGGTCGGGCCTCACCTTCGCCCGCTTGCGCCGGCTGGTCCGTCGTCCCTCCGGGGTCTCGGCGATTCCCGTCTCCATGGGGGTGGCAGACCCAGGCACGACGGTAGGCCCGGCTGGAGGCCCGGCGGACCCCGGCGGCTCGGCGAGGCCCCCCGGGGGCGAGGCCCGCGGAGGCTCCTTCTTGCGGGGGGTGCGCTCTCCCGCCACCCCCGGCCCGGGCTCCACGGGGCCCGACGGGCCCGCGGGCGGCGCGGCCACCTCGGAGCCATTCTCCGAGCCTGCCGCTACCCCCGCGCCCGCCTCCGAGCCCGCCGCGGCCGCCGCGGCCGCCGCAGCCGCCGCCTTCTTCCCGGACAGCATCTCGGGCCGCCTGGGTGCCGACAGCTGAGGGCCGCTCAGCCCGCGGGTCCCAGGGAGGGTACGTGGGTCCGGGCCGCGTCGCCTCGCTCCGATGCTCCCGGTGCGCGCGCCGCCTACCGCCGCCGCCGCCGCCGCCGCCGCCGCCGCGTACGCAGGCGCGGAGCGCGCTCCCGTCGCGTCCGGACAAAAAGCCGGACACGCCCACGGCCCCGCCCCCCGCTGCCATAGAGTCGCGTCCTCGCGGCTAGAGCGGCACCGTGGCAAAGAGCGCGGTGCTTTCCTAGAGCGTCCCCGTGGTCTTTGGAGTTGGCCCCGAGAGACACCGTCCTGGTCGTGGGGCTTCTGAGCCAGACTATACCTCTGAGGGCGACCATTTCACCCAGGGATTTGGATGCACTTATAAATTCATTCATTTTCATTAAATTCATTCACTCATTCATTCACCTATTCGTCGATTCAACCAAGATAGGTGCCAAGGGCTTAATTATGTAATTCTTGCTTTCCAAGAGCTTATGGTCTAGGGATGGGAAATCTCACTTATAATTGCCCTTGGTTGTACTGGGGAAATCTTGGAGAGCAAACAAGTTCCGTGGTAATAAAATGGACAGGGATTAATAAACCCAGTTTTGAGCCCAACAGGATTGTTCTAGCATCCAAAGCTTTGTTCATGCCCTTGCTCCCTCACACCTCCATTCCCTTTGTCCACTCACTCCCCCCATACACCTGTGTCTACAAATAGTGAATACATGTCAAATATTTGTTTGTTTGTTTGTTTATTGAGAAAACAGCAGGATGATATAGCTGGTTCAAAGGAGAATATGAAAAATTGATATATATAGTCATTGGTGAGTGGAAAACAGAATGCTAGGAAAGGGTTGCAAAGTGTATATACCGTATTTTCCGGTGTATAAGACGACTTTTGAAACGAAAAAAAAGTCAACCGAAAATCGGGGGTCATTCATTAAAAATTTAATTAAAAAAAGAACTGGTGTTGCCTCGGAAGTGGGGGTAGTCTTATACAGCGAATATAGGCCTAAACCTATGTTTTAACTGTAAAATTAGGGGGTCATCTTATACGCCAGAAAATACGGTGTTATATGCCTAAGTGATTGTTGACTGGAACAACTAGATCGACAGATTGACCAGTTGCTATGACATGCACTGACCACCAGGGGGCAGATGCTCAATGCAGGAGCTACCCCCTGGTGGCCAGGGGGTTCCCACAGCCAACCTCCTGCAGCCTCTTCCCCAACTCCCTACACTAATTCGTGCACAAGGCCTCTAGTTTTTAAATAAGAAAAAGCAATTTATGTCTTACAATGCCATAAAACTAAACTCTAAACTTCGGGGCTTATCTTTTCTCTCAGACAGAACTCATTTGCATTTACACCCCCTAAAAAATAAACAAACAAACAAAAAAACACACCACATTTTTTGCTTAACTATTTTTTTTTTTTTTTTTAACCAGAAATACAGGCATACCTTGGAGATCTTGTGGTTTGGGTTCCAAACCACCATAATAAAGCGAGAGTATTACAATAAAGGCAGTCACAATCTTTTTGCTGGTAGAGGGTCCTACCTTTAATTTGTAAAAAAGCAAAACACCTGTGAAGCACAATAAAGCAAAACACAATAAGGCACAGTAGGCCTGTAACTAATTAGTTTCATTTTCTTAAATTGTGGTAAAATATATATAACATAAAACTTACCATCTTAAGCATCTTTAACACACAGTTCACTAGTGTTAAGAACATTCACATGATTGTACAATCTCCAGAACTCTTTTCGTCTTGAAAAACTCTGTACCCATTAAACAATAACTCCCCAACACGCCCCTGCCAACCACCATTCTACTTTCTGTATCTATAAATTGGACCACTCTAAATAGCTCATGTAACTGGAATCAAACAGCTTTTGTCTTTTTGTGACTGGCTTACTTCATTTAACACAATCCCCTCAAAGTTCATGCATGTTGCAGCAAGTTCCAACATTTCCTTCATCTTTAAGACTGAATAATATTCTAATGTCTGTATATACAATATTTTGCTTATCCATTTATCTGTTGGTGGACTACCTGCTGCTTCCACTTTTTGGCTATAGTGAATAATGCTGCTATGGACATGGGTGTGCAAATGTCTCTTCAAGACCCTGCTCTCAGTTCTTTGGGATATATATTCCCAAGTGGGATTGCTAGAGCAACTTACCCATTTTTTAAAAGTCCACATCTGGCTCCGGATGGTGTGGCTTGGTAGGTTGAGCGTTGTCCCACGCACCAAAGGGTTTCTGGTTCCATTCTGGGTCAGGTCACATGCCCAGGTTTTGGGCTTGATCCCTTGTGGAAGGGCGGGGCATGTAGGAGGCTGCCAATCTGGGTGTTTCTCACATTCTCTCCGCCCCCTCCCCCTTCCTCTCTCTCTAAAATTAATAAAACGTATTTTAAAAATCAATCAATAAAAGTTGACATCTGACTTTACAGAGTGGGGACCCTAATCAATATTAAATAGTAAGTCACAGTTATCCTCCCCGAAAGCATCAGGTGACCAACAGATGGGCCAGTGAGATACTATTCAAGTATTACTGTGAACAAACTTGCAGTAAACTTTTAGCCTTATTTCCAAATTCTGGATAATTTTTATTTGCAGTCTATCTCACCATGAGGGTAAGGGCTGTGTTTCTGGGTATTTTATTCTCAGTGGCTAGGCCCTTAAGTACTGTTGATTGAATGAAGTATCACTAAGGCCTACATCACCTGGCTGTTATGAGGACATTATGAGATGTTGCTTGCAAACTGCCTGTCAAAGGCTGACACATAGTGGCTGCTTAAGAAATAGAAGTACTTAATATTATTGTTATGCAACAACTGGGGGCTGGGGACTGGTCATGACTCAGAGGTGGGGGGGGGGGCAGCCATGACTCCTGGAATGGAGGCAACTGTCCTAGAGGGGGGACTGAGGGTGGGTCTTGGGGCCTGGGTGCCACCAAAGCTAGAATGCTGGGAGATCTAATGTCTTTTTTTAGGACTCTCCACGAGATACTTGATTCCTCAGGCACTGTAGGAGCATTGGTGGCTTGGATGATCAGCTATAAGCCAGCCTTGTTTGGGTTCCTATTCCTTCTGCTATTGCTTAGCAACTGGCTGGTCAAGTATGAATTCAAGTTCACCTCCACAGAGCCCCATCAGGTGAGCAAGAGGAGCCTTACCTTCAGTTGAGGGTGATGGGATATTTACAGGTAGATTGGGGTTTGGGGGACAGGGAACATGTCGGGATAATGGGGCAAGGCTGAGGCACCCACACCTCTAAGTCTCTGCTCTGCAGCACATCCTTCACAAATCTTCAGGTGCCTCAGCTATGAATTGGGACCACACTAGACTGCCACTTCCTGTTTGACATCAATATGCTTTGGTAACAGCAACACTCGCTTTATTTCTTTAAAAATATATTTTATTGATTTTTTTACAGAGAAGAAGAGAGAGGGATAGAGAGTTAGAAACATCGATGAGAGAGAAACATCGATCAGCAGCCTACTGCACTACTGGGGATATGCCCACAACCAAGGTACATGCCCTTGACCGGAATCGAACCTGGGACCTTTCAGTCCACAGGTCAACACTATCCACTGAGCCAAACCGGTTTTGGCAACACTTGCTTTAAAGGAAAACATGAAAATGGGTGAACTAGAGACACATGTATAACATAGATACATCTCTAAAATATAATAATGATAGGAGAGATGTACATGAGTTATGACATATTTTATATAAAGTTTAAAAACATGCCAAACAATAACCAATCTTGTTTATGAATGCACTTTTTTTAAATGTAATTCTTTATTGTTCAAAGTATTACATAAGTCTCCCTTTCCCTCCATTGACCTCTCCCCAGCTGCTCCCACCCCCCAGCACATGCCCTCACCGCCCCCCTACTGTCTGTGTCGATTGATTATGCTTATATGCATGCATACAAGTCCCTTGATTGATCTCTTACCCCTCCCCCCAAAAGAACATGTTTAGTGAAAGTACATTAAGGCAGGATTTTTCAACTTCCACATGATTGACATTTAGGGCGGGATAATTCTTCATTGTGAGGGACTGCTCTGTGCATTAGATGTTTAGCAGCATCCCCGGCCTCTACCCATAAGATGCCAATAGCACCCATCACCCCTTTTGTGACAACCAAAACATGTCTCCAGACATTGCCCAAGGTCCCTTGGGAGGACACAGTAGCCTCTGGCTGAGAGCCACCGGAATGAAGAAATGCACGGAAAAAGTAAACACCGGATTCAGGATTGCAGTTGAGATGAGGTTCAGGGAGGGAGGGAGACACTCTAGGAGAGGGAGCCGCAATGGCATCTGTGAAGTTTTATTTCTCACACTAGTATGGAGACATGGGTATTGGTTGTAATATTTACTTTTTCGTGTGTCTGAAAGATTTGATTTTTAAAGGGGTGGAAAGACCAGGAGTTTGTAATTGAATCCAAAAAGAAAAGCTAAAGCATTATTACTCTGGGTGAGGGGCAGGTGAGGACGATAGAGAGAAGAGCATGTCCCGAGACACAGAGACTGGGCAGCAGGGCTAGGGAACGCACAGCCCTGGAGACAGACAGATACATTTGGGTTAAAGCTTTTATGTTCTTCTATGAACCAAAGGAAACTGTGGGTCCTGGGAGTGTGGGGTCTCTCCCACAAGCTGGATGATGCTGAGCCCCGATTCTCGGCGGGCTGTGAGAATCCATTCAGGTTTCAGTTGTAAGTCACCTGGCATGGGAAGGGGGACTATTGTCATTAACCAATCTCTCCTCTTTTCCTGCTGGTGGGAGCTTAGGAAAACACAGAGAAACGAAAGACCCCCGAAGCCGAATCCAACGGCTACGGCAATGCCATGAGCACGAGAGAAGTCGAGAGACTGCACGCCTGCTTTGCCCTCCAGGACAAGATCCTTGAACGGCTTATGTTCAGTGAAATGAAGCTGAAGGTCTTAGAAAATCAGATGTTCATCATTTGGAATAAAATGAATCACCACAAGAGGTCGAGCCGTCAGCAGATGTTTGCCGCGAGGAAGCACAGATCGAGGAGACGGGACTCCGCCTTCTCTGGCTACTCCGAGTGCACGTCCAACTCCCCCTGAGGTCGGAGACTGGGGTGGGCTGGCTTCTTCTGATGTTACCTTTACTCAGTAAAACCCCACCAGAGACTATTGGATTTGCGTAGTGAATCACACGGGAGAGGATGGTTGGAGGCTGAAAGGTCACCTCTAAAAAAGACATCTACTTAGCAGGCCAGCCAGGTAGCATCCTAAGACACAGCCTGACAGCTCTAGAGCCAGCCCTTCCTCCCCTTCAGTTGGACTACTGGGACCCTGGTTCAGGGCGCTATTTACCTGTTCACTTTGAGTCTTCCACGGCTCTCCCCAGTGCTGTCCCACCCTCTAATCTCCCCCTCACTCTGCACCCAGAGGCCAGAGCAAGCCCTGCCAGGCCAGGCTCTGAGTGTGCCCATTGCCTATTCTCAAGCCAATGTCTCCCTGTGGTTGATAGAATAAAACCCACACTCCTTACTCGGTGTTCAGACGCTCCGTGATCTTATCCCCTTTCCAGGCTCTTCCCATTTCTCACCCCCACAAGCTTTATGCTCTACCCCAGAGTAGGCATTAGGGTACCACCTCTGTGATTTTTGCCATAGTCATGAGACACCTGAATTGACATGAGACATGAGACAACTCAACATTGTCCCCTTCAATGGACTATTTTTCCTTAAATAAATGTATCTGTAAAGGAACATAATAATAAAGGTAAATAATTTATTTGTAAGTTAAAAACAGCATCATTTGCCCAAAATACACCTTAACTGTCAAAATAAAGACCATGGAAACTAAATGATGTTATTAAGTTCTAACCAGAGCTGGGTTGCCTTCTGTTGGATCTGAACCTGTGAATTTCGGGTTAAAAAAAAAAAAGGAGATTTAGCAAGTGTTAGTGTTTAAAAGGCATGCTAGCACCAAGCTGAGACTCTTCCCATAGGAGATTGGAAAGGGCAGCGCCACCTCACTGTGGCTTTGTGCCTCGTTGGTGTCCTACTTAAAATCATCTCTCCCACAATCCCGTGAACTCTAACCAAACCAAATGACTGGCAATCCCCCAGCTGCATTTACCTCTGGACCTTGGGGCTCAGTCCTCGGATCCCTTCTTTACTCCATCTCACTCCTGTAGAGATGGCACTCAATGTTATCTACTGTTACGTGCCAGTGATTTATTTCTAAAGTGTATCTTTGATACAGGTCCTTAAGCTAGGCACAGTCTCATCCTAAGGCCTCTGCATTGGACACTCCCCCACCATGGATGCTCTTCCTCAGTTGTCTGTATATCTGACTCCCTTTCTTCCTGTAGCTGATCTGTTAAATTCTTTCTCGATGAGGCCACCCTGACTGCCCAGTTTAATATTTATAACCTGTCCCTCTTACCTGGCTCTACCTATTTTCCATAGCAGGTGTCACTTTCTAACATACCACGTAGCTTATTTATTGTTAGGAATACAGAGAGCCCCCAGTATCAGGGGTCCTGGTAGAACAACACAAAGCATGCTTGGGAGCCAGCCAGAAAGGCAAACATCTTTACTCCTGCAGGAGGGTGTGCAGGCACAGGGTCTGTGAGTATGATGCACACACTGAGTGGGTGGTACACTCAGGCTTTTATTGGTCACAGAGCTTAAACTCATACTCTTGCATGATTGGCTGATTTAAAAGGAGGGGTTGACCTTTGCCATTTCAAAATGGTGGTCTGCAGGGGAATTGAAAGTCTCTTGACCCAAAATTATGGCTGCCTAAACTCCTTCTTTGACAGAAAAGATTACTTGTTTATTCTCACAATTCTTCCCATTTCTTATTTAACTCTTTTCTTCAAACTTGGCTAACATTCGTTGACTTTCCTGCTCTGCTGTGTCTAAGAGATTATTTTGCTGTTTGGTCAATGTGGTTTCAATTAACGTTTAGATAAGACCTCTCAAACATGGGATAATATAACATCCACTACTGTCATTCCCTTCCATTCTCCAAACCATTGGTAAATCGGAGAAAGGATCCTCAATCCCAGGATTCTCAGCTGACTCATTAGCTAGAGTTGTTAATCCCTGTAGGGCCTTAGTGATCGTTCTGCCTGGAGCTGTTGTCAGAGATGAATGCACAACACTCCCCCCCCACCCCCACACACACACATTACATATACTCCTCCTTTTCTGCCAGAATCATATCCAAGGCCAATCTATTTTCCCACATCATCCTGCTGGTGGTATATAGTTGTTCAGCTATGTCTTTAACTGTGTCTTGAGTATAGTTAGCAATCCTTTGTTGGTTATAGTAACTAGTGGCCCGGTGTGTGGATTTGTGCTCATTGAAAGGAAATTAATTGGAAAAAATAACAACATGATACAACAACAACAAACACGGGACATAAAAACAACATTGATAAAAACGATGACTGATAAATTTATTAAACTTATTCTAATATCTCCCTATATACCACATTAAGAGTAAAAACACTTTCAGAGTGTATGATTAATTTCCCACGTGATAAAGCATTTACAACTTTAACTTTAAGGTCACTTCCTCTTCGAACTCAGGAGAAAGCAACATATAACTGCCCATGTCCGAAAACGGGTTCAGGTAGGAATATTCCTACTTTGTCTAGATTAGCTCAGCGAGAGCTTTGTATGTATTGCGCATGCGTGAGTCAACGTTTATTTTTAAATTGTCAGTGCATGCCATACATACTGGCCAGTTGGTCAGACGGTTGGACCATTGGTCACTTAGCCTTTTCTATATATATAGAATAGATAACTAATCCAATCCACATTCTTGTTTATGGTGGACTACCAGAATAGGACAGATTCAAATCCTGCAGTGATCTGATTTCTAGACTTCATTAGGCACTCCTCCTGGAACCCCAATAGGATCTCTATAAATATGGCGATCAAAGGAACCCTCTGGATTCTCTCTCTTCTTCCTAGTCTGTCTGTCCATTGAAAAAGGTTTATGACATGGCAAAATAAAAGGGATAGCCAATTGTATCAGGGCACAAGTTCCACTCCAACAGTTGTGGCCCCCCTCAATACCAGCAGACATCAGCATGGGGTATCAACAGTGCAGAACGATTGGCTTCTGAGGACACTCGGCCATTTACATCTGGATAAATTTCCCATAAACTCTGAGTACTGTTCCCCCCACACCTTGGGAGGCAGGAGGTATAGTTTGTGTCGGAAGATGGGGGCCGGATCGTTTTGAGGACTCCCTGCTCTTTATCTGTGTTGGATGGGAACAACAGGGAGAGAGCTTTACAGGAAGCATGTTCCCAGGTGGTTCCTCCTGATACAGGGCAAGCACACATTCCATCCTGTTACTGTCTGAGGTCCATCCAAATGAAAATGGGACCACTTGGGCCTCAAGCCTTCCTGCCTCGCAAGCGTAACAGTTGTCTTTATTTAGGACACGTACAGAATATTTACTCCATTCCACCCAGGAATTCGTTCCCTTATAGCTACTATTTGCATGGTGGTTAAAGGCTGAAATATCTAAGTCATTCAAGTTATCTATAACCAATAACTTAACTGGGTAAGCATGATCCGGATTGTAGACATCTCTCTAGCCCACATTGTAAGCCCCTGCAATTTTCCAGAGCCCTAAAGCAAATAGAGCCCAGGAGATAATGGTTATTAAGACAGCTCACAGTTTTTAGCATTAAGGGGCTATGTCTACGTTGAGGGTGTGCATGCACATGGTCTGGGAGCATGTGCACACCGAGAGGGCAGTTCATTTGGGCTTTTATGCCTGACTCACATGATCTGTCCCTCATTTTTGATTGGTCACAGAACATGGGCTCATACTCTTGTGCAATTGGCCAATTTAAAGGAAGGGATTGACCTTTGCCATTTCAAAATGGCACCCCCCAGGGAAGCTGCAAGTCACTCTAGCAAAAATGGCAGCTGCCAAGTCATGTGTCCTAAAATGGCGACTGTCTAAACTCTCTCTCTCTCTTTTTTTTTTTTCCAGAATAAAAGATATCTTATAATAACACCCATGTGAATTTTTACATTGATTAGCAATAGAACTTAACAATAATCTGGTATAAAAAACAAACAACAACAAAAAAAAACCCCACAACATCAAACATGTCAAATAGAAAGGTAAGAAATTAATACAAAGTAGAACAAAATAACATTTAAAAAGCAACCATCCCATAGAAAATAAAACACTTAAGTGTACAGCATGTTGTAAACTCTCTTCTTTGACAGAAAAGATTACTTGTTTATTCTCACATTTATTATGCTGCTCCTACTAGAATATAAGTTCTAGAGGTTAGGGATCCTTGTCAGTGTTGTTCACTGAGATATCTCAAGCACCTAGAACAGTGCTCAGCACTTAGTAGATGCTCAATACGTATGTGTTGACAATGGGTGTATGTTGTTATGTCTGCTTTACCATTATGTCCTCCCTCAGACCCAAGTGTGACCCCTGGCATAGGGAAGGCCCTCAAAAAGTCATACAGAAAAGTAGTCACATGGTGATTGAGTCAACGGGTTTGTGAGCAAACAGGTCAATTAGTGAGTCAATCAGAGCCTGGCTGGGGAAAATGCTAAGTAGCTTTATAGATTCTTCACGAGAGATGTTTTCCTTTTTTAAGGGTAATTTGTCCTTGGTATCTTTTCAGCTACATTATTCTTTCTGAACAGTCCTGATGCTGAGGGCGGGGACAATAATTTTCTCTCTCTGGGAATGTTCCAGAGTGAATTGGGGACAAAAAAAGTGACCTCGGAATAGTTTGGGAAGCAAGCCACGTGGAGAGGTAGAGCTTAGAAGAAAGAGCTCAGGTGAGGGGCAAAGAGAGGAACCAAGCAGGAGTCTGGGAAGTCATGTCCACTTGAACTTGAGAACCTTCCAACCTTCTGTGTAACAGTCAGTGTAGCAGTTCTGCTCCGTTTTGAAACCCGGACATCTTCCCCAAATAAGAAATCAGAAAACACCACAAAGAAGGATGGGACCATTGGAATGAGTTCTGAAAGTGAAAGAAGAGAGGTGGAGAGAAGAAAACAGAGTGGGAGTGAGAAGAGCAGGCAAGAAGGGAATGAGAAAGGTGGGGAGAGGAAGGGGAGAAAAAGTAGGAGAGAAGGAGAGATGGAGAGAGGACAAGAGAGAAGGAGAAGAGATCTCAGGAGCCTGAGAGGAGAGGGAAACACCCCACCAGTAACAATAGTGGCTACTGTTCATGGTGCACTTGCTGTGAGCCAGCCGGGCACTGTGTGCTTTAGGTGTCTTAGCTCATGTAATCCTTGCTCCCACCCATAGGTGCAAGTTCTATTTCAATACCCTTTTTGTAGACGAGAACATTGAGGTCCAAGCGAAGCCAAGAAATCCGACCCAAGTCAAATCTATAAGCCTGTGACCAAACAACTAGTCACTATGACATGCACTGACCACCTGGGCACAGATGCTCAACACAGGAACTACACCCCGATGGTCAGTATGCTCCCACAGTGGGAGCTCCGCTCAGCTGACCAACGGGCTCCAGATGGCTGGCAAGCACAGCTTCAGTGGCGTGAGCCTCTCCAGGCCTGTGGCATGCTACTGAATGGAGGCGGTGGCAGGCGCAGTGGGCCAGGATGAATGGGAGCGGTGTGGCGCCCACCCAGGCTCAGGCTCCTCCCCCACTGCCTGCCACTTCGCACACTACTACATCGCTCAGGGATGTCAGACTGCATTAATGTCCGGCAATCCGACATCCATCTAGGGGTCCCAGATTGCCAGAGGGCACAGGCCAGGCTGAGGGACCCCACCGGTGCACGAATCTGTGCACGGGGCCTCTAGTAAGTAATAAGTGGTGGAGCTGGGATCTGAACTCTGGCAGTCTGACTCAAGGGTCCACCAGTTGAGGTTTAGTCTCTGAAGTCTAGTCCACTTGAACTTGGGAACCTTCTAATGGTCTGGTAACAATCAGTGTAGCAGATAAAGATTATGATTTTTCCAAAGAGTGCTGCTGAAGGTTCTTTAAACAAAGGACTTCATCGAATCTTTCAGCTCTAGAGAAGATGATTAACTCCTTCCTCTCCTGAGGGACAGTTTTCTCTTGGTTCAGGGAGAGAAAAAGTCCTTGGACAAACGCCTGCAGGGAGAGCACTCAAGGAACAAATTCTTGAGGTGGTGGCTTCAGTAGCTACACATGGGTACCTACTGCCGCCGTGTGGCCACTTTTCTATATGACATGCTATGGATTTTAGCTAAAATCCGGAGGGGCAGGTTAGTCTGGGCAGTGAGAAATGGTTTCATTGGGACTGGGGCCGAGGGCAATGCGCAAGCTCCCACGGAGGAGCTGGTGTCCTGGGGGTGAAGTCTTGATCCAAAGAGGTGCAGAACCTTGAAGGGGATTGACTGATCCTCCAAACATTCAGTCCTGGTTTGGTGACACAAACCAAAACGAGAAGCAGTCCTTGCTCTAGAGCAGCGGTCACCAACCTTTTGGACCCCATGGACCACCAGATCGCTGCCTTGGAGGGCCTCCTCATCCAGTGGGGAGACAACATGGAGATGCATACATGTCCCGGAATCAGCGAGGACTCCTGGGTCCAAATCTCATTCCGCACTTCTCAGAGCATCAGTTTCCTCAGGTGTGAAATGGCACAGAACAGATCTGCCCCTGGGAATTGTGGGACATTGTCACCACTCAGTCGGTGACCCAGAGGCAGGCTGCCCGCCTGCTCTGAGCCTCAGGAAAGAGGAGCCAAGCAGCCAGGTGCAATGGAAATAACCTGGATCCCAGCTCCATCGCTGTCACCCCACTTGCTGTATGACCTCCCCTCTCAGAGCCTGTTTCATCAGCCATACAATGTAGAATTTGGATAAAACCACTCAGCTCTCTTCTCACTCTAATTGATCAATCCTCTTTGCAGGCCAATCACAGAGGGTTATAGAAGAAGATCCAGAAAGTTTGCCTCTACCCATTCACATACCCACGCTGAGCACCAGCAAAGAGAGATATTAAGTCAAGCCCCGTCCAACCGCAGGGTGGCTGGGAGGCAACGAAAATGATGGTGGAAGCTGGTGCAATCTACAAATAACAGAGCCTTGCTCCTCACAGGGTGGTCCACGGACCAGTATCGACACCACTTGGGTTCTTGTGGGAAATGCAGACTTTCCTGTACCATCTGACCCACTGACTCAGAACCTGCAGTTTAGCTCAATCCCTAGACGATTCCTACACATATTTGAAATGAGCTGGACACACCCTGGCTCTCAACCTTGACCACACAGAATTACCAAGGAGTCTTAAAACATTGTGATGTCCAGGTGGCACTCCAGGGGGCTTCTGGGGTTGGGATCCAGACAGCAGAGGTTTGTAAAAGCTCTCCAGTGTAAACAATATCATAAGTGGAGCCACTTTAAAATGCCAGAGCTGCCATCCAGAGGAACTGCCTTATACCTCAGACCCTGGAATGTTAAAAGCAGGGCACAATAACCTTGGGATGGGACCTAAGCAACCTCATGCCTTGCAAAAGAACATTTGCAATGATAATAGGAAAGCAGTTATGACAACTAGACTGATGATTAGTGGCCCGAAAATGGAAAACATTGTTTAGAATGAACATCACCATGTTCTATGATCTGTACCAACAGAAATGTCTTCGTTCTGATATAATTTTCCCTTTCCATTTTTCATAAATACCCATTGCCTTGGTCCCTTTTTAAAAAATTATGTTTATTAATTTCAGAGAGGAAGAGAGCGGGAGATAGAAACATCAATAATGAGAGAGAATCATTGGTTGGCTGCCTCCTGCACGATTGGGGATCAAGCCTGCAACCCAGGCATGTGTCCTGACTGGGAATCGAACTGTGACCTCCTGGTTCATAGGTCGACGCTCAACCACTGAGCCACCATGGCTGGGTACCATTTATTTATTTTTTTAAAGTGAGTGAAAGGGAGGGGGGAAAAACACACGGAGAGAAACATCGATGTGAGAGAGACACATCGATTCCTGCAAGCTCCCTTGACCAGAATTGAACCTATGACCCTTCAGGTTCCACTGAGGAAAACCGTCTAGGGCTTATCTCCATTTTATAGATGAAGAAACAAGAAGGCACGACTTACCCAAGGCCACACAGGCAGGGACAGAATTGGGATCTGAACCAAGTTATATGAATGTTTAACGATCAGGCGTGCCTGGCAGCTCGGTTGGTTAGAGTGTTGTCTTGCTATGCCAAGGTTTTGAGTTTGATCCCTGGTTAGGGCACATACAAAGAGCAAACAATGAGTGCATAAATAAGTGGAACAACAAGCAATGTTTCTCTCCCCCCACCAAAAAAAAAATCAATTAATAAAAAAATAAATGAAAGTACTAGGGTGGCCCAGTGGTCTTCAAACTGCGTTCCTTGGAGACCCAGTTCCTCAGAGGTAGTGGAGGCGCTGGGGAGGGGGGTGGGTGGGTTGTCCCGGCAGCCCCATCGCCTCTTGTATATTGGGGTTGATAAAGGCTTTCTGGAAGACTGCTTCTTCACTCGCCAGCCTGGAGCATCGTGGGTCACGTGGTGCTGCCAGCCTCCCTGCCAGATGTCCCCCCTCCCCACTGGCTGCCTGGGGGACCCCAAGAATTAATCCCCATGGCAGAAGGCACAGAGGGCTTAGTGCTGGGGAAATCGGCACCACGTCTGCCAGCCCCTGGGAGCCTGGGTAAAGCCTGTGGCTCAGAGCCCGGGAAGCAGTCCTGTCCCTGGAACACAGAACCCGAGAGGCACTGGCCAGCCATGGCGGGGCCTCAACTACCCTGCCCTTCCTGAGCCCTCCAGAGAGGTGAGCTGGGGCTAGGCATCCTGGGGGTCTGACTGTGTGTGAGTGTGTGTGTGTGGCATGTGTGTGTGGTGTGTGTGGTGTGTGTGTGTGTGTGTGTGTGGGTGTTTGTATGGTGTGTGTGTGGTATGTGGTGTGTGTGTGTGTGTGTGTGGTGTGTGTGGTGTGTGTGTGTGTGTGTGTGTGTTTGTATGGTGTGTGTGTGGTGTGTGGTGTGTGTGTGTAGTATGTGTATGAGAGTGGTGTGTGTGGCATGTGTGTATGTGTTTGTGTGTGGTGTGTGTAGTATGTGTAGTGCGTGGTGTGTGTGGTGTGTGTGTGAGGTGTGTGTATGGTGTGTGTGTGGTGTGTGTGTGGGGTGTGTGTGTGGTGTGTGTGGTGTGTGTGTGTGTGTGGTGTGTGTGAGGTGTGTGTATGGTGTGTGTATGGTGTGTGTGTGTGGTGTGTGTGTGGTGTGTGTGGTGTGTGGGGTGTGTGTGTGTGTGTGTGTGTGTGTGTGTGTGTAATTGACTCTTCCAGTTGGGACTGCGGAATTTGAGATGTCCAATGCTGAAGTCAGGACAGACCTGGCAGACCAGAGAGCTGGTCACCCTTCAGGGTCTCTGAGCTGGCCTCTCCTTGCCTTTGAGGTGGGGCTTTGTGGAGAGGAGGGCTTGCTTTGTCCACTTCTCCTCCTAGCATTTCTGTCCCCTTCCTCTCTTTCCAGCCTCATCCCTGGCCATCACTCTGCCTTCGCTCCTGTGACTGAACCTCCCACGCAGTGTCTCCTGGGTTGTGGACCTGAATCCTCAGCCAGCCGGGACCTTCCACGCTTTGGAGAGCATGAAGACCCAGGTGAGGCCTGGCCCCACGAGGTTTGCTTCAAATATAAGCCTAGATTGCCCTCAGCACCTTCATCGTCATCCCCACATTCCTAGGGTGCATCCCTGGCCAGGAAGCTCCGAGTGCTTTGAGCCTATTAGCTCAAGTTCTCAAAACCAGGCACGGCTCCTCTTCCTTTTCACATCTCCAGGCCTCTGATCAGAGTGCCCCCAACTCATCCCCAACACTCTGCTCAGCGGAGCTTTCCTTCCCACCATCCTCCCCGCCCCCCAAAGCTGAGCTCAAGGTACCTTGGAGCCCCCAGAACTCTGTGCCCATGACCTGTGCACATCTGTCTCCCAGGGAAATTATCATAACAACACTAGCTACCCACCGGTGAGCGGCTTTCAGCATCATCTCATTTACCCTTACTGAGATTCCATGGGGTGAAGGACAAAGGCCATTCCCATTACGCAGACGAGAAAACTGCGGCTCAAAGAGGTGAAGCCACTTGTCCAAAGGTAGTAAGGGCGGAACTGGAATCAAGCTGTGCTTCGCCTGGGCCCAGAACCCTGAGTCTGACTGCTCCACCATCCTATTTGCTCCACAGGGACAGAGGCTGGCCAAAGGCACTGAGCCTCAGGAGGTAGCACGGTGCCCAGCACTCAGCTTGCTCTTGGGGATTGTTTCTGAACGTGTGACTGGACAGGAAGGGCTGTCCCAGAGTGGGCAGTGAGAGGAGAAGGAGGTGAGGGTCTGTGGGCTGGACCACCTGGGAAGGAGCTGGGGTTGCTGTGTTATGGGTGGGGTTGGGAGAGCCTGGTTCTTCCTGAGTTCTCCCCTCTCCCTTCTCCCATTCCCCTCACCCCCACCCTACACCAGCGAAGGGAGAGGGGAGAGATTCCTAATGGATATTGCAAGTCCAAATGTGAGCAGCTGGTGAGCAGCTTAGAGGTTAGACACCGGCTGCATTTTTGGGTCAATGGGAATAAATCCTGACATTGGAGGCAGACGTGTGATGAGGCTGGGCCTCAGAGGAGGGCTACAAGTTGGGGGTGCATAGGGTGGGGTGGTGCACAGCACAGAGCGACATTCCTAGCGCCACCATCTGCTGCCCACGACCACATCACTGTGTTCGTCAGCAGTGTGTTCCTGTACTTAGCTGAGTAGCATCCCATTGCATGGATGTGCCCCAGTTTTGTCTTTTCATCACCAGTCGAAGGACATTTAGGTTGTTTCCAATCTTCGGAGATTATGAATAAAGAATGGCTTCAGTATGAGTACCACATTCTAAAGCTGGGAGATACTTCTGAAATCAAACGGGATTTCTAGATGTACACTATCCTCTTCACAAATAGCCCAGCCCTCTCCAGCAGTTGAGAAATGGAGGCCCTAAGAGGGGAAGGGATGTGTCCAGAATTACAACTGACTCAGGACGATGTAAAGTTCAAAAACACATTTCCTGAGAACGTGCCAGTGCCAGGCGGAGTGCCAGGTGTTGCAGGCATAAAAGCCCTGAAGGAATGATCTTGGTGCTGGAGACACTAGTCACCTGGTCGGGGCCAGACAGAGAAGCCAGGAGTAACCAGTGCAGGTTCCTGTAACAATGCAGTGACGAGTGCGTAGAGAGGAGAGGACCCTGGGGGAGAATGAGGAGGCTTCACAGCTGTCATGGGCTTTCCCACGTTTGTCAGTGGAAAAGGGCAGCCAGAGGGAAGGGCAGGTGCAAAGGCACAGAGGGGAGCAATGCGAACTGTGGGAGCATCAAGGTGCAAAGAGGAAGAGGCAGGAACGTTCCATGGAGTTGAAAGGGGAGGACTGACAGGGAGGGATGGACTAGAAACTCAGTGAGACTCTAAATGAAAAAGCCTAGAAAACAGGTGCCAGCATGTGCAGACACTTGTATGTCTCGGAGGCAGTATACAAGCCAGTGGGGGTGCTGAGATGACTGATAATTCATATAAAAACAAATAAAATGAAACCATTTCTTTACACTAAAACCAAACATGTTTTTATATGAATGTATAGAAATCTACATTTAAGATCTCTGCGGAAAGGATTTCTTAAGCAAACCCATGCACGCAGACACACACACACACACACACACAGCAAACAAAAAAAGACAGTGTTGATAAATTTGATTGGCAACAACCAAAACCATTGCAAAAACCCTCTCTTCAAGAATATCAGTTAACAGGTCTTACAATGTGTCGGACAAGATGTATTTTATATGTATTAACTCACTTAATCCTTACAAATTTATGAGGCAAGGGCCATTATCATCTCTATTTTACAGGTAAGGAAGCAGAAGCACAGAGAACTTATAAAGAGCTCTAAGAGAAGAAAATTGAATAGAAAAAAAAATAGGCAAAGGATAAAAAAAAATCCATTCACATAAAAGCAAACCCAAATATAAATAGTAAACACATAAAAAGGCGTTCAACCTTATTAGCAACAGAGAAAATGCAAATTAAAGGTAGCAATGAGAATCACCGGTGGTGGAGTGTAAACTGGAACAACTCTGGAGAGTGCAGGAGAGAATATGGGTAAGCTGAAGATGGCCACACGTTACCACGCAGAAATTTCACTCCTACGCATAGTGCTCTCACCTCGAATGTATAAAATTGTCCCGTTTGTAAGGAAGCCTGGCCCATCTCCATGGTCTATTCCACTATGAAGTATATTCATGTAGCAGCATCCTCGACAAAAGCTGAAATGAATAATCCAGAACTATGTGTATCCAAGTGGAAAAAAAAAACAAGTTGCAGAAGGATGATACAGGAGAATAATATTCGTGTAAGTTTAAAAATGTGCAATACTACATGCTCTTGATGGACGCGTAAACACAAAGAATAAAAGCATGCATGATGACAAACACCAAGATCAGAATGGGCATTTCATCTGGGGACAGGGGAGGAGGTTGAATCTTTGGAGAATTCCCCCTCCATTAGGTAAATCGGCCAGTAGTAGTCAAACAACTACCGTACTAGGGAGAGAGTTGGATCTATGCCATAACAGGCTTGTCCCAAGTGCCTTGAGGGGACCTGGGTGAAGGGAGTTGCAGAAGGCTTCATGGAGGAGATTTATCACTAAGTATACAGGAGAGAGACAGCAGGCCCAGCAGAAGGAACAGGCTATGCAAAGGCGCAGAGGTGCAGAGGTACATGCATGGCGGAGCTGTTGAATGGGTCATACTGGGAAGGACCTTGGTTTCCCAGGTGTAAAATACACACACACACTAGAACTTCCCTGTAGACTTCCATTATGTCTGAGTGAACTTCAGGTATAGAAGGGGTCAGGGTGGGGTCCCTCTCTTTCTTCCCCCTGGCTGAGTCCATGGGAGCTGTGCCCTGTGTCTCCCCCATTCCAGGCTGGCTGGCAGCTCGGCCCGCTGAAAGTAAAGAAGTGGCTTTTCCCAGCTTCCTGCAGCTTCTTCTTTCTGCTCTCTGTGCTCATGACCGGCTGCTTCCTGTGGCAGTACTACCTCCCCAAGCTGAAGACCGGTGAGTGCAGAGACATCCTCGAGTTTCTCCCGCCCCTGTGGGTCCTTGGGGGCTCTGAGCTGCCACTCCTGACCCGAGGGCATCATACGATTTAGACTCACAAGCTCTGGCCTCTAACTGTTCATCTTGGGGCCAGTCATACGATCTCTCTGTGCCTTGATGCCTTTGTGTATAAAATGAGGATCCTAATGCCAACCCCAAACTTGCTGGCTTCAAACAAAGTGATTCATTCTTTCTGTTAGTCTGTGGGCTGGCTGGCAGTTCTGCTGCTGGTCTAATCTGAGCTCTCTCTCCAATGCAGTGGGAGAGCTGGATCTCTCCTTCCATGTGGATTCTCCCTCTCAAGACCGCTATCCCAAGCTTGTTCAGGAGGGGGCAGTATTCCCAGGGAGCAAAGGCGCATGAAGGCCTAATTTTGGGAAGACCCAGGATCAATGACCAATTCTACCTCATTCTCAAAGCTAGCCAGAGTCTAGAGTTGGGAGGCGCTAAAAGAATTTATGGCCACAGTGAACTTCCCGTCTAGTCTTGGTTCTGGGGAGTCTCGGGAAGGACTTGGAAAGGGTGCAGCTCCTCAAGGTGCTTGTACCCTCACCACTCCACATGGCTCTTCCGGGGACGAGGAGAGGTCTGGGGGCCGTTGGGATGCCCACGCCCTCTTCCCCGAGGTTCCAAGGAAGCCATACAGCCAGACCAAAGCAGAACCAGACATGAACCCCCATGCCCCAACCCTTGGCTCAGGTGATAGACTGAGTTCTCCCTGTGGTTTAGGCCTGACGCCGAAGTGGAGCCCCAAGTCCACTTCCCCACCCAAACACATAATCAGAACTGGGGGAAGAGAGACAGACAGATAGCACATGGCTCAGCCTGCCCCGAGCAGGAACCTGTCTAAATCTGCTGACCACACAGAGGGAGGAAGGCAGGCGTGCAAGAGAGAAGGGCTGCCACCGGGAACTCTGGCCTGATGGGTATCTTGAAGGCCAAGCTGCAGGTGGCGTGCGTGGAACTGTCCCCTCTCCTCCAGGCACACCCTGCTCTTTGCTCCTGGATACCCAGGGCTGGTCTCTGCTCCCTGATACTCCTGGAGAGGGTTGCCAGCTGGGAGGGTTGGCCTTTGCCGCCACCTTCCCATCTCTTCTAGAATGCCCTCTAGACCCCTATCCTGATTGCTATTTCCTTCTCACCATGTGATATTCCCGGCAGGGTCCTTGGGACCAGAGGCGCCCTCTGCCCCTGTGAGGATGTGCCCCCAGCACCCTGAGCCTGTGCCCCTGGCACACCCTCTCCCCGTGTTGAAGGAGGCCCTGGAAAAGGTCAGTATGGCCCAGGAGGGTGGGTGCCAGGCCTGAGTGTTGAAGGGGAGAGCCACTCTCTGCACTGGACGTGGCACTCATTCATCATGTAATTTCTGAGCACGGACTCTGAGCTAGACACCAGGGACATGGCAGAAAGAAGATAGTGTTTTGTTCCTAAGAAGCTACCAGTCGGGAACGAAGGAACAGTGACGATAATAAACAGTGATAACACAGGGTAAGAGCGAGGACAGGGAAAGTTTAGGGACTGTGGCAGGGGGCACGAAGGAACTGACTTTGGGGTCCGGGAAGGCTTCCGGAGGAAGTGGTATCTAAGCTGAGATGTGAACACTAGGGGATACCCAGCTGATGGGCATGTGAATAATAAAGGAGCTTGATGGGGGAGGGAGGTGGGTGGAGGCTGTGCTCCAGGTAGAAGGAACATCATGTGCCAGGACCCAGAGTCAGCCGAGTAAGTACCAGGTGCACACAAAGAACTATGAGGCAATTCACTCTGGTGGGGCCATAGGTGGAGGGGGGAGAAAGATGAGATTGGAGAGGATGACAGAGGCCACTGAAAAATAATTAAAACAAAACATCCCACCACATAGCTTTTACCACTGAGGATGGTCTCACAGTAGAAGGGGCTGTCAGCGGGCTCTAGTCTGTGCCAGTCAGATCCCGCCCGCCTGGGTCACTCACCTCAGGAGGCATGCAGACAAGTGAAACGCGATCAGAAAGGTGAGGGCAGCAGCGTGGCGGGGGATTTGAAACTGTCACCCGAGGAACAGCTGGAGGGAAGGAGGCAGATGATTCCACGGGAGAGAAGGTGCAGGCCAGTGCAGAGAGGCACACTCACTGTCGGCAAACACACGGGAGGCTTTTGTGAAAGAGAGGGAACAGAAGGGTGCCGGGTGGCTCTCAGGGTGGTGGGGGGTCATGGTAATTAATGAAAAAGCAACCATGAGCACCATGGCTGCCGTGTAGTGAGCACTTAGTATGTGCTAACCTCTTTGTCAGAATACCTTGTGAGTCACTATCCATAGGGGAGGAAACAGATTTAGAGACACACAGCTAGGGCAGGGGTGAATGCTACAGGTAGACAGAGCTCTCAACTCAGGATATGCAAAATCACTCAGCAAGGCGATTTAATGAAGAACAGGGGCTGGACTTAGCCTGGGATTCTAACTCCGATTCCACGAACCATTAGTCACTTGAGCAAGTCACTTTCATAGCTCATAGACTCAGTTTTCTCATCTGTAAAATGGGGAGAAATTAGCACTGACTTATTGTGAGGGTTAAATGAGACAGTGTATGACAATCACTTTGTACTGTGCCTAGCACATTCTAAACGTCCAGAATACGTTAGCTGTTGTCATCATTATTACACTTCGTCATTGCAAAGAATGAGGCATTTTCAATAAATGTTCAAAAGAGAAATTAGGGGCCTTCTAGAAATAGTGAATTCTCCAGCACTAGGGGGTCAGACTAGGCCTAGTGGAGGTTTTCTAGGGTAGTGAGTTGCAACCTTTTCTTATCTCATGGCACACAGAAACCAATCACTAAAATTCTGTGGCATACCGAAAACAAATTATTATCTTTTGCCTGGCAAAAAAAAAAAAGGTATAAATTTTGAGTTATTCACACTGCTTGACTACCTATTGTATTGGCTGTTGTCATTTTTAAAATTTGATAATCCAAGAGAAAAAAGGTCAGCACCCCTGACCAAATAGTCAGATAGTGCATATTTTACTTTTTGGAGATATTGTATATTTTTAAAATTCTTGGGCGCATGGGCTGAAAAATTACTATTCTAGGGCATAACACAAGGGTTTGACTAGATCAATAGTTCTGTCCCCTCCTTCCTTTTACGTTTTGCCAAGGAAATGTGTCTCTGAACAAAAATCTCATGAGGAATCCCCACATGTAAAACAGATTCCAGGGGAGCGGCTCTGATTGCAGGCAGAGTGGGGGCCCATGGTATGAGAGCCCAAAGTCTGGAGGCTCACTGGGCTCCTCTCCAGCAACTGGGGGTGGGGGTGGGGGAGAGTGAAGGGGAGCCAGGAAAGGCGACCTGTGTGCAGGGTGTGGTGTGGGCACGGGCAGGGTGTGCAGATGACAAGTGGGGTGTGTCTCTGCACCCACATTCTGAGCCCCCTGCTCTTCTCCTGCAAGGTGGAGAGGATCCTGCGCCAGGCACTGTCTGCCCCAGGGCTGGCGGCCATGTCTGCAGTTGTCATCCACAATGACGCCGTGCTCTGGACTGGGAACTTCGGGAAGAAGAATGGCTCTGACCCAGCTTCCGGCCCCCCCAATGAGTACACCATGTACCGGTCAGTCTGGTGACCTGCTATGGAGGGACATGAGGTGGGAGAATAGAGGGGACTTAGGAGGTAGGGGAACTCAAGCGAATCATGATTGGGGTTTCCAAGCCCTTCATTAAGTCTTGATAGTTTTATAGATGAAGAGACTGAGGTCCAGAGAGGACCAGTGAGTGCCCAACGTCACACCACAGAGGTAACAGGCCAGGAAGGAATCGCTTCTGGAGATCCCTTAGCTCCAAACCTCCCTAACTCCAAGAGGCTCCCTGTGTCCCCTCCTTTCCTCACGTCCATATGCCCACGTCCTGGGCTCCCGGCCCTGGTCCCTGCCCATCGGCAGCAGTGGCCCAGATGGAAGTCCCTGGGGACATTCTGCTGCACACATCCCCGCCGAGGTGCTGCCTGCAGGACCCTTAAAGCTTACAATGCAAAGTGAACACATCTGCTCCCAGAGATACAGTGAGGACTGCAGGAGTTCCAGTCACAATGCACCTGCTATGGGCCAAGTATGGGACAACAATTATACTTTCCTGTCACTTACTGAGCACTCACTACCCCCAGGTATCTCGCCAAACACTTTAGGAGCATGCTCTAGTTTAATCCTCTCTACAGCCTGTGAAACGGACAAGGAAGCCGAATCTCAGAAAGTCTAGGACTTGCCCAAGACCCCTTAGCCAGTGAGAGGCAGAGGCATGACCCAACCAGGTCTGTCCACAGTGGGAAGGGCTTGGGGGAAGGCCTGCCATTGGGCAGATACTCAGGAATGTCCATGTAGGCCAGCCCTACTGCCTCTGGAATATTCTCAAGCATCCCAAAGCCAGTTATATAGAGGCTGGTGGATTTTCATCTGAGACATTAAATAAAGCAGTAGGATTCAGTGCTTCCCTAGAACACCAAAGAGTTGGAGGCTGGGGTGCAGGATAGAGATGGATTGTGGGGCCAAGAGTATGCCCTCTGCACCCCTGTATCCCCAACATTGTCTAGGATCTCCAGTGTCTCCAAGATCTTTCCAGTCCTCATGCTGTACCGCCTGTGGGAGGAGGGCACCGTAGCCTCCCTGGATGACCCTCTGGAGCGCTATGCCAGCTCCTTCACCATTAACAACCCGCTGAGCATGGCATCAGCCCCCACCCAACAGAGCCTGATGGATGGGCTGGAGGAGGTGGGCCCAGCCCCCAGGCCTTCGCCCGTCACCCTCCGAAGGATGGCCAGCCAGCTCTCAGGTGAATGGTTTTGCACTTACCTTATTTGGCCCCAAATAATTCAGGTGGGGGGAACCGTGGAGCGGACTCTCATCCCGCCAGGCTGAGCCCACTCTCTGCTGCTCCCTGAACTGGCCGGTCTCCCCATTCTGACTCCTCTCCAACCACCCCGGCCATGCTATTCCTCAAACTTTCCAAGACCTTCCTGCCCCAGGGACTTTGCACATGCTGTTCCCTCTGCCCGAGACATTCTTACAGAGAAGAATGGCTCCCTCTCTCACCTTCTCCAGGTCTCACCTGCTCAAGGACCACTCTGCAAGGCCTTGGTCTGACCAAATTACTTTCTCTGTAGCATGAATATGTATCTGCTCGTTGTCTGGCCTCTCCACTCACTCCACACAGGCAGGGACTTCGATCATTACCGATTCCTCAGGACCCAGAACACATGTTGGCACAAAAACAGAAGCTGGAAATCCACCATTGAACGGATGGAGGGAGAGAACCCAAACCCCATGGTTCTTCCAATAGTTTTCACAGCTAATGAACAGAAAAGTCCAAATGGTTAGATAAGTCCAAAGCTGTTTGGCCACTGATCTCAAGAATTTTGTTGAATCAAACTGCTATCTATAGTTGATGATAATTACTTTTTGAGCTGTTGCTATGACCAGACACCATGCTAAGCATTTTATTTTACCCAATCCTCACATCATCCCTATGATAGAGGGATGATGATATATATTATGCCCCTCACATCACAGGTGAGGGGACTGGGGCTTGAGAGGTTTTGTGTCCCACTAAAACACAAGCAGGAGGAGAGTCCATGCTGGACCATTTAAAAAAAATATATTTTATTGATTTTTTACAGAGAGGAAGAGAGGGATAGAGAGCTAGAAACATCGATGAGAGAGAATCATCGATCAGCTGCCTCTTGCACACCCCCTACCGGGGATGTGCCTGCAACCAAGGTACATGCCCTTGACCAGAACTGAACCCGGGACCTTTCAGTCCGCAGGGTGATGCTCTATCCATTGAGCCAAACCGGTTTCGGCAATGCTGGACCATTTTTGTTGTTCGGGTGATTTTGTTGTTACCTTTCAACCCACGCAAAGTGGGGAGGGGGGAAGTGCACCCAATGATCCTCCCCCCCCATCCGCCCTCAGCTAGCCCAGCAGGTCTGACCACTGCTCCTCCCCAGGGCTGCCCCGAAGGCTGCGATCCACTTCGCTGCTGTGGAGGGGCAGCACCCAGGAGGCCCTGAGCCTGCTCAAGGATGATGTGCTGGTGGCGGACCCGGGAACCAGGTAAGGAGTGTGCCTTGGTGCTCTGCCAAAGTTAGGATCCTCCTCAGGATCTTTCCCCCCTTACCCCCCCACCCCGTAGACAGACTGCATCCTCTCATCCTGGGTGGTCAGAACCTGAAGAGACCCCCGAGGTCACGGAATACAACCCCTATTCCACAGCTGGAAAGACTGAGGCCCAGAGAGGGTGTTACGGCAAAGCAGGTGCCATTTGAACCTTGAGTTCTTTGTACTCATCAACTCAACATTGATTGAGCACCTACTCTGTGCCCGGAATGTGCTAACCGAGATACAGAAGCAACACGTTTACTAGTAACCAGGTTCCTCCGCATGGAGTTTGCATTCTTGTGAGTCAACAGTGAGCCTTCTTATCAGTGAACAGATAAACAAGATAAATAGAGATGCTGTCCAGTGCCAGCATGGAAATAAATGGGATGCTGATGGGAGTGGAGAGCTGGGGTGGCTACCGAACAGAGAAGCCCAGCTCAGGGAGTGAAGGGCTGGACAGAGGACAGCTGGCACGCCCCTGCCTCCAGGGCACCCTTCCAGGCTTCTTGACCTTTTTTTTTTTTTTGCAAAAAGGTGCCCTGTCTGTTTCTCCAAATGCTGAACCTCAGGCCCCACTTCCCCGCGGAAGAAAGGACCCAGGTGATGCTCAGGCATCTGCGAGCTGGAGCCCTCCTTTCAGCTGTGCCACTAACTTGCCATGAGGCCTTGGAGGAGGCACTTGGCCCGTTGGGACCTCACCTTCCTCATCTGTAGAAAAGGGAAGTCAGGCTAGCTCCGTTGGAGTGTTGTCCTGTACACCACAAGGTGGCAGGTTCGATCCCCGGTCAGGGCATATACCAGGTTGTTCAATCCCCGACAGGATGCATATGGAAGGCAACGGATGGATGTTTCTCACATGGATGTTTCTCTTTTTCTCACTCTTCCTCCTTCTTCTCTCTAAAATAAAATAAAAAACATAAACAATTAAGGGAGGTTGGGCTAGAGTTCAGGAATGTCTAAAAGGATTTGTGGATTTTCATCTGTCTGAGCCTTTTTGAAATTGCACCTTCTCTGGGAAAGAAGAGAGACCTCTTACCGAATGCTGGTGTCTGCCATAGCTGGGAGAAGGGAGGGGAAAACCTGCCCCTTGTTTCTTATCCTTGAACCACATGATCCCTATAATCCCACCTTGCCCCCGCTTCTCCCCACAACAGCCTAAAACTCCAGATTTCTGTTTGCTAAAGTAAATCATACTAAAATGTAAAGGACCAATAAGATTTACTTTACCACTTGCCCAGCCCAGCTCTCCTCCTACCTGCTGTGTGACCCTGGACAAGTCCCTGCCCCTCTCTGGGCCATCCTTCCTCTTCCCAGATGTAGAATGAGTGATGTGTAGTCTCTGATGGGTCTGACCCCTCTGGGATGCAGTGAAGCAGGTTCCTTCCCTGCCCGACCCAGTCCTATGAAACTCTGGGGGCATTTCAGACAGTCTGAGCAGGTTGGAAGGGGCTACTTGGCCGGGCCTGGGAATGCTCCCTCATTATGGGCTGCACCCCAGTTTTCACACACACACCTCTCCTTCCAGGTGCCATTACAGCACCCTGGCCTTCTCGCTCCTGGCGCACGTCCTGGCGGCCCACACGGCTCAGGGGGACTATCAGCGCTGGCTCTCCGAGCACGTGCTGGAGCCGCTGGGGATGGCAGACACGGGCTTCGACCTCACCCCTCCGGTGCGCGCCCGCCTGGCGGCCGGCTTCTACGGCAGCGGCCGGCCGGCCCCGCTCTACGACCTGGGCTGGTACCGGCCGTCGGGCCAGATGTACTCCACGGCCGCCGACCTGGCCAAGCTGGCCGCGGCGCTCCTGGGCGGCGGGCCCCGGCGGCTCCTGCGGCCCGACGCGGCCAGGACGCTGCTGGCGCCGCTGCTGGCCTGCCCCGGCGGCGCCTACTTCGCCCGCGAGACCGGCACGCCGTGGGAGTTCCACGCGCAGCGGGGCTACCGCGTGGCGCGCAAGGACGGCGACCTGGACGGCTACGCCGCCACCTTCTCCCTGGTGCCGCCGCTGCGGCTGGGCCTCGTGCTGCTGCTGGCGGGGCCGCGGCCCCCGGGGCCCGACCTGGTGGCGCGCGCCTACGACGCGCTGCTGCCGGCCCTGGAGCGCGCCCTGCGGGAGGCCGAGCGCCGCCCCGCCCCGCCCCCGAGCGCGCGCCCGTTCGCCGGCTTCTTCACCTTCGCCAACCGCACCTTCTACGAGGTGCGCGCGGCCGGGCCGGCGGGCGAGCTGCGCCTGCGCCAGTTCGGGCCGCGCGCGGAGGCGCTGGTGCCGCCGGCCTTCCGGACGCTGGCGCTGCGCCACGTGCGCGGCCGCGTCTTCCAGCTGCACGTGGCGCGCGAGTTCCCGTGCGCGCTGCCGCTCGGCGACGGCGCCCGGCTCTCGCTCGAGGCCCAGCACGGGCAGCTCGTCCGCTTCTACCCGCTGGACCGCCACGGGCTGTCCCCGGGCTTCGACGTCCCCGGGCTGAACACGTACCGGGTGCTGCGGCTGCTGCGCGAGCCCGTCCTCCCCGCCGCGCCCTCCCCTGAAACCCAGGGAGCTGACACGGCGGGGTAGGGCCCGGCTGCTCAGAGTGCGGTCCCCGAACCACAGCCGGGGTGCGAACTATTTCTTATCCACCGGAGAGGAAGAGCCAAGTACAGAAACTTAGAATAAAGCATTTACATACTTTAATATATATATATATATATATATATATATATATATATATATATATATATATTTTTTTTTTTTTTTCACTGATTTTTTTTACAGAGAGGAAGGGAGAAGGATAGAGAGTTAGAAACATCTACAAGAGAGAAACATTGAACAGATGACTGCTGCACATTCCCTACTGGGGATGTGCCTGCAACCAAGGTACATGCCTTTGTCCAGAATCGAACCTGGGATCCTTGAATCCACAGGCCTTCGCTCTATCCACTGAGCCAAACCCGTTAGGGCACTTTTACATATTTTTAACAGCACACTGACAAAGTACTTTACTTTTGTGTCTGTTGAACCTAAGACAAAATATGGGCTTGGGTTTTGTCTTAAAAAACATCAATCTGTGTTACAATTTACATAAAATGAAATGCACACATCATCAGGGTATAGTTTGGTGATGTTTACAAGTATGTATACCCACCACCACCATCAAGATTCAGAACATTCCCATCGACCCCCAAACGTCCTTCCTTCAGCTTTGCAGTCAGTCGTCTCCCCTGTACCCAGCCCCAGGCAGCCACTGATCGTTCTGTCACTCTAGATTAGTTTTGCCTGTTACAGAATCCCATATGAATGGGATCGCACAGTGTAGTCCTTTGTGTCTGTTTTCTTTTGTTCAGCATGATGTTCGGAGGTTCATGCATGTCTTTGTGTGTGCATCAGTAGTTTGTTCCTTTTATTGCGGAATAGTAGTAGTCCATTCAAGGGATATATCCCAATTTGTTTATCCATTCACCTGTGGATGGACATTTGAGTTGTTTCCATTATGGCTGTTATTAAAAACGCATTCCTAAAAAACAATCAATCAAACAAACAAACACAAAAAAGGCATTTTTGTATAACTCTGTAAATACATGCTTCCATTTCTCTTGGTTGACTATCAAGGTGTGTCTGCCGTGCAGTTTTCCAAAGCTCTTGTACCACTTTACATTTCTAGCAGCAATATGTGACGGCTCTCCTGCTTCACATCTTAGCAAAATTTTAGCCATACTAATGGTTGTGAAGTTCTGTCCCCACAGATGCATAACTTTCCTCATTATCAATATTTCCCACTAGAGCCCTAACCAATTTGGTTCAGTGGAGAGAGTGCCGGCCTGTGGACACAAGGGTCCCAGGTTCAATCTGGTCAAGGGCATGTACCTTGGTTGCAGGCACATCCCCAGTAAGGTAGTGTGCAGGAGGCAGCTGATTGATGTTTGTCTCTCATTGATATTTCTAATTCCCTCTCTCTCTCCCTTCCTCTCTGTAAAAAAATCAATAAAATATATTAAAAAATATTTCCCACTAGAATGGTGTATTTGTTACAACTTATGAACCTGCACTGACACATCATTATCACCCAAAGTTCACAGTTTACATTAGGGTTCACTCTGTGAGTTTGGTCAAATGTATAATGACATGAGTCTACCATTACAGTATCATGCAGAGTATTTTCACTGCTTGAAAAGTCCTTTATGCTTTGCCTATTCATCCCTTGGTCCTCACTTAACTCTGGCAACCACTGATCTTTTCACTGCTTCCATACATAGTTTTGCCTTTTCCAGAATGTCATAGAGTTGGAATCACACAGTAGGTAGCCTTTTCTGATTGGCCTCTCTCTCTGAGTAATATGCATGTACATTTAACCTCCATGTCTTTTGTGGCTCGATAGCTCATTTCCTTTTAGCACTGAGTAGTATTCCATTATCTGGATGTATCATAATTTATTTGTCTGTTCACCTTCAATGGACATCTTGGTTGCTTCCAAGTTTTAGCAATTATGAATAAAGCTGCTTATAAACACCCATGTGCATGCTTTTTGTCGACGTGAGTTTTTATTTAACTTCTTTGGGTAAATACCAAGGAGCAGAATTGCTGGGTTGATTTGTATGAGTGTGTTTAGTTTTGTTAGAAAACACCACCGAACTGTCCTCCAGAGTGCTGTGTCAGTTGTGTTTCCATCGGCAACCAATGAGCGTTCCTGGAGCTCCACATTCTCTCCAGCACTTGGTGTTGTCAATGTTCCCGATTTTGGCCATTTCCCTGATAACCTATGACAGGAAGCCTCTTTTCCTGTGCTTACTTGCGGTCTGTATATCTTCTTGGTGATGTATCTGTTAAGGTCTTTGACCCATCTTTTAATTAGACTGTTTGTTTTCTTATTGTTGAGTGTTAAGAGTTCTTGGTATATTTTGGATAGCAGTCCTTAATTAGATGTGTCTTAATTAGATGTATCTTTTGCAAATATTTCCCTCAGTCTGTGGCTTTTCTTCTCATTCTCTTGACACTGTCTTTTGCAGAGCAGAAGTTTTAAATTTTAATGAAATCTAGCTTATCAATTATTTCCTTCACGGATTGTGCTTTTGGTGTTGTATCTAAAAAGTCATCACTATATCCGAGGTCATCTAGGTTTTCTCCTAAGTTATCTCCTAGATGTTTTATTCTTTTATGTTGTACATTTAGGTCTGTATGCAATTTGAGTTAATCTTTGTGAAGGGTGTCTAGGTTTATTGTTTTGCGTGTGATGTTTGTTCCAGTACTGTTTGTTGAAAAGAATATCTTTGTTCCATTGTTTTGCCTTTGCTTCTTTGTCAAAGGTCAGTTGACTATACATACTTTTAAACATATTTAAGGCTCTGTGCTATCCTGAAGTAAAGAAACCTAATCAACTTGCCCAAGTCCAAAATTTGCCTAATGTATTTTACCATGAACTGTCCTCAAATGCATCCTCATCGTCCTCCTCCTTCTCCTTCTCCTCCTCCTTCTCCTCCTCCTCCTCTTCTTCCTTTAGCAGAACTTGAACTGACACTTATTGGACAAACAGTTATTGAGATCCTATCGTACATCCGGCATTGTCCTGCTTAAGGAGAACACAGCTGAGTGTATGGCAGATATGGGTCCAGCTCTTTTCCAGCAAAATCTGGAGAGTTCATGCTGTGCATGCCAAGCACTTGTCATGTTTCATGTCATTTAATCCTCGCCTGTGCTCTAGGACTTAGATGCTATTGCCCCATTTTACAGTCATGAAAATGAGGCTTGCAGCAATTATGTGATGTCTCTACAGAAACTGAGCTAACAGAGCTAAATGACAGGGTTGGTATTCAAATCCTAGGACCCCTGACAGCTGAGTTCACTCTTAAACATGAATACGTGTTCTTAGAACATTTGGGAGTTACTGCTGCAATTCAGTGCCCCTTCCCAGCTAAGGCCAAATCCCCACCCCACCCCAGCCCTAACCCCAACCCCAATCCCAGCCCCAACCCCAACCCCAGCCCCCTAGCCCCGGCTTCATCCTTAGTCCTGGAAAACGCCTAGTCATCCTTCACAACCCTGCTGAGGACCTATAGGAGCCCCGTTTGTTCCCTGGGGAACCTCAGCAAAAATACCAACCAAAGCAAACGAACAAGAAAACCTCGTGAGTCCAAGTGATAGTTTTTACAATTCACATTTATTTTGGGGAAAAAAAAAAGGGGGGGTCTGCTAAAAATACTCCTACAAAGGCATTGGAGCAACAGGGTCAGGGGCTCCTGGACACAGCTGGTGAGGTTTCCTTGGTCACAGCAGTGGGGGGTCCAGGTCTGAACCACGGCCATCAGAACTCCCGACCGCATCACTTCCCGACCCCCCAACATTATCAGAAGAATCGTGTTTATGACCAGAAGAAACAGGGTTCTGTGAAACGCTGCCAGACCTCCCCCCCCCGTTGAGAGTTCTGGCCTGATGGCCCAGGCTGGAACTAACACCCGGGGCGGTAGGGGCGGGGTTTGGGGGGAGGGTGCGGGAGTCCAGGACAGCGGCTCAGACCGTGGCTCTGGGAGGTGAGGATGTCCCAGTGCCCCCAAACAGAGTGCCCCCTGGAGATCCGGCATTTGACTGGGTTTCTCTCTGGGGCTGAGTGGGGGTCACTGGTAGCAGCATAGCAGAGTGATTCAGAGGCAGATGCTGGGGTCAGAGACCACTGGCCAACTCTGAGACCTGGGAAAGTCCCCATGCGGGTCTCTGAGTTCCCCGGTCTGTGGAGCAGGAATAACTGTACCTGCCTCGCAGAGCTGAGTGAGGATTTAGCGAGACCCTGTGTATAAAAAGGTAAGCACGGCCTCTGGCATATGGTTGGCACTCAAGAAATAGCAGCTGTCATTAGGATTTGGGGCTGAGCCTGACCAACCAGTAATTGCTCTTCTCTGTTCTCCAAAGAGCTGGCTGTGAGAGAGGTTCCTGCCAGGCCTACCCAGGCCAGCCTCAGGGGCGCCACCTCGTGGCTCCTGCCCACCAGAGTCCCTGTCCATAGAAGGGAAAGCAGACAGACTGATGACTGAGCTGTGAGGAGTCCAGAGGCACCTCCGCCGGCTGGCCTCCCAGACCCCATAGGCCATAGCCTCCTTAGAAGGGGTCAGAGGGCCCTTGGAATGCGGCAGGGACTGTGTGGCCATGACGCTGTAACCAGAGTGGCTCTGGGGTTTGCAGCACCTTATGGTTTCCCACTGCTAACAAACAAACAACAAACAAACAAACAAACAAACTGGCTCTGCACAGGAAGGCCGTGTACCTGGGGAAGACTCTTCAGCAAATTTCTGGCCCTTCAGTCCCTCCCCAAACCTAACTAGTGGGGCCCCCACTTGGCTCCTGAGCTGAGCTGTCCAGCTCACCAGCCAGGGGCACGGTGTGGTCTGGTCTGCACGGGGCCTTGCCCAGCTGGGGCAGCCAGCTGTGGCAGGTCTGCTCCTCTCCCAGGGAGAGAAAGCCAGCCTCACAGGAGGGGTCCGGCCCCTGTCAAGGCGCACCTCTGATTCAGACTCAAAGGGGGAGCTGTTGTATTTGTTGTTACCTGCCCCCGCCTCCCTCGCCACCTCTCTCTCTTCTCCTTCTTGCTCTTTCTTTGTGCTTTGTCCCTGCCACGGTCCTCAGCTTTGGGGACCAGTGATGAACAAATGGGACTTGCAAGTCTCAAGAACGAGCAGCATAGAACCATATGGTGATGGAATGTTAAAAGCATGGAATCCTCTCACCGGGATGGTAGAATCAGGGGCTTTTGCTATCTTGGAATCTTTGACCCACGGAATGTTAGAACTGCACTCTCTGCAGGAACCCACGGTGTATGTGGTCCTGCCTCTGACCTCCTCCCTCCCCTCTCCCTTTCCCCTCCTCCAACATGGCTGTGAGACCTGAGTAGAGACAAGGACCTTCTCTCCCTCTCCCTCCTCCAGGGAGAGCGTGTGTCTTAGTCTGGGAGGCAGGGGGTTGGCGGTGGTGGGAAGAGGGGGCGCGCATATGAAGCTCCAGGTCCAGCTGGAAGCCCTAGTCTGCCTTCGCCTGGCCAACCTGGCCAGGTGTTGAGTGAACAGCTCTGGATCGTAGCCTTGGGGTCCGTGGGGTGCCCACGGGGAGGCCCTGGGGGAGCTGCCGGGCCCCTCTGCAGTATTAAGTTCTTGCTTTATCTTGCTATATCAGGTTTCCGGAGGCAGCCTCCAGGCTGGGAAGCTGAACTCAGACAGTCTCGGGGTCTGGGGAGGTCTGTCTAATTTCCCTGAAAGCTTAGCACAGTCTGAACACATTCCTGAGGGTCAGCCCTACCCCCCACCTCATGGGTCCTAATCCATGTCTGAGTTTGGCCATCTTATCTGACGATGTCCTGCTTTGTCCTAATCCCTGTCTACACCAGCCCCTCTCTCCGCAGACATGGGGCACAGGGGGTGGAGGGGAAAGTGAAGAGAGGATTTTAGTCTGGAGGAATCTCCCAGGAGAGCTTGTTACAAACAGAAGCCCCCTGGGCCTGACCTGGGGGATTTGACTCAGGAGTGGGGAGGAGCCTGTGGGTCTGCAAGCTGAACAAGAGCCCGGATGATTCTGATATAAGTAGGTGGTGGCAAACTTTTGGAGGAATCCTGGGAGGTGGGAAAGAGGGAGCGCCGAAGGCAGAGGGCCTGGAGGGAATCCTCTGGCAGCACCTGTGGGCATCTGTTTCCTCACCAGGAAAGTGGGGATGGTAACACCCAAAAGGTCCCTGATGTATGGTAAGTGTTCGGTGATTAATGCAATCCCTGTGGCCTCAACCTCCTGTGACCCCCCTCCAGTGGGGTGTCCCTGAGCTTGCCTGTGTCAGAACAAAGGCCAAGTCACTCTCTGGGACCATCACTCTGACCTTGGTTTCCCTGAAGGGACACTGGCCAGCTTCCAAGATGTCTTATGGCAGGTCCTATGTCCTGGGAAGCTGGGTCAAGGCCGGCAGGTGGTGTGTACATGCAGAGTGGCTCCCCAACTTCCCTCTGGGTTTCCCCAGCATAACACTCCAAAGGGCAGGGCCCCAGCCCCTTCCTGGGTGATCCTGCCAGAGCCAGGGCCATCAGGGTGGAGATGGGCATCCTAAGCAGTTGGTATGCCACCATGCCACCTCCAGCGCACAGCAGGGCTCTGCTCTGTCTCCTCAGGGCTCTGCCATGCCCGCCTTCCTGCCTGCCCAGGCCGTCACTGCCACCCACACCTACCCAGCTCTGGTCAGGGCCTGGTAGCACTCACAGAGGCCTGGAGGAAATGGGCGGGCATCCTCACACGAAGCTGAGTTAAGAACCGGGCAGCACGAAATCCAACCCTGTCACTCCCCGCAGCTGGAGTGACTCTGTGGGTTCCATGCGTCCGTGAGGATGGGTACTGAAACAGCAGGGCCTGGGTTCTCCTGGAGTAAGGGAGGGCTTCTCCAGGGACTCTCCTTCCCGGGGAGGGGAAAGCTGTGGGGCACCCAGTCCCCACCTGATGGCTGACCTGACCCCTCCCGGAACCCGAGGCTCACTCTGCTCCTCTTCTGCTCAAGGACCTGCTGTGGCTGCACTGGGGATCGTGTGCAAACTGCCTCACTCTCCGAGCACATCAACCCCCACGTCCCCGCACTCCCGCTGGCCCAGGCAGACACAACTCCTCACTGTGGGAGCCTTCCGGCCTCTTGAATTGTTGGTTACACTCCACCGCCCACCTGGAATGATCTTTCTCTCAACCTCTGTCCTTTTCAAGACCGCCTCCTCCACGAAGCCCTCCCTGATAACCCCAGCCCGTCTGAGCTTTCCCTTCTCTTACCAGCCATTATCGGGCACCACGTCCTTGCTGTCCTCTGCTGGAGTGTGTGGAGTGGGCGGTGGAAGCAGATAAACACAGCCTCGCCCTGCGCATTCATGGATGGGTAATGCCAAGGAAGCTGCTGAGCCTCAGTTTCCCCCCTACCTAGGGGAGAAACGAGTGCCTCCTCACCCGGCTCACCCGGCCCAGTCCTCTCATTGTACATGCGGGAGGGAGGCTCCGGCCCCGTGACAGGAAGGGGCTTGCCCAGAGCCACATCTTCAGTGACAAGAGCAAGGCTGCCAGGATGCATTGTCCCTACCAACCCATGGCCTCCTGTCCTTTGAATGCGTTTACACTCCTTTCCCTGGCAAGAGCCTTCCATCCTTTGGTACCCGTCTTGGAACTACAGAGGCCCAGGGGAGAGAGCCGGGAGTGGTCAGGGGCTCAGCCCTGGGGGGAGGCGGAGACCAGAGGCCTGGGTCCTTCCTGTGCTTCAGCCAGGGGTGAGGAAGAGCTAGGCAGGGGCAGGGCCCGGGAGCTCCCAGTCTTGTGGAGACGAGCCCCCTGATTGCAGGGGGTGCAAGGCTGGTGACTGCACACAAGGGGGTGGCAGAGAGCTCCCTGAGCGGAGACAGTGTGGGCACCAACTAGAAAAGACGGGGGAAAGCCCAGCTGATGCCATGTGGGCAGCAGGCACCCCTCGTTAGTAAACAGCCATGGCCCAGAGTCCCTTAAGTGTTTGCTGCACGTCCATCATCTCTTCTCATCGGTCTGCCCACGTCTTACCGGTTGAAAGATATCATCCCCCCAAGAAGAAGCCTGCGGATTATCAACCACCGCTCATTTTGGGGGCCTCTGGAGCAGTAGGAGTGGAGGCGATGGCACTGCTATTGCCCAGTCTGGCCTGCGAAGATCGGCTTGTCACACTCTGGGAGCAGCTGGTCCCATTTCCACGGTGCCCTGGCCCGTGTTCACAAGGCAGCTTTTCTTTCCTCCAGTACCCACTGCGTGCAGGGCAGCCGGAAACGCCTCTCACGCTGCTGGGCAGGTGGGGCTGGCACTTGGGGCAATGGAGCCAGGAAAGGATTAGTAACCAGGCAGCGGGCAGGCGGCTCAGAGCCGTGCGCCCGGGCCAGCAGCTCGGCCGGCCACTTCCTGCTGAGATGCAAGAGGCGGTGGGGGAGCTGCTCCAGCAGCAAGAGGCGGGCACCCTGGATGGTCACAGTGACCTCTGTCTGTCATTCCGGAATGGAGACACAGAGGGTCCGGGGAGCACCTTTATTCTTGAGGAGCAGGCACGAGGGGGGGCCCAGGACCACGGAGGACGCAGGGCCCCGGAGGGTGGATGGGCAGACGTGCTGGCGAGCAGACACCAGCCTATCGGCTTAACGCAGGAAGCCATCTGACAGGAAGCACTGAGTGCCAGCCCCTGTGGTGGCCCCACAGCAGTGGGAGGGGCTGGGCGTGCTGGGGAGACAGAGTTAATCTGAAGAGCATCAGGGCAGCTCTCTCCAGAAGGTGACCTTGTGTGCTGGGACAGCTGCCACCCGTGCTGGGCATCTTTGGGGCATAAGGGTAGCCGGCTGGGCCAAGACTGTCCAGTTCTAGGGAAACCAGCCAAGACCTTCCCTGTGGCTTACTCTGCTGTCCCCCCTCCCCCCCCACTCTGGGGAGGGGGGCATGCTCCCCTCTAATCCCTTCCTTCCCTGTGCATCTCAGGCTCTGGAGAACAGGTGAGTGACAGGCGACAGGCTGGTCCATGCGGGATGCTCTGCCGGACCACCGAGAGGCCGTTAGCTGGCCAGCTGGGACCTGGAACGTTCCCTCTGGTCAGTCTCCCACGCACAAAGGGAAAGGTCCTGAGAGGAGGCCTTCCCTTAGATTCCCCGCCTCCCCCTCCACAGAGAGTTCTGAGTTTGTGTGAGTGGGAGCCCATTTGCGCGGAGATGAGCTGACCAGGAAAAGGTGATCCTTCCTGTGGCTTTGACTGGGGGGTCCATGAGTACTCCGGGACCCTCCCAGTTCCCCTTCACAGCTCACTTAGTGCCTAGGCCCCCTGCTCCTGGCCCGGGGGAGCCGAGTGCTCACAGCTCACAGCTCACCGCCAACTCCCTGCTCCCGACGCGTCCCGCAGAGGCAGCAAGCATTGCTTCCAAGTCACTTCTTCCACTGCCTGTGCTTTTGACAAGCCGGAGCCGGAAAGGCCACATGGACTCGGGCGTCCTCCATGTGCCTTCTCAGCCCCGGGCCTTCTCTAACCCTGAGCGAGGAAGAGCATCACGAGTCACAAGTTCCAAGGGTGCCAGGGTGTCTCTCTCTCTCGGAACTTACAGAGAACAGAGGTCTTTTTATAACTAAAGTGTTTATTTCCATTCAGTTCACTAACCGGTTGGTCCGCTCAGGTGCCTGCGTTTGCTCACAGGAGGGAGACTGGCCTGACCCCTTGGCTGATGGGTTTTCCCATGGCCGAGACCCTTCACATTTGGGCCGAGGTCTGGAGGAGGGAAGGGGGTAGGAGAGCAACACGTTTTCTCCCAGGGAGGGAAGGAGCATGCCTGCACGCGTCTCTGAGGGCGATGCTCTGGAAGCTGGGATATCACAGTGAATGACCCGGGGCCGGGCCTGGTGCAGCGTGGTGTAGGCTCCCAGAGGCGACACTTGGGATCTGGCCAGGTGAGGGCAACTCAGGAACCTCACAGGGGCCCGTCTGCCTCGAAAGCACGGAATAGATGGGGGCAGAAGGAGAGTGGACCACTGGGCAGAGGATTCTGGCGCTGTGGCCTCGGAGCCTATTTCCTGCTCAATCTGTTGCGTTCAAAAAACAGTCCCGGGGGAGGGCATGCTCCTTCCCCATGGCCCCCCAGCTCTGCCCAGATCTCACTCAGTCTCTGAACGGCCCAGATGGCCCCGTGGCAGTTGGCTTTGGTGAGGCCTGGCGGCAAAAGGCGGGAACTCTGTGCAGGCGGAGGAGGGGAGGGTGTCAGTGAAAACCATATAAAAATCCGCGTTATGTGCATATAAAATCTCGCCCTTGGTGTATTGCCTAAGTCATTAAGCTGAAAGCACCTTCTTCCTAGAGAAGGATCAAGTCCTCGAAAGGTAGGAAATGTCAAAGTGTCACTTCATTGTCATTAAAAAAAACAAAACAAAAAACAAAAACAACCAACCAACAAACCCCTAAAACCAAATTCGCCCCTGACCAAAATATCCCCCCCCCCCCCAGTCCACGAACCGCTGTAAACAAATCCAGACACAGGAACAACCGTCCTCAGTGGCAGTTGTAGCTGATGGTGGTCACGGCAGCACCAGTCCTCCGTGTGGGGGCTGTCGGGAGTGGGCGCCCCGCGGGCCGGGCGGCCGGCTGTGCCCATGATTATGGACGTGGAGCTGCAGGCCTGGGGGGTGGCAGCCTCAGGAAGGCGGACCTTCCCGGGGGCCTGTGTTCTCCCAGACGCAGGAAGACAAGGGTCCCTTTTCAGCCCCCCACGCCAAGAGGAGAAACACGTCTTTTTTTCTTTTTTTCTTTCACTGGAGTTCCTCAAATATCCTCCAAAGACAGAAAAATTCGTATGTGTGCCCAGAGGCAGTAGGCATGGGTATTCCCAGAGTGGCTGCCCGTCTGTCCGCCAGGCATGTGGCTGTGGAGCAAGGCCCGGAAGAGCAGCCCAGGGGGGTGGGGGTGGGGCAGGAGAGGAGAGTGACCCTGGTCTCTCCCTTTCACATTTGTTTTCCTGAAAGTGTTTCCGTGGCTCCGGCCAGGTCGCCTTCCCCGAGGGAGTTGGAGAGAAACGGCTTCTGATCTCCGATCGGACCGCCGCGTGGGTCTCCCAAGCCCTTTTTTCTTTTCCCCCAAGAACAATGCTCGCTTTCCTTAGGAGAATCCTCTTTGAAAAATAGTCCGCGTATTTCCCGCCCCCTCCCAGGACCTATTTTCCTTTGTCCCCATTCCCTTTTTTTTCTTCCCCCCCCATCATCCGAGTTGCACGTGTTCTTGGCGACGTCTCATGGCTTGCGGGCTGCTTGGTGCTTCCTGTTGCCGTGGCCTCCTGGCAGGTGGCTGACCCTTCGGCGGACAGAGAACCAGGGAGGCCAGCGTGTGGGGCGGAGGGGGCAGGGCCTGGAGGAGGAGGTGAGCCGAGGCAGGTGAGTGTCAAACCTCCACCGACTGGATCTGGTTCATCTGTGCCCGCATCACCTGGATACTGTTCAGGATTTTTTTCTGGTGGCCGGCCAAGGTGACCCCAACCCGGAGAATGTCCCTTTGGGGAGGAAAGCACGTGTGTTAGGGAAATATGGGGGTGGAGGGGGCTCTGGGTCAGGCAGAGAGCTGCCTGGGCTTCTCCAGCGTTTCCTGCCGAAGAGAGCAAGGGGCCCAGCCGACGTGGCTCTGTGGTTGAGCCTCGATCTATGAGCCGGGAGGCCAAGGTTCCATCCCCAGTCAGAGCACATGTCCGGGTTGCAGGCTTGATCCCCAGTGGGGGATGTACAGGAGGCAGCCAGTCAATGATTCTCTCTCATCATTACTGTTTTTCTCTCTCTTTCCCTTTCTCTTCCTCTCTCTGAAGTCCATACAAATATTAAAAAAAGAGAGAGAGAGATAGAGAGCAAGGGAAGGGTGAGGGGTGTGGAGGAGGGGTGGCATCTGGAGCGGAAGCGAGTGACTACATGAGGTGGAAGGAGCATGCAGCTGGGAGTCTGGGATCGAGGTGTGCCCTCTCTTCTGCTTCTGGGAAAGGAATCTTCCATCCTAGGCACCCACTCTACATCTCTGTCGCTCCTCCTGCAAACCCCCAGGTCACAGAAGGAAAAACTGAGGCTGAGGGAGCGTCTGTGATTTGCCCAAGGTCACTCAGCCAGTGGGTGGCAGGCGGACCTGGGTGTCGAACAGAATGTGACTCCAAAGTTGGCCATTTCACCCTTTGGTCCCCACATTCTTGCGGGGACACTGCCTATTTTCCACTGTCCCGAGACCCCCCTTCCCTCCTTACCCCACCCGCTTGGGAGGGTGGGTGGAGGCCGCTGGGCACTTACTCCATCATCATCTGTGACACGACGTCGAAGGAGGTGAAGCCGGCATTGGCGAAGCTCTCCTTGTACTGCCCCATCTTGATGGCCTCCAGCCACTCGTCCACTGTGTTAAAGCTGGTGTAGTCGGGGATCGTGCGGTCCAGCAGTGGCAGGTTGATTCTAGGGGTGGGGTGGGCAACAGAGACGGTCAGGGGACATGCTAGCAGAGGGGAGAGGGTGCGGATGGGCTGCGGGTGTGCCTGCACGTGTGTATCCGTCAGCATGAACACAGGTGAGTGTGCATGTATATGCGTATCTCCCTGTGGGAGGTTGTGCGTTTGAACCCGCATACATGTGCACACATAAATGTGTGAATATGAGAAAGCAAGTGTGCAGGACTCAAAGCTGGGGCTACCTGGGAAGTGGGGGGAAGTCTCTGCAGGGACCGCTGAGAGGCTGGGCCACGTGGGAGGTGGGACACACTTCCTATTTCAGCAGGAGGGAGCTCCGGGGGACTCACTGCTGACGACCCTCCTCCCCCACTGCCACTCTCCATCCTTGTCCACCCTGGTGGTGCTGTAAGAAGCTGAGACGTGGACCGACTCTCCAAAGTCCAGACAAAGCTGGTGCGCTAATGGGAATGGCTTCCTGGCTGGCTCATAAGGCTACAAGTTCACAGTATTTGTATCGGAAAGTCAGGAGCTGTTGACTCAGGGTCAAGGTGAGAAGCGACAGGTAGAGAGGCCAACACGAAGACCTGCTGGCCACAGGAGCTAGGTGTGTGAGTCTGACCCAGTTAGCCCCGGACCCCAAGGACACCTGACTGGACCCCTGCCCCTCAGAATCCCTGTGTGACGGAGGGTCCCAGAGAGGGCCGGGTCATGAGTGGGGCCTGTGACAGCGCCCAGGCAAGGCTGTGCCAGCTACAGGTGTGATGAGCCCTCTGTGGGGGCACGTGTGTATGGTGAGTCTGTACTGCTGAACGTGTGCGCTCAGGTGCCTGTATATGTATGTAAGTGGGAGTGTGAAAACGGGTGTATTCATGTGTGAGATTGTGTGTGTGTGAGAGGGAGAGCATAAGCATGAGCATTTGTGCCTATGCTCATACGTATGTGTAGGACTATGTTCTTGTGCATGCGTGCACCTGTTTGTGTGTGTGTGTGTGTGGGGGGGGGCTGTGTCAAGGAGGATGCAAACGCAGAGAGTACAGGTTTGAGTGTGAGGGCAGTTCGGGAGGAAACTTAGGGATGAGTAGATCCATTTACTAACCAAGGTTCTGCTAACGTTGCTTAGACACAGTCCTATCTGACCATTCTTTCAAAGGGCTTCCTCTCCCACCCAGCGGGCACTGGGTCCCGCACTCCTCTGCACCCCACAGCAGTGCAGATACCCCACAAACTACCCTGCTCCATCCCAATCCGGGCAGAGTATCTGCGTGAGGCAGGGCAGCCAGGGTGGGAGGGTATGTGGAGAGGGCTAGCGCCAGCTGGGGCGGAGCCACAGAGAGGGCCAGGGCCGTACCCGGAAGAGAGGGGCGCCATGGCTTTGAGGCTGTTGGGGTTGCGGATCATCTTGTCCAGCGTGTTGACGATCTGCCCAAACTTGGGCCGGTGGTTGCGGTCCTTCTGCCAGCAGTCCAGCATGAGCTGGTGCAGGGCGCTTGGGCAGTCCATGGGCGGGGGCAGCCGGTAGTCCTGCTCTATGGCATTGATCACCTGGGGACAACGGAGAGGGCTGAGTGGGGTGGATGGGTGGGTGGGTGGGTAAGAGCATCTGCCCTCTGGCCTGGCCTACCTTTCCCCCAGTGCATTTCACAGCATACCTATGTGGTTGCCCTCCACCTCTTCCCGGCCCAACCCAGGGATGGGCCTCCAGGTATAGCCCCAGCCTCACCTGGCAGCTGGGTACTTGCCTCCCCCGCCCCAGTCTTAGGGAGTCCAGAACCCTGAGATAGCCTCTTGTCTCGGGATCCACCCTCTCCCCCAACTGAGAGCCCCCTCCTGGCTTTGATGGCCTGAGCACTCCTCCCCCTGCTCCTGACCACACTCTGGACTTCAGTGCGGTTTTCAGCTCCAGGTGAGAGATGCCTTCCTTGTCAGGCCTCATGGCACAGACTGGCACCCCTTCCCATGGCTCCCACCTGGCTCTTCTGTCAGGAAATGGAACTCAAACACCTGCCTCCCATCTGTCCTGCCACTGGGGCCAGACTCATCTTCCCCAGCTTGACAGGGTCACCCTCCCTGCCAAGCAGCTCCTGCGAGTCCGCCCTGTCCGCATCGTTGCAAATAGGAATTCCTTGAGTTGACTCTCGTACACCCCATTATTGAACCTCATCTACCTTTCCAACCACTTTCCTCCCCACTGCTCCCAACGCAACCCCTCACCACCCCACCTCTGGGCCTTCTTTCCTCTGGAATCCCTCACGTCTGCAAGTCCCACTGCTGTGGGAGTCCCTCTGTCCCGTTAAGACTTCCTAAAAGTTTAGCACCTGATCCTAAAAGTTCCCAATAACTGCATCTGGTACCCGGAATAAGTGTATTGTCCCCAAATTAAACACTTGAGGGGCAGACATAGTCTCATTCAGGGCAGGCCACAAGATGAATACATCCTCAAGATTTGCTGATTTGTAGATGATGGGCCTTCCTACTCCTGAGCCCCTGAAGAGTACAGGGTCCTGTGTAGACATGTGAGTCAGCCATTACAGGCTGGGAGCTGCCCTTGCCAGGATCTCAGAGATGGTGCTCCCACTCTCCGGGAGATCAGCAAAGACCAGGAATGTGGGGACCCCTCTTTCCCCACCTGGCTGGCCAAAGACTCTCTCTCCTGGAGACTTACGTCCTGGTTGGTCATGTCCCAGTAGGGCCGCTCCCCGTACGACATCACCTCCCACATGACGATACCATAGCTCCACACGTCGCTGGCTGAGGTGAACTTCCGGTACTGGATGGCTTCCGGGGCTGTCCAGCGGATGGGGATCTTCCCACCCTGGGGTGCAGAACGAGGAGGGTGGATGGGTGGGAAGCGGGCCAGTCCGGCCTCTGCTCTCAACATACCCCGCCATATGCCCCGTGCTGTACCAGTCCTGTGAAGCATCTTACTGTTCCCAACCTCAGCATACTGCTTCAGATCTCAGGGCATTTGCACATGCTATTTCTCTGCAGGCAGTAGCTTTCCCACTCCTCCCATCTGGAAACCTCCTTCTCATTCTTTAAGTCCCTCTGAAAGTCTTTAAGTCCCAATTGTTGCTCACTCTATTGAATCCTACAACTGTGCCTGTATCTCCACCAAAGAGGCGCTTCCCATACAAAGGAGCACTCTGGTCATCTGCTACTTGTCTGGCTTCGAGGGCAGGGACTGTGTCCTGTTCCTTCCTGTTAAAACCCTTCACCAACCCAAACTGCTTTCAGGAGAGGGTCGTGAGCCTGGGCATTCAGGATCTCCAAGATCTGGCCCTGCCTCACTTCCCAAACTCTTGCCCACCACTTTACCTCGCAGCTTGCGTCCTGGTATCATCTTACCGTTGTACCATGGCCTCTGACTAACTTTCACCGGCCCTTCAGCCTTCAGCTCAGATAGCACCCCCTCTAGCAAGCCTTCTTCTGCCTCCCCAACCTTGTGTCCTGGCTCCTAGCCCTGTCCCTCCATATTGCTCTGTACGTATGTGTCCCCCTCCAGCCTGTGAGCTTCAGGAGGGCAGGAACCATGTTTCTGTCTCTGCATCCCCGGGGCCGGGCATGGTGGTTGGCACGAGCAGGTGAAAACGTATTGCAAGGGCCGAAACTGGTTTGGCTCAGTGGTAGAGCGTCGGTCTGCGGACTGAAAGGTCCCGGGTTCGATTCCGGTCAGGGGCATGTACGTTGGTTGCGGGCACATCCCCAGTAGGGGGTGTGCAAAAGGCAGCTGGTTGATGTTTCTCTCTCATCGACGTTTCTAGCTCTCTATCTCTCTCCCTTCCTCTCTGTAAAAAATCAATAAAATATATTAAAAAAAAAACACACAAAACAACAAAACGTACTGCAAGGGAGAGTTGGATGTATATGCCCTCTCTCCTGGCACCGTGACTCCATCAGCATCTTACCAGGGCGCTGGTGTAGGTGGGGTCTGAGGTATCATCCTCCAGGAAGCGCGAGAGGCCGAAGTCGGACACCTTGCAGACCAGGTTGCTGTTGACGAGGATGTTGCGGGCGGCCAGGTCGCGGTGCACGTAGTTCATGTCCGCCAGGTACTTCATGCCGGCCGCGATGCCCCGCAGCATGCCCACCAGCTGGATGACTGTGAACTGCCCGTCGTTTTGCTTCAGGAGAAGTGGAGAGGATGCCAAGTCAGTGGGAGGGTCTGCATCAGACTCTGGATGGTGTTCACAATGGGAAGGCAGGGCCCACCCCCCTGGCCTAGGCTCCGTTTCAGGGGCTTGGGGACCGTAGGCCCGGGGGGTTGGGGGAAGTTTCAGGGTGGTGGAGAGAACAGGCTGGGCAGCAGACACGGCTGGTTTTAGTCTGGCTCTACCCCTTGCTGTCTGTGCAACCTTGGACACATGACCTAGCGTCTCTTGAGTCTCAGTTTCCTCGTGTGTGTGCTAAGTGGAGATAAGTGACAACCACCTTCTAGGGCTGTCTGAGCTAAACAAGAGGGCATAGAGAGCCGAAGCCGGTTTGGCTCAGTGGATAGAGCGTCAGTCTGCAGACTGAAAGGTCCCAGGTTCGATTCCGGTCAAGGGCATGTACCTTGGTTGTGGACACATCCCCAGTAGGGGGTGTGCAAGAGGCAGCTGATGGATGTTTCTCTTTCATTGATGTTTCTAACTCTCTATCCCTCTCTTTTCCTCTCTGTAAAAAAAATCAATAAAACATATTAAAAAAAAGGGAAAAAAAGAAGGTATATGGGAGGAGCTTGGCACATACGAGGTATTTGAAAAATATCTGCTAAATAGTAACTAGGCCAATGGCATACTTCCGACTCCTCGTCAGTGCTGTCTGTCTGTCTGGTTGACTGCGGCCTCCTAGGGGGCCCGGAGTTTTCCTGGGGGCTCTGAACTCCTCCCCTGGCCTGTAGTGCTCTGGAGGAATCCAAAATCAGTGAAAATTCTGGACTGGGGGTCTAAAGACCTGGTCCCAGTCCTGGTTTTCACCTTGACCCTCTGGATGACCCTGGACAAACCTTACCTCTTGAGCCTCAGTTTTCCCTTGTGCATAATGAGGAGGCTGGCTAAGAGCATGGATGGCAACCAGTTTCAGGTTGTATGCTAAGTCTGGTCAACTGGTTGTGGTTTCCTGGATGGAGTCTGAGATGTGCTTTGGAGTGTGGCTGGAGAGGTTTCTGGGATCGATTAGTGATGTCGGCCGTGGGCAAAGGAATGGAAACTGGCGAATGTACAGGCCGTTCCTGATCTAGATCTTTTCCAAAAGCCTTTGTGGCTCTGACTGTATAGGAAGCTACGCCCACTGCTCCTTTTCCTGCCCCGCCCACGGTCCCCTACCCGGAGGAAGGAGTCCAGGGAGCCGTTCTCCATGAACTCGGTGACGATCATCACGGGCGTGCTCTTGGTGACAACACCCTCCAGGTGGATGACGTTGGGGTGGTCGAACTGGCCCATGATGGAGGCCTCGCTCAGGAAGTCCCGGCGCTGTTTCTCAGTGTAGCCCGACTTGAGCGTCTTGATGGCCACAAAGATCTCTCTCTTGCCTGGCAGTTTCAGGTGGCCACTGCACACCTCACCAAACTCCCCTGGGCAGACACACCAAGAGGGGTAAGACGTCACATGCCAGATAGACGTGTCACCTCCCCGTGCCCTATAATCCCCATGCTGGGGGCCTCCTCAACGTTCAACTCATCCTCTTGGACACAGAGTCCCTTTGTAGACTACGGGGGCCCACCTTTGAGAGGAAGAGTCAACTCTTCATGGTTGGCATGGGGTGAGGACATAGGGGGCCTAGGGAGATGGGGTGGGGGGTGGGGCTTGGGATGAGTGTGGGAAGGACAAAGCACTGGATGGAATCCAGAGAACTGGGTTCCAGGCTTAGCTCCATTTCTGATGTGATGTACACATTCCCTCCCAGCCCTGTGGCTCAGTGTCCTTATCTGTTGATGAGGTAGTTTTACTGGATGACCTTTGGGGGACTTTTCCATTGGGCATTCTGAGCCTTCAGGCCTTGGACGGTCCTCTGAGGGTTCTGCCCCACATCCTACACTGTCTCAGGAGTACACATGGGGGTGGATACATGTGGTTGAAGTCGCAGTACCTGGGAGGGCACCAGCCACCTACCTGCTCCAATCACCTGCTCAATTTTGACACAGGAGATGTCAATTTCCTTGGCAAACTCCCGCACTGCCTCATTGGGGTCCTCGTAGGTGAATGGGTCGATGTAGATCTTCATGCCTGGGGTCACTGAGGGATAAGATGAGGCTTGGTCAAATGCACAGATTGAAGATGTGGACACATGAAAAGGGGAGAGCCAATCCATCAGTGGATGGACATGTACCCCCATGGGGTCCCCCCTTAAGAACTCAGTCACCCTCTGCAGGCCACTTGACCTCTCTGGGCCTCAATGAGCAGATGGACACTGAACAGAAGCGTGAGGGGAACAGATTGCTCAGCAGGGATAGCAAATAGGTTCTAGCTCTTGTCCCAACTCTAATGGACTTCCTGGAGCTGCTAAAAGATGGTCAGGATTGATTAGCAATGTCTGTTATGCGTGTGGGCATAAAAGGAAGAAAGGATAGATAGGGTTGTCACTATTGAGATAGAGAATCAGGAGGAAGGAAGTCAAGAAGGAAAGGGAAGAATTGTAATAAAAATACAGAAAGAGATTGTGTTCTTGGGTTTCTGCTAAGGAGGTCTTCCTAGTTTTTAAGGCCTAATTCAAGCCTTCTCTCCCCCCAGGAGACCCTGGCTGTCTCACCATGGCTCCTGGGACCACCTTTGGGGTCCCCCACTGGCCAAGTCTTTAAACCTTTCTGGATCTCAAATTCCCTGTTGATCAGCATGAGGCAGGATACGGACATAATTCCTGATCTGATGTGAATTTTTATTTTTTTATGCAGAGGAAGGAAGGAGGTGATTTGGATTTCAAAGACCCAATTCTGACCCCAGCACTGAGTCCACAAAAGCTTTGGGGGAAAAAAAAAAAGGGAAAGATGATCCATCCCACATTGCCCCTCCCAGATAAATGGTCTTTTGCTTCTCTGATCATCTGGCCCTCTCTCAGCCCTGGCTTCCCTCTGGCTTCCCCAGCTCCCTGCCCACATCCTCCCACTGCTCTGGGGCTGGGACTTTCTGGTAGCAGCTGTAGGAGTTGGGAACTGGAGTCCCTGGGTCATAAGGAAGACTTGGTTGGTTGATGAGTGGGGCCATTAACCCTGAGCAGATAGCGTGACCTTGGACACGTTAGTTGACCACTCTCGGAGTGACCTTGGACATGTTAGTTGACCACTCTCAGCCTCTGTTTCAGACATTCCAGGAATCCAGAGGTGGAACCTCTAAATAGGGATTGGCAAACTGGCCCACTATTTGTTTTGAAATAAGGTTTTATAAATAAAGTTTTATTGGAACACATTCCTTTTGCCTGTGGCTGCGTTCACACCACAGTGGCTGAGTTGAGTAGCTAAATTAGAGACTATATGGCTTGAAAGCCTCAAGTATTTACTCTCTGGCCCTTTACAGGAAAGTTTGAGAACCGCTACTCTAACACCTGAGCTTTATGTTGGATTATTTATCTAACAGTGGTCAGCAAACTCATTAGTCAACAGAGCCAATAATCAACAGGACAATGATCGAAATTTCTTTTGGAGCCAAATTTTTTAAACTTAAACTTCTTCTAATGCCACTTCTTCAAAATAGACTTGCTCAGGCCGTGGTATTTTGTGGAAGAGCCACACTCAAGGGGCCAAAGAGCTGCATGTGGCTTGTGAGCCGCAGTTTGCCGACCACGGGTCTAGCTCTTTAGGTCAGGGTTTCTTAATCTGAGTCTGTGAACCACTTGGCAGTTCTAGGGTGGGTTTTGGGGCAGGACAGGGGGTGGAGTCTGGTAACCTCTTAAAATGGAATACATTTATGATTATTGCCCTTTTTAATTAGAAAAGTAATGCTAGTTCCTTATAGTCTGAAAATTCTGGAAGTAAATATTGTGGAAAGTAAAAGTTCTCCAAAACCTATGTCTCAGTGTAGACTTTTCTGGGTTTTCCTATCTTGTAATTTTATACACACACATAGGCAAACTTTTGTTTCTCTGGCCATAGGATCCAAAAGTTTTGGCTGTCTCAGCGGAGCCTGGGACCCTTCCCACCAAAGGGGTTCAGACCCACCATGCTGGCCTGTGGGAGCCTGGGAGGGGAGGTGGGAGTGTGATCCTCTCTCACTCGGCCCTTCCCTGGGGCACTGCATCAAGCTCTGCACAAAACAGACACGCAGTGTCAGAGCTGAGCAGAATCCAGATGACGGAGATAGAAGAATAGCAGTTCCCATTTACTGAGGCCTTTGTCTGTGCCTCACCCTGTGCCAGGGTCTTGATATGCATTCTCTCTCTCCTCTGCTTGACAACTCGAGGAAGGTGTCATTATTCTCATTTCACACACGTGGAAACTGCAGTTCAGAGAGGCAAGTCATCTGCCCAAGGCCACACAGCCAGCCAGTGGCACAGCCGGGATTTGAACCCACGCCTGTCAGGCTTGAGCCAAGGGCCAGTCCCCTTAATTACCATGCTCCCTGCCTCCTGGAGTATTCAGCCAGGACTCCTTCTTCCCCAAGCCAACCCCCCTCAGAGCAGGGACACAAGCTCCCTGGGGATGCTCCTCCTTTTGTTGCTTGGACTCTGATCGGCCTGTGGGTCTGGGGGGCTGACTTCTAGCCTCCCTCCTCATACAACTGGGGGAAGCCCTTCCTGCTGGGTCAGCTGGGAGGGAGGACAGGAATGGGTCAGTTCAGGGAGCTAAGGAAAAGCACAGAAAGAGCTCAAAGCCTGCTTGGGTGCTGCTAACCGATCGGATGCATCCCCAATTGTCACCAGAGTGATGATCAGGAGGCCAGAGGCCAGTGCCTTCACTGGCATTCCATGCCCTCAGTGATGGGTCCCACAGATAGCCCCCCGATCCTCTGCATGCCAGCAAAGAGGAGTCATATACCCAGAGGTCCCAGAAACACCTCACAAGTTCCATTCACGAGGCTCCCTCCACCTGGGTCACCCTTCTCTTCCTCTTTTGTTCAGAACAAGTGGCACCTCCTCTGTGAAGCCTGCCTGGCTCCCTCCCATGGAGACCCATGCTTTCTCCTCCGGCTCCCGCAGCCCTGTCTCCACCCCCCTCCTCTGGCCCTGGTGTCTATGTGGCTTTTTTAACCTTGTATCAGGGGTCCCAGACATGCATGCTCAAAGCCACGCCCCCTCCTTTCCGGAACACTCTGCCGCCTGGGAGGGCTTGCTGTACCCTTGCGGCTCCAGGGCACAAAGGCTGTGTCTGTTGTTCACGCTCCAACCCAAGGGCTGGCAAGGAGGCTGCTAACTAAATGCTTTTTGATGGAAGAATTGCATCACTCGCTGACGTGCCCTCTTTCCCCCTCTCCACCTCTTTGGGGTCACGAATGCCTTTGAGAATTTGGCAAAAGCTATGGATCCGCTCCTTGGAAAAACATCTACATGTGCATACACTCCCATAATCAGAATATCATTTTGGAAGTATAGGCCCTGAAGCTCTAGGGCAGTGGTCGGCAAACTATGGTTCGAGAGCCACATGTGGCTCTTTGGCCCCTTGAGTGTGGCTCTTCCACAAAATACCACGGCCTGGGTGAGTCTATTTTGAAGCAGTAGCATTAGAAGAAGTTTAAGTGGAAAGAGTTTGGCTCTCAAAAGAAATTTCAATTGTTGTACTGTTGGTATTTGGCTCTGTTGACTAATGAGTTTGCTGACCACTGCTCTAGGGGTTTGTGAGTCCAAAGTAATGAGCCCAGAACATTTTCTCTGGAGCACACATGTGAAGGAGGTACACAGTAGATGCTCAGTAAACACTCACTGAAGGCAGGACTCTGAGCGAAGCCATCCTGCTTCTGTGACCCTTCGGTTTCACCTCAGCATTCAGAGCACCACTGGCTCGCAGTTCAATGAGGATTCCCAGGCAGCAGACCCTGTTCTAGGCACTCGCAAGGTACCGACCCAATTAATCCTCCCAACAACCCTACCGGGTAAATGCTACTTATTACGACGAGCCTTATGAAATTGTCACTATTTGACTGCTTTGGACCTATAAAAACGGCAATTTCATTTGGTCCTACTGTTGTACCTCCTTTTTCTTGGGTGAAGAAAGGATGGCATAAGAAAGGTGAAATGACCTGCCCAAGGGGACACGGACCAGGCGATACGTGGCAGGAGTGGGGTTTGAATCAGGTAGTCTGGCTGAGTCTATCCTGCCAGCGTTTTCTGCTGCTTCCCAGCTTGTATCTCGGAATTGAAAGGGAGCTTGTGGCGGAGGAGGGTCATTTGCTGAACTGAGGTTGCGTGAGGAGCCCTGCAGGCAGACTCTTCAGAAAACACTGGGCTGTTGTTTAGAGGAGGCATGACTGTCAAGGCCATCACCTCGCATCCTGAACCGACAGGGGAAATCCAGGATGAGCAAGGAGAGACCAGGCATTCAGAGTCCTGGGTTGGAAATCTGGGTCTGCCAGAAATGATGTCACAGAGAAACAGGACATCCCACAGGGGGCTGGCAGGGACTCAATGAGGATCTTTTCAAAGGGCTTAGTAGAATAGTTGGCAAATAGAAGGCACTAATTGTTAACTGTTATAATGAAGAGTTGGCTATTGTTAAATACTATTATTACAAAGCACTTTAATATCCATCCATTTATTTAATTCTCACAATTTTGTGAAAAAAAAAAAAAGTATTATTCTTGCTACTTCCCATATAAAGATGCCAGCCCGGCCGGCATGGCTCTGTGATTGGGCATCAACCTCTGAACCAGGAGGCCATGGTTCTATTCCCGGTCAGAGCATATGCCCGGGTTGCAGGTTCGATCCCCAGTGCGGGGCGTGCAGGAGGCAGCCGATCAATGATTCTCTCTCATCATTGATGTTTCTATCTCTCTCTCCCTCTCCCTTCCTCTCTGGAAACAAAGAAAAAAAAATAAAAAATAAAGATGCGGAGACTGAGAGAGGTTCGATGACTTCCCCAAGGCAACCTAACTGGCCAGTGGCGGAGTAAGAATGAGACATCAGGTCAGTCCCTCTGGCTCCACATCCAGGCACCATAGCCCCTGGCATTCGTTCAGCACCTGCTGAAGGACGGAATACAGGAGCCCACAAAGCGGACACAGCCAGTCACACCCCTCTCAGCTTCCTCCCGTGCCCTGACCTCACAGGGAGGGCTGCTGGTGGACCTGGGACCCCAGGCTGGCAGTGCTTTGAAACGAACAGACCTGCTCGGACACAGGGAGTGAGCCTGGGTTTTCAATTGCGCTGGTCTATGAGTCAATCCCGGTCTATTTTTTTAAAATAGGTCCCTGCTGTCCCCTGTCTCCTTGTGACTCACTCTCTCTCTAAACAGTGATGCTCCCAAATGGCTCCAGGTGACAGCGTGTGCGAGCCTGTCTTCTTCTAGCCCAGCCAGGTGGAGGCAGCAGAGAGCCTGCACGCTGGAGCCTGACACCCTCGGTTCCCACCCAGCCCCTGCGCGAGCGGCTGCTGACTCGTATTCACAGCGGGAAATTATAAGGACCAAAGGAATGCACACATGAAAAGCAAGAAAACAACTCTTGGCACACAGAATACAGCCAATATGGTTAGCTACCTCTGCGACCCTGATTTTATAACTTGGGGAATCGGAGGCGTGATGTAATTTGTGACCTTTACGTGGATGTGCAGGTGATGTTTATTTCCGTGTAGTTAAATCTGTCTGCCCTTTTCTTTGCTTTTACACTTCCGACAGTCCTTTTCTTTTCACAGCACAGTTAAATGGTTACCTAAATTGCCTTCTGGAAATCTGAATGGTTGAATCGTTGTTCCATTTATGTCCACAGTGATTGTTAAGCTTAACAGGAACGTTTACTTCAAACTGAGTTTTACCCAGAGGCTTCACCTGGAATTCCCAACTCTGCCCTTTTTGCCGACCCCCCACCTCCAGTCCTGTAACAAAGTTAGTGGTTCTATCTTCAAAATATGTCAGAATCCAACCACCTCCCACCATCTCCATCACGGCCCCCTGGTCTACCCATCATCATACCATCCCTGGATTATCCCAACCACCTCCCACCATCTCTATCACGGCCCCCTGGTCTACCCATCATCATACCATCCCTGGATTATCCCAACCACCTCCCACCATCTCCATCACGGCCCCCTGGTCTACCCATCATCATACCATCCCTGGATTATCCCAACCACCTCCCACCATCTCCATCACGGCCCCCTGGTCTACCCATCATCATACCATCCCTGGATTATCCCAACCACCTCCCACCATCTCCATCATGGGCCCTGGTCTAGCCATCATCATACCATCCCTGGATTATCTCAACCACCTCCCACCATCTCCATCACAGCCCCTGGCCTAGCCATCATCATACCGTCCCTGGATTATCCCAACCACCTCCCACCATCTCCATCACGGCCCCTGGCCTAGCCATCATCATACCATCCCTGGATTATCCCAACTACCTCCCACCATCTCCATCACGGCCTCTCGTCTAGCCATCATCATACCATCCCTGGATTATCCCAACCACCTCCCACCATCTCCATCACGAGCCCTGGTCTAGCCATCATCATACCATCCCTGGATTATCCTAACCACCTTCCACCATCTCCATCACGGCCCCTGGTCTACCCATCATCATACCATCCCTGGATTATCCCAACAGCCCCCTCCCGGGTCTCCCTCCTCTGTCCTTGCCTGGCCACACCTCACCCTTCCGTGCATTTTCTACATGGCAGCCAGGAGAGTCCTGTCCGAACTGTAATGCAGAGCCCGTCTGTACTTTGCTCAGGTCCTTCTAGAAGCTTCCCAGTTCACTCAGAATAAAAACCAAGGCCCTGCTCTGATTGACAAGAACCTGCATGTTGTGGCTCCTCTAGCTCCCCCTCCTGTCCCCTCACCCTGCTCCAGTCACACTGGCCCCGTGGCTGTTCCTGAGCCCTCCCAGACACAGTGCAGGCTCAGGGCCTTTGCACTGGCTGCTCTGTGGCCTCGGAGGCTCTTGGCTGAGGTATCACTGCCCGCCCCACCCCCCAGCTCCTTAGTATCTTTCTTCAAACGAAACCCTCAGCAAGGCCACCCCCACACCCCTAGTTAAAAACACAGCCCTGAACCCACCACTCTCCATCCATACTCTGCTTCGTTCTTGCCTTTCCCCACAGCATTTCCATCTTTTAATATATCATATGCTTTACTCATTTATGACATTTTTTTTTTAAATTCTCTGTCCCTGACACTAGGATATAAGTTCATGGGGGCAAGGGATATTTGGTCTGTTTCCTTGTATGTCCCAGCACCTATAACGGGGCCTGGCAGACATGGGAGGCTACAACAAACATGTGACAAGTGAATGGCCAGGCTGATGGCCCCCCTTTATCCAGGGGCCATCTATGGAACCCTAGGGTACCCCACTGAGTACAGTTTGAGAACACAGACGGCAGCCCTGAACCCTCTGGGGTGGGGTCAGGAAGGCTTCTTTCTCAGAGGGAGAGGAAGAGGACAGGAGAGTGATAGGCAGAGGGAGCACCATGTGCAGAGGCCGAGGTGGCGGCGAGCACGCATGTTCAGATCATGCGGTCTGACTGCGGCAGAAAGAAGGCTGGAGAAGTTGCCGGGAACTGGCAGTGCAGGGCCCGAGGGCGGCAGCCCCCTGGGGGATACGTACTGTGGCCGCTGGTGTAGTGCTGCAGCTTGTCCGTGTACTCCGAGTCCGCACGCTCAAACCCCCGTCTTCTGGAACAAGAGCAAAGGGCTGGAGCCACCTGGAGGCGCTGGGAGCCACAGCAGGTGATAGGGGGGGGGGGCAGCCTTTGAAACCACATTCCTGTCAGAGGCCTCCCTGCCTGCCCCTCGCCTACAGCCTCACCCGTCCGGGCCCCACTCATCTCTCCCCCTTCAAGTCCAGGCTCGCTGTTTCCCCATCCCCTCTCCAGCCAAGCCCCTTTCAAAGAGCAAAGTCATCTCCTCTGGCCATGACCCCTGGCCCCAGAAACCCTGGGGCTTCTGTCCATCTGACCTTATGGCCCAGTGTCCTCTAAAGAGGGGAACTCCTGCCCAGCCGGTGTGGCCCAGTGGTTGAGCTTCAGCCTATGAACCAGGAGGACACGGTTTGATTCCTGGTTGGGGCATGCGCCCAGCTGGTGGGCTTGATCCCCAGTGTGGGCGTGCAGAAGGCAGCCCATCAATGATTCTCTCTCGTCACTGATGTTTCTGTCCCTTTCTCCCTTTCCCTTCCTCCCTGGAATCATTACAAATATATTTAAAAAAATAAAGCGGGGAACTCTTTAAGGAAGAAGAGTTTCTCTTTGCCTTTGCCCAGCAGAAGTCAGGGAACCACACCCCCTTCCTGCACAGCCCATCCCAGCCAGTTGGGGTGCTCTTCCCCCACCTCCTCCTGCCTGGGTCCTCTCCGTCTTTCCAGCCACCTCAGCCAGGAGGCCTTTCCTGAGCGCCTCAACCTCCCGTCTGACACTGCCTCTGGCCCTAATCATGAAGGGGCCTCAGCCAGGGCAAAGGCAGGGCGATCTGTACCCCCTCCCCGACTCCCTCAGCTCCCAGCATCCCATGGTCCTCCTGCCCGCTGCTCTGAGATGTTCTTCATGCTGACGTATTAGCGTCTCAGGGCGCCACCCTGAACAGTGTACTTGTCCAGGGCAATGGGATGGGCTGCTAATGGGGTCATTTAGGAGGAGGTGGGAGAGGCCATTGGGGGGTACCCAGGCCGACCCGGGCCCCTCCCCGTCGCTGGTACTGCTGGAAATGCCTCCTCTGTTCACAGGAATGGCTGGATGGCCGCACGCCAGGCCTGGGGAGCGGGGGACACCCACCCACCTGTTGCACACGATGGCGATGACGACCACGGCGATGAGGAAGACCAGGGCCGCCGCCGAGGAGCCGACGATGAGTGGCAGCTTCTCCTGGATGCTTGTCTGGTACTCGGCTGGGGAGAGAGCGCGGCGCAGTGTGCTCAGCCCGGCCCGGGGAGCCCTCCCAGCCCGGCGCCCTGCGGGGTCTCCCGGGATGCCAGGCTCTGTGCTCTGTTCCTGCTCCTCCCAGAGCATCTGCCCCAGGCTCCGGGGGAGAACTGGCTGTCCCTGGCTCACACGTAACCTGGGACAAGTCCAGGAACTGCTCTGACTCTCACGTTCTCATCAATAACACGGGCATCATACCCACACCTCAATGCTGATGTGAAAATCAACAACAATAAGCCGACACAGAAGGGGAGGCAGGGATAAGCACAGACGCTGAGGCCAGACTCCCTGGGTTTGAGTCCCAGGGGTGCCGCTTCCTGTCTGTGTGAACTCTCATACAGAGACTTACCTCTCTGTGGCCCAGTTTCCTCCTCTGTAAAGTGGGGAGAATCATACGTCCCATTTCCCAGGACTGCTGTGGAAAACGCCTGGTGAACACTCAGTAAATATCAACTATTAATGTTACCGAGTGTTTTAAGGGTTGGTCACTGCACTGAGTATGCTATGTATCTTGTTCAATTCTCGGAACAGCCCCGTGATGCACTGCCTATGTTAACCCATTTTACAGATAAGGAAACTGAGGCTCAGTGAGGTCATGACTTGTTTGAGGTCACACAGTTAGAAAGGCCGTAGGCTTAACTGAGATAATTCGTAAAATGCGCTCAGCATTGGCCTTGCTCTCGCAAACCACTCAGTACTTTCTCAATGTCGCCAGCATCATCATCGTGTTAAATTCTACTGTTATTCCCATTTGCTTTCATGGCCAGACGGGCTTGTCAAAGTCAGGGACAAGGTCAGTTCTGGGTCCCCGCGCCAGCACACACTTGTTGAATAATAAAGGAAGGATCTGGGACAGTTCCTCAGAACCCATGTCAATGACGCTCACCCAGCATTCCGGAGGGCTGAGAACGGTGAAAACGTTGGCTGTGAGAAAGGGGGATTGGAGAGAGGAACTAATGCTGGAGGAGATGGGGGCACTGTGAGGGACAATGCTAGAGCCTCGTCATAAATAAAGCTTGGCTAGTTGATGGAAGGGCCCCCAGGCTCACGGAAATGACAACTATAACCTGAAGTACTATTTGGTGAGCGCTAACTATGTGAGACCTAGCACCAAATCCTGTGCTAGGTGCTGTAATACATTTATCCCCATCCTTATCCTATGATGACAATGAGACAGTTGTTATCATCCCCCTCTAGAGAAGAGAAAACCTGAAGCTCAGAGGGTTAAGGTAAAGTGCGTAGGGCCATACGTTTAGGGCTGAATCTCCATTGTAATTTCCATCTGTCAGGCACCAGGGTCCACGCTCTTTAACTATGCTGCCCTTAAAAGATTATTAGAGCGGGGAAAAGTACTTAGAGACCATGTGGTCCCAGACTGGGAGACACAACACATCATGGGCTGCAACCTCCCATTCTCTCGCCCGGGGGTAGACATTACTCATCCATCCCAGTGCTTCTCCCCGCTGAACTGGTGAAGGGATGAAGTAGTTTTGCGTTTTCAGATCGCATAGGATGCTTTCCTTTTACAGAGGAGGGAAATCTGGACCACAGGATGGGTGTGATTTGCTCAGAGGGACTGCAGGACAGGGCTGAGCTCCCAGGAGTCGTGGGAAAGGAAGTGGCCTGGCTGACATGCTGGTGACGGAATATCACCATCCTTTATATATGGCTGTGCCGTCTGCACAGTGCGCAGAGGCTCCCAGCCGGGAGGGAAGGAGAGCTGACTGACATCAAGGGGCAGGGGCACTGTTTCTATGTGCGCCAAGGCGCTTTGTAGGAAGGTGGCTCTTGAGTTTGTTCTGTTGGGGGAGTCAGTGCCCCTCCCCCTGCCCTCTGGCACCTCTTACCTTCTGTCATGGTCTGGAAGTACATCTTGCCACTGTAGCGCCCATAGCCCGCCACGGTGCGTGCCCGCACCTGGAAGACATAGATGGCGCCGGCTTTGAGGCCCTGCACAGTGACTGTGTTGGTGGGGCTTTTTATGGCCGTGGCGTTGTACTCACTGAGCTCCTGCCGAGGAACAGAGAAGACAGTTAGCGAGGTTGTTGCCCTCAGCGGGCCCACAGCCCACTGACCACTCCTGCCACTCGCAGGGGGGTGGGGGCGGGGGTGGGGAGGGTTCTGGCCACCAGATAAACATCTGTGGTTATCAATTCTTCACTCCCTCCCAGGAACAGAATCACACACCTGCAGCCTTTGCATGTGATTTTTGCAACACAAGAGAAGGCAGAGTGTATTTCTCCTCCGCACGGATGCCGAGTTTGTCTACGTGACCTGCTTTGGCCACTGGAATATTCTAGGGGACATGATGCACGCAGGGGCGTTACATATACTTGTTGATTTGGCTTGGCCTCTTGTGATTCTGCAATCTGCCATGAGGTGGGGCTTAGTCTGGGTAACAGCTAGTTCCAGAAAGAGAAAAAACGGGGAAAGGATCTTGACCTAACTTCTAGAGTGAAATGGACCCGCCTCAGCTGACAGATACAAACCTATGAGCAAGAAAAATAGGTACTTGTTGTAGGTTACTGGATTTGGGGTTGTTTGTTCTGCAGCATCATCTCAACAGCAGCTGACTAATACACATATACTGAGTGGTCACCCTGGGGGTCTAGAGTGTGAATTCTTGTGGACAGCAGGGAGAAGGCCCACATTGCTCACTTCTGCATCCTTCTCTCTGACTCATGCCTTGATGGATTAAGGACCCCTGCTCAGCCTTCGCACACTGAGCCAGACAAGAATTAAGACCCAGAAAAGGAAAATTATGCTCAAGGTCACATGCATCAGTTGATGGCTGCTTTGGGACTCAAAACCACGCAGGAGCCACCTCTAATGTTCACGTCCTTGGGTACCTTTGAGAGATGCAGAACGCCAATTCACACCTCCTAAGCACTGCCCACGGTGACCCGAGGAGCCTGGACAGGACAAAGGGCCAGCTGCTGCAATTGCGGTGGAGATGTGTTTGAATTGGATGCAAATGTTTACCTGCCTAGTTGGTGCTCATTCAGGCATCTGTCAGCTGCCCAGACAGCCTTCTCCAAATGCCCTTTTTGCATTAGGTGCCAGGCTGGGCACTGGCGACCCACAGAGGTTAAAGCACAGGCCCTGATCTTGGAAAGCCCAGTTCAGAAAAGCAAACAGGTTGGAGAACTTAACCCTTTGAGGATCTGGAACCCTTTTGGGAAGCTGATGGAAAGGTATGACCCCTGACGCAGAGAAACACGCACATGCCAGTCATGCACATGTCAGGGATGCACAGAGCCCCTGAACACTCCCTGAAACAATTAAATGAGTGCGAGCAATTGCATTAGAGATAAAAACAGTGACTACAATGTTACTATTTTTAAAAAAATTCAAATGTAACCCTGATGTCCGTTATCTTGTTTGGCGGCCCTCCCTTGCAAGCCCCGCTGTCCCATCTGAAATACCCTTTCCTCACCTGCCTGCAGGTCCCTACTCCTTATTCAAGTCCCAGCACCAGGACTGCCTCAGCGGGGGAGACTTCCCAGATACCCCAGCCAGATGGCGCAGGTCCATTGTCCCCCCACCTATTGTTCTGATATACATGTCTTTCTTTTAAAAATATTTAAAAAAATATTTTTGTTGATACATGTGTCTTCTCTAAGGAGACTGTGGTTCCTCGAGGGAAGGGATCTTATCTCAATCATCTCTGGGAACCCCCAGGCTCCACACAGGGTAGGTGCTCACTAATGACAGACGGGAATGAAGATACTGGTAGACTATTCAGTCTATGAACCAAGGGTGCACTACCAGGATTGGCCACTAGGGGCCGCCGTCTAACATGCGATCCTCTCGGGCTTGCCAAAGGGATCGTTTGTGCAGACTGGGTGGGAGCCCACGTACGTTGGAAGTTTTATGTTCCTGAGCATATGAGGGAGCTGGGAGGTAACAGCCAGTGGCCCAGGTGCCTTGGGAGGATGGAGGACAACACGAGTGGATCCCTTCTCTAGCGTGGGGCACAGGACCCAGCAGGGGATTGGAAATCATTTCCAAAGCCAGGTCTTCCACTTGCTTGCCTTATGACCTTGGGAAAGACCATCTCCCTGAGCCCTGTTTTTTATCCAGAAAATGCAACAATAAATTCCAACCGCTCAGGGTTGTTGTGAAGATAAAATTTGTCCCTGGCACAAAGTTGCTGATCTAGAGCCATCAATTTTTTCCGACATCCCCCCCTTATCTAAATAAGGATTATGTGGGTTTGGGGAAATACATTTAGTATGAAATCCACTAGTCCTTTGCTTGAGTCCTTATCCAGAGACTAAGGGCCAATGAGGCAGAAGGTGCATTGCTCAAGTCCTATGAGCCTCAGTTTTCTCATCTTTAAAATGGGATAATACTGCTATATGCCACACACAGTGGTTGTTGAGATTCAATAGGAAGTAATGGGTAAAGATTTTCGGAGATTCTCCAACACATAGAAGGACTTAAGTGTCCGCTATCACCATTGTTGTTATCACCACCAACATTCATTAAGTGGATGAATGAATGTGCAAGTGGAAGAATGAACAAACCTCCCCCTGAAGATACTGCTCCATATATACTTGGCAACACCTGGAATACAGTCTGAACTTCCATTCACCCCCCTCCGCCCTCAACCTTTGCTCCCTCTGCCTGGAATGTCCTTTCCCTCCACTTCCGCCAAGTAGAAATTTCTGTTGAATAGATATAAAAGTCCATGTGGCCTACAAAGGCCCATTTGCCATAGCTGGCCTCACAAATGACTCTTCTGCTTAAACTCTTGGGGAGCCCAAGGGGGCATGAACCTGTGAGCTCTGGGGTAGCTGCCACTGGAGGCCACCTCCCCCGGGATGCTGGAACTGATGGACAAGGCCACTCTGGTCTGACTGACACTATTTATCAGCGGTTTCTAGAAGACATATGGCAAAGTGGCTGTCAGCTCTGGGTTCCGGGTTCCGGGCCCCGGGCTCCGGGCAGAATGGGAAATCCCAGTGGAGTTGGGGAGAGGCCAGATGAAGAGCCTGCTCCACCAGCGCCCTTTCTGCAGGAGGGAAGGAAAAGCAGGAAAGGAGACAGGGGTGGGACCCCCATGGGGCCGCAGGGCTCAGTACCTAACTTCCCTACCTGGGAAGACCTAGAGCATTCATTCAAGAAATCAACCGCAGGCACCAGGAGGGTTCTGACGTATTAGGTAGGCGCGGGCTGTGGACTTGTTAGAAATAAATCTCACTACTGGCAGCCTGGCTGTCCCTCCCCGTGGAGAGGAGGAAAGTGTCTCCAACACTTTCACCGACTGCATTTTCTTTCCGCCCTTACATCTTGCCATGTTCCTCCATCGGTCCTTCCCCTCTAGTCTTCCTCTGCACACGCCTGTCCGTGTGTGGCTACACCTCCCCGCGCCCGGCAAGCTCCACGCTCACATCTGCAAATCCCAAACCCACCGTCTACTGGGAAGGGACCGTCACCCTTCCCTCGTCCCCCGAGTTTCAAAACACTGTCTGGATCTGTCAGTTTCTCACCATCGCTGCCGCCAACGTGCCAACGCCACGCCGCCGTCATTTCTCACGCGCTGCCCCTCGAGATCCCTGTACGCGGTCTACCTGCGTTCTCCACAGAGCAAGCTACGGGAACTGTTTAAAGCAACGAGCCAGATCGCATCATTCCACAACCTCCAGATGGCTTCCCATTCACATAAATGGAATCCAGACTCCAAAAGCCTGGAAGGCCCACCACAGCCTGCTCTGCCTCCCTCTCCGAACGCCACCCCTGCACACCTCTCTTTTGTTCATGCTGCTCCTGCCACACTCGCCCGCTCTGTTCTGAGCGCAGCCGGCACACGCCTGCCCCAGGGGCCTTTGCACATGCCGTTCCTGCCTCCTGGAACGATCCTGCTCTCATCCCTCGTCCTGGCCTCTTTCAAGGTGCAGCTCAAATGCCATCTGCATGAAGACTTCCTCTCACATATACCGGGATTATGGGGTCCCTCATAGTGCCCCCATGGGACCTTTGCTGGCCCTTGTGTGGTATGTATCTCATCTTGTCTCACGGCTATTTGTACCTAAACCGGTCTTTTCCTCTGGACTGTACAGGGAAGGCCTCCAGGAGTGTCTAGTTGCTCTTGGTGTTCCCAGCACCCAGTCCGAAGTGGGTGACAATGAGTGTTGAAGGCACCAGTGTCCCATCTCCCTACTGGCAGAGGCCAAGCTGCCTCTCTCTGGACCCCAGGCTCTGGGAAGAGGGGCTGATAGGGGCAGGGCCACGTCTTATCACGACCACACCTCAGGCTGTTCATCTCTCGCCATTTATGCTGAAAACCCTTCATCAGAGCCTGGCTCTGTCGATTACCCCAGAAGCATCGCTGGGAGAAAGCGGGAGACAGCAGAGGCAGGTGAAGGGTGAGAGCACAGGGTTTGGGTGCTCTTGGACACGCTCAGCAGCTGGGTGCTCTTGGACACGTTCCACAATTTCTTCGTGCCTCAGTTTCCCCTCCTGCCCAACAGGATGAAGAGCAACGCCGCGGGAATGAATGAGACAATGGGTGTGGTGTGCTCAGCACGCTTAGCAAACGTGAGCAGGCGATGACCGTGGCTGCTGCAAGGCCTGCTGGTCCGGCCGCTCCGGCCGGGGCCTGGGGATGCCCAGGCAGCGGCGGAAAGTAGGGCAGAGCTGCCTCCTGGTTCACACCTCCACCGCCTCCCCGGCCCCTCCGGTCTGGGTGGGAAATGGGTCGTGGGCAGGACCTGTGCCGGGATTCCTCATTTCCGATCCAGTCTTTGGGGACACACACTTTCGGCTTCATTTAATCATCGAGCTTCTTAATTAGTTTTTTTTTTTCCTTTTTGAAAATCCGAGTTGCTAAGCTGTCCCCACCAGAGGAAGTGGACATGATTGGTCCTGAGCCTGGCCGCAGCTGGTCCCGCTGCCGGGGAGGCCTGGCTCCATCGGGCCCTCCGGGGCCAGCGAGGGGCGGAGCTGCGTCCCTCACCTCACCCCCTGGGGACACAGCAGAGGAGAGGCCAGGGCTCCGCCCTTGAGGGACAGGCCACAGGAAGGGATCCATCGCTCCTTCATCCAGCCGCCACCTATCCAGTGTCCTGGGTGCCAGTCAGGCCCCGGTGGGGGGAGCACGCGGGGAAAGGGATGGATGTGGTCCCTGGCCTCTGAGAACGCATTGCCAAGAGGAGGGAGGGGCCAGGAAACAATCGTAAACCCGCTGGGGGAGGCTGGAGAGGTCTGAGGAGCCCTTGAGACCCCCAGGTTTGGGGGAACCCCAGCAGCTGGCAGAGTGAGGAGGCTGGGCGCCCGCAGGACTGGGGGGAACGGTCTCCCCCTCATTCCCTCTCAGCCCTTAGGGAAGCCTGCCCATCATTTCCGTTTCCAGTGGGCTCGGCCTCGACGTAAGCACGTCCCATCGTCATTCAGCCTCAGTCCGAAAGGGAGCCCCGAGAAGCGTTTTCCAGGGGCCCCTGCGGCCTCTGTCGCTGTTGTGTGTCCGGGAGCAGGTAAGAGAAGTTACCAGTCACAGAGCGGTCCCTGGGCCTCTGATGCTCAGCTTGTCCTGGCCCCTGCACTGCGCAGGTCACACACACACACACACACACACGCTCAGCTCCCCGGCCTTCCACCGTGTGGCCTGGCCCACCCTGCAGCAGGCAGGGCAGGAGTGGGAGGGGGGAAAGCACCCTTCATTTTGCTGAGGGCCAGGCACCTGATGGCACTGCACCCGCACAGCCCCCGGCCAGAGCGGCAGTCTCACTTGAAGGAAACCAGGCTGAGAGAGAGAAAGATGGCTGCCCACCTTCACACATCTGGCTGCTGGTGGAGCTGGGATTTGAACCTACGGCTTCTCACTCTTAATCCAGTGCTCCTCCTACGACACAGTGGCTCCCGACCTGGGGCCCCTGGCTCCTAGAGGTCCCCGGAGGGAGTGACAAGGGTCTGATTTAAAAGCTGAACGAGAAAGGCTCTCTCCCCACACAGGCAAATGGAAAAAAGTGTTTTAGTGGAATCTGAGCAGCTCAGGAGAGAGCGCCATGCTGGGCGGAAACGCTCTCGAGCGGTCTCTCGGCTTCGCAACGGGCGGATGACCAATGCTTGCTGAATGAATGCAGCTTTTTGGAAACCCAGCTCTTCGGAGCTTCGGGACAGCTGGTCACGATGGAGGGATCTTGGTGGGGAAGGGCCTGTGCCCACGGCATGTCCCTGAGGCTGCCGGCCAGGGCCCCAGCCCAGAAGAGAAAGACTCAGAGAGGTCCAGGCACCCCCCTGAGGCCTCACAGCCAGGGAGGAGCAAAGCCAAATCCAAGCCTGAGGCCAGTGCTCTTTCTGCTTCAAGGTGGGGTCTTGTCTTGCAGGACAACAGGACCCCAGGCCCCGCCTGAGAGGGGCCCTCAGGGCGGGGGGCGGGGGTGGGGAGTGCGCCAGGGACCTAGGTACCTTCTCATAGTACTGCAGCTCGTAGTCCAGGATGACGCCGTTGGGCTGGTCCGGCTGGGACCACGACAGGGTGATGCTGTCCACGGTGCGGCTCACCTGGTGCATGATGGACACCGCCGATGGAGCTGGAAGAGAGGTGAGGGGTCAGAGGTCAGGGTGGGCAGGAGAGGGTGCAGCGTCTGGCCCCACCTCAGAGGTGCCCAGAGAGGGGAAGCGTGTAGCGGAGGCCAGACCCTGGGGAGCCGGCAGGGTGCAGAGGGGCTCACGTAAGGTCACAGGTGCCCCCCCTCGGCCGAGGTGATCCAGCCCCGGAGGGACCCTGCTCCTCCCTTCGCCTCCTTCCCGGTGATTCCCCTCCTAGCAACGAGGAAAAGTGGCAGACTGTGACCCTATAAAAGGACTGCACCTTTCAAGCTCGAGGGGCATCAGGAGACGGGTGCAAAATCGCATGGCTGGGCACCGCCGCCCTGATTCTGACGCCATCGGTCTGCGCGGGGCCCCGAGATCCTGCAGTTCTAAGAAGCTCAGGTGCTGCTGGCCATCGGGCAGGGGGGTACCTTGTCCGAGGTCACCGCGCAGGCAGAGGTGGGCCAGGACCAGAGCCCAGACCAGCCGGTCTAGTATCTACCCACCACGATGCTTCCCTCAGCCTGGCTTCTGCCCACGATGGCCCCTCTCGCTGCCCAGCCGAACCTGCTCCTGAGGTTTCTGGGCCCGGGTAGTCATGAGGCAGAGGGACATGTAGCTCCAAGAGGCACAGGCCGAGGCTGCTGGCTGCTGAGCAGCTGGGGGCCGGACCCCGGGGCCCGCGGGGCCTGTCCTGTCCTGAGGCACCGGGGAGCCGCGCAGGCCTGGGGATGGGGATGGGGACCCGCTCCTCCACAAACTTGTCATCTTGTCTGTCCAACGCTGACCAGAGAAGAGAAAAGGTCCCCACGGCTGACACCTCACACTTCCTGGTCCACGCTACGCCTGGCCCTTTCCCAAACGCTTTCTGTGGGTTAACTCATTTAACTGTCCTATCCACCCCCACGAGGCTGCTGTTATTAACCAGCATACCCATTTTATGGATGAGAAAGTGGAGGCACTGAGGCATGAAGTAACTTGTCCCAGTGAGCAGGCGGTGGGGCTGATGTCTGAATCCAGGCCCACCTCGGTCCCGCATATCCGTCCCCCTCCGGTGGCCGTGGCTGACGCAGGCTGGCCCGGGAGGTCTGGGAAGAAGCAGTGACCCTCAGGGCACCCCGGCCCAGCTCCCACGCTGTTGCCCCGAAGCGAGCTTTCCCCGGCTCCTGTTGACTCAGCTCCCTGCCACCCACCCGGCCCGCCCCGGCTCCGGGAGCTCAGCTGTCGGTGGAGGCAGGTCCCCCGCGGCCGTGGGGGTCTGGGCCCGGCAGGCTTAGCAGGCAGATTTGGGTTACAGGCAGCTCACCCGCCTCTGATCCCGTAAGCCCCGTGTCCCTGGGTGTGGCAAGGAGGCGGCATTGCTGGGAAGATGATCAAGGCAGGCCCAGGGGGGCCGGGCAGGGCCGGCCTTTCTGCCGGAATCCGGGGGGGATTAGCGGCGGAGGACAGGGAACAGCTGGATGCTCTCTCCTCCCCCCCTGCCGCCCGCTGCCCACCCCGGGGTGTCAGGTTTCCCTGTGAGCTGGCCTTCGGGGGATTCTGGCATTTTCAATTACCCGCCGGGCACACTGGCAGGGGGATGGGGTCAGCGATGTCCTGTGACCCCTGCAAGGAGATGGAGCCCCTGGGAGCAAGCACAAAAGAGGCTTGTGACCGAGAGGGGGCGGGGGAGGCCAGCCGGGCAGGGCCCGTGTGGCTGGAGCAGGTGGTCAGGGCCCTGCTGCCTCCGGAGAGCCCTGGGGGGGGGGGGGGGAATCAGCCCCTTCATTAGCTGAGACCTGGGGGAGCGGCTTCTGTGTGTGCCCCCATGCCCCCCGCAGGGCACGACGGGGTGAACGGGGTGGTCTCCCAGGGCGTTCAGGACTAGGACCCTCTGATAGGAAGGGAGTCTGGAGGCCTATGACCCGCCTGTCAGCTTTGCCTCCATAGCCCTGAGCTCTGAGGAATGAAGGCGACCCTACCCTCGGCTTTTGCTCTGCACCAGCGAGAAGACCCCAGGAGCTTCGAGGGCATGGGGGTTGCTGGGCGTTGGACACCCCGAGACGCCAGCCCGCCTCTCCGATCCCCGGCCTCTCTGACATCTCCGCTCCCGCAGACGGCCCTCAGTGGCTCCCACTGCAGCTGCACTAGAACACAGAGGCTCCATGTGCCCGCAAGGCCCACCTGCCTGCTGCCTGCCACCTCCTGCCGCTCGCCGCCCCGCTCCCACGCGCCGGCCACACCGGCTGCCTTCCCGGTCCCAGTCACACCAAGGCCATTCCTTTCCCAGGGCCTCGGCCTCACGTGCTTGCCTGCCAGCCTCTTCCGCCACATCTTCCACGGCCGGCTCCGCCTCTTCTTTCCGGCCTCAGCGAAACCGCCGCCTCCTCCGAGAGGCCCTCCCTGACTTCCCCTCCTCCCGCCTACCCCCGTCACTCACCCTCTCTCAGACAGAGCTCGCGCTATCTGAGGGCGGGAACCTTGTCTCTTTGATGCAACCCTTTATGCCTAGTGCCTGGAACAGGGTGCGGCTCAGAGTAGGTGCCTTGTTGATATTAACTGGAGGAAGGAAGGGAGGAAGGAAGGAAGGAAGGAAGGAAGGAAGGAAGGAAGGAAGGATAGAAGCGAGATGTGGGACTTGGAGGGGGTCTCTTTCAAAGGGAGGCGTGAAGCCGTGTGCTGAGAAGCCTGGTTGTCCTAACTCCGGTCTGTGACATCCTTTGTCGATAAGAAAAAGACAAACCTTCATTCGGTCCAAGCCACGAGGATAGACAGGTTGTGTTCATCGCCTTCCTACATCTACACCCTTTGCCCTGTCCCTTGTTAGTCCCCACGCTCTCTGACTCTGGGCTCGGCCATGGACTTGCGCCGGCCAGAGGGAGGTAAGCAAACATGACATAAGCAGAGGCTTGGGAGTATCTGACGCTGCCTTGGTTCCTTGGGATTGCCCAAGAAAGAGCATGTATGACCGGCTGACCTGCTGGGGGCTGAGACCGGGAGCAGAGCTGTTGTCCAGTTGTCTCAGGCGGGGCCACTCCCACCAGCTGACAGCAGGCACCCCCAAACGGGCACAAAAGCCCGACAAAACCCAAAGAGCTGCCGAGTGAGTCCGAGAAGACAGAACGCAAACGTGTGAACGCTCCCCGCCCAGCCCCAGCCAGCCTACCCGGAGACTCCTGAGCTAAAATAAGAGCTGCTTGCCTTCACGCCATCGGTTTTACGGTGGATTGTTAAACCGCATGACGGTGGCCGCGGCGGCCTGTTATTTCTCTTCCTGTTACCTGTAGCCAAACCTGATCTTCACCGACACCCGGGGCGGGCCATGCCTTCCCTGCAGAAAGCTCGGGAGGATCAAAGAGGACGACGCATTCAGAGGGCTCGGCCCGGGGAGGGGAGCACCCTCTCTCCCTCTCGCTTCCTTTCCCCAGGCACGGGCCCCGCCGGGGGCCCTCTTGGCCCGGCTGTCTCTGATCCTCTCCACCCCCGGGGAGAGGAGTCAGTGAGCGCACGCTCATGCCAGTTCCAGAGACGGAGCCGCTGTGTGCCCACCCCCCAGGAGGGCAGGAGGATCAGAGCAGAACACGGTGGCGGGAAGGGCCTGGGCAGGTTGAGAGTCTTTTCACGTGAAAGCCGTGGGGAGTGGTGTTACCCAGCCGGGCTAACCTGGAGACGGGCTCTGCCAAGGAGCTGCTGACTTACCTTGGGCCGGTGGTCGGCAAACTCATTAGTCAACAGAGCGGCAAACCGTGGCTTGCGAGCTGCATGTGGCTCGTGGTTTGCCGACCACTGTCTTGAGCAACCACTTAGAAACCTCTCTGGGCATCAGTTTTCTCTTCTTTAAAAGGAGGCGTTGGCACTGGCTCAATGTCAAGGCCCCTGCCAATGCTGATGGGCTTGCATGCGACTGGTGTCCCCTTTTAGGATACGCAGTATCATGGCCCCTAGAGATGCCCATGTCCTGATGCTGGAATCTGTGGGTACGTTCCCTGACATGGCAAAAGGGACTTTGCAGCCCTGACCGGTTTGGCTCAGAGGATGGAGCGTCAGCTTGCAGACTGGAGGGTCCCGGGTTCAATTCCGGTCGAGGGCATGTACCTTGGTTGCGGGCACATCCCCAGTAGGGGGTGTGCAGGAGGCAGCTGGTCGATGTTTCTCTCTCATCGATGTTTCTGACCCTCTATCCCTCTCCCTCTATGTGAGAAATCAATAAAATATATTTTTTTGAAAAAGGGACTTTGCAGTTGTGATTAAGGTTACGGCTCCTGAGATAGGGAGATTATCCTGGATTACCCAGGTGGACCCAATCTAATCACTTGAGTCCTGAAAAAAAAAGGGAACCTTTCTCAGCGGAGGGTCAGGGACCAGAGAGCCCGAGTGGCGCTCGACGCCCAGTCGCTGGCTCTGAGGTGGGCGTCACGTGCAAGGACCGGAGAGAGGGCAGCTCCCGGCGACAGTCAGCCAGGACACGGAGACCTCCCTCCTACAACCACGGGGCACCGAATTCTGCAAGTGAGCCAGGAAACGGGTCATCCCTTTAGAGCCTCAGAAAGGAACACCGCCTGCCGACACCTAGGTGTTAGCCAGCCCCACGCGATCCGGACTGGCCTGGGCCCTCGGAACTGTAAGGTGAGACACAGGTGGCACTCTAGGTTGCTAAGCTTTCGGCGTTCTGTGACGGCAGCCGTAGGAAATGAGCACGCCTTCTGACTTCACGGGAAGCTTGGCTGTCACGTGTTGTGCACCTACCACGTCCTGGGTGCTTTGTCCGCACTATTGTGAACCTGGCGACTGCCTGGCGAAGCTGAGAGGCTGGGCAAGTGCCCGTTTTGAAGGGGCGGACACCGAGGCGCGGAGATGGGAGGTCTGGCCGCTCAGCTTGGAAGGGCCGTGCTGGATGAGGGCCGAAGCTGCCAGGCCCAGAACGGGTGCCCCTTCTCCCACAGGACCAGTAGCACACGATGACAAGGGAGCTTCCTCACTGGTCACGCTGCCGTTCAGCACGAGAATGACCCACAGGCTGCATTCACCCCGCCAGGCCCCCCGCACAGCCCGCCTGACCTCTGCAGAGGGCATGAGTCCCGCCAGTCCTGAGCCAAGAGTGCAGCGACATATGACTTAGGTTCTGCCACTGACTGCCTGGGGACCACGGGCAAGCCCCCTCACTCCCCACGCCTCAGTCTCCTTACCTAAAGGACAGGGTAATGACGGGACGCGCCTCCCTAGCGCTGTGGTGAGGTCACCGGGAAGGACTGGGGTCATGTCCGGTGCATGGTAAGCGCGTGGTAGGTAGACGTGAGCTGTTAGGATGATGAGAGCGACGGCAGAACGACCTCTGCGTTTGGAGAGCCCGCCCGCACCCAGACGCTGGCGAGGCACCTTGGGAACACGGGCTCCAGGCCTCACTGCGGTCCCGCAAGGAGAGGACGAAACGCACGCGGAGGACGCGGGCTAAGCACCCTGTCCACAGCTACGTGCTGGAGAGCAGCCAGGCTCCATGCAAAGCCAGGTTGGCTGGCTGGATGCCAATGCCCAGACTCTGCCCACCCCTTCCCACCGGCCCTGGAGCCGGGCAGAGGCACGGCTGCTGCTCGGGGCCGGCGAGGGTGAGACCGCGTCCCGTGCGCCCCTGGTGGGCCGCCAAGGGCTGGATGCGGCCCCGGGGACGAGCCCCACGTGACGGCCGTGCTGTCCACACCCAGGCCTGCCAGGCTCTCCCCGGCTCCTCCGTCGGAGCTCAGCTTAAATGCCACCTCCTCGGCGTGGTCTTCCGACATCTGTCCTGAGGCCACACACCCTGGACGGCCAGACTGAACCCTGGGTCTGCCTCTCCCAAGCCCTGTTTCCTCATCCTTCGAGTGGGGACTCCCAGCCCAGCCTCCTTCCTCAGGGCGTCCCTGCGAAGGCTCACGCCTGGAGGGGTAGGTGGGAGGGTTCAGGAAGGCGTGCTGGAATGGCGGGGCGTGGCTCACAGATGGCACGACGGCTCCATGAAGCCAGAAGACAGCTCTGGCTCCGGCGAATGCCAGGGGATCGCGCGCAAGGCCCAGTCCCTTGCCCCGAAGACATACTTTTCCCTTTTAAGGCAGCGAGCTGGATATTTACATATCAAATTTTAGGGCCTGATTAAAACCGGCCACTGAAGGCATGTGTCTGGGAATCGAGTCCCCAGCCTTGCTTCCCAGTCTTATCAGACTTCTCCACACCCCGCCCCGCTCCGTGCCTCTCCGAGCCCCGCTGCAAACGCTCACGGAACATTCCTGTGGCGCACCCCTGTCTAGGTGCCGGGAGAACCAGTGAGGAAAAGCAGAGCCGGTGGTGATGGCGTGTGTGTGTGTGTGTGTGTGTGTGTGTGATTGGGAAGGGGGAGTGAGAGGGAGGGACAGGAAGGAAATGATTGAAGACAGAAAGCAAAAACTCGGCCGCAGGCATGTGAGGGCCATAGGACTGGGGCATGTGATCAAGTCAGGAGGAAGGTCAATGAAGATGGATGAAGGAAGGTGGGAGGGGAGAAGCATTCCAGGCGGAGGGAACAGCAGGTGCAAAGGCCCTGTGGCAGAGGAGTCTGATGCTGAGGAGAAACAGGAGAACGCTTCCTCCCGCCTGCCTCCTGTACGTCCCTCCCCGGGGGGCACCTCCTTCCCTGCATGGCTCCACAGAGAGGCGAGAAGCCTCTCCGTTCTTCAAAATGCCTCCGCTTCGCAGAAGCCTTCCAGGGAGTGCCTTTCTGCCACGCCCCAGGAAGAAATGGTCTCCCCTGCCTGTGATCTCCCTCGCCTCCCTGACCCCACCGTGGGCCCTCACCCATGCCATCTTGTATATAGACTCTGCCCAGGTCTCATCTTCTCAGCCAGGACATAAACCTATGAGGGCAGGCACCGACTTCTCCAATGTAGACTCAGAGTCACCTGCTCCCAGGTTTAAATCCTAGTGTAGGCTATTTAGGGTTGGGACTCAGCATAAAGGATTCTGCTCCTCTGGACTTCCATTTCCTCACCTGGCCAAGGGGATACTGCGGGGAGGGCATGGCGTGGCGGCACAGTACCCGGCTCGGCTCTGGGCATCCCCGAGAGTGGGGCGTGTCAAGGGGCTTAGAGCAGAGGAGGGGGAGGGGGAGTTATGACCTAGAAAGCCTCAGAGATCCGGAGGGCAGAGATGCCCTTAGATCTGAGTTTCCCACATTTGAGCAAGGAACATTTGAGCCGCTTGATAGAAATGCAGATTCCCGCTCGCTCCTGGGGTTCTGACTCAGCAGGTCTGGGGCGGAGTCCAGAACCTACGTTCTGAAAAGCGGATGCAGGGTTTGATGGGGGGAATGAGGCCCGAAGGGGGGCGTGCCCTTCACGAGTGTGATAGGATGGATCCGTTACCTTCCTTCTTCCTCTCTGTAACAGGATTATGCACCCACACGCTTGGCCATGGACTCTGCAGGACTCATGAATGTGGGCGACTGCACCACCAGCAGAGACATGTGTTTGTGTGGAGTGGCTTAGCCCGCCACGTGTGCTCCCACCATTCACCAGGAGAGAGAAAGAAGCCTGGGGGCTGCTGATCCAATGAGAGTGAGGAGCCATGTGGAATAGGCCGAATCCAGCCCACGTTCTGGAGCCCTGCTCGGCACAGCCTATGCCGATGAGCTAAACCCTAGCTGACCCGCCGAGGAGCGAGTGAGAAAACAAACGTTTGTTGTGGCAAATAACTGAGCAGTGGGGCGTTTTTGTTACGCAGCATTACGGCAACAACAACTGACTAATACACGAAGGTCACCCAGCGAATGCATGGCAGAGCTGGGATTCAGACTCAGGTTCCCTGCTCCTAATCCAGCGCTAGTTTCTTACTGCGTCTGCCCCTCAATCCTGAGGGCTCCTTGGGCACCTTCCTCTCTGAAAGCCCCTCACTTCTTCTCTGCCCCACCTCTGTTCTCTGGGAGTTTGCGGCTGCAGACAAGAGGGCTCCATCCCAGAAGTCCAGACTCCAGCCTTGCTAATATGCCAAGGCTTCTTGAGTAGGCAGTCCCACACTCAGGGATCCCAAATGGATTCAGGGAAAGGTCCCCCACTTGCCCCACAAGGGAAAGAAATCCAGGGGCTCTGGGAAATTCTAGCTTCTCCCAGCTGAAAAGAGTCCCCACCCCTCCACTCCCCCTGGGAGCCTGGCTTCCCTGCCTCGGGGCTTTGTCAGGCGGGAGACACTCGCAGCGGAGGCATCACTATCTGTGAGGTGCCTCTGCCAACAGCTGCTGGCTTCTGAGGTTCTCTCGGATTGCCCACCTCGAGTCAGCTCCATCCGGACCCCAGCCTGAGCGGGACTTTGATGCACCCATGTCCCTTGGAGAACTGCAGGCACACGCTCAGAAACATGCCCGCTCAGCCACAGCGATACCACAAACACTCACAAACCAAACCACACTGCTCCGTCTCAGACACACACACACACACACACACACACACACACACAGGCAAACCACCCTCAGACATACAAACTCATGTTCAAACACCCCCTTGCCATGTCCCTCAGATCCAGACACACCCACGGTCAGGAATGTGCGTGTCAGTAAGAAGTCGCCCACCAAAGTCACATGAAATCACACACACACACACACACACACACACACTGTCACCCAAACAATAGGACATACCCACACCTTCCCCAAATACACTCCCTCACACGCACAATCAGACCCACAGTCACACTCAAGGCTCCTTGGACGTACCCTGAATTAAGCCCAAGCACTGGAGTCTGTTAGACGCAGTTAATTCCTATCTTGTATCTTCCTGCTTTGTGACTCTACTTTTCTGAGCGTCATCTGTAAAATGGGGACATGGATGCCTCCTACTCAAGGAGACCAGGGGGACGCAGTGAGGTCAAGCTTGGAAAGCACCCCCCAGCCAGGTGGAGCTGGTTGCCCTCTCTCCTTCCATGTCCTAGGCGTGCCCTCCCACCCCCTGAATTCCATTTTTCTTGATGGCTCCCTTCCAATTTCAATGGGCCTTCAACCTACAGGTCAAATCCTGCCTCCAAGGGCCGTGGTCGGCAAACTCACTAGTCAACAGAGCCAAATAGCAACAGGACAACAATGGAAATTTCTTTTGAGAGCCACATTTTTTCAACTTAAACCTCTTCTCACGCCACTTCTTCAACATAGACTCGCCCAGGCCGTGGTATTTTGTGGAAGAGCCACACCCAAGGGGCCAAAGAGCCGCACGTGGGTTGCGAGCCACGGTTCGCCGACCTCTGTCCTAGGGCAAGCCTCGCCACGCCTCCACCTCTGGATCCCCTGAACGAGAAGCTGGAGAGCCCATTCATTTGCTTTCCTGAAGCCTGGTCACCCCTGGTTCCCCCTGAGACAGGACCCAGATCACACCCACAGCGGGGCCTGGGCAAGGATTGTTGAGTGATTAACCGAGGGCCACGGTCACAGTGCCAACCACAGAGTTCTCAACCCACAGGCACCGTACGGTCCTTGAAAGTCTCACGTGGCCCTTGGCTGGGGGGAATGAGGCTGCAAGTGTCTCGTGGACCTGGCCACACGGAGGTCTCCGGGGACCCTGAGGACAGTGGTCTTGGTGGAGAGAAGGGACCGGACACCTACGTGGACTGGACTGAAGGGGGAAAAGGGGCTGGGGGTGAGGGTGCATTGTTTGGCAACGTATTCTGCTGTGCAGGGAGGCAGGGTGGAAGATGGAGGGCGACATGGGGCCACAGAGAGGATTATTAAAGGTGGGCGTGGGGAGAAGAGTTTGGGTGGAGTTAGATTGAAATGGGCTGCAGGTTCAAGGAAAGCACCCATGGGATCTGCTAGAGGTCCACCCTCGGCTGTGACGGAGACTGGAGTCAGGCTGCAGAGAATATGCCTCCTCTGTGGCTCGGTGACCCCACATGACCAAGTTCCTTCCTGTGGACGGTGCACAGAAGTGATGCACCTCTGCCCTCCTTGCTTAAAACACTGTCGCTGCCGGGGTCTCCTCCCTCCCGCCCTTCCTGCAGGCCAGAGCACGGACATGCTGACTGAGCGTTGCCCACGGAGCAGCAGCGAGGTGAGACAACAAGACGGGAGGGGTCCCGTGTCCCTAGATCTCCAGGGATCAGAGCTGGCCCTGCGAACCTGACTGCTCACTCCTGGACTCCTGCGTGAGAGAGAAATGCATTGCTGTCCCCACAGCCCCCGGGCCCCGGGCCCTTTTGTTACAGCAGCTTCACTTTCACCTTCACTCACACACGTTCAACAGGTGACAGCAACGACTAGAAGCACCACCCCAAGGGTCACGCCCTCCCAGGTGGCAGGCTCACACACTCAGCCTCCGGAGGGAGGAAACCGCAGATGTGAGGGCGTCTTGAACGGAGGCTGGCAGGACACCCCGTGGGCCCAGCGTGGCGCCCGGCCCGGCCCTGCCCTGCCCCCCGGGAGCCTGCCTCGGGAGCGCGTACCTGCTTGGTTGGTGGTGATGTTCACGGAGGCGAACTGCGGCGAGAAGGGGCTCTGGTCGGTGACGCCGTTCACGGCCTGGATCTCGAAGGTGTACTGGGTGTGGGCCAGCAGGTCGCTGATGTAGACGCGGGGCTCCGTCAGGCCCAGCTGGCGGGGCGCGTACTGCACGTTGTCCCCGCAGCGGGTGCAGGCGCCCCGGCCCGAGCCGCAGCTCTTGCAGATGATGTTGTAGACCAGATCCTCCCGGCCCCCCGAGTCGCGGGGCGGGGTCCATTCTAGCATCAGGGAGGTCTCGTTGACGCTGGAGATCACGGCCTGGGGTGCAGAGGGGATGGCTGTGGAGGGGGAGGGGGGCCGGTCAATGGGGGGCGCTCTGGGGGTACGTTCCTGCCCTGGCTCCAGCCCACGCCTCCCAAAAAGGCTTCCTCCAAGGGCTTTCTCCCCTTCACCCGCCGGAGAGATGTTTCTAGAACATAACTCTCATCCCGTTGCACTTCTGCTTAAACCCTCCTCCCTGGACGCCAGCCTCCTTGGTGTTTGTTACGAGGGACAGTCCTTTTTGTGTTGGGGGTTATGCCCACCCAATATCTACTTCCTTTTTCCCCTTATAACAGAACCCAACTTTATTCCGGTAGCAATACGTCCAGCTGGGAGACTATTTCCCAGCCTTCCCTGATGGGGTGCTGGCTACGGATTGTAGCAGAAGCTGTTGGTTAGGACTTTTTCTTTTTAAATAAATCTTTATTGTTCAGATTATTACAATTGTTTCTCCTTTTCCCCCTCCATAGCTCCCCTACACGTGGTCCCCACTCCACCCTCTGCCCTTACCCGCCCCCTCCCCCTCCATCCCTGCCCCCTGATGTCCTCATCCATAGGTATATGATTTTTGTCCAGTCTCTTCCCATACCCCCTACACAAACACCCCTTTCCCCCTGAGAATTATCAACCCTCTCCCATTCTATGCCCCTGATTCTATTATATTCACCAGTTTTTTCCTGTTCCTCAGATTTTTAATTCACTTGACTTTTACATTCACTTGTTGATATGCATTTGTTGTTCATAATTTTTATCTTTACTTTTTTCTTCTCTTTTCCTCTTTTTAAAGAACACCTTTTGGCATTTCATATAGTACTGGTTTGGTGGGAGTGGCAAGAAATACTCAAAGTGATGAATAGTGAGAACCTACAACCAAGATTACTCCTACCCAGCAAAGTTATCATTCAGAACTGAGGGGCAGATAAAAAAGTTTCACAGATCAGAAAAAGCTAAGGGAGGAGTTTTTCTTAAAAGGAGGCAGCTGCAGCACATCCCTTTATCCCTTCCCTCCTCCCTGCGGCCTAGACCGTGTGTGATGGCTGGCGCCTCGGCAGCAATGCTGGACTACGAAGGGACCCGAAGAACAGAAACCGCGTGCTGGGAATGGCAGAGCAGACGGGGAGCCGGGTTCCAGAGAACCCCCTGGGTTCCCCATGCTCTCCCGACACTGCCTACGCCCGGGCTTCTGTTATTAGGAGAAGAAACCCTCATGGTTTCTGCCTCGGAGGCCAGCTCTGTAACTAGCGGCCGAGTACAGTCCCTGTGGGAGGAAGGGGTTGTAACTCTTCCCTCAGACTCACCCTTCCTTGGAGAGCCGTGGCCTGCACCTCGGGCAGGGCTGCCAGGTTAGAACCCCTTTTCTGCCACCGACACTACCTGTGTCGGTTCTTTCTCTGCCAACCCTGCCGTTGTCTGTCCTTTTGTAAATCCAGACCCTGACTTCATCCTCCCGGTGACTGGCTTCACAGAAAGGGGCAAGGAGCCAGAGGCCAGCTCCATGGCATCTGCATGTTGGCAGCATGACCCACCCCAGGGACTGCCCCCGATGGTCCTTTTCCAACCAGTTTTCCACCCTGTCTCTCCTCCCTCCCCCTCCCGCCCAGGTCCTCCTCACTCAGGAAAGGCTGGCTGTAGCTGGACAGCGCCCAGCCTTCGCTCTGGGCCTCTCTGCAGGAGACTCAGGCACTGCCCCCGAGGGGCCCCCGACGTACTTGTGCAGGGCATGTCCAGCGGGTCCAGGTCCGCGCGGTAGTAGCCGTTGCGGCAGACACAGTTGGTGGCCCCTTCGGAGGTGGTCCGGCTGTTGATGGGACAGTGGGTGCAGGCCTCGTCCCCCTGGTTGGCCTTGAAGGTTCCAGATGGGCAACCTGAGAGAGAAGACAGAGAGAGTGGAACAACCGTACAACTGGTTGCTATGACGTGCGTGGACCACTAGGGGGCACGTGCAGAACATGGCGGGCTTCGGCCACCGCAGGATGGTGGAGCAGGTGAGCAACTAGTGGACTCGGAGAGGACCCCGCAGTCTCACGGAGGGGCACCAGAAGAATCACAAGGGGCCAGGAGGCCGGTGGGAGGGGCCACACAGTGTCATTGCTGAGAAACACCATCTCCTGAAGTTCATGGGGATTTCCACTCCCCCACGAGGCAGTCCCAGCTGTGCCAGGAGGTCCCAGGTGCCTGCTTTCTTGTCTCTAAAGCTGCCTACGTGTTCAGCTGGGCCCCTGGCAAGCCTTCCTTACCCACTCCAGGTCGGCTGTGCCACAGCTCCTAGGACCAACCCTGACGTAGCCCGAAGACCCTAAAGAGGCCGATGGCAGTGGCCGAGGCCCAGTCTCACTTACCAGAGGCTGGCCCCGGGTTCTAGATGACTGAGGTTGCATTCCAGTAGGCAAGCCCTGGCACAGTGCAGAGCATGGAGAGAGGCGATGTGGACCAGCAGGCAAGACCACTGGCTTTGGATGCAGACAGACCTGGGTGTGAGTCCCAGTTTGGCCTTGTACTAGCTGTGTGGCCCTAGACAAGTGGCTTCACCATTCTGAGACTCAGCTTCCTTACTTGCAAAATTATGATTCTAAGGCCCATTTCTGTGGGCCATTGTGGGCCTTTGGTGTAAAGTACGTGACATGAGGTATAGGTGCCAGATGAATAGTAGTGGTTATAATAGGCGTTTGATCAATTTACTACATAAAGGGCCCCGAAGTACCAGGGACAGCCTGAGGAGGGCAGTGTTTGCACTTGGTGGGCACGGAGCCCTCGGGGATCTCACAGGGTCTTTGGCCTTTCTTCCCTGCTCTGGGGGATGCTGAGGATTTGGGTCCAGGCCCCACAGCTCAGGCTTCGGGCCTACAAGAGGTCATCCCTCCCGTGTGGGCCTGTGGGCCCTTCCTTCTGGCCCTGGCTTGGGAATCAGGAGGCCTCTGGGCCCCTCTCCTGGCCTGTTCCTTCCTCCACCCGCTGGGGTTCAGCATCCCAGCTCTGCTGTGGTGCCATGGGGCGGGGATCATGCAAGGTGCAGGTGAGAAGGTGGGCAGGGAAGAGCTGTGCAAGGGGCAAGTTCCTCCTTGGGACGAAATGCAGCTAAGCTGGCCACCGGCCTGGGCTCTCACCTGACCCCACTCCAGGCTGGAGTCCGGTGTGAGCTCTGGCCAGCAACCCACTTCCCTGAGCATCCCTTCCTGCCATGTGGAAGGCTAACATGCATTTCCCAAATCGTTTTTTCAGCCGCAGACTCCGAGCCTATCTTTCGAGTCCAAGGCTTAGCCATTCACTCCTCAGCTCCGCCAGGCTAGGGGCGATGTCTGGTTCGCAGCCCGGCCCCCGTGCCCAGCACAGAACCTGGCAGTCAGACGCTCCATCTAAATGCTTCTAGAAACTGCCTGCTGACGAGGAAAGAGCTTGGGCGTTGGAGGCCTTGCACGGAGCAAGGCAGTGAAGGGCGGTGGTCAGCAAGCAGGCTGCCTGCAAACCCAGCTCCACCCGTGCCAGGAGTGTGTCCTTGGGCAAGTCACCCGAGCTGTTCCCTCACCTGTAAAATGGGGACAGTAGTACCTACCGCCTAGGGTTGTGGTGAGGAGGACATTTGGTTAATTTAGGCAAAAATGCCTAGAACAATTCCTGGCATGATTAAACTAGCTGGTTCAAATACCAATCTGCTGGGTGACCTCAGACAAGTAGTTAGACCTCTCTGAGCTATAGTTTTCTCATTGGGAAGGGCATCTACTCCCTCACGTGGCTGTGAGCATTGCAATCGATGAGCAGCACTGGCCCAGGGTTGGGAGGGGTTAGGGGTTGCAGTTGCGATCTCAGGGCTTGCCGTTAGAAAATGCGCCCTCCCACCCCAGCACTGCAATCACCCTAACCAATATCCCCCTGGGGGTGCCTCTAACTGACCAGCCCAGTCTTAAAGGAGCTGCCAGGTGTGACAGACTCTGACACACCGGCCAGGCTAGCGCGACACCAGCAAGGATGGCGACAGCGCCTCTAGGGTGTTGGCCTTCCACGGCACCGCTGGGAGACGGCTCTGGAGCATGCGTGGGAGGCGGCTGGCGTGTACTGAGTCCTGATGAAATGCTGGGCTGTTGTAAGGACATAACTCGTAATAACTCATCCTAGCCTCACCCGCCCATGACGGGGTGATGTTATCACCCCCGTTTTCAGATGGGGAACCAAAGCAGAGGTGAAGTAACTTCCCAAGTGGCAGAGCGGGATTCGATCCCAGGTGGTCTGACTACAGGGGCCACTTTCCTAACCACCACACCACACCACACACACACACACACCACACCACACACCACACCACACCACAGAACACCACACACACCACACCACACCACAGAACACCACACACACCACACCACACCATCTTGATGTGACTTGCATTGCGTTAGTGGTTCATGAGTGCTGAGCAGGGACTGGCAGCTTCTGCTCCAGGCACCTGTCTAGGACTCTCTCCACTTTGACGTGCTGGCTCTGGGGTCCCTGCGTCCTCCCGTCCTCCCTCCCTCCCTTCGTCCACTCTTCCTCTTAGGCACCAACCTTCCCCTGCTGGCTCTATAAAGGGGCAGCCCCGGCTCCAGTTGAGCAGTTGACTTCTCTGAGCCTCAGTTTTCTCTGCTTTAGAATGGGGGCACAGGGCTCCTGTGAGGGTCTAGGACCATTCTCATAGATGCCAAAGGGTTTTGGCTCCAAGACCAAGACCCTCCTGGCTCCATGGTTAGAATCTCCCATCTACTGGCGATTCCCTGGGCCCAGCTGCAGTGGCTGCCCTCTCTCCCCTCCGCCTGTGCCAGCCCCTCCATCTGGACCGCCTTCCCGGCTGTCCTCTCCCATCACCAGGCCCTGGCCCCTCTCAGCCACCCCAGGCTGCCTGCTCCAGGAGCTCTCTCTCATTAGGTGTGCTGCCCAGCCACACCGTGACCCTCCCACCGGCATCCTGTGGTTTCTGTATCTATTGGCACTGTGCTTCATAAAGCCCTTTGTCCTGTCCTTCCTCCCGCTCCCCCCTGCAGCCAGTCAATTACCGCAGCGTCTTCCCTCCCCAGCAGTGCCCGGCCCTGGCTCTTCCTTCTGCCCTCCCACCCGCTCCTTAGCTTCTCCTGGCCATCTGGCCTCCTCCTGCCCGCCCGCCCTCCAGGGCTAGCGTTCCAAAGTGTAAGCCTTTCTGTGCCACTTAAACACCCGCCCCGGCTTATAATGGAATATTATTTGGCCCCAAAAATGAATGAAGGACTGATGGATGCTGCAACACGGGTGAAGCTCGAAAACACTGTTCAGTGAAAGGAGCTGTCACAGAAGGCCACAGAGTATCTGCTTGTACGCCTATGAAAATGCACGCAGAGAGAGGGAACGTAGAGAGAGGCACAGGCAGAGAGAGGGAACGTAGATGCGTGGTTGCCGGGGCTGGGGCGAGCAGAGCACGGGGAATGATGCTGATGGGCGATGGGTTTCTTCCCGAGGCGATGAGAACGTTCTAAAACTGACTGTGGTGATGGCTGCACAATTCTGAATATGCTCAAAGCCACTGACTGGTACAATTTAAATAGGGGAACTGGCCGAAGCCGGTTTGGCTCAGTGGTGGAGCTTCGGTCTGCGGACTGAAGGGTCCCAGGTTCGATTCCAGTCAAGGGCATGTACATGGGTTGCGGGCACATCCCCAGTGGGGGGTGTGTGGGAGGCAGCTGGTCGATGTTTTGCTCTCATCAACGTTTCTAGCTCTCTATCTCTCTCCCTTCCTCTCTGTAAAAAAATCAATAAAATATATTTTAAAAAAATAAATAGGGGAACTGTATGGCGTAGCAGGTATCATCACAATAAAAGGCTAATATGCAAATGGTTGTCATGCAGTAAATGCCATGACGCCTTAAGGACCCATCGGCAGAGACGTGTGGCTGCATGGTGCTGGGCCTGGGCCGGGGGACCTAAAGCTGTGCCCCCCTGAGGCCGTGCTTGATGGGGGTGGGGCTGGCCTGGTCTTGGTGTTGCCCAATGGGGGTGGGGCCGGCTGGACACTTCTATTATAGACAAAGTGCAAATAGCAATATTAAAATATTTCCTCTCATTAATGCCCTTTTAATGTGCATGAATTTCATGCACCGGGCCACTAGTATCACAATAAAATGGCTATTTAAAAAAAATTCACAATAGCCCCCAAGCACCTCAGGTCCCCAGGGCCCCCAGAACTGGCACATGCCCATCTCTCAGTGCCCACTACCCAAGCCTGTGCCTGATGGTCTACACAACCAACTGCCTAGGGTGCCGCCCCCAGGTCCCTCCACACCTCTGGCCTTGGGGAGTCCTGCCCGCATTCCCTGGCGTGCCCTCCCTTTGTCATAAGGGGAAGTTCTACAATCTTTAAGACTCTCACAGGTACCACCTCTGCAGGGAGGTCTTCCCTAAGATCCTCGGCTGGGCTGAGCTGACCATTTTACTTACTTACTTGTGAACCTGTAAGTACCTGGCTAGACTGTAACCTTCCAATACGGTGCCGGGTACCCAGCGGGTGATGGGTGGATGAAGGCAGGAGAAGAACATCCAGCTCAACCACCTCACTTGACATTTGAGGAAACTGAGGCCCAGAGAGGAGCAGACACACACAGCTCTTTTCTTTCTTTCTTTCTTTCTTTCTTTCTTTCTTTCTTTCTTTCTTTCTTTCTTTCTTTCTTTTTTCTTAATTAAAAAAAATATATATTTTATTGATTTTTTACAGAGAGGAAGGGAGAGAGACAGAGAGCTAGAAACGTCGATGAGAGAGAAACACCGACCAGCTGCCTCTTGCACACTCCCTACTGGGGATGTGCCCGCAACCAACGTACATGTCCCTGACCGGAATCGAACCTGGGACCTTTCAGTCCGCAGACCGACGCTCTACCACTGAGCCAAACCGGTTTCGGCACACACGGCTCTTTTCTGATCTCAGCTGCGGGATGTGCTGGGGCCTTAGCTCCCATCGGTCACCTCCTCTCCCACGGAGAGGCCTTGGGCAGCTGCCATCCACAGAGCCCGATGCCCTAGGGGCCATGCTGCTCGTAGCTTCTTAGCTGGGAAGGCACCCATCCCACCAACATTTGAGTCTCATACAGGAGAGGGAAGACAACCACGAGACCTGAAGACAGACTCGGCAGAGGCACCCCTGAGAGGAGTGTGGGCTCAGTGCACCTGCCGTCTCTGAGACTGAGTCTTCCCAGAAAGGGAGCTGAGGATACCTGCATGGGGCAGACGAAGTGAGCGTCTCACAGAGGCCTCCCTGCCCACGATGCTCCGAGATCTGATGAGAAAGAGTCGGATCCACCACACCCTTAGAACCAGCCGCGGCTCCCCGCCAGGCACCAGAGTGAACCTCCACACCTCACCCTGGCCCGTAAGCCCTGCACGGTTGGCTCCGCTGTCTTCCTGCCACTCCCTGCTCTCCCCTTGTTTACTGGGCTCCAGCTGCTGGTCCTCAAGAGTGTCCTCACCCAGGGCCTCTGCCTGGACCACTGTCCCTGCTCCCCATGCCTGATCCTTCTCATCCTTCGGGGCCCAGCTTACATGTCGCCTTCTGGAGAGGCCTGCCCTGGCTATCCTGACTACAGGGATTCTCTCGCTATGATGTCTGTCTCTGTCTCCTTCATCACAATGTGTAATTACAGTCGACCCTTGAACCTAGGCTGACCGTACTGTCAAAAGTTATAGGCAGCTGCCGAAATGGGTTTGGCTCAGTGGATAGAGCATGGGACTGCGGACTGAGGGGTCCCAGGTTCGATTCCGGTCGGGGGCATGTGCCTTGGTTGCGGGCACATCCCCAGTAGGGGGTGTGCAGGAGGAAGCTGATCGATGTTTCTCTCTCATCGATGTTTCTGGCTTTCTATCCCTCTCCCTTCCTCTCTGTAAAAAAAATTAATAAAATTATTAAAAAAATGATTTGCCAGTGATTCTACCATCAAAGCAAATTGAAAAAAAAAAAGTTATAGGCAGATTTTCAACCTCTAGGCAGATCTATAGGCAGATTTTGGTGCCTCTAATTCCCTCATTTTTTCAAGGGCCCACTGTATATTGGAAATAGTGTACAAATGTGCGCACCATCTTTCCCCTGCACTGGGAAGACTGGAGAGGAACCAGTTTGTCTGGTCTCAGTGGGTCCCTCGCTGGTGGGACAGAGTGGTGGGAACATAGTGCTCAATATATATTTGTTGAACAAACAAACATACCCCTTACAGGAAGCTGTGAGGAACAGATAAAAAAAGTGGGTGAGGAAATACTTAGTCGAGTCATTACCAGGTCTGGTGCCACCACCATCATCTCAATGTCACCGGGCCGCATGGACGTTCAGATCCCTCTCCATTTCTCATTTGTTCTCCCCAAGGGTCTTCTCAGGAGCCTACCCACAGGGTGCCCTACGCATCCTAACACCCTAAGTCTCCAGCCCCATCTGTCACCTCTCATCTGTTTGCAGTTCCCTCGGTGCCCTGGCTGCACACCCCCGTCCCTTTGCCTGAGTGCCCCCTCCCCCATCATCCTGTCCCCCGGGATTGGTGAATCTGACCTCTGCCCCTCTGGGAGGCCTGCCCTCCGCTCTCCACAACAGCTAACTCAGACCTGCACTGAGCACGCCCGGCACATGCTCCGCAGGCAGTGAGGTGCTGGTAGATGGCTGACCTGGGTGGGGAGGAGCCGTGATTTGTCGTATTTGCGGATTCTGTGCTGTAAACGCTCCCACCAGGGCAGTTTGAGAGACCTGAGCTGGGAGGAAATGCCCACAGCTGGCTCTTGTAAGCCAAGCTGGCACAGACCAGCTCCTTCCCACCACTGGACCTAACCCATAGGCCCGTGGTCGGCAACCTGAGGCTCACAAGCCTCATGCGGCTCTTTGGCCCCTTGAGTGTGGCTCTTCCACAAAATACCACGGCCTGGGCGAGTGAGTCTGTTTTGAAGAAGTGGCGTTAGAAGAAGTTTAAGTCTAAAAAAATTGGCTCTCAAGAGAAATTTCAGTCGTTGTCCTGTTGATATTTGGCTCTGTTGACTAATGAGTTTGCCGACCCCTGTCCTAGGTGACTGCTCTGTGTTCTGCTCAGTGGCTGGGGTAGAGGCTGACTCTTTATCTCCACATGCCCAGCACCCAGGGTAGGGTCTGGCACATAGAAGGTGCTCAGTTAAATCAGTTTTCTGAATGAAAGTAGGTCTGTCTCCCCACTGGACAGGGAGCAACCCGAGGGCAGGGGCTGTGGGTTTGACAGGTTCAGACACACAAAGCGTTTAGAACACACAGCAAGTGCCAGCGATGGCTCCTCGCCCCGCATGCAGGGACAATAATAATTCCCATTGATCACGTGCCTCCCAGGCGCTGGGCCCAGTGCGAGTGGGTTTTCTCCCTAAACTCACATGATCGCCCACTTTTTACAGATGAGAAATCTGAGGTTCAGAGGGGGTCACACAGCTTCCAAACGGCAGAGCTGAAGACTGAAGGCAAGTCGTTGTCGTTCCAAAGACCTTGTGCCCGGGTATAACCGGACACAGAAATCACCGTGTGGCCGAATATGAGGGCCGGAGACCATCTTGGGACGGGGCAGGAGGGAGCCATTCAGTAAGGGAGAGGCAGAGCCTGGGCCCCAGACACAGGACTTGGGGCCAGAGCAGCCAGCCAGCACCGGCCTTCTGCTGCCGCCCCGAGCAACTGCAGGCAGGGATGGCAGCCGGCTGGCCGGGGAGGAGGATTACAAAGAAACAGATTTCCTCCCGCCTGCCCCCGGGCTCTGGGGATAGGTGATAATTGACCGAGCGAGTCCTCAGTCCGGCCAAGGCAGGGCTCCATCTGGGCCTGGCACGGTGGGGCCGCTAATTGGCACTGGGTGATCCTCAAAGCCTCCCAGGTTGGCTTGCTGCTCTGCCCCCTACACCCCACCGTCCTCCCAGAGACTCCAGTTTACTCCCCCAAACGATTGATGCTACAATGAAGCCAAAAGCTCAGAGAGGCCGGCTTCGGGGCAGGGAAGAGCATCTCTGTCTTTTTAAATTTTTATTTTATTTTGGTATTTTTATTGATTTTTAATAGAGAGGAAGGGAAAGGGATAGAGAGTTAGAAACATTAATCAGCTGCCTCCTACACACCCCCGACGGGGGATGTGCCCACAACCAAGGTACATGCCCTTGACCGGAATCGAACCTGGGACCCTTCAGTCTGCAGGCTGATGCTCTATCCACTGAGCCAAACCGGTCAGAGCCGTCTCTGTCTTCTGGGTGTCCGGTGGCTCTGGGCAGAGGAGTGCTCACCACAGTTTAGCTCCTGCTTCTGAGAACGGAGTAGGAGGTCCGAAGACATTGAACCTGGGCGTGGACTGGGGAGCCAGCTGCCAGGGCTAAGTCCTGCCTCTTGCTGACAGTGGCAAGTTAGCTAGCACTGTGCCTCAGTTTCCTTGTCCATACAATGGGGGTACTGATAACACCGACGCTGTATTTGTTGCAAAGATTACACGAGGCAACATAGAGACAGCACTTGCCACAGTGCCTGCCCGGCTCACGTGAAGCGCTGCACGTGTTTGATGCTGTTGTCCTCATCTACTCTTGGCCCACCACCAGCTGTGTCAGCGGTTCTCAACCTTCCTAACGCCACGGCCCTTTCATACAGTTCCTCGTGTTGTGGTGACCACCCCCCGCCCCCCCCCCCGACCACAAAATTATTTTCGTCGCTACTTCATAACTGTAATGTTGCTGCTGTTAGGAATCGTAATGGAAATAGCTGTGTATTCCGATGGTCTTAGGTTCTACAGCAGCGGTTCTCAACCTGTGCGTGACCCACATGTTGAGAATCGCCAGCAGGGCCGCCTAAGACCACAGGAAAACACAGATATTCGCATTATGATTCATAACAGCAGCAAAATTGCTGAAGTAGCAACGAAAGTAGCAACAGAAGTGCTATGTGCTCAGCCCTGGGGATACAGAGACAAAGATATAGCCCCGGCCCTCAGGGTGGTGGGTCCAGTTGGCTAAGCCCCTATCATGTGCTAAGCCCCTATCATGTGCCAGGCACTGGGACACTGAGACAAAAGGCCCAGGCCGTGCTTGTCAGAGTGGGGGCTAGAACCCCTCTTTTAACCAGCCTGAGTGCTGGCCACGGGGGGTGGGGGGTGGGGCAGAGGGGCCAGAGGCTGAGTTCTGGGCTCAGCGGTGCCAGGTGGTATGAAGGCAGAGGGTACAGGGTCCTGCCTTGGGATCTCTAAGAAGCCCTGGGCTTGGGTCGGGGAAAGGCATTTGACTGGACAGAGGAAAGCCCTGGCCCGGAGCAGGGAGGCCCAGCCTCCGCCGCCCCTGCAGCCCTTGCTTTGTGAGCCCGCTCGGGGCACCCTGGCTGTGGACAGGCTCAGGCACCCGGGCCTGGGCCCTGCGTTCCCCGGAACCACGGAGAAGCTGATTTGTGTATGTTCTGGGGCTGGTGCAGTGCACATGCCGGGGCTGAGCCTGTGTTGTTCTTGTGGCTGAGGGGGCGGGGCTTGGGGTCTCCCTCATGCAAAGTGGCTTTTGCATTTTGCACGCTTCTTGTTTTTGCTGCTGAGGTTGAGCCGGGGGAGTCCGTCCCCTAGGCTGGCTGGGCAGGGTGCCCGGTCCTCTGTGCCATGGGCCAGGCCACGCTGGAAGCAGACGGCAAGCTCCTGGGTTAGAAGGAGCTTCAATCCCTGTGGCTAACGTGCGCCTGCCCGGTGCTAAGCCAGGAGTGTCCCTGGCCCAGTGGTCGGCAAACTGCGGCTCGAGAGCCACATGCGGGAGAGTCTCTTCTGGAGAAGTGGTGTTAGAAGTTTAAGTCTAAAATATTTGGCTCTCAAAAGAAATTTCAATCGTACTGTTGATATTTTGCTCTGTGGACTAATGAGTTTGCCGAGCACTGCCCTAGCCCATCCCCTCGCCCAAGGTCACCCAGGGAGTTAGGGGCAGAGCCTGTGCTCACAGTTTCCATGTTCTCTCTCACACCTGCCTCCAAAGCCCTCAGTGTTCCTCTTCCCTCCCCTGAAAAGGGGCAGGGGGGAACTGCCTGGCCAGATTCCATCCAGGGAGCGCCTCGGGGCCATTCCCCTGTGGTGGTAGCTCCTTCTGGGACCACCCAGGGGATGTCAGTCATCTTGCCCCCAACCCTCCACCATCCTCACATGTCCAGGACCCCTGCCTGCCCCTGCTGGGACCTGGGCTCTGTGGATCCCCACCAACAGCTGGCGGGACTACAGACGTCAGAAGGCTGTGTGAACGAACACACCTCCTCTGTGCCTGAGCGGGGAACCCAGGGCCTCCCCCGGCCAGACTCCACACGGGCCATCTGCCGAGCCCTCCTCTGCTCCAGACCCTGCAGTGCTCCCCTGAGCCTGGGGTGCGTCCTTCCAGCTCCCGGCACCGCCCAGCAGACCCAGGGACCCCGTCACAGGAGGCAGCGTCAGCTCCCCAGTAAGTTGGGCTCGGCCACCTCTGGGCCTTTGCTCAGGCAGTCCTCTCCGCCTGATACACTGCCCCAGCGCCGGCCCGGCCACCTCCTTCTCAGCCTTCCAATCTCAGCTCCAGGCCAAATCACCGTTGGGTCCTCCTCCTAGGACTGGGGTTTGGGGCCGCGCCACTCTGCGTCTGCCCTGCACGATTATATGATCGGAGTTCTCTGCCTCCTGCGCCAGGCTCTGCGCCCGGCTGGCAGTGGGAATCCCACAATGTCCGGAGCCTCTCAGCTCCGGGGTCTGGCCGAGAGGTGACGGATAGGAGGTCTCTGGAAGTGTCTGCTGACTGGCTGAGGCTCAGGACGGTGCCTTCTTGTGCTTAAGGTCACTCATCTTGTGTGTGGGCTGGAGATTTTGTTCTAGGCCTCTGGAGTCCCCCCCCCCCCTACACACACACCCCAAGACTATGTCAGAGCCCCCAGAACCTCTCCCTGTGCCCCCAGGAATAGCTGTCAATGCAACCCACCTTCTTCTTTCTTCTTGGCATCTCATTAACATCTGTCTCCCCATGTTCCACCTTCCCACCCACCCAACTGTCAGCTCCATGGGGACAGCCACCTCGCCTGCCTCGCCCACTGCTCGGCACAGAGCCTGGCACAGAGCAGGCCTGTAGATCCCTGGCACCAAAGCTAGAGTAACCAGAACTTTCGTGACCACTTTGTCTCTTGACATCTCCTCCCCTGTTGCATGTGGGTGTGAGGGAGTGGCAGAGCTCAGTCACCTGGGGAAGTCAGACCCTGTACCCCACAACCTGCAAAGGCAGGTGAGGGTGCTCCACGCCCAGCCCTTCCAGCCCCTGGATCCTATGTTGGGCCCCCAGTATGGGCTCTGGCCTGCCTCCCTTCGTGCTATCCCCACGTAGGGGCTGGGAGCTCCCACCCAGCAGGCAGCCCCATTCCTCCAATTTCCTCCCAATTAATCAAGCTCTGAACTTTTTAATTATCTGCCTGCAGGGTGACTCCCCACTCTGGTGAAGCAATTAAGGACATTTCCAAGTGCTGTGCCGCTGCCGACCAGGCCTTGATGGAGGAGGTGAGTGGAGGGAGGGGCTGGGGACAGGAGGGGTGGACAGGAACCCCCCTGGGCTATGGGGCGGCTGGGAGGCTGTCCTGGCCAGGGCCCCTCAAGGGATCTGGGGCAACACTGTCCAGGGCGACCCCCAGTGTTCACTCAACGGCCCTTTCTCTGCAGCTAGACTCTGGCTTCCCCCGGGCACGCGTTAGGTGCCTTACAATCTTACTGCTTCCTCACCTTGACCCAGGGAGCAGGAAATAGAATTATCTCTATTTTACAGACAAGGAAACAGAGGCTCAGAACCACGAGGTAACGCCTGAGGTGCAGCTGGGATTTGTAGTCAGCGCCGGGTCCACTCCACTCCATTCTATTGTCTCTCAAAGATGGGCAGGGCCTGTCCATGTGCCCGGGAGCACCGAGGAAAGAGAGGGCTGAGGGGGAGCCTCTGGAGGAGGCGCCAACCAGCCCCGATGGAGTACACAGGCTCTCCACCTGCAGGGCGGGCTCCGGGAGAGGGCGGGGCCGGCAGTGGGCACAGCCCGTGCCAAGGCACGGAGGTATGACTGGCACGGCGTGTGCCCGGGGAGCCACATGGCTCAGGATCGCCGGAGCATAAAGTTCGAGGCTGAAAGAGGTGAGAGAGGAGGCTGGGGAGGCAGGTGGGGTCGGGTCATGGGAGGTCAGGAGAATATTCATGATCTTCTGGTCCAAGCTTCTCATTTTATGACGACAGGCGACATGAGTCAGACATGGACAATGACTTGCCTAAGGTCACACGGCGAGGCGGAGGCTGATGGAGCCAGGGCTGCAGCCCCAGAGTCCCGCTGCCCAGGCGGGAAGGGAAGGCCGAGGGGAAGAGGAGTGGCCGCTGTCAGATCACTGCCGTAGCCTCCTGCCGGGAGTCCTGGCTTCTGCCCCAGCCCTCCTGCCCCCCTCCTCTGGCTGTGTCTGCTCTCAGCGTATCAGCCAGAAGGATCCTACAGAACAGGAGTCGCAGGTGGGCTGCTCCTCTGCTCAAAGCCCTTCCATAGTTCCCATCTCACTGGGGGTAGGTACAGAGAGCCCTCAAAGCTCACTCTACCTCGCTGTTTAAACTTATGGCCAGGCATTTCATTTTTATTTTATTTATTTTTATAACCATATCCCCTTTACCTCTCTGCACTCACCTCGTCCTACTCTCCCTTCTGTCCACTCCATTCCAGCCACAATGTCCTCCTGGCTGTCCTGGAACACATCTGCCACGTCTGGCCCCAGGGCCTTTGCACGTGCCATTTCCTTTGCCTGGTTCAAGTCCTAGCTCCGCTGCTTCTCCACTCTGCCCCTCTCTGAGCCTCACATCTTTCTTCCAAAATTGAGGTTAATGCTCCGTGCTCTGCCTTCCCCTCTAGATTAACAGGAGGTCCCAGTGAGAAAGTGGGGAACACACAGAGCCTCACCACCTCTCTCTCCCCAGCTTGAGGTCACCGCTGCATGGGGCTTCTAAAGGTCCTCCCTGGGCCGTTGAGAAAACAGGTCCCCCCCGTCCCCCCTCCAGACCTTACGCGGGATCGACACGCCAGGGCCTCCCCACTGGCCTGCAATCCTTGGGCCTCACAGGCGCTGGGAAAGCGAGTGTTAAATAATAATCACAATGTGCCCGGGGGGGGGGGGGGGGAGCCGGATGTGTCAGGGACGCTTGACACATCTGGCGGCCGGGGCCGGGCCTGCGTCCCCCAGCACATCTGGCGGCTGTATTGACAGGTGGCGTGGCGGGTCACCGAGGAAGGGCCTGGAGGGAGGGCCCAGGCCTGGTGCTCTGAGGGGGTGATGGCCGGATGGAGCTGGGGCACATCTCCCAGGCTGCCACGGGCCATTACCCCGCGGCGGGTCCCTGCGGCAAGCCGCCCACTGTGCTTCGGTGGCCGTGTTCTGGTGGGGACAGCTTAGGGCTCAGAACGGAGCTGCCAGATTTCCCAATCCCTGCCTCCTTTTGTCAGCGCCAGCCACCCCTGCTGGCCTTAGGGAGCCTGGGAAAGTCCCCTTCCTTCTCCAGCTGGGGGAGTGCATTTTCGGGGTCACCTCCTGTAGCACTTCCCCTTCTATGGGATCCAGAAATGTGGTCATCAGCTCCACCTGAGGGAGTCCCCCTCCACCCCCACCCCATGCTGAGACCGGCCGCCTCCCTCCTCCCACCTGCCCCAGGAAAGCCATGGTCATTAATAAAGGACACAATTAGCTGTCAGCGGAGAACATGTCTGGAATTTTTTACCTGCCCACGAGCTCGGTTAAGGCAACAAACGCCCGGACCCCCCGGGGAAGCAGCTGCCACACACCTTTCAGGGGCCCCTCTGCCCGGGCGGTGGGGGGGCCGGTGACGTTTCCAGGGTGGGTCCCGCAGGCCCGGGCCTGCGCGGGGCAGCTTTTTCCAGGCCAGTGGAGAAAGTGACAGAGCAGGAGAGATTTCCTGGCAGAAGTGGGCTTTTTTTTTTTTCCCCTCAACCCAACAGGCAATACAAATTCTATACAATTTTCTCCCCCTCCCTGTGCCGAGGTAGAGTCTTTTAGAGCAAAAAGGACTTTAGAGAATAGATCGTTCGATGTCTCACTTTACACCTCGTTTTACGGTTGGGGACACGGAGGGCCGGGGTGGGGACGTGGCCTTTTGTTTGTGGCAGAGGGAAATATATTTGCTGCTTCTGCTGCTTCTTCTTCTTCTTTTAAAAATATTTTTTATTGATTTTTCACAGAGAGGAAGGGAGAGGGATAGATAGCTAGAAACATCGATGAGAGAGAAACATCGACCAGCTGCCTCCTGCACACCCCCTACTGGGGCTGTGCCCGCAACCAAGGTACATGCCCTTGACCGGAATCGAACCTGGGACCTTTCGGTCCGCACACCGACGCTCTATCCACTGAGCCAAACCGGTTTTGGCTAAATTTGCTTCTTGATGCAAGAATTAGACAAATAGAACGTGTAGCCCGAAGCCGAGGGCATGTTTCCCCGTCCCCGGCGGCCATTCGCTCACATGGCTGAGCCCGCTCTGTGCTGGCGCCGGAGGGACAAACGGCTTACGTGGTCCCCGCCCTCATGGAGCCGAGGGTCTAGCCAGAGAGCCAAGGGGAAAGGAGCAATGGACAAACACAAATGCTGAACACAGTCAGTCTGTGACTGCCTTTTGGGCACCGATTGCCACCCGGTGGTCCACGGGCCACCGCCGGTCCCTGAGGACCGAGAGGCTGGCGACCACCGGAAAGGTGGCATTTAAAACGCAGCCCCCCGAGAGAAGGATGTGTGGCCGAGTGGGAATGACATTTGCGAAGTGGCACAACCTCAGTGCCTCGGTCCCTCCTCCGGGGGATAGGGTCGTTCCCAGGCGCCTGCCGCCTGGTTTGCGTGGCCCCGGGACAGACACCGCGATGCCCAGGAAGGCACGTTCTGTCCGGGCACCTTTGTCCTAACGATACCACGCGGCTGGCATCAGTCACCTCTGTTCTGCAGACGAGTCCCTGAGGCTGACGGCGTGACGGGCCTTTCCCCCAGGCAGACGGACGCCAAGCTCAGGAGCCCAGGCCTCCGACGCCTGCCCGCCTCTCCTTGCCTTTCTTTCTGGGTGCTTCCCCGAAGCCCCGCCTCCCCCAGGACCCTGAGAGGTTGGCCTGCTTGAGCCCAGGTCGCCTGTGACTCGAATGCTACTGAAGACCCCACTCCGGTGGTCCTGGCACCGGGCGCCTCCAGGAGAAGGACTAGGATGCAGGGAGAAGGGGAGAACTCGCCCGCATTCACGCCGAGGCCTTGGGGGGCCCCGCCATCATTCTTCCTCCTCGGGGTACAGAACCTGCTGCCCTCCTCCTGTTGGCTTCTGGGGATCAGGCCTAGGCCTCAGTGAACCCGGACCATAAATCAAATGCACGAGATGTGGCTTTGGCAGCCATCCCGGCGAAAAAGATCTGGGGGTTTGAGTTGACCACAAGCCAAAAGCTGCTGAAAAAGCCAATGTGGTCTTAGGCTGTCAGAGTGGAAGCGGAGTGACAGCCCGGCATCCTCCCTGCTGCTCGGGCAAGGTCAGGTTTGAACTCCGCATTGAAAGGAGGTCCAGCGCGTGAGAGTAGACAGCACAGCTCAGGCCCCCAGCTTGTTCTCCATCTGTGACCGTCTCTGGATGGTGCAGGGGGGCGGGGTGGGGGGGAGGGGAAGAAGAGGGGAGGCTTGGAGTGGGGTCTCAGGTACAAGCTTTCCCCAGCGGCACTTTCGAGGCACACAGCCCCTCTAGCCCTGGAGCCTCCTCTTGTCCGGATCCCTGGGAAGTATGAGTTCTCTCCTACATGTAGCTCAGCTTCTGCCTCCACAGCCTAGCCCTTCTGGACACTGGGGATCTTGAGATCATGTGAGATCACGTGTGTGGGCCTGCCCTTGATTTGAGAACAGACTTACTCATAAAAAAAAAAAAAGCCTTTTCTAAGTAATATCTGTATGCCCAACTCTATGTTAGGCACTAGTGGATTAGGATACCATCCTTGGCCTTGAGGTTCACTGCTAAAAGGGTCCCCAAAGAAGGCTCTCCAGAGGAGGGGCCATTTGAACTGGGTATTGCAGGGTAAGTAGGAGTCTGTTAAGGCCAGAAGAGATGTAGGACATCTCAGGCAGATGGACAGTATGTGCAAAGGAGGAGTGCCGGGCATGGAGGGGTGGCTGGAGCATGGGATATGTATGTGGGGGAAAGGGTAGGGCTCAAATAATGAAAGAAGATCTGAGGTTATGCCACAGTGGGCTTTGTGTGCTCAGTGATGGGGTTTGGGGTTTTATTCTCTAGGGCAGTGGTCGGAAAACTCATTAGTCCACAGAGCCAAATATCAACAGTACAACGGTTGAAATTTCTTTTGAGAGCCTCATGTTTTAAACTTAAACTTCTTCTCATGCCACTTCTTCAAAACAGACTCGCCTAGGCAGTGGTATTTAGTGGAAGAGTCACACTCAAGGGGCCAAAGAGCTGCATGTGGCTTGAGAGCCGCAGTTTGCTGACCACGGCTTTAGGGGAACTAGTGCTGGCTTTATGCTGGTGCTTAAATGGCCCCGGGACCCTCAAGCCTTTCTTCCAAGCTGCCTGCCCGGGACCTGGCCTCCTCTCATTGCAGTCCTCCTGCTCTGGCCTCCGCTGGCCTCACGCCCAGTCTCAACTCTGCCTGTCCCCTCTGTTTTCCCCAGGTATCTTCCTCCTCTAGCTCTCAAGCCCTTCCTCCTCTCGTCACCAGCACTACCGCCCTGCCTTTAAAAATGAACTGTGCGCCTACTGTGTACCAGGCTGAGGCTTCATGTACGTTATCAGAGGGCCATGCAGCACAGGAGGGGTCAGGAGCACAGCCTCTGCAGTCAGGGTCCCTCTAGCCTTGAACCCTGGCTCTGCCACAAACCTCAGGCAAGTTACTTTACATTTCTTTGTGCCTCAGTTTCCTCACCTGGAAAGTGGGTCTGTGCGACTTACTTCCTAGTGGAGATTCAGCGTTAACACCATAGCGTGCGTTAGCCTTGATCAGCAATTCTTACAGTAGTCCTGTAAGGTAGGTACCATGGATAATTCCATTTTTAGAGGAGACAGCTAAGGTCTTGTGAGGGTAAGTAACCCAGCCACAGGCAGCATCAGAGCTGGGAGGGGAGCGCTACACCTGAGTCCAAAGAGGGGGTTGGGACGAAGTACTCTATGACCTCCCCTCTTCCACGCTGGCATCCAGGCTGGGCCTAAGGACCCAAAGTTCCAACCTGGTGGGGAAGATGCCCAGGTAAATGAGCCGTTTCCAAAGAGTGTGACCAGTGCCAATGGATGGATGGGGGTGGTGATTGCGGGGGTGGGGGAGTGAGGCTAGGGGGGAGCCCAGAGAAGGGGGCCTGGACGTTGCTCTTTCTAGAGATGATAACACTGAAGCCGACTTGAAAGACATCAGAGGACAAGACAAAAGGATCAGAGGGGGGCATGCTGGGCAGAGGAACAGCCTGGCGAAGGGTGGAGATTTGCAGGTGCCCAGCAAGGCTGGGGACCTTCAGCCGCAGCCCCCAGTCTGTGAGTGTGGGGGTGCAGCACATGAGGCTGGACAGGCAGACAGGGGTAGAGTGGACAGCCATGAGCCTCCCCCCAGCCCTGGACCATGTGCTGATGCCTCTGTGCCTGCTGCCTGCAGACCAGCTCGCAGTGCCTATGGCAGGACGGTCAGTGAATACACAGAGGACTGGGATTCTTGGGCCACGAGGCCCCCACGGCAGAGCAGGGACGGGGGGACTCCAGCCTCCTCCGCAGGGCCCCTTTGAGTCCCGCTGATTCCGGACTTTCCCAGGGATAGACGCCTTCTTCAAAAAGTTCCTCGAAGAAACACCTGGATCCCCCCAATCTTACAAAAGTCCCACAGCGTCTCCGTGTTTAAGGGCCAAAAGTTGAAAACTCTGAGCGAAACAGCAAGACTTGCAGAACAAGCGGTCTTTGGCCGACAGCTGGGAAACCTCATGACAAACGGGCCAGACGCGGTCCTTTCAGAGCGATCACCTTTACAAGGGGCTCCAACCTGCCCCTAAATGTCTCCTTTATTTGAACAGCCTGTTTATGGGGCCCAGACTGCCGTTCCCAGCTTGCGGCGTTGATTTTATAAAACATGAGGAAAGTGAGCGAGGGAGAGACAGGCATCCAAACAGGGGACGATGACAAAACCCCTAACCTCATAAACGCCTCTTATCTCGGTCCTTATAAAAATGGGGAGGCCTGGTTGTCGCCGAACGTGGCTCTGAACGCTCATAAACCTGACAAGCACGCCGCTCCGGCACCCACCGGCAAGGACTCTAATCCTGGAGAAAAATGAAGATAAAGAGGGAAGGCAGCTCCCGGGGAGGGAGCCCACGCAGTCACCTGGCTTCCTCGCCGACTTTCTCTGACCTCGTGGCAACCCTGCTCGAGAGAGTCTCCCTGGTGACGAGGGAGGCCGAAGCTAACATTTTAACACGTGTAACCTCTCCTGATAACCACCCGCTCACACTCGGAGCACACGCTGGGCCACGGGTATTGTTTTAAGTGCCTTAGGTGGATTAATTCCTGTAATCTCAAATCACCCTCTGATGATCCTGTTTGCAGGGGATGCGGGCACAGAGAGGTTTGTCCCTGCCCCAGCGTCACCCAGCCGGTGAGTGGCAGAGGCAGGGGCGTAAGCAGAGATGGGAGCCATGTGCTTTCTGTCATTCCGCTCATCGGGCAGGGGGTGGGAGCTCCAGGCCGGGTGGGGGCGATTGTCAACTCCATCACTCCCCCTCCCTCCTCTCGTTACAACATCCTGGCCCTGCTTTATAGCCGAGGAAACTGAGGCTCCGAGGGGTCGAGCGGCCTGGCTGAGGGCACACCATGCGGGAGTGGCAGAGCTGGGACCCACCCCGGCTGCCTGGCTCCAGGGCCTGGCAGCACCCAGCCTGCAGATGTGACCACCCCGAGAGCCCCCTAGGGGCTGGGGTCAGTTAGGGTCCCAAGGATGCGTTTTCTGATGGTCTCAGGCGACCCTGCTAATGGTTCTTGAGAACCGCTGCTGTAAAAAACACAGACATTTCCATTACGATTCATAACAGCAGCAAAAGTATGGTTATGAAGTAGCAACGAAAATAATTTTATGGTTGGGGGGTCACCACAACACGAGGAGCTGTATGAAAGGGTCGAGGCATTGGGAAGGTTGAGAACCACCGGGGAAGAGGGAAGAGCTTATGCAAAGGCTCTTCCTCAGGAGGGAGTAAATGGGCCAGGGTGTTTGAGGAGCAGCGAAGGGGAGGCCCAAGTAGCTGGAAAGGAGTGACAGGGGCAGGAGAGTGGGAGGTGGGCAGAGCAGGAGGAAGGAGCCCGAGCCAGGCCCCGAGGGCTCAGAGAGGAGAAGCAGATCGACTCTCAATCAGTGGAACCACTGGAGGTTTTTATTTATTTTTTATTTTTTAATATATATATATTACTGATTTTTTACAGAGAGGAAGGGAGAGGGATAGAGAGTTAGAAACATCGATGAACGAGAAAACATCTATCAGCTGCCTTCTACACGCCCCCTACTGGGTAAGTGCCTGCAACCAAGGTACGTGCCATTGACCGGAATCAAACCTGCGACGCTTGAGTCCAAGGACCGATGCTCTACCCACTGAGCCAAACTGGTTAGGGCTCCACTGGAGGGTTTTAGGCAGGACTGGGAAGCGGCCTGTGATTTGAGCAGGTCCCTCTGCCTGCTGAGCGGTCCGGGCAGAGATGACAGTGGACGGACCGGGCGGTGACAGTGGGGGTGGAGAGAGTGGTCGGGTTTAATGAGGACCCACGAGCAGCTTCTTCTGCCCCCAGAAACACCCACCGGGACACGAGGGGTGAGAGGTGAGGCGCCAAGGGAAGGGATAAAAGTGTTTCCTTCCGAGCATTTCGAGATCTCAGCAGAGTCTTCTCCCCAAGGACTCCCCGTCAGCACGCTGACTGCCCACGGGGAGCCGGTGATTAGGCTTCGGGGACAGGTGCCCGAGGGGCTGGCAGTCTCTCCTCGGGGCCGCGGGGAGCCTGTGGCCACGCTGCTCCTTGGCAGCAAGTTCAAAGGGAAGAAGGCCGCTCCGGGCAGCTCCCCGCTCCATTTTTAGGGTCCTCCTGTTGCTCCTCACCCCCAAGCCCAGACATGTGGCTTCCCAGCTGCCCGAGGCCCCAGGGGATGCTGCTCGAGGTCTGTTCTTGCCCGGCTCCTGACACCCGTCCTCTGCCCTGAGCCACGCGAGCACCAGGCTGGTGCCGGGAGGGGCCGAGGGCACGTCTTTGCCAGGGAATCAAATGTCACACTGCCTGTCCCCCGCGTGCATGTAAACAGGATCCTTCCCGAGACACCGGGCCTTCCTGCCAGGAGTTAATTAATCAAACAGTGGCCATTTCAGGCATTGTGACAGGTAGGGGAGACGTGACTTTGGGGCTGACAGGGCCCAGGGATGCCATTCATATTTCTACGGCCTCCTGTCGCTCCCACCTTCGTGACGGACGCACCTGCTCCTGAGGCCGCCTGTCAGAACAAGCACCCCTCTGGCTTCGGTTTCCTGAGCAGTAAGTCTCCTGGCCACGGGTCCACCTCGCCAAGAAGACGTTGTTATTATTCTGTGGTGCCGATGAGGAAACGGAGGTTCAGAGAGGGGACACGTGTGTGTTGGTGGCAGGAGTGGGCCACGGTCCCCACCTCCGGCTTTGGGTTGAACGTGGTGGTCCTGGCACCACTTCTGTTGCCCAGGTTCCCTCCTGCTCTGCAAGGACCGAAAGGACAGCAGGCGGCTCCGGTGAAGATCGGGGGGATAACCGACAAGGCCACTTACGGCGAGTGACAGACAGGAAGGGACAGCAAAGCGTGTGTCCTAAGAGAGCTAGACTGTCCATGACAATCACTTAGCTCTGCCACAGTCATCTTAGATGACTCGGGCACGAACCCCTGCCCTTTGTCCACTAAGAGCATTATCAGAGCCTGTCACCCCCCTGTGAGGGTTGGTGGATGTGCAGATTCACTCATTCATTTGTTTGTTCATTCATTCTTTCCACAGACATTGACTGGGAACCTGCTGCGTGGCAGGTACCTTGCTGGGGACAGAAAGACATCAGATGGAATCCTTGCCCTTGGCAACTGCTACTCAGTAGCACGGCTCTGTCTCTGTGAGCTTCTCAAGGGGTGGCCTTGGCTGTAAGGTCCTGGGCAACTTACTTCACCTCTATGTGCCTCAGTCTCCCCATGTGAGAAATGGGGGTAATAACAATGTAGACCATATAAGGTCATTGTGGGGGGTTAAGTGAGTTAATGTATGTGAAGTGCTTAGAACTGTATGTCTGCACAAGGCATGTTCTAAAGACTAATAGGATTTCCCAACCAAGGCCTATGGTTACTCCTGGGTTTTCTTTCTAACAATTGTGTCTTAGGCTCTCTTCTCTTTTAAGCATCCTAGCAGAGAGTATGCAGAATTCATTTGCCAGAAGCTATCTATCAAGAGTGTCTTTACACTTGTGCATAAGCAGTCATTGTTATCCCTTCAATAAATATTTTTTCTTTGAGTGACTGGCACTATTCTAAGGGCTTTATCCATATCACCTTATTTAATCCTTACAACACCCCTGGGAGGTTAGCTCCATCTCCTCTATTTTGCAGAAGAGAATGCAGGCTTAAAGAGGCTGCATGACCATCCAAGCACCATCCATCCATCCATCCATCCATCCATCATCTATCCAGGATTTACCAAATGCCTATTATGAGCCAGAAGGCACCGTGCCAGGACCAGGTTCAAGTCCCAGCTAGTAACAAAGAGATCCAGCCCTAACCTCAGTGGATAGAGCGTCAGCCTGTGGACTCAAGGGTCCCAGATTCGATTCCGGTCAAGGCCATGTACCTTGGTTGCAGGCATATCCCCAGTAGGGGGTGTGCAAGAGGCAGCTGATTCATGTTTCTCTCTCATCGATGTTTCTAATTTTCTATCCCTCTCCCTTCCTTTCTGTAAAAAAAATCAATAAAATATTATATATATAATATTTTATTTATTTGTTTACATATATATACATATATACATATATATACATATATATATATATATATATATATATATAGAGAGAGAGAGAGAGAGAGAGAGAGAGAGAGAGAGAGATCCAGTACCTGCCCTATCAGGACCTCCAGTCTAGCCAGGAAGACCGGCCCATGGTTAACAACAAGCAGGATGATGAGGGCCTCAAATGGACGAGGGGTGAGTTCAGTAGGGGCCTGACAGTGTACGAACAAGTCTACACTTGGTTGTAGATTTTGGGTTGGTATGGGAATAGCTTCATCTTGCCCTCCAATTTTAACCAGTTTGGTTGGTAGCTACCTGGAGTGTTGTGCTGAGAAGGATCCTGAAGTACCAGTGGGTTCAGTGGGAAGAGTGTTGTGATCGATTAATAATGTCTGCCCTGGATTCAGGAGGAGTAGCAATGGGTGCTCCTCATTTCTGATATCCTGGGAAAGTCCCTGTCCTCTTTGTTTTTGCCATCTGCAAAAGGAGGAGCTTGAACTCAAGATATTTGACACCCTGGGATCCTCCGATATGATTTGTCTTTGGGGACAAGAGCCACCTGCCAGCCTCGCCCAGGGTCTGGTGCACAGCAGGTGTTCGGGAAGTGCTGGCTGGACGAATGATCCTTGGTCATCATGAGACTCTGCAGGAAGAACAGGGTTTGTCATCCCAGTTTAATACGAGGAAAGTGAGGCTAAGAGGAATGAGGATTCGAGCTCAGAGGCACACAGAGCCCACACCGGTCCCTGGGTCTTTAGACTCCTCGGCCAGTGCTCCTGCCCCTGGTCAGTTGCATGTACCTAACTGGACAGATACTTCCCCTTAAGCCGATCACAGAGCATTTTTACATTCCTGGTTGCACTTGAGCTTCACAAAGACTCTGGCCAGAGAGGTGTGACCACCGCCCTCAGCCAGCCGATTTGGACACTAATGCTCAGAGAGGGCGTGTGATTTGCTGGAGTCCCACCGAGCTGGGGCGTCTGGCTCCAAACACCATGTGCCACCCACCTGCCCTGACGAGCCGTGGCTCCTCGTCCCAGGGCCCTTCCTCTTTCCTCGCGGCCACCTCTGCTCTTTTCAGGAAAGATGAAAGACCGCAGACATAAAGGGGATGTAACAGGAGCCAACCTCCCCTCTCCCGGGAGGTCAAGCCCCACCTTGGGCCACCTCTCTCAGGGAGGGGCCTCAAAGCGGAGAGAAGGGGTCACAGGACCTGAGCCGTGGGGCGCCAGCTGGACGGCAGGCTTCTCAGGTCTCCCCTGCGACCCCGGCCGCTGCTCACAGCAGCTGGGTAAATAGAAGCCAGCCCCATCCGAGGGCAGCGGGGGGCATTCCTGCCCCTCTCAGACTGCCCGTCTGTTGCTAAGGATTCTGGGAAGGAGGTGGGGACAGCCAAGGTGAGGAGCTGACCTGAGCAGCCACACGGAAGGACTGGTGTGGGACTGTCCTCAGGAATTCAGGGATGACCGGAAACAGATGGGAGGGAAATGGCTGGACCTGGTCTGGCCCCCACCCGCTCCCTCTCCCCAGCACTATGCAGAGGTAGTTGCACGTACTTATCCAAACAGATACTTCCTCTTACGTCAATCAAATAATGGTCCCATTTGAATGTTTCATTCAAAACGTTCTTGGCCTCCTATGTCTCAGCTTCATCACCTATAAGATGAGCCTAGGGACAGATACTTCAGGACTGAAGAAACTCTTTTTTTTCTCCCCTCTTTCCAGAGACCCTGACCCTCCACAAGGAGCAGCTCCTAAAAACGTGTGACTCTGTGAACGTCATATGGTCCCCCCGCCCGCCCGCCCCGTGCAGGATGGGAAGCAGGTGTCGGTGTGTAGGGAGTCACACCAGGTGTCTCTCACCCCTGCCTGGGAAAAGGTCCTAGACAGGGATTCGGGGCCCCTCGGAGCCCCTGTGACGGGGAAATCCACATCCTCTCTCCAGGCCTCGGTTGCTTTCTTTGTAACGCCTGGGAGTTGAGGAAAATTCCCCCTCTGGCTGGGGCTCTTTTGAATGACTCTGTGCCTCTGCTTACCCAGGGCCCTCCGAATGTTCAAATCCAGTTCTGAGGCCCCTCCTGTCATCCTCCCCGTGGTCTGCCCAGCCCTCTGAACTACAAGGCCTCCCCTCCCACCTCCTGCACCCCACAGGACTTTGCATCTTCTGCCTTTCCCATTGGTGCCTCGGTTGTCCACCTACGGGGACTGTTGGTTCTTCTTCTTTTTTTTTTTTAAAAAAAATATATTTTTATTGATTTTTTACAGAGAGGAAGAGAGAGAGATAAAGAGCCAGATACATCGATCAGAGAGAATCATCGATCAGCTGCCTCCTGCACAACCCCTACTGGGGATGTGCCCACAACCCAGGTACATGCCCTTGACCGGAATCGAACCCGGGACCCTTCAGTCCACAGGCCAACACTCATCCACTGAGCCAAACCGGTTTCGGCGGGACTGTTGGTTCTTAAAGGCAAGACCCTGTCTTGGCTTTCCCAGCCTCCTGAGTGCCTGGCACAGGGCCTAGAGCACAGCAGGTCCCCAATACAGAAGTGTCCCCTGGACGGAAGACATGAGCAAGAGAGCCAGCCACACCCCTCCCGACCCTGGGTGCAGGCTGCACAAGGCCGAGGGGCGTTGCAGCCCTGAAACCCCCTCCTTTTCCGGACACAGAAAAGGTCTGACAGAATGTGAGCCCAGGCAGAGAGGGCTCAGATTTACAGCCACCCGGCGGGCTCCGGCGCGGCAGGGCGCCCGAGGGCCCTTAGAAGGCCAAGTTGAATGAACAGCTGGCTCTGAGACCACGGCTGGTTGACCCCTGACCCAGCAGCAGCCATCCTGCATTCCTTCCTCTTTGCAAGGATGAAAGCTTCCAGTGCAGAATAGTCCATGGATCAGTGTGCCGTGGAGGCATCTCTCGTGAAAACCACAACAGCGGCCTTCCTCTGTGGTGTTCTCAAATAAGGGGCAAACGGGGACAAGCAAGGTCACCTTGACAGGGTTGTCTTTGCACCCCGAGTGCCTGGTGCAGAGCGGGACTCAGCAGAGCCTGGGGAATGAGCAGCTGACCCCCCACTTCCCCCCCCTCCCCCAGGTGCACGAACTGAGCTCTCTGTGCACCTCCCCTCGGACGCACAAGCTCTGTGGAGTGTAGACGATCAGAAGGCTTCGGGGAAATCAAAAGCAACTCCTCAGGAAAGGCCGGGGCCCTGCTGGAGAGACGGCTCCCCGGGGCTCCTGGGCCCCGGCCGGTGATTCATGTCTCGCTTGCTTGGGGTGGGAGCGCAGGCCGGGTTATGAGCTGAATTCATAAGACCTTCTCTGTTTTATCTCACAGATGTTTCTGGGATGGATGTGTCAAGGAAAAAAAAAAAAACGGAGGCTGAAGTTGAAAAATTCCAACTCAACACATGTCCTCCAGCCCTAGGAGACGTGACAAGGGATTAAAACGCCTTTTCTCCTCATTTGCCCAGCATCGCGGGAGAAAGCGGAATTGCATTCCCGTCAGGGCTATTCCAGGCACCTGCTGGCTACGAAGATGACCTCCTCATTAGCCCGGCTTTCTTTGGAAACAAGCTTGCAAAAAAAAATTGCATTGTGGGTACATGTGTGAACGTGTGTGCTGTCATATCCCTCTTCGCTTGCCTCCAGAATCTGCTCCCACAAGTAATCAAAGCTAACTTCTGACTGCCTACTATGTGCCAGGCAGTGCACCAAGCATCATCTCACTTGATTCTCCTAACCCCATGAGGTCCATGTTCTCTCTCTTTTTTAAAAAAATAAATATATATTTTATTGATTTTTTTACAGAGAGGAAGGGAGAGGGACAGAGAGCCAGAAACATCGATGAGAGAGTAAGAGAAACATAGATCAGCTTCCTCCTGCACGCCTCCCACTGGGGATGTGCACACAACCAAGGCACATGCCCTTGACCAGAATCAAATCCGGGACCCCCCAGTCCATAGGCTGACATTCTCTATCCACTGAGCTAAACTGATCAGGGCGGTCTATGTTCTTATTATCCCATTTTCTAGATGGTTTGTCTACATGTACAAGCACATGCTCATACACATGCACTTCTCCTTGTATGCACAACATTTCTTCATTTGTATACCTCAGTCTTTCTCTAGAGACACATATGCAAACATACCTACATGCCTGTCTTTGCACATACATGTATATACATGTGTACACGCCCTCATGCTATGTTCTTATTCACAACAGGGACCGTTTTTCAAGCTGATTCTGTGTAATGTGCTGCATTCATAATGTTATTCTTCAGGTTATCACTAACTCTGGCAAGGCAAACAGTATTGCCCACATCAGAGTCGGCACACTAGGGTCAACGAGCCAAATCCAGCCCGACAGTTGTTTTTGAAAATAAAGTTTTATTGGAATGCAGCCATGCCTGTTTATTTTTGTATTGTTTGTGGATGCTGTTACGCTACAATGACAGATCTGCGTTGTATATTAATCCCCTGGATCTCTACAGTTTGTTGACTGCTAATCCATATTTTTCACCTATGGAAACTAAGATTCAAGGGTAGGTAACTGTCCAAGGTCATGAACCAGGGGCTTTTAGCTAGCTAATTGATATCCCCATCTTCCCCTCCCCCCCCAAATCTTCGCATGTTTTAATTCCAATGGATTCCTCCTATCTTCCATATGATGGCTATAATGTTGTTCCACCTATTACTTTAAAAATCCCCTAAATTAAAAAACTCACATGCAAAAGAATGAAATCAGACGGCTACCTTACACCAAACACAAAAATTCACTTACAATGGGCCAAATTTGGCCTGCCACCGGTTTTTATAAGACACTGTCTTTCACAAACACCTGAGCTCTAAAGCTCTAAGAAGAACACATTACCAGTAAGTTCCTTGACATTGATTTTGGCAATGATTTTTTGGATTTGACACCCAAAGCAAAAAATAAACAAGCAGGACTAGATCGGGCTAAAATGCTCCTGCACAGCAAAGGAAACCATCAACATGTACGGGGAACTGACTGAATGGGAGGAAATATTTGCAAATCATATACTTAACAAGGGCTTAATATCCAAAATATAGAAAAGCTCATACAATTCGAGAGCAAAACAACCCCAAACAATCTAATTTTAAAAATGGGCAGAAGATGCCCAACAGGTACATAAAAAGAGGCTCAACATCACGAATCATTAACGAAATGCAAACCAAAACCACAATGGAGGGACCGCTTCACACCCGTTAGAATGGCTCTTCAAAAAGACAAGAAATAACAGCGTTGTTGAGGATGTGAAGAAAGGGGAGCCCGTGTGTGCTGCTGATGAGACTGTGAATTGGTGCAGCCACTATGGCACACAGGACAGAGGTGCCTCAAAACTAAACCACCATATAACCCCGCAATTCTACTTCTGGCTATTTATCCCCCCAAAAAAGTGAAAACATCAACTTGAAAAGATATATGTACTCCTATGCTCACTGAATAAAGAAAATGTTATACACACACACACACACACACACACACTGGAATATTATTCAATCATTTATAAAAAAAAAAAATGGAATCTTGCCATTTGTGACAGCATGGATGGACTTCAAGGGCATTATGCTAAGTAAAATAAGTCAGGCCAAGAAAGACAAATTCTGTATGATCTCACTTATATGTGGAATCTAAAAAAAAAAAAAAAAAAAAAAAAAAAAAAAGGCAAATAAAGAAAGAAAGAAAAACCAAGCTCATAGACACAGAGAACAGACTGGTGGTTGCCAGAGGCAGGGGGTGGGGGTGAGAGAAATGGATGAAGGGGGATCAAAGGGTACAAACTTACGTTTATAAAACAACTAAGCTATAAGGATACAACATACAGCATGGTGACTACAGCTAGTATCACTGCCTTTTTTAAAGTTGCTAAGAGAGTAGATCTTAAAAGTTCTCATCACAACACACACACACACACACACACACACACAATGTTTTGGTAATGATGTCTGGTGATGAATGTTAACCAGACTTATTGCGGTGACCATTCCACAATGTATACAAATATCAAATCACCGTGCCGTCCTACACCTGAACCTAATACAATGTTGTGTGCCAAATAGGTCACAATTTAAAAAAAAAATAAAATAAATAAATAAGTCACCCAAAGAGGTTCCTTTCTTCCCAAGCACTAGTATCTTTGCGTATCCCTACCGGTGTAGGCTATGTAAGGACACCCTCTCTCTGCGTACAAGCATACTCGCAGAGCGGTGTGTAGCCATGACCGTGGTCTCGGGAGTGGATCTGTGCCCACTCGCCTGCCACCCCATGTGGGAGCAGTTGCTGTAATGAACCAAACACTTACGGTGCCCTCCCCTTTCTACAGAAAGCATGGGCGGGGCCCTCAGAGTCTCCGGCGGGGACACCTAGTAAGTGTGACAAGAGCTGATAAATGCTCTGACACAGTGGTCGGCAAACTGCGGCTCTCGAGCCACATGTGGCTCTTTGGCCCCTTGAGTGTGGCTCTTCCACAAAATACCACGCACCCTAATGAAGTTCATAACAATGTACCTACCTATATAGGTTAAGTTTAAAAAATTTGGCTCTCAAAAGAGATTTCAATCATTGTACTGTTGATATTTGGCTCTGTTGACTAATGAGTTTGCCGACCGCTGTTCTGACAGAAGACGTTCAGAAGGCTGTTGGGAGAATAGAGAAGGAATACGTCACCGGACTGTGTGGTCAAAGCGGGCTTCCTGGAGGAAGGGCACTGAACCCTGACGGAGAAACAGACTGAGGAGGAGCGGAGTGCTGGGGTGGCCCACCGCGGTAATCACTGGGCCTGCATCCCAGCCAGGGCAGAAGCTGTGTGCTTCTGAGTAAGATCCTTAACCTCTCTGATCAGAACCTCATACGCCTTAAAGAAGTGTTGCTAGAAAATGGATGTGAATGTACCTTAGCAAGCTGACCTGGGGTCCAGATTTTATAACCGTGGCGATGGCAACAACCACCAGGTCTGGAGCACAGATTGCTCACCTGCCCAGCCACATGAGGCAGCTACCTGGTGTGCCCTTCCTACCGAGGAAGACCCTAAGGATCAGAGGTGATGTGACATATCCAAGGTCACACGAGGGTGGGCAGGCACAGGCTCTGTGTTCTGATGGCTCCTACCCTGCTCCCGCTGCTGCCCCTGGCCTAGATTCTCTTGTCCCCACGTTCTCGCTCTCCATGCCTCTTCCCACTCTCTGCTTCAAGAGCCAGGGGCCTCAAAGTGAAACCGAAACCATTGACTGCTCCATTCGGGGCCTGGGGAAGCCCAATTCTTCCCTCCCCAGTCCCCCTCTCTCCCGGGGCTCCCTCTGCAGGTATATGTGGGGCAGATAATCAGGTTAATGGAATCCTGGCTGCCTGTGGCTAGGGGCGTGGATAGCCCCCCTCTGGAACCCACCATGGTCAGCTCTTGGTCCCCAGCCCAGCCTAACACAGCCCGTCCTGAGCCTGGGGGTGGGGGCGGGGCGGGCAAGGAAGGGGAGGGTCATCATTTCACACCTTCCTGAGGGAGCCCAGGTCAGCATCTCCCTTCGGGGATTGGATTTCAGCATTCATTTTGGACCTTCCCTTTTTAAAGATCTCAGTGAGCAAGTCTTGATATCTATGCCAGCGTGGTGTGGTGGTGGGCTTAAGTTATGGATGCGGAAAGCCCTGGCTTCCTGCCCTCCTCTGTCTGACTTTAGGCTAAGCACTCCCTGAGCCTCAGCTTCTTCGTCTGTAAACCAGAAATGACAGCGGACTCACTCGTGAAGGCTGTGGGTTTGAGCGAGATGATTCATGAAAAGGGCTGGCAGGTGGCCTGGCACACGGTGGGAACACCATCAGTATTTGTTGAACCGATCAATGTTATTCTAAAGAGAGCGCCTCATGCCTACAGTAGAGTGTTTGTGCAACGTGCCGTCTGTCTCTGGGGTGGGTCAGTGGGTAGGCCATTCCCATCCCGGTTCGGGGTTTGTATCCAGGGCTCACATAATCCCTGACCATAATCCCTCTTAGGGCCTGAACACCTACTGTGTGCACGACGCTTTACAGAAATCATCTCTCTGAATACCCATTCTCAGCCCTGCAGGCCCTCCTCACGCCCAGTGGAACTGTTTCTCTGCCCCTCGACAAAGGGGAGAGGCTGCCGAAGTGGACCAAGCCGGTCAGCACTTGCTGAGCTTCTGTGGGAGCCCTCGGGTTTCTGGCCTGTCTGGTGACCCCAGGATCAGACTTGGGGCTTCGCACTCCAGAGTCAGCACAGAGCACTACCCCTCTTCCCTCAGCTAGCTCCCCACCTGCAGACAACCAGCCGACGACGGGCCGCTCCCTCCCCGAGATGCCTGCTGCTGTGCTCAGGCCTGTTTGCCCAGCTCTGAAACGGGTGATTAGATCAGCGGTCGGCAAACCGCGGCTCACGAGCCACATGTGGCTCTTTGGCCCCTCGAGGGTGGCTCTTCCACAAAATACCACGGCCTGGGAGAGTCTATTTTGAAGATGTGGTGTTAGCCAGGACCGGGTTGGCTCAGTGGATAGAGCCTCGGCCTGCGGACTGAAAGGTCCCGGGTTCGATTCCGGCCAAGGGCATGTACCTTGGTTGCGGGCACATCCCCAGTGGGGGGGGTGCAAGAGGCAGCTGGTCGATGTTTCTCTCTCATCGACGTTTCTAACTCTCTGTTCCTCTCAATTCCTTTCTGTAAAATCAATAAAATATATATATTTTTTTAAAAAATGAAGACGTGGCGTTAGAAGAAGTTTAAGTTTAAAACATGTGGCTCTCCAAAGAAATTTCCATCGTTGTCCTGTTGCTATGTGGCTCTGTGGATGAATGAGTTTGCCGACCCCTGGACTAGATGAACGTCTCCTGTTCATTCTAGGACTGTTGGCATACAGGGAACAAACATGACTTGCAAGACTCTCGGGTCCAGGCACCCACGCCCCCATGGAAAGCCTTGGAAGGGAGGGTCTGCCATCAGCCCCGTGCTGCAGGCGGGGAGACTGAGGCTTGGGGAGGTACTGCCACTTGCTCAACTAACTCAGCAACACGTGGCCAGCCTGGGGTTCGAGCGCGGGCCCGTCTGGCCCTCTGTCTGGCATGCGCGGCCTCCTGCTCCCAGTGCACGGCTGCACAGAACTGGACGGAATCACGCAGCCCCCACTCAGCGCCTGAGCCCCACGCCCGCCCCTCCCCTCTGAGCCGCTGCCAGCCTCCGGGACAAAGGCTAAGCAGCTGGCCCCCTGAGCCCAGCCCTGGAATTCCCGCGAAAGCACTCTTTCGGCGTTGCTGGAGCCCAGCCCAGGGTTGGCCCACCAGCCCTGGGAAGGAATTCGCAGCTTCTCGTTTCTAAAGAAGGAGAAGCAAGACTGTAAGCCCCGGTCCTCCCTTCCCCACCACCAGTCGAACCCGTGCATTGTCATGCGCTTGCACAGCCATTTACCACTGACAGACCCGGCCTCCCTCGCCTGGCACTCCAACCTACTTCTCCCCTGCCCCATTTCCATCGCTTGGCACCTTCCACGCGGCCCGAGCAGAAGCTCCCGGTGGCTGCCGAGCACATCCCACGCACGGCTGTCTCCGGGCCTTTGCTCCTTCTGCTTCCGTTGCCTGGGATGCCCTCGCCACCATCCCTATGTGATACATCCACACTCTGCCGCCTTCTAAGACCCATCCCCCTTTCCAGGATGCCCCGGGCATTTCCGCCCCGCCTCTGACCCCACAGCACTCTCTCTAAATCCCCCGAATAGCCTCATTGGGTTACTGAGGATAGGTGGCTAAGCTGGCTTCATGTCCATCTCCCCAGTGCCCAGAAGAAGGGCCTGACCCCCTCAGGAGGTGACCTGAAAACGAAGACTGATGGCATGGATGACTGACGGATGGGGGAAACCAGTGTGGTCATCTGGGCCCCAGACAGGCAGGGGAGGGTCGGGGCAGGTGGGGGAAGGCCTTGGGGAATCACACACCCAGGACTCCTCACACCCCGGCTAGGAATCTGGAATCCGGGCGGGGCCTGCGGGGCTGACCCCCATGAGGCCTGTGGGTTCTCAGCCCACACACTGGCAGCAGCTCCGGCGGCCGCCAAGGCACGAGCGAACAAAAGGAGAAACACTGCCCCGCGCTTCTCCCCTCTGGGGAGGCGTCCGGGGTGGCGGGGAGGGGCCGAGTACAGGCCCAGACAACTGCTTCCACGTTCCTCGCCAGGACTCCAGGGCCCCGGGGGGCTTTTGTGTGGGGCTTACGCGGTGAGTTAGTAGAGGACACAGGATCCGGCACAATCCATGGGAGACGTGCCGCCAGCCCTCACGCTAATTCCTGAAGGTGACATCACACCTGAAGACTGCAATAGCCCACAATTCTTGACGATGGCGTTCTCGAATTCCTGCCTCGGCCCACCAGTGAGCAGCCTACGTGCCGGGGTGCGTCCCCCGTAGCAGGCCCGCCGTTCCCTGTCGCAACATTCTACAACGCCTGCTTGAAAAGCTGAACGTTTTAATCATATTCCGTGGCTGTAAAAGTCTATAATTCCATGATTACGACCTTTCCATGCCTGTGACCTTTGAAAACTCCTGTTTCCTAGTCCTCCCGTGTGCTTCGTCCTCTCAGTGCTTCTATGATTACACGATTGCAACATTCTCTAATTCCATGATTATAACCTTTCCGGCCCGTAGCTTTCTGCCGTTCTTGCCTGCCTGCGACTTGAACGCGGCCCGATCCCGAGGCGGTAACAGGCGATGACAGTGGTCTCTCGGGTTGCCTGACCTCATGAGAGTCCCCACTGCCAGCTCCTGGCTGCTGGCGGGCCGGGAGGGACTCACAGCTCCCTCCGAAAGGACTCCTGCTTTCTTCCAGAGCCTGGGCCCTCTCATCTCTTCCTGCCAGAGGAGCAATGGGGTCAACTGTCATCAGTACAGATAGGGAGAGGCCCCAGGAGCTCCCAGGCTGTGGATGGGGGGGTGGGGAGTGGTGGTGGAGGGAGGGAGTTCTGGAGGCGCCCAGACACCTCACTGCCCCCCTACCCCTATTGTTAGGAGGATGGCGGGCAGCCCAGGCCGTGCAGCTGCTAAGTCCCACCGGGCTCCACGAGAGAGACGTGCACGCCCTCACGATCCCCACATCAGACACAGCCAACTCCATGCAGCCGCTCGATGTGTGGAGCTGAGACTCAGGCACAGGTATCTCTGAGCCAGGCGTTACACAGACCTACAACAGCCATCACCCCAGGGGCCTGGCCCAGCCGAGGTGGAAGTGAGCAGGGAGCTGGGCTGGGGAAGCAGCAGACTGGAGTTCTCTGCCCTACCCTCTCCTGCTCAGAAATGTCTGCTTCTACCAGGGAGTCACCAAGAGCAGCCTCCTCTCCTTATTCTGAGTGTGAGTGTATGTGTGTGTGTGCATGTGTGTATGTATGTGAGTGTGTGTGGACAGGCTCAGGCACTTGCACAAGTATGACAGTGTCTGCAGCTCTGGTCTGTCTCTGAGGGCATCTCTGGTCATGTCCCTGGTGTGTAGGTCTCCTGCTAAGGCCCCATGGGACAGGGCCAAGGGTCTGGTCACCTTTGGCTGGCGATCTTGCCACTGCCTGAGCCCAGCTATTTCCTGGCGAGAAGGGAAGAGGAGGGTTAGTGTGTCTCACCCAGGGCCAGTCCCTAAGCTGAGAACAGGCCTCTTTTAACTCCATGCTGGGTTTGCACGAACCATCCTGCTAGGGCTTTGGCTTGGGCTCTAGCACCTCATCACCACCATCGCTCTCATCAGCTCATTTTATTGAGCACTTACTATGTCCCAGACGCTTTCCTCACAGAGACCCACCAGGTAAGTGCCGTCATCACCTGTTTTCCAGATGAGAAAACAGACTTCAAGAGATGCAGCCCAAACTTGCCAGCTGATGGAGATGGAGCTACAAATGGAAACCCAGGCTTGCTGGACAGCAAAGACACCGCCATGACGAGAGGCCAGGCTGGCAGCTGCTGGCCCCTCTGCTCAGGGAGCATGTCCAGCCACCAGCCTGGGATGGGGTAAGACACTTCCACCTGCTTTTGCAGCCCCTGATGTGAGCCAGGGTTTGGGGGGCAAGGTGGAGACAGTGAGATGCCAACAATCCCATTCCTTGTCGTGAACACGGAAAACACAAGTCAACGGAGAACCTGGGCCCAGAGAGGGGCTCTAAGATCCGACTGACATGTTCACCCGGAGAAACCAGGGAGGGCTCTCTGGAGGTGGCGTAGTCTGAACAGATTGCCATGGGGCAGGGGACAGGAAGGTAAGAAAGGTGTGGTGTGTGTGTGTGTCTGTGTGTGTGTGTGTGGTGTTTTTTTTTTCCATACCAGTTTTGTGTGCACCAGGGGGCAGGGAGGCAGGTACTCTGAATTCCACACTAATTTACTGCGAATTTCAGGAAAAACTGGTTTGTCTCTGCTGGACTGAAAACAAAGATCACCTGGAGGTCAAAGGCAGGGGGAGGGGGCCTGTGGGCCATCCAGAGAGAGAATGCACCTCAGTTCACAAACCCTCCCTGGGTTCAGACGTGTGTCAGGCTGCGGGGTCACGGAGACGGGCCACAAATGACTCCGTGTGGGAAGAGCTCACCGCCCTGGGGGAAGGCAGGCCCGGCAGCGTTTCTCAGAGCTGGACAAGCCTGGGCCCTTTGGAAAGAGCGAGGTCCCTGGGAGACGGGCTCCCCAGACCTCAGGTGGCGGGCTGGGAAACCAGAAGGCCTCCCGTTGGGAGAGACCACTGCGAAGTTAGTGTTGCTTTAGAAGTGGTCAGACCAATTTTGTTTGTGTTTTTATTTTATTTTGGATCAACATTAAAATTAAACACAGAAACGCTACAGTCTCTTCGAATTCCTGAGCCCTTGAAAATACACCTAGGGCTTTCCCATCCTGGGGTCTGCAGAGCCAGCTGGGAAAAGCGTGAGGTACAGCCTCAGCGCGGTTGCCACAAAAAAGTTCCAAACATACTCCTTCAGGCCAAGGGGCATCCCCTTTTCACGGCTTCTGGAAGTCTCCCTGAGCTGCTCCAGCTCTGCAAGACTTCGCTGCTTTGAGCACGACAGAGCCCCATCCCAGCCATGCCTGCCTCCTGTGTCCTTACTCTGTTTCACTCATCCTCTGCCGGTGGCCAGACACCTGATCATGCCTCACGCCTGCTCTGAACTCTGCCATGGCTCCCCAGTGCCCTCAGGTTACCGAGAGGGCCCCCTCCATCCGGAACACCAGTCCTCATCCCCTGCTCTTCCCGTCTAGCACCCAGGAAAGACAAGGTGGACAGCCTGACTCAGCTTCTGGGAGCTCCCTCCTCCTCCCCTTCTCCTGCCACCGGCCAGCTGCCCCTCAGGCAATCCTCATTTGTCTAACTCTCCAGGCAGACACTTCTCTGGCCGCTGTCATGAGGCAAGCATGTAAATGTGTTTGCTACCTGCAGCAGGGCCTCGTAACGGAGGCAGCTACATCCTCCCAGGTGGTACCTGCTTTGCCTTGCAAAATGCCCAGGCCTCACCTGATCCCCAGGATGGGCCCACTTCCCACTGAGACCTCCCGTTCTAGATTTGGGGTTCTCTGAGCCAGCTGCACCCTCATGCTCTCCCTCCACCGGAGCACGAGGGCTTGGAGAGCATTCTTTCTGGCCTCTTCCAATGGATGGATGGGCGTGCGCAGAAACCACAGAGGCTGAGACTTGGGGGCAGTGGCAGAGCTGGGACTGGGTTCTGGGCATCCTGACTCTGAGTTAAGTGCTCTTTTTACTTTGATATTGACAGATCTTCCCTTCCCTCAACTGATGGACTGAGTATGACGTAAACTCTACCTGAGGCCTGGACATTCCTGAGCACCTAACCAGGTACCTTATATGGACTGTACATTGAGCCACCAATCAGCACCTGCCAAATACCCTAAGCCCCGCCCCCAATTCCTAAGTCCCTAAGTGGCTAATCATGTGCCTAATATGAAACCACCAATCAGCACGTGCTGAGTACCCTAAGCCTCACCCCTTCCCATTCCTCCCCTCAAAAGGCGCGTTCACCCCAGCACATATGCTCTCTTCCTTTGTGAGGCAGATCAGCAGGGTCCTTCTCCTCTAAGAAAGCCTGTGTCCTGGTCTCTGGCCCTCTGTCTCTTCTTTCATTTGGTAGGCTCTCTCCCAGTCCCCGCCATTCCTGACTGAAGGGCGACTGTCACAGTGTTTGCTCTGCCTGGACCGTGAGGGAGCTGGGCATGCAGATCACTCCTGAAAAACTGCATCCCTGGTGAGAGCAGGGTACCACACGCCAGTCCCATTTCACAGGGGCTCAGAGAAGTCAAGTGCTTTTCCCAAGGACACACAGCCAGAACTAAGACACGAATCCAGGTCTTTCTGAACCCAGAGCTCCTGTCCAGAAAGTGTGGTCAGTTTATGGGGCCTGCTTGAGACCGGGGTGCGGTCATAGGTTGTGCTCCTGACTTAGGAATGTTCTGGGAGCAGCGCGTGACCTGAGACCATTCCCTTGAGATGGAAGGAAGTGTCCCATCCGGGGTTTTCTGCCCCCAGGGCCAGGGAGGAGCCTGGCTCTCTGGGACCAGCTCTGCCCAACACTGGGATGCCTGGCAAGGTCCCCAGGAGGCAGGCTCTGGCCAGCCCACCCTGCCCTGGCCACGGGCTCCTGGGACAGAATGCTCAGAGGGCTGCCATCCTGGGCTGGAGCTGAAAATTAAATTAAAACCACGACAGGGACAGTTAATTAAAGCAGATTAGTGCGAGACTAATTAGGGACACTGACACTGGAACCATCGCACTCCAAGATGTTAATTAGCTGTTCATTAATGTCAGCTCCCCGTTCAAGAGAGAAATATGAACAGCCCTTCTCCGGGGCTTCATTCTGGAGCTCAGTACACAGGGGTGGATGCCCAGTGACAATCCCAGCCCCCGTCCCCCCTCTCCCCACCCTCCCTGTGGCCCTCGTATCTGCCCACTCCCTTTGTCTTCCTCCTACATCCGTTTCTGAGGATGGGCACTGCCAGAGACACCCTGGACTTGGGGAAGAAAGAGCTCGGTTGGAGCCCAACACACGGAGACTTTGAAAGAAAGGTGGCTTATCTGCTGTGCAGGCCAGCTCTGCACACAGGGAGCCCCTGTCCCTGCCCTGCATCACAGCTCTCTGGCCTGGGTTCGATGGAGACCATTTTTCTTCCCTCCCTTCCTTCTACTGATCTATCAGATGACAGATCTATGGATCCATCATATCCATCCATCCATCCTTCCACTTGTTCATTAGTTCATCCATCCGAACTTCTCATCATCCCCTATGTGCACATATAAAAAATTGGTGTACAATTTCCATCCACCCATCTATCCACACATCCACCCTTCATCCATCCATCCATCTATCTATCCATCCATCCAACCATCTATCCATTTACCCATCATTCACAAATCCATCTAGTCATACATTCATCCTTTTTACCCATGTACTGAATCTTTTATAAAAAACAAAACAAAACAAAACACCCAACCTACTTATTCACCCCCTCCCAAATATCTATCCTTCCCTTTGCTGGCCCATTCAGCAAGTTATTCATCCAGACATGTATCCATGTATCTACTCTATTAACCCATCCATCAACTAGTATTCTTATCTACTAATTCATCTATTTTTCCAATGAACCTATCAATATGTCTATTGACTTTTCACATACTTTACCCACCCGCTCGCTTACTCACCATCATTCATTCAACTAAACACTGATTCTTCCTTCCACTTACCTACCAAATCACTCATCCATCCACCCATCCATCCCACTAATAAAAACCTACTGGATATGTACTATATGTCAGGCTCTCTGCAGGTGCTAGAGTGGAGGAGGAATACAGAAATGAGGAAACGCTTAGACAGTGGAGTCTCTCCTCTCACCCCACTTTACAATGAGAACACCAAGATCCAAAGGAGTTAAGTTACTTGCCTAAGGTCACCCTTCAAATATTCATCCAACGTTCATTCAATTAATATTTACTGTATTGCCTGCCTATTACATATCACTTGAGGATACAGTGTTAGACACGGTTCTTCCCCCCAATGCAAATAGGCACAGAGAACATTTTGTGGATACTTTTAGTGAGTTTACAAACCTCCTAAAGCCCATCCATGCTCCTCAGGTCCATGGTGTTAGGCGGGGAGACATATAAGTAAATAGAACACCAAACCCAGTGTGCTACACGTTATAATACAGAAATAGGAAGAGTCAGTGCCTTCTGGGAGGAGGCGATAATCCAACTTGAGTTGTGAAGGATGAACTAGATTAGCAAACAAAGGTTAGCTAACCTCTGTTTGCATGTTTTGTTGTTTGCACAAAGCTTAGAGGAATGAGACAGCTGAGGGTGCTTTCCGGGAATTGTGTGCATGTGTGTATGGAGGGGAGGTTTTTGGGGGGCCAAGGGGAGGATCTATCTGGCGGGGTGTGACTGGATCCTACTCTGTGCAGAGGATGTGGCAGAGTTAGGACTTGGACCCAGGACCCCTGCCCAGTTCTTCCTAGAAAATAATAAGGACCTACTTTATAAAATTCAGTCTAAACCTCTAAGGGGCTGACGGAAGTCACAGGTGACTGTCCCAATATCTGGCCTCACTCTCATCCTATATAATAAAAGCCTAATATGCTAAGTGTCCGGTCAGCCATTCAACCAAAGTGTAATATACTAATGATATGTTAAGGCCACTCAACTGCTCACCATGATGTGCACTGAACACTAGGGGATAGACGCTCCGACTGGTAGGTTAGCTTGTTGCCGGGGTCTGGCAGATTGGGATTCAGCAGGACAGGCCAGACAAACCCTGGAGACCTCCTGTGATCCCTCCCTGGCTGGCCAACCTCCCGCATTCCTCCCCAGCCCCAGTTGTGCACCGTGGAGTCCCTCAGCCTGGCCTGTGCCCTCTCGCAATCCAGGCTGAGGGGACCCCTCCCACACTGAGTGAGTGCACAAATTTTGTGCACCGGGCCTCTAGTTCCTTAACGATAGCCCCTGATTTCCAGCTGGGCGTATGGCCTCCTAGAATCAAGTCTACATTTCATACCTGTCTTGCAGATGGATATTGTCATGTCATTTAGATTTGGCCAATGAGATGTTAGCCAAAATGGTAGGTGTAGCTGAAACCAGTTTGGCTCAGAGGATAGAGCATCGGCCTGTGGACTGAAAGGTCCCAGGTTGGATTCCAGTCAAGGCCATTTACCTTGGTTGCGGGCACATCCCCAGTGGGGGGTGTGCAGGAGGCAGCTGATTGATGTTTCTCTCTCATCGAATATTTCTAACTCTCTATTCCTCTCTCTAAAAAATCAATAAAATATATATTTTTTTAAAATGGTAGGTGTAATTTCTGGGAAGTGTGCTTAAACTAGATGAGCATGTCTGTCTTTACCCTTCCTCTTCCTTGCTGGCTGGAATGGGGGTGTGACGGCTGGAGCTCTGGCAGCCAACTTAGGCCATGAGACCTGGAAGGAGGAAGCCTGGGACCTTTGTGATCATGAGGCACCCATTTCAGCCTTGAACTCCTTCCCTCTGGACTTCATTTAGTTGAGAGAGGAATAAACGTCTCTCTTGTTTAAGTCACTATTCTTTGGTTTTCTGTCACTCATATTTCTGATGGGAACGGGTAGAAACGCATGCCGTGGATTCAAACCTAGTTTAAATCCTAGATCTACCACTAACAATCTGAATGACCTTATGCAAGCCACTTAACCTCTGAGTCTCAGTTTCCCTGTCTGTGGAATAGTTATAATAATGCATACTACCCAGCACAGTTCTAAGGAGGAGATGAAATGTAGGTGAAAAACTACTGGCATAGCCTCAGTGAATAATGGATGCTATGGCTGCCATCGTTATTACCATCAGCTAATCTCCTCCCTGAATGCTCTCTGGCTTTTGGAGGAATCACCATCACTTTCTACGTGGCACTTTGGAGAGGTCCATGTGAGGATGGGAAGACCAAGACTTTGATGCCAGAAAAAGCTGGGTTCAAATCTCAATGCTACCACTTATTGGCTGTGGGATTTTAGCCAAGCCTTGCCGCCCTTTAGAGCTTGTCTTGTGGTTTCTCATCTTTTCCTGGGGAAGGCGATACAAATCTCATTGGGATGCTGTGAGGTTTCACCCCGGTAACCTCGAGAAGGGCCTGGGATGGGGTGGGGTTCCTGCCAGAGACAAGGGAGCTGTGGCTTCAGGAAGTGTCTACTGTGGGTGTGGGTATGACCAGCGCTGCTCTCAGAGCTCCTGGAGAGTCAAGTCATGCTATCACTCATCTTTTGGCCTAACTGTCCCTGAGGGGGTAGTTAGGATTCATGGAGGAAAACCAAAACTCCCTTTTTAAAAAACCCCAATCAATTTGCAGCCGTCCAAATGAAAGCCATTAGACGTAGCTTCCTTGCTGGAGACACCCGGGGGCCTCCTCCCCACCAGGATCCCAGGAAATTGATTGGCAATTACTGACACTAATGGGGGCCGGAGAGGTCTGGTGATTTACCCATCGCTCCCCGGGGACAGCGATGACACGTCAAGATCTGTCAGGCTGAGTTCGTCCTGGGACAGTCGAGACCCCAGATCTGGCCCGAGACTGGCAGCCAGCTGGGGTCGAGCCCCCCTTGGAGCCCTTACCCCTTTACTTATTTATGGCTCCGTTTGACTCATGGTGAGTTAATGGCCCACCGGGGCTGTGCAGATGGCGGGTCCCAGGATGGGAGAGTGGTGGGGGGACTGCGAGGCTTCCAGGCCTGCCCTTCGACCTGGAGACGCATCCAGGAGGCCTCCAGTCCTCCCGGGAAGTCTCAGGGCAGAAAGGCAGAGACGGTGCTTGTGAGAGGCAGTGGCTGGAGATGAATTTTCGAGGCAGAATGAAAAGGCCCTGAGACCAGCAGAGAGCGGGGCATCCACTGGGAGGCCGAGCTGTGGAACTGGAGAGCCAGCAGGGCCCTGAGAAGTCACCCAATCCAGCCTCACCTTTTTCTAGATCCTGGGCAGCGAGGGCACAGAGAGGGGAGGGCACTGGCCTGAAGTCTCACAGTGTGGCCCTGGGGGGGAGGGGGGACTAGAACCTGACCAGCAAGCTGTCCGGTGAGCTGGGAAGAGAGGGCCCGGGTGGGCGGGGGGCGGGGAATGTACACTCACGCTCACTCACTGGGGCCCTCTCTGAGCCCGGGGACGGGGACCCATGATAGCGGGCGGGGGGATATGTACCCAACGGCAATTCAGAGGGGAAGCTGCTATGACAGGGGGTGTGGGAGGTCAGGATAGCTATAGACCCCCCCGTCTTGGGGAGTAGGGGTTACGGAAGGATTCTCAGAGGAGGTGATGTCACCACCGCGACAGGAAGGATAAATGGGTGTTCGGGGAATGGTGAGGGAGAGGGCAAGAAGAAGGGAATTCTAGGCCAAGAGATCAGCCTGTGCAAAGGCTTAGAGGCAGGACCAGCACAGCCGCGCGGTACCGTGTCCGGAGGCAGAGCGGGGGGGGGGGGGGGGGGGGGGGGGGGAGAGGTGGCTGGTCCAGATGGTGACAGGCCTGCCTGGCGGAATGGAAATGAGTCGGAGGTTGTCCTGTCTGCCATCAGGATGTGTCTTAGGTAAACACATAACGTGGCCGGATTTCCATTTTAAAAAGATGGTTCTGGAACTGCCAGAGGGGAATGGATTGACGGGGAAGGGAGCAGGGGGAGCAGTTAAGAGGCTGCTGCACAAATCCAGAAAAAAGATGACAAGGCCTGGGCCAGGGCAGGGAGGAAGTGGGGCCTGCGGGGGAGGCGACTACTCCGATCCTTAGGGCGAAAACGGACAGAATTTGGTCTATAACAGCCGCAAAGGGGAGGGAGGGCTGGAGGACAACCTGGGGGTGGGACTGAGGGAGGAGGTACTGGGGGCTGGCCAGGTGTATTGGACTCAAGGGACAGAAGGCACGGGCACAGTGACCCTGAATGCAAACAGAGGACCTGATACAGGGAAAGGTGAAAGGGAAGTGGTAGACTGAGGCTCAGAGAGGTTAAGTGTCTTATCCAAGGCCACACAGCTAGGATGGGCCGAACAGCTGAGCTGAACACCAAAGCCCACACATTTCCTAACTCTTGAACTGCCCTTTCGGAGGAGATCAGAGGGCTGGGCCCTTGCCACTCAGCAGCGCCACGTCTTGTGCCCGGACCACCTAGCCCACCTCCCAGCCTAACCCCAGGAAGCTTGAGGCTGGGTTTTCCCTGCTTCACCTGGGAGGTATGGGGTGGCAAAACCTCAGGCCGGCCCATCCGTGGCCGTGGCTATGCCGTGGCTTTGGCAGACGGGCAGTGAGACTGAGACCCTTCCAGTCCAGGGAGTAGGCCCCCTAATTTAGGCCAGCCACGAGATGGGGGAAGGCCTCGCAGGCCTAGGGTGACGGTGGGGGTCAGGCCTACCTTTAACCTGCCCGCTCTGAGCTCCAGCAGGGTGAGGAGGAGCAGGGGCACCCGTGAAGGAGCACCTGGCCAAAGCACATTCTATGCCCTGGAAATGCAGCGCAGGGACCACACCACGGAGAGGGCTGGGCATGAGGCCTGCGTGGGCATTCTGGGCAGGAAGGAGCCCGTGGGTGTGTGCGGGTGGGTGGCCACAGTCTTTTTTTTTTTTTTTTTTTTTAAATATATTTTATTGATTTTTTTTCAGAGAGGAAGGGAGAGAGATAGAGAGCTAGAAACGTCGATGAGAGAGAGAGATTGACCAGCTGCCTGCCTCTTGCACACCCCCTACTAGGGACGTGCCCGCAACCAAAGGCACATGCCCTTGACCGGAATTGAACCTGGGACCCTTCAGTCCACAGGCCGACGCTTTATCCACTGAGCAAAACCGGTTTCGGTGTCCACAGTCTTCTGTGCAACTAAACAAGTAGCAGAATATTCTAGCAACAGCATGGGCTTTGAGCCAGGCAGGTGAAGGCTCTGATCCTAGCTGAGTGAGTCACTAAACCTATTCATGTCATGTTTCATCTATAAAACGGGGGATTAATGTATCAATATTTGCCTCAAAGGGTGGCTGTGAGGATCCAACGAGTTAACGTACACGGAAAACAAATGAACAGCCAACTTCGAACAGTGTGTGGCACAGTAACGTGGCGTGGTAGGGTGGGGACGGCGGTGACGGCACCACAGGCGGCCACATCAGATCTGCACCATTCCGGTCTGGCCTGGCCTGACCCTGCGGAGAGCATGGGCCCGGCTGTGTTTATTCTCGGCCCATTCTCACCCTGGGGGGCTGGCTGTGGCATCGAGCGGTGCTGCCCGCCCTCCCCCACATCGATCTTCCTGTCTCCCGGGGAAGGCGCGATGCATTTAGCGCATCCGCATCCGTCAGCAGCCTGCCCCAGCTGGGAGCCCGCCCGCCTGCCCGCCCGCAGCCCCGCAAGTGGGTCAGGGAGTTGCAGAAAAGTAAAACTTCTCAGACACTCCAGGGTGAGCGGGCTCTCGATGGGCAGCAGCCCTTATCCATGCCCCGGGGGAAGCCTGGCATGGAGGCCCCAGGCTGACTCAGCCACCATCGGCCTCATCACTTTGGACTTCATATGCCTTGTTCTTAACCATCCTCTCCTTTGACCCTCACAACCACCCTGGGAGCTGGGCAGAGCACCACATCCTCCCCACTTTATAGGAGAGGAAGCTGAGGCCCAAGAGGCCTGAGCCACCAGCCTGCCCAAGATCACACCCCTGGTGAGAGGCCTGGCCAGGCCTTGGGTCTGTCTCACTCCACTCCCAGGCTCCTCCCATACAGGTCCCTGGGAGTCACTGGGCAGCAAGGTTTTCACCCCGGGAGACCTGGAGGAGAGTGGACTGTACCATTCAGTCAGCGATGGAGATGCGAGTTCCGGAGGCTGAGGGGGTCCAGGAAGGTCACGGTGTGTGTGTGTGTGTGTGTGTGTGTGTACGTGTGCACGTGTCAGAGTGGGAGCAGCCATTCCAGGCAGAGGCCTAAGGCACCATTGGGTGTGCACAGAGTCGTTGGGCCAATGATCGGGTTGGAGGGAAGCATGTTGGGCATGGCAGTGGGGCATAGAGGGGCCAAAGACAGGGCTGGGCCTCAGGGTCAGAGAGGTCTAGTGTGAGGAGGGCTGGTAGGCTAAATACTGCAGGTTGGCTTCCACTCTGGAAAGAGACCCCCCAAATTCACACCCAGGAGCAGTCAGGAAAGGGATAACAGCCCTGTGGGGGAAGGAAGGGGGGGGGTTGGGAGGGGTGTCCTCTGTCCTCTGACTAACCCCACAGAGGCCTGATATAATGTGGGAGGGGGACAGTCAGGCCTGCAGAGGAGGCGGTATCACCCCCATTTTACAGATGGGGGCGACGGGGACCTAGGAGGTTAAGTAGTTGGCCTGTGAGTGGTAAAGCTGAGGTTGAGAGTCTGTCCTCCTTCTGCCAACACCCACACACCTTCTGCTCCTCAGAACGGCAGGTGCCCCGGCAGCTTCGCAGGCCGAGTCCCGGGGGAGAAAGCGGGGCGCCCTCGCTGCCAGGAGCCCCGCCTCCTGGGCTGCCCAGGGCTGTCAGCATGCTCTGGCCCAGAACCCCCTCTCCCTCCACCCCCCTCCGGGATCTTCGCCCGGACGTCAAGCCACTCTGGAAAGCATGAACAACAGCCTTTGCAAATGCAACAGATTCTGGAACATTTAAATCGTTTTTTTGGAGCCTCCAAACAGCTTCTAGGACTGACAAATTGCTTCCAAAATGTTCCAATGGTTTTGGAATCTTTGAACAGCCCCTGAGACTCGGACCAACATGGAGAGCCAAGGAGGGCCAGGGGCCAGCGCGGGGCTCAGGCCGCCTTCCCAGCCAGCAGCCCTCCTCCAGCGTGGGCTGCCACGGCCCGGAGCCGGCCCGCCACACCTCGGGCCCGACCGAGCGGCTTCTCTGGGAACGGAACAAGCCCTGGACTCGGAGTCGGAGGCAACAGGCCTCATCTGGCCTCCGCCGTGGTGGGTGACCTTCAGCAAATCACTTCTCTCTGAGCTCTGGTTTCTCCATTTACAAAATGGGATTTCTGGGCATGAGGTTTAGGGGGTGTGGGTGTGTGGCCAATGTCTGGGATTCAGACCCAGTCCCCTGACCGCCTGACTTTAGCCTGTGTGAATGCATGGGCGGCCCTAGCCGGTATGGCTCACTGGATAGAGCATCGGCCTGCAGACTGAAAGGTCCCAGGTTCGATTCCGGTCAAGGGCATGTAACCTTGGTTGCAAGCACATCCCCAGCGGGGGATGTGCAGGAGGCAGCTGGTCAATGCTTCTCTCTCATCGATGTTTCTAACTCTCTATCTCTCTCCCTTCCTCCCTGTAAAAAATTAATAACAATGTATATAAAAAAAATAAATGCAAGGGCGGCGGGCTGGGGAAAGACACCGCTCCAGAGGGGGGGGGGGGGGGGAGCAGGCACGTGGGGGGCCGGGAGAGAAGGCCTCAGCCCGCAGGGTTCTGCTCCGGTGACGGGGACCCCGCCTTTTCACTTTCCATGGAAGCTGGAGTTAATCCCTCACCTCCGTGCCCTCAACAAGTGTCTCGGGAAAGGCCTCTGTGGATGCCCCACCCAGCGAGGCGCTGGCCCCGGCACCTGGCAGCCTTCACGCGTGGCCACAGAGGGCGGGCGGCTCCAGCCACCCAGAGCCGTCTCCATGGCGACGGGCGCGGAGCCGAGCTAGGCTTTTGAAGAACACTCATAAAGGCGCAAACTCACCCCAGATGAGCCAGCGCGCGTTTGTGAAGCAAAACATCCCAGGCCAGCCCCGAGCCTTGTAAACCCCAGCTGCCAGCGGCCCTGGCTGGCCGGGGAGCACGCGGTTTCGGGGCTGCTGGGCTTGGAGCCTCTGCTTCCTCCCGCTCTCCGTGGGCTCTGCCTCAGCCCACCCACCCTACCTTGGCGGCTCTGGAAGGAGATGCACCTCAGCTGGACTCGGCTTCTTGGCTGTGAGACGCTGAGCAAGTTCATTCACCTCTCTGAGCCCCAGTGTCCACATCTATATAGTGGGCGTGAGGCTACCATTGCAAGAACAACTGCCTGACTGAGACATGGTACCAAAGTAGGAAGTGGTTCCCCTCCATTCATCCCGGCTTTTCAGCATCCCCCCTGGAGAGGTGCATGGGGCCGCCTCCTCCTGGCAGCACCAGGGGCCCTTCCCCCTGCTCCGACTGGGCCCCGGGTGTCTGTCTGCATCAGAGCACTCAGCACGCCGAACTGCAATAGTCCACCTACTGGTTTCCCAGGCAGGCTTGGGTCATGGACACCAGGCCCTACTACGTGCACTAAGCCAAGCTCGAGGTCAGCACTCGCTAGGTCCTCAGTAAATAAACAAGAGCAAACAAACAAGCATGGTGCCTGTTGTTTCTGAACCTCAGACTTGGGAGAGTCTGGGAAGTGCCAGCGGGCGTATTTCAAGGTGGAGGGTGGAGGCAATTCAAGGGAACAGAATACCGGTAACTGACGAGAACCCAGCCACGGGCCCTGGGTGCTTCTGTGCAAAGGGCTGTGGAGGGGAAGGCTCCCCGACTTGTCCCAGTGCAGCCCTTGATTTGCAGAGAAGTGAAGCCGTTTGCTGTGGTCACGTGGCTGGTGGACAGTGATGCCAGCACCCATGTACTTCCTCCAGGAGAATCTGGGAATGCTCACTCATCTCCCCAGTCCTGTGGTGCCGACTACTGACCCTGCCTTCCAGCCAGCCCACCCCACCACCAGCACCCACCTCCAAGGTCAACCTCCTGTGGCTCAGGCTCCTCATGCTCCCACCGGAACTAGACCGCACCCCTGAATAGGCGTTGAGCTGTTCCCATCCTCAGCCTCTGACCTCGAATGCCCATTTTTCTTGATCCCACGCCCACCGTCTCCCTCCCTTCCTTCACACCTTCATGTTAGATTCCTAATTGCCTGAAGTGTCCCGCCCAGAATGACCCCCTCCATGAGGCAGTGTCCCACAAAGACAAAAGTCCCAGAGTCTGAATTCTGGCCCTGTCACTTATGAGCTGTGTGACCCCTGACAAGTTACTGAACCTCTCTGAGCCTGGATTTCCTCACCTGGAAAACTGGAAAATAAGAAGACCTGCTTGACAGGTTGTTGTCAGGTGGGTGTGGATGTTCTTTGTAAACAATAAAGAATTCTACCAGATACAATATCAGGCCATTACTTAGGTACATAACATAATATGCCTAATTATAATAAATTACAAATAATCGACTAAAAGGGTACTAGAGCTCTAGCAGGTTTGCTCAGCGGATAGAGTATCAGGCCACAGACGGAAGGGTCCTGGTCGGGGTACTTAAAGGAGGCAACCAACAGATGCGCTGTTTTCACATCGATGTTTCTCTTTCTGTATATCTCCCCGTCCTTCCCATTCTCTCTAAAAAACCAATGGGCGAGGATTAACAACAACAACAAAAAATAAGGGTTCTAGATGTCAGCTGCTTGCTTGTGGGTAATAAAAGAAAAACATACAATGCAGATTTAAGCTCCTATGCGCAGGAATTGTGGTCTGCACTCATTCATACCATTGCCAGTCCAGTCTGTCCATCCATTTGCACACCCACCCAACAATCCATAATCTGGTTATTTTCAGCAAACCCCTGCTGGGTGCAGGGTGCTGGCCGAGTCTCAGAAGGGTGAGCAGCAGCCCTTCACTCCGACCCTTGGTGAGGAGGCTACTGTCTGCGAAAGCCCAGCAATGCCAGGCTCGGTCCCAGGCCTCCTTCAATTCCCGCAACTGTCAGTATGCCCATTTCACAGATGAGGACACCAAGGCTCAAGAGAGGCTCAGGCCAGGACCCAGAGATTTGGAAGCCCCTTCTTTTCCCGGTGCCCCATCCCTCTCCCCCGCTGGCTGGCCCTAGAGTCTCCCCTTGCCTTGGCAAAGTCATCTCCCTCTCCACAGTCCCACTCCCATTTCCTTCGCTGTGAAAGACCCTTCCCCCACTCAATCAGGTGGGTCTGGCACCTCTGAGTACCCACCCCACACCCCCTCCCCCTCTGGTTTCCAAGGGCTCATAATTTCCACCTCAACCCGTTCCTTATTAATTTTCTTACAAAATGTGTTCCATGATTTCACTGACATCACTGCTGCCCACTGTGAGTGGAAACGGAGTGGAAAATCCCCAGGTGGGTCGAGGGCCCCTAGAGACTGGGCACCACCACCACCCCCTTCCCCCCGCAACCCAGGAGGACTATTGCTTCAAAATCTCTCTGTAGCCTGGCAGGACATCTGGGCAAGGTGGCACTGATTGGTGGTGCCTAAATTCGCTTTCACAGTCCTCCCCTGTCTGGAGAGATCGGTGCCCGGCCTACATTTTACAGAAATGTCTGGGGGTAGCGGAGGCAGGGGGAGGTCAGTGGGGGGAAAAGGAGACATATGCACTACTATTTGACTACTATTTGTAATACTTCAAAAAAGAAAAAGAAGAAGAAAAGAAAAAGAAAGAAAGGAAGAAAGAAAGAAAGAAAGAAAGAAAGAAAGAAAGAAAGAAAGAAAGGTAGGTCCAGGGAAGTGAACAGCCCGGGCCCACACAGCTAAGCAGGCTGCGGCTGAGATTTTAGGTCCAGCCTTCTGCGCAGGCTCATTCCCCTCGGCATCTGTACGGTTTTTAGTACTCCCAGTGCCCAGGCAGCGTTATTTTTAGTCCTTGTCTCACCCAGACCACCCACGAGGACAGACGGGCTCAGGGAAAGCCATACTGAGAGTGAAAGCGAAGGGGAAAAGATGACATTCTGGCCTGGACAGCCCACGTGTGGCAGAGCTGAAGAGGCTGATGCTCGTGGCCCTGGTCATCAGGGCGTGAGGGGTCAGACCTGGGTCACGGGAGAAGCAGCACTTACACGTGTTGGAGCGGAGCGTGGTCCTCGGGGATCTCCAAGGTCAGCGGTGCTCAAAGCACAGGACGGCTGAGCTCTGACTCAGACCAATGCCATGGGAGGGCCCACAGATCCTCATCCATTCATCTGTTCAGCCCCCGCATTGTACAGATGAGACAATGGAGGCCCAGAGAGAGTAAGGAACTCATCCAGAGTCACACAGCAAGTTGGTTGTCAAATTGAGACCAGACCCTATTTTTTTTCTTCTGACAACCCAGTTTGGGCCCTTGTCACCTCTCCCCAAAGGCAGGGAATAGGGCATTTCAGTAAGAGGCCGCTCCGAGGCTACTAGTGGGCTGGATGCGACTGGGGAAGGGGACTTGGGGTATAGCCATCTCTGCACCCTAGCCTGCACAAACACGTACCTTCTCTGGTGTGTCAGGATGTCTGAAAGATCCCCACTTGGCCTGGATGGCGGAGGGACTAGGAGGCAGAGAAGCCGAGAAATAAACTCTGTCAGAGTTGGCTGTCATGGGAAGGCCCGCAACTCCCTGCTCCCATCTCCACGCCGGGAAACTCCCCAGAGGCAGAGCTTCCTCACCCATTCCCTCCGAGAACCCTGGGAGGCCGAGGTGAAGGGCCGTTGGAGACCTTGTTCTAGTTCCTTCTTTGACTTTTGGGGAAGCTGAGGGGAGCAGCTCGTTAATTTTCCCGTCTCTGCACATTTGTCCCAGGCCACGGAGTAAGTGAGTAATGGCCCACTTTGGGGGGTGGGACAAGACAAGTGGATCTGAAGCTCCTGGAAGACAGCATGGAGGAGGTGGCTCAGTGGCCAAGCAGCCAGCTTGTCTCCCTCCCTTCTCCTCCTCCCTACCCTGAGGCCCAGGGAACGGGAGACAGAGCCAGAGGCCGGGGAGCCCCTGCTGCGTGGTACTGAGCGGGTGGCTTCCTGCTGGAGGACGGCATTGGTGGCATCCGGCTCTTTCTCGCATCTCCCGTGCCTCCTCTCTTTGGCTAGTGCCCAGAGCTCTGGCACAAGAGCCTCCCCGTCCAACCTGCTCAGCCAGACCTTCCAGGCCCTTTCCCGTCTGTCCCAATGGTCTGTTGCTCCCTCTGTCCCTCCTACCCAACTCCAACGATCTCACCAGGCCCCACACAAGGTTGGCCTATTCCCTAGCACCGAAAGCACCATAGTCTCCATGTGGAATTTCCCCCCAGGACTGCCCTTTGGCCCATCATCACCTAGCAGACTCCTATTCAGCCCTCAAAGCCCCAAACAAGGTTCATTTCCTCAGTGAAGTATTTGCCCGGCCTTCAGAACTGATTCGAGCTGGCCAGATCTTCTTGGGATAAATGGATTGCATAGCACATACCTCTAACACAGCACTTCCCATGGGCAGGAAAGGAGTCTCAGAGTCTTATTCTTCTCTGCTTGGTGCCTAGCACACACTGGTTCTTCTCTTGCTACTGGCTCATCCCCGGTACCTAACACAGTGCTCTACGCTCTCAAAGACCAGGATTCAAATCCTGGCTCTCCTGCGTGATCTGAGAGATGTCCCCTAACCTTGCTGGGCCTTCGTTTCCTCATTTATAAGATGGAAATAACCGTCTACCTTTAGAGAAAAGCTTGAGGATTCAATGAGGTAACCCAGGCAAGGAGCCTGGCACCTAATAAATGCTAAACAAATGAACAAATATATGTAAAATGTCATATTATTAGCATGTCATATACGAATGAGAATGAATAAAGACCACCGTTCCCTAGAAGGTTGTTCTCAGGCACTGATCCCTTGGAAAAACATCTTAGGGGGGTTTCCATTGGATCTGTAGACGTCTCTGCACCCCGGCTTAAGCTCCACTTAATTGTCTTGCTCTGAGGGTGCTGGGTAAATAGTCCAGGCCAGCTGGTGCCTGGAAACCGCCAATTGCCAGGGAGCAGCTCGTTAATTTTCCCGTCTCTGCACACAGACCCCGGAGCTTCTGCAACTCATCTCGGGGAATTGAGTGGAGTGGGTCAGCCCCGGGCCAGGGGTCGCAGGAAGTGGGGCTGGGAGTGCCAGGGGACTTGAAAGGGCCTGCGGAGGCACCACCGGGACGCTGTCCAGGCTGGAGGAAGCGGGCTCGGAGCTGCCGAAAGGCAGATGGATCCCAGGCCCCGCCTGGCCCTGCGGCTCTAACTCAGCTTTCGGGTCTCCGCTGGTGGGGAAAAGCTAGCGAGGGCCTCACAGCAAGGCGGGACACACATGAGTCCTTAGAGAGGCCAGCTCCGGGGGCCAGGAGGCCCCACGCCAATGGAGGAGAGACGGGGTGGCATAGTGGTTGAGAGCCGGGCTCTGGAGCAGGGCTCTTTGGGTCTGAACCCGAACCCTGATGCTGCAAGTTAGCGACATGCGTGCCTCAGTTTCCCCTTCCCTGCCGTAGGCGTGATGGAGGAATGAAATGTACTCAGAAGGGTGCCCGGTATATGGACATCACTCCGTAAGTGTTATGACGATCATGACCCCTCCCTCCCCATTTGGAGGCATCCTACTTGCAAGTTCTCATCTGCAAACCGTGAGCCTGCGCTTGACTCTATGCAGAGACGTACACTTTGCCACCCTCGCCAGCTCCAAGCAGTCTGTCTGCGGCCCTTACGGACCGGGTGGGAGAGTTCGGTGATGGATTTGTGATGTCTGTCTGGGTCCAGGAAGGGAGAGTGGCAGCTGGCAGGCCTGTCCCATGCCTTCCCTGGGACATTTCACTCCCTCGGCAGATCCTTCTGCAGCTCCTGCTCCAGGCCAGGCCGGGGGCAGGCCCTGAGATCTACAAAGGTGAGCAAAACCAGACATGGCTTCCCACTGGCGTCAGGGGCCCGGTGGGAAAGACCCCTGTCAACGGATGGCAAGAGATGTCAATCAGACCTGTGCGGAGGAGGAGAGGGGGTTCAGCATTGCAGTCGGTGGGGGGGTGGCTGGGCACCCCTTCCAGGACCGTCTGCTATGCAACCTCCGATGGTCACCTGGGCCTCTGACCCCTCATCCACAATGGGCACAGTGACGCCTGTCCTGCCTGAGCTCCTCACTTTCCTTTGGTGCCCCTGGCCTTTGCCTAGAAGGCTCCTGCCCAACGGCATCCCCAATCACTAACTTAAAGGTGCCTGCCTCTCCCTGCCCACGTCCCTCCTGCCTCTGTGCCGCCAGCGAACCCTGCAGAGCCCTCCGCTGTCACAGGGCACCGCCACTGGGCACGGGTCCGTGCCTTCGACGAGCAGCTCTGGAGGGCATGGCTGTGTCTGTGCCCGCGCCAACACCCAGCGGTGCCAGAGGCTGCCTGGACCACGTTGCAGGCTCAGTCCACGGGGGCTGGGGCAGGCAGCGCGCGGCAGCAGACGACCCTTTGGCTTCTGGGAGCTCGGGCTCCAAATGTGCTTAGATCCGACTGGTGTGCTCGGGTCAGAAGGCCTGGCCTTGCGTGCTGCTTCTGCCACCTCCTCGTCATGCTTGGCCAAGTTGCTTAGCCTCGGCATCTATAGAGTGGGGAGACCTCAGGGCTGGGCTGGGCAGAGCCGGGCTCCTAGCATACAGCAGGACTGAAAGCCCGTCCTTCCCCTGCCTTTCTGCTTGAGGAGGCACTCAGGGCCAATGTCTGCACCCGGCACTGCCCGGGATCAGGCAGCTGAATTCTAAACGGAGGACTAAGCCCGAGGGAGAGAAAGGAAGGCGGCCGGTCACTCCAAGCTGCCCCAGCTAAACGTGGTGCCCACAGGCTGTTCAGAGAAGAGGGGGGTCCATGGCTCACGTGTGTCAGGCCACCCAGGGTCCCTGGCTCCGGCCACTCCCCCGGCCTTGCTGGGAAGCGCTCCATCCTTTCCTTGAGCCGAGCCACCGCCTCTTGGTGCTCCAGCCTGCGTTCTGACAATAAAGGCACCTCTGTGTGTCTCTGGGGAAGCGGGGCTGGGGGCGGCGGGGAGGGGGGGGGGCACAAAGCTCCCGCAGCTGTGTGTTTGCAAACAGGGGAGCTGAGCTGTGCAGAGGGGCTGAAAGCACTAATTGTCTTTAATTAAAGGAGGTTGGAGGCAGCACAGGCTTTGACAAAAGAGATTTCCAGCCTGTTAGCAGCTTCAGCCTGCGCTGGGGCCGGGCCGCCCAGGCGCAGCCCTGGCTTTGTCCCCGTGGGGCCTGGCCCCGGGGAGGGCACGGCCAACACCTGCCCGGCGGGGGCGGGGCTGGGGGCCGAGCACACGCAGTGGGACCGCGCGGAGAGAGCCGGACTCCTGGAGCCTGGGAAGATGTCCTGGCGGAGCCCTGCTCTCGCCCCTTCATTCATACGCTCAGCAAGCATCGCTGAGCACTTGCTATGTGCCGGCCAGCGCTCAGAACCGGGGGGGCAGAGACGTAACAGTCCCTGCGTCCCAAGGACTTATTCTAAATGGCTGCCTGGTAAGCTGACTGTGAGCACTGAACCCTGGCTCTGCCTCTTTCTTGATCTTGAGCAAGTGTCTTCACCTCTCTGTGCCTCCCTTTCCCACCCATCACAGGGGCCTGATAAAAACGGCACAGCCTCTGCAGGTGGCATGAGGATCACTGAGCTATCACAAAAGGAGGGAGCTGAGGCTCAGACAGGGTGGGTGTGGCTCAGGGACACAGAAAAGAGGGTGAGGCCAAACCAGGGGACCACTCTGGCCCTTCAGAAACCATATTCTGATGCTCCTTCAGAACGCACAGACCAGGCCCCCTGTGGCCAGCATGGGCCGGAGATGACAGGTGGGTGATGTGGACTCTTTTGCCCAATACACTCTACAAACATCATCTGTCATGATTCCTTCCTTTATTCACCCAACTCTGCACCTGCTCGGAGCCCCCAGAAGCCCCCAGAGCCGGGAAGAAGCCTGGGCTGTGGGACTGGCTGGGTCCCAGGGCCAGCTCTGCCATCCCCAGCCTCGATTTCCCCAGTTGTGTCATTAGGGCTGGGCAGGGTGGTGTGAGGGAGGCCTTGGCATGGACGCGCTCCCTGCAGTGCCCTGGGAATGGAGGCTCCTCTGAAGAACTGCTTGCCGGGCTCCTGCTCCTGCTGCATACAAATGGGCTCAGCCTCCCCCCCGGCGGCTTCCGCAGCTCTCGCCACTCTTTGTCTCTCTCACCAGGCTCACCCTCCCGGATCCTCAGACACATGTGCAGCCCCCTCATATGCACCGGTGATCTCTCTCTCTCTCTCTCTCTCTCTCTCACACACACACACACACTCTCACACAGATACACACTCACACAAACACACACACCTGCCTGATTCTCACCCCCATCCCCACCCCCACCTCCACCCCCACCCAATAGAAACTCAGTCTCTGTCCCCCTCCCACGCTTGAAGGCTTGCTGACCCCTGGGTCCAGGGTGGGCGGGAGGGAGGCTGCTGCTCACAGCTGGCTGGGCTGGGTGGTCGCAGGGCAGTGGAGGGGGCCTCGGAGGGTGAAAGCATCCTGGGGCCAGACTTCCCAGGCAATGGGAGGGGAGGTCAGCTCCCGAAGGGGAGGGCCAACGGGGGCACTGAGGGGAGGGCAGGCCGGTTAGTGCCGCGGTGGGGAGCATTGCGGGAGGTTGGGAGACGTTTACTCCGGGCTGCAGCTCCTCGTTTAATCCATTCAAAGGCCCTGATGAGGGCACTGGGGCTCAGAGAGGGTGGGTGTGGCTCAGGGACACAGGAAGCGAGTGAGGCCAAACCAGGGTACCACTCTGGCCCTTCAGAAACCATATTCTGAAGCTCCTTCGGGACAAACAGGCCAGGCCCCCTGTGGCCAGCAGGGGACGGAGATGACAGGTACGGAATGTGGATTCTGGGAGCTGGGTAGTTCATCCTATACCTGCAGGGGGTACCAACCCGAACCTGCATGCGTCTAGCCTGGCAGGAAGGAGAGGGGCAGACCCTGGACTGACAGACAAACTTTAAATTACCAGGTCTTAGGCCGAACCCCCAGACATGGGTCTCGCTGAAGCCCAGCCCCAGCATCGCAGAAAGACCAAGGCCCTCCCCCTGACCCCTAGGCTGACCTCGTCCCCATGACCCCTGACCCCAGCCCCTTATTCTGCCCTCACACGCTGACCTCAGTGGCAAATGGGCTCTGATCATGACTACCAGCTCCCCAGAGTCCAAGGGGGAATGGCAATGGTCTGTGGGTCCTCCGAGGGCAGAGCCCATATCCTTTGACTCCCACAGACACCCCTGAGCACCCTCTGCGTCCGCCAGAACCCTGTGAGCCTCCCTCAATCCTTCAGGCCAACTCTCCTGTCCCCATTTTACAGATGAGAACATGGAGACTCAGAGGTGGAGGCACCTGCTCAGGGCACAGAGGGACTCGGAACCAGGGCTGTGAGGCCGGAGCCCGGGCTGGCCTCAACCCGGGCCTCACCTGGGCTGGGCGTGGAGACAGGGCTGCTCAGTAAATGTGGGTACAGCAAATAAATGGATTACTAAGCCTGGCTGATGATTCCCCCGGGGGGACGGTGAGGAGACTGAGGCAGCTGCCATGTGTGTACGTGTGTGTGTGTGTGTGTGTGTGTGTACCAGGCCCCACCCTGAGGGGGTAGTGGGGGCTGCTTTCAGATTCCAGCTTGACCCCTGAGTGTCTAAGTTGAGGAGCCACAGCTCACCCAGGTCCCCTGTTGGGTCCAGGCACTAGCCAGCGGCCCCTTAGGGCCCGAGGGAAGAAGGCGGCGGGGAAGGGCGAAGGCGAGGGGTCAGGGAGAGAGAGGATGCGAGATGGAGACAGAGACAACCAGCGGTGTGCACAAAGGGCAGTAGACGGAGGATGAGACATGAAGAGTCGTGAAGAGAAAGAGAGCACAGGAGGAGGAGGGGAGGGAGGGACAAAGGGAGGGAGGCAGGAAGGAGGCGGGAAGGAGGCAGGAAGGCGAGGAGGAGTCAAGTTCAGAGGCAGTGGCGGCAGGAAGGGGGTGCAGGCAGTGATGGGAAGAGCAGGAGGGCCAGGCGGATCTCAGGGAGGCCTCTACCTACCAGGGCCCCAGCTCAGAGGAGGGGAGCTGGGTGGGGAGGAGGATGGAGCGGTGGGCTGGGTGATGAGAGGTCCCTAGAGAGGGCTGTCATGTGAGCTGTCCCAGCCTGAGGCACCAGCTGTGAGGGAGGGTGTGAGAGTGAGTGACTGGGTGACTGCGTGTGTGTGTGCGCGCGCGCGCGTGTGTGTGTGTGTGTGTGTGTGTGTGTGTGTGTCAGGGTGAGAGTGTGTTTGTTTTCAGGCCCAGGCAGGTATGGGAGGCAAACTGGGAAAACATTTTTTTGCTCCCTTCCCATTTGTATGCTCGAGAAGTGAGCTGAAAGATTAATTCATACTTAATATGGCCTTCACTGGCAGGCTGGGGGTTGGTGCTGATTTCTCATTATTGTTATTTTTAAAGGCACCAGGTAAGAAAGAATAGGTCTGGTTTTCTCCATCCATCCATCCACCCATCCGTCCACCCACCCACCCACCACGCATCCACTGAGCACCTGCTATGTGCCAGGTACCATGCTGGGACAGGTATACCAAAACCACAAACGTAATAAACTACTGGGCACTGGCTGTGACAGTCTGGCGTGGTGGCAGGGGTCAAGGTGCCCTGAGTCTAAATGCTGGCTCCTTAAGTGAGCATGCTCTGTGGCCTGGGCAAGTCCCTCTGCCTCCCTGAACCATGTTCTCACCCACCAGGAAACTGGGGTGGCGGCAACTACTCCCCGGCTTGGTGTGGGGTTCGAGGAGACAGTGTCTGGGCCAGAGAAATGTATCCGCAGGCATGGCGGCCTCCTGACCGCCATATTGGCCAAGGACCACCTGCCACTCATCCCACCCCCGTAGGGATTCTTACTAAAGATGTTCAGTGTCCGGGGGCTGTCAGCTCGGCCTGGGATATGGTCCCAACCCCATCGCCCAGTCCCCCTGGTGGGTCCACACCGTCAGTCCTCGGCTGCCCCCTTCACACCCACACCCTCTTGCCTCTCTCCACTGGGAGCTCCTGGGGGCAGGGGCCGCGTCAGGTGCCCCTCTGCCCAGGCCCAGCCACAGGCCCGGCTGGCAGGAGGCTCTGGTTCTCTCCCGAGGGGCTGGTCCAGGGCTGAGCGTCAGGCCCTCTTCTGCCCTGTGCTCCGGGGATGGGAAGAGGCTGCTGTTGTTCCCGACGGCCCCAAACCCACTTCCTCAGATCTGACCCCCACCTCCGGGGGCTGCGGGGACTCCCCTCACACAGGAGGGAGGGCGTGGGGTCAGGGCGATCTGGGAGGCAGGGGAAGGGAACGAGCATCCCAGCTGTGCTGCAAACTGGCCTTCCCTGTAAACCAGGAGGGTAACTGTGGTGGTGGGTGGGGCAGGGCACGGTCTTGGCCTTAGCCCGATGCCAGTTCCAAGGAGTGGCCAGTGGTGGGTAGTTCCTTAGACACTGGCTCTTAGGGGCCGCCCCCTCCCCATTCCTTCGCGTCCCCAGTCCATCCTACGTAAACTGTTTGGCAAATGAAGTTTCGAGACAATAGCCCGAGCCTGTAATCAATCAGATGGACCCTCAGAGCCCGCACGGCAGGAAGACATGCGTTTGACTGCCACTCTGCTTCAGTCTAGCTTTGGGCCTTGACATGCCAAGCCTCACACGGGGAACAAAATACCACAGCGGGACCATTATTTCCCAAGCACCCCTAGAGGCCGGGGTGGCCCAGTTCCTGCCCCCAAGGCCAGGGTGCCTCCCACCTCCCTTCCCTTCCCCAAGCTAGATTCGGGGGGGGGGGGCAGGGGGAAGGGCGCTACTCTCCCCTGGGATGTGACATTCACCAGCATCCCTTCTGGTCCCGTCTGCAGCGCGCCTCCCCACCCCCAACCCCGTCAGCTAATCCCCACAAAGCCCAGCGCCGAGCCCGGCATGACAAGCAGGCCCGCGCCCGCACTCCGCCAGGCGTGCTCGCCGGGGCTGGGGCGGGATTCGGAGCGGCTGTCACTCTCCCGTCCGCTCCTCTAATTGGATTCCCGGCACGCAGAGGTCAGCAGAAACGCTGGGAGAGGAGAATCAAAGGGAAGGGGCATCCGCAGATAAAGAGAGGCATTCTTCCCGGCCACAAAGCCCACAGCTCGAGGGGCGGGAGGGGACCCCGGGGAAGGGCTGCCGGTCGGGAGGGGGTGGGCAGGGGCAGGGACAGCCCGAGCAGGCGGCAGGGGCTGACGGGCCTGCTTCCTCCAGCCTGGTGCTTCCCCGTCTCTGCTTACATGCATCCTGCCCCCTGCGGGGCCCGGGCACCCTTCAGGGTGCGGCCTCTGACTCCCGCCTGCTCTGGGAAGCGTTCCTGCAGCGGGGCGGGAGGCTCAGGAGTCCGCCGGCCCGGGGTCCTGCTCCTGGCTTGCCCCCTGCTGCCCCCTGTGAGGTTCAGGCAGGTCCCTGGGATGCCCTGGCCTCAGTTTCCCCCTCTGTGGGACGAGGAAATACCAGCTGCCACAGGGGGCAGCGACCAGGACGAGATGAGGTGACACTGGCCACGTGCTTAGAGCACAGGTCCAGTGTGTGTGTGTGTGTGTGTGTGTGTGTTTGTGAGTGTGTGTGTGAGTGAGTGTGTGTGTGTGTGTGTGTGAGTGTGTGTGTGTGTGTGTGAGTGAGTGTGTGTGTGAGTGTGTGTGAGTGTGTGTGTGTGTGTGTGAGTGAGTGTGTGTGTGAGTGTGTGTGTGTGTGAGTGTGTGTGTGTGAGTGAGTGTGTGTGTGAGTGTGTGTGTGTGTGAGTGTGGGTGTGTGTGAGTGTGTGTGAGTGTGTGAGTGTGTGTGTGTGTGAGTCAGTGTGTGTGTGAGTGTGTGTGTGTGAGTGTGGGTGTGTGTGAGTTTGTGTGTGGGGGTGTGTGTGAGTGTGTGTATGTGTGTGTATGTGTGTGTGTGAGTGTGTGAGTGTATGTGAGTCAGTGTGTGTGTGTGAGTGTGTGTGTGAGTGTGTGTATGAGTGTGTGAGTGTGTGTGTGTATGTGTGTGAGTGTGTGTATGTGAATGTGTGTGTATGTGAATGTATGTATGTGTGAGTGTGTGTGTATATGCATGTGTGTGAGAGTGAGTGTGTGTGTAAGTGTATGTATGTGTGAGTGAGTGTGTGTGTGCAAGTGTGTGTGTGTGTGAGTGTGTGTATGAGTGTGTGAGTGTGTGTGTGTATGTGTGTGAGTGTGTGTATGTGAATGTGTGTGTATGTGAATGTATGTATGTGTGAGTGTGTGTGTATATGCATGTGTGTGAGAGTGAGTGTGTAAGTGTATGTATGTGTGAGTGAGTGTGTGTGTGCAAGTGTGTGTGTGTGTGAGTGTGTGTGAGTGTGTGTATGTTGAGTGTGTGTGTGTGTGAGTGTGTGTGTGTATGTGAGTGTATATGTGGGTGTAAGTGTGTGTGAGTGTGTGTATGTGAATGTGTGAGTGTGTGTGTGTGAGTGTGTGTGTGAGTGTGTGTGTGTGAGTATGTGTGTGTATGTTGAGTGTGTGTGTGTGTGTGTGTATGTGTGTGTGTGTCTGAGTGTGTGTGTGTATGTTGAGTGTGTGTGTGTATGTGTGATCAGCAGGCCCACAGCTCCCTCCTTCTAGAAGCATCACGGCTCTCTGGGGGCCTGTCCACGGCGGCCTGCTCTGCGGTATTGTGCAGACAGAAGCCTGTCTCCCCAGGAAGGAGGCGGAAGCGCTGCATGAACGTGGCGCCGAGACAGATGTGCGAGGAATGGCAATCCCCGGGCTGGGTGGGGCTTCGCCATCGCACCTCCTCTACCCAGTCCTCTCGGGCAGACCAGGAAGAGAAAACGGCGGAGCAACCTGACCGCAGTCCAGTGCCCCACCGCACCCCTCCCGAGCCCCCCATCCTTCCTTGTGAATAATATGGGGGTGCTGTGCGCACAGCCAGCGGGGGAGGTGGGCGGGGCGGGCCTCGCTGTCAGCCGGCTGGCTGGCCTGAAGCACGATGGAATCGCTGACTTTGGTTCATGAGAGAGACGTAAAGAGGAGCTCAGAGGGGATTTCTAAGAGACAGAAAATCAATGGCCTGACATCCTGCCCCCCAGAAAGTATGTGTGTGCCTACGTGTGTATCACACAGACACACACTCCACTAGCTGATCGAGTGCATGCGTGTGCACACACGCACGCTCATAAATGCCCATTTGCAAGTGCATGTCCATATGGCTTGATACAATATACATGCAGACCACAAATATATGCACTCTGGTTTGATCTCCATGTGAGGCGGGACTACACATAAAGCCACACACCTCCCTAACTGACCCAGGACACATGTACCCAAGGACATAGACAGATTCCCTCCCCCCAAGGATGGATGTACTTGTTTGGTATGAAACATGTGTTCCTTTGTAGGTACTGGTCCAACTGATCCACTACATGCATGAGTATGCTTCTCCCTGCACAGATGTGTGCTGAGACATGCCCGACAAACACAAATACAGGGACAGTCATGAGCTGCAGCAGGCTCCAGGGTGACCTGCCTGGGCGAGGGCAGGCACATGCCCTACCTTGAAATGTACGGGCAGGCTCATCTAGCCACCGCACATGCGATGCGGGGTCAGCGGGCACACCGGTGCACGCACAGGCACACAACCACCCTCTCTGCAGGCCCCGCGCACACTCTCAGTCCCAGTGGGGCCGGCGTACACGCACACGCATGCGTGCTGGGGATGCTCTGCACTGACCCAGCACACGTGTACATGCACATCCCTCTGGGCCTCCAGGGAGCCCCCACAGACAGACAGCTCTGACAGCAGGGTGTTGGGGGAGGGCAGCCCGGGGCCTGGGTTGCCAGGGATACGGATGTGGGGCTCCCGAAGCTACACAGCCTGCCCAGGCAGCGCAAAAAAGGCCAGCGAGCACGCTCAGGTCTTTAAAATGTTGCTAATCAGATGGTGACGCCTTTGAGAGAGGAAACTCGAGTCTGATTTCCTGGATGAAGCCAGGGTAACACGAGGCCCTGGGTCCAGAATCTGCTGGGGACCCAGGGATCGAGGTGGGGAAGAGCTCCGACTGGCCCCAAACCCCTCCCAGCCCCTTGCTCCTGCTCTGCCAGACAACAGGGGCTATGGGGCCTGGAGCAAGCTGCTTGCTCTCTCTGAACTTCTGCTTCATCTGCAAAAGGGGAGGGCAACAACCCTGGACACGTAGGTAGCAATTTCCTGGCCACAAAAAGCACTGACACACACCCCGGGCTGGGTGCTGCGCCCACCTCTTGACTTTCATTACCTCATGGAGTCCCCATATTCCATTTATTATTACACCCATTTTACAGATGAGGAAGATCAAGGCTTTGGGAAGCGAGTCACCTATTCAGGGTCACGTAGGTAAGTAAAGGTCAGAACCGATATTCGACCGCCGGTGGCTGGTTCTTATCTCACTAAACCTTCCTGCCGTGGGGTGGATGGGGTGTGGCAGGAAACACAGAGCCATTACTCTCCTGCCAGGTGGTCCTACCTGCCTACTGGCCTCACGAGAGGGCCTGTGAGGACCAGCCAGATAGACATAGAGGCTATCAGTGCATAACGCTCAACTACAGACGGTGACACTGAGTTCCAGCCATGGGGGTGGCGGGGAGGGAGGTCCTCTGGCAGGGTCCCAGGGCAAAGGGGGCAGAGCCCCAGTTTGGACCCAGGCACCCTGACTGAGTGGCTCCTGTGCTGCTCAGTAAAAGCATCTTGTCTGGCTAAAGCAGTGCCCTTCCCCAAGCACATATTGGGTACCTGCTGTGTGCCCAGGCCACATGGGCGACTCCCTTAAATATGTTTAAAATATGTATAGTCAAGCCGAAACCAGTTTGGCTAAGTGGATAGAGCGTCGGTCTGCGGACTGAAAGGTCCCAGGTTCGATTCCGGTTGAGGGCATGTACCTTGGTTGCGGGCACATCCCCAGTAGCGGGCGTGGAGGAGGCAGTTGACCGGTGTATCTCTCTCATTGATGTTTCTAACTCTCTATCCCTCCTCTCTCTCCCTCTCCCTTCCTCTCTGTAAAAAATTAATAAAATATTAAAAACAAAACAAAAAACACCAGTCATCCCACCTCCACGGGCCTCCGTGGAGAGACTGGGAAGGCCTGGAGAGAGAGCAAAGGGCCCGAGATACCAAACAGGGTGGGGAACCAAGGCCAGCTTACTCCTCGGGGGGACCCCTGCCTGCCCCCACCCCCAGCTGGATGGTTGTCAGGAGCTGGTTCCCATCCCGCCAAACCCACCCACACACCACTCCTCTTTGCACAAACCATGCCTTCTCCGCTGTGAGGACCTCCTTCCTGGGGCAGCCCATCCCTTCCCACCCAGGATGGAGACTAAAGGGGACGAAAATTGGGGAGAGCAGCCATCCCAGAGATGACCAGGGGCCCCTCAGAGAGCCCAGGCCTCAGAGGCCGGAGCTCCGGGTTCCAGTCTCGGCTCTGCCCTCACGTCCACGGGGCCCCGGGACGTCAGGTCCTCTCTCAGCTTCGCTTTCCTTGTCTCTACAACGCGATAACCATCTGTGCTCGTGTGGGTCGCCTTCACATCAAAGTATCTCACAGGGTGAGCCCAAAGCTATACAAATGCAGCCCCCGAGCTTTTCTGGAGCGAGGCAGGGTGTAAGTAAATAAATAGTGTACATATGTAAGACATTATAATTACAACCGGCATTTCCACCCCGAGCTACGAAAACAAAACAAAAACAGTACCCTTCGGGAGGCGAGGGGGCTGCTGTCGGCTCTAGCTGACAAGGTGAATGCACCCCGGGGAAGTCGCCCCACCCTTCCCTGCCCCGAAGCAGGGGTCAGAGGTTGGTTTCAGAGGGGTGACTTGTGAATCCTGCCAGCGAAGCATTAACAATGCGATGTCCTCCCTCTCTCCTCCCCAAGGAAGGCAGTGTGGGCGGGGGAACTGAGGCTTTGCCAGGCAGGTCTCAGTTCAATCCCCTTGCCCGCTGTGTGGCCACGGGCGACTCCCTTTCCCTCTCTGGGCCTCAGTTTCTCCTCTGAGGTTAAAGTTCATACCCGGGGGCTTGTGTAGGGGGAATGGAGAGAAGCAGCAGGATGGGGGCTGCAGACAAAGGGCCCCGGGAAGGGGGTGCCCCAGCAAAGGGGGTGGAGCTCAGAGTGGGGCCTGTGGGGCCGGAGCCAGCTGCCGCAGAGCAATGAAAATCTCTTAACCACACAGAATTGTTAACGGCTCCCAAATCCTGTTGTATCACGGGCTTAGAGAGGCTTAAACTGTTAAATGCATAAACTTCCTCATTAAACGGGCCTCTGCGCCAGACCCCGAGGCCCAGCCAGATGAAAAGGCGGCAGCTGGAGGGAGCGGCACTTCCCCAGCTGTTTCTGGTCCCGCCAGAGGGCCCCGGAGCCAACCTGCGGCCCTCGACCCGCCGTGCTCGGGCTCTGAAGCCGGTTCGGGCCGAGAAGACGGTGCAGGGGCTGCAAAGACAGAGGGCCCGCGTTCAAATCCCGCCCCTTCCTGTGTCACATGGGACAGGCTGCTTACCCTCTCTGAGCTTCGGCTTCCTCTTTTATAACATGGGGGTGATGGCCAAACCCGGTTTGGCTCAGTGGATAGAGCATCAGCCTGCGGACTGGGAGGTCCCAGGTTCGATTCCGGTCACGGGCATGTGCCTTGGTTGCGGGCACATCCCCAGTGAGGGGTGTGCAGAAGGCAGCCGATGGATGTTTCTAACTCTCTATCTCTCTCCCTTCCTCTCTGTGAAAAAACCAATAAGATACTTTTTTTTTTTTTTTTTTTTTTTTTAATGGGAGTGATGATCCCTAACCCCGTGGGTGACTGAGAGCCACGGAGACCCAGAGCGAGAAGCTGTCTGGTCCACGAGTACTGAGTTCCCGCCACACAGCCTTTCCGACCCCTCCACGCAGCAGGAGAAATCAGCTGTGGGGGCGTGAGAGCACACACCTGCCTCGGACCCCTCCAAGGGGTGTCACCAGGGCCCCTCGTCTGTCTCCTAACCTGACAAGGTCACTGCGCAGAAGGGAGCCGGAGCTGAGCATCGGTAAAGGCTGGGTGGGGGCGGGGACTCTGCTCTCTGGCCAGAGGTTAGCCAGGGGTGGGGGACCTCCTTCCCAGAGGCCGGGTCCCCTGAGCCCAAGGAGGGACCGTGCTCTGGGCCCCTCTCCATCCTGCCTAACGTCCCCTGATATGAAAGCAATCCATCCTGCCAGGCTCAGCCACAGGCCTCTCTCCTCTCCCAGAACACCCTGTGGTTGCCCCACGGGGTGGCCCCTCTTCCTTTGAAGCCCACAGCCCCGCCGGCGAGCCCCTCGCTGGCTATCTGTCAGACCTTCCTGTCCACCCTCCCAGGGGCGCCCGGTAATCCAGGCGGAGGGCAGGGCAGAGTCCACTCCTGGTTAGCCCGCCGTCCCAGCGAGTTGGAGGAAGCCAGGTGTACCTTCTGCCTCTGCTGCTTCCTGGCTGTGTGGCTTTGGACTGCTTGCTGACCCTCTCTGGACCTCAGTCTCGTCATTTGTGAAATGGAGCAGTCATATCAGCGGAATGTTCAGGGAGATCGCGGAGCACAGCATGTAACACGGGGCTGGGCACACAGGAGGTCCCTGCTGCCCCCAGCCCGGGCCCTCCACATTTCAGCCTCTGCCTTACTCGGCCCTTTGACAGCACGGAACGAGAGCTTGGTGGCCCCTCCATTCTTCTGCCTCTGTCTCCTCCACCCCTGTCCCCAGAGGGCTGTATTTTGTCTGGGGGTCAGCAAAAGGCCAGGTTTTAAGAGAATCAGTTTTTGCCCTGACCGGTTTGGCTCAGTGGATAGAGCATCGGTCTGCAGACTGAAGGGTCCCAGGTTCGATTCTGGGCATGTACCTTGGTTGAGGGCACATCCCCGGTAGGGGGTGTGCAGGGGGCAGCTGATCAATGTTTCTCTCTCACTGATGTTTCTAACTTTTTATCCCCTTCCCTTTCTCTCTGTAAAAAATCAATAAAATATATTTTTAAAAAAAGGAAAGAAAAGAAAATCAGTTTTGCCCTAGCCAGTATGGCTCAGTTGGTGGGTGCCATCCTGTACACTGAAAGGTTGCGGGTTCGGCTGCTGGTTAGGGCACACGCCCAGGTTGCAGGCTTGATCCCTGGCTAGGGGGCATGCAGAAGGCAGCCAATCAATGATTCTCTCTCACATTGATGTTTCCCTCTATCTACCTCACCCTTCCTCTCTCTCTAAATATCAATGAAAATATTTTTTTTAAATCTGTTTCATTTGTGACCATCTTTTCTCTGAACTAATTGCTGTCCTCAGCTTCTCCCACCCTCCAAAAGTCCTGGAAAAATGCCTCATCCTCCAGAAGTCCCAGCTCTCTCTCACCTCCCCCCCAAGGGCCCAAGGTCATGGATACAGCTGTCTCTCCCACCCCAGACGGGAGCTCCATGAAGCGATTTCCTCATCTCTGCAGCTCCCACATCTGGCCCAGGGACCGCGGGTGCACAGTAGACGCCTGGGAGTGTTGTTTGAGTGAGAAACGAAGGCGCTGTGATGAGCTTCTAGAGCCATGGAGACTCCTGGGGGAATATGAAGGCCAGAGAGGAAGAATCACCCGTGTCTTGGCATTCAGAGCCCTCAATGAGAGAGAGGGCTGAAGCAGCCCTTCCACCCTCCCAGGAGCACCCGCTCTGGCTGCCTCGGGGCCTTTGCACTTCCTCCTCTCCCGCCTAACCCCCGCTTCTCACTCAGCTTCCACCTCAACAGCCCCTTTTCCTGGAAGCCTACGCGTGACCCCTGTATCCCGGCTGACACCCCCCTGGATGGGTTGGTTGGGTGCCTTTGTCCACCTTCACTGCCAACATCTGTCAACATCTCTCGACTAGGTGGTCCTTCAGGGCAGAGGCCATGACGGATCTTTCCAAGGACCCGATGCCCTGGCACAGCCTGGCACAGGAAGGGCACTCAAGGTGCGTCAGTTTCCTGGTCCTCTACGAAGCCACCACCAAGCACTCCAAGGAGCAAAAGGTCAGAAGCTGCTGCTCAGTGAATGTCTGCTGGCTGGGTGGACAGACAGAAGGACAGATGGATGGGTAACTGTGAATAGGAACAGATTCTTTGAGAGAATCTAGGAAAGGGGAAAGGAGGGGGGGGGACTTCCAATTTTTTAAGAGCAAAGACCTAAATAGCTGAGTGCACTGGCCAGGGTCCCCGTCCGACCCCCCTCCTTAAAGGTTAGCCTGTGTGGTCTCAGCCTGGGGCTTGGATGGAGTGACATCCCCCCCTCCCCCTCCCCCAGCTGGGCCTCTCCCCCCTGCCCTGGAAGACAGCAGCAGAACTTTCTGGGGGGTGGGGAGGGGTGGGTCTAGGCCTCTCCTCCCACTCAGCATTCCACCCTTCACACCCTTTCCCCAGCCAGTGCAGGCTCTGCCAGCTGGCGGGCTCCCTCCTCCTCTCGCCCCTCACCCCTTCACACTGAGGCTGGCCGCACCCCACCCCCACAGGCTCGCCAGACACATCTGGGCCTCGGGTCCAGCCTCTAGGTGGGAAGGGCTGACGCTGAGAACAGGGTGGGAAGCAGGCTGCCCTGAGGGCCCGGAGAGGACCCCCTGGTCCCTCCCTCCCTCCCTTGGCCGAGGAAGCACAGGATTCTGGGAGAAAACGAGAAAATAAAGCCAGAGGCGGACTTTCTCTTGCTGGTGAGCGGGCAGGGGAGCAGGCCCGCTGGAAGGAAGGGGATGCAGCCCAGGCGCTCTGCAGCTAATCTGGCAATGCGTGCCAAGCGTACGTGTCCTCTGACCCCACAATTCCACACCCGGAGACACATCCTACACAAATACCGGCAGCAGTGCAAACAGACAGAGGGACAAGGGTGTCCGGACCAGCTAACCATCCCAGGTCGTTAAGGTGGAAAAAACTGCAAGCAAGGCTCATGTGGATCGGAGAGGAACGGGGAGTCAGGGTGCACTGCCCTGTGGAATCCTAAGAGCCTCCCCCAGTGACACTGTAAATCTAACATGACATGAAAAATGCCCATAAAATATTAATACGCGGAAAATCCTTACGTATTTTTAGCAGGAATCCATTTTTCCTCTTACAAAAAGGCCGATGTGTATACACGCACACAAATACACCCAGAAGGGTCTATACCAGTCCGTTAACAGTGGTTTTATCCGACTTCAATTTAATGGGATTTAAATGTTCTCCTTTTTGGTGATCGGCAATGTCTCAAGATTCTACAAACAACCTGCGTTATTTTCCCCCCTCAAAATGAAAAGCTCAGCAGGGGAAAAGAAACATTTGCAGGCAAAAGACAATGTTGATAAAGGTCCCTATTGTTGTTTTTGTAACACTTTTCAGGTATTTTCTCGTTTACTCTGCCCCGCAGCCCTTCTGCTTATCCTGTCTCACAGAGGAGAACACAAAGGCTGCCCAAGGTCACGCAGCTAGCCAACGGCAGAACTGGGGGGGGGGGGGGGGTTTGAAGCCAGGTCTGCAAGGCCCAGGTCAAGGAGAGGCCGTGGGCAGGGGAGAGGGTAAGGCTGGGGGCTGCTAAGCAGGGCAGGGAGGAGGAGAGGGAAAGGCTGGGAGCTGGGAAGTCTGAGCTGGAGCCAGAAGATCAACGTGTGTGTCCCTTCCCCCAACCCCGCCACCCCCTCTACTGGCTCAATGCCCCCCTCCCAGTCCAAAAGATTAAAAACCCCATTAGCCCCATGGTATCACAGCCATCATGCTCTCAGCGAAACTGCCTCTAGCTCATTACAGATGCGGGGCTGCCATTGGGAGAAAGGAGGCAGGGCCCCCCACAGTGTGGCCAGGCTGGGGCTCCTGATGGGCAAGGGCCAGTAGGGGTGCAGGTAGGAAAGGAGAGGCCACGGGATATAAGGATATGAAGACAAACTTGGAGAAACTGAGGCAGGGACACATTCACCCAATCAAACCCATAGATATCTGGAGAGAGTCAGGAAAACAGGCTTGGGTGGGGGGAAGGAACTCCAGGGCCACCCTCCGGCTACACCCGGCAGAACTTCCGGAGACCGAGCAGGGGAGGGGGCGGAGTTCTTCTGAAGGACGTTCCCAGGATTCCCCTCACCGGCAGCTGACGGATGAATCGGGGGAAGTGGTGCCCTAGCCCCTGCACCCGGTAAGTCACACAACACCCACCACACATGCCCTATCTTCGCCACACCTCAGGGCCTTTGTCCATCCTTTAGAGGAGAATTTAAATTCTCCTTCCACCCATCCAACCCCTCCTCACTCTCCAGAGCCCAACTCAAACACCGCCTCCTCCTTGAAGCCACCGTAGATTCCCCCACCGGAGAAGATACCTGCCTCCTCGTGTTCTCTAAGCACATTGCCTGGATGGAGCTCATTTCCGGGAGGATTGTGCTCTGCCCTGTCCCCCAGGTGTCCCGGTCCTCTGCTCGTCCGGCAGTCACGTGAGGCCGAACCCCAGCTTTCCCAGGTGCCCCGTGTCAGCTCAAAGGGCACGGCTTCCAAGAAGTCTTTCCGTGTCCCCTGACGGAAGCGCATCTTCCTTTCCATCTCTCTTGTTGCACCCCATGTTTTCTCCCTTTCACGCATTACAGTCTGTGTTCAATTTGTTCATTAGCTTTCCCTCTCACCACCTCCCCTTCCTTTGCCCACTCAGCTTGAAAACTCCGGGAAGGCAACGAATGCCTGGGTCTTGTTCACATCTGTACTTCTCAGCACGGGCATGTGCCTTGCTCCCGGGAGGCCCTCGGGAAGTATCTGTGAGAGGGCTGAGTGGTACACGGAGGGTACACGGTACATGCCTGTTGAATGGTGACTGGCTTCTCCAGGCCCCTCTCCTTCTCATTGTGCCCTGCACACAGGAGGCACAGAGGACGCTGGGCCGATGGACTCAGTTAGTTCCGTAAACCACTCCACCCACTGGGACCTCCCCCCCTTCACCAGCCACCAATGCCTGCCTCTGGCCCCTCCCCACTAGGACACCTATCCCCCTCTGCCAGGAAGACTTTATCCAGCCTTATTTCCTCTCATTCGTATTAACAAAGCAATGGATTTCTCCTATCGAATTAGGCTTCAATATTAAATGGATTTCCCCCATCAAGTTATGCTTCAATATTAAACATTAAATCACCACCCTTTCCCTCGCAGACATTCGGCTAGTGTCTCCTCTCATCCCTCAGGGTGGACGCTCGGGGGGGGGGGGTGTGGAGGGACTGGGACTGTGGCCATCATCTGGCAAAGATGTGTTACCACATCGTGTGTCCGAGCTAACAGGCCTGTCACAAAAGCATCCGAGCTGCTTGTTTTAAAATGCTGATTTGTGGCCCCACCTCAGAGCCATGGAACCAGACCTGGGGGAGAGGTTTGCACCAGACCCGGGAATGTGTGTTTTAACCAACTTCCTAATGAATTCGGAGGCGCAGCAAAGGCTGAGAATCCCTAAGCCAGAGGATGAGACAGCACGTTGCTAACATCTCAGATGTGTGCTGTAATCGCCATTCCTACACAAGGGGCCATCGGGGCCCGTGCCTGGGGGACTTGGGTGGGAGCGGCCCCACATCTGGGTGGCTGCAGCACAGGCCACCGCCGCAGCTGGTGTCCTTCTGGATCCCTGAGCTCATTAATCACACCCTGACTGGCCTCGGCTCACACCCAGAGGCTGGCTGGGCCTGGGCCTGGGCCTTGGGTGGGCTGTAGGTCCAGGAGGCGGCGCGGAGTATAAAGGAGCCAGGTCTGGGTGCACACCCTGCCCCAGCATTACTTTGAATCCTCATTCCTTGCAAGAAGTCCGGATTCAGAGAAGCTGCCTGTGACAGGCAAACCTCTAGGATGGCTCCCAAACCCCAATTCGTGGCATTCACTCCCAGTGTAATTCAGTCCCCTGGAGTGTGTCTCGCTTCTAATGAAATGACTATGGCAGAAGTAATATCACTTTTAAGATGAAGTTGATGAAAAGATTGTGGTGTTTCTCCTAGGTATCCTCTCAGGCTCTCTGGGATCCCTCGTTCTGGGGTAAGCCACGGCACATGTGCAAGGACTAGGTGGTGACGAACTGAAGCTGACAAACAGCCACGTGAGTGAAATGGAAGCCGACCCCTCCCCAGTCCAGCCTTCAGATAAACCTGCAGCCCCAAGCCCACAGCCTGATTGCAACCTCAGGAGCAACTGAGCCACAGGCCCCCAAACTAAGTCACAGCTGGATTCCTGACCTTTAGAAACTGTGAGACAGTAAATATTTATTGTTTTTAAGCTGCTAAATTTTGGGGGGAGGGGGAGTAACTTGTTATGCAGCAACAGATAACTAGTACACCTCCCCTCTAGGCATCCATCTAGTGACAGTTCTTCCTACGCCCTTCCTGAAGTCCTTAGCCTCAGCCACAGCAAACAGTGTACGGGTCCCCCTACGGGGCCAGGGCCACGCTGATTCACATCCCCAGGTCTTTTGTCATGTAGATCCACCCTCCGATGGCCTGGGCCACCCAGGCAGCATATCTCTCTCCCAAGATTCCCAGTGTCAGTGTCACCTCCTCGGTGAAGCCTTCCCTCATTTTTTATGCCCATTACAGCCTGAGCAGTTCCTATTAAAGCACGTCCAATGCACTGCCTCCCTTATTCACTTACCAGAGGCCTGGTGTACAGATTTGTGCACTGGTGGGGGGTCCCTAGGCCTGGCCTCTCGCAATCTGGGACTCCCTCGAGGGATGTTGGAGAGCGAGTTTTGGCCCGATCCCCACAGGCCAGGACAAGGGACCCCGCATACCTCTAGAATGCATATAAGATCTTTGGTTAATCTTTTCCCACGCTCTCTCCTCCCCGCTTCCCTCTGAGATTCATCAGTCTGTTCCATGTTTCCATGCTTGTGGTTTCCACTCTTGCATTGGGCACTTGCCCCCTGGTGGTCAGTGCACGTCATAGCTACCAGCCAGTGGGCTGGTCAGCCGGTCGCTTAGGCTTTTATATATAGAGACAGTCTGTCTCAATTGTGAGGTCCTGGAGGACAGGGCCCAGACAGATTCTTCTCTGTCTTACCTGATGCTTAGCACAAGGTCTGACACAGAGCAGGTGCAAGGAAGGTTTGGTGAGTGAATAAACAACAAGCAATGTGTGACTGATTCTATCCCCCAGGTCCTGCCATCACCTAAGGCTGCACAATTTCACGTTCAGATATAGACACCCAGATCTGTTATCTGCCCCCAAGAAACTGGCCTTTCTCCCAACTTCCCCACGTCTGCTCCAGGACCATCACCTCCCTGCAAGCTGGAATTCCCTGCTCCCTTTGATGCCTCTCCCTCCTCCCTTTCCTGCCTGTGTCTGCATCTCATCCAATTCACTGTCAAACATCTCTTGACGCCCCTGCTCCTCTTTCCAGCACTGTGGATGCCTTCGCTGCAGCAGCTTCCTCTCAGGCCACTGTTCCTGTCTCTTGTCCTCCATTTATCCTCCCAGGGACCCTTAAAATGCCCAGAAGGCAGGAGTGGAGGGACTATGGACATGGTGGAGGTGACCGCATTTTATGGAGGTAAAAATCATTGCAACCACCCCAGGTTACACTTCCACTGGCCTTTCAGGGCCCCTGGAAAAGGGTCCAAACTCAAGTCTGGCATTTGGAGCACCTCAGGTGCTCCTCAGATTCAAGGCACAAATAGACTTTAAATCTCCTATACCAGCACCAGCACCAACACAGCTCACGTGACAGAGTACCTGCACCAGATTCTACTCTGTTTACCTGGTGCAGAGCACAAGAGCCGACACAGAGCAGGTGCAAGGAAGGTTTGATGAAGGCTGGACTTTGTATACATCATCTGTTAGTTAGCCTTTATTAAGCTCTGTGTACTAGAAGCCATAATAAATGCTTTCTAGGTCTTAAGTTGCTGTATCCTCACAAGCCCCATAGGAAAGAGGCTTTCACACTCGGCCCAGGACAAACAGCTCATAACAGCCAGGGCTGGGCTTGGTACCCAAGTCTGTCCACCTTCACAGCCTTCTTACCACCACCATGCAGGACCTCACAAACCCCCTATGTTTACGACCTACGAAAGCCGTAAACTGTGCCACAGTCAAACACCATCAGTACTATTGTTTATTTAATGTTTCCCCTTAAATTAACTTAAGCAGCAAAGTGTAAACACTCAGAGCATAGACACCCAGATCTGTTTGGAAGGGGAGTTTGGAATCCCACTACCTGGTGTAAGACTCCTGGCTCCTCCACTTTCTACACCGAGTGGCCAGATTATTATGATCTTTGAATGCATAATAATCTGGCCACTCAGTGTATGTATGTATGTGTGTGTGTGTGTGTGTATGTGTGTGTGTGTGTGTGTGTGTATTAGCAGCCCGGTGCATGAATTCATGCATGGGTGGGGTCTGGCCAGCCTGGCCAGGGGGAGGGGACATTGGGCGGTTGGCCATCCTGCCTGCTGGTCAAACTCCTGGTCGAGGGAACAATTTGCATATTAGCCTTTTATTATATAGGATATACACCGAGTGCCAGATTAATATGCGTTTAGAGATCATAATAATCTGGCCACTCAGTGTATATGCGAGTAAGGCTCTCTGCCTCAATTTCTTAAATAAAAAGGCACTTTCCTTCACAGGGTTCTTACGAGGATTAAATGAGTTAGACATGTCGGGAGGCCTGCGCACAGTAAAAGCGGTGGTCAGGAGGCCTGGTCCACAGTGGGATCGTACTTCCCCATCGCTTTACATCGGAAGGAACCACGTGACTTGCGTTGTGGCTGGAGGGCACGGAGTGATGCGGGGTCATTTCGGGATGAAGCCTGTGAACCACTCGCTCCTCCTGCCCCGGTGATCGTGACACCCCAAACCATCTGGTTGGTTCCCGGAGGGAGGAATCTCAAGCTGAACCCCGATGGGCATGGAATGGTGAGGGAGAAGTAAGCCTCTATTGTTTTGTCGTTTCAGCATAGCCTGGCCCATACAAAAGAAGCTCAATAAATGCTGACTTTTAAATGTGATGGCCTATACATTTTCTTAAGAAGGAAACTACATCACTTCTGTTCATGAAGAAATAGAGCACCACTTAGCATCAGATAAGATCCGTATAATTATTAAAATGAGAAACATCCTCGTGTGACTAAAATCGTCTTGCAGCACCTCCTCCCACCCGAACCCTGCAGAGTTCATACATGTACCACCATCAAGAAATGCCGTTTAGCCCCGTCGGCATGACTCAGTGGTCGAGCATCAACCTATGAACCAGGAGGTCATGATTCGATTCCCAGTCAGGGCACATGCCCCCAGGTTGCACGCTTGATACCCAGAGCGCGGCATGCAGGAGGCAGACGATCAATGATTCTCGCTCATAACTGATGTTTCTCTCTTTCCCCTCTCTCCTCTCTGAAATCTAAAAATATATATTTTTTAAAAATGCTGTTCAAACGCCTCTGAGAAGCCAAACCACGGATGTAGATCGGGTAAGCCTCGCCAGAGTGCCTCCCGGCCAGCTCCAGGTCACTGCCCTTGCCAGCCTGACCTCCCCGCGGCCAGGCCCGGTGGCCACTCCAGCAGGGGCGCCCGTCCCGCCGCGGCCCTTACCTCGGCAGACGGTGCCGTTCTCCACGGCCTCGAAGCCCGCTTTGCACATGCAGCGCCCGATGGGCACCAGCCACTCGCCGTCCCCGTTACAGTACAGCTTGATGGGCACGTCCACCTCCTCGGCGTTGGCGATGCAGCTGCCCCGGGCGGCCACCAGCGAGGTGCTCTCGGCCCCGGACAGCGTCTCCTGGAAGACGGCGCCGTTCTGGATGACGCGGGGGCACTTGCGGTAGAAGACGCGCACGGCGATGAGGGACATGCAGCCGCCGTAGTCCTGGAAGGCCAGGTAGAAGCCGCTGCGGGACACGGGCCCGAAGCTCCTCACCTCCGTGTTGATCTTCATGACGCGGCCGCCCAGGTCCACCTGAGAGAAGCTCTCGTCGGCCGCGATGGTGTCCACCTTCACCCACGGGTTCTCCATCCAGTTGGGGAAGGTCTTGGTGGCCGAGTCGAAGTCGGCCTCGTAGTAGTAGAGGTTGAAGGTCTCCTTGCAGGAGCCGGGCACGCTGGGGATGCTGCTGCAGTCCCGCACTGAGAACTTCATCTCCACGTGGATGCGGTGGGCGCCGCGGCGCCGGATGAACTTGGTCCGCAGCCAGTTGTTCTGGCTCGACTCGAACACGTTGCAGACCTGGTAGGTGCGGATCGTGTTCATGTTCTCGTCGTAGCCGCTCACCTCTTCCCACTGTGGGGGGGGGACACGCTTGTCAGGTGGGGGAGGGAGGGGCTCAGCCCGAGGAGCACCCAAAGAGAAAAGACACGCCCCCACCCCACATTAGGGAACCCTCCAGTATGAAGGGGGACAGACAGGACTCCTAGAATCGGGGGCCTCCAAGTCTAATGGGGGAGGCACAGACTCTACCTTAGGGGTCTTCCACTTTGATGATGGAGACAGGACCCCTCCCATCACAGAACTCCCTGAATGTCAATCGTTGTCCTGTTGATATTTGGCTCTGTTGACGAATGAGTTTGCCGACCACTGCCTTAGTCGATATGGTAGAGGCGGCCCAGGGGTTCACTGAGAGAAGACAGAGCTGCGTGCTCGGGGAGCTACCAGTCTGATGGGGAGACCATTCTGCCTCTTGGTCTGGTCTCCTCCATGAACCTGAGAGCGTGCTGAGGGTAGCTACTGTTCTCCTCCTGCTCTTGTGTCCCCTTGGTGGTAGGCTGGTTGTACCTGGCAGACACCCGAAAGGGTGACCCCCAAAGAACCCCAGAAACAGAATACCTTCATCCATTGTAGTGGTCAGCAAACTCATTCGTCAAGTCTTGAGTTTTCCTAGTCCACGAAGTGCACAAAGATCAATTTTATCTGAATCTGTTTTGGGGAGGATTACCAATAGGATGCCTTGTATGACTGTTTGATAGAACTAAGTATTGTACATAAGACAGATCTGCATATATATATATATATATATATATATATATAATAAATTAAAGAATGTGAGACAACAACAACAACAAAAGAAATTTCTTTTGAGAGCCAAATGTTTTCAACTTAAACTTCTTCTAACGCCACTTCTTCAAAATAGACTCGCCCAGGCCGTGGCATTTTGTGGAAGAGCCACACTCAAGGGGCCAAAGAGCTTCATGTGGCTCGAGAGCCGCAGTTTGCCGACCACGGAACCCACCCCACTGGCCCAGGAACTGGGAGCTGATAGGGTTTCGTTCCTTTGTCATGTTTCTCACACATGGTGCTTGTGGTCACCCCCATTTTACAGATGAGGGAGTAGAGGCCAGAGAAGGGAGGTCCCCTGACCCAGGTCACCCAGCCCCAGACCTATTCACTGGCTTGCCCATGCTGCCTCGACAGGGCCCCTGGGTTTTGTCCCAGCTCTGCCAACCGGATGTGCAACCTCGGGCAAGTCACTTTCCCTCTCTGGGCCTCTATTCCCCCAACTGCCCAATAGGACTATGGTGGGGGTGGGAGAACTGTCCCATTCAATGGGTGTCCTTTGTCTGTGTCCCTGTGATGCTCTGGGCCAGGTCTGCACGGGGCGGGGCGGTAGCAGCTGGCCTGGGGAGAGGCGATGCTGGGAGGGCCAAGGCTGGGGAGGGCGAGTGTGTGCGGGGAAGGCCGAGCTGAAGCCTGCTGGCCCAGCCTCTCCTTCCGCGGCGGCTCTGACGCTCCTTATATTGTGTTTAATTTATTTATTTTTTTTCCTTTTTGGTGGCACCATGTGACAAAGTCAGCCCCTTGTTACAACCACTGCTCTTCTTCAGAACTTAATTAGAGCACTTAATTAGAGCACTCTGCCTTTCTCCCCTCTCTCTAATTAACATGCGGAGGCCCTGCAGCCTAAACACCCCAAATAATTGCGTCCGGGGGCCCTGCAGCCCAGCCTGGCCTCATTACCGGCAGGGTGGGACCGTGGGCCCTGCCGCTCCGCAGATGGAAAACTGGTGACAAGAAAGAGCCACAGAAAGAAGCCTGACCCGGGGCCCTGCCTATTGAGAGCGTGGACCTTCGGAGAGGGGGTGGGGGGTGGGGGGGAAGAGGCAGGGATGGGAAATGCAGCTCCATGGGCAGCAGCTGAGTCCCAGCACAGAAGCTGGGGTGGGGGAAGGGAAGGGATGGGCTGTGGGAGCCCAGAACCTTCCCCGGAGGCCAGAGGGATGAGGAGGGAACGGTACTGAGAATGATGACGGTTACAGTGACGAAGGGGATATTTATTCTAGCTCCTCGCTTTTGGGAGCCCATTCCACGCCCAGCCCTGTGCCAGCTACTCTGCAGGAAAAGCTCACAGAGTCCCGTGAGGAAGGCATTCCTATCCCCGTGTGAGAGATGAGGACACCTGAGCTCAGAGAGGTTACAGCACTGGCCCCCAAGCAGCCAGTGGCGAGGGGCAGAGTGGGGAGAGAATTACCCCATAGCCTGTATGCAGGTGCTAGGCTGGTTGGGGCGGGGAGAAAGAGGGATCTGGATTCGTGCCTGATCTTGCCCCAGGGGAGCCCGCAGACCACCTGAGCTCTGACCACCAAATGCAAGGTGTGAAGAGCTCAGGGAGGGGGAGCCTTGTGTTATAGGGACCCAGAGAGGGGCCCAGAGGATTCGATATAAACCTGAGCCCTGCCCCTTACTAGCCTCTGGGCCCCTGTCAAGTGGCTACGACTCTCTGAGCCTCGGTCTCCTCACCTGTCCAATGGAGCTGGTTCCTTTCCCGGGGAGTGGAGGGGGTGTGTGAAAAGGTGCTGGACACAGTATCTGACCTACCCTGGGTGCTGACGTAACGACAGGCCACTCTCCTCGTCTGGAAAAGGGGACAGTGCAAGTACCTACTTCTGAGCTCCCCCCCCGCCCCCGGAGGACTCCATGGGACAGTGCAATGCATCCAGGATGTTGTCATGGTAACGGGGACTCCACTCATGGTGGAGGTCCCGGTGGGTGGAGCAATGAGAGGCTCTGAAGGAGGGAAAGGGGCTGGAGTGTGAGGGAGCATCCAGGCCCTGCAGCAAAACCCCAGGCGTCCTGGGGGACCAGGCAGGGTTTGGGGGACCACGGACTCACCCCTGAAGGAGGATGCACGATCCAGCCGAGCTCCGCCGTCGCCGTGGTGGAATCCATCAGCGTCTCTGTGGGGAGAGCGAGCAGTCACCAACCACCCAATGCACGGAACAGGTTTCAATCGGCCCCTTTCAAGCATTCATTCAACGAACACACCCTGATGACTGTCCTGCACCAGGCCCTGTGCTGGTGCCCTGAAGAGGAAACAACCAATAGGAAGACCCTACAGTGGAACAGATCACAGTCCGATAGGACGTGAGGTCTGAAGACACCCAGCTATGAGGGCATCGGTGCAGAGACCTAGAGAGAGACCTGGAAAGTCACAGCCGGATCTTTCCCGCCACCTCGCTAAGGGAGGGGGTGAGAGGCATGTCAGCGGCCACGCTCCCCTAGGTGCCCGAGGCAGACATCACCAATCCATCCCTGCGCACCTCGGCGGCTCCATGCATCCCACCACGGTGCACCAGAAACTGACCCCCGCCTTGCCAGAGCCCATCCCTGGCGTAGGCCAACCGCCTCGCTTTACACATAGGGCAATGGAGGCACAAAGAAGGTGGGGGAGAGACTTCGTAAGGATCACACAGGGACCTGCCTCCTATGCGGTCAACTTCTAGACACTTCATTTGAGGGTCTGGGGGGATTGGGAGGGAGGAGAGTGGGGGCAGGGTGCTCAGTGTCCAGGCTGCTCTGAAGGTCGAAATGGGAGTGACAAGGTCTTGAACTAGGGCTGGGACACTGGGGATGGAAGGTGGGAAACGGAGGAAGCACTTAGCGAGAGGTGGCCCCAGTCAGGGAGGGTGCAGCAGTGACCCATGACCACCCGTGGCTTGTGTGTCTGGCCACTGTGTCCCCTGGGGGCTGGCGGTGGGGAATGGGTGTGTGTGTGTGTGTGTGTGTGTGTGTGCCAGGGACAGTGGGATCCCAGTGCCAAGGGCATCTTTTGATGGCAAATTGGAGGTAATTCTATTGTGCTGCTTTGGAGCTGAAAAAAAAAAGGGTTCCTTTTCACACTCTGAGTGCTACAGATTTTTTCTTCCTGGAGAGAACAAGGGCTGAACTTTTAACCTGTTTTCTCTCGTCGGCCTCAGCCAGGGATGCGCCAAGCCGGGCTCCCTGCCTGGGCCCGAGGAACAGCTGCGAGGAGCTGTGTCACACAGGGGAGAGGAGAGGCTGCTGGGGATGAGGAAGGGGTTGGGTGCAAGCCCGCCCAGCAGGGGGCCCCACCCCTTGGCTGCATTTCTGGGCTGACCTAGAAGATTCCACAGCCCAGAGGAGGGACTGTGGGCTGGCATCCTCACTGTACTGTGGACACGCGGGCCCAGGGAGGGGGAGCGACTTACCAAAGGCGAACACCAAAGGCTGGCGCTCGACCCCTGGACTCCCAGGGAGCTCCGGCCAGGGCGCCCGCTACCCCCTCTGCCTCCCACGTCTGGACCAGCCTGGGGCTACCCCTCTGCCTCCCACATCTGGACCAGCCTGGGGAGGATCTCCGAAGGACTGGAGGTCAAGGGCGGCCAGGTTCACGGACAGGAATGGTCTGAGAGGGAGTGGGAAGTTCGCAAAAGGCAGGAACCGCCTGTTCTCCCTTCTCCCCACCCCAGTTCTGGGCTTTGCCTGGAAGCCCATCTCTGTGAAAGCCGCTCCCCTGGGGCTGTGGCAGGAGGGGCATGCTGAGCTCCCCCCAACCCTCCTGACCCTGCTGGGCCTTTTGCTTTTCAATGTTGACACGTCCTTCCACCTTCTGGAAAGGGGGATGGGAGGTCGAGACTTCAATCCTAATGACCCCGCTCTGCCACCTGCTTGCTTGGCAATCTCAGGCCTGTAGCCTTCCTAAGCCTCGGTTTCTTCACCTGGAGACCAGCATGGTCCCTCCTGAGTGTGGCCGGGAGGACTGAGCGCTAAGGGGAGTGGATCAGCCTGGAGCCCAGCACAAAGCCTCTCCCCCAGAGCTCCCCAACCTCCCACCCCGAGACTGTGCTTGCCAACATCTGACAAACATCAGCCTGTCGCTGATGGGCACGGCCTCCGGGAGCCCGCCCCGGTCTGTCCGATGCTGCTTTCCTGGACGCCGTGAGCTCCCTTCGCTCCTCTCAAACTCAGCCCAGAAGTCAAACTCACTCCCCCAGGGAATGGCATCAGGAGTCCTGGCCCAGGAAGCTGGGCGGGTTCAGGAAGCCAAGCCCGATTTCACCAGCATCCCTTCTTTCCTTCCCCCAAACATCCGCTCCTCTGACCCCAAATATCCACAAAGGGAGACAACTCCTGTCTGAAGATTCTGAGGAGCCAGCGGCCCTCACCAGCATTCTCACCACCATGCCGAGGGAGTGCTGATCCTGTCCCATTTCACAGATGGAAAAACAGGCTTCCAAAGGCTCAGGACTCACCCAAGACCACACACATCTATCCATTCATGAGCTATGCTCCAGCTGTACAGAATGGGCAGTGCTCTCTCCGATGCCAGTACCTCACACCTCACACATACCGTTTCCTCTGACCTCCCCCACTCCCCCGCCTCTGCCCACTCTAATTCTCCTCATCCCCAAAGTCTCCCCTCAGGGAACCTCCTCCTGAGTCCGCCCCAACCATATCTCTGTCCCAGCGTTTGCAGGTTTCCTGAATTGGAACCACCCGTTTGCCAGGTTCTTCCAATGGTGGGTGCTAAGGCTCTGGGTCTGGGGTCCCCAGCACAGGGCCTAGCACATAGTAGGTCTTCCTCTATTACGTAGGAAACCCCTCATCCTCCACCCCCAAAACTGTAGGATCTGAACACATGCTAGTGTTTGGCTCCATCAGGACAACATTCATGGCTTCAGCCATTTCCACCTATCACCTGTATTTATTCAGTTACTGTTTTTATTTCAGTTGGCTTTTTTCTTAAATGCATTTTAAAGAGGAAAAAGTAATCATTTTCATAAGGGGAACGTCAACATCACTTGCCACACAAAGGAATGTAAATACAAGATTATTACAATTAAAAATGCCTGGACTAGTTAGTACACCACCTACCATCATCTCACTTCCCAAACCGTCTCTGAAGTGCTGGAAATGTCCCCAACCGTATCCCCATCCTCACGGTGACAATGCCAAAACCTCGTGCAAGGGAAGCTGCATGCACGCCCCCACTCTCCTCCCTTTAACTCCCCCAGACCCCAAACTAAGTGTCTAGAAGTTTACCCGGCAGGAGGCAGGTCCCTGTGTGATCCTTAGGAAGTCTCCCCCCTCCCTTCTCAGTGCCTCAGCTAAGGATGTTTCTGATGAGTCACCGCACGGTGTGACAAAGACTGAACTGTGGATGTGCCCCGTGCTCTGTGGGTTAAAGGAACCGGGAATGGAAAGCGAGGAGGAAAATGCCCCGTGTAGGGACAGCTTCCTGGAGGAAGGGACTGAATGGAGGCTTGAAGGCTGAGTTAAAAGGAAGTCAGGCCCTGGCAGGGTAGCTCAGCTGATTGTAGTATCAATCCATACACTGAAGATCATAGGTTCAATTCCCAGTCAGGGCTCAGGGCACATACCTAGGTTGTGGGTTTGATCCCTGGTTGGGGTGCATATGGGAGGCGACCAATCGATGTTTCTCTCTCTCTCTCTCTCTCTCTTCCTTCCACTCTCCCTAAAATTCAACAAAAGCATATCCTCAGATGAGGATTGAAGAAGAAGAAGACGAAGACGAAGACGAAGAAGAAGAAGAAGAAGAAGAAGAAGAAGACGAAGACGAAGACAAAGAAGAAGAAGTAGTAGTAGTAGTCAGAAAGGCTGAGAGGGAAAGGTAAGGTGAGTGTAGCCTGGTTTGTGGGAAGGGCGGGGCAGGGCCTGGTGAGGCCTGGAGGTGGAGCTGGGCTGCCCAGTAGGGTCAGGGGCTCTCTGAGGCCTCCTTGTGGGACTATGTCTCCCACCCACATCCTTGCCAGCCTCACTAGTCCCACCCACTCTCCTCTCCACTCTCCCCCTCCCCCCAACACTGCCCTTTCACTGGCCTCCGGACACGCCCGCCTTGGCTAGCCCTGTGGAAAGTCCAGTTTCCAAGCCCTGGACGTTGCAACGGACACATGAGAAAACCGAGGCCGTGCGCACAGATTCTCAGCATCCGAGCGACAGCCTCCGGCCGCCGGCCCAGAACGCGCTCCTCGGCGGGAAGCAGGGTTCGGGCCATGGGAGCAGCTTTGGCCCCGGCGCCACGCACCCACACCCCCTCTCCTTCCTGAGCCTGCACAGAAGAAAGCAATCAGGAGGCCCTGATTGCACAGCCGGGGAGGCCCCAGGCCCCTCCGGCGATGTGTGAACGAGCAGCGTGCATTTCAGAAATATTTGAGCTAAAAGGGGAGACACACTGAAGTCGTTAGCGTTGGGCCCAACAGCAGGGTGTCTGTGCGGAGCCCTGGAGACAGCACAACCACCTCCCGCCCGCCCCTTGGTTCAGGCTGGGGTGGTGGGTTGCCCTCTGCTCCCTGGTCCACCCCTGATCAGCTCTATCTGACCCCCTCCTGGGACATACTTCTCTAAGGCCTCAGACACGCTTTGTCTGCACTAAAGACAGTAGGTGAGAGTTATAAAGAGGCAAGCAAGAACTTTCATTAAGCACCTACTGTGTGCTCGGCATTGAGCTGAGCCCTCTAAATATCTTTTCAGGTTTATGACAACCTGGGTGGAGGGATACATCATTAACCCCATTTTACAGATGAGGAAACTGAGGTCAGAGAGGTGAAGAACCTGTACCAGGGCACACAGGCAGGGCTAGGATTTGAACCCACATCTGTCTCATTCCCATATCTGTGCTATTTTAAAAAAATATATATATTTTTTTTATTGATTTTTTTTTACAGATAGGAAGAGAGAGTGATAGAAACATCGATGAGAGAGAAACATCGATCAGCTGTCTCCTGCACCCCCCCCCACTGGGGAATGTGCCCACAACCAAGCACTGGGGAATGTGCCCACAACCAAGGTACATGCCCTTGACTGGAATCGAACCCAGGACCCTTCAGTCTGCAGGCCGATGCTCTACCCACTGAGTCAAACAGGTTTTGGCTGTCTGTGCTATTTTTAAGATGCCACTGTTATAGCCTTAGAAAAACAAACACAAGATAAACAGAAGCACCGGGGCCTTTTGTATGTGTTTTATTCTCTGCCTGTGTGAGGATGGGAAGGGAAAAAGGGAAGGACAGGTGGGGAGCAGGGCACAGACTGTCCAGGTGAGAATCTTGGCTCCGACACGCTCTAGCGTGTGAATGCAGGCCAACCTGTGCTCCCCTCTGGGCCTCAGTTTTCCCCCATGGAAAGTGGGTCGTGTGAGAAAGAAGCAGCATTCTGCTGATGGGATGTCTCCCGGGGCCCTCGCCGAGGGGCACGGGGGGGGGGCGGGGGGGGGGCTCTGGGTCCGACTCGCTCACCCCTGTATCTACCCCCACACCGAGGACGGGCTCTGGCACCCAGCACACGCATGGGCCCACCGCACAGCAGCTGGCGATGTTTCCAAAGCCCATGTCTGATCATGTCTTAAATGAGCTCAATGCCTTCCGAGCCCCCCTGTCATCGGGATAAAATCCCAGCATCTCGACGACGCTGCCTGCCTGGCCGGCTAGCTGCCTTGCAGCTGCGCGTTCCCAGGCCCCCGGGGCCCAGGCCTCCTGACTTCCCTTCTGCTCCCCGAAAGCTCTCTGTGTCCTGGGGCTTTGGTGACTTGACCATTCCAGACTTTTCTCCCTGGAATGCCTGGCCCTTCCAGCTTGGTTAACCCGGCCAAGTTCTCTTCCAAAGCTTAGCTCACAGGCGCCTTCGTCCTGGCAGCTGTCCCTGAATTCTACTGGGTGAGGGAACCCGATCACGGTCCTTCAATGAACGTCCACGGCACCGAATGCGTGCCAGCCCTGTGCTGGGCCTGGCTGAAAGAGGCACCAATAGACTCCTGTTGGAATGAATGAATGAGTAAATGAATGAGCGAACTATGTTAATCTCCTTGCCCCTTTTTAATTTTTTTCTGTCTGTTTTTCTTTCTTTTGTGTGGATCCGGAGAAACAGGTCAGCAGGCCTCTCCCTCCAGGAGCTTCCACACGAGTGCCCACCACGTGAACTTCCTGCCGGGAGAGGCGGGGTGCAGAGGCTGGCCCGGACTGGGAGCTGGGGAACCTTGAGGGAGAAGGGATCGGCTTTGTCCAGGGAATGAGCAAAGGCACTCAGAGGAGGTGGCGTGTGAGCTGGAGAAGAGGGGAAGGGTGCACCGCCCAGAGGGAACAGCAGCACGGGGGTGGGGGGGGGGGCACCAGAGGGATACAGCGTGGGTAACAGTGAAAACCTGGTGACTGGCGCCCAGGGGTGGGCTCTGGGCACGGGTTGAGCAGCCATGATCTCGTGTCACGGAGGCTATTTGTAAATGAGGTACTTCACGATCTCCCTTGACGGATGGAAAACTGAGGGGTGGAGCAGCTGTCTGAGGTTACCATGGCCAGGAAGCAGTGGAGTCGCATGGGCCTTGCCCCAAAGCCCGTGTTCGTGCCCGCTGCCCCACGCTGTGATGTCTGACCCAGGCCGTGGGAGCGGAACGCTTCCTGGAAGGAGGTGGTGGCTCAGGATGGAGCCAGAATAGGCAGGGCCCCGGATGTGGGGCTAAAGAGTCCGGCCTTATCCCAAGGCGATGGGGGAGCGATGGAGGGTTCCTGAAGAGTGCAGTGGTGTGGTCTTTCCTGAGAACGTGGACAGGACGCCATAGTCTGTCCTGAAGATGGACAGACACCTGGTAGATGTGCCCGGGGGTCTTTGCTCTCAAGACGGGCCAGCAACCCAAGCCCAGGCAGCAAATCAGCCTGGCGTGTAACCCCAGCAACAGATGCCACTCTGGACCCTTCCCAGCGGCTCCCGTTGCTCCCTATCTGGGGCTCGAGGGGCTGGGGTGACTCAGACACAGGACTGTCTACAGGACTGTGGCCTGGTGAGATGCCAGCCACAGCCCGGAGGCCAGACCCGGGCTGTGCATGGCTGGGAGCTGGAGCATTCGTTCCAAGGTTCAAATGAGAACGTCCAAGAGGAGGCAACAGGCAGGAACCAGGAAAGTTCAAGGCCATCAACAAGCTGGGTGACTTGGAGAAGTCACTTCGCCTCTCTGAGCCTCAGTTTCCTCATCTGTAAAATGGGGGTCACAACCCTATGCACCTCCCGGGGTTGCTTGAGGATCGATCCACAGAGGCGTTGGATACAAAGGGTTTTTATAACAGGCAAAGGCCGAGGACCGCAGTGGAAACAGCTAACACTCCAGGGGGCCAATGGTGGGCAGCAGCTCCATCAATGCTGTCTCCTTTACATCCCGGAACAACCTCATGGGGAAACCAAGGCTCCGAGAGACCTGGGTCTCCCCCAAGGCCACAAAGCTAATGAGGGGCAGGGCAGGATCTGACCTCAGAAACCATCGGGCTATCCCGCCTCACAAAAGGGGAAAATAACCCTGGCTGGTGTTGCTCGATGGTTAGCGTCGGGTCATGGGTTTGATTCCGTATATATCCTAGGTATACATCCCTAGGTCAAGGGTATATACCTAGGTTGTGAGCTAGTTCCCGAGCCCTGGTCAGGGCGCATGCGGGAGTCAACCAATCAATGAGTCTCTAAGGGTGGAAGCTCAGGATGGAACCAGATGTGTTACACGCCAGGCAGATTTGCTGCCTGGGCTTGGGCTGCGGGCCAGTCTTGAGCAAAGATTCCTGGGGACATGGGTGAGTCTCTCTCACATCCATGTTTCTATCTTCCCTTCTTCCTCCTTCCCTTCTACTCTCTCTCTCTAAAAAATAAAAATAAGAATTAAATTAAACGGGGGAAAAAATATCCTCAGGTGAAGAATAACAAGAGGGGACACATCACAGCATTCACGTACCCTGCTCTCGGTGCCAGGCCCTGGGCGAATCACTCCACACCCTCTGCAAGGCCGGCCCTGCTATCCCCATTGCACAGATGCGGAAACTGAAGCCAGAAAAGGCTAACGGGCGGCCCAGAGTCACAAAGAAGCAGAGCTGCTATTTGTTTTTTGTTTGTTTGTTTGTTTTAAATATATTTTATTGATTTTGTACAGAGAGGAAGGGAGAGAGACAGAGAGTTAGAAACATTGATGAGAGAGAGTCATTGATCAGCTGCCTCTTGCACACCCCCTACTGGGGATGTGCCCGCAACCAAGGTACATGCCCTTGACCGGAATCGAACCCGGGTCCCTTCAGTCCCCAAGCCGACGCTCTATCCATTGAGCCAAACCGGTTTCGGCCAGAGCTGCTATTTGGACCCCGCTCAGTCTGACTGGGTTCAGGGAGGCCTCCGTCTGAAAGAGGGGAGGCTCGGTGCCTGACGGGGGGGCTTTCGGGGTCCCCAGCCCACGCCAGTGGGGCGCGGCGCTGCCAGAGAAGCCCTGGGCGGCCCTGGGAAGGCTGCGTGCGGATCTCCGAGGGCGAAACCGGCCAACAGGCAGCGCGTTGTTCCTCCGGCCCGGCCCCCTGCTCCGTCCTCGGGCTCGGGGAAAGGGGACCCGGCTAATGTGAAATCCTTCTGCCCGCAGGTCCTCGCACACATACCCCTCCTTGTCCTCCCGCCGCTCGGAGGCCCTCTGCTGCCTCGGTTGCCTGCCTGGAGCCGGCTCTTGTTTTCTCAGGCCGGCTCCTCCACTTGGTCCCCCGCCTGCCCGCCGCTGGCCTGGGCATCCGCCAGCGCCAGCCGCCCGGCTGAAACCCAATCCTTGGGGCCAGCCGGGCGGCTCGCTAACAGCGGGCCGCATTGTGAGGCCGGGGCTCCGGGAGAGTTTGGATTCGCTGCTTGGGGACCCACTTAACCTCCGCCAAGGACAGGATGATGGATGGGGGTCTGGGACGGGGTTGCTGGGGGTGGGGTGGGCGGTAAATGAACACCAGGGCTTCCTGGGGAAGGAAAGAGGGGAGGCGGGGACGGGAACAGCCCTCCACACACACACAAGATCTCCGTTCGTCCTCGTGGCCACCCCGAGGGATGCCTGCTTGCTGCTCCCATTTTCCACAGAAGGAAACCGAAAGCTCTGAGAGGTCAGGTGACTCGGCCAAGGTCACACAGCCCGTCAGAAACGGAACCCGGGACCCTTGGCCTTGAGCCTTCCGGACACACCAGGCTGCCTCTTGCAGCTGGCATTTGCCTGGAGATTCTCAATCTTTAAAGTCCTTTTGCTTCAATGAACCCGCAGACCCTCCCCACCTACTAGGAAGGTAATACAAATATAATGAGGACACCCGACATTACTGAACCCCTACTGTGTGCCAGGCGCAGTGCCGAGCACTTTTCGGCTTCATCTTATGAGACCCTAAGAGTGGCCCAGTGAGGTGGGGCCATTTGACAGAAGAGGAGAGGGAACTCAGAGAGGTGGTCGCTAGCAAGACGTGGCAAAGCCGGGACCCACCGCGGACTGGCTAACGGAGGCAGGAGCCTGGCACCCTGGTGGGCACCCGTTCTGAGCAGTTGCCGAACGGCGCCTCCCCTCGGCCAGTGGACGGAGCCCCCACCCTGCAGTCCCACCCTCGAGGTGTTCTTCCCCCTGCAACGTGGCTTGTCCTCCTGACCTGCCCGAGCCACTCAAACACGTTCTCTAAGACACATCTCAAATGCCGCCTCCCCCAGGAAGCCTTTCCTGATGACCCCGGCACCGGAGCTCCCACAGTCCTACGTGTACCTCCCGTCATCCCCCTGGACGCCCTGCCCAGCGACTTCCTCTTATTCCCCAGCCCCTCACCTGGACTGTGCGCGCCCGGCAGGCAGGGCTGACTCTGGCTCACTGTGGTGGCCTTCAGCCGCTGTTAAAACCACCGTACTTCCCCCCGGACCCGCCCCCCCGGCTTACCCCGATAGAAAGTGCTCTTTCCTGCTTACACCATCAATCTCAGCATCTGGGTTTCTCCTCCAGAAAATATGGTCACATCAAGATGGCCTCGTACACCATATAATTCAAAGCTCTTACTCAGTGCCGACGGTGCTGAGCTGTCACGTGTTGTCTCCTTCGATGCTCACAGTATCCTGTGAGCTAGAAGGATTATTATTGTCCACACTGACCCACCCACCCATCATCCTTCTACTCCCTCTCTCGCTTACTTTGATCCATCTGTCATTTCACTCGCCCAATAGCCCACCACACATTCACCCCCCCATACAACTAACGTGTATCCATTCATCATGCATGCATTTAACCCTGTGAACCAACTCTCTTCCTTCATCTCTTCCTCCCTTTCTTTCTATAGATGGGGGGGGGGGGCGGGTGGAAATGAGCTTCAGAGAGGTTAAGCAACCTGCCCAATGTCACACAGCTAGTCAGCAGCTGATTCCGCTGAGCAAGGTAACACTTTTTAACTGCACTGCTATGTAGCCTCTGACTTTCTCACTTTATTTTATTTTTATTTTTATTTATTTTTTTTAAATGAGACTACCATTGACCTTTAAGCATTTATTTATTTATTTAATATATTTTATTGATTTTTTTTACAGAGAGGAAGAGAGAGGGATAGAGAGTTAGAAACATCGATGAGAGAGAATCATCGATCAGCTGCCTCTTGCACACCCCCTACTGGGGATGTGCCTGCAACCACGTTACATGCCCTTGACCGGAATCGAACCTGGGACCCTTCAGGCTGACGATCTATCCAAACCAGTTTCGGCTCTCACTTTATTTTTAACTGTCCTGTCGCACGCAGGTTTAATATGATAAGTCACCTCAAAACCTCTTGGATGCGTGTGGGTGTAAATTACACATCAATGAGTTGCAGGCCACAGTAAGTCCGAGCCGGGGTCTGCCAGGTTGGAGTCAATTAGCAAGCCTGCTGCAGGACCTGCTGGGACTGGATTATTTGCCTAATTGGCATTGGTTTCTCCCAGGGAAGGACAATTAACTCAAATCCCAGAATCCAGACCACCCCTCTGCTTCTGGGCAAGATGTCAGGCATTAAGTCACATGAGACTTTACTGTGCATTCATTCACCGCTGACCCACAGACCCACTTATCCATCTATCTTTCTAATTATCCAATCCTTGCAATCATCCATAAACTATCCTGCCATCTACTCACACATCCTATTTACCCACCTGGATATTTAGCTTATCCTCCCATCCACCCATCTGTTCACTTACCCAACAATCCACCCACCCATCCATCTATCTACCCATTCACCCACTGACCTACCCAACACAAGAAACTATTTATGTAGTTGTTCTGCCTTCTTGTCATGCACTCACCCATTTGCTCACCAACCCACCCAGCCACCTCTCTATCCATCCACCCTATCGTTTACCCGACCCATCAGTCATTCCGCTCACCCAATAATGCACCACCCATTTGCCATCTTATACAGCTAGCATCCCACTTTGGTATCCATCCACCCATGCACTCACCCACTGGAACATCCTCCCTCTCCTTCCTTCCTTCCTTCTCATTTTTCCATCCATTTGACCATTCATTTATACCAGTCACTTATATATCTAAAAACGTGGTACCTATCCATTTAACTCCTGCCATCTAGACAGTGTGCGTTTACTGAACACCTACTATGCGCCAGGTCCACGCTAGGTACCAGAGAATAAAAAATAGACGTTGTCATTGGAAAAAAAAAAAAAAAAAAAAAGGTATTGATTTGGGGATTTGGGGTCAAACTCGAAACCCTTCATGGTTCCCACCCCCACTTCCCAAGGACTTTCCAGGTTCACATTCTGCCCTTGGATTTGGTCCCTTGCTCAAGCTGGCATCCTGGGCTCTCCTGCTGTCTCCGGACCTGGTTCCTCTCTGCCTCCAGATAATTTGCTTCCCGGGGTCCCTTTGGCCTGTGCAACTGGCTTCCCCATCGTATCAGACATGGATGTGGCTGAGGCCGTTACACCCCACACAGGACCTGGTGAGTGAGAACAGAAGCTCAGATTCAGCCTCACCGCCTCTGTGGTCCCCTGTTGCCCCGTCTGGAAGAGGGATCCCAGGCCTCCCCAGCAGAGGAGGGACCCCAACCCTGCCCGGGAGTCAAAGAAGGCTTTCCTGCACCCCAAATAAGGAGTAGGAGACAGGCAGGGTGGAAGGAGGGAAAGGGGAAGAACTTGAAGAAAGCAAAAGTGTGTTCCAGGCAAAAGGAGCAGCTTTTGCAAAGGCTGAGAGCAGAGAACAGCAGCCCCCGCGGGAGCTGCACCAGGGAGAAGGAAGGGCTAGGTCACAGTGGTCGGCAAACTGTGGCTCTCGAGCCACCTGTGGCTCTTTGGCCCCTTGAGTGTGGCTCTTCCACAAAACAACATGGCCTGGGCGAGTCTATTTTGAAGAAGCGGTGTTAGAAGAAGTTTAAGTTTTAAAACTGTGGCTCTCCACAGAAATTTCAATCGTTGTCCTGTTGATATTTGGCTCTGTTGACTAATGTCTGTTGACGAATGAGTTTGCCAACCACTGGTCTAGGAGAAAGCGGGCTCCAGGCTCCACAAAGAACCTTGGATGTCAGGCCGAAGGGCCAAGGCCATCCTGGGCCCCAGAGGAGCCGTCGAAGGGCCGGGTTCAGCAGTCTTTCCGTTCTCGTGTGTAACTGACCCATTTCACAGATGAGGAAACTGCAGCCTGGGGCTCAGAGAGGTGACGAGGGCTGCCCCAGGCCATGCTGCCAGTCAGGAGCAGAGGAAAGACCCCACCCCAGGTCTGACGGCTCCAAAGCCCTCGCTCTGTCTGAGAGCAGCCATTGCCTCGGAATAGAGCTGTTTTCAAATTGCATGCATCCCTCCAATGTGCACGCCCCCTCCAGCTCTGCCTCTGTGGCCCTCGGCAGCGTGGGCGCCGTGAAAGAGCCACCAGGGCACAGCTCTGCCCAGCGTGCCTCCCGGCGCCCTCTCTCCGAGGGCTCACCTGCCAGCCACGCCCAGCAACGCAGGGGGTTAAGCTCACACGGCTCTGCTGGGGCGTTTCCGCACGTGTGAATGCTTTACAGGAGAGTGGCCCAGCAATCTCCCATCACTGTCTGTCTGACCGGAGCCTCCGTGTCTTCATCATTAGTGACTGTTTACCCCCTACCCCTCTCCTCATACCGGGAGAGGCGACACCAGACAAAGAGCTGAGCTTCTGACATGAGCTGCTGGGGCTCGGGACACGGCTGGGCACAGAAGGGTTAGCGATGGCAGGAAGGCACAGGACTCTTGAGGGAGCCCGTAGGGCGGAGAAGACACTGGGGGAGGGGCCCCCAGAGCCTGGTGCAGGGAGGAGACTGGCCGGGAGGGGAGGGCATACCACCCACTACCCCCGGCATCTCCACCATGGTGGGCACCTCCTCTGTGCCAGGCGCTGTGACAAGCAACAGGCATCCAGGATCACATCTGAGTTCACCTAGGCCTCCCCAAACCCTTCAAGGGATGTAACCCGATTCCCGTTTTGCAGATAAGTAAACCGAGGCTCAGTGAAGACAAGTTTGTGGGCCAAGACCCCCTGCAAGTTGGTGGGGAAGACAGACTTTGATTTCTGACCTCAGGGAGCTTTGTGGGAGTCTACAGTCCCAGGTGGGGGCTGGAGCAGGTGGTGAAGCCAAGAAGCAGGGAGGGGTTGCCAGGCCTGAGGGTGGCAGCATGGAGCCAGGGAGGAGGCGTGGCCTGACCCGGAGGTGGGAGGCTGTTGCCAGGGAGGGGGAACGAACGGGCAGGGAACAAGGCCACCTGGCACCCCGTCTGGCTCTCCCACCACAATCTGTGGGGGCCCCGCAGCTGAGAAGTGTCAGGAAGAGGATGCTGCATGCTCCAGAGGAGGTCAGCCACCAAGCTTGGGGAGGGGGGTGGGCAGGACCCCTCGGCCTCCCCCGAGATGTTACAGGGCCAGGCCAGTGCTGCCCTGGGAATGAGCAGGTGTGATGGGCCAGCTGGAGATGCTTCCATCGCCGTCAGATCAGCCTCACGTTCAAGGCCTGCCGTGGGCTGGCCCTGGTCTCTGATCCGGGCTGCACCTCCCTCCACCCCAGGGGGCCCGTCTGCTCACGGCCAGCCCACACCTTCTTATCCCCCTCTGCCGGTCCTTTGCTCCTGGCCATGCCCTTGCTGGGAGCATGGCGGGCAGGCAGAGCAGCAGGGGCTAGGCCCAGAGCAGGGAAGAGAAGTTCCTTAAAAGTGCCAAACACTCCCCTGGCCTCCTTCGCCTACCCAAGCCGCTTCCCCCGCTCAGGATGCCCACCTTCTTTACCAAGAACATTCCTCTTTATCTTTTAAGACTGAGCTCAGGCCGAGACCGGTTTGGCTCAATGGATAGAGCGTCGGCTTGGGGACTGGAAGGTCCCAGGTTCGATTCCGGTCAAGGGCATGTACATTGGTTGCGGGCATATCCCCAGTGGGGGGTGTGCAAGAGGCAGCTGATCGATGACTCTCTCTCATCGATGTTTCTAACTACTCATCTCTCTCCCTTCCTCTCTGTACAAAATCAATAAAAAATATATTAAAGAAAAAAAGACTGAGCTCAGGCACCTCTTCTTCCAGGAAGCCTTCCCTGATTACTCCCCTCCCTCCCACCCCACCCCCCACACACTTCCCAGGTTGGTTTAGATGCCCCTTGCCTGGGTCACTCCTCTCCAGAGCCTATCCTAGACTGGTGTTAGAACAGGGACAGGAGTCCTGCAATCCTGGCTTCCCGAGCTCAAGGAGAGACCATGTCAGACAACAAGCAAGTAGCCTGTGTCAAGCCCACAGACATCCGGGCCAGGCCTGCCTTAGAGCTGAGCCAAGAGCAGCCTTCCCAAGCTGCTGGCTGGCTGAGCCACGAGGCTGGTTCACCTAGGACAGTGGTTGGTAAACCTCGGCTCGCGAGCCACATGAGGCTCTTTGGCCCCTTGAGTGTGGCTCTCCCACAAAATACCATGGCCTGGGCGAGTCTGTTTTGAGGAAGTGGCGTCAGACGACGTTTAAGTTTCAAAAATTAGGCTCTCAAAAGAAATTTCAATCGTCGTCCTGTTGATATTTTGGCTCCGTTGATGAATGAGTTTGCCGACCACTGCCCTAGGAGACCACAGGATCACTGGCCGCAGCCCCGGGCCCTGATCAGCCCACACCGGAGCCCCTCCTTACCAGGAATTCTGTGGGAGTGGCGGTGTGGCGGAGGCAGTGGCAGCAGCGTGGGGTGGCCCCAGCAGACCCACTGATGCTGGAAATAGGCTCGGGAATTCCTGCCCTAATGGAGAGACTGGGTCCGGAACCTCAAGCATCTCACCACGCTGGCGTGCACCACGCTGGGATGGGCTGCTCCCCTGATGGGGTTAAGGTATTTACTGGGTGGTCCTGTCCCCTCATGGTGACTGGTACACCTGACCTCTTCCCTGCTAGCCCTCTCCTCCCCACACCTACCCCAGGTCTGCAGCCTCAGTGACCTCATCTGGGAAACGGGAACACTACACAGGCCTTACTCCCAGGTATGGATGCAAAGCTCAGCTCAAGGCCTCGCACAGTCAGCTCGGGTGAGCTGCATATCACAATTTTTATCAAACCTCATTCGGAGAGCAATGGTACTGAGAACAGAGCCAATCCCTGCAATGGATGGGATGCGATGGGATGGGATGGGATGGGCAGCTGCCTATGATCAGGTCATAATCCCGACTTCCAGCTACCGAGGACCTACTGTGTGCTGGGAACTGTGCCGGCTACTTTTCACACGTGATGCCGTTGGGTCCCCTGGTAACAGATCCGAACACTGAGGCTCAGAGAAGGGCAGGGACCTGCCGGGGGCCACCTGGGAGTTGGCAGCACTGGGATCCTGAGCGCCGTCTGGGGCTTCCCATCTGGGGCTTCCCGCTACCTCCAACTGACGCTCCGAATGTCCCCGGGGCCGGGCCTGGCGGGGAGCATTAACTTGGCCTTATTTAAAGTTGCAATTATCTGTCCCATTTCCCGCTGCTTACAACCCAGCTCTCCGGGGAGGCGGGGAGACCCTGACAGAGGCTGCGGGGAGCAGGGAGTTTGCGAGGCATCGTCTCCGAGCCCGAGACTGAATGAGCACGGGGCACGCGGGCTCTCTCCCGGCCCCTGGGCCTCTCGCCCCGCTGCCCTGCCCCACGGAGCTGGCCCGGCGCCCGGGAGGGGCTTCCCGAGGTGGGCCGGCTCCTTGTGGGTCCCGCAGAAGCTGCGAAGGGGTCAGACCAGGGGCTGAGGTGTAAAAAGAGCATCCAATGGAGAGATGGGTCACCCAGGTAGACTGAGGCAGCCTGGGGGCTGGTCCCAGATCCCATGGTGAGGCAGCCTAAAACCCAGTGACCCAGACTGGGAGAAGGGTCCCAGGAAGCTCTCCGAGGTGGGAAGATGGGACTGGGGAAGGACCTGGAGATCGAGCAGAGGGTCACTGCCCGCAGGCATCAGCTTGGGGTTTTCAATTGGCTGGTGCCTCCTGAGGCCCTGAGAAGGGACAGACCCTCAGGCAGGAAGGTGTGGACTAAGGGCGTGTGTCGGCTACTCAGTGGCCAGATTGTCCGGCTCCCAGTCCCATCCTCCCACCGGGGACAGAGGATTCTTCCGGCCTCCCTCCCTCCGCGCTCCCCACGAAGTCCTCAACACCCTGCCCTCTTCTCCGATTCAACACGCCCCCTCCCTGAGCACCTACTGTGCGCCCACCGCGGCCTCAGCCCCCGCCTGGAGGAAGCCGGAGGCTGGCGGGAGGAACCAAGTTCTGGTTCTCGCCCTCAGAGTGAGGGGCACACGCTGGGCAGTGGGACAGGAGGGGCAGGAGGGCAGGAGCCTGGCGGTGGAGCCCAGCAGTCCGGCCCGAATGGGAAGCCGTAGATCCGTGATGTACCCTGGGGAGCTGGGAGTGTGGGCTCCGCTGTCAGATCTACGTGTGAACCCCACTTCCTAACCCAGTGGCCTCAGGTAAGCCGCTCCCTTCCCGCCTACGCGGTGGAATGGGAATACCGTTAGCACCGCCTGGCAGGTGGGTGTGACAACGAGGTCACGCAGGGAAAACGCTTAGCCCGGTGCCTGGCTACGGTAACTGCTCGGTAAGATACTGGCAGCCATTACTGTAACTCAGGTTTCTACACAGCTTGGCGCCAAGCAGGCACTCTAAACGGAAGTTATGGTGTTGTTATTACCATCCACAGGCCCCGCTGGTCTAGGAGAAGGCAGACTCTAGCTTTCTGGCCTGTCTTGGTAGTCAGAACAGTGCTCTCTCCACCCCCATAGATTCTACACCCTCATCCCCAGAGCCTGTGACTACCGCCTCACATGGCGAAAAGGGAGGGACTTTGCGAATGAGATTAAATTAAGGATTCAGACACGGGGAGATTATCCAATGTAATCACAAGGCTCTTTCTGAGACAGAGGCAGGAGGGGACTTAGAGAGGAGAAGCGAGGATGGGATCGGAGTGCAATGATGTGCTCTGCCCAATGAGGAGGGGCCACAAGCCAAAGGATGCAGGCAGCCCCTAGAGCAGTGGTTCTCCACCTTCCTAATGCCGAGACCCTTTCATACAGTTCCTCATGTTGTGGTGACCCCCAGCCATAAAATTATTTTCGTTGCTACTTCATAACTGACATTTTGCTGCTGTTAATGAAAATCGTAATGTAAACATCTGTGTTTTCCGATGGTCTTAGGCTCTACAGCAGCGGTTCTCAACCTGTGGGTGGCCTAAGACCATCAGAAAACACAGATATCTACATTACGATTCATAACAGTAGCAAAATAACAGTTATGAAGTAGCAACGGAAATAATGTTATGGCTGGGGGTCACCACAACATGAGGAGCTGTATGAAAGGGTCGCGGCATTAGGAAGGTTGAGAACCGCTGCCCTAGAAGCTGGAACAGGCAAGGACATGGGTCCCATCAACACCTTGATGTCAGCCCCGTGAAACGCATCTCAGACTGCTGGCCCCCAGGACTGTAAGAGAACAAATTTGTGTTGTTTTATGCCACTGAGATGTGGTAACTTGTTACGTTGGTGATAAGAAGCTAATATGTCATTCTTTTTTTTTTTTAATTAAAAAAAATTTTTTTTAATATATATTTTATTGATTTTTGTACAGAGTGGAAGGGAGAGAGATAGAGAGTTCGAAACATCGATGAGAGAGAGTCATTGATCAGCTGCCTCTTGCACACTCCCTACTGGGGATATGCCCGCAACCAAGGTACATGCCCTTGACCGGAATCAAACCCAAGGCCTTTCAGTCACCAAGCCGACGCTCTATCCATTGAGCCAAACCAGTCCCGGCAATTTTTAAAAAAATTTTTTTACAGAGAGGAAGAGAGAGGGATAGAGTTAGAAACATCGATGAGAGAGAATCATCAATCAGGTGCCTCCTGCAACCCGCCTCCCGCCCCCCACTGGGGATGTGCCCGCAACCAAGGTACATGCCCTTGACCGGAATCGAACCCGGGACCTTCCAGTCCGCAGGCCAACGCTCTATCCACTGAGCCAAACTGGTTTCGGCTAATATGTCATTCTTAACGTACACCGGCAACTGCTCCATCCTCAAGAACCCTACTCACTCACTTCCGCCACGGAGAAACAGCCACCCCCGCTGCTGACAGAGGGCCGTGGTTGGGGTAAGGGGTTGGGGCTCACTGCTGCGGGCTGGGGGCGTTCTCCCAGCATCCCCAGTCCTGCTTGCCCTGTGTATGTCCCTGAGAGGCAGCGGCTGTGGCAGGGCAGCGGCTGGTCCCGTGGAACTGGGCACTGGTGGGCCCAGCAGCAGTCTCTGCTCTGGACGGATGGGAGAGCAGGGTGAGGTGGGCTATACTTGTCTGTCAAGTGTTTACCATGTGCCAAGCCCTGCCCGGGACCCAATCTTCCCAAAGCCTGGGGACTATTACCAGCCCCATTTTACAGATGAAGAAACTGAGGCTCAGACAAGTAACATAACTAGCCCAAGGCCATCCAGCAGGATGTGGTCTGGCTGCCCCTTGTACAGGCCCAACCGTGGGGTCCCCCTCGCTTCCCTGGGTGCTCTGCCCACTCCCAGGCCACGCAGATCTGAGACCCATGGGGCAGTGGCCTCTGCTGTAGGTCAGGCTGTGGGGCCTGGGATACTCCCTGCCCCAGCACTCTCTGGGCCTTGGGGCTATGAATCGTGTCCCCTTGTCTGCCTCTCGGAGGTCTACACGGTAGCTGAAGTCACAGGCGCAGGTGCAGGTGCAGGGGGACCCTGCAGAGGGCTGGACCCCAGGGGAGGAAGAGGTGCTTGAGAATCACAGCACCAGCACCCCTCAATGGACACCAGCCCCTCCTCATGGGGGGCAGCTACCACCTGTGCAACGCAATCTCCAGTCTGACCTTGCTCGCCGTCACGTTCCCCTTTCACCGAAAAGAACCGTCATGAGAACCATGGCGATCTTGGCCACCAGTGGAGCCCCTGTCTACGCCAGGCCGCGGGCTAAGAGCTTGCTGAGGTCCTCTCCTTCTACCGTCTCACACGTCCTCCAGGAGGAAACGGGCCCAGGGAGGGTCCTGGCTTGCTCGAGGCCCAGCGAGGGCAGCGGTGGGCTGAGAGCCCAGGCCTCCAGGTCCCCAGAGGAGCCTGCTCCCCTCTGGGTCCCGGGGCATCGCTGGTGTGACGTGCTTGGGAGACGGGACCTCTAGCTGAAGGCCCTGAGGACCCAGGGGCAGGTGGGTCTAGAGTCTGCCCAATGGCCAGGTGGCATAGGGCCCTAAATCCATCTTCTTGTGCCTCTCGTGGACCCAATTTCCTGGACGCCAGCACCTGGGAGCTGGGGCGCCAGAAGGAGGGCTCCCCGATGGCCCAACTGGTGTTATCGGGGACCCTGCCTGCACCCCGGCCCGGCCCCTCCCAGGAGGCGTTTGCCTCAGATGACTTCCCAGTGGTGCTGGTGCCAGGCGGGGAGGAGGGAGGAGGAGGCAGGCTGGGCGTCTCTGTCACAGCAGGCTACAGAGCCCTGCGCGGAATCCCAATTGAGCTATTTTTAATGCGCTTCAATTTTCATTTTCTTTTATTGGAAAACACAGATGGTGACTCGCTGCCCCTCACACACTCCGAGCGAGGCGCCGACGGGGAGAGCGCTGTGCGGCGAACACGTGCCCGCCCCTCCCTCCCCCACGCCCGGGAGCCGTAGCCAGGCGCCCAGGCTTGCGGCTGCTCTGGGCCTCAGTGTACCCAGCTGTGAAATGGAGTTGGCTGAGGTGGCCCCCAGTGCCCCCCACCGCTCCACAGTCCATGAGGGTCTGGGCTAGAGCAGGGGAGGAGGCTCCCGCCTGCTGCGGACAGCACAGGGCATCCATGTACTGGGCACCACTGCCAGGGAAAGGGAGGTACGGGGAGGGGAAGGGACGATTGTTGGCCAGGGGGAATTATCTCCGTGACACCGCCAGCCATGCTCGGCGGCTTCCCCATTTTCCACATGCTCATTAAAGACTATTTGGAAAATGTAGGAAAGTCAGAAGGAAATATAAAGTGCAAAAGGATCATCATCTCCCCCAGTTGGCCCTCCACCCCTGCAGGACTACTGCCAGCATCCTGGTGTATTCTTTCCACTTTTTTTTTTTCTCTCTTCACATAACGTGCGATGCTTTTTTTTTTTTTTTTTTAATATTTTTATTGATTTTTTACAGAGAGGAAGGGAGAGAGATAGAGAGCTAGAAACGTCAATGAGAGAGAAACATCGACCAGCTGCCTCTTGCACACCCCCTACTGGGGACGTGCCGGCAACCAATGTACATGCCCTTGACCGGAATCGAACCTGGGACCTTTCAGTCCGCAGACCGACGCTCTACCCACTGAGCCAAACCGGTTTTGGCATAACGTGCGATGCTTTTAACATCGCTTGGTGCTGGCGCTAGGTAGCATCTGGCTGTGCACACAGTGGACTTGGGTGCCTTTTAAAAACACCAGCCCAGCCCTGGCCGGTTTGACTCAATGGATAAAGCGTCGGCCTGCAGACCAGAGGTTTCCGGGTTCGATTCCGGTCAAGGGTATGTACCTTGGTTGCAGCTCCTCCCTGGCCTGGGCCTTGGCTGGGAAATCGTGCAGGAGGCAAGCAATTGATGTGTTGCTCTCACATCGATATTTCTCTCTGTCTTCCCCTCTCTCCCTAACGATCAATGGAAAAAATATCCTCGGGTGAGGATGAACAGAAAAATAAAATAAAAGTAACAACACCAGTCCTGGCTGTCCCTTACGCCAGAAGATGGAAAGATTTGGAGCAAGCCGGGGACTGCAGCTGGAATCTGTGTTTCCCAGGGGATGCTCGGGCAGCCGCAGCCTGGATCAGCCTGGATCAGGCCTGCGCCGGGAAGACCACGGGCTCAGGGGCAGCGGAAGCCACCTGGCTTGACTGTGGTCTGAGCTGTGTGTCTTGGGCGAGTGAATCTGCCTCTCTGAGCTGCCGTTCCCTCCTCTGGAGCACGGGGACCACCCTTCGCAGGGTTGTGGCGAAGGCGAGAGGAAAAGATCTCACTCCCACCCAAGATATGGCCCCCCTCCCAACGCTGCCATCGTAACTGTCCCAAAGCCGCCTTCGTAAGGGTCCCGTCCCAGCGTGTGGCTATGGTGGAGAGGCCCCCGGAGGAGAGAAAAATGGGCTTTAACAGGGGAAGCAGCCACCGTGGGCCCTGGGTGTGCTCACTGGCCTGGTCTCCATCTGTCTCACCTCCCCGGTTACACCAGCCGCTCGGACACGGGGACATGCGAGAACCACAGGCACGTGTGGAGCACGTGTGACCAGGGAAACAGGCGGCAGACTTAGGGAGCCGAGGCCTTGGGAGCTGCTACCTGAGGATGGGGTGGAGCCAGAGAAAGGGGCACGGGTAGGGCAGGAGGAGGTGTGTGAAGCAAAAAGTGTCCTAGATGGTGATAAAGACCCTAGCTGTCCCTTTCCACATCACAACCCGGACCCTGTCACTCAAGGATGGTTGGCGGCTCCCCAGTACTCACAGATGGGGGTCCAAATGAGACAGGTGGGCATTTCCTGAGAACCTATTCTGTGCTGGGCTTCCGGAATGAATCTCCTGCCATCCCCTCCCCTCTTCTGCCTGCCCCTCAGACCCCATAGCCAGCCATTTCTGTCCACTGCTAAGCCTGGAAAGGATCTTTAGCCAAAAATCTCCCCCAGCCCACCCTAGGCGCCAAAATCCTGCTCAGCCCCCCAGGGCCTGGCTCATACCTTTGTGGGTGCCCCATCCCTCCACCCACACTGGGATATGATAGCTCCTGAGCACCCCACCGCCACCAGACAGCGGGGTCCAAGAGGGCAGAGCTAGGGCAGCTGACACTCCACCTGAATGAGTCCAACACGAACTTCTCCAAGCCTCAGTTTCCCCAGCTGTGACATGGGCGGGTTGTGTTACCTGCCTCGCCGGCCTCCGTGGTTTGGCATCTATGGCGAATTAGAGAATGTGGTTGTATTTCGGAAACTGTCACGTGCTTAAGCCTGAGGTGCATGGATGGGAGCCGGGGCCAGCCCGTGAGGGTCCCCCCCCCCCCCCCCCCCGCTCCCCGGGACCAGGCCTGCTGCCAGCAGGGCCCGCGGGCGAGCTTTGCAGACTCTGCTGTGAGCTGCAGGAGCCACGAGGTCAGCGTGGTTGTGGAGAGCAGGCCGCTACCAGAGGGGCCACTCCTCCCCGGGAAGGTGCGGTGCCGCGGCCCCTGTGCGGACCTGCCTGCACCTCCTCTGGCGTGTGTCACACAACAGGGCAGGGGCGGGGCGGACACTGCCCTGAGTTCTCTGCCAGAGACACTTAGAAGCGTAACCGGGAGGCGGAGGCACAGGGAGGTGAGGGGTGGCGTGGGCCAGCACCCCTTAACGAGGACGGCTCTGCGCTTCACGTTTGGGAGGCACGTTCCCCTTCCCCGTCTCAGGCTTTTCTTTTCTTTTCTTTTTTAAAAAATATATTTTATTGATTTTTTTTTTTTCTTTCCAGAAAGGAAGGGAGAGGGATAGAGAGTTAGAAACATCGATGAGAGAGAATCATCGATGAGCTGCTTCCTGCACACCCCCTACTGGGGATGTGCCCACAACCACGCCCTTGACCGGAATCGAACCTGGGACCTTTCAGTCTACAGGCCGAGGCTCTATCCATTGAGCCAAACCAGTTTCGGCCGTCTCAGGCTTTTCTGACAATAATCCCACCTCGTGGACATTTATTCATTCATCAGACCTTCCCTGAGCATCTCTAAGCCGGCCTCTCGCTGGAGGAGTAAGTGCCAGCCCCGGGGCGATGCAGATAACAGGGTGCTGGTGGGGGGAGACGGGCATGGGGCAGACAGGCCACCATTAAGGGCAATAAAGGGAAATAGGGTGCATGGGCACACAGGAGCATACGGGACACAGGCAGGCCTCGGGGTCCGCATCGTACAGGGGCATGTCTGTGGTCCCAGGAGATGGAGGGGAGGGTTTTGCCAGAGGCCCGTGGTGGTGACGGCTGTGGTGTAATTCTTAGGAAACCTCGTGGCAGATGAGGAAGTGAACCAAGAAAATAACGGGAAAAACCATCCCACGCAGAAGAAAGAGCAGGTGCAAGGGCCCGAGGAGGAAGTGGTCCTTATCTGGCCGTTTCCTGGTGTGTGCATGAGCTACCTATGGGATGGGCACCATGGAGGCCTGCAATGTGGGTGTCTCGGGCCCCCCCTCAAGAGGCAGCACCCATGTGAGTGAGGGCTAGCGGCCCCTGGGTTCCCAGGCCTTGATGGGAGGACTGCCTGGTGCCTTACCGGGTGCTGCCAGACTTCCTGCCCTCCATCAGCCTCCCGGGAAGCCTCCTCATAGGAGGCATGGCCTCCCCTCCGTCAGTCCTCCCTGCCCCTCTGCCCCTCTGCCCCTCTGCCCCTCTGCCTCTCTGCCCCTCTGCCCCTCTGGCAGGGTGCTGTCAAGTTCTCCTGGCCACCCCCCAGATTTTGGGATCCCCCTACCTAAAAAATAACAGCCTATACATAGTTCTTAGTAACATTAGGAACCCGGATGAGAACATCAAGACCCAGAGAACTGACATCCGCTCAGGGTCCCATGGCTGGAAATAAAAGAGCAAGATTTGCCGAAACCCATTTGGCTCAGTGGATAGAGCGTCGGTCTGCGGACTAAAAGGTCCCGGGTTTGATTCCTGTCAAGGGCATGTACCTTGTTGTAGGCACATCCCCGGTGGGGGTGGGGGTGGGGTGCAGGAGACAGCTGATTGATGATTCTCTCTCATTGATGTTTCTAACTCTCTATCCTTCTCTCTTCCTCTCTATAAAAAAAATCAATGATATATATCTATGTAAAAGTTCACAAGCAAAAAAATAAAAAAAGTGCAAGGATTTGGAGTCACACCTGATTCAAGTCTGCTCACAGCCCCTCTTCCAGTCCAATCGTATCATCCTTCACAGCTGCCGCCTCGCCTGGCCCCCTCCCCTCAGTGTCTAGAGTTGCCTGCACATGGGTCAGCACGTGGGTCTCCCGGGGGGTAGAGGTCTCCTGGAGAGAGAAAGACCGAAGCCCTGAGCATCCTCAGGTCCCCCTGCAGCAGCCCACCCATCCCCACCAGCATGGAGGAGGCCCGGCCTTATCTCTCCAGCATCACCCCCTGCCATTCCTCTGAATTCTGAAAGCACAGTTTCTCAGTGACTACATACATGCTTATTATGAGACATTAGAGAAGGGTATAGAGTGAAAAGTCGAAGCTCTTTCCCCAGAAGTAGTCACAATTAGACACCATTTAGACCTCTCTCGGGCGTAGAAAACGTGGACAGGGAGCCATCAATGCATATTTATTCCTCCAAAAGTCACAAAGGAGTCGCACGCGACGTGCTGTGTGCCACCTGCTCTTGCCATCTCTGACTCTGGTACATTCTCCCTACTGGCGGCAGCCTCCTCCCGTCTCAGATTCCTGTAGGCCCTCTCTGCTCTCCCCTCAGGGTGTCTGCGAGGAGAAACTGAGGCAGCAGGTGTGGGTCCCCGGCCTGGCCCGGGGCAGGGTCTCGGAAATGCTGAGTGGCAGGGCGGGGGGTTGTGCCATGGGCCGGGCCAGCTGGGTCCCCAGGTGGAAGGGAGGTGAGAGCGTGTCTGCGGCTGGAGAACATCCTCCTCTCCCTCTTCCTCCGGGCTGTCTCCCAGGCCGCCCCCGCCCGCCCCGATCCCCCACACCTCATAAATCTGCAGGCGGCCGGCCCACGCCCTCGGAGACTCCCAGACAAAGCTGAGAGCTGGCGAGGGGAAGGAGCGTGGGTCTGGAAGGACCTGAGGCCCTGGGCTCTGGCCTTGCTGGGCCCTGTCCTGGGGCCCTGGGGGAGGGGGTCAGTCTGACGGAAGGCTCCCTGTGCCAGCCCCCGAGGACCTGTCCCGTCCAGCCGCCCAGCTTCCCGCCTCCCCTTCGGACCTCTCCGCCGCCCATCCATCCCCAAACCGCAGCCGCACAGACCCTTCGCGAACACCCCTTTTATCATGTCACTCCCTGCCTGTGGCCTGCTGGTGGCTCCCCAGTGCCTGTGGGAGAGAGCACAGACTTCTTCCCCCGGAATTCCTGAGCCGGCCCGGCCACCCCTTCCAGCCTGATGTCTTCCACCCCGCCCCCGAGCCCTCTGCTGTGCTGACCCTACAACTTCCCCACGTGGCCTGAGTCCATGCAGTGGACACCCAGGTGTCCAGCGTGGGGCTGCACCCTCCCTACGGTGTGACTCTGGGCACATCACTGATGTCCCTGAAGCCTACCTCCTCCTCGGAAAAGGAACTGCCTTTCTTTTGAGTCCAGGGCAGGGCACATGACCAGGTTGCGGGAGGCAGCCAATGGATGTGTGTTTCTCTCCCTTCCTTTCTGAAATCAATAAAAATGTGTTTTTTAAAAAAGAACTACCTTTCTAGAGTTGATCGGAGGATTGCATAAGATGAGCTCTGCAAAATGCAGGGACAGTGCTTGGCCCTTCGTAAGATCTAAATAAATGTCCCTCTCCTTCCTTTCTTCCCTGTGCATAGTAATAATAATAACTAGAGGCCTCATGCACAAAGATTCGTGCAAGAATGGGCCTTCCTTACCCTGAGTGCTCCCCCTGGAGCCGTCTTTCTGCCTTCCCATGCTGCCCAGAGGCCCAGAGCAGCCAGGGGCTGGTGGAATGCCTGCGTCAACGCCATAGCCTGTGTTGACACAAGCGTTCTGCCCCACCCCTGGCCACTCCATGCCTGAATATGCAAATTAACCCACCATTTTTATTGGGTTAATTTGAATATTCACTCCTGATTGGCTGGTGGGCATCACAAAAGTACAGTCAATTTGCATCTTACTCTTTGCTTAGTACAGATAATAATAGCAGCAAACACACACGGTGCTTGTGCCAGGCTCAGTTGGAAGCATTTACATGTATGACTTCATGTAATCTTCCGAACATTCCTATGAGATAGGCAATGTATTATCCCCATTTTATAGAGAAGGAAACTGAGGCACAGAGCAGTGAAATAATTATCCAACGTCATGTGACCAGCTGGGACAGAACTAAGATCTGAACTCAATGTATCCAGCATCCCCAGGAAGCCTTCTCAAAGCCGATCCTCTAATAACAGGGACTCAGAGACTCACCCTGAGGGCACTGGACTGGGGTGAGGGGAATCGGGGAGACCGCTGGGACAGGTGGGCCTTCCTGAGGCTCTGGTTCTCCCCATGGACAATAGCTTGGCCCGAGGTAGCCTCCTGCCCATCCAATCTCTGGATCGCCTCTCCTGTATCCATCTAAAAATATTAAAATATTGCCCTAACCGGTTTGACTCAGTGGATACAGGGTTGGCCTGCATACTGAAGGGTCCAGGTTCGATTCCGGTCAAGGGCATTTATTTACCTTGGTTGCGGGCACATCCCCAGTAGGGGGTGTGCAGGAGGCAGCTGATCGATGTTTCTAGCTCTCTATCCCTCTCCCTTTCTCTCTGTAAAAAAAATCAATAAAATATATATTTTTAAAAATATTAAAATGCTGTGAAAGTGAATTTGGGGAAGGCAGGTGAGTGCAGGGTAAGGAGGCCCAAGCTTTGAAGCCTCCATGTGCCGTGGACAAGTCCCTTCCCCTCACTGGACCTGCTTTCTCACCGGAATCGCAAGAGGCTTTAGCGGGGGCAGATACCGCATTCTAGAGACAGAGAGAATGTCCCCCCTTTTCAAGCCTCTCAGTCCCTGGGCCCTGCAAAGACAAAGTCTGCCTGGCGGCTGCTGAGACATGGCCACCTCTCTGGACCACCACGCAACCGGCCAGCAGCCGAGTCTCGGGCCCTCGGCCTGTGTGGCTCCATCTCCGGCGCTGGCTCCTCACCTTGGCTGCTCCTCATTTCATCCGCTCCTCATTTCACTCCAGCTCAGAGCCTGCAGGCCTCACCCTGCCACATGCAGCAGCACAGGGAAGTGCCAGGGGAACAGCACCCGTGGCTGTGAGGACAGTGACGTCTTGCCGAGGTCCCTCAGTCTCCAGGGTCCCACACGAGATCCCGGGGAGATGGAGCCCCCGTTGCCCACAGCAGGCACCTGTCCGCAACCTGTCCTGGTATCACCTCTGCCTGCCCTCCCCGCGGCCCTCTCTCTGGTCCCTACACCCTGCCATCGCCCTGCCCTGTGTCTCCTGCACTTATAGTTACAGGTACCCTCTGTTTGTGTCCAGAGATATTGGTCTCCCTTCTGGCAGGGATATGGAATTCCCTTAATACATCGACAGGAGTTAGTCCGCTTTTATCCACGGTTCCACTTCCCACCGTTTCGGTTGCCTGCGGCCAACCAACCACAGTCTGAAGATGTTCAATGAAAAACCCCAGAAGTAACAGTAAACAGGATTTCAACCGCACCCCATTCCAAGTAGCGTGATGAGATCTCGGCGCCATCCCACCCAGGACGGGCATCGTCCCTTTGCCCAGCGTGTCCCGGCTGCCTACGTGGGCTACCCGCCCGCCAGGCACTGAGCAGCCACCGCGGTCACCAGATCGACTGCCGAGGTCCCATCGTGCTTGAGTTCTAGTCGCCCCCGTTTTATTTTTTTTCATGGCTCCAAAGCCATTCACATCACTATTGTGATAGCATATTGTGATACGTGTTCTTTTTTATTATTATTATTTGCTGTTAATCTCCTACTGTCCTTCATTTCTAAATTAAACTTCATCATTGGCATGTATGTATGTTTAGGATAGAACACAGTGTGTGTAGGGTTTGTGACTAACTACGGTTTCAGGCCTCCACTGTGGGTTTGGAACACGGAACCTGCAGACAAAGGGGAACTACTGTTCTCCAGCGAACAGAAAAGCGAGTCATTTCAACCGCAGTGGCGAGAACACAGCTCGAGGCAACAGAAATGGGAACTGACAACTGGAAACCACAGGACAAACAGTTTCTGAGCCCCTTCACGCCCCACCATGCTGGTGTGGTTTAGGGACAGTCCCGCTAGCTCCGTGGGTTGAAAGGGCTTCCTGGCTGGCCCGTCTCTCTCCGGGAGTGGCCACGGTGGGTTCAATAATTTGTGGGGTACCCCTGGAGGAGCCCACAGATGTCCTGGCATGCAGACTGCTCAGGCTCAGGATTAGGGTCTTACAGGGGAGGTGGGGGGACCTGGAACCCTCAGGGACCCGGCACCCACCCCGATCTGTCTTAGGCCCATGAAAGGGTGAAGCCAGGTTGGGGAGCAGGCTCTCAGTCTTTCCCTCAGCGCGCCCCCCCACAACCCAGGCACCCTCTGGGCTGGAGGCAGAGGCTCCGGGAAGGCCCCTTACCACATCTGGAGCTCATTACGCCGAGAAGCTGGAGAGGCTAAGGATATAAATGGGTCCAGCAAGGGTTTAGATAAATACGGGGATGATAGATCCGCACCAGGTTATTGAGGGGAAGTGAAAGGATGCTCGGGGAAGATCCTTAACCTTGTCAAGCTCCTCCGACAAACAGTCCCCGGGGGGCCTGTCGACTCAGCAGCCTCATCTCCTGCCTCTCCCCCACACGCAGCCCACGTGAAGCCGGAGGCGGTGGCGGCGGCGGCGGCGGCCTCTCCGGACGCCACGCTTTGGCCGGGGCTGACTCCTCTGCCCGGCATGCCCTTGCCTTCCCCTTCCTCTCGGCTCAGGGGAACCTTCCCGGACCACCCCAGCCGGGGGTGGCACCGTGGCTTTCATGGCGTGGGACTCCTCTGTCTGTCTGCGGGGCCGGCCTGAGATGAGTGGAGGGCCCAGGGTGTGGTCGTTGGGCACCAAAGGTAGCGACCAGGATGTGTGCCAAGCGTTTCGTATGCACCGACCGACTCAATCAATCCCCACAGCCACCTGGCGAGGCAGGCCCCCGGGTCCTCCCCATCTTACAGACGGGAAACCCGAAGCTCAGAGAGGCGAAGCGACGTGCCCAAGATCGCACAGCCAGGGGGAGCGGGGAGGTCAGGATGCAAACCCAGGGTGGCCAGACCCTGGAGCTCATGCCCTCTCTTCCACGCCATGATGCCTCGCCCAGGGGTGGGTGAAAAAAAAGATCGTTGACTGGAAGAATGAGTGAGGAACAAAACATGAGCCAAGACCCAGCCCCAGCCGGCCTTTTTCGGAGGCTCTGCCTGGGAAGGGGGAGCTATTGGCTTCGCATGACCCATCTACACGGCAGGAGTGCTCCAGAGTGATTTTTCTGTCTACACAAGACATGCAGACCGTCCTAAATAGCAGAGTGCCTCAGACATGACAAAGACCATTCGTCACGTCTGAGCCTCTCGGTAATCCTGCATGCTAGCTTTCATTTGACCGACGAGGAAACTGAGGCCAAGAGAGGAGAAAAGACACTCCTCCCTACCCCCGGCCCACAGCCATGGAGACAGTGCTCAGCCAGGATCCAAGGCGGTGAGTGGGATTCCCGGCCAGTGCCTGATGAGGGGAGAAGCTGGCCTTAATTTTTCTCATCTTTAGGGATGAGAGTCACATGTCCCTGCAGGACAAGAGGTGGCCCTGAAGGTCAGTGACTCAGAAAGGCGCCGTGCAGGGGCGTCTGCTCCGGCCTCACTTCCTGAATCCCTACGGCCCACGGTCCTCGGCCTTGTTGCTCCTCACTTGACACCGGGGGACAGCAAAGCTCGGTGGGCCTACGCATCCTGCTGAAGATGGGGATGGGGTGGAGCCAGGATGTAAACCCAGCTCCTGTCTCTCTGCAAGGCAGAGGTGTGGAACCTTCTAGAAAGGCATGAAAGTGAGTGAGGAAGGCAAGCACTGACGGCAGACTGAGGACAACTCCCAGCTCAGGCTGCACCGAGCGTGCAAACCCTGGCAGAGAATGGAGAGAATGTGATGGAAGTCAGCTCAGCTGGTGGCCAAGTGCTGATGCAGGGTTGGCGGGAGGTGAGGGCCTGCCCGTACAGGGAGCAGCCAGAGATAACGGGATCACCTTACAGCACAGGACACTTCCAGGCAGGGGAACACACCTCATCGGCCCACAGTGCGGGAAGCAGACAGGGTGTGGGCCACAGGAGAGATCTCAGCCCCATCTCCCCTTGCTGTGTGACCTGAGGCAGCTTCCACCCCCTCTCTGAACTTCAGCTTCTCCACCAGCAAATGAAGGGCCGGGATCAGACCAGAGTTCCTCACACATCGGTCATTCCTAAATGACTTAACCATATAACCGTTTGAACTACACTTTTAAACGGACTCCCCTATATATATATATATATTTTTTTTTTCCTGAAATAAATTCAGTACAGGAAAAAAATTAGGTTGCTGCTATAACTAGGAGAAAGCCAGCACGGATTCCTCTAACCAGAAGTAGTTTGGCGAGGTGGGTGAGAACATGGTCCGTGAAGCCAGCTTCCCTGGGCTCCTAACCCTTGCTCTGACGCTCACTGTGTGACCTGAGGCAAATTCCTTAACCTCTCTGTGCCTCCTCAGGCTACTGGCCTGTAGGCTTAACATAATAACAGCGCCTAAATCATGACGTTGAGATGAGGATAAAAGGAGTTGATATTTGCAAAGCAGTGGCACTTAGCGAGTTTGTTTAAATAAAAATAAAAATACATAAATTACTGGCAGCGAAAGCGAGGGGGTGCCCTGGCATTCCAGATGGCTAGCCGGGTCTGAGCGCGAGGCCTGCGTTTCCTTATTGAAAAGGGAGATTAGGGGCTGTCAGCGAGGTGTCAGAGACATGTTGGCAGGAAACAGACTTTCTCTCTGAGTAATCAGCAGGGGTGGAGGAGAAGGCGAGGGGAACTTTCTCACCGTGTGACTCAGTGTCATTTAATGCCGTTTCCGTGTTCCTCCCAGAGCCTGCCCTGCTGGAAGCCCTGGCAGACACGGGACGAAAGCACCTCTAGAGTCTGGCTCTGACGACCTGGGACCCCAGGAAGAAAAGAGAGCAAACCTCTGAGGCCACGGCACCCACGCCAGCCCACGGCCCTTCCTCCTCCAGCCCCTTTGGCCTGCTAAAAACCCTGCACTGTGGCAGCCACTTGCTGCCCTGGATTTTCCTGGCCAGCCCCGATGTAAACTGTCCCATGCCAGCCGTGGCCGTGACTCAGTGGGTCGGGTGTCATCCTGTGCACAGAAAGGCTGCAGGTTCGATTCCCGGTCCGGGCACATACCCAGGTTGTGGGCTTGGTCTTTGGTAGGGGGAGTGCAGGAGGCAACAGACTGATGTTCTGCTCTCACATCAATGTTTCTCTCTCTCCCTCTTCCTTCCCCTCTGTCTGAAAACAAACAAACCACACTGTCCCACTCCATTCCTTCTCACAGGGAGGCGGACTTTAAGTCCCATGTCTGACCTGCCCTGGGCAAGTCGCATCCTTGCTCTGTTCCATTTCCTCATCCGCCGATGAAGGATAAGACTACCCACCTCAGAGGGTGGCTGGGTCCTGGGGGAGTCAAAATAGTAATACAGTCGGGCAAGTCACTGCACCTCTGTTGTGGTAAGGGCTTAGCACAGCTCGGGGCACATAGCTAGTACTCAGTACACAATGATTGTTATAAATACGTTCAATGTGAGAAAAACGATGACAATAATCGTAGCACTTCATGCATTCTCTCCTCAGACCCATCCTTCTGTCTGTCTGTCTTTCTGAGTATCCCACTCAACTCAGCACCCTCAGCTTCCGGTGTAGGGCTGGAACCCAATGGAAGCCCAGCCGAGTTCGTTGGATGGATAGATAGATGATAAATGAATAAATGAATGAATGAATGAAAAAATGAGTGGCTCAGTGAACCTGAGATACCCAGGCTGGGGGTATGAGAGGGAGCAGTACCCTTCCCCTCTCCATCCCAGGCCTCATTCCTCAGCTTCTATTTCTCTTCCCTCCATGAGGCACAGGGCGGGACGACTCTCCTTGGTGGGAGCTGATGTCACGCCGGGATCTGTGACATCCGACAACCAAAAACTCTTCCGCCATCACCGTGGACTTGAACACCTTGGTCTGAACCGCTCGGCTCCCGCCCAGGTCTCTGCGGGATGTCTATGATGGGCCAGCCCTGGGCGAGGTGGCGTGAGAGGAGAGGACCCACAGCACATGTGCGCGTCCCAGCCCCTGCCCTCCATTCCTCTCCCGGGGGCACCACTATGTGCTGGGACCCAAGGTCACAAACACGAAGGTACGGGACAGCCCCCGATGGCAAGGAGCTCAGACAAAAGGCTCGGTGACATGTGCAGCCCACCCTGTCGCGTTTCACAAAATACTACGTACTCCGCTATCTCCAGAAAGAATTGGAGAGGAGTTTATGTATGACATTTAAATTACATTTTAGAAGCATCCAGAAAGCCCTTATAAATTAGGGAAAGAGGATTATTCTATGAATCTGGGATGCGATAAAGGCTGTAATTGGAAACAACGTTTGCTCTGAGCTTCCCAGAGAGAATGGAAGCAGGTGGAAAGGGGAAGATCACTGGAAATAAGAACAACAGTCAAAACTTACTGAGTGCCTACATTCTCTGCCAGGCATTAAGAGCTTTACATGTAGAAACATGTTGGATGGTCACAGTAACCTAGTGAAATAGGCCAGATTTCTCGTTTCCCTTTTACAGATGGCGAAAAAGAGGCAAGAGAGATTAAGTAGCTTGATCACGTGGCTGGCGAGATTTTAACGGGGAAATTCGGCTTGCAAGCCACCTTCACACTTAGCCACCGTGCTGCTCTGCCAGCCCCTGTACCTGTGCTTTGTCCTTGGGTTTGCAAAACTCTACCAGCCGGGTGTAGTTATCTTCATTTGGGAACGAGGTAACAGAGGCACAGAGAGGTGAAGTGACTTGCCCAAGGGTACACAGCACGTGGTGGCAGAGGGGGGTCTGCCAGCATCACTGTCCCCCCTCCAGCAGACTAGCCCAGCTCCACAGCACAGAGGTCCGAGTCCTCATGGCCCCACAAAAGGGCACCAAGTTCAGCACAGGTGGCCGAAACCGGTTTGGCTCAGTGGTAGAGAGTCGGTCTGCGGACTGAAAGGTCCCAGGTTTGATTCCGGTCAGGGGCATGTACGTTGGTTTTGGGCACATTCCCGGTAGGGGTTGTGCAAGAGGCAGGTGGTCGATGTCTCTCTCTCATCGACGTTTCTAGCTCTCTGTCTCTCTCCCTTCCACTCTGTAAAAATCAATTAAAAAAAAAAAAAGATTCTATTAAAAAAAAAAAAAAAAAAAAAAAAAGTTCAGCACAGGTGGCGAGACCAGTCACACCTGAGTGGCGGTGGAATCCGGACGGCTCTCCCCCAGGCCGGCCCAGCTGACAAAGGTCCCCGGTGACTGGGGGTCTGGCAATGCCAAGGTGTTTGCTTTGGGCCTCTGGGTGGGTGAGTCATCTCGGAGCCCTGCGCCCAGCCCTGCAGGGGGGTTCGGGGGAGCTCACTTTGCCCTTCCGGCGAGACAAAGAGCCCCGAGAACAGCCTGGCGGGTGCCGAGCTCCCAGGCCTGCGGGAGTGAGCTCCCAGGCCTGCGGGAGTCTGACCTCAGGCAGGTCACGTCATGGCCGGGGACACAAGGTCAAGGCCTACGTGATAGCACTCACAGTCTGGCTCATTGAAAGGACTTAGTAATTTTTAATTATTAATGCAGTTAACCTGGCCCGGGCCTATCTGTGGCCCACAGCCGCTCCATCCACGATGGAGAGACACGAGGGCCTGCCTCCCTGGGTCCCCGGCTCAGTGACCAAGGTCGGAGCAAAGGCGGTTAGCTCTGCCCCGTCCACGGCTCTCCCTGTTTCTAGCAGGAAGCAGCTGGTGCGGAAGGAAGCCCGAGTTTCAGTCCGAGCTCTGCCTCTAACTGGCTGGGGGGTCTGGGGCCAGCCAATCCTCTCTGGGCCTCAGTTTCCCTTCTGTAACCTCCGAGGCTCGGGCTGAGGGGCTCACTCCTCTGACTGGCTGTCACCTCATCCTGCATTTCATCCGACGTGGCAACGGTCCCTAGGAGGGAGGGGGGGCCGTACCCATTTCCAGAAATGGGGAAAGCAGTGCTGAGAAGGGGAAGGACTTACACCCCGAGGCTGTTTGGATCAGAGGGCGCTGTGGGACGTGTGTGGACGTGGCCCCAGACAGAGCTGGGTTTGGATCCCGGAGCCTCCTCCAACGCTTAACACCTTCCTGGCCAGGCCTTTCCCAGCTTGCAGAGCGGGAGGGAGAGCCCCTTGCAGGGTGTGGTCAGGGAGAGGAGGGCGGCCCGGGGCCTGGCCTGGCCCACGTGGTCCAGCAGGAGACTTTGTTATTCTTCACCAAAGGCCAATTTCAGCATCGCACCTCCCCCGGGGAATGGCTGGCTTCCCGCTGCTCCCGGTGGTGTGAGGGAGCACAGGGCGGGGCTTGTCCAGAAGCCCACAGGCCTCTCCGCCCCATCCCACCCTCTCTCCCCCAACCTCAGTTCCGGCCACGCTAGGCCCTTTCAGGCATCAGGAACCCACATTCTTTTTTTTTTTTTTTTTTTTAATATATTTTATTGATTTTTCACAGAGAGGAATTAAGAGGGACAGAGAGTTAGAAACATCGATGAGAGAGAGTCATCGATCAGCTGCCTCTTGCACACCCCCCACTGGGGATGTGCCCGCAACCAAGGTACATGCCCTTGACCGGAATCGAACCCGGGACCTTTCAGTCCGCAGGCCGACGCTCTATCCACTGAGCCAAACCGGTCCCGGCAGGAACCCACATTCTTGCTGGGTCTTGTCCCAAACCGTTCCCCCTCATTGGTGCTCACTCCCTTCCCTTTGAGCCAGGTCATCTCCCAGCTCACCTTTCCCACTGCCTGTGAGTGCCACTTCCTCCAGGAAGCCTTCCCTGGCCTCCCTTCCAGGCCCGATTCTCCCTGACGACTTCTGACGTAGCTGTCTAAGATGTGTCTGCCCCATGTCTGAGATGGGCTTTCATGACAGTCTGTCCTGCCACCAGGATAGGCATGTAGTGTGGTCTCCCCCTACCGCACCCCGGGCCAGGGCCTGGTCACAGCGGGCACTCAGTCTTTATTGGGTTTTGATCAGAGCAGAGGTGATTGATCACTATGTGGCCAGAGGTCTTTCTCACCAGGTCTCGGTGGCTAAAGAGAGAAGTTAAACGTGCCCCTGCTGTTCCCCCACTTTGCCGCTGACTGTGGGACGCGGAACAGCGTGGGGAAACGTTTTGAAAAATAAGCTGGAGATTGTCACGGAAACCAGGTGAGCACCAGCTAGACACCCCAGTCACAACCACGCCGGACGCCCCCCGTGCTGCTGATCTGCCCGAGGCCTAGCCTGGGCCCTGCTGGGCAGCATCCACATAGGCCCCCACTGCCAGGCACCCACAGAATGAGGCTTCTGCACCGGTTTTCACTGTCTCATTAAACCTCACAATCCCATGGGTTTGCCACCCTCTTTTACAGAAACTGAGACTCAGAGAGGTGCAGCCACTGAGCCACAGTCACACTATTAAAAAGGAGTCAGAGAGAGAGAGGGAGGAAGAGGGAGATGAAAACATCAATGATGAGAGAGACTCATTAATCAGCTGCCTCCTGCATGCCCCCTACTGGGGATCGAGCCCATAACCCGGGCATGTGCCCCGACCGGGAACCAAACTGTGACTTCCTGGTCCATAGGTCGACGCTCAACCACTGAGCCACACTGGCCCAACTGAATTCTTTATTTTTAACTGAGGTATAATGTATATATAGGAAGGGCACAGATCTTTAGGGTTTTCAGCTCAACAAATTTCCCAAAAGTATATCCCCATGGAACTACCACCAGAAAGTGCCTCCTGTCCTTCCGCATCACCTTCCTTCCTTCCTTCGCATGCACTCAGCACCCTGACCTCCATCACCACGAGTTAGTTTTGCCAGCTTCTGAAATTCCTAGAAACTGAATTCTTCAGTGATCTTTGGTGCCTGGCGTCTAGCACTCAGCATAATAATTTTGAGATGTACCCATGATGCTTTGTGTTATCAGATGCTTTGTGTCCTTTTTTTTTATTGCTGCGTGCTATTCCACTGTGTATATCCACAGTTTATTCAAGTTATCTATGGGCATTTGGGTCTTTCCCAGTTTGGGGCTATTAGGAGCAAAGCTTCAGTGAACCTCCTAGTCTGGTCTATTATCCGCCGTGGAGAACATGCGCACTCATGGCATCTAAGTACACACCTACCAGGGGGTGGGATTGCTGGGCCATGCGGCAGACATATGGTTAGCTTTGTTCGGAACCGCAAGACTGCTTCCCAAAGGGGTTATGCGATTGATTTTATTCACATCACCGCCCCAATCTGTTCCTTAGGAAAACTATGATGTGGACTGGTTTTATAATTTTGGATCAAAGTGATTTATTGTGTTCATAATAAGATGTGATTTGACTCTTTTTTAATGCTATTGGGTGATTTCCACTAGAAACAAATCCACAAATCGATGATAAGCCCTTTGTCAGACCTCCTATGCGCCGTTTGTGGTTCAGATAAGTGTGGCTCCATTCATGGCCGATCTGGACACCAGGTCAGGCTTCCTGACTCAGAGCATGGGGGTTCCCGTGCAGGAGCAGATGGTGTTGCCATCTATGGCAGTGTAGGAAGAGGCCTACTGTGTGCCAGGCGCTGTACTCAGAGCTTTTCTTCATCTCCTTTCATCCTACCCAAATGCATTATGACTCTGTAATCACTATCCCGTTATACAGAGGGGGAAACTGAAGCAGAGGGAAGGGTGTTGGTCTGGGTCTCATGGGTACATGGAAAGGGTGCCTCCTGGCATTAGAGGCCAGTAGCCTATCAGGACACCGGAGATGTCCTGGGCATTGCTGAGCCCTGGGTTGATGTGACGATTAGTGGCCAATGTCCCCTCAAGAGTCCAATGCCCAGCACAGAGCCTGCTCAATAAGGGTCTGCTGGCAACTGAACGACCAAGTGAGTGTAGCCAATGTCAGCATGCAAATGGGACAGGACCCCTCGGCAAGTCTGGGGATTGGACTGCTCGGCCCTGAAAGGCAGCATCAAAGCGCACGGAATAGAGTTGCTGGGCCCTATTCTCTTTCAGTTGTGGTTGAGGCCGAGGAGCTGGGGACATTGTATGGAGCTTCAGCTCTCGGCTTCACCCCCAACCCTGCCCGCGGACATTCCCTCCATCACTCCTGGACAGTCCCATTCCTACCGCACACGCAGGCAGTGCTGTCTGTCTCCAGCCTGTCCCGTTCTCGGCGTCCTCCTATACCCGCTGGGCCGCCTTGCTGTTAGGACTCTGTGACTTGACCACTTCAAGGGCAGTAGAGTCCCCGGCTCACATGGACCAGGAAGGTGATGTACACGAGCCCCATGAGCAGGGGCTGGGGCTGGTGTGTCCTGTCTCAAAGGCAAAACTCATTCGCCAGGATGTGGGTTCTCGGAAGCCCGGGGTCTGAACGGCTGCCTCTGTGTGTCAGGAGGACGGGCTAACTCAGTGGTCGGCAAACTGCGGCTCGTGAGCCACGTGCGGCTCTTTGGCCCCCTGAGTGTGGCTCTTCCACAAAATACCCCGGCCTGGGCGAGTCTATTTTGAAGAAGTGGCATTAGAAGAAATTTAAATTTTAAAAAATGTGGCTCTCCAAAGAAATGTCAATCGTCGTCCTGTTGGTATCTGGCTCTGTTGACGAATGAGTTTGCCGACCACTGGGTTAACTGAATGTCTGTGATCACGGGCAGGCGGTGGGCCTCGGGGTCCACTCCTGAGCTGTTGTGGGAGACAAACCCTCCCACCTACTCACTCACCCAGGGCCTTGGGCAAGCCCTTCTCTCTGAGCCTCGGCTTCCCATCTCTAACAGGACACGTGTGCGAGGGGAATGAAATGGTGCTGCCGTGTGGGGTGGTGATGATGGGCATGGCCTTGCAGGCCCCGACCAGGTTCAAATCCCAACTCTACCACTTCCCGCGGGGGGGAAGAGGGGTGGGGGTGGGGGGATGGGGGAGTGTGTGCCTTCCCCTCACAGAGCTTTAGCTTTCCTGTCTCTAAACTGGGGAGAAAGCAGAGCCGCTGCAGAGAAGGCTCAGGAGGCGCGGCCCGTTTCATGCCCTCATGCAGGTTAACTATTCTCGTCGGGGTTTTTTTGTGTGACTATGATTATACGGAGCCAGAGCCAACGTGAGAGACAGATGGGGTTTTCTTGAGAAACGGACGGACGGAGGCTTCTTGCTGGGAACAAAACCGGGCTGTGGAGCCAGTGCCGCCTGCCTTTCCTGAGGCTTTTCACCCCGAATCGCCCAACGGGAGGCACGGAGGGGCCAGGGTCCACTCGCTCACTCAACAAGTATCTAAGTGCCTACTATGTGCGGGGAGTTATCCTAAGTGTCAGGCGAGGGGCGCCTAATGGTAACTACGCATCTGGACAGGGAATCCCCTTATCTCCCCCCGGGGAGACGAGACGCCTTGGGATTTAGATAAGAGGGAGACAGGGGCGGTGGGCTGGGGGGAGAGCGACCAGGTGTCAGCAGGGGAGGGAAAACAGACGGCTCCAAGAACGCAGTTTTAAGAAGGTTCACTTAGAAGGGGGATAAAGCGGAGGGCACGGACTCTCGAGGTGTCAGTTTGGGGAGACGAGTCCCAGCAGCCCCGGGTGGGAAAGGAGATGTCTCCCAGGGCTGCCGCCGGAGGGAGAGCCTCGGGAGGCGATCGAAGGGAGTGAGTGACAGGATGGGGGAGGGGCAGGCCTCCGAAACCATCGCCATCCCCACTGCCCACCTTTAGCTCAAACCCACTGAGCCGCTGGGCACCCTCCTGGCCAACAACGCCAGGCCATGGCTGCTGGACAGGAGGAGCCCACGGTGGGGGGACTGTCCTTCCCACAGCTCCAGGAGAGGCCCCAGCCAGGCGTGGGTAGCAGAGGTGGATGGCGAGGAGCAGGGTGGACCAGCGGGGGTGCCGATCCCCGCCTTCCACAAGAGAAGGCCTGGCCAGGCAGGGCAGCGCATACTCACAGGGCACTGGGTCCACGGGCACCAAGCTAAGAGATGCACCCAGAAGGCCCACCACGGGGCGGAAGTGGCTCTTCTGCTCCCCATCTTACCGAGGAGGAAAAGGAGGCTCAGAGAGTCCAGGCCACACGGCCGTGGGCGTGGCGGAGCCAGCACGATGCCCCTGTGCTCTAACGGGAGGGCTTCTTGGGCTCCAAAGGGCAGGGCTGGGCCCCAGAAGAAGATGGAGGTGCGGGGAAGGGCATTCAGGGCCCAGGGAACAGCAGGAGCAAAGGCAGGGTGGTAGGAAAGGGTAGGGTGAGCGCGAAGAATGGCAAGACGGTGAGGGTTGGCAGGACACAGGCGGCGGTGACGCCAGTGGGTCTCAACCAGGCACCGTGCCCCCTGCCCCCACCCCTGGCATTTAGGAAAGCCCGGAGCCGGTTCGGGTCCGTGTGATGACAATGTGGGATCACGAGCACGCTTGCTCGACGCTGATGCCAACGCAGTGCCCTGCGGCCTGCCAGACTGCGGACCCAGGGCCACGGGTGGACTGCCAGGGCGGCGTGACCAGGGGAGGCACTCCTGGCATTTCGCGGGCGAGTGTGTGACGTGTTACACACCCTGACACGGGCAGGACAATCCCACCAGAAGAAGGATGGTCCTGACCAAAATATGAATACCAATCTTGTTTAATAAAAATAAATAAAAAGGCATATTAGGCTGCCTGCTCCCCACAAGAAGAGATCGACTCCAATGCCCGTTGTTGAAGAGAATTCGGTGAGGCCGAGTGATGGGGCATCACACCCAGGTGGAAAGGGCCCGGTGCACTGGTACCACCGAAAACGATCCCGGGGTCACGGGGGACCTCAAGCCGCGTACGAGGAAGCAACAAAAGGCTCAGGCAAATCGTTCGGGCCCGAAGCTTCAAAACCGGGGTTTATTTAGATAATCCCTCCCCAGGCCTCCCCGCCTCAGCGCCTGGTTCCTCTAAGGATTTATTTCGTGAAAACGTCTCTCTCAACAAGTAAGTTATCCTGCCCTGAGCCGATGAGGGAATTTCTTCTCTGCATTCGAAACCACAAACCCCGGGCAGCCCTTCTGCGGCCCGGCGCGACTTTCTGCAGCGTCAGGCTGTGAATCACTCATCAGATCCGAGCCTGGTTCCGGGCCAGACTGGGTGCCTGGGGGAGGGGAGCCTGCCTCCCACTCCCAGCTCAGGGCGGCGGGGCCCTGTGGGCTCAGGCTCGGACCCGTTTCTCCCAGGTCTGACCTCCCAGGGGTCATCTCCACGGGATGCCAGGAGCGCCCAGGCTGGGTTCGGGCCGGTCTGTACACCAGGCCCTCCGCACAGATGAGCTCACTCAGGCCTTGGAGCAGCCAGGTGAGCGGAGTCTGGTTAGCGGCCCATTTCAGAAATGAGGAGGCTCAGGCAGGGGGTGATGTGGTGAAAAGAAAAAAAAAGTCCGAGGACTAAGAGAGGCTCTAGGGGTTTGAGTCCTAAACCCTGAGCATGCCTCAGGGTGCCCACCCAGACTCCTGAGTGAGCGGCTCACTGCTGATGCCCCAGGGGTGCCATCCCCAGCCCGCCAGGCTGCAGGGCCCTAACATCTGGCCTTTTAATGAAGGTGGGGGGACACCTGGGCCCTAGGGGTTCCTCCATCGTGGCTCAAGAACACCTCTATTCCTCCCTCCCAACCTCGAGGCCCCACTCACATCTCATCTCCCCTGGGACCCTCTACAGCAGAGCCCTGGCACATAGTGGGGCCTCAGGAGACATTTATTAAATGCAAAGAATGAACAAAGGATCAAAATGACTAGTAATGCCATATGCGCTCTGTAAACGGCTACGGGAAGAAATAATTTGAACGGACAGATGGGTGTGGAAAAGTACAAGGAAGCCACGTCGGTTTGAATCCTGACTCTGTCACTTAACTAGTTGGGTGACTTCAGGGACATCGCTTTGCTCCTGTGAGCCTTGGTTTTCTTACCGGCCACACGGGGATAATGGGAGCACCAGCCACAGGAGTTGTTACGAAGATGCAATGGGATAAGGAGCCAACAGAGCTGGACCCGGGACCTGGCACCTGGGCATGCTCAGGGAGGGAGACCATCATTATTTACAGCCGACGCTTGAGGGCTTGAGACCAAGAACCTTTGAGGTTTTCCTGGCTTTGAAAAGATCAACACAGACGTGGACAGAGAGGCATATTTTAGGAACAAGGAAATGATAAAGGGAGAGAGGAAAGGAAGCTGAGACCAGACTCCCAAGTGGATATATAGCCATCTGTGCTTCTCGGGAAAGCGTTCCCCGAGTGGGGGCGGGGCCCGGCTGAGTCCCCGAGAATCCTTCCGGCCCCAAAGTGGGGATTTCTCAGCTCTGAGATGAGTTGGTGTGTTTTGTTTTGTTTTTTCCATTTTACATGGTTTCCTTAGGTCCTGACTCCAAGAAGGCCTGACCTTAAAGACCTCTTCAAGGCCAGCTGATAGAAGAGCACCTTGTTCTGGGTCCAAACTCTAATTCTAGGGCCTACCTAGTTTTCGAGCCTGCCCATTATCATCACTTCCTCCTCCTTTCAAGATCTTGTGGGGGCGTCACGCTGAGCAGTAAAAGCTTCTAGGATTGAAGAGGAAGTTATTTTTATGGGCAGACAATGCGGTCATCCCTTCCTTCATTCCTTCATTCCTAAAACACTGGTTGGAGGGCATGCTGGTGACAGACCCTGTGCGAGGCACTGTGGCCCAATGGTGACAAAGATAAGCAAGTCTCTGCATTCTGTCTAGTGGGGGAGGCCAATGTGGACAAAGTCAGCCACACCTTAGTGTTCTAAGATCATCTACAAAAGGGTTGTGGATAAAGCGCTGTGGGGTGGGGGGAATCGAGCAGGAAACATTTGAATTGGGCCTTGAAGGATGACCGGGAATTAACTGGAAAGAGAAGTGAGAGGAAGGCAATCAAGCATCCCAGCCAGCAGCGAGGGCCTGAACGAAGCACAGGTCTGGGGGAAAGGGATTTATGACAGATAGCTATGAAACCTAGAACTTCAGGATGAGAATGACACGGACAGGCAGGGAGGCCAGCAGGGTCCAGGTCACCAGACAGCTAAGCTAATAAACTAGGGCGGTGGTCGGCAAACTCATTCGTCAAACAGAGCCAAATACCAACAGGACAACGATTGAAATTTCTTTTGAATTTTGAGAGCCGAATTTTTCAAACTTAAACTTCTTCTAACGCCACTTCTTCAAAATAGACGTGCCCAGGCTGTGGTATTTTGTGGAAGAGCCACACTCAAGGGGCCAAAGAGCTGCCTGTGGCTCGAGAGCCGCAGTTTGCAGATCACGGAATTAGGGGAAGGGGTCTGACTTGGACTTTTTAGAGAACAAGGAGCCCAAGGTCTGAGCAGGGGAAAAATGTGGTCTGAGCTGCAGTTTGTTTTTTTGTGGTGTTTTTAAAAAATATATTTTTATTGATTTCAGAGAGGAAAGGATGGGGAGAGAGAGAAGCATGAACGATGAGCCCGGTCAGCATAGCTCAGTGGTTGAGCATTGATGCATGAATCAGGAGGTCATGGTTCGATTCCTGGTGGGGGCACATGCTCAGGTTGCAGGCTCAGTCCCCAGTGGGGGTTATGTAGGAGGCAGCTGGTCAACGATTCTCTCTCATCATTGATGTTTCTCTCTCCCTCCCTCTCCCTTCCTCTCTAACATCAATGAAATTAAAAATAAAAAAGAAAAGAGAGAAAGAAGGAAGAAAGAAAGGAAGGAAGGAAAGAAAGAAAGGAAGGAAGGAAGGAAGGAAGGAAGGAAGGAAGGAAGGAAGGAAGGAAGAAAGAAAGAAAGAAAGAAAGATAGATAGATGAGGCACTGGATAATGGCCCAAGATTCCTAGTCAGACCAAGGGCTGGGTTCGCAGATTCCCAGAGGCCTCTGGGGGGAGCCCCAAGTTCTTGGTTGTGCTTCCCCTTCAGAATCCACTCGGAGAGCCATTGGCAAGGTGGCAGCAGACATCTCTGAGCCAGTCAGCGGCCCTCAGCCCCCTCTTCCCCCAGCTCATTCCTGTGTCTCCGTCAGCGAAGTTCCATTATCCTCCGAGACACACAGGGTGACCCCCTGCTGCCACCCCACAGTGCACTGGGAAGAAAAGCTCCTCTCTGACAAGAAAGCCCCACTGCAGGCCGGGCCCGGGGTCTGGGCAGCGCCTTTATCCACGGTGACCCTGCCACCCTGTCCGAGGCACAAACGCGTCGCGCGGCCCCACCCTCCGAGGGCCTTGGCTGGAGCTGTGAGGGGCCTCCTCCCGGGGCCGATGGGAACCAGACTGCGGCCTGCAGGCCCCATTGATGCTCCCAGACCGCTCCCCACCCCCTGAGGACCATGCTCCGGCCGGCACGGTGACCGAGGAGGGTTTTCGGGGTGGGGAGGCAGCCCCCGCTCACGCACTGGGAAGGGGGGCCTGAGGAACTCTTTGTCCAGCCTCCAGAATTATTGGGGAGGAAGAGCTGAAGGGTGGAGGCTTTTGTGCCCCTGGGCCCAGCCCCCGCCCTCATTCCTAGTACCAACCAAGCAAGAGGGGCCTCCCTGTCCCCAACCTCCCCTGGACCTGCCTGCTCGCTCCTCACAGTTCCGTCTTGCCCAGGAGGGAAAGGAGGCCTATCCCTGACCAGCCTCCTGCAGACAGACATCCATCTGCACACTTTGAGAGGCTGGGTAATGTGTTCCCTTCCATCTCCCACTTAGGGCAACAATAACAATGACTAACTACTATTATCTTCATTGCACACCTCCTCTGGGCCAGGCAAGGTGCCGTGTGCCTCAGGGGGGATTAGAACTCAGGTCCATCAGACTTCAGAGCCCACACTCTTGACCACCACGCAGGACTCCCGAGGCTACTAATGAGGGACGAACAGGCAGAAGCCGGCTCTGGGTCTTGGGCTGGAGCCGAAGAGGCCTCCGCCTGGGGCCGATGGGAACCAGACAGGGGCCTGCAGGCCCCACTGATGCTCCCAGACCAAAGCCCAGCTCTGCATCTATCAGCCGCCCGCGGCTCCCCCTCCACCTCAGTCCTACGTGCAGACGAATTTCCAAAGAGCTCTGAGTGTCCTGTAAGAATTGTGAGGCTGTCTAGAGTGGGAGGCAATTTTGGGGAAGGGAAACTCCCATAATTTAAGCCAAACAGTTGGGCTTAAATTGCAGATTTTCCAGTCACACAGAACTTTCTAAGCCGATTCCTTGGAGAGAGGGGCCTCCAATCAGACGCCTAGGAAGTGGAAGAAGAGCCATCGTGGGGGGGGGGGTGTGTGCGTGCAGGGGGTGGTTCCCCGGGAGGCTGACTAGCCTGGTGCTCGGGCACGCTCTCCCTGCTCAGGCCGAGGGGAGGTCAGCACAGCTCTCCTCTCCCAAACACAGAAGCTAACAATGACCGTGAGCTTCTTCAGGGCTCTGGTTCTTGGGCTCAGCCTCTGGAGGATGCTGCAACACGGTGCCCCCTCCCAGGACAGAGGCCAAAGAGCACAACCTTCAGAGCCGGGCAGAGCTGGTTCAAACCCCTGCTCTGCAAACTCAGGGAGCGTTTGCCTCTCTGAGCCTCGGTGTCTCCGCCTTGCAGCACCACCATGAGGATTAAATGAAATCCTATAGAATAAAAGGCTAATATGCGAATTGTCCCCTCGACCAGAAAAGTTCGACCGGAAATTCAACCTGGGGTTCGAATGGGGACGGGGCAAGCCTGCCAACTGCCAACAGCCCCTCTCCCCAGCCAGCCTGGCCCCGACTGGCCTCGATCGGGGTGGGCTTGGCTGGACCCCACCCATGCACGAATTCGTGCACTGGCCTTCTAGTAATGTACATAAAGCAACAAACGCCCTGCCTGCCACGAAATAGGTGCTCAACCAAACAACGCTGTCGTCATTTACCACCGGCTCCGCAGAGCAAGCAAACACAGGCATTTAACCCGTGAGCTCCCCGAAATGGCACACAAAGGCACGTGTTTATTTTTGCCGAGAGGTGGGAGGTCACCGTTTTTGTCAGCTTCTCGTGACTCAAAAGAACCACGGCCACAGCCAAAGACAGCTGACATTCCTGTAGCGCTTGGCGGGAGATACACTTTCAAGCCTCAGTTTCCCCACCTGAAGACTGGGGACCCCTGCCCCGCTTGTCTCACAAGGGTGTTTCAAGGCTCAGCCAAAGACTGCGGCGGTGAAAGGACCTTGTACATTGTACGAGGTGTGTGTGAGGGGGAGGGGTCCTTTATCCTAAAAGAACCAGCAGGGCCGGCTGCCCACAGGCCAGGCCACAGCAGGGTCTGAAAGAGATAGTCCTCTCCCCCACCCCCCCAGGTCTGAGGGGGGCCCAGGGCAGAGCTCCATCCTCCCTGACTCAGGAGCTCCCGATAAGGGCAGTTTTTTTTTTGCCTGTGCTTTTGTTTTTGGCAGCTGGGAGGACAGTCAGAGTCCTGGATTCATCTCCTGGCTTTGTCCCCACCAACTCTAGCCAGCCTGATGTAGTAGCTCTGAGCATGGGCTTTGGAGTTAGAAGATCACGGGTTCAAATCCCAGCTCTGCCGCTTACTGGCTGTGTGGCCCTGGGCAAGTTGCCGAGCCTCTCGGAGATGCAGTTTTCTACCTGGAAAACAGAGCGAACAGCCCTGCCTCACGGTGGTAGATCCAACAAGGCAGCAGGACTCCGGGAAGACTGCCGCATACGCTAATCACTGTTCACGTGAACCCACTCTGTCAGTCCGCGCCGTGCTAGTAACCCCTGTCCTTCTGTCACTGCTCATCACGGCGAGGAATGTGGAGTCCTGGTTTTGAATGGGGGGAGGGGGGATCCCAACTGGGCATGTTCTTTCACCTCTTCGAGCCTCAGTTTCCTATCTGTATTATGGGCCTCATTCTTCATCTGTATTCAATGGACACTGAGTTTGGGTACGTAACACTGCTGGTAAAAACAAAAATGGTGTGGCCCTACCTCCAGGGGGTGGGTCATAGGGAGCCCCCTCTCCACCCCCACCCCAACTGCAGGAGGAGTCCCGGGGAGAATGCTGAACTGCAGGGGGCGATAGTGTCAGCGTTCGTTAGAGGTCGCCCAAGGACCTCCATTCCCAGCCAGAAAGTAAAGAGGGCTCCCTAAGTATTTACTGACTGTGCAGAAGAACCTTCTAGCAGAAGCACAAGAGGCAGCTTTAACATCGAGCTGTGTGTGTGTGTGTGTGTGTGTATGAGAGAGAGAGAGAGAGAGAGAGAGAGAGAGAGAGAGAGAGTGTGTGTGTGTGTGAGAGAGAGAGAGAGAGAGAGAGAAAGAGAGAGAGTGTGTGTGTGTGTGTGTGTGTGTGTATGTTGGGGTGTCAGATAAAATGAGGTCATACGAAAATGGACTAGTTTTATTTCAACAATGCATTTAAAAAATAATCTTAATTATATGAATATGGGAAAGATTTTCTCAAAAATTAGAAAGAACTGTTAGAGCCACCCTCTGCCCTCCCCTCCCCCCTCCTCCGCACCCTTTCCGAGACCTCCCTGAATCCTCCTATCTTCCACCTCCAGGATATCTGCCCCCCACCTTCTCTCTGCCCCCCTCACCTTTCCCAGGCCCCCAAGCTCTCAGCTCCCACTTCTGGGAGGTAGCTGGCCCACACAGCTGGGCAGAAGGGAGCCAGAACTCACTGAGCCCCACCCGCTGAGCCCTTTCCAAACGGCTTCTTATTTCATCCTCACAGCAAGCCTGGGAGGCAGGGCTTCTTCCTATCCCCTCTGCACGAGCAGGGAAATGCATCACCCCCGGGTCTCAGAGAGGCTGCTCGCCAGCCTGAGGTCACACAGCCTGAAAATGCTCTGTCTGGTGCTGAAGTGCAGTCTTCCTCTAGAGGGCGCTGTCTCCCGGGGCCACTGCTGCTGGGCTCTCCATGACACCCAAAGGGGAAACCTGGGGCTACTGCACCCAGGATCAGGCCAATGCCTACTGGACACGGGCCAGGGGCCAAGGCTGGACACAGTGTTCCCAGCGCTGGCTTCTGTGCTCTGCTGGCTGCACGATGATGCTGGCATTTCCTAAGCACTTACTATGTGTCACAGCCTAATAATAAGGGACTATTATTATCCCCATTTTACCTACAAGGAGACGTGTCTGTGGTCTCACCTGGTAAGAGCTGGCACCAGAACTCGAACCCAGCTGGCGTGCTTGCAGACCTCGGTCAGCTGCCCCCGCACTGCGGTCCCCTGTGTTTAATCGCCTTGGGCTCAACACCTTCCTTTTGTTTAACCCGGTTTTCTTACAAAAAGGCTTAGTCCTCTCCGTATCACACATCAAGCGCCTGCCATGTCCCAGCACACAGCAGGCGCTTAATGTGTGCAGGTCCAAGGATGCTGGCCCTGGGGGTATGCAGGCCAGGCCAGGAGGTGCCAGGTCTCATCCTCTCGTTCTACAGAGAGACGGACCAGGGCCCCCCCGAGGGAAGGAAACGTATTCAGTCACCCGGCAAGTCCTGTCCAAGCCGGATCTGGACCGGACCAGACTCTTCCCTGCGCCTCTGAACGGTCTAGCACATGCTGGCGTCACCAATGCAGCTGCCGGGAGATCGGGTTGTTAGCAAATAATTGATGTATGTTAGAAATAAAAAGATAAATGCTCCTACATCACAAACCCCAGCAGAGCCTCCCGGGTGAGTGGAGGGGTGAAGGGTCAGGGTGATCAGAAACACACAGTGCTCCCCTCCCTCCCCCTCCAACGAATGAAGAAGGACATCGGGAAGCAAAATCAGGGCCATCTATCAACAGGTCTGTCCCCCCCCCACCATCCTTCCCCTCCCCACCGCTACCCCCTGCTACCACTCCAGTCCCACCACCAGCCTCTCTCACCCGGACTCTGAAAGGGCTCCTTCCTGTCCCCTGCTGCGTCTGTCCATGTCCCCACAACGGTCAGACCCTGCAGCCTCCTCAAAACCCTCTGCCACTCCCATCTCACTCAAGGCAGACGCTAAGTCCTGGCCATGGTCCCCTCCCCTGAGGTCCTGCCCCAGCCCCTCCCCGACCTCCTGCTCCAGCACGCTGGCCTCCTTTCTCATTCCCGCCCCAGGGCCTTGGCCTGGCCGTTGAGGACACCCTCCCCCAGCGCGTTCTCCCTCACTTCATTCAGGCCTCTGCTCAGATGCCGGTCCTGAGCGCTCTTCTCCAGCGGGCCCCTCCTCCTCCTTTCCCTGCTCTAGCCTGCTTCTTGGCACCATCGGCACCTACGCAGCTCCCTGGCTGGCATTTGCAGCCTTGCCCACTAGAAGGAAAGCTCCACAGGGCAGGACAGTCTCTGTTGCCCGCTGTGCCTTGTCCACAGTCCCATGGATAAGAGGCTCAGCTATCCAGGAGCCAGGGCTGCGGACCCCCAAAGGCCAGGGACTCTTCCTCCCCCTGCACCCCCTCCCCGACCCCCCGTTGGAGTGCCAGAGCAAAGGGGAAGGGTGCGCGGCTTGATGCCCACGGATCTCCATGCTCATCCGTCCACCCACAGCCACAACGTGGCCCCACCAAGCTACTTCCCCTGCCTGCGTGTCAGCATCCTCCCCCGTCCGTCTCGGCGAAGAGCTATCCCAGGAGGCTAGAGTGTGAGCTCCCGAAGGCGTGGTCCGTGGTGCCTGACTCACTTCAGATCCCCCCGCCCCCACGCGGGGGCCTGGCCCCGTGCCAAGCCCCTGCAGACTCCCATCCCAGTCTGCTCAATTAAAGAGAGATGACGGGTGTCACAGCACTCTGCCAACTGTCACCCAAAAGAACAAACAGCAGCGTATCTCCCTTTTGGTCGTCCCAAGAACCGTGTAGGCATCCAGTCATTGATTCTCCCAACCCAGACAGAGTCACCCAGCACCTCCGGTGGGCCAGACGCGAAGCCAGGCCCGGGGAATCTGGGGAATCCATCACGGTCCCTGGCTCTTGTGGAGTTGATCGTGTGGGAGGAAAGACAGAGAGACAATCAAGGAAACACTAATTATTTTCAAATCATGACTTTGGCATGTGCTGCAAAAGATTGGCCCGCGGAGCTCTGAGGAGCTCGGGGAGAAGGTCCCTGAAAAAAAACGTGGAGAACGGGTGAGAGTTAGCTGGGTGATGAGGGAGGAGGGACCAGCCTGTGCAAAGTCCCTGTGGTGGCAGGAAGCCTGGGAAGTAAGAGGGACAGGGAGGACCGAGTGGCTGGAGCTGCTAGACCAAGTGTGTGACGGACAGAGTGTGTGAAGGAGTCGAGCCACAGAATGGGCTGCAGCCAGACCAAGCAGGGCCTTAGGGCCAGGGAAAGGTGGGTCTTTATTCCCAAAGCAATAGGAAATCACGGAAATGTTTTAGAAAAGCATGATTGTACTCAAAATCCAACCCCAGGCCAAGCTCTCCTAATAGAGGGGTGCCTGTCTCTGTGTCCCAAGTGTGGTCAGGTGGGGAGTGTCAGGCTTACACTCCCCTCCCCCCCATTTGGAGGTGTCAAGGCACAAGGTCCTCTCCTCCCAGCATCTCCTGCCCAGGGGAGATCACACACCGCTCTGCAAGTTCGGCATCTCCCAAGGCCCCTCGCTGCCCGCTGGCCGAGGTCTACTCGCCGGCCGAGGTCTGCTCAACAGCACAGTTGTCACAGAGAATTAAAGTCCGCCCTGAAATTCGGGGGGACTCGGTGTGGCTCCCCCTGTGATCCTCACGGGGAGGCATTGCCCCTCGTGAGCAGATTATCAGGATGTGTCATTTCTGGAATAAACACAGCTGTGTTTGTTTCTCCGCACGGCGCTCCAGACAGAGCGGCAGCCCGGCCCGCCGCGTGCAGCTGGAGCCTCGCACCTTGGCACGGACGCCATCGGGGCCCCGAGGAAGCTCCTCCAACAGACACCGGGCACCGGAACCTGGCAGAGCGGTCTGGGGGCCACGGAGGTGCCGGTGTTACAATCCCAGGCGGGGAAGCCAGCGTCGAGAAACCTGCAGGTCTTTCCCCCTAGGAATGGGGTCGGCCATCGTCGGCAGGACAACCTAGAGCTCCAGGAAGTCCGTGTGCAAGGACCCTGAGGAGGTCAGAGGCCAGCTCTGGAGCTTTCTGGATGGGAAAACGAGGGCCCAGGGGAGGGGAATGACGAGAATAGGGCAAAGAGCAGTCCCAGAGCAGGGTCTAAGCCCAACTCCATTGCCCAGGAACCCCAGCACCATGGGCAAGTCATATGTCACCTTCCTAGGCCTCAGTTTCCTCATCTGGAAAGTGGGGACGATATATCTGTTCCACAGGGCAGTTGTGAGGATCAAGAAGGATGTGAAGGGCTTTGTGTAGTGCCTGGCACCTTGTAAGAAGCCCTTTAAAATGATGGCTACTCTTCATTCATTTATTGACTGGTTACTGGGCTCCTACTATATCCCGGGCACCTGCCTTTATGAAGCATACATCCTTACAGTGAGGAAAACAGTGACTAGATGTTTTTTTGTTTTGTTTTGTTTTTTGTTTTAATATATTTTATTGATTTTTTTTTACACAGAGGAAGAGAGAGGGATAGAGAGTTAGAAACATCAATGAGAGAGAAGCATCGATCAGCTGCCTCTTGCACATCCCCTACTGGGGATGTGCCCGCAACCAAGGTACATGCCCTTGACCAGAATTGAACCTGGGACCTTTCAGTCCACAGGCTGACGCTCTATCCACTGAGCCAAACTGGTTTCGGCTAGATGTTTTATTTTTTATCATTATTGTTTCTATTTTACAGAAGCGTGAACTGAAGTTCAGAATGGTTAAATCATTTTAAAAATGCCCAGTATTTAGCCCTGGCTGGTGTAGCTTAGTGATAGAATGTCAGCCTGTGTACCAAAGGATCATAGGTTTGATTCCTGGTCAAGGGCAAGTCCCTGATGCAGGTTTGTTCCGCCCTGGTAGGGGCGCATTCATAAGGAAATCAATTGATTTCTCTCTTTCACACAGATGTTTCTCTCCCCTCCCCTTCCCTCTGCTCCCTCTAAAAAAGAAAGAAAGAAATCAATGGAAAAAATATCCTCCAGGGAGGATTAACAAAAAAATAAATTAAAAAAACAAAGCCCATTATTTATTTTTATCCTACCTCATTCTCAAAAGGGCTAGAGGCAGATGTTAAATACTTCATCCAAGTCTCTATAGCTTGAAAAGAACCATTGACTTTATTTTTTAAAAACACATTTTTACTGACTTCAGAGAGAGGAAGGGAGAGGGAGAGAAACATCAATGATTAGACTCATTGATCAGCTGCCTCCTGCACACCCCCTACTGGTGGTTGAGTTCGAAACTTGGGCATGTGCCCTGACCCGGAATTGAACCCTGACCTCCTGGTTTATGGACCGATGCTCAACCATTGAGCCACACTGGCCTTGGAAAGAGCTGGGAAGAGTGTTAGTGGTTATGCATCCAGCCTCGGGTTTCAGGCCTGCGACTGGGTCTCCGTCCCTTTCTGGGCCTCTGTTTCTCCACACGTCCAGCTTCCGAATTTTCTATTCAGGGATGATTCCCAGGGCACTGCTTGGGTTGTTCAGGCTCTTTGGAGGCGCTGAGCCCCAGCAGGAATTACCAACCAACCCCACAACCTTCCCCTGACACCAATGGATGAAGTGGTGGGACAGGATAGGATACTGAGCTTTCTGGGAGCTGGAGGGCTTCAGCCAGGGGAGAAGGGGGTCCAGACAGCTGTCCTCCCCTGACACGCTCACTGCCATGGTCCCCACCACTCTGACCCACCCGCCCATGACCAAAGGAACCAGCTGGCTTAACCAAGGCCAAACCCGTACAGCTTCTCTCAACCTCTAGCCTGCGTCCCCCCGTTTTTGATCCATCCCCCAAAGCCCCTTTCCAGCCTCCGGGTCTTGGCTCCGGCTGTTCCGTCTGCTAGGAATGCCCTTCATTCCATCCGTCCTGTGTCCTACCTGGCCAGCGGGCCTTCCACACCAGCCCTTGGCACTCAACAGATTCCTCCTGACACACAAGTATGTAGTCATCACATCGCCACACATCTCCCAACCTGCTTTTTTAAAATCTGCGAAACAGGTGTTAATAACGATTATGCAGGATTGTTGAGGGGGATAAATGAGAACACGCCAGAAAAGCAGGTAGCATGGTGCCTCGCACTTAATAGGAACGCAGTGGTGGGAGGCTGCGACGGTGATGCCGATGACAGGAGAGGAAGACCAGGAAGAGAAAAAGGAGAAGGGGAAGAATAGATGGAAAAGGAAGAAGGGGAAAGGAACCTCGTCTATCCCTCTATTGGTATAGGACATATTCACAGCAGAACGTCTTTTCTGTTTAATTCCGCTCTATGTCCCCAGCATCCTGGAGGCTTCCATAAATTATTACCGAATAGATGGACGGGTGGATGGATGGACGGGTGGATGGATGGACGGCAGGACAGTGGGATCATGGGAAGGAAGGAAGGGTGTACAGACACATGGATGGAAGCAGGTATATCTGGACAAGGCTGAGGGTGCTACCCCAGCAGCTCAGGAGCAGAGCAGCCCCCTGGCAGCTGGAGCTTCTGGGACCAGATGCCAAATCTGTTCCCCTTGGCTCCCCGCTCCCATGTTTGGCCGGCGCCAGCCGGCTCTCAAGGCTGAGTGAGTGGGAGCTCAGGGCAGCGGAGGCCCAGGGGAGTTTCGGCTCTTCCCCCACCTGTCGCCAGCCTCCAAGAGCACCAGCCCCTGACAGCAGGAACATGTCTCCGAAAGTGTGAGCCAAGCCGATGGAAAATAGGATTTACTTTACAGAAATTCATGCTGCGGGCCAGCTTCTCCAGAACTCCCCGGTGCAGAGACTCTGGCAGAGGACAGAAAGGGAGTATGCTGTTCACTAACGCTTTCTAAGTCCAGAGGATAAGGAGATAGCCACAGTCCAGAGAGCAAAAGGAATCGGAGGGAGAGAGATGCATTCTGATCTTTGTTGTTTGTTCATTCTTCCACCCAAGTATCGAACGCAGTGGTAGGCAAACTCATAAATCAACGAAGCCAAATATCAACAGGACAATAACTGAAATTTCTTTAGAGAGCCAAATTTTTTTAAACTTAAACTTCTTCTAATGTCACTTCTTCAAAATAGAGTTGCCCAGGCTATGGTATTTTGTGGAAGAGCCACACTCAAGGGGCCAAAGAACCACATGTGGCTCGAGAGCCGCAGTTTGCTGACCAGGGATCTAACGTATGCAACCATCCTGTCATGATTCATCCACTCAGCCATCCAACCCATGCAACCTCTATGAAACCATTCTATGTATGTATGTATGTATCTACCTACCTATCTACTCATCACTCCAACTATCAATCACTCAAATCATCCAGGTAACCAGCTGCTAACCACCTATGCAACCATCACTCTCTGACCTCTCCATGTGGTTGGAGGAAATCAGACATGCTGACACAGGGCACAGCATGGCCTCACCTGGGCGACAGGAAAGGAATGAGCACAGGTGCCACCAAGAACACTGAGGCCGCCAAGGACAGAGGCACGACATGAGGGGTAGGACTTGAGAGGTCAGGGCAGGCCTCGAAACGGTGGAGATGCTCAAGCCCGGTCTTAATGAGCAGCAGCAAGAACCAGCCACAGAGAGAACGCGAGGAGAGGACCCAGGCAAGGGCCGCAGGAAGCAGCACGGTGGATTCCAGAGTTCACAGGCCCGAGTCCTCACCCCCACATGGTTAATGGAGGACCGGGGGCTAGTCCCCAGTTCGTCCAAGTCCACCAGCCTCGATGACTCCCCCTCCATTTACAGAGGGAAAGGGCTACATGCCATCTGCTGTGCTGGGTGGTGCCCTGGTGGCTACATTAGGGACAAACCTGGAGGGGACAGACAGGGGTCCCCAGTGTTTTGTAGGACAGCTTTGCTGTCAAGCAGACGCAGGGGTTCACCCCAAGCTCACACTTTGCTGCAAGCGGCTTCACCTCTGAGTGGTTCTTCCCTTTTCTGAAAATGAAGACGCCACGCACAGTGAGGACTGAATGAAGTAATGAGGGGGTAAGAGGAGGGGGAGTGTTTGACGGGTTAGTCTTCCTAATTGCTGCCAATACCTGTTCAAGTCCTACTGTGTGCCAGGCAGAGTGATGTAAAATAGTGCTTAGAGTGGACCTCGGACATACATGAATTTCAGTAAACAATTATTTGTCCATGTCCAAAATTTATGTGCAAATGGTTAAAAAAAATGAATGCACATACACACATACAAAACTGTACACACACACACACACACACACACACACACGGCATACAGAGAACAAATGTGGCAACAATGTGGCATGTAGGTGAAAGATACACGGTGTTTATCTTACTCGCAACTTTGTGTATGTTCAAAATGGTTTTTTTGTTTTTAAAGGATGAAAAGAAGGGACACCAGCTCTTTGTTGGATCTGTTTGAAGCCAGGCTGCCTGCGTATGGGTTCCGGCTCCATCATGATTGGCCGAGCCACGGTGGGCACATGATTTCACTTCTCGAAGCCTTAACGTTTTCATCTAAAGAACGCAGGCAATAGTAACCCCCACACGCAGTGCCTGGTCTCTAGCAAGCCCACAGTAACTGCTGGCGGCTGCTACGGTTATTACTATTTCGATTCTCACGGCAAAGCTGAGAAAGAGGGTAGCAGAGGTTCCGTGAACACCTGCTTTTCACACATTATCTCTTTTCATCCCCAAACAACCACTTGGGTGACGTTATCCCCCTTTTCCAGATGAGAAACTGAGGCTGAGGAGGGTGACATGATCTACCCACGGTGACGTCGCTGGCCAACGCAGAGGTCCGATCTCCGAAGTCCAGGACCTTCCCCCAGCGGCTCCTGCCTCTGCTCTCTCCCTGGCCCCAGGCCAAGGGGGCATCGGAACCTCCCCACCCCAAAGGGGCCCCTCAGAAGGGAGCCCCGAGCGTCGCTGGCATGGCTGGGCTTCTGGGCTGGGCTCGGGACACCCCGCCCTGGGGCCTCCTTGGCAGCTCAGGGGCCCTTTCCACTGTTCTCCCGAGAGCCGAGCCGCAGGAGCTGCCCCCGGAGGCCGTGGGGAGTGACAGCTGACACTGATGGGGACAGGCAGGAGGACGCACGGGCCGGGGCCCCGACGCGAGGGCCGACTCCCTGGGCCGCAGCCTTTCGTGGGTTCCAGAGAGGCCCCCGCGGGCTCTGGCCCAGGCGGTTCCCAGGCCCTGCCTCCCCGCGAGGGGCGGAGAAGCCCCTTTCAGGCGGGACGCATCCCACTGTGCGCTAAGCCGCTTTCTCCCCGCTTACACGTTTCAGATGCTTTTTGTCCTTCCGGCTTCCCATGGACTCGGGCCAAGCGACAAGTTGGTGCCGCGGACATATGTCGTCGCCATAATGGGCATGTTGACCCCACACTCTCTCCCTGCTGCGGCCAGGCAGCTTGTGCCCCGCCCCGGTGCCTGGCACACCCCGTTCTCAGCCTGCCACACAGGACTCTTTCTCTCTGCGGCTCCCCGAATCCCCGGCGCACTCACAGGCCTCCTGTGTGCGTCTCTGCAGATGCTGTCCTGTCGCCTGCAAGGCCGGCCTCACAGCTTCTTTGCCTCCCTGTCCCCTTGACATTCATCTTAGAGGGCGCCTCTTCCGGGAAGCCCTCCCTGACCCCATTTCACAGGGGAAGAAACTGAGGCTCACAGAGGTTAAGGCAAGAGGGCCAAGGTCGGGCTGTGTGTGTGTAAGCACCAGAGCCAGAGGGCCAGCCCTGGCATGGCTCTACTCCAGGGCCCCGTGCTTTCCATTCGTCCAACTCTGCCCTCGAAAGAGGAATGGGGGGAAGACAGGCTCTCTGCCTGCACACGTGGCAGATGCCCGGGAGAAGGAGCGGGTGCTCCCGGACTGTTCTGGAAGGCGGGACACAGAACCCATGGAGGGAAGCCACAGAAAAAAAGAGGCTCTCCAGTGGAAGGCCAGGAGGCGTCTCCCACACCTTCCCTGCCTCCCAGCTGTGTGGCCTTGGGCAAGTCGCTTCAGCTCTCTGAGCAGCGACTTCTCCGTCCGTGAAATGAAGGCAGCACCACCTTTGCTCCCTCTCACCCCCAAACACCTGCCCTGGAGCTGGTGAGCTGCCAGCCCAGGAGCCCGAGCCAGCTGGCAAACACGGTTTGGTGTGGCCAGACTGTATTTCAGAGCAAGGTGGATAAAAATGCAAAAACTCGTTTTTCCATAAATAGCAGAACTCTGCAGATCAGAAGAACCGGCCAGACGGAGCCCAGATCCCAGCCTCGTAACATGGTCAGGAGTGGGTGGCGCCCGCCGCTTCAGGCAGGACCTGTGTCCCTCCTTCCCCAGGGGAGCTGCTGCCCAACACCCAGCTCACAGTCCAGGCCACTCTTGTGACTCCCTGATCTGTACTGGGGCTGGCAAAGAGGAGCCCCGCTCCTGGCTCAGTGGTTTAACACATCCGGTTTCACTCTGCATCACCCTTGGTCTTCACTGAGCCTTGGAGGTGATGCTCAGAGTTCAGTGTCCTCCGCCCGCCCCTTCACTGTTTGCACACATTTCCATGTGCTCTGAACCAACCTGTGGTCCGAGTTAGATATGATAGCAATTGGCCGGTGCCATTAGACTTTTTACATTTCTCCAATGTTTTTCTACTCCTCTAGTGGGGTGTGATAACCCCAGTCACACCATTACGGACTCTTTTTTAAAAATATATATATTTATTGATTTCAGAGAGGAAGGGGGGGAGAGAGAGAGAGAGAGAGAAACATCAATGAGCTGCCTCCTGCACGCCCCCTACTGGGGATCGAGCCCACAACCAGGGCATGTGCCCTTGACCGGAATCTAACCTGGAACCCTTCAATCCACAGGCCGATGCTCTATCTATTGAGCCACACCAGCTGGGGCCATCACAGGCTCTTCGATAGTTGAGTGAAGAACATAGCTGCTCCTTCTGGGATGGCTAACATCATGAACCCCCTCCCTGCCCCCACAATGTGCTGATGAGAACACTGAGGTCCAGAGCAGGTGATATGACCTGCTCCCTCCTCCAGATTCAATCCTACCAGCCCAAGGCCTCCTCCTCCTCTGGCCTCAAGCCCCACGCCAGGTCTTGAATATCTATAGTCCGGGCTGCCGTTTTTAATTAATGTGTAGGTTCCTTTATTGCACCAACATCTAGTTAGTGCCTATCACGAACCAGGCCTTGTGCCAGGCATAGGATAAGGTGAAATGGAGGGCACCGGCTCCCTGGGAGGAGGCAGATAGCACTGGCAGCCAATGCCTGGGCAGGGTGGGAGGGAAGAGAAGGCAGGGAATGAAGTTCCTGGTAATCCCCTCCCCCCCACCCCCAATGAGAATGTCTCCAAATAATGGCCACCAACAATGCCTCCCATCACTGAGCACCAAGCCCCTCCTCCCACGTAGGTGGGCGGGGTCTAAATCTGAGTCTGGACCACAGGCTGGCCCAGAGCACGTGGAGGAGAAGTGTGCAAATGGCGAAGGGGGCGAGTAGGGGTGATGAACTCTAGGGGTCACCCTGAGACTCTGGGCAATAGACAGTCAACTTCTATGTGTTAAACCGCTGAGCACGAAATGAGACTTTCTCTATGACTGAAGAGGAAGTCAAGCCCAGGACATGTCCCTCTGCCTGCACCTGGGAAGGACGCCTGGGCGGAATCGGAGATGGCTCGGTGGCAGGCGCCGGTGGCAGGGGGGATGACAGCCTAGGCCTCCAGAAGTCCTGCCGTTTCCGCTTTCCCCTCTCAGGAAGGAGCCAGCCGTTCTGGGAGACAGTTGAGTCTAGACCAGTGGTCGGCAAACTCATGAGTCAACAGAGCCCAATAGCACAGGACAACGACTGAAATTTCTCTGAGAGCCGAACTCCGACTTCTGCGCATGGGCCACCAAGTTTCAATCGCACTGCAGTGGGCACCCGCACGTGGTCTTTTGTGGAAGAGCCACACTCAAGGGGCCAAAGAGCCGCATGTGGCTCACGAGGCAGTTTGCCGACCACGGGCCTACACTACCGACAGGAAAGGCTCTTGAGGAGAGAGAGAGGGCAATCAGCCTTTCAGCCGTCCCTACCAGGCCACCTCCAACGGCATGTGAGGCCACGCTGGACCTCCCAGCACCACCTCGCTGAGGGCAAGTCTCACGAGTGGCCCCAGGGGACCCCTTGGGGCAGCAGAATAACGATGCCAGCCCATCCACGGAATCATTGCTGCTCTCTGAGCCAATACTATTTGGGTTGGCTTGTTACGCAGCAGTGGGTAACTGATACACTTTCCAGGGACGGAACCCTGTACTTTTTATAGCTCTCGCCTCCCTGCTGGGCTATGACTCCTGGAGCTGGGAGAGGCGTCCAAAGCCATTGAGATCCACCCCCTCAGTTCAGAGCAGAGGTGGCTGAGGTCCAGGAAGGAGAAGCAGTTGTACTCCAGATCACACAGAGAGACAGGGATCTAGAAGGCAACCCCGCAGGGGCCAGATAAGTAATGCAAACGTGCGGCTCACGTTGGGGGGTGAATTACCCCCAGCTCGCACACGTTCTGTCTGAAGATTCAGTTCCAGCCAATGGCGGCCGTGTGGGAATGCGGGCCCAGGGAAGCCAGATTGCCTGACTTTTCAGAGAAGCCAGGAACAGAATTGCTCTGTAAAAGCTCTCGGTTTTTAAATGTCGGCTAAGAATTCAAGTTGGATCGGTGGTCTCTGGGGCCGTTGAGACTGGCTTGCCTTCAAGCCAGGTCTGGCCATGGACAAATTCAGGGAAAATCATGGTATCCCTCAGGCCTCAGTGTCCTCATCTCTAAAATGGGCCTCCTGGCTCCTGCCCGCTTCACGGAGTCGCCGTGAAACCCCAATGAGCTAATGGGCCTGGAAGGGCAGGCTACGAATGGCCCCGTGACTGCTCCTCGGTTCTCCGAGGAGGCGCCCCTTCGCAAGGAAATGAGTTAACACCCGATTTGTCTAAGTTAGAACAGCATTATTCTGGCCATTATGACAGAGATTGCGTTTTTATGGCAGGTTTGTGAGTTCCAGAACCCTCCCGCTTGCATTATCTCAGGATGTCGATGGAGTCAGAGGCTGGATGGCTGCCTCGGAGACCCCCCGCCAGAGCCAAGCCCTTCCTCTGAGCCGGGAAGCACATTCCAGAAGCCGCTTAAATGGCAGTAAAGAGAATGCGCCTTGGAGTCCCTCAAGCCTGGGTTCAAATCCCTGCCCCCCTGCCCTCCCCGGTTATGGGTCCCTGGACTGCCCCGAACTTCGGTTCCCGAATCTGTAAAACGTACTTAATAAAGCCCCCTGGTGGGGATGGTGGAGTAATTAATGCCCTTAGTAGAGTGGGTGGCGAAAGCATTGATGGCTGTTACCACTATCATGGAGTGGAAGTTGGCACAAGCTGGCACTGGCGGGGACATGGCCAAAAAGGAAGGCACAGCCATAGAGGACCCTGGGATTAGGGAGGGTGGATTGGGGTGAGGATGGGGCCCTTGAGGAAAACCCCGGATGAAACCCAGAGGCAGGCTAGAGGGGCCTCTCAACCACCCCCCTCCCCCCCAAGTCAGACAGACTGAGAATGTCCCTCTGCATCTTCGGTTTTCCTGCAGCTGAGTGAAGAGGCGGTGGGGAGAGGCTGGAGACAGAATCCCCCTAGCGACATGGCACCCGCGTCCCCCTACTCTGAATCCAGCTTCCTGTTGGTACCCAGCAGCCGAAGCAGCTACAGTTGATATTTACCGCGTGCTCATCATGCTGGAGACACGCACTCAGCTCGGTCTTTGGTGGACAAACACATTCATTCCTCACAGCCACCTCAAGAGCAAGGAGCGACTGACTGAGCCTGATGAACCAAGGCTCAGAGAGGTTAAGACACTGGCCAGAGGACACACAGTAAAAACAGGATGACTCCAAACACCATTTTTTATTATTACCCACCCCCCAAACCCCCGCCCCCGGCTATTCTGCCTATTGAAAAAGCGAAGGCGGTCAGCACTGTGGGATTTCAGAGACAGAGACAAAGGAGTGTGAGTGCTGACATTTCAGAGAAATGGCAACAAATGCCACCTGGGCACGGCCATGGGCAGGCTGCTCTGCCGGTCACTGTATCCAGCATCTCCTTTAATCCTCTGGCAGGCAGTACCTCCAGCTGACAGGTGAGGAAACTGAGGCTCAGAGAGCACAGGACTTGTTCAAGGCCACAGAGCGGGCAAGGTCTTCTCCCTGAGGACAGCTCCGCCCTTAAGGGGCTGCAGCGGGGGAACAGGTGGCTCCGGGAAGCCCAGGGCCAGGGGTAAGGTGAGCGAGGCAAGCCCCCCAGGTGACACGGGGCGCCAGGAGGACAGGTGCCCCCGCTCCCCCCTTCAGAAGGCGGCTGCTGGAAAAGGCCCTAAAACCTTTTCAAGGAGCCTTATCAGCCGGCGCCCGATCCCAATCAGGAAGCTTCCAGGTGCTGTCACCATCAACGGCCGCCCCACCCCTGTGCAAACATTCTTCCCGCCCTGCCCTCCCCCAGCCCAGCCTTTCTGTGCACACCAGCCGGCAGGCAGGCAGGCAGGCGGCCGGGCCAGTGGGCGCTAACGGATTGAGTTCACTCCGCTTCAGTCTTTTCCAGCTTCCTGCTGAGGTTTCTCTTTTTCTTTCCCAGGAGCCCAGTATTTTATCTTAGGCCACCAGGGGGGCAGATGTGCCTGCCCAATGGAAAAACCTGGGGAGTGTGTTAAAAATACAGATCCCCAACTTCCTAACACCCCAACCCCCCAACCCAGGCCTCATTACGGATCTACCAAATCTCCAGCTAAGTCAGGCTTGCAGGCCAGGCACTAGAAGGGACCAGGATCTTGGTCAGAGGTGCAGGCCAGGCCCGCCTCTGTCAGGAGGCCATCCTGATTTCACCCCTCCACCCTCCTCCTGTCACCAGCCAGCTCCATCCACACCTTCCTATGAGGGCCGCTCTGTGAGCATGGACCTGGCTTGTGGCCCAAACTAGCAGGTGAGCTCTGGGCAGGCAGAAGCGTGTAGCCCAGCGGCTTCTACCCTAGCCCCGAGGCTGAGGCAAAGCCCTCAAGGAGGCTAAATGTGTCTCCCCCAGCACCTCACAGGACAGGACGTGCTGGGGGAGACACGGAGGGCTGATCTGTTGCCTGGACAATCCGGATGCCAAAAAGGAGGCCAAATTGGGGCAGAGCCGTCACCAACCACATCCACGGGTGCTCCGAGGGAGGGGACACCAAGGGGCCGAGAACAGCGTGGAATGTTCAGCCTCACGTGCCTGACCCCTTGAAGCAGTATCCACGGGATAACTCCCGAGGAAACGGAAGTCCAGGGACTCTGAGATCCTCGTCTGGAGCACACTGAGCTCGGTGCTGGGATTCGAACCCAGGTCTGATGGCCCCCGAAGGCTGTGTCTGTTCTACCCCACCCTGTCCGTGAAGCCAGCTGGGCCTGCTCTCCACCAAAGCCAAAATCCCTTCTCCCACCCGGCACCTGACACGGACCAGGTACCCAGTGACTCTTTTAAAATAGATGGCTGGATGGAGGAATGAGTGAATGAGTCAGCTTGCCTTTAGATTCGACAGCATTGGGGTTTGAAATCTAAGCCCTGATTTCCTGGTTCAGATGAACCCCTGAGAGCAGCCTCCTTTAAAACACGAGAAGCAGAAGAAACACACATTAAAGGAAAACCAGTTCCAAATTAATCCCGCTGAAGGTTGCTGGGCCTTAGGTAGAGGTGGAGGACTGGGGTGGGGCGGGGGGAGGAGTCGGAGGGAGGACAGGGAGTCTCCCTCAACTTCCACACAGAAGGGACTTGGTCCCTTCTAGCTGCTGCCGGCCCCCTCGAATCCTTAGCTCCGGCTGAGCTGGTCTACCCAGCGCCCCCAAACACTTCCCTGCAAGCCATCCCCTGGCTTCTCCCTCCAGGAAGGTTTCCGTCATCTCCCCGGCCTCTGGGTGTGGGTCATTCTCCTGATACCGCGGGACACAATATAATACTGTGTTTCCCGAAAATAAGACATCCCCTGAAAATAAGACCTAGCGCGACTTTGGGAGGAAAAAATTAATATAAGACACTGTCTTAATTTGGGGGGAAACAGGGTACATCCACTCATTCGTTCGCTCAACATTCCATTCATTCAACGCGCCTCAGCTCACTCGTCCTTCAGTGAGTGGCGGGGTGCTCAGGTGACCGGGCACAGCTCTAGGTACTGGGAACGCCGTAGCCAGCGTGGCAGGCAAGCACCGCGTCCCTCCCGGCGTGTCCAGCCTGGTGGGCGAGGCAGACACAGAACAAGGATGCTCACACGCCTCTGGTGTGTTTCGGGCGGCAGTGGGTGTGACGAAGCAAGCCAGAGTAGGCAGGACAGAAAGTGGCAGAACTGGGTCTGCTTCAGGAAGCAATCAGGGAGGGCCTCTGGGGAGGTGGCCTTGGAGCTGAGCTCTTTCTACCACAACTCTGGACACAAAAAACGAGGCAGAGGATCCTCCTCTGAGAGCTCACAGCCCAGCCGGGAGCAGACAGGCCGGCCTTTTCCGGAACATGCAGGAGCGGGTCCGGCCCATCCTAACATCCCACGCACTGAAAGCCGGTGGTTTTTTTTTTTTTGTTTTTGTTTTTTTTTTGCAAACACATACCAGGCCAGGTCCCTCCAGGACTCAAGAACCTTCCGTGGCTCCCCAGTGCCCTCAGCATCAAGTCCAAAATCCTTCTCCTTCCATCCCAGCCCTTCAGGACTTGTCCTGCCCTCCTGTCCTCCCACAGCCTCCCTCCGCTACAGTCAGGTGAGGACCCCACCACCACCTCTCTACACACAGTTCCTTTTTCTGGGCAAAATTCTCCTCTCCCCCAAGTCTAAGGTGACCAGATGCCCTGCTTTTGGCGGGATGGTCCCGATTTTTAATAATTTTGTCCCGCGATGTTTTAAAAAAGTCCCGATTTCTAACAATTTGTCCCGCGCGACTTTTTTAAAACGCCGCGGGACGCGGGACACATTGTTAAAAATCAGGACTGTGCCTCCAAAAGCTGGACGTCTGGTCACCTTACCCAAGTCCCAAAGTCAACCTCCTTCACTCCGAGAGCACAGCCCGTTAGTGTGACAGGTGGCTGGGAAAGTTTCGTCATCGCAGGGCGAACGGCAGTGAGAAAACAAGGCACACGGTAGAGCCATAAAAGGCGGAACAGCCCTCACGCCTCCCAAACCGCCTCTGCTGCCCCAGGTGGCTCACAACTTCCTCCTGGCAGCACCCTGGCACACGGTTACACTTCAGATCCTGCCAACTGCTTTCCCTATCAGCACTTCCCCTGCCTGCTCCAGGGTCCAGCGCCGGGCCAGCCGGAGAGGAAGGCTCCAGAAAAACGTGGAGAGCAAAAGCACAGAGGAGACCCGACTTTCTCTGAACGTCAACCTCTGGATTCCATCGGGTGGCCGGTCTGTCGCCGGCCTCTTCTGTGCCGGCTGTGTCCCTTCTGAAAGCCCCCACTTTATTTTTTATTTTTAATTTTTAAATATTTTATTGATTTTTAATTTTTTTTTTTTTTTTACAGAGAGGAAGGGAGAGGAATAGAGAGCTAGAAACATCGATGAGAGAGAAACATCAACCAGCTGCCTCCTGCACACCCCATACTGGGGATGTGCCTGCAACCAAGATACATGCCCTTGACCAGAATCGAACCTGGGACTTTTCAGTCCGCAAACGGACGCTCTATCCACTGAGCCAAACCGGTTTCATCAAAGCCCCCACTTTAGACGCTCTAGACGTGTTTTCCCTGGGAGGGGCCTGTGGTTTGGGGGAGATACTAAGTTCGACAGCATAAACCAGGACTCCCCCGCTCCAACACATACCCCCTCTCTCCTCTCACAGGCCCAAGGCTTCGGACTGCCGAAGACCTTAGGATCTTAGGCTCGGGACAGCCTGTCACCGCAGGGCACAGGAGGGGGAGGGGAGGAAGTGGTGGCCGCCTGTCGCTGGGTACGGGGAGGTCCAGGGGCTGCCCTCCCACCACCCCAAGCTTCCTCCTGCTGCCACAGTCTGTGCTGCTCCCGGGGGGGACCCGGGTGTCTTTGGCGATGTGCCTGCCACAAGCAGCACTGTCCCTCCGCATCTTCCCACCCCCACGGGCCTCACACAGGCCTTCGAGGTGGACTTTCCCCGCTCAGCGTCTGGTCTGAGACTCACAAGCACCCGCGTGAGAGGACAGGCAGGATGGGCATCATGATCACCCTCGCTTGACAGACGAGGAAACTGAGGCTCAGCGAGGGGACGTGGGGGGCACAGGATGGAACCCCAAGGGATTAGAGGGACCATCTTACACCCGGGAGGCCTCTATAGTGAAGGGAGATGGCCCAGGATCCTATGGGAAATCAGAAGCAGGGCCCGACCTCCACCTCATACCATCTCCGCCGAACCCATGTGGTCAGCTCCTTGTTAACCCCTAACGGACCAGACTCCTTAGTGACCAGGGGGCAAAGGGACAGTCTGCAATGAGGTGTGGGGTCCCACTACAGCCCTCCGCCCACCCTGTCCCCAAGTGGCAGCCTGAGCAGCCGTCCCCCCCTCCTGGTACGTCAGCAGTCGACCAGCCCCGGGTCCAGGGCCCCGGGTCCGGCCTGGCCGCAGCCTACCAGATACTAACTGCTCCCTGCCAAGCCATGGCTGGACAGACGTGGCCCTTCCATCCACCCCACGGTAATTAAAAACACGCCCAGGCTTCTTCCAGCAAAAGAGGGGCCAATTTTCTTCCCCTCCAGCACCGCTGACTGCAACCTACATAGCAATATTTATGCCAAGCTCCCCATAATACTGTAAACATCCCAACGTATAGTGGGCCAAGGCATGAGTCATTTCCCCAAAGCCAGCGTTAATAAGTGGTACCTCCGCCAGCAGCCGGGACCGGGGCTGCCCTCCACACCCAGGGCCCCCCGGCACCCTGGAGCCCCAGCGGCCCAGCTCCGGAAACCTGCAGGCGGCCTCCGAACCTCCGGGAGCCAGAACCCGTGGCTGCCGTCCAGGGTCACCCCGTGGCCCCTTGAACTATGGTCACCAAAGCGCTCGTGGCTGAGAGAGAAACTGAAGTTATATCATGACACCCCCTCCCCCCATCCTCCCATTTGAGCCATCTCTCCAGGCCTATCCGATCTGTTCTGAGTTTTGGGGTTTTGTTGTTTTTTGTTGGAATTTTTTGTTTGTTTTTGACTTGGCGTTGCAAGAGGGGACGGGAGCTTCATCCTAGCCCAGGGGACGGAGACACAGACGTGTGCATGTGCTTCAGCCCTCAGTTCCTAGAGGCAGAATCCCAGGAAGGGTTTAGCAACAAGAGGATGCAGCGACGTGAAGCGAGTTCAGGCTGCAGACCTCAGCCCCGGGTTCCTTTTTGGCCACCCACCGACGCTGAGCCTTGGTTTGCCCACCTCGTCGTCCAAGGGAGCAGGAATCACCCTCACCCGGCTTCTGGGGGGTGGAGAGAAACGGATTTGGGGAAATGGAACCCAGCTGTGGGTGGGAAAGCACTCTGTCCGGCCAAAGTGCCTTGTCAACCGTGCGGCGCGGTGCAAACCACAGAGAGCTGCGTGGAGTGCAAAGTACTCCATACACTGCGAGGCGCGGGGAGGACCGCGAAGTGCTGCACACACGAGAGCCATTATTCATCTCCACGGCTTGCCCCCACAGGCTCGGCCATTCCTGGTGGGCACACCCAGGCCCCACGAACTTTCCCTCCGGGGGCAGCGGCTGGCTCAGGGGGCCTGGCAGCCAGCCCCCACGCCTGTCCCTCTGGGGGTCCGCGGCTCCGTGGGGAGATGATGGCCCGCGACCCTGGCCAAGGCCAACACATGGCAAGAGCATCTGGCCCGGCCCCGGCGGCAGCTGGAAAGTTCCCGGGCTCCTGTGGCCATGCTGGGCGGTGGCCCGCAGGGGTGCCCGGAGCCCCCGCGCAGGGAGAGATGCCCACGGACCCATCCCCCCGCCAGTCCTCCCTGGGAGGGGACCCCATTGTACGCCGCGGGCGACGGGCGGGCACGGACGGACGCGCGGGGCCGGCGCGCTCTCTCCCTTGCGCTCTGCCAGCCGGTCCCCGTTTTTCGGGGCGCCTACCCCATCCCGCGGGGGACGCGGGCCCCGAGCCCCCACCCGGCCAGCCGCGGCGCCTCCCTCCCTCCCTCTGCTCCCTGCCAAACTTTCCAGCCCCGGCTGGGCGTCGGGCCCCCACCCCCGGGCCGGCGCTCCCTCCACCCGGTGCCGAGCCAGGCCAGGCCGGCGCGCGGGGGGCGCGCGGGCCGGGGCGGCGGGCGCGCGTGGGCAGCCCCGGGCCCTGGGCGGCGCTCGCCCGGCTGGCTACAAAGCCTCGGCGGGAAGCTGGTCCCTCGCCCCCTCCTGGCACAGTCCTTCCGCGCCCGCCGCTCCGCGGGCGCCCGCGGGGCCCGCGCCTCCCCGCGCGGCCGGCCGGACACACCTCCCTCCCGCGGCGGCCACCTGCGCCCGCCCGGCCGCGGGGCAAACTTCGCGGGGCCGCGGGGGCGAGGGTGGGCGCCGGCGGCCGCCCGTGCCCGGCCGCTCCCCGCCCCCATCGCCCGCTCACCTTCCAGGGCGGCGAGCAGCGGCAGCAGCAGCAGCGCGGCCCCCAGCCGCCGCAGGGCCATGGCTGCGCTTCCCGGCGCCTCGGGCCGCGGCTCCGCGGGGCGCGGGCGGCCCGGGCGAGAGCGCGCGCCCCGGGCTCGGGGGGCCGGCGGGGAGCGGCGGGGCGCGGCGCACACACAGCCGCCGCCGCCGCCGCGCAGCCAGCAGAATGAGCCATCCAGCCCGGGCGGAGCGGGGACCCGGGCTCCGCCAGCGCCGGGCGCCGCCCACCGGAGCCGCGGCCGCGGGGGGAGCCCGGCCGCGCCGCCGCCCCCCTGCGCGCCCCGCACCCCCGCTGGCCGCGCGCCCCTCCCCCGGGCCCCGGGGCCCCGCGTCCGCACGGCCCCCCGCAGGCGGCGCGGGCTCCGGAGCGCGGGAACCGGGGGCGCTCGGGCGCCGGCGGCACCGGGCTCCCCCCCGCGCTGCAGTGGTCTCTCCCGGCGCTGTGGCTCCTCCAGATAAAGCAGCGATTTCAGCCCAAATGTTTCTGAATTTTTATTGAATGCTGCAAAGCCGGGGAGCGTCTGGCGCGGCGCGGACAGGGGCGCAGGGAGAGGGGACCCGGGGGGCGGGGGGGGCGGGTGGAGGAAGGGGCTGCCCGAAGCGGGCGCGGACCCTACCTGTCAGGGCCGGGAGGGCCGCCCCGCACCTCCGCCCCGCCGCCAGGTCCCTGCGGCTCAGAAAGGGACAGGACTGCAATGAATGAGGAAAAAAAAAAAAGGGGGGGGGGGAGATGGGAACAAAACAGGCGGCTTTCCCAGGCGCTGGGACTGGGCTGGGGCCTCCGCTTGGGAGAGTGGGCCTGGGCGCTGCTGCGGGGCCCGAGCGGTCACTCTTTCAGCGGGGGTGGGGGTGGGGGTGAGGGAGGTGGGGGGGGGGGCTGGCAGACCCACCCTCCCGCCTGAGTCGGAGCCAGAGCAGGAGCCCCTCCCTGCAGACCCTTCTATGTGTCTGTTGGATTTCTCCTCTGTTCATCTTCTTCCGTTGCAATTTGGGGGTAAATGAGGCTGATGGGGGCATCTGGGGGAGCCCCCCTCCCCGCCGCATAGGGAACGGACCTGTCTGTGCGGCCATGGTTTTGTGCATGGCTGTCCCTTCAGGGAGGACACAGCCCCTTGTTCCACCCCTGCGGGCCCGGCCCTGCTCTGACAGCCTTCATCACCATCATCATTAACGGGCTGTGCGGAGGCCGGGTGGGAGGCGGGCCGCCGAGGGCCTTGGGGAATCGTCTCGGCAGGGCCCCTGGCCTCGGGGAGCCTCCCTCCTGACAAACAAGCCTTCGCGGGGAGCTGCCCACCCTGCGGAGTGGGTGTGAGCGCCCGGCGAGGTGCAGGCGGTTTAGCTTCCGCCTGGGCCTGACCCTTTGTCCCGCGAACTATGGAACTAGCTCTGCCATCCCTCCCTTTGCGCCCCCCTCTCTGCCCCCCCGGAGTCCACACCAAGAAAAGGGGTGTGGGACGTGGAGACTCCATCTAAGGTTTGGAAAACTGGGTCACCCTTTGAGGCTCCAAGAATCCAGCTGAAATGGGTGCCCTCCTGGAAGGCCCCCGGGAGGAAGTGAACCTCAAAAGCTGGGACAGACTTTTCTGGGAAGGAGGCTGAGTAGAAGGGAACAGAGAGAGAGGAAAGGGGGTGTGAGGGGGATTCCCGCCCCCTCCCCCCCATTCCCCCCTGAGCTTACAGATTCCTCCTTGACTATTGTCAAGGTCCACTGAGGCCCTAGCCACTTTGGTTTAGTGGATAGGGCGTCCGCCTGTGGGCCAAAGGGTCCCGGGTTCGATTCCGGTCAAGGGCACGTACCTTAGTTGCAGGTGGGGAGTAACCAATCAAACATCGATGCTTCTCTCTGCCTTTCCCTCTCGCTTCCACTCTCCCTAAAAGTCACCTGGAAAATATCCTTGAGTGAGGATTAACGACGACAACAACAAAAAGATCATTTTCGGTGGACTGCCTTTGTTTTCACTTCCTGCTTCTCAGACGTTCCTCCAGGCAACCCCAGTTTGAGACCCTGAGCTTGACTCGTCCTGGGGTGAGACTCACTCTCCTGGGCAGAGCGGCTCCAAGCTATTGTGCTCACCAGTGCCAACCTCCAGGCGCCCAACCTCTTCCCAATTTGAGGACTATTTCGGGAGCACCTACTATGTGCTAGGTGGGTTCAGCTCTTCCGCTGGTTCTATCCCCCTGTCCTTGCTACCACCCACCCACAGTGACTCAAACTATACGAACAGCCGTGGCACTCATTAAGGATCTGATACGTGGCACTCGACTAAGCTTTGTTTATCCATTGTCCCCCTTTCTATTATAAAGTTTTTCCCAATCATAAAATTGTGGGTTTTTGGCCCAGCTGGCATGCCCAGTGGCTGAGGGTCGACCTATGAACCAGGAGGTCATGGCTCATTTCCCAATCGGGGCACAGACCCAGTTTGCAGGCTCCATCCCCATTCTGGGGTGTACAGGAGGCAGCTGATCAATGATTCTCTCATCGATGATGTTTCTATCTCTCTCTTCCTCTCCCTTCCTCTCTGAAATCAATAAGTATATTACAAAATAAATGAAGTTGTGTATTTTTTTTTTAACACTGTCCCCCTCCCCCTTGGTCTTTCAACTCTATGAGATATAAGTGCTGACTTTTTCAGATGATGAGACTGAGGACCAGGTAAGTCAGATACGAGGCCTGTCCACCCCCAATGCTGATGCCCTGGTGCCTCCCAGGAATGATTCATTTCATGCACTTCCCATGTTCCCATTTCACAGATAAGAAGACTGAGCCTGAAGACAGAAGCCACTCACGCAGCATTATGTAATTAGACGTCTGCCCAGGGCCTTGAAGGAACTAAAAAGGAAAATGATGGTATCATTGAAATACGGCCCTCCCCTCTCCCGTCTTTTCCTCCCTAAACATCATTTTATTCCCTTTGGGACCCTATAGGGTGGCTGGGCTTTGTAGTCTGGCCAGGTCCCTCCGCACCGGTCTCTGCGGCAACAGCCTGTGCACCCGCCCGGCTGCCCTCTCCGCTCTCACGGCTCCGATTGGACCTTACCCTGGCCCCTACCAGGAGCTTTCATTGACGCGGGCCTCACCCCCCTCTCCGACTATTTGCGCTTATTATCTGTTTCCTGAAGAACGGCCCATTGCTGGTGTCCCGGCTTATTTCCATTTGCATCTTATCTCCACCGCCCCCCGCAGATGGCGAGCTCCCTGAAGGCAGCGCCCCGCTTGCTCGGAGCTGTACCAGGCCAGGGCGGGAGGCCCCCAGCCCGCCGCTGACCCAACGCTGTCCTCTGCGGAGGAAGAGGCGGCTGAGGCTTCATTTGTCTAATGACAACAGCTACTCACATTTGCAATCACGCTTTAACAGTTTACAAAGCAGCGTTCACACCCATCAGCCACGCTGATGCTAATTCAGCCAGCCTCCCCTGCCAGCCAGCCTGGCGGGAGTGGGAGATCCCTTTCTCAGAAGGGGAAGCCGGGGCCCGGAGCGAGGGGAAAGGTACCTGCCCAAGGACACGCGGCAGGTTTTGGTGGGGGTGGGGAAGGGAGGTGGGAGGTGGGATTCGGCTTCGGTGACAGGATTTGTCTGTGTTTCTTTCAATCAAATGTAATTAATTTGATTTATTTTACTTTATTTTAAAAAACATATATATTTTATTGATTTTTTACAGAGAGGAAGGGAGAGATCGATAGAGAGTTAGAAACATCGATGAGAGAGAAACATCAACCAGCTGCCTCCTACACACCCCCTACTGGGCATGTGCCCGCAACCAATGTACATGCCCTTGACCGGAATCGAACCTGGGACCTTTCAGGTTCGATTCCACTGAGCTTTATCCACTGAGCCAAACCGGTTTCGGCTATTTTATTTTCTAAAAATATATTTTATTGATTTTTTTTTATAGAGAGAGGAAGGGAGAGGGATACAGAGTTAGAAACATGGATGAGAGAGAAACATCCATCAGCTGCCTCCTGCACACCCCCCACTGGGGATGTGCCCGCAACCGAGTTACATGCCCTTGACCGGAATTGAACCTGGGACCCTTCAGTCCGCAGGCCGACGCTCTATCCACTGAGCCAAACCGGTTAGGGCTCAAATTTAATTTAATAAGATGAATTGGGCACTCTCTACATGCCCATTGTCAGATACTGGGGGATGCTGGGACACGGCCCTGCTCTTCTGGAACCTACTTTCTTCGGGAAACCGTATATGTACAAGATAATTAGGATAATGGTAAGTGCTAGCAAGACCATAAAGCAGGGTGATGGGATGATGGGATGATGGGATGATGGTGACTGAGAGGAGGGGCTTCTCTAGCCAGGGGGGATGGCGGAAGGCTTCTCTGAAGAGGGAGCGTGAAGATGAGGAGCCCACCATGGGAAAGTGGGGGGAAAGCGATCCAGGCGGGAAGAGCCGCAGATGCAAAGGCCCTTTTGCACCTCCTAGGACCAGCAGCTGAGCGTGGAGGAGATTAGGTCATGGAGGGAGAATGTGGGTGGTCTTTTCGGCACAGTGGGAAGCCACTGAGGATTACAGGTAGAGAGGGAATAGATCCGAGCTAGGGGAAGCAGCATGAGCTTGGTGTCGTGGACCTGGGAGTAGCTTTCTGCCCCCAAACCCATGCTATGGTCCTCCTTGACAATGGGACTGCCGTGGCTTCTATAGCCCTATGCTGAGATTCCGGGGTATGTCCCAGCCCTCCCTAACCGGCTGTGTGGCCTTGGGCAGAACACTCACCCTTTCTGGGCCCCACTTCCACAAACCAAAAGGAGCTCATTGGCCGAGATGGTTCATCGGAGGACACTTCCAACCCTGACTTCCACAGTGCTCTGAACTCACCGGGGACCGTAGGACCTGTGTCCTCACCTCAGCCGTCCCAGGAGATGCTGATGAGCTCTCCATCCCTCTGCTTTCCTAGAGGCCTTCTCCCTGAAGGGGAAGGCGGAGGGGCTTCTGAAAGGGAACTGTGCGATGCTGACAGGCAGAGCCCAAGGTCACCGCTCAGGGTACCTGGGTCTCGGCTCCTATCCCAGTGCCCTTCCCCTGCCCAGATGTGGATGGATGGGGGCACATGGCCAGTGATGGGTCAGATCACACCTGGAGCCAGGCTGGGAGGAGCAGACACATGGCTCAAGTTCTAGTTCTGCCACTAGTTTGCTGTGTGTCCTCACACAGGGCTCGTCCCCTCTCTGAGCCAGAGCTGGCGTCAAAGATTTTGGGAAACTCAAGGAGCAGCACCAAATACAAGCCCAAATACAAAATATAATTTTTAAATTTTCTCATAGCACAAGCCTCCTATGCAATGCCACATAATAAAGGTAAAAGTTAACTTTACTATATTTATTTAACTCGATATAGCCAAAATATTATCGTTTCAACACATAATTAATAAACTATTTTACAGTCTTTTTTTTCATTTCATACCAAGTCTTTGGAATCTGGTGTGTATTTTATATTTCCGCATCCCTACGTTCCACTAGCCACATTTCAAGTGCCCAGTAGCCACGTGTGGCTAGTAGCCAGTGGTTACCAGATTGAATAGCATAGATGTAGACACTGACAGCAATAATTACCCCATGGAGTAAAAACCGCTCTTTCACAGAGGCTGTCCACACCCTTCCGGGGCACAAAGGAGAAGGAAGGAAGGTCTCCTGGAGGAGTTGGGGGGGAAAAAATTTTTTTTTTCTTAATAGCAAATACCCTTCCTCCCTCTTATAAGAAAAGCATTTTCTACCTATTGGTAAAAGTAGCACAGACTCATTGTTAGAAAGAAAGAAGGTACAGAGCGGTTAAGAAGGGAAACAAAAAACACGCATCATTTCCCCATCCCGAGACCCACTTCCTTCCAGGCATTTTTCTAGGCGTGCGTGCTTTGCACATAGCTACCCTCTTGCTGTATGCACAGTGTTGTGCCCCTCTTTCTGCCCCCCCCACCCCCCCTAGAAATGTGGAGGAAGCATGGCCCTAGGTGGCTCAAAAACTCTCAGGTAACAGGATTGTTATGGGCAACTCTCCCGTGTCTTCCTGCTTCCCCTGAAGGTAATTGGGAGCGCAGCTCTGCTCTGGACGCTCCTCTTAGCACAGCGGCTGCAGGGATGCAGGGATTGTGGAGTGGAGAAACCAAGAGGGGAGGGTTGTCTGAGAGCCACCCTGTGCCTCAGTCCTCGCTGCCAGCCCTGGGTCTTTGTGACTTGGAGCCGGAGGAGGCAGGGCTGGGCTGCAGCTCCCAGCAGCCAGTTTCCCTACTGCCACCTGGCGGCCCTGCAAGTGAACGCACCCTCCAAGAGCACCCGCCGAGTGGAGGTTGCCCAAGGCAGGAGGTGCTGGGGTCCTGGGTTTCCATTTTTGCCCCCTGTCCCCACCCCATTGCAGGACTAGCATTCGGGGGTGAAGGTCCCCGAGGTTTTATTCTGGGAAAGGACTTCTTTCCTACTCTCCTTTGAAGGGTTGTAGCTTTGGGAGAGGGGATTGCCTGCATTCGAATCCAGCTCCTCCTCCTGTGAGCCCCGTGGCCTTGGGGTAGCCACTCCAAATGTCTGTGCCTCGGTTCCCACGTCTGTAACATGGGCTAATAACAGTGTCTGTCTCCTAAGAAATGCTTGCTGTTCTTAATTAGTTGACGTTGGAGGGAAACTAATACAAAGTATAGGGGATGGGTCTTATTTAGTCTCATCCTCTGTCTCTAACTCTGCAGCCGCAGGAGGGTTTTCCTGACATTCTACGTCTCCAATTGAACCACTTTCCTGCTCAAAAGTCTTCAATGGCTCCCCCTTGCTCCCTGCAATACACACAAACGGCCTGGGTTGGCATTTAAGGCCCCTCAGCAACGGGACCCAGCCCTCCGTCCCAGTCCTGTCTCCCACTCTTCACCTCCAGGTCTCCCCTGCGCCAGCCAAACTCTCATCCTCCGAGCTCCAGCAGCATCCTCCGTGCCCACCTCCAAGCCCTTCTCGTGCTCAGCCTCCCTCTGGACCACACTCTCCCTGTCCTCTCTCCCAGAGTGTTGCTCATCCTTGTCACAGATCGCCCCTCAAAATCCTGCCGTGGGCCACCTGCCCCTCCCCTCTGCACTCCCCAGCAGGCCGATGTCACACACCTCGATTCCCTTCCCCTGGGTTCGTGCAAAGCAGCCTCGCAGCGTGGAAGGAGCCTGGGCTTTGCAGCAAAGGGAGGTGTGTGTTTAAGTCCTGTGCAAGCCTGAGCCTCAGTTTCCTCATTTTTAAATGGGCCTGTGATGAGCATAGAATGAGAGGACACATGCAGAACCTCTGTTACTAGTAGGTGACGTGCTTTCCCTGCAAGTTCATGGTCCCTTCAGCCCCTGAGGGCAGGCTGCATCTTTTTTTTTTTTTAATCAATCTTTATTGTTCATATTATTACAAAGGTTCCTCATTTCTTCCCCCCTCCACCAGGTTCCCATCCTACCCTCTGCCCCCTCCCCATCCCCCATTGTCCTCATCCATAGGTTCACAGTTTATGTTCAGTCTCTTCCTCCCTCCCTTTCCTCGATAGTAAATCCCTTTTTAGATAGTAAATCAGTTACTTAGTGTTTTCTCATATCAATAATACCTCCACATGCCCAATGATACACTTCACACAAAAGACATTTCCAAATAGGTCAACCAACCTCATCCAGGCCCCACCCAAGGCGCTCACAGATCAACACCCCAGCGCTATACAAACTCAACACATCCAGATCTAAGCTTTCATCACTTGATTCAGCAGACCCTCAAGTTCCCGCAAAAGTTTCCAGCCATGTCTGAGAGGCAGCCTTAGGGCGGGGGCAGGCGAAGAGCGAGCTGTTTCGGGCCTGGCTGCACCGGGCCTGGCCCCTGTTGCTCTCGTTCGTACCACAACCAGCTGCTCCGGGTCTGACCACTGCCGCTCCCGACCTAGTTGCTCTGGACTTGGCTGCTGCTGCTTCGGGCCTGGCCGCACCTGACCCGGCTGCTCTGAGCCCGGCTGCTCCAGGCCTGGCCGCTTCAGGCCCGGCTGCTCCCAGCCTGGGAGCTGCTGCTCCGGGCCTGGCCGCTCGCAGGCTGCATCTTGCTCACCTCGGAAGCCCAGAGGCCTGGCACATGGGTGCTGAGTAATTGCTTCCTGTGGGGCAGTGGTCAGCAAACTCATTAGTCAGCAGAGCCAACTATCAACAGCATGATTGAAATTTTTTTGGAGAGCCACATTTTTTTAAACGTAAACTCTATAGGTAGGTCCATTGTTATTAACTTAATTAGGGTACTCCTGAGCTGGCCTTGGCTAAAAACTCAAGGGGCCAAAGAGCCGCATGTGGCTTGCGAGCCGCAGTTTGCCGACCGCTGCTATAGGGAGTCAAAACTTGTCTCCCGGCATCACAAAGAACCTCCTTGGCATTAACAACAGGTCATAAAGTGCTACCCAGGGCCCAGGAGCCACAGGACTCACCACTTAGAGCCCAAGAACCGCTTCCTCCTGGGAGCGAGAAGGGCCCGGATTGTGCAGCCTGAATCTGAGGGTCCTGAGAGGGGTGGGCGGGTGTCTGTCTCCACAGCCTGTTCCCACCCATCAGCCGCTTTGATCCTCACAACCATCTCCTGAGCCGGGCAGCCCTCCCCACCTGACGGCGGAAACAGCAGCCAGGAGAGGAAGTGACTTAGCTAAGGTCACCAAACAGACTCCCGAACGCTGGGCTGGGAGCCAGGGCGCCGGGCCCCCCAGGTTAGGGCCTTGGTGAAGCTGGTCACTGTAATGTGGGCGAAAGGGCCCTGGTTTAAACATCAGGAGGCCTGCGTTCAAGTCCTAATGCCGCCGTGTACTTTGTGTGTGGCTGTGGGTGACTGGATCCTTCGCGGGCCTCGGTTCCTGGGGTGGGGGTGGAGGGGCTGCTGGGAGGTGAGAGGGGCGGGGAGGTGGGGAACGCCTCAGTAAACGGTGGCGTGCCAGATCCAGGTGAAAGGTTATTGCTGCCACAGAGCCTGATACGGGGTGCTTTGATCTTTGCGACACAGAGGAGCACACAGGGTTTATGGCCCCTTACCTGGCCGGCCGTTTCCCAGTGCGCCTCTTTTCTGGGGTTTGAAAGAGCTGTTTTGATGGGTGCCTGGTAACAGAGGTACAGGGTGGGGTTGCTGGGCTGGGGAGCTGGGTGTGGAGGTACTGAAGGCCAGGAGAGCTGTCCCGCTGCAGGCACAATGAGAAAAGACCCAGACTGGGGTGGGCACTGGGGTGGGGAAACCCATTAAGGAGGAAGGCATTCTTTTTTATTATTATTATCATTATTATTTAAAAAAATATTTTATTGATTTTTTACAGAGAGGAAGAGAGCAGGACAGAGAGTTAGAAACATCGATGAGAGAGAAACATTGACCAGCTGCCTCCTGCACATTCCCTACCAAGGATGTGCCCGAAACCAAGGTACATGCCCTTGACCGGAATCGAACCTGGAAACTTTCAGTCCGCAGGCCGATGCTCTATCCACTGAGCCAAACCGGTTTCAGCTATTATTTTTATTATTTAAAGTATTACATATGTCTCCTTTTTCCTTGATTGACCCCACCCCGGCCACTCCGACCCCCCAGGACAAGCCCCTACCGCCCCAGTGTCCGCGTCCATTGGTTATGCGAAGGGCATTCTTTAAAGACTCTTGTTTGTGAAAGGAAAAAGTCATCGAGCCAGGCGTAACTGGCTCTTTGGAAAGGTCCTGGGATAAGAGTGAGTTCCGGGAGGCTAAGATTGCAGCTGGGTCACGTTTAAACAGGACGAGGCACAAGGAGGTGTTCTAGGAGGAACTACCAGACGGGTGAGTGGGGGAACGGGTGGGTGAGGGTGGATGGAGAGAAGACCTTCCAGAGAGGTGACATGTAAGTGTGACAATTCTCCGAGTTGCAAGAAATTGGGGAGGGTTGGGGAGGACACATCTGGCCATCAAACAGGAATCTCTGCTCTCTGATCAGGACTCAGTGAAACCCAGCAGAAGCCCAGGGAGGCCTGACAGTGATTTGTGATCATTCCGAATCCGGGGTGTCTCTAACCTTCAGGGCCCTGACACCAATAGCTGCCCCGGACGGTGCCGGGCAGTTAGTTTACAGACGCAGTCTCCTTCCGTCTCCAAACTTCTCAGGGCGCTGGCTCCTGGTCCCGAGACCTTTCTTCCCTGGACAGGCCTTTCCCCTCCTCACCCTCCTGGACGGCTGACCCTGGGCAGAGCCTTCACGCCACCACACGGGCGCCTGGCCAGTCCGCAGTCCCGCTGCCCGGGGTCTCGTGGGAAAGGGTCGGGACTAGAACTCCGTTCTCCTGGAGCTTTTCTTTCTTTCTTTCTTTTTTTCTTTTTTTAAAAATATATTTTATTGATTTTTTTACGGAGAGGAAGAAAGAGGGACAGAGAGCTAGAAACATCGATGAGAGAGAATCATCGATCAGCTGCCTCTTGCACAACTCCTACTGGGGATGTGCCCGCAATGAAGGTACATGCCCTTGACCGGAATTGAACCTGGGACCCTTCAGTTCACAGGCTGATGCTCTATCCACTGAGCCAAACCGGTTTCGGCTCCTGGAGCTTTTTCTATGTCTGCAATCAGATGGGAACAGGGATCCGGGGTCCAGGAGAGATCCTGAGAAGAGGGAAGGAGATGGGGCTTCGAGATGGTGGCCCCACACTTCTCAGCCCTCCCCTGGACAATTCTGTGCGTGAGCAGTGGGCCCAGCGTGCGATGCCTCATGCAAGGGTTTGATATTGATGATGACAGAAGCCGAGGATTTTTAAATTCGGAAAAGCCTCCCATCAGCTCCCCAGCCCTCTCAGTTAGAAAAAACAAACACACACTGAGTCTCAGAGAAGGAAAGCAGCCCACTCAAGGTCGCAGAGAGCGAGTGGGTGACAACAGTGAGCCGTCCTCGGGTTCTCAGATTCGCACCTGCTGGGCAGGGACAGGGAGCTCGAGGGGCATCCCAGGAGACCAGCTCCATGTTTCTGGGACCATCTCGTGGGCTGGGCAGAGTTCAGCGCTGTAACTGCCCGGGATGACGTTGGAAAGCAGCCAGCTTGTCGATTCCACCTATTAACGAACTGTCTATTGTTTCCCTCTGGGATTAATTTTTAAAAGCAAACAGCACATTTTATCACACATATGAGCACTGAATCTTCTCCATGGCCGATTTCTGAGCAGGGGCCAGACCTTCCTTCCCCCGAGGTTCCAAGGGGCCCAGGGAACCCCAGGGGGACACAGGAAGGGGGGACTCGTGGAGCCAATTCAAACCTCTTGTTGCTGAATTCCAGCTCTACACGGCGCCCTGGACGTATTTGGGAGGGGCCAGCAGCAGGAGGAGTGGCTGAGGGGACAATGATTGACAATCAGGAGCCTGTTCTCCTTCCCCAGGACATTTCCCTCTGCTTCATTAATATCACAAAAGGACGCCGAGCCTGCATTGGATTGTGGGGATTATGCAAATGAGGCCATGGAAAGGGAGATTTCTGTGCTACTGGTTGTTCTGGCTGCAGTTAAGGCCTGTCCAGAAAACGCCCCACAAGGCCACAGCCGGGACTAGGACCATTGTGGGGGAGGCTCAGCCTGGACTTCTGGAGGGACCAGGAGGCCAAGTTTTCCTAGTAGAGAGGAACTTGGATGGTGATCTTTATAGAAGCTCAACCACAGAACACAGAGCTCAGGTCTTCTCCAGGAAGATGCAGACGAAGGAGGAAGGGTGAAGCCTTTGGACAGAGTGGTGTTTGAATTGCGGCTCTGCTACCTGCTGGCTATGTGATCCTGGGTGAGCTGATACCCCTCTAAGTCTTAGTCTCCAGATCTGTGAAATGGGGGCAGTGATAGCACCTGCACAGAGGAGATGTGAGAACTGAACAAGGTGAAGTCCAGTACATTCTTGGGTGCTTCAATAGTGTCAATCTTACCTCCTTTTCCAACGGTTTGATGTGAACTAAATATAACAATTCATGTAATATAATAGTATTAGAAGTATAAATTATATTATATTATATTAATTATATTATATTATATTAATTATATCAATTATATCAACTTTATTATATATTATATTATATTATATTATATTATATTATATTATATTATATTATCTAGAGGCCCAATGCACGAAGATTCATGCAAGAATGGGCCTTCCTTCCCCTGGCTGTCAGCACCACCTTTGCTCTGACCAGAGCCCGCTTTCACGCTGCCCAGAGGCCAGGAGCAGCTGCGGTGGTGTGGATCACCTGTGTCCCACCCTGCACCTGGCCACTCAGCACTTGTGTATGCAAATTAACCCACCATTTTTGTTGGGTTAATTTTCATACTCACTCCTGATTGGCTGGTGGGTGACATGAAAGTACTGTCAATTTGTATCTTAGTCTTTTATTAGTATAGATATAACACCAGGCTATATGCGCACACACACACACACACACACACACATATCACAGTGAAAAGTAATGTAATAGCGAACAGAGATAAGGACTAATGCACCCCTTTTATGGATGAGAAAACTGAGGTAAGTGAAGAAACTTGCTAAAGGTCACGCAGCTGGAGAGTGGCTGAGCAGGGATGATAAGCAGGTTTCTCTTACCCTCCTCAGTGCAGGGAGGGGGGTGGCAGGTACCGTGGGATCAGGAGATCTGGGGTTCAGAGGTCTGGGCCTGGCTTTCCCTCAGAGTACAGGGACTGGGTGTTCTAATAGGTCATCCCAGGAACTGTGGGTGTGAGGAGGGACATGCCTACTGTGCTCCCACCTCTGAGCAGAGCCTGGTCAGTCAGGGGCCTCATTACCAACTGTGTAGGTGCTACAGAAGGGTCCTGACATTCATGAGGCTTAATCTGCCCATTTCCAATTGGGAAACTGAGGCCAGAAAGGGAAAGTAACCCACCCAAGGTAACAGATGGGGTTGTCAGCAGGTCTCCTGTCTCCCAACCCAGAGCTTTCTTTCCTTCTGGCTCCCATGCACCACAAGGGAACTGATTTCTTTCTTTAAAAAAATATTTTTAATTTTTAAAATATATTTTTATTGATTTCAGAGAGGAAGGGAGAGGGAAAGAGATAGAAGCATCAATAATGAGAGACAATTATTGATCAGCTGCCTTCTGCCTGGCGCACACTGGGGATTGAACCCACAACCCAGGCATGTGGCCAGACTGGAAATCAAATCGTGGCCTCCAGGTTCCTAGTTGATGCTCAATCTCTGAGCCACGCCAATACGCCAATTTTTTAGAGAGAAAGGAAGAGAGACAGTGAGAAAAAACATCCATTGGTTGCCTCCCACATGCACTCTGGCATGTGCCCTGACTGGGAAGTGCATGAGACGATGCTCAACCAACTGAGCCACATCAGCCAGGGCTGGTGAACTGACTTCTCAGCCAGCTGCCTCATGCGCTGACAATGTTTGCTGAGCCTGAGTCATGGGCTCTGAACTAGACAGCAGTGTGGCGGCAAGCATGAAGGCTGAGCCACCTTCATACCTGTCTGACCACAGAGAAAGGCCCAGACAGAGAGGGGAGCGCTGGGTCAGGGGCCAGGGGCAGAGGTAAACAGATTCTGGTCCTTGTCCTCTGAGAACTCCCCGTCTGCTGGGTAACCTGTGATAAACCACCACCACCACAGGTGGCATTTATCCAGAGCTTACCATGTAGTGTGCAATGTGCTTCAGGCTTTATACTCATTCTCTTCATGAATCACTGGCTGGTGTAATAATAACAATAATACTACTACTAATAAGTTAATGATATATTAAGAATATAATGATATCACATATAGAAGATAACAGTGCCACCTACATAATAATTATCACACACAGACTACCACAGCCATTTTACAGATAAGGGCATTGTGGCTCAGAGAGGCTAAGTAATTTCCCAAGGTCACACAGCACTGCGGCAGGTGAAGAGCGAGAATTACACCCAGTTCTGCAGGTCTCCAGGCCTGTGTCTACTACCCTCTGTTCAATTCAGCAGCCACTGGCCAGACATGGGTGGCTACGGAGCACTCACAATGTGGCCAGTGAGAATTGAGATGTACAATAAATGTAAAATGCACACCAGATTTCAAAGGTTTAGTAAAGAAAAAAGTTAGATGTCTCACTGACAGTTTAAAAAAAAAAATACCCGTGAGTATACCTGAAATGAATATCCTATATAATAAAAGAGCAATATGCAAATTGACTATCACTCCAACACACAAGATGGCTTCCCCATGTGGACACAAGATGGCTGACACAAGATGGCCAGCAGGGGAGGGCAGTTGGGAGGGACCAGGCCTGCAGGGCAGGGCAGTTGGGGGTGACCAGACCTGCAGGGGAGGGCAGTTGGGGATGACCAGGCTGGCAGGGGAGAGCAGTTAGGGGGTAATTGGGTTGTCAGGGGAGCAGTTAGGCATCAATCAGGCTGACAGGGGAGTGGTTAGGAGGTGATCAGTTTGGCAGGCAAAAGCAGTTAGGGGCAATTAGGAAGGCAGGCAGGTGAGCAGTTGGGAGCCAGCAGTCCTAGATTGTGAGAGGGATGTCCGACTAACTGGGCAGACAGACATCCCTCAAGGGGTCCCAGATTAGAGAGGGTGCAGGCTGGGCAGAGGGACACACCCCCTCTCCTGTGCATGAATTTCGTGCACCAGGCCTCTAGTCTATAATAATAAAAGCATAATATGCTAATTAGACTGGATGTTCTTCTGGGACAAAGCCTGGGCTGCAGCCGCCGGATTGAGGCAGCCATGGTGCCTGCGAGGGAGGGATCCAGGCTGCCAGGGAGCAGCTGTGAGGGAGGATCGAGACATCTGTGGCTGCGAAGGTCTACTCTTGCATGAATTTCGTGTACCCCACCTCTAGTAATGAATATAAATCATAGCCCAACCGCACTTAAGTTAAAAAGCACACACACAAACATTGGTGACGTGTTGAAATAATGCTTGGGATATATTGGGTTAAATAAGATACGTTATTAGAATCAATTTTGTCTGTGATTCATACATAATTATATATTTATTCTATCAGTTTTGTTTTTCTTGCTTTTATTTCAGCAAAATCAGTCACTGTGGAGTTATAATCAAGATTTCCCCATAATTTCTGTTCTGTTGAGAATATTGCAAAATTAGATAACCTTTCTCAAATCATTGTATTTCTTAGGCAGTTTTTAATTAATTTCCATTGGGAAGTGCTTGCTCTGTTGAGGTGATAGCAACAAATTGTCAATAATATACTGAAAGCAATCGATGTGGGTGAGAAAATGAGCTATGGGTTTTCTGTAGCAAGCATAAATGTTGTCATGGGGTGGTGGGCGATAAGTTATGCTTACTGTGAAAAATATTACAAACGGTTTAATTCCTCTTAGAAGTCCTATCATGGATACCCGAGTCTTACTGTCTCTCAAAGCAATATCCAGATCTAGCCCTCGTGTGACTGGTGTCATGCTGGAAGTATGACACCAGTCACATGACCTACAAGTATGCAAACTTAAGAGTGCTGTGAATTATTTAATATTGCAGAATGTGCCTCAGATGCCCTGTCCGACTCTTTCAGACACCATGCCCTTTTTCTTTCCTTAAAAAAAAAAAAATAAGCTTACCATCTTATTTTTATTTATTTAAATCCTCACCTGAGGATATTTTTCTATTGATTTTTAGAGAAAGTGGAAGGGAGAGGGAGTGGGAGAGAAACATCGATGGGTTGTGTCCCGCATGCATCCCAACCAGGGCCGGGAGCCTGCAGCTGAGGTCCGTGCCCTTGGCTGGAATTGAACCAGGGACCCTTCAGTCCCCAGGCTGGATGCTCTATCCCCTGAGCCAAACCGGCGAGGACACCATGCCCTTTGTCAAGTACCTCTGGAACCACCGATTGGAACGTGAAGGGAGGCGAGGCAATGGATGCTGGCACCCGTGGGAATGTACTGTGCGGGGCTATCGAAGGGGGAGGACTTAACAAGTTAATTAATTTGTCTTTCCTCTTACGGAAGGGCGAAGGCTTTTCTTCGGCTGCTAAAAGCCTCTCCGTGCTCCACACCGGTGCCCATCTGCCGTGTCAGCAGCCGCACAGCCCACAGGCCGAGGCGGCTTCGGAGGCAGCCAGCCTTTGTGGGGGGACGCAGAGCAGGAGACGGGGAGCAGCGGTGCCGCCCTCCGCCTCCCTGCGGCCTGAACAGTGTCCCCCAGGAGGGTGGCCAGGCATGTGCTGAGCCAGGTGACTGAGGCTGCACACGTCCCTTAAAGTGTTTGTAGCTGAAGCCGGTTTGGCTCAGTGGATAGAGCGTCGACCTGCGGACTGAAAGGTCCCAGGTTCAATTCCAGTCAAGGGTATGTACCTTGGTTGCGGGCACATCCCCATGGGGGGTGTGTAGGAGGCAGCTGGTCGATGTTCCTCTCTCATAGATATTTCTAGTTCTCTATCCCTCTCTCTTCCTCTCTGTAAAAAACCAATAAAATATATTAAAAAAAAAAAAAAGAAAGAAAAGAAAGAAAGAAAGGAAGAAAGGAAGAAAGGAAGAAAGGAAGAAAGAAAGAAAGTGTTTGTAGACCCAGAGACAGGGAAGCATCGATCAGACTTTCAAACCTCAGAGGGAAGGTAGGGGAAGGTGGGGGGAAGAGGGACAGATCAACCAAAGGACTGGTGTGCATGCATATAAGTCTAACCAATGGTCACGGACAACAGGGTGGTGGCGGCACACATGGAGAGGGGTTTGGGGTGGAAATGGGGAGGATGAGGACAATGATGGGATACCATCATCAATTAAAAAATAAATGAATAAACAAGAGAAAGTGTTTGTGTTTGTGCCCCGTGGGTGTCTGTGCCTCTCCCGTGTGGTCTGGTGCCCGAGCTGTGCAGGAGCCAGGAGTGAGGGTTCGAAAGCTTTCCCCGTGACGCAGCACTGCGGCTCCAGCCCAGCTCCTGGGTCCAGTCATTCATCTTTTTTGTAATTATTTTCTAAAATATCCTAAGACAAATATAATGCTTCATTTCCTGCACAGTTTCCCTACCATTGTTTTTATGAAACATTGACTGTCATTTCAAAATTGCGTTTCATATACTGGCATCGGTCTCAGGGCGAGTTATAAAACTTTGCTTTATTGTGGTAAAAAGACATATGACATAAAATTTACCATCTTACCCTCTTTTTTTTGTTTGTTTTGTTTTGTTAATCCTTACCCGAGAATATTTTTTCCATTGATTTTTAGAGAGAGGGGAAGAAAGGGTGAGAGAGAGAGAGAGAGAGAGAGAGAGAAGTAAGAACAATTGATTGGTTGCCTCCTGCACATGCTCCTTGACTGGGCATCAAGCCCATTACCCTTATCCATCTTTAAGGGTAAACTTCAGGGTATTAAACAGAGTCACAACGCTGTGACCCAGACCTTTGGAACTTCTTCATTTAAAAATATATATATTTTATTGATTTTTTTTTTTTTTTACAGAGAAGAAGAGAGAGGGATAGAGAATTAGACACATTGATGAGAGAGAAACATCGATCAGTTGCCTCCTGCACACCCCTCACTGGGGATGTGCCCACAACCAAGGTACATGCCCTTGACCGGAATCGAACCCGGGACCTTTCAGTCTGCAGGTTGACGCTCTACCCACTGAGCCACACCGGTTTTGGCAGAACTTCTTCATCTTGCAAAATGTACACTCTATACCTTTTGACCAACTCCCATCCCCCACTTCTATAGCCATTGTGACCACCCTCCCTCTTTCTGGTTCTGTGAAGTTGAGCTCTCTAGACACCTGACTAGGAATTCACTTGCTTTGTCTTTTACAAACGCGTCAGTCTGCCACACGCTGGAAAGTTAAGAAGCAAAACCGGTCCTTGGTCATAGAAAGTTTGGGATGGTTTGCTCCCGAAGTCAGGGCCCCTCCTGCCTAGGAAGGTCGGAAGGCATTTCTTTTATTTTATTTATCTTTTTATTTTTTTAAATTGTTTTTTTTGTTGTTGTTGTTTGTTTGTTTAGAGAGAGTGGAAGCGAGGGGGAAAGACAGAGAGAAGCATCGATGTGAGAGAGACACGTGCCTTCACGGGGCCAGGATTGAGCCTGCAACCGAGGTACATGCCCTTGGCCGGAATTGAACCCAGGACCCAAGGGCCGACGCTCTAACCGGCCAGGGCAGGAAAGGCGTTTCTGATTCACTTCCTGGACCTCGGTTTTCCCGAGTGTGAAAGGGGTGGCTGAGCAGCAGCGCTCTGAGAGCTTTGCAGGCAGTCACCCCGGGATGTGCTGGCCTTGGGGATCCCCCCGGTCCGGCCGGGCAGCCACCATCTGTCCCCTCCCAGTGGGCCTGCTCCAAGTCCCCCTTCTCGGCGAGGACGCCTTCGTCCCATGGAGCCACAGAAGGCCTTTCCCGGGTGACACAGGCGGACGACGCCCACCGCTCACCCCAGACCCAGGTTCAGCGCGTTCCCCTCAGACCCACGCTCCTCTCCGGGGACTGCCCCCTGTTTTCATGGTTCACCGACAGCCACCCACAGGAGCGGGTTGACCATAATGAGGATGAAACCAAGGTGGGACTCCACATTTTATTTACTTATTTTAAACTACCGTGTTTCCCCGAAAATAAGACATCCCCCAAAAGTAAGACCTGGTGCAACTTGGGGAGAAAAACTTAATATAAGACACTGTCTTATTTTCGGGGAAACAGGGTAATGGCCCATCGCGTGATGTCACAGGCAGTAGGCTGCCCCCACGGGAGCTGGGAGGGAGCTGAGCTGATTCCGAGGGAGGCGGGCTGCCATCTCCTCTCCAGGCCTGCACTTGGCCCTGAAGGCTGCAGGCTGGCCTGCCGCTGTCTCCACTCAGGGCCTCACCTGTGCAGGCAACCGCTTCCTTTCTGGTGGTGACCTGTTACAGCGTCCTGGCCTAATTTGCATATTTCCTCTCTTCTCTCTCTCTCTCTATCTCTCTCTATATATCTATATCTATATTTATATCTATATCTATATCTATATCTATATCTATATATCTATATCTATATCTACACATACACACACACACACACACACACACATTTTGTCTTTTTACATTTTGAAATTTCAGAGCTGAAAGGGACTTGAGTCTGTTTTTCCCCCCCTCTCACTTCACAAGTAATACACAATCACTGCAAAACAACCCCAAAGGCAATATACTTATATATATTTAAAAATCACCCATAGCCAAAACCGGTTTGGCTCAATGGATAGAGCGTCGGCTTGGGGACTGAAGGGTCCCGGGTTCGATTCCAGTCAAGGGCATGTACCTTGGTTGCGGGCACATCCCCAGTGGGAGGTGTGCAAGAGGCAGCTGATCGATGACTCTCTCTCATCGATGTTTCTAACTCTCTATCTCTCTCCCTTCCTCTCTGTAGGAAATCAATAAAATATGTTTAAAAAAAAATCACCCATAATTCCACTTGACCAGCTGGTTCGGTTGGTTGGAGTGTCTTCCCATACACCAAAAAGTTTTCGAGTTTGACCTCTGGTCAGAGCGGGTATGGGAAACAACTGATCAATGTTTCTCTCAGATATTTCTCTAACATCTCTCTCTCTCTCTTTCTCTCTCTCTCTCTCTCAAAATTAATACAAACATACCCTCAGGTGAAGATTAAAAAAAAAAAAAAAAAAAGGATCACCCATAATCCCAGCATCCTGTGATAACCACCTCTAATGTTTTGTGAATATTCTATACATTTTAAAGCAACAGCAACAGCATTAATAGTAATGTTCTATCTGTCTTGCTTATAACCTGTTTTTTCCATTCAGTGATCTCTCTGCTTCCATAAATGCACTGCTACACCACCCGCTGGGGCAGTTGCAGAGGATCCCATCAGGGGTGTTTGGCAATTGTCCCCTCGCTGTTATAAACAATAAACAGCATTCCTGCAGCCAACTTTTTCCACGATTTCCTGAGCACAAAATCCCAGAAGCAGAGCTTCTAGGCCAAAGGCCATACATACAGTATGCAAAGGGGCTTGGCTCCAGGATTGGGCAGGACTGACCGACACTGCCATCCAAAGTGCCCGGAGTGCCCAGTGCAGCTCCTGCCTGCCAGCCCTGGCCATGGTCACTGTTTACCTGTGATCACTCTTTAGTTCGCCGTTTCTTACATTTCTGCTTCTCTGCAGGAGGTTGGACGTGTCTTCCTTATGTGCACTTGCCAGTTATTGAGACACACGTTGGAGCTTGTCCATCCAGCTGTGAAAATGGGCTCAGAGGCGAGGAGCGTCTTTTGCAAGCGAGGTAGGGATGGACCAGAACAGGAACCAGGTTTTCTTTCTTTTTTTTTTTCCTTCTTTAAAAAAAAAATATATTTTATTGATTTTTATACAGAGAGGAAGGGAGAGAGATAGAGAGTTAGAAACATCGATGAGAGAGAGTAATCGATCAGCTGCCTCTTGCACACCCCCTACTGGGGATATGCCCGCAACCAAGGTACATGCCCTTGACGGAATCGAACCTGGGACCCTTCAGTCCCCAAGCCGACGCTCTATCCACTGAGCCAAATCGGTCCCGGCAGGAACCAGGTTCTCTGATGCAAGGAGAGGAGGGTTTCCCCGGATTCTGTGGTCCCTGGAGTGAACAGAGAGAGAGACACAGGGTTATGAATCAGGACCAGAAAGCGCCCCCTCGCCCCTGCCACGGTGTGACATTGATAAGTAATCCCTCCCTCTCTCACCTGTAAAACCAAGAGGTCGATGCCAAAACCGGTTTGGCTCCGTGGATAGAGCGTCGGCCTGTGGACTGAAAGGTCCCGGGTTCAATTCTGGCCAAGAGCATGTGCCTTGATTGCGGGAACATCCCCAGTGCGGGTGTGTGTGTGTGTGTGTGTGTGTGCGTGTGTGCAGGAGGCAGCTGATCAATGTTTCTAACTATCTCTCTCCCTTCCTCTCTGTAAGAACAATCAATAAAGTATATTTTTAAAAAAATGAAACGAAGAGGTCGGATGAGCCAGCTGCTCCGATCTTTCTCAGCACGAACATGGGGGCCCCTCTGCCATCCCCAAGGCCCTTCCCAGCCCCACGAGTGGGAATGAAAACCTGCCATGTGCACAGCCCCGAATGGTTTATAAAGCATCTCAGTGGTGTGGGGAGGAGAGGCAGTCTGGTGGAGGAGACACACCGAGACAGATCGTTTCGATAGAAGGGGACAGGTGCTTGGAAAGAGGGCAGTGTGGAAGCGGTGGGAGCATCAGGCCAGATGAGAGGAATCCGGGCAGGCTTCCTGGAGGAAGTGGTGCCTGACTCTCATCTCGAAGAGGGACTCATTGACAGCCAGGTGGAGGAGGACAGAGAGGGGATACAGGGCAGAGGAAACAGACTGGAGACAAGAAAGGGACCAGCAGCACCTTCAGAGCACGTTAAAAGAGGCCGTGGGGGGAAAAGTAAAAAATAAAAGAAGCTGCGGGGTTTGGACTCAATCCAATAGACGAAGAAAGCTTAAAAACACGTATTTAGGAGTTCATTTCAGAACATCAACAATAAACCCACGGCATGTTAAAATAAATAACTTCTGATGAAATATAACTGCTTTTTTTTTTCTTTTTCTTTTTTCCCCAAAATAAAAGAATGCAGTGGGCAGAGAGGAGTTGTTTTGCACTTTTCGCTGATCTCTCTTATGCTGCTTATTGTCTTGAGACAGCGCTGTCCTCCCAGGGTCTTGGGGGGCCCCCAGGACCCTCTGAGGAGGATTGGATGAAGGGGGTCTGGAGGCAGAGAGGCTGGGAGGAAGCGGCGGGGTGAGTGAGGGCCTGGATGGGAGGGGCAGGGGTGAGTGAGGGCCTGGATGGGACAGGCAGGGGTGAGTGAGGCCTGGATGGGAGGGGCAGGGGTGAGTGAGGGCCTGGATGGGAGGGGCAGGGGTGAGTGAGGCCTGGATGGGAGGGCAGGGGTGAGTGAGGCCTGGATGGGAGGGGCAGGGGTGAGTGAGGCCTGGATGGGAGGGGCAGGGGTAAGTGAGGGCCTGGATGGGAGGGGCAGGGGTAAGTGAGGGCCTGGATGAGAGGGCAGGGGTGAGTGAGGCCTGGACGGGAGGGGCAGGGTGAGAGATGGTTCTGGGGGTGGAGGGGGAATCTGGGATAGGCTTTGGCTGTAGGACTGGGAAGCAGGCCCAGGCTCCAGCTCAGATGCGGGGCTGCTGGCTGCCGAGCCGGGGTCTGGCTGAGGGGGAGAGACGATTAATCGTGTTTAGAACTGGTTGGGTTTGAAGTGCTCTGAGCCCCCGTGGGCAGTGCCCAGAGGCTGGCGCCTGGGCCGCGGAGGGGATGGATTCTTGTGGGACGGAGCGCGCCTCTGAGGACAGAGCTGCCAGGATGGGGGCACTCACCACGTGGTCAGGAGGATGGTCAGGGGGTGCAGCCTGGTGGCTGCACACCAGCCGGGCAGGCGGAGGTGTGAGGGTCGGCGTCCTCCCAGACGTGCTGAGCAAACACCGCCATCGTCCAGACCAGCTCCTAGGAGCAAGCTCAGCATGCCCTCAGCCGGAGGGGACCTGGGGCCGGGAAGGAACTGGGGCTGGAGGCCCAGGATCTGAGTGAAGGTTCTGGGGGTTTGGGGGAGGGAAGAGGCACGAGGTGCCCAGCGAGGGATGGGGGAAATTTGGGGCAGGAGCGTGCCAGGGGCTTCAGTAAGAAGGGACTAGAGGGGCGAAAACCAGTTTGGCTCAGTGGATAGAGCATCGGTCTGCGGAATGAAAGGTCCCAGGTTCGATTCCGGTCGAGGGCATGTACCTTGGTTGCGGGCATGTCCCCGGTGGGGGATGTGCAGGAGGCAGCTGGTCGATATTTCTCTCTCATCGATGTTTCTAGCTTTCTATCCCTCTCCCTTCCTCCTTGTAAAAAAATCAATGAAAAATATATAAAAATTTAAAAATAATAATAAAAAAGAAGGGACTAGGGGGGATTCTCCTTATCTTTGCATCCTTATCTGCTGCGTTTTGAAAATTCTGCCACCTTGCCAGGGGCTGGGCCAGGTGACTCCAAGGTGGGTCCTTCCAGCATGAAGCCGGGGCCCGGGTCTGAGCCCTGTGTCTGGCACTGCTCTGTGAGGTCTCCTGTGCCTGATGTGGGCTGTACCCACACCCATCCCAGGCTGCCTGGGGCCTCCCCCAGGCCATCGGGTGAGCACTGCCCATGCTCCAGCCCCACGCCAGCACGGCTGGACCCAGGCCTTCCGATGATGTCACCGCTCACCCACTCTCACCTCTGTTTTCCTCTCCAGGGGCTCTGTCCCCAAGCGTTCTCTGCCCGTGTGCTGGCTGGACGGCCTCCTGCATAGCAAACCCAGAGAAAAAGAGGGCTCCCTTTTCTCAGTATTTGCCCAGAAAATTCCCGGATGGATTGTTGTTGGCCTGACGGGAGTCCCATGCCCATTGTTGTAACCAGTCACCATGGCCAGAGAAGAACGGGCTTTGCCGGTTGGCCAGGCCTGGGACGTGGGCCCACTCTTGAAGCTGGAGGTGGGATGGGTGCCACCTCTTCCCCCTCCCCTAAACTGCACAGACAGCAAGCGAGGGGGGGAGGGCCTTGCAGGAGAAGCAGGAGGCTGCCTCTAGGAGAAAGGGCTGGTCCTTAGGCAGGCCATGGCCCTTCCCTCCAGGCCGATACCCTCGGGGATGCCGGCTTCCCTGCCTGGAGGTGAGGAGTGTCTGGCCCCCTCCCCCCTTCCATGTAGGGTAGAGCCAGGGAGCCCATACCCACACCGCAGTCAGGCCTGGCTCCCCCTCCCCCCCCCTCTGGCTGTGTGACTGAGTGAATCCCAACTCCTCTCGGAACCTCGGTTTCCTCCTCTGTAAAACGGAGTGCGTCTTTTTTATTTATTTATTATTAACCATATTTTATTTATTTATTTTTTAAATATATTTTATTGATTTTTTATAGAGAGGAAGAGAGAGGGATAGAGAGCTAGAAACATCCATGAGAGAGAATCATCAACCAGCTGCCCCTTGCACGCCCCCCACCCCCGACTGGGGATGTGCCCGCAACCAAGATACATGCCCTTGACCAGATCGAACCCGGGACCCTTCAGTCCGCAGGCTGACGCTCTATCCACTGAGCCAAACCGGTTCCGGCAGAGTGCGTCTTGATGAGAAGAGGAGAGGATACACCGGAGAGGCCATATGGAGGCAGAGGAGCCGGAGGGAGAGATTGGGGAGATGCCAGGAGCCCTGGAAACCGGAAGAAACAAGACGGGCTCCTTCCCGGAGCGCTCCTGAGGAGGCGGGGCCCCCCACGCCGATTCCGGCCGCCGGCCCCGGGGCCGCGAGGTGGTGCATTTCCATTGTGTTCGTCGGCCAGTGCGCGGTGTTTTGCTGCTGCAGCAGCAGCGCGAGGAGACAAATCTACCATCTGAAATGATTTTATTGATTTATGTGTTTATTCTCCATCCTTCTCCCCCAGGGATCAGCTCCATGAGGCCACGTGCCATCTGTGTCGGTCGCTGCTGTGTCCCTGGTGTCTGGACCGGTGCCTGTTGCCTGACTCTCCCGTCATGCTCATGAAACATTTGGTCCCTTAAAGAATGGGCTAATGCATGAGCCTCTCACTCCAGGATTCTTATTTTTATATATATATATATATATTGGTTTCAGAGGGGAATGGAGACAGAGAGAGAGATAGAAACATCAATGATGAGAGAGAATCATTGATTGGCTGCCTCCTGCATGCCCCCTTACTGGGTATGGAGCCCGCAACCCAGGCACATACCCCAAGCAGGAATTGAACTGTGGCCTCCTGGCGCATAGGTCGATACTCAACCACTGAGCCATGCTGGCCAGGCCTTCCTCAGCATTCTTTTCTCAGACTGGTGCCAGCCTGTGACTCTAGCCAGGCTTTCCTCTGCCCTTCCAATCCCCTCTCACCCTTACCCACACACACCACCCCTACAGAGGCAGTGCAGCCCGGTGGTGACAAAGGAGTGGTGACCCCCAAGCCTGCTTTAAATTCTGGCCCCACTATGCCCTACGGCATCACTCAGACAAGACCCTTAGGCCTTAGTTTTCTCCTATAACCCTCCCAATGCCTGGAATACCACAGGTGCTCAGTACCTGGTGGCTGTAGTCCCCTCTCCTTGGACGTCCTACCTTTCCCAGGAGGCTCGGCTGCATCCCCTCCGCCTACAGGAAGCCCTCTCAGACCACCCCTGGCCCGGCCCCGCTGGCCCCTGCTCAGGCCCGGCTGCCGGGCTCCCTTGCCGCTCGGCAGCCTGCCTGGGATCATTAATTCTCTCTTTGTGCCGACGCGGTCCATCTCCCCGGCCGCCTCGGCCGTTGGCCATGTTTTAATGAGGATTTCTCTCTGTGAATAAAGAAGCAGGCCTTTGATCTCCCTTCTGGAACGGGCTGTCTTTGATAGTCCGCACCGAGTAGCTGCGGAGAGCCAGGCAGTAATTCGCGGCTGGGCCCCGCTGCTGCTCCCCCTGTCGGGCCCTCGGCACATGGTCTCCCTTCTCCAGCCTCAGTTTCCCCTCAAGGATAAAGGGGCCGGGCAGGGCAGACATTGTATGGTTCAGTGAAATGTCGCCTTAGCCCCGGTGGAGCAGTGAGGCCAGGAGAGGTGACGCTGCTTGTCCAAGGTGTGCGTCAGGGTCCAAACTGGAACCCTGGTTGCCTGGCTCTCCCGTCTTGCTATTCTTGTGACCCCTCCCAAGGCCAAGGTTAACCGGGAGTGCTCTGGCCAGCCAGTGGCTCCTTGGGGTGAAGCAGGAAAAGGACCCCCCAGGCCCACTCTGCTCCGGAAGGGGGCCTTCTGAGAATGTGGGGCGGGAGGTCAGACGGGCTGATGGAGCTGGGGTCCCTGGAGGCACGGGGCGTGGGAGGCTTGTCTGGGGAGGAGGGGAAGAGACACCGGGACTTGGACCGGGAGGGACCCCTTTCAAAGGTGAACGCGTCCTTACAGAATTCCTCGGATCACTCCCGGCCCTGGCTCCTGGAGCCTGGAACCCGGCCATGTACGCAGAGGAAGAGGGAGGCTCAGACAGGAGAAGAGGGTTGTCTGGGGCTGGTGACAGGGCTGGAACCGGTCCCAACCCATGGCCTCGCACTGACCGCACACCGTACCCCAGAGGGACCCTGGTACCCGGAGAGGGACACAGCCTGGCTCCCTGGGGGGCTGGGGTGGGGTGGGAGAGCCCCAGAAGAGAGACAGTGTGCGAGAGATAGAGAGAGGCATTAAGAGAAAAAGAGATAGAGAAACAGAGCGGGAAAGAGAGATGGGAAGGAGGGAGGGGCAGGAGAGGGGGAGGGAATCATGGGTTTGGTGGCGTGTTCCCCCCGGAGCCTGTCCAGGGGGATGCGGGAGCAGCTGGCTTCCTCGGCTCGTGTGGACAGGAGCATATAACACGGGCCCCCCTGCGGGGCCGCGCTGGGCTCTCCTTGGTGAGTGAGGCTCGGAGGGAGGCTGGGGGGGTTCAGGGCCAGGGCCCCTGCAGGCACAGGAATGGGTGAGTGCAGGCCTGGAGTGACAGCCCGGGATCTGAGTTTCAGTTCAGGCATCTAAAATGGTTGAAATTGAGCGCTCCCTCCCCCACCCCGCCCCTGTGTGTGTGTGTATGTGTGTGTGTGTGTGTGTGAGTGTGTGTGTGTGTGTGTGTGTAAGAGGCAGCATCTGGGCTCTGATAGTCTGGATCCCACTCTTTCTGGGCTCTGGGCCTCACCCAGGAGGCCGGTGGGGGCCGCTGGGCCGCTGTCCCCTCCTGGAAGGGGTTCAGCAGGGCCCCCGATTCTGCCTCTCGCTGCTCATCTGGCGCCTCCCTCCCCCTCCATCCCGGCTCCTTTCTCCCTCGGCCAGGCCAAACCCGACCACGGAAAAAATGAGTGTTTGGGGCCAGCCGTGCGAGGACGGAAAGTCACGTTTTCCCTTTCCCTTTTCTTCCTGTTCTGGGATCCATCCTGCTCTGGACCGTTGAATACCAGTGGGGGCAGCCATTTGGGGGGCACCTCCTGGGTGCCAGGCCCCGATCGGAAACCCCGTGGCAGGTCAGACTCTCAGAATGACCCTCTTCACAGATGCCCGCTTTACAGGTGAGGAAAGAGAGGCCGGCCTGGGGCTGAAACCGGAAGACAGAGGCCGGGGCCTGGGACCCGCGTCCCGCTGAGCATAAACTCCGGGACTGCAGGGGCGCTGGGCTAGCAGCCAGAGAGGCGGATTCCGCTTCTACCCCTAAGTCAGTCACCTCCCCACTCTGAACCTCAGTTTTTTTTTCTCTTTGGCCAACAAAATGGGATAAATAACAGTATCTGTCCACGCGCCCAGGCTGCTGGGGACAGTCCCGCAATCCTAGCTCACCGGCTGGGGCACTCGCACACGGCCTGGCACCGTTGTGAATGACAATGAATGTAACGTGTGCAGAGGAGGCTCCTGGAGGCCGACTTGCCCGCGGGGTTAACGCCACACCGAGTTCAGGCGGCTGGGACGGGGACGCAGGGCGGAGCCAGGACCCCACCAGGCCTGTGACCTTGGGAACGTCACCTTCTGGCCCGGGGCCTCAGTTTCCCCACCTGGCAAAGGGCCGGAAGAACCAGAGGTGGCTATTGAGTGCTGGCTCGGTGAACCTGTTCTCCTGGGTGACCTTGGGCAGGTGACCTCAGCCTGGCCGAGCCCATTAGCAAAACAGGGTGCTGCTAGGAAAAGGCACGGATGCCTAGAAGGGCCTGCTGAGACCTCAGAGGGAGGGCCTGGGATCCCAGCCTCTCCTCCAGCCGCCCCCCTCTCGCCCCAGCCGGGCCCAGGGGTGTGGGAAGGGAAGGCACAGGGCAGGCGGGGGATTAGCCCCCGGATTCCCCTCCCGGGGGCGGCGCTTTTAAGCGTGTTCTCCCGGGGATAAGCCCTGCCCCCTCCCAGGCCCCGGCCCGGCCTGTGTTTGCCGTGGGGATCGGGGCTGGCCCGGCTGCTTTTCACTGGGGGCAGCTTTGCTTGCTCTCCGTGCAGCGGGGCGGCTCGGGCCGGTCCCTGGGCCCTGCGAGCAGATGGGCCGCGGTGGGAGCGGCGGGGACCCTAAGAGGATTGGGGCCTTTCTTCCCACCCTTTGTGCTGCCTCCAAGGCCGCCCGAGCCCAGACCACAAAGGCCGCTTGTTTGGCTGCCTCTGGGGGCGCGGGGGTCACAGCGATCGGCGGCGCCCCTGGAGACGGGGCACCCCCTGCGTGGGAAGTCCCGGCGACACCCCTGGGGTCCGCTGTTTTGAGTGGGTGCTTGGTACAAAGAGGAGAGATACCTCTAGGGCAGTGTTTCCCAAACTTTTGACATATGTGTACCCCTTCTATAATTTTCGGGGTTTTTAAAAAAATATATATATTTTATTGATTTTTTTACAGAGAGGAGGAGAGAGGGATAGTTAGAAACATCAATGAGAGAGAATCATCGATCAGCTGCCTCTTGCACATCCCCTACTGGGGATGTGCCCGCAACCAAGGTACATGCCCTTGACCGGAATTGAACCCGGGACCCTTCAGTCCACAGGCCGATGCTCTATCCACTGAGCCAAACCGGTTTCGGCTCCTTCTATAATTTTCGTAACGCTGAGTACCCCTCGTACTCATGAGAACGTAGAATTAGGCGCAGCTAAGCACGGGGCAGTGCATAGCCCCACCAAACTCCGGTGCAACGTGTACCCCCACCAAACTCTTCCAGTACCCCTGGGGGTACGCGTACACACTTTGGGAAACACTGCTCTAAGGTAAGGTAACTAGACGTCCCGCTTTTGGCGAGACAGTCCCGATTTTTAACAATGTGACCCGCGTTCCCGTGGCCTTTTAAAAAACGCCCCAGGACCCGGGACACGTTAAAAATCGGGACTGAAATCTTTCCAAAACTCGGGACTTTAAAAAATTTATTATTATTTTATTATTATTATTATTATTTAATAAAGTGTTTTGTTCTAGTTTTTATTTTTTTATTTTTAATATATTTCATTGATTTTTTTACAGAGAGGAAGGGAGAGGGAGAAAGCGCTAGAAACATCAATGAGAGAGAGTCATCCATCAGCTGCCTCTTGCACATCCCCCACTGGGGATGTGCCAGCAACCAAGGAACATGCCCTTGACTGGAATTGAACCTGGGACCCTTCGTTCCACAGGCCGAGGCTCTATCCACTGAGCCAAACCGGTTTCGGCCAAAACTCGGGACTTTTTTAAAACGCCGCGGGATGCGGGACAAATTGTTAAAAACCGGGACTGTCCTGCCCAAAGCGGGACGTCTGGTCACCTTCACTGGGGGAGTGTATTAGAGGTTCAGGTCCAGATGGGGTCTACCACCACCCCTCCCATGTTCCCGGGCTCCAACACCCAGCACAGCTCTCCGGATCTCTCTGTCGGTTTACTCCTCTTGACCGTGGGACAGGGAGGATCCGAGGAGAAGGAGGCAGGGGCCAGCAGGAACTGGAGGAGGGGCTTGGCAAGCCGAAGGCTCGAGACCCAAGAATAGCCCCAGAAGGAGCGTCTGACGACACGGTTTGAGGCCATGCTCCAAGCGAGAGGAGGCAGCTGGGGAGAGAGGAAAGGACAGGAATTATCTCACCAGTGAGTTTATTTTAAAAAACTGCTGATGGAGTGCCTGCTCTCCAGTGGATGCCAAGGAGACAGAGATGGAAGATCGGGTTCCAGCCCCGAGGGTCCTCCGTGTGCTGCGGGGGACAGCTGTGTAGGGAATGAGCTCTAGGCCAGGGTTTCTCAGCCTCAGCGCGACGGACATTTGGGGCTAATTCTCATTGTAGGGTCCTGTACATGGCAGGATGTCTGTCCAATAAGATCACTGGATTTCAGTATCAGACCCCCCAACCAGCTGTGACAAACAAGAATGTCTGCAAGCCCAGCCAGCGTGGCTCAGTGACTGAGTGCCAATCTATGAACCAGGAGGTCACGGTTCGATTCCCGGTCAGGCCACACACCTGGGTTGTGGGCTGCATCCCCAGTAGGAGGCGTGCATGAGGCAGCTGATCAATGATTTGCTGTCATCGTTGATATTTCTTTTTTTAAAAAAAAAAAATCTTTATTTATTATTTAAAAAAAATATTTTTATTAATCTCAGAGAGGAAGGGAGAGAGATAAGAGATAGAAACATCAATGATGAGAGAGAATCATTGGTCGGCCTACAATCCGAGCATATGCCCTTGACTGGAATCAAACCCGGGACCCTCCGGTCTGCAGGCCGATGCTCTATCCACTAAGCCCAACCGGCTAGGGCATCATTGATGTTTTTATCTCTCTCTCTCTCTCTCTCTCTCTTTTTCCCTTCCACTCTAAAATCAATTTTTAAAAAATGTCTCCAGACATTGCCAAGTCTGGAGGGAGAGGGAGGATAACATCACCTTGGTTGAGAACCATTGATCTGTCTATACCGGTCATTGGTCTGCTCACTCATTCGACACGCGTTCTGGAGCTCTGAGAGTTTGCTGGGCTCTGTCCTAGGGCCTGGGCTGCAGCTGTGGAGTTCCGGGTGCAGAGTTCATGCCTCTGAGTGAGCTCACACCTGGAGGAGAGAGGGAACTATTCCATGTCGGGATGAAGTGGGGGCCCGGGTTCCTGGAGAAGGTGACACCTGGGCAGGGCTGGGAGGATATGCGGGAGGTCCTGGGACAGAGGCCGTGGGGAAGAGAACATTCCAGGCTGAACAGGGCCGAATGGCCATCCTGGATTGGTTCCTCAGAGGTCTGCTGCGTGCAGGGGGCTTCTCTGTGGGTACAGAGGGACAAAGGCAGGCCCCTGTCAGCACAGAGAGGGTTCGAGGCATGCAAGGCAGGGTCCCCACCCTCTGGAGGGTGGAGAGGCGTCATGAAGGGCTTCTCAGAGAAGGGGACACGAGAGTCACATCTTGAGGCTGAGCAGGCGGAAGCCAGGCCAGCAGGGGAGGGAGGGGAGATGGGGGCAGAGGGAACAGCCCTGCACAGGCCACAGAGCAGAGAGGGCCTGAGGCTTTGAGGCGAAGAGGCTGCTGGGCCAGGAGGCAGCGTTCTGGCAGCAGAAGGAGGGAGAGGAGGCTGGGGTGGTGGGTGGGGGAGAGGGAGCAGCAAAAGAGTCTGGACTTCATTCTGGAGGTGTTGGGAGCCACGGGGGGGGGGGGGCGCTTGAACAGTGAGTGTTTTTATTTTTAAAAAATTGCTGTGGCTACAGTGAAGGGCCGGGTCTGAGGAGAGCAGGGCAAGAGGGAGGAAACAGTCGCTGAGGTTCCGGGGAGAGACCAGGGTGGCGGGGAGCCTGGAGTGGAGGGTGGATCTCTGAGGAGGTGAGAGCCCGGGGCTGAGGGAGCCCGCAGCGGCATCCGGGCAGGCTGAGGTGTCAGCCAGGGCAGCCCCGAAAGGAACCCCCAGATCAGAAACACCAGACAAAAGACCGCAGAGAGGACGATGGGCCTGTGAACCTTCGGATGCAAATTATTTTTGCAACTTTGCTTTCATGCCTCATCTTTAAATATTAACAAGCGACGATTTTTAAGAGCTTAATGTTGTGCCAAGCACTCTCCTGAGCACGCCGCGAGCATTCACTCGTCAAGTCCTCACCACGACCCGTGGCAGGGGAGACCCTCCATCCTCTCTGTTTGCAGAGAGAGAAGCAGCCGCGCAGAGAGAAGGGGTAAATTGCCAAGTTTCCACAGCCAGCGAGCGGCTGGGTCTGGATTCGAACTCAGGCAGCCTGGTTCCGGAGCTGTGCTTCCTTCTGCCAAAACTGGCAGTTTGCAGAAAGCCTGCTTAACATCATCTATTTATAAAGTCCCGTGATAACAGACAAGTAAACAAGGAATGGTCTTGCCGAAACCGGTTTGGCTCAGTGGATAGAGTGTCGGCCTGCGTACTGAAGGGTCCCGGGTTCGATTCCCGTCAAGGGCATGTATCTTGGTTGGGGGCACATCCCCAGTAGGGGGTGTGCAGGAGGCAGCTGGTCGATGTTTCTCTCTCATCGATGTTTCTATCCCTTTTCCTTTCTCTCTGTAAAAAATCAATAAAATATATATTTTTTTAAAAAATGTAATGGTCTTATAGTTTCTAGATTGTGGCTGGAGGATGTCAACTGAAAAATCACATTCTGGAAGCTAAGGGAAACCCTACATGGCAGTGACTACCTTGGTGGCAGTGTACCCCAAGTGGAGCAGCCGTGATACAGGCCAAGCCCCAGTTTTGGGGGCACGGCATTGATGAGGTCTTGCAGATACAGGTACTACTATCATGAAAATACGTCCTTTCTCTGCAAAATGGAGATGATAAGAGGCGACTCCCTCCATGGGCCGCTGTGAGGGCAGGAATGAGGAGGGTGGTGAGGGGTGTGCACGCGGAGGGACCCTGATGGTGCTGGGGACCCGGGATGGAGTGGCTGGGCCCCATCCGCACTTCCTCCCCAGTTCCCCGGACGACCAGCATGAGGCATTTTTGAAACAGCTGGTGGAGCTAGGGTTGGGATGGGGTGTTACTCTGCAAACATGGGCTGTACCCATGACCCCGACCTTCTAATCCCAGGGCTTAACTGACTTCATTAACTCCAGGGGGCTCAAGAGAGACACCCCTCCTCCCCCCAAAATCATTCTCCATCAAACCACAGTCATGAAAGTCCCATTCCTGAGACCTGTGCAGGGAAACCTCCGGCCCGAAGGCAGGAGACTGGAGCAGTGACCTTTGGAGGTGAACTTTCTGCAAGCGAGTGACAGGGCAGGATCAGATACCCACCCCTGCCACACACACACACACACACACACACACACACCCAGCTCCCCTCCCCCCTGCTCAGCCTGCCCAAAGGGCAGTGAGGGAGAAACTGGGTGAACGCATAGCATGCTGGGTAGCCTGGCCAGGAGCTGATGGGTCCAGCCTCCCACCCCCCACTGTGGTTGCCATGACAACTGAGCAAGGAGAGGGAGGAGGGGAGGAGGGACCACTTGCCCCTCAGACAATGGAAACCTATTCCAGATCACCCTTGGCCTTGTCCTAAAGGTCTTGGTGTGGTCACGGGTTCTGAACTCTCCGTATCCTGCAGTATAGGGATCTGGGGAGCAGTCCTTAGTTCAGGCCAGGCGTGGGGACCCCAGAATGCGGGGTCGCAGACAGGATCCCCCCACCCCCACTGGAAAATCCCAAGCCTCTCAGAGCCTCCTCTTTTCCGGGCTCCCTGCTCCCCCAAGGCAGGCTAATTCCAGACAAAGTTCGGCTCATATTCTGAGCTCTCCCTGCACCGAAGCACTTGACCTTGTCACGGGAGGCGAGTAGTGGGCGCAGGGCGGAGGAAGTGGCCGCTCTGGGGAAAGGCCACATGTTTTATGAGTAATTTAATATCTGGAGCACGAACCACCGAGCAGAGAACCTGTCAGCCGCCCGGGGCAAGGAGCCTGTCTGGGCACCGCCGTGCCGGGGACAGGATGGGGACGCCCGGGCCCACCGGGGAGTTAGTGCTTCAGGGCCCGGGGAGGGGGCAGGAGGGAACGGGCCGGCGGGCCCGCTGTGCCCCAGGGACTGTGCTGTGGGTGTCAGAGGGGAGGAGCGCTGATTAGGGAGGAGAAGAGTGGCCTTTGGAAAAGGCACTGACTTTGAGACACACAGATCTGCATTTAGCTCCTGCTAAGCGTGTGACCCCGACGTCCCCTGTCTGAGCCTCAGTTTCGTTATCCACACAATGGTGATGATGATCATGGTACCTACATCACAAATAAGAATCCAGTGACAATAAGTAGAAGGAATTTAATATGATTGCCCGGGACACGGATTCGTAAAGCGCTGCTGCGAACCCATGGAGGGAGAGGGGGACGTGTGTCCCAAGATGGGCACGGGGCCGTCCGCGTTTCTGTCTCTTGTAGCCCATGGAACGACCCTCACAGCCAGCAGCAGCTTCATGTCGTAGGCGAGGATGCTGACGCCGCTGGGGGCTTTCAATAACCACTCTTGCTTGTGGTCCTACTATGCCCCGGGCAGGCGCTTTACAGACACTCCTCATTGAGCGCTCATACTGATGTCAGCCATGTTCGCTTCCTTTCACAGCCGAGGAAACAGCAATTCAGAGAGGAGGGGACTCCACTGTCAACGTCACCCAGCTCGAATGTGGCAAAGCTGGACTTGAACCTGGTAAGAACCTGGTGAGGGCTCTTGTGAGAAGCCAACGAGGGATCATGCACCGAGCATCGGGCACCGGGCCTGACGCGTAGTAGGTGTTCTGTATACCATGCTTTGCTTTTTTTTTTTTTGCCCTCTTTCTGCTGCTGGCTTGTTTACATTCTCCCTGCTCCCCAGATGCTGTGAGAGCTCGTAGGGACAGATACATGACAACATGGTACCGAGAAGAATCTGTGAAAGGCAATAGGATACGAGGTGGGGAGGCAGGAAGTGAGGAGGGAGGCTGCCAAGCAAGTACGTGCCATGCAGACCTGCATGCGAGGGGCGTCTCTGCAGGTTCTGGGCCTCAGTTCTCTATTGCATCCTCACAATGCATGTGTGTGTGTGTGTGTGTGTGTGTGCGCGTGTGCGTGTGTGCACGCACGTGTGTGTGTGTGTGTGTGTGTGTGTGTGTGCGTGCGCGCGTGTGTGTTTGGGTGTGTGTGTGGTGTGTGGCTGGGAGCGGGGAGAGAAGGGTGTGTTGTGAGGATTAAATGCATGAATGTCTGCATGCCTGGCACATTCCTGATCTCAGCTGCGTTTCCCTCCGCCTGCCTGCCTTTGTTTCCCTTGGAAATGCCAAACCTTCCCGTGGAAACTTCCCCAAGGGCCCCGGGAACAGGATTGCATTCCCTCTTTCCAGGCAGCACATGATTCTGACATTCCTTCCATCTTGGCTTCCTTCCTTCCTTCCATTCAACAACCATTTAGTGAGCATGTATTATGTAGATCCATCCCTAGACCCTGCACGCTCTAGAATGAGAAACATTCATCCATCAGTTAATTAACTGACATCCGTGTTTTCATCCATTTTCTTAAGAAACATGAATCTTTTGGGTTCTGTGGGCCATAAAAAGCTCATTTTTGGCCTCCTTAGCTCCCCCCCGGGCCATCGCTCTGTTCTGTGGAGGTGGGGATGCTGGATACGTGAGGTGTGATGGGGGACTTGACCTCTCTGACCTCAGTGTAATAGCTCTTTCCCCTCGTCCTCTGGGTATCGGAGTTCTGCAAGGCTCCTAATCAGTAGGCGTGTGGCAGGCCTGAGACCTGTTTCTGTCACAAGTGAGTCTAATGTAGCTGACGAGTTAAAGCCCCTCCTTCTGCCAAGACCGGTTTGGCTCAGTGAATAGAGCGTCCGCCTGCAGACTGAAAGGTCCTGGGTTCAATTCCGGTCAAGGGCATGTACCTTGGTTGCGGGCACATCCCCAGTTGGGGGGGCGGGGTGCAAGCGGCAGCTGGTCGATGTTTCTCTCATCGACGTTTCTAACTCTCTATCCCTCTCAATTCCTCTCTGTGTAAAACCAATAAAATATATATATATATATATATATATATATATTTTATTTTTTTTTAAAGAATACGCAAAGCCCCTCTTTCTGCAGGGAAGTCTGAGGCTCAGAGAGGGGTAGCCCCTTCTCTGAGGTCACACAGCAAGCTGGGTTCCAAGACCAGCCTAAGACCGGGAGCTCTTGACATCCCACCCGGGTGCTTACTGCTCGGCCAGGTCCCCCCACTGCTGGGGGCATCCCTCCCTGGGTGGGCCCTACCGGGTTTCTCTCCTCCTGCATCTGGCCCACAGGGCTGTCTGTGAGCATGCCTCCTGGCTGTGTGCAAAAATAAACACAGCTCGCAGCTTGCTGGGAAAGGGCGTGCATTTGTGTGTGCGCTGGGTAGGTGGTGGTTTAAGGCAGGGCACCTGGTGTCCCGTGGTCAGCAGGAGACCAGAAAGGCGGGGGCATGGAGGAGAAACAGGGTGGGGTGGGGTGGGGGGGTGGGACCTGCAGTGCTCAAAGCAAAGGGTGCTCAGCGTCTGGGAAATAGGCCCCTCCCCTTCGCCCTTGCCTATCTGCTGTGAACGCCTTCCCCGGCATCATCAGAACAGAATCACTGATCATTCTCAGGGGAAAGAGGTGTGCGGGGTGCGGGAAGAGACTGGACAAACATCATACCCCTATGGATGAGGACAGTAAGGGCAGGGGTGGGGTGGGAACTGGGTGGAGGGGAGCTATGAGGGGGGGGGGGGAGGAGAAACAATTGTAATAATCTGAACAATAAAGATTTATTAAATTAAAAAAAGAATTTGTAAGCTGGCTGGCTGGCATGCAGGCTTGGGTGCCAGGCGGTCCTGGGTTCGGGCTCCTGCCCCTCTCCCTCGGAGCCCAGAGCCACACCTGGGTTTGCAGCGGGTTGGCAAATGCAGCCCACAGACCGAGCGCAGCTTGCCGGCTAAGAATGGTTTTTACATTTTTAAAAGGTTGGGGGGAAATCAGGAGAAAAATATCTCGTGACGCAGGAACGTTATGTAAGATCCAAATTCCAGGCTCCACAAAAGTTTATGGGAACGAGGCCGCGCTCGCTTATTCACGCACGGTCTGCGGCTGCTCTCTCGCAGCAGACGCTGAGGTGAGCAGTCACAGCAGGGATGGACTGGATGGCCCGCAGACAGAGCTGAAGAGAGCTCCCATCTGGCTAATTGCGGGAGAGGTTTGGCAACCCCAGTCCAGAGCAGTGAGTCTCCAGCTGTCGCTGCATCGAAATCACGCGGAGGGTGATTCAGCTCATCGGTCGTGGGGCCCGAGAACCTGCATGTCCAACCAGCTCCCAGGTGGTGCTGATGGCGGAACCACACCTTGGGGACCCTGGCTTAGAGGGACTTGGGCCTTCAAAGCTGACACGAACCCCACCCTGGAAGCTCACAGCCCACCCAGGGAGCAGAATGGGCTTGGGGGAAAGAGAGGGAGGACGGAGGAGCTCTGACCACCCATCCACCCACCCACCCACCCACCCACCCCTCTCCCAGGCTGTCCTTCCCTGGAGTGGGCTCCCCCTGGTGGCAGCAAGCCTGGACTGCGCCTGGCAGTTCAGCTTTGATTGCCCAGCCCTCCATTTGGAAACACATTTCAAAGCCTTCAAAGTTTGCACATCCTTTCTCCTGGAGGGTGTCCACCTCGGGGGAACTGAATCCAACAGAAGAACCTGGAGCGGAGGTGGGGAAGCTGGGATGAGGCGCTGCAGGCAGGAGGTGGCAGACACTCAGCAGGGCCTGCCCACGCTGCTCTGAGAACTGCCCCCACCCAGAGGCGCTGGGGAACAGGGCACGGAGCTTCACACCGGGTTAAACAGACCTGGATCTGAATCCTAGATCTTCTGTGTCTCACGGGCCAAGTAGCATCCCCTCCCTGAGTCTCAGTGTTCTTATCTGTAGAATGGGAACAATAAGATTAGAACGGTACTTTTTTAAAAAAATCCTCATGGAGGATATTTTTTCCATTGATTTTTAGGGAGAGTGGAAGAGAGAGAGGGAAAGACAGAGAGGAACATCGATGTGAGAGAAACACATTGATTGGTTTGCCTCCTGCACCAGCCCTGACCAGGCTTCAGCTCAAGGAGGAGCCTGCAAACCAAGGTATGGGCCCTGGACCAGAACTGAACCCAGGACCCTTGGGTCCGCAGGCCAAACCAACTAGGGCAACAGTGGTTCCTGAAGAGTCACACAACCCCACTCCCCTCCCAGCAGCACCGGCAGCTGGGAACTCTTTGGAAATGCAAATTCCAACCACCCTTCAGGTAGGTGGCTGTGGGGCTCGCTAAGTCTGAGAACCACTGGATTAGGGTACCTTCTCCTCGTGACTGTTCCTGGGGAGAACAGTTGCCAGACATTTGCCTGAATAATCCTGAGCCGCTGTTATTGCTGCTTGTTGGCCTCAGCTGATTGGGCCAGGAGTAGCCTTGCTCCAAAGAGGACCAATCAGATTCCCTCTTCTGGGATCTGGGGAATGGATGCCACTTTCATGAGGGTAGGGGCTAACCCAGTGGTCAAGGATGTCGTCGGAGAGGAAAGCAACCCATTACCCCCCATTTGTCCAAACAGTGATAGGGCTAATCTGTAGAGAGAGAGATGCAGGGCCCGGAGGCTCAGAGGGAGACATGGCAGCCCTGGCCTGTGGACATCTGTGTCTGGATCCCATGTCCACGGAGGCATTTGTTCTAATGGGATGGCTGGGCTTGGGCCAGTCTGGGGAGCTATTGGGAGGGGAAGCACTGGGGAGAATCAAAAGGGAAAGAGTCTTGGCTCCAGGATCAGTGAAGACTTCGGAGGGGGGCCCCATGACATCCTTGGGTGGGAATGTGTGACATATTTTTAAAAATATATTTTATTGATTTTTTACAGAGAGGAAGGAAGAGGGATAGAGAGCTAGAAACATCGTCGATGAGAGAGAAATATCGACCAGCTGCCTCCTGCATATCCTCCACCAGAGATGTGCCCGAAACCAATGTACATGCCCTTGACTGGAATCGAACCTGGGACTTTCAGTCCGCAGACCGATGCTCTATCCACTGAGCCAAACCGTTTTTGGTGATGTGTGACATTTTAAGCAGAAAACCCTTTAGAGGCTGGCCTAGACATGCTGCCATGAAGGAGGTCCCAGGTCATCCGTAGGCAGACCTGCCCTTGAATCCTGGCCATGCTGTGGAATGGAGGACACTCTCTTTGTCCCTCCAAGCCTCAGTTTTCTCCTCTGCAAACTGGGCGCGATGCACCATGTCTCCAAGGATAAGTTTGAGGATTCATGAGAGAAGGAGGAGAGTGTCTAGCTCAGTGCTGAGAGCATAGTAGGTGCTCAACAGATGGCGTTCCCTCCCTATCTCCCACCGTGTGGCTGTCACAGAGATGGACACAGAGCCTGGCCCTCCAGTCACCTCCAACTAGAACGAATTCCTGTTGTCAGAGGCCATTCATTCATTCATTCATTCACTCATTCATTCATCCATCCATCCATCCATTCATTCAACGAGCATTCAAGCAGCATTTCTCAGCACCTACTACGTGCCAGGGGCTGGGATGCAGAACTGAATTAGATCACGAGCCCTTGGTCATGAAGAGTTTATTTGCTCATTCGCTCCGCAACCTCCACGGAGACTGATCGTGTGAGGGTCGTGCTGGGGGTACAGTGAGCATTGCTGGCGGGGGTGGGGGTGGGGCGGGGGAGGAATCAGGGCCCACAGGTCACACCTCCGGGTTCGGGAAGAGCAGGAACCCGGAGAAGATGCTGTTGGCGCCCTCGATGCCCAGCAGGGAGTTCCTTTCGGTGGCCTGCAGGTAGACGCTCTCGCCCTGCTCTAGCTTGAGGACGACGCCCCCCGTGGTGACCTGGAAGGTGCTGGGCACGTAGTCGCAGAAGGTGACCACCTTCTCCATGGCCCCCCGGCCGCGCATGAGGTTCACGCACAGGTTCCCGCGGGAGCTGGCGTGGTAGGTGAAGTAGTAGAGGCCGGGCACCCTGCAGGTGAACCTGCCCATGCGGGACTCGTAGTTGTTGTTCACGTTGGTGATCACGTGGTCGAAGCGGATCATCTGGTCCCTCCGCAGGGGGGTGTTGATCTTCCGGGCGGCCGAGAAGGCGACCTTCTGGGTGGCCTTGTAGTCTCCCGACTCGCCCTTGGGACCTCGGGGGCCGGGGGGCCCTGGGGCGCCTTTGGGGCCCACGGGGCCCTTGGGGCCGACTTTGCCTGGCTTCCCGGGAGTCCCCGGGTCCCCCTTCTCTCCAAACTCGCCGTGGTCTCCAGCGAGCCCTGGCAGCCCTGGAAGAGCAGGGAGAAGAGGAGTGAGGCCGAGATCGCTGTCAAGAACCAAAGGCGGGAGAGGCAGGGAGCCGGCCGAGTGCCCTTGGCCAGGGCCCTGCTCCTCTTGGGTCTTAGCCTCCCTCCCCTCGGTGACAAGGGGGGGGGGATGGGCAGAGCGCCTCCACGTCCCTTTCCAGCCCAGTTTCCGAGCCTGTGATGTGCTCGGACTGACACATGGGGTCCCCAAGGACAGGCCGGCCCCCCTCACGTGCTCACCCAGCACCCCGGTCCAGGATAAGCCTGGAGGCCCGTAGTGAATGAGCGCACACAGTCAGCCCGCTGCGCTCCCTCCCGCTCCCCCACGGCGGACACCCCTAAGCCATCACGCCTTCTTTCTGGGGGAACTTGGGCGTGGGCCTTCGAATCCTCCCACTCTGCCACGCCAAGCAGCCACGGCCCTGGGTTCGGCACAACACAAGATAAAACCTCTTTCCTGATAGGGTGGCAGCGCCCCGTGGCTGAGAACGTGGATTCGGGGCAGACACATGCCCTATTAGTTGTGTCGCCTCGAGCGAGTCAGACTCTTCGAGGCTCCGCTTCCTCGTCGGTAAAGCGGGGGTGCTGAGGTCCTGTGGCCTCGTGAGGATACATGAGGCTATTTGGGGAGAGGGGTTGGCTGTGGGTCCATGAACGAATGAACTAGATTTCGGGGGTGGGAGGGGGAGGTTCTTTATGGCAGGGAGTCTTTGAAACTAAGGTGACCAGATGTCCCGCTTTTGGCGGGACAGCCCCGATTTTTAACAATTTGTCCCGCGTCCAGAAATCGGGACTTTTTAAAAAACTCCTTGGGACGTGGGACAAATGGTTTAAAATCGGGACTGTCCCGCCAGAAGCGGGACATCTGGTCACCTTACTTTGAACCCTGTGGCAACCCCACTGAAATGCCCTTGTCCGAATTTCACAGGGAAGGAAGCAGCCATCGGGGCCGTGTGCCTGTGGCGGTGCCCTCTCTCTGCCTGGGCCTGGTGGTCGGAGATTCCCTGGTGTGGTCTCGGCCTCCGTGTCTGCGGGGGCCCCTCTGTGCAATGGGAACCAGAATCCCCTCCCTGCCGGTGGCTGCGAGGGCTCAGCCAGCGGGTGGGCACCAAGTGCTTCTGGACCCTCTGAGGCGGGCCGGCCGCTGGGGCTCGGGCGGCAGGAGGTGGGGCCCCCACCAGTGACCCCTGTGTGTCCCCAGAGTAGACAGCACCTTTCTCTCCCTTTGTCCCCGGGGTCCCAGGGGTCCCGTCAGAGCCCGGCGACCCAGGAATGCCCGGGATGCCCGGGATGGACCCGGCCGAGGGTCCGGTGCAGTCCTGGGCCTGGGAGACATCAGGAGGACCCAGCAGCAGCAGCAGCAGCAGCAGCGCCGGGAGGCCGCCCCTCGGCGTCTTCATCGCCACAGTCTTCGCCGCTTCCTGCGTGGGGAGTTGGGGGAACAAGCAGATGGGGTAGGTTACTAACTACTGCGGGGCCGCCTCGCGCTAATGAATCAATCAACTAACGCATTCATCGATTCGTCGGCTGGCTCGTGGCTTTGTTCCGTCGTGCCCGTGTCCTCTGAGCGGGTCCTGCTCGGGCCGCTGGGGACACCGTGGTGCACCGGGCAGATGTGGCTCTGCCTTCACGGAGGCCAACGTGCAGGTGAGCAGAATGGTTAGGGACGGGTGACGGGTGCTCTGGCAGCAGGGACAGCGCCCGCCCCGAGGGAGAGAGGGACTTTGCTGGGGCGGGGGTGGGTGGGGAGGGAAAGTTTGGGGAGGGGAGGCCTCCCACCAGGAAAACGTTGTAGATGGAGTGGGGGGAGGGGAAGTGTCTCTGAGAAGTGAAATTTAGGCTGGGACCTGAGGGGACAGAAAGGACCGAATGTTTCGGGAAAGGACGGTGGAGGCAGAGACCAGACGCAGGAGAGAGCCTGGAAGGGGGAGGACCAGCAGGGGGGAGAGTGGCCAGCAGAGAGGAAGGAGGAGGACCAGCAGGGGGGAGAGTGGCCAGCAGAGAGGGAGCGGACGGAGTGACCCGGGGCGGGGGAAGGGGGCAGGGCCTGCAGATTGTGGTCTGATCCTCATGGCACTCTGGGAGAGCGGGCTGTGATCATTTCCCCATCCTGCGGATGAGGAAACGGAGGCTCCAACATCAGGCAGCAGCCCGCCCACAGTTACCTGGGAGTTTGTTATAGGCGGGGCCGTGGCCTAACTCCTTCATCTCCGCCGCCGCACGCGGGCCGGGCCCGCCCAGAATTTGGCACAAGGAGGCTTTGCGGGGATCAGAAAACTAGCCTCACCCCCTTCCTCTGGTTCCAATCAATCCATTGCCCAGGCTCCTGCCTCAGGCCAGGCTCTGGGCTGGGAGGCTGCCTGGGGCTGTGACCAGGGCCCAGGGACCGGCGTGGGCTCTGCCCTGCTCAGAACAGGGCGAGTCAGGGCATCTGCTTATTTTTAGTTTTGAATGAGCATCAGCTCTCTCTCTTGCTGGAGGTTTTACCAAATGGTAGTTTGACAATTCGAACAATCCGTGCGTTAGGCACTTAGCGGGCACCAGGCTCTGTGCCAAACCTTTCCGTGCCGTTACTGCACTGGATTTGGTTCTTACAACGGCCTCTCGAGAAAGCATCCCTGGTTTCTCATTTTACAGACGAGGAAACTGAGCGTGGAGAGAGCGAGAACCTCAATCAAGGTTACAGCACTCTCCCCGCCCCCCCCCCCCCCCTCGTGGTTAGGATTTAAACCTGTGCCCACTGGACCTCAACACTCACAGGTGTTACATCAAGAGGCTGCGGTGCCTGTTGGTGGAAACCTGGGCTTTGGAGCCTGACGGCCGGCAGGGGGAGCTCATGCACCGGCTACACCAGAGCCGTGCGGCCGGCTGGTGCCCAGTGAAGGACGCTCTTATTGCTGCTGTTACTGGTGCTGTGGGCGGCAGACACCCCCATAGTGAGGGGCCTGGAACGCCAGGTCCTCACAGGCCTCCTCCATGTCTTAGCTCAGGGCTAAGTTTCTGGCCACAGTTTCTCCCACAAATGGGACTAACACTGATCTCTAGCTCACAAGGTTGGTGGGAGGACAGGTGAGTTAGGGCTTAGGCAGAGTCTGGCCTGTTGGAAATGCTCACTGCATATTAGCTATTTTTTTTTAAAACGATCACCATCATCTAAGAATCCCCCAGTTTGGGGACAGGAGGGGAGGTGGTTGGAAAAGTACAAGAGGATCGGTCCCTTTGAGAGGCTGGGCTCAGAGCGAGGGGGTAGGGGTGGGAGAGGGGGAGCAGGTCCTGAGATCTGATGAGACTCGGGTTTCCTGGGGAAGTGGGAGGTGGGTCGGGGCAGCGGGAAGATCTGAGTTCTGGCTCATTTAAGTCTCAGACCTGGATGTAGACATAAAACTCATCTGGTCTGACCACCTCCCGCCTTCACTGTCATCACCGCCATCAGCCTTGCTCCTTACGCTTGTGTTTTTCCTGCATCGCTGACCCTTCCATCTCCGTCCTACCCAACGGTGCCTTGATCCCTGACTTGGAGACAGGCCCACTTGACCTTGAACCCTTCCCCCTCCTGCTGCTACCTCCCTGCATGGCCTCACACAAGAGCCCGGACCTCTCTGGCAAAGTTCCTTTCTACCTGCCAGGGCTGCCAGAGGATTTAGTGAGATGGAACAAGAAGGCCCCCGGTGCGGGGCCTGATCCCACCCCCTCCTTTCCAAGCGCCGAGCTCGCTCAGTGCCAGCTCATAACGAACCACCCCTCACCTGCGAGAGCCATGATTTCTTTGGAAGAGTCATGCTGAGCTTTCTCAGAGAACGCATGGGAATAAGAGGAGGCAGGTGCTGGGGTGCTGGGCTGGGTGGAGGGGCACCTGGGTCCTGCCATCCGTCTGCCTCTGACATCTTGACCCAGGTAGTAGGCTAACCACTGGGTGACCTTGACCTCCGTTCGGGCACATAGGACCCCTGAGAGGTTCTGATGTTCCCAGAGAGGGTCTCAGCTGAGAGGTACAGGACTGGCCCCAGATCCTCACCAGCGCTTCAGAGGCAGAAGCGGGACTCACCTTAGGCTGGCGGCTCCCAATTGAGGCCGCCTCCCCATCCCCTGGGCCCCGGGCAGCTCAGGTCTCCAAGTTCACCTCCCGAGAGATTCAGCCCCGAGGCCTGGGCCCAGGCAGGAACCCGGGGGCTCCCTGGCAGGGGGTGCCAGGTCTGCACTTTGGGAATCACCACCCGCCACCCCATGGGTCCCGCGGGCCAGTCCCCCAGGCACCACGCCCCCTCCTCACCTGGAACCTGGGAGGCCGCTGGCGATGCCGTTGGGCCGGGCAGCAGTGGGACCAGGAGCCGGGAGCCTGATGCTCTCCGTCCAAAGCGGAAGTTCCGTTCCCCAGAGAAGGGAAGGGCCTTCCCCGGGTGGCCCCCTCCCCCCGGGGCCCGGAGCCCGGCCCCCCTCCTGTCACCCCGCTCTCACCGGGTCCTGCTGCCCTCAGGCAGTTTCAGGTCCTGTTTCTGCCATCGGCAGGGCCTTCCTGTAAACGGGGAGGACAGTGGTCAGTTCGGTTTCGCCAGCTCAGCAGCCGTGGGGAGGACAGGCTGTTCTGGGGAATGTCCACAGCGGGTGGGGTGGCTCGGGGCCAGGGCCTCTGACCTCATGGCCTTTAGGGGAACAGGGATGTTCCTCAATGAAGCGGAAACATGGCCGGCCTGGGGCCTGGGGCCTGGGAGCTGGGGTTGAGACATAAACTTTGATTCCCAGCCTGGCCCTGCCACGTGGCAGCTGAAGGCTCTCAGCCAGGGGAGCCCACGGGAGTCCCATCCCTCCGTCACATGGCGGGGCCATAATGCACCTGCTCCAGGGACTGCGCAGGGTGGGGATGGGGCTCAGGGAGGACAGCGGGGGAGGAAGGGAGGGTGAGCCGTCAAGGGCAGACCACCTGAGAGTTGTTAACATCACACCACGTCCCATGCCTCTCCTTTCTGGGATCCTCTCTTCTGCTTTTTCCTCATTCTGCACCACAGCTCTTCCCCTGTCTTCAGAAAGTAATCTCATCATGAACAATGAATTTTAAATGTGGTCATTACTTATTGATACCCCTCCCTCTGCTTCCAGCGGGGCGTGAAGCTGAGGGCAATTATAGGCACAGGCAGGGGCCTGTTGCTTGTTTTTTTTTTTTTTTTAATTTTAATATATTTTTATTGATTTCAGAGAGGAAGGGAGAGGGAGAGAGAGATAGAAACATCAATGAAGAGAGAGAATCATGGATCGGCTGCCTCCTGCACGGCCCCTACTAGGGATCCAGCCTGCAACCCGGGCATGCGCCCTTGACTGGAACGGAACCTGGGACCCTTTGGTCCGTAGGCTGACGCTCTGTCCACTGAGCCAAACCGGCCAGGGCAAGCTTGTTGCTTGTTGATCGGGAGTCACACCAAGTTCGAGCTCACCCAACCCATCCATCCCCTCGTTCTAACTATGGGGACATGAGGCCTGGGTGGGAGACGCTTGCCGGGAGCCTGCAGGTGCCCTGCTCTGGGAGACTGAGCTGCAAGCAGCCCAGCCTGGTCCCTGCCCCCAGGGGGCATCCCTCCTCCTGGGGAGACATGGCACGTGGTTCTTGCTCCCGTGTGGCTGCCGGAGCCCAGACCTCGTGCACGTGGTGGGTGTGGGACTTAGCGGGGGGCCCCCCGACACCGGCCAGCGGCCCTTTCTGCGGCTGTGTCTCAGGCCACGGGACGCCTCAGGCCACGGGGCGCCCGCTCGGGGACGGTTGCCCGGAGGCACAGCAGCTGGTGCAGGTCAGGGGGTCCTTCCTGACACCAGTGCTCGGAGACAGAAAACTGTTGGGCGTGTGGGTGCTGCTCCTGGAAATGGTGAACCGCGGTGGGTGGCAGGGACAGAGCAGTTCGATAAAACCAAAGGTCTCTGCGCGCAGCCAACTATGGACCCAAAGGGGCCCAGGCCTGGGTGTGGAGGAGACCCAGGCCAGGGTGGACTCTGGGGGAGGGAGAGGGGACTCGCAGGTTGCAGGTCCAGGGGTCCGTCTGAGGGTTCCTGAGGTCACTCGGTGGCTGCTGGCAATGGGAGAAGATGAACTTAAACCTGGGGTAGAATCTGCAGGGGGGAAAAAACCCTGGCTGGTTGCTCAGTGGTTAGAGTGCCAGCCCGCAGAGCGAAGGGTCGTGGGATCGATTCCCAGTCAAGGGCATGTACCTCGGTAGCAGGTTTGATCACTGGCCCCGGCCTAGGCTGGTTTGGGAAGCAGTGGGGGGAAAAAAAAATCGTTGGGTGATACCCCAGCTGGTGTGGTCCAGTGGATAGAGTGTCAGCCTGCAGACTGAAGGGTACCCGGTTTGACTCCAGTCGGGGGCACATGCCGGGTTGTGGGCTCGATCCCCAGTAGGGGCCGTGCAGGAGGTAGCCGATCCATGATTCTCTCTCATCATTGGTGTTTCTCTCCCTCTCCTTTCCTCTCTGAATTCAATAAAAATATATTTTAAAAAAATCATTGCGTAAGGTTTTTTTTTTTTTTTTTTTTTAAAAAGAAGCAGCAGCAGGAAGGAGGTAAAGGCATGGCTTCGGAGTCAGCCTCTCCGGAGTCTGAATCCCAGCTTTGCCTTTTTCTGGGTATGTGGCCTCAGGCGCATTTACCGATCTCTGTTTCCCCATCTATGTGCTGGGGGCATGGGCACCCACTCATGGGGGGGATGTGGGGGGCAGTGAGGTCACCCTGAATATCTGGGGCCCAGCAGAGTGCCCAGCCCTGGGTGGGCACAATGCAAACCTGGGGACAGTATGATTTATATGAGAATACAGAATTCTCAGAGCCGGGGATGGAGGAGCCATGCCTGGAGGGGGGGGTGGGGCGCGCGAGGCCTAGACTAGGGATCAGGAGCAAGGCCGTCTCTGTGGCTTGGCTCCCGAGTGGGAACCAGCTGGTCTCTGTGCCCCTGGAATTGCTGGCTTGGTGGGAGAGACTCCTGACAGTTGGGGTGTCTCCTTCTGGCTCCTGTCCCACCCCCATACCCTCTTTTCCTGCATCCCATAAAGACCCTCCCCTGGTCCCTCTCAGCCCAGGAGATAAGCTAGCACTTTCAAAGGCCTGTCACTTCTGACAAAATGACAGCAGGGAGACAATTATGGAAATTGAAATGGCACGAAATGGTCGTTTCCAAAGTCCAGGTTTCTGGTCTGACACCGTGGCCTACAAAAATGGCACATTGATTTTTCAAACAAGAGAGAAATGAGAGGAAAGATGTATCACCGTGGACTGCTAAGTGCCGATGGCGGGAGCTGTGGCCGGAGCGGCCCTGTGACCCCGTGACCTGGCTGTGTCCCTGCCAGAGGCACCCTGACTCCGTGAACCAGGCTGGGCTCTCGGCCCCGGCCTCTGTCCTCGCTCTCTGTGTGTGTGTCTTTCCTGTCCCTCCTTCCTGTCTCACACTTTTCCTGCCCCTACTATGTGCAGGCAGGTGACAAAGCAGCCCTGCCTCAAGGATGCTTCCCGTTCAGTTGGGGAGGCAGATCTTTAAGTGAATAAGCGCCCAAAAGCCAGCTGGTAGATTGCGTGTATTGGCCTTACCTGGCAAACCGCCCACTCACCCACAGCTCGGTCTTTCCTGAACCTTTAAAAAAAGCCTCGGGTCCTGAAATCTGTGTGTGTGTGTGTGTGTTCTGTAAATAAGTCTGCAGGTAATTTTATTGCATTTCCAGGTTGGGGAACTTGGATTTCAAAGGGTCACGGGTTTGTGGTCCAAGTGTGTGGAGGGCCCTGTGGGGACACAAAGGGGAGCAGCAAGGAAGGCTTCATGGAGGAGGTGGTCCTTGTGTTGACTCTTGACGGCATCGAGGTGGCGGAGGATGTGTATGAGCGGGTGGGTGGGGGCTCCCCAGGATGAAGGAAGACCGCGGGCAGAGGATGGAGGTAAAAACAGCCCCTTTCAGGAACAAGAGTGGGAAAGGGGATGGAGGTGGAGGTGGAGCTGGGATCAAGCCGTTCCTGGTGCGGCCCACTGCAGCCGGGCAGAGCCTCCCTGAGCTCTGGGGGGCTTTGTGGGACCAAGTGGAGAGCCCAGCCTGGCCGGGCAGGTTGTCGCAGGTCTGAGCGGGTCTCCCTGGTCAACCCCTTCTCATGGTCAGTGAAAGCAACGCCGCTGACGGCCTCTGGGTCCTCTAGCAAGGATTGGAGGGCTGAGCCTGGCCGCCAGGAACATCACAGTGAAGGCCTGACAGCTCGCAGGCGGCGGCCAGGGCTCCCAGAGTCCTGAAGACGCCGGAAGACAGATTCTCTTTCTCTGATTCAGAATGGTTTCATGCTGACCTTGGTTATGACTGCTAACTAATTTAACAGGTTGGTTAGCATCATGCCTGGTGCATAGTAAGTGCTCAATAATGCTAGCTATTGCCCGGCTGGTGTGGCTCAGCGGTTGAGTGTGGACCCATGAGCCAAGAGGTCAGTGGTTGGGTTTCGGTCAGGGCACATGCCCAGGGTGCAGGCTTGACCCCCAGTAGGGGGCGTGCAGGAGGCAGCCAATCATGATGTTTCTCTCTCATCCATGCTTCTATCTCTGTAGCCTTCTCCCTTCCTCTCTCTCTCAAAATCAATAAAAACATATTTTAAAAAATAATGTTAGCTATTACATTCATTTATTTACTCTCTTTCTCTTTCATTTTTCCACTTATTCATTCACTCATCCACCCCAGTTCACTCACTAATTCAGCACCGGTCCATTACACACCTGCTCTTTGTCTATGCTGGGCTTACCTGCGCCCAAACCCCTCCTGTGATTGAACTTAGGTCAACCTAAGTCTGGGCATTCAGACACACTCCTGTGTACCTGCACACTGGTGCCTCCCGTGACAGCAGTGCCGCTCACCCAAACAAGGGACAGCCGACGGCCCCTGGGCGACCTCTTGTAGCTTTCCACCTGCTTCTCCAAGGTGGCCGTGAGAAATCAGAGCCACGCGTATGTATCGGTTTAAATCATTTATTTGTACATCTCTCAGACTTCCAAGACTTAGGGGAAAGAATGATAGCAGGGAAGGTGTCAGTAAAACGTCAAAGGAGTGACTTCTGCAGGAACTCAGAGAATGGGGTGGCAGTCAGGGTGGGCTTCCTGGAGGAGGCGTCACGAGGCGGGGAGAACGGCCCCAGCACGGACCCAGCAGAGCCGCTGAGAGAGGTGGGGTGGCCTGGGGCCGGGGGGCAGGCCTGCCCCCTAGTCGGGGAAGAGCAGGAAGCCAGAGAAGACGCTGTCGGAGCCCTCGGTGCCCACCATGCCGTTGTAGTCGTTGACCCGCAGCCACACCTGCGAGCCCTGCCGCAGCTGCAGCAGCACGCCCCCGGAGCTGACCTGCTTGGTGTTGGACATGTGGTCGCAGAAGGAGGTCATCTGGACGTCGTCGCGGTACAGCTGCACGCACAGGTTGGCCGTCTGGGACGTGTGGTGGACGAAGTAGTAGAGGCCGGGGACCTTGCAGGTGAACTTGCCCGTGCTCGTGTTGTAGTCCCCCTGCGGGTTCGTGATGACCGTGTTGAACTTGACCAGGCTGTTGGACGCCGGGTGCTCCGCTGTCTGCCGCGTGACGGTGAACACCGACTGGTGCTTCTGCTTGTATCTGCCCTCCTCTCCCGGCTCCCCGGGGGGGCCCATGGTGCCGGGAACGCCCGGCTGCCCGGGGGCGCCCATGGGGCCGTTTTTCCCAGGAAAGCCAGGCGTGCCGGGTTCTCCCTTCTGACCCTTGGGTCCTCGGGTCCCAGGAATGGCTGGGATTCCTGGGGAGAGAGCAGGTGGGAAGTGATGGGGCAGGGGACGGGCCAAAGGGACCCTGGGGCTGTCCTTCAGGGACACACTCCCAGGATTTGTTCTCTGAAACCTCCTTCCCCCAGATGTGCTGTCCACCTGGAAGCAGTGTGCAGGGAGTGAGGGGGATGGCCAGAGGGGCGGGAGAGCCTGTTTCAAGCCCTGCCCCTCCTCCCCTCTCCCGACCTGCCCTGTGAACTCGGTGAAGGCACCTGTCTCTTGGCCTCAGTTCCCACATTCGTGCTGGAGCGGGTAGGAATCACCAGCTCAGGAGGTGCCCAGGGCAAGATTTCACTGTCAGAGGCCACGACTGTCAGCCCACGGACAGCACATGTCCTCAGAGGCCATCTGTTGGGCCTGCACGACTTTTTTTTTTTTTTAAACTTTATTTAGAGCCCTACGTGAACAAATTCAGGCCTCACCCAGAAGCCTAGGTCCTTTGTTTTTCTTGACAAAAATAAGAAGCTTGGTCAAAGGGCAGATTTCCCGGAAAGCTCAGGAAACTTGTTTCAGGCCCCACTCACTGGCATTGGCCCCTTCGAGGCCCTTTGCCTGGTTTTATATTTATAATTTTTTCAACATTTTTATGTTGAAATAATTATAGATTCAAAGGAAGTTGTAAAAAGAAAAAAAAAAAAAAAGTCAGGAAGGTCCCATATGCCCTTCACCTAGCTTTCCCCCAGTGGCACATCCTGCATAGCTGAAGTACAACATCAAACAGGGAAATTGACCTCCGTGTGATCCACATGGCTCCCCTTTCCCATGTGCTGTGTGTGTGTGTGTGTGTGTGTGTGTGTGTAGTTCTAATACAATTCTGCAGCATGTGTAGGTTTGTGAAGCACCCCTCCCTGCCTTTCAAATGCATCCCTAATTTTGCATTACTTTTCTTAAAGAGGGCCTTCGCCATTTTATAAGTTGCCGAGCCCTACAAAACCTGTATCTATTCCTCAAGCCAGCTTAGCACATGGGAACCACTGGATGGAGCCAAAGGGAGCCTGCCCCTTTAAGGGGGCTGCTCTCTCTCCAGCTCCCCCAGCCCCACTCAGCCCACGTCAGCCCCTGGTTCACCTTCCCTCGTGTTGAAGATGAGGCCACGGAGGCCAGAGGCTCCGCCGAGGCCATGGAGCTGATGTGAGGCAGAGTTTAGACTCAAAGTCAAGTCCGGCTGAGTTGCAGCCGGATTGTCCGATTCTCGCGTGTGACCGCCCTGATCATCTGCGCCTCCGTGAGATTCATCTCCCCTGGTCCAAACCATGATCATCTTTTAGGGCCTGATGCCAGTCTCCTCTTCCAGGAAGCCCTCCCTGACCACCCTTGTCTGCCCCCGTGGCCGCTTCCTCCTCTGACTTCCTCCTACGAGGGGGTAATCTGTGCAAACCCCTCTGTGACAGATCCTCTATGACTTGTGAGCCTTTTAGGTCCCAGGGTTAGGAGTGGGAGCTCAGGACCCAACAGACCTAGGCTTCAGGCCGTGTGACCTCCCTCTATTGACCAGCTGAGATAAGGGCACAATGGGACAGATCCCACCGAGCTGCTGGGAGAGTGGGATGGGAGGATGCAGGCGCCTCTCAGTAAGGACTCAGTTATGTCAGGGCCCTGCCGTGGCTGAGCAGGGCCCACTCTCATCTTTTGGTTGGGAGGGGCAGGACTCCGCAGGGGGGGCAGGGGGCCGAGAGGCAGGGAGGGTAGCAGTGAAGGGAACGGCCTGTGGAGCTGGACAGGATTCTACTGTGTGACTTCAGGCCGGTTACCCAATCTCTCTGAACCTCAGCTTTGACACTTATAAAACGGGAGTGCATCACTCCTTCAATGGGTTTTGGCCTCAGTCTCCTCATTTCCAAAGGACTTAACAATTTTGTCTGCGCCATTTGGAACCAGGCCTGGCACAAGTAGGAGGTCAAAGATACAGGCACCCCCAAAATGGCACCCCCAGGGTCCTCACGCAGCTCACCCCGAATTGCAGACTCCCTTCTGGGATGCTGGTAAACTTCCACTCCATTGCCAGGAGGGAAGCTGATAGGGAGGGAATTCTAAGGAAATTCCTCTCCACGCCCCCCCACCCCCAACCTCTGCCTCCAGTCACCTCTGCCCACCCCCACCCCAGCCTCACACGTGCCACCTCCAGACACGCTCCGCTTCCCACATAGGCACCTACTTTCAAACGAGGCACCAGAGACTCCAGTCCCGCCCAATGCCAGCCCCTCCCCCCACCCCCCGCGTGTCCCCAGCTCCCTTCGCTCATGCTGGAGCTTGCCGTGGAATCTCCGACAGGAGGTCCTGTGCCTGTGGCCCTGACTCCGCTCTCCCCACCCCTCCAACTACCAGATCGCAGGGAGCACAGATTTCTGATGAAAACGGCGATGACAACAGCAGCACCTACCATCGCCTACACTTATCCCATGCTGACCACAGCTTGGTGCTGTTTTATATTTAAACATAATCACCATAGCATCCCTGCGCAGTAGGCACTGCCACCTCCCCATTTTACAGGTGGGGAAACTGAGGCTCTGGCTGTTAAGCAAGTCACTGGCACAAAGTCACACAGTAGGAAGTGGTGGGGCTGAGATTTGAACTCGGTTCGTCTGTGCATTGGCTTCATTCACTGTGCGGGTCCCCCCCTCTTCCCCAGGGGCCCATGGTGCAGGGCAAGAAGTGGAGGGGGGTGGTGGCAAAACAGGAGCCTAGCACTTTAAAATTTGCCAAAGGTTACACATAGATCCTGTCCTGTAGGGAGGAGCTTGTCCCCTCTCCCTGCCATCAGATGGGGGGCGGGGAGGGTCTAAGGCCTGGGCCCTGAGGACAGAGGGGCTATACCTGCTGTGAGCGCTGGGCTCTGCCCGGGGAGCAGGTGCAGCAGGAGGGACCACACTCCTTGCCATCCAGTTGCCATCCTTTCCCCATCCTCCTCTCCCCCCTTCCCCCCCCCCCGGCCCCTAGACCCTAGGTGACCCCTTCCCGCCAGGCCAGCCCACTCACCTGGTTCACCCTTGGGCCCTTGCAGTCCGTCATGCCCGTCCTTCCCTGGGGCCCCGGGCATGCCCGGCATTCCGGGGATGCCGTAGCATTCTGTGGCGGCCAGGCCCCCGAGGGGCAGTGCCAGGAGGAGCAGCAGCAGCAGGTTCAGTCCGAGGCAGGGCCGCAGGGTGCTGGCGCCCCTGTCCATTCTGGGGAAGGAGGTGGGTGGCGGAAGCTCGGTCAGCCCACCAGCCCCTCACCCACCTCCTCACCGTCTCCCTCCAGGGCTCACCCCTCTCCGCCCTCAGGAACCTCCCTCCCGCCCCGGGGCCCCTCACCCTTGGGACCACACGATGGAGGCGCAGTGGGGTCACTTCTTTGAGCTCAGAGAGGATGGGGACCCTCCTTCCTCACCAATCAGGCTGTCCCTGGGGCCAGGTCTCAGGAAGGGGGTGGGGGAAACGCTCCTCGCTGCCCTCACCTGGACAGGGGCCCGCTCACCTGGGGTAGGAGGCTTCTGGTCTGGTCCCCGAGGCGCCCTCCGATCTGCTTCCCTCTCCCGGGCAGGAGGACACGGTGTCGGAGCGGATGGAGCGAGGAGGGCCCGGAGCGGACTGGGCGGCCCCCTCCTTCCCCCTACCCCCTCCCCCCCAGTCCCACATCCCCTTTCCCATGTTTTCCCTGACTCAGTACTTTCTTTTGGGTGCTGAGCCAGGCTGACCGCAGTGACACCCTGTGCCCTCCGCCCCGGTCATAAGGGAAGGTCCCCACTCTGGATCCGGGAAGGGAGTGCGTGTGTCTGCGTCCGTAAACACGAGCCTCCCGGGCAGACTTCCCCTCCGTGTGGCCAGCCCCTGACCTGGCCGTCCCCGTTTGCGGCATTCGCTGCGCCTGAGACTCAGCTGTTTCTCAGCGTCCCGGGAGGAAGTTGTGACCCCCTCACGGACAGGGAAACTGAAGCTCAGGGGGGTGCCAGTCTCGGCCCAAAGTCACGGCGGGAGTGGAGTCTTGGGGCCCAAAGCCTTGCTCTCACCCCTCTGCTTAGCTGCCCCCAGAAACCATCCTCATATATGCACTGGTCAAGTGGCAGGACTTAATCTAGTAAATTCCATACCCCCCTCCCCCCAAAGCCCTTGTTCTCACCTCTCTGCTTAGCTGCCCCCAGAAACCATCCTCATATATGCACTGGTCAAGTGGCAGGACTTAATCTAGAAAATTCCATATGCCCCCCCCCATGTTAGTTGGGGGGCAGACACCCGGATGGACAAGCTTTGATGGCAGGCAGCCTGCTGTGTTGCACAGAGTCCTCTGGCTCCAGAGCCGGCGGTTTCTGGGTCTCCTTCCAGCCAGGCCACCCCCTTCCCTGAGGCCTTCAGCAAACCTCTGACACCCCCCGCTCCCCTGGGGCCCCAGCCTCCCGCCTGTGTGCTGGGTGGTGGGGAGGCCGGGGCTCTGCATGGTGGCCCCTCTTCCTCTGCCCCGGCCCCTGAGGGCCTCACCTCTCCTTCCTCACCACTTCTCCCTCCCCATCCCCAGCACCCCGCCTTTGGTCTTGGGGGGCGGGGGGGTTGCCAGTGGGGTCGAGCTGGCGGAGCTGAGCGAGGCCCCCTCCTCTCTTTAGAGTCATGGAGGAAGGAGGTGTTGGGCTGCAGAGGGTCCAACCCTGACCCCACTCCCGCCCCCTATGTCCTTCGTGCCGGTTCCTCCTCTGTAGGTGGGGGGCGGGGAGGGGCTCCACTAGCTCCGTGCAGGGAAGGGTGAGGACTCTGTCTGACAGATGTACCCATGATACTTAGCCCTGAGCTGGGCATGAGCAGGGGTTCAGAGGCCTGCCCCTGCCTCCCCCCCCCAGCTGACCCTCAGGGCCACAGCTTCCCCCTCTGTTCCTCCGAACGCTGGCCTGGGGCTGCAGAGGGAGGACGAGAGCGAAGAAGTGAGTGCCCCTGACCCTGGGCGTCTGGGGCCAATGGAGGGACGGCACCTGAGCATCATCCATCTTCCTCGCCTCCTTCACGCCTGGGTCTGGTGTGTCCAGCAGATGGCAGCCTCGGCCCGCGCTCAGCCTTCCCTGCCCCGCCCACCTGGTCCGGCTGTCTTCCTTCCTCCCAGAGGCGCAGTGATTTGCCTCCACAGAGGAGGGCAGGTAGGGGTGGCCTTTAGGGTAAGGAGCCGCCCGGAGCCACGTTCCTGTAGCCTGGTCTCTTTGCCACTATGGGGCTCCCCCGCTGACATTTCCTTTGGGGCCCGCTGCCGTGAAAGAGCCTCCACTTTGGGGCCAGGCAGAGCTGGTTCAGATCGAGGCCCTGCCACTCTCTGGCATGGTGACCTTGAGTCAATGTCCCCCTTCTCAGGGCCCGTGTCCTCGTCGACGTTGCTGGGATTACACGCATCAGTGACCATAAAATGTCCGGCACACAGGAGGTGCTCAAGGCCCTGTACCTTCTCCCAGTCCGCGGTGGGGGTGTTCCTGGGGCTGGGGGCCTGCTGGGGCCGAGCAGGAACCCAGTGGGGCGCTGAGGGCCTGTGGAGTTCATGCTGCCCCGCGGGCACCCGGGTGTGGGAAGCCGTGTTCCGTGGGGCCCGAGGGCAAGGATAGAGCACAGGGTAGGGACACCTACCTGCTCTCCTATAGGGGATTGAGCACAGGGTAGGAACGCCTACCTGCTCCCCCTAAGCCTTCAGGGTCAACTAGGGACAGGGCAGACCATAGCCCCATTGTCAGGGAGTGCGTGTGATGCACGACTTATCTGGATGTTCTCAGCTAGGCTGTCCTCAATGATATCTAGCCAGATGCCGCTCTATGTATCTTTTTCCAAGAATGCCTTGGGGAGCTGACGGGCGGCCTTGTCCTGGGAAAGGGGCACTTGGAGAAACGCCCAGAAAGGCCGCATAAATGTATGCCTGCAACTAATAAAGCTGCTGCAGTCTCACCATGGGCTAGCAGACCTCCTGAAGCCCCGCTTTCTCTTGTCTTTATTTCTCTTCAACCTCCTGGCCCTACCTTCAGGACCTGGGATACCGGCTGGATCCGGTACCCAGGTCACTCTCCTCTTCTGACTCCCAAAGGCTGTTGGGGGGCAGCCCCAGGAGAGGGTCCTGACTGTCGGAGACAGAGGTGGGGGGTGTGTGCATATGTGAGACTCTGAGGCTGCTTGTGTGTCAGCGGATGGGAGAGACGGTCCCTGGGAGGTGCCAGCACGTGTGGAGGTCAGTGTGTGAGCAAACACGGGCATTTCTAAGGCACATGCATGCTGGAGTGGAGGATGTGTACGTCTGCATGTCAGGGGTGTGTCCGGACATCTGTCTTAAGGTTTGTGTGTGTGTAAGAATTACTTCTGATGGTCTACAGGGAACACTCAGGTGAATGAGGCATGGGTGTGGGTATGACAGTGCGTGTATCCCCAGGGTATGAAGGCATAAGTCATGTGGATGTTCAGGAATGTACATGGGTGTGTCTAGGAAAGTGGGCGTGTGCTGAGGGAGGGGATCATGTATTCGTGTTTCAGTGAGGAGTGGATAAGTCTTGGTCCAGGAATGTGGGTCCCCTGTGCATTTCACGGGAGGTGTACATGGATGCTGTGGTATGGTGTGTGTGTGTGTGTGTGTGTGTGTATAGTGTGGTGTGTGTGTGGTGTGTATGCATGCCTGGTGTGTTTGTGTGTAGCTTGGTGTGTGTGTGGTGTATATGCATGCCTGGTGTGTGTGTGTGTAGTGTGGTGTGTGTGTGGTGTGTATGCATGCCTGGTGTGTGTGTGTGTGGTGTGGTGTGTGTGTGGTGTGTATGCATGCCTGGTGTGTGTGTGTGTGTGTAGTGTGGTGTGTGTGTGGTGTGTATGCATGCCTGGTGTGTTTGTGTGTAACGTGGTGTGTGTGTGTGGTATGTATGCATGCCTGGTGTGTTTGTGTGTGTGCATACATGCAGCACAGAGATAAAACCGCTCCCTCTGGGGAAATGCACAGGGCCTTGGGCATATTCAGGACTGCACTTCTGGTCTCCTTGTTCTCCTCGCAGACAAAGGACACGCTGGGGCTTCTCGCTCCTGGCAGCTCCCGGAATGGCCACGTGGGAATGAGCCACAGACATTGCAGATCCACTGTGCTCCCCCTGCCCCGCCTCCCTACCTGCTAGGATGGACCAGGGCTGGACTCAGGAAGCTGCCTTTGGGGAGGACTGCTGGGTGTCCTGGGCCAATGGCTCCCCCTCCCTGAGCCCTGCCCCAGCCTCTCTGGGAACGCGTGGAAAGCACTGCCATGGTCAGTGTATGGCTGTGGAGGCTGATGAGAGCAGCGGTTAAACACACAGGCTTGGGCCCTCGGAAGGAAGGCCTGGAGTCGCATCCCAGCTCCTCCCCTTGCACACTGACCTGGGCTTTGTGTCTGGCCCCAACTCCCAGCCTCCGTTTTATTATCTGCAAAATAGGGTCATAATGCCCACTTCAGAGCTCGATGGCAAAGATTACCCAAAATGCAATAACAGCTAAAACTGACTTAGCCTTCATGAAGAACCAGGCTCTGGGCTGCCAACTTTCATACATTAAATCATTTCATCTTCCAACGGCCCTTGGAGGTGGGCGCTATCATCCTTCCCACTTTACAGACTAGAAAACTGAGGCTCACGGATGTTACATAACAGGCCCACGATTGGCCAACCGGTACCCGGTGGCCCCGGGATTTGAACCCAGGCCTCCGAGGCTCCCAGGGCCTGTCAGATACATATGGCAAAATATCGAGTATGGGCCTGCCTTGTAAGCACTCAACGGTTGCCACTCGTATGCCTCCCTCCCAGGGCCCGGGGTAGCAACGGAGCCTCACAGAGCCAGGAGACGGGGACACACAGGTATTTATTTATTCCAGGAGGAGTTCTAAGGAACGATCTCCCCCCCCCCCCCAGCTCAAACAACAGCGCCCCCCCCACGTGACAGAGCGGAGCACAGGACCAGAGAGGCGGAGCGAGTGGGCCGGGGTTGCGCAGCGGGGAGCAGGGGAGGCCCAGGCGGGGAGGGGTCCCCCCCCCCCCCCGGCTCAGGAGGAGGGGAAGATGAGGAAGCCGCTGAAGACGCTATCGGCATCGGGGCCCTGGTAGATGCGGCCCTTGACGGGGTCTTTCTCGACCCAGACCTGGTCCCCGTCCTGCAGCTGCAGCACGGTGCCCCCCGATGCCACCTGGAAGGTGCCCCGGCTGTTGGTGTCGCAGAAGCCCACGGAGCTGGTGGTCAGGCCCCGCCTGGTGGACACGATGGACAGGCAGATGTCCCACTTGGACACCACCTGGAAGGTGAAGTAGTAGTAGCCGGGCACGGCGCACACGAACCGGCCCGTGTTGCTCTGGTAGCGGCCCTCCTCGTTGGTGATGACCGTGTCGAAGATGACCACGTTGCCGCCCGTCGGCGCGTTGCGCCTCACGGCCGAGAAGGCGGGCCGCGACTGGGCGTTGATGTCTCCCGGGTTGCCCTTGATGCCCTTCAAGCCTGGGGAGCCGGGGTTACCCAGGGGGCCGCTGGGTCCTGGGTAGCCCATGTTGCCGGGGGTGCCAGGGGGTCCCGGGTCCCCCTGGTCCCCTTTAAGACCGCGGATGCCAGTCCGGATGCCGGGGGCCCCTGTGGGAGGAAGGCCGGATGGGCGGTGAGAGTCCAGCGTCTGCCCATCCTCAGGCGGATGGCTGGGACCCCGAGATGCTGTGGGAGGGCGGAGAGGGGGGTGCCTGGGCCTTTAAGACACGGAGTCTGGCTGGCTCCGTGAGCCTGGGCATCTCGGCCTCTCTGAGCCTCAGCTTTGTTCTCCAGAACATGGAGAGACGTGGGAGCAGGCACTTGGGAGAGTGTCAGGTTCTGTGAAAAGCAGGACGCTGGCTCCTCCACGTGCTTCTGGCCGCGGCCCTGCACTCCACACCTCACAGCCACTGACCCTGACCCCACTGACCCTGACCCCTTCTGTTTCAGGGACCCCACAAACTGTTACAAACGCCTCTGCAGAGCTTGCTGGTCTGCTGTGCCCTGGGAGGCTCAGGGAACTGTAGGAGACGTTCCTTTCCCATCTGGTCACGTCCTCTCCCCTTTCCTTCACCCCCAGGCTTCCCCCCTGAATCTGAGAGTTTCTGAAGCCCAAACGGAGGGGGGAGCAGGGCTGGGGGAGGGGCAGGTGGAAAAAGGGTAGTTACCATTAATTGATCCCTCCCTCTGTGCCCGGTGGGGTTGGTTCCCTTATCTTACAGACGAGGAAACTGAGTCTCAGTGAGGGCCACACAGCAAACCCAGGCTCCTGAGTCTAAAACCTGAGTCAGCGCATCCTGGTAACGGAACAGTGGCCGAGGCCTGGGCATGCTTCAGACCATTCGTATTCATTGCTGCAGACCCATTCCCCAGAGGAGGAAAGCGAGGCCAAGGAAAGAGGCCCCAAGCCGTAAAGAGGACAGGGAGAGGCCTGGGGGGCTGGGGACATGGTCCGGGGAGAAGGCCAGGCCCTCCTCTGACCTTAGGCCCAAGTACAGACTGGAGGAGCTTTATGTGGGGGCCCAGGTGGACTCCTGCTTTTTGGTATCGCCCCCAAGCCTCCTCTCTGGAGCCAGGCCAAGCAAAGGTATGAGGGACTGGGGTCCAGAGGGAGGTACTTACCTGGCTCCCCTCGCTCCCCCTTGAGGCCTGGCCGCCCGGGTCGACCAGGATTTCCTGGAGCCCCGTCCCTTCCATCCGGCGCTCGGCACACATTCTGGGTCACCGTAGAGGCCAAGGACATGGCCAGCACACCAACCACGAGCCAGCCCCGGGGGGCGTCCATGATGCCACTGTAGAGACACGGCAGGGCCTGGGCAGGCTGGACAGCACACACTCACATCCACTGAATCTCACACACACACACACACACACACACACACATCCCACCACCTCCCGTGCACACCTCCCTGCTCCAGGGATTTCTATGTCCACCTCCATCCAGTTCCAGGGAATCCAGACCTTATATAGAACCACGAACACACAGATACACACATACCACCGGGCATGCCCATGTATTCACACACTCAGACACACAAGCAGCCTCTCACTCACACACGTCTGGACGTTCACACTGACACCCACCCCTCGCTCACCTGGACACACACACACGTTCACATACTCCCACAGATAACCAGTTCCATTGAACAAGAATTGATTGAGAGCCTGCTTCTCACTTAACACTCCCTCACCCGGATGGCAGAGCTGTGCACGCACACAGGCATTCACAGGCACCTGACACAACACGTTTGCTCACTCCCCTCCATACTCGCCCCCCTTCAGGCTGACGGGCACCCACGGTCCCCCTCTGTGGGACCCCTCTGCCGGGCTCTGAACCTCCCAGCCTTTAACTAGCTTCTTGTAATTTGGGGGGGATCAGGACCCAGAGACTCTGGTTAGAGCCGATGGGTCTGTGTCTCCCCATCTCCCACTATCTCCCCGAGTCCAAGGAATTAAGGTCCCCCTACTCGCTGATTCTGGGTCCTGAGTCGGCGCCTCACCCAACCCCGTCCTGGCACAGACCGTCTCTGCCTCCCTGACAGCCTCCGTGGGCAGCTCCCTGGCTCTGACCTCACAGCCCCTTCCCCCCCCACTCCGGCGCCGGCCTCACCTGCCGCGAGTGGTCGACTCAACTGGATGCTCCCGCTGTCCACCCAGGGACTCAGTGGGACGCCCAGCGGGACGGGGCCGGCCACCAGCCAAGTTTCACATCCCTTCCCACTTCCCCTTCTCCTTCTCTGGACCTGCCCCAGCATTGCCCTGGGGGCAGGGGCCGGCCTGGGACATTTTGAGCCGACCTCAGCAAGAAAGGGACATTGCACATCCTACCCCGAGCCACAGTGGGTGTGGGGGCAGGGACGGCAGGCTGCCAGGGCAGAGGGCTGTTGGGGGGCCCCTGGGTGGGGGTGGGTAGAGCCAGAGACGCACAACACATCAGGGTGGAAGGAACTTGTAAGACCTTTTTAGGGTTTGAAAGCAACAGCGTGCATTCATTGTCAAAAGCTTGTAAATACGGAAAGGCACAAAGGAAGGAGAACAGGGCTGTGTAACGAGCAGCGGAGTCATCAGCCTTCTAGACCTGCCTCTTCCTCGCTGCACACCCGTGGAAAGAGCCTTCACCTCCGGGGGGGGCCTTGGTTTTATTATTGATAAAACCGGGAGCAGCAGATTCCCAGCCTCATCGGATCACTATAGAGTCTTAGTGATATAACGCACATACAAAACATTGGGCACGTGGTGGATGCCTCATAATTCGCTTTTACCCACATTTATAAAGCAGCGACAAAGCCCACGCGTCCTACCATCGAGGGGATGGCTGCGAATGCTTGGAGGACTCACCTAGCCTGGCTCACACCCACTGATGGGGTGCTCGCCACCTGCCAGCACCGCTCACGCCATCACTGCCACGTGGACCCCGAAAAAGCTTTTCTTTAGAGTCAGCAACCTGTCTACCCCAGACTGGAGGCCGGTGTGTTCCAGCCTGGGCTGACCATGTCTTTCTACTTCTTCCCATGACCATGTTTTTGTGGTGGTGTTGTTGTTTTTTTCTGAGAAATTCACCAGAGGGAGGCGGAGGAGAAAAAGGAAGGCTGCTATACACAGGCAGAAGAAGTTGGTCAAGGGCCGGGGTTTTCAAGCTTTTGTAACTTCTTTTTAAATTTTATTTGCAATCTTATATAGCAATCATGTGAGTACATGTCATTTTTTTTTTTTTTTTTTTTGGTAGCTTATGAATGAAGGAACCAGCAGGGTGACAAAGCTAGTTCAATGAGGAATCTGAGGGGGAAAAAATATATACCTATCTATGGAGAGGGTGAGCCAGTACAAACAAAAACAATAAAAAAAATAACAAGAATTCTAGAATATTCATAAGGTTGCTAAGTGAGATACAAAGCTGGCCAGTGTCCTCCAGGCCAATAAAGTCATAATGCTGGGGTTATCTTCTGTACGGGAAAGCAATCATTTGCATCTCTACCAGACAAAAATAATTTGCAACTTATCAGTTTTCTCCCAGCTACTAGCTATCTTTACAGAGCCCCGGCCCGATCAATAGTAAACAATAAGTCGAGCCAAGTGACATTCCCCTGGCGTGTGGGACGACCCTTAGGAGGGCTTGTCAGACACGGCTCTCCTCTGACTTTGAAAGGACACCAGTTATCTATTTGCTTTATTTCCAAGAGTGGGATGAGGTTACTTATCAGGCGGTTGCAAGAGCCTGGACACTTCCCAAGAAATACAAGGCATCGATAGTAATGAACATGTCATTGGTGTGAGAAGTGAATGGGTCCGTGAAAATGGCACGCGGGCATCTTCCATCAGAGGGGATGGCAAACAGCTCCCATTTCTCCAGAGCTCAGCCAGGTGCCGGGGGCGGGAGGCGGGAGGAGGGAGGAGAGGGAACCTTGTCCTACTCCTGGAGCCCTCATCCAGGGGCCCTCCTCCCTCCTGGGCCTAACGAATAACCAAAAAAATCATCCCTAGCTCCAGACGGTTTGGCTCGGTGGATAGAGTGTGGGCCTGTGGACTGAAGGACCCCAGGTTCCCAGGTTCAATTCCTGTCAAGGACACATGCCCGGGTTGCAGGCTCAATTCCCAGTAGGGAGGCATGCAGGAGGCAGCCGATCAATGGTTCTCTCTCATCATTGATGTTTCTCTCTCTCTCTCTCTCTCCCTTCCTCTCTGAAATCAATAAAAATAGTTTTTAAAAAATCACCTCTAAACGACTCCAGTTCTTTCTAGGGGAGTCACATCTCCCTCAGGAGCTGGGTTCCAAAATCAGCACATTGGACAAAAATTGTAAATGGTAAGTATTAGTGTTGGAGAAAAAATATTTAGGAAAGTGCCCTGTTGGAGACCATATTGCCATTTCACAGGAGTTGTATGCTGTCACGTTTGGCTTTGACATCAGAATAGATTTCTATTTCTTTATCAGTTGGCTAAGGTGCATGCCCTTAGAGATTGGGTCAGACTCAGTGGGAGGTGTGCAGACCAATGAGGAGTTCATAGGAGCCGAAGCAGACTTGGGGACAAACTTGGGGACAGACTCGGGGACAGACTAGTGGACTGCAGGGGCAGCCAGATCTCCTCGTCCACACTCCGTGGGTCTGGAATGACAGCAGCATCCCCTTCCTCATTTAAATTGGTATCCTTATCTCTTTCTCTCTCTGAATCTTATTAGGCAAAATGCAGAGAATCAAACGTGTATGGAGCGTAACTCTGAAGTTCTTGAATTTCTTTTTGTAATTAAAAAAAATGGAGGTTGAATTCACATACAGTAAAATGCAGCCTTCAGCGCACTGCTCACACACCGTTTGCCACCACCCAGATCAAAATACAGAGCATCCCCATCCCCCCAGCCTTGTGCCTCCTGTGTTACCCCCGAGCCCCACAGTGACCAGTGAGTTCTGACCCCCCGTCACCAGCGGGTACTTCTGCCTGTCCTGGAACTTCATGGACAGAGAAGCATCGAGGATGTGTCTTCTGTGTCGAGAAGCATCGAGGATGTGGCTTCTCTCGCGTCCCATGCTTGTGAGGTCCATCTGGCTTGGCACTGCTGAGCAGGGGTCCGTTGTGTGCATGCATCACCCTTTGCGTAGCCCTTCCCCCGTTCGTGAGCATTTTGGGTGGCGATGAATAAAGCTGCTAAGAATATTCTCGTAGAAGTCCGCCTCCGGGTGCCGCCCTGTGAACGTATGTGCCCTGCCTGCTGCCATCGTGTTTGAACACCGGAGAGTGGCGTTGAGTTTACACCGACATCCCTTCCTCTCCCATCCACTGCCCTACACCTCTGTCCTCAACAGCCTCTTTCTAAAACAAACAAACAAACAACAAACAAAACAATGCCTCCTGCACCCTCTGCCTGAACCACTTTTTCTCCCTCTCACTCCCTCTTCCCCGTCTCCCTGCTCTGTATTATGAAGATTGTCTTCATTTTGTCTTTCTGGCTAAGTCCCTTCCTTCTAGGCACCTCCGGGTCTCTCCTATTCTCTATCCCTTCATAGGAAAAGATCAAGGTTTTGTTGGGGGAGGGATGTTTGGGGAAAGGGGAGGGAGCTGTCAGAGCCTGCCACACATCTTCAGTGCACATTCTTTATTCTTTGCATCTCTCTTGGCAGATAAAAGCTCTTTTGGGGACTGTTTTATGAAAAACAGAGGGGATTGTAAACAACGAATAATATGTGCCTCCCATTTGCCCTGTCTGGGGATGACAAAAACCCTTCAAGTTGTGGCTGGAGTGGCTCAGGGGTTGAGTGTCGACCTATGAACCAGGAGGTTATGGTTCGATTCCCAGTCAGGGCATATGCCCAGGTTGCAGGCTCAATCCCTGCAGGCCCAGTGGGAGGTGAGGGGTGCGTGCAGGAGGCAGCTGATCAATGACTCTCTCATCATTGATGTTTCTATCTCTCTCTCCATCTCCTTCCCTAGCTAAAATCAATGAAAACATTTTTTAAATTATATTTTATTAAATTTTTTTTTTTTTTACAGAGAGGAATAGAGAGTTAGAAACATTGATGAGAGAGAAACATCGATCAGCTGCCTCCTGCACACCTCCTACTGGGGATGTGCCTGCATCCAAGGTACATGCCCTTGACTGGAATCGAACCTGGGACCTTTCAGTCTGCAAGCCAATGCTCTATCCACTGAGCCAAACCGGTCAGGGACAATGAAAACAATTAAAAAAATAATAATAAAACAAAACAAAACAAAAGACATTGTGGCCAGGCTTCAGATCAGTGTGATGTAAAAAGATTAAGAGGATTTGGAGAGAGTTTGGAAAACAAACAGCAGGCTGTGGGAGCAGCAAGGAGGCTTTGCCTCTGCCTTGGGGGGTTGGGGGCAGTCCTGGGTCCTGGGGGCTTCCAGGGACCATGGCGCCCAGAGGCCAGGAGAATGCTGGCTCACACAGATCCCGGGGTCAGACGGCGGAAAGCTCCCCAGGGAGAAATGGTCTCTGTCATCCGCCCCTCACCTGCCTGGCATCCCACCTGAACCCATGGCCTCCATGGGTAAGCACTGCCTTCTTTAGGATGATGCTTCATGAAGGTGTGTCCTGGTGCATTTGCAAGAGGTGACTGGGCCCTATTTGGTGAGCCCTACTGCTAGGCTTAGTACTGGTGCTGAATACACTATCTCATGTAATCATCCCAATGCCCAGGAGGGAGTACTTGGTTGATGAGCCCCTTTTACAGATGAGAAGACCGAGGCTCAGTCAGGGCAGGCGAATCACACAGGGCACACAGCCAGTAAATGGTAGTTATTTCTACCACACAGGTACCTTTCTGACGTTGTTCCACTGGCGTCCCACACATCCAAGGCCTGAAATAGGAACTCTGAGAGAGAGAGCAGAACGGAGGGGGTGAAAATATGGTGTATGGGGGGCTGAAGAAGGCAAGCCTTGCCAGCTTTGCACATTCACCTCCCCGTGCCAGGCATTTTACACACCATCTCACTTCATTTACACGGAATCCGCAGAGGGAGCGCTTTGGTTTACTTTCAAAGAAGAAGGAGTGGAGGCTCAGAGAAATGACGTGCTCATGGGTCCGGGGTTGCTAGATTTAACAAATAAAAAAACATAGAATGCCCAGTTCAACTTGAATTTCAGGCCAACAGCGGTAGGCAGGGATATGTTTATGTTAAAAAAAAAAAAAAAAGTCCATTCTACACTTCATAGGGCCCCCTCCAGAGATCACACACCCTGGAGGTCAGTGACTGTTGCTCACCGCCTGGCTCATTGGAAGGAAAAAGCGGGCTGAAGGGGGCGCTCCCCTCTGCCTTCTAGGGGAATGGGGTCAAGGCCACTGCTTCTGTGGAGGAGCCACAAGCCCCAACAAGGTTCCCCCTATCATCCCCCACATCATTGCCACGGAGGGCTGCCCTCTGGGTACCTCTCCCTGCCCCCGAGGTCCATCAGGAGAGGCCACTGTGGGCGGGAGGCACGGGACTTGGGTTCCATTCCCTGAAACATCGCTCCTCTGGGCCTCAGCACCCCTCTCCCCCTTCCGTAAAAAAGAGCGGGGAGTTGAAACATTAGTGGTCAGAGTCACCTGGGGGCGCTGGTTGAGAAGAGCATAGCCTGAGCTGCACCCCCACTTACAGCATCAGAACCTCTGGGCGGAGCGTCTGCGGTTTCACAGGTGCCCGGTGGGCGGAGGCAGGCAGCCTGGCATCCTTTACAGCAACCGAGCGGCTTCCGACCAGGACATGCTGGTGCAGAAGGAGGGCAGGGCAGGGCGGGGCAAGGCAGGATTAGGGCAGGGCAGGGCAGGGCAGGGCATGGCAGGGCGGGGCAGGGAGGCCAGGGAGGGCAGGCCAGGGTGTGCTCCGCTCGCACTCACTCTCCCCTGCGGAGCCTCTGATTTGGGCGCAGGACAGTTGCTCGTGCCCTGTTTCCGCCCCCTCCTCCCGGCGCGGCTGATTACAAATAAACACCCGGTCTACGCGGGAGAGTAATTAACTTTCCGAAGTGGGGAGAACTAATCAGCCTGGCGTTTGCTGCAGGTGGGAAAAGCAAAGGCTTCCCTAAGTAGTATGCAAATGACACCGTAGTATGCAAATCAACCCCCGGAGGCTCCTGGGAAAGGCCTGCGGAGCTGCCCACACCCCGCCAGGAGGCTCTGGGGAGAGAGGCCCTGAAGGCAGGGCCATCATCCTTGAAGTTCAGGCGGCTGGAGAGGTAGAGGAGGAGTGGGGGCTTACCTCCTGGGTTCCCCAAAACACCTGCCGCTTGTGTCTGGAGCCCTGGGGGAGGCAGAGAAATAGGCTGGGGGCTCCGGGAGGACTGGCTTTGAACCTGAACTCCACGGGCCCTTACCTCTGTGACCTTGGGGAGTGATTTGCTGGGCCTCAGTTTTCTCATTGAACCGTGGAGACAATGCATGCTTTCCAGGCTGCGCTGAGCTCTGGACACACATAAAGCACCTCGCATGGTCTGGCACGGAGTAGGTGTTCAGTCACTGGGAACCTTTTTCAGAAAGCACCCAGCTGAGCCAATGGCATCCCCCCAACCCCCCACCCCACATGGGCCACATGCTGCTAAGTCAAACCCAAACTGGGGGCTCGCCTGAGCAGGTCTGGTCTGCCTTTCAGGGGTGTGGCTGGCCTTGTGATTGGCTATGGAAAGGCTCCCGGAGTGTCCTCCTGCTCCAGGCACATTCTCCTTCTTCTTGTCTGAAATTCTGGACCAGGACCAGTGTGGAGAGCGAGGCTGCCAGGGAGCAGGACTGAAGGAGCACACACGCTCAGGATTTCCGGGGAGCGAGCACCTTCTTACTGTTTTGCAATCCTGGGCAGCTCACTCACTCCATCCTGGTCCAGGCCCGATGCACAAAATGCCAGAGAGATTTATTCAAGGAATCTATAGGCTTGCTCTGGGAATCCGGGCCAACTTACTGGGCAGGATGAGCCGTAAGAGGGAGTGTGAGTGCAGAGTCAGTGGGCATCTCTGGGGGCTTGGAGGGAAGGCACAGGAAAACAGGGCAAATGGCCCCTGGCTCAGCGCCCTCTTCCCCCGGGAAAGGGACTTCTGAGCAGCCCTTTCGGGGTCTTCCCCCGCTCCCCAATTTCTCCAGCCTCGTGGCTCAAGGCAGATAGGGGTACCACAATGGAAGTTGGCACAAACCAGGGTAGGGGCTGGTGGGATAAGCACCTTTCTCTTCGTTCTCACCATCTCCTGCAGGAACCAGGCTGGGGGAGCCTTTCTGGGGGCCGGCTTGGCCTGGTGGGAGCAGAGGAAGCTTCTGGGTCCAGCCTGGGGCGTGGTTTCAGAGCTGCTGCCAGAGCCTGGCCAGGAAGCTAGTTCTGGGCCGATGCGTGGGAAGAGCCTGGCGTGGGAGCCCGGACACCGGGTGACCAGCCTGGCTCTGTGCTGCCTTGGTCTCCTCCCTGCTGCTCAGGTGTCAGTAACTACAGTAACTACATCTCTAACAGGCCCCATCCCTCCTGCCTCCTGGGCGACCTGCTCAGGGTCCCCCACAGACACCCAGGGAGAGGCCGACCAGGTCCTGAACTTGGAGATGTTTGTGGAGCAGAAAGAGGGCTGGCCTCCAGCCAGTGACCCCGTCTGAGAGCCTCAGTTTCCCTATCGCCGATGGCAATGGCAGTTACCGTGCTACAGGGCAGGCAGGGGTTTTTATTTTATGTTTTAAAATACATTTTTATTGATTTCAGAGAGGGAACGAGAGATAGATGAGAATCTCTGATCTGCTCCTTCTGCATGCCCCCTACTGGGTATTGAGCCCACGACCCAGGCAATGTGCCCTTGACCGGAATTGAACCTGGGACTCTTTAGTCCATAGGCTGATGCTCTAGCCACTGAGCCAAACCAGCCAGGGCCAGGCAGGGGTTTTAATTATTATATTCAAATAATTAAATTCGTGCCCTCGGGGGTAGGGGGAAATCCCCTCACCCCAGCCTGAGCCCTCTCACATTCTGGGACCCCTTGTGGGGTGGGGCCTAAGCTGGCAGTCACACGTCCTCTGGCAGCCTGGGAGCTCATGGAGAATGGGCCTACGCCATTAGTCGGACACCCTTAGCACTGGCCAGCCAGGAGCCAGCTTTTGGCTGAGCGGCACTCCCCCTCTGGAAGGACACTGACCAGCAGGGGGCACTCCAGCTCCTGCCCTCTGGTGGTCAGTGAGCATCATAGCGACCAGTTGTTCCCAGTCATTCTGCCATTAGGGTCAATTTGCATATTACCTTTTATTCTATATGATGTTTACCACTTCCTTTCAGGGTAGATGTGTCACTCCCAGTGTACAGATAATAAAGAGGGCTCTCAGAGGCAGTGTCCCTCACCCACGGCCACGCACTAACCGAGCTTCAGACTGGGCTCTCGCAGACAGCTGTGCGGCCTTGGGCGAGCACTCTGCCTCTCTGAGCTTCCGCTTTCACCTCTGTAAAATGGGAAAGGCGGTCTCTCCCCTGTGAGTGCTAACCACGGGCAGGAAGTAACACTCGTAGGAGAGCTGGCTCAGGCTTGACCCAGGGGTCGCATGACCCCCTGGCCCTGCTGGACACCCGGCTGCCTCTGTCCCCCCAGTGTGGGACTGGCTGATCTCCAGGAGCAGCTCGGCTTGGACACTTCCCGGCCTCCCCTAAGCCTCCGGATTCCTTGAAGGCTCTGCCTGGTTTCACTCGGTCTGCGGCCTGCTGTAACTCAGGGCACAGCCTCAGGTCCGGGGCTGTTTTTGAGGATGTGGGGTCCCCGCTCTCAGCTCTATTTCCCAGAGAGTTTTCCATGGCCAGGAGGTGGTCATGATGCCCTAGCACAGTGGTCGGCAAAATGCTGCTGGCGAGCCACATATACCTCGAGAGCCCTGGTTTGCCACTCTGTTGACTAATGAGTTTGCCGACCACTGCCATATACTACCCTTTACCTCTTTGCACTCAACATGCCACATCTGCCTAATCCTCACAGCTTCCAACTACACGGTAACATTTAGTCTAGGACTTAGGGCTTTCGGCATCTGGGAAGGGCTAACGGGTGTGTGTGTGTGTGTGTGTGCTCAGCAGGAGGGGGTGGCCAGGTTATTTTTATGATGAAAGTTTAATAAATTGAAAGGCATGGTTTTCATTCCGTGGGTAATTAGCTGCGGCCGCTGGGCTCCCTCCTAATTGTCTCTCTCACACCAGACGGGGCGCAGATCAATAGGAAGCGGCCGCTGTGCGGTGAAAGTCACAATTAATTAATTGTCAGGCGTGTGTGTGTCTCCATCTCTGTCACATCAAAGGCCTGAGGGTGGCAGCTGCCCACGTTCCTGGCTCTGCCGGCTGGCCCAGCCCGGAGCCCCAGGTGCGTGCGACCACCAGCCACCGCGCATGCTTCCTGCCTCTCCCTCGGGCAGTGGGAGGCACATGGAGGCGGATCCCCCGAGACCCCAGGCTCAGGGGCCTTCTCTGACAGCCAGCATCGTCTGGCCTCCCCACTGCAAATGCAACCTCCACCATCTCTCTGCTGGGTACCTGCACCCTGGTCCCCTGGTCTGGCCCATGTCTGTCCAAACCACCCTCCTCCCTGTAGTCCAATCCTGCAGCGTTTCTAGGCCAAAGCTTTGCCTGCATCTGGAATAGTGGAGGCGGGAGGTATTGGCTGAGAGAGAGACCCTTCTGGGATGCTGGGAAGGCTCTGCGTTTTTATTTGGGTGGTGGTTTCATGGATGCACACTTATGTACTAGACCATTGTGTGGTGCCACTGAAGGTTAGTGCAAACAGTAAACACACACAGGCCAAGGCCCCGCCCCCACCCAGCAATGACTTATGTTCATGTGTCGTTGAGACGCTGGGATGACGAGGAACACGGCCCTGCTTAGACCTGTCTTTCCTAATCCTCCCCACCGGCCCTGGAGAAAGGTAGCATTTCCCCCTTTCTACAGATGGGGAAACAGAGGCACAGAAAGGGGGTTGGGAAGGAACTAAGGAGAGGAGAGGGGAGGAGAGGACGGAGGGAGGAGGGCAGAGGAGGGACCTGTGGCCATGGGGGGATCGTGGGTACCAAGTGCTCCACACACCACCATCTCTCCATGAAAGCAAAGCCACACGTCCCGTGTTCCAGCTGAGGCTCGGGGCGAGGGGGAGGGGGATGCTTGTCTGAGGTCACATGGCCTGGGAGGGGTGAGCTGGGTCTGGGTCCTGGGCTGCCTCATTCCAACGTCTTTCCGAGGGGGAGACATGGAAGAAGGGGCGGGAGGACAGAGAGAGGTGAAGGTGAGGGGCCTGAGGTGGGATGAGTGAATCAGGGAGGCGTGCACAGGAAAGAGGGGGTGCTAACACACACGTGTGGGTGCACACACACAGGCACACACAGGCATGCACGCACCTGCTTTACCCCCTACTTTTGCTTTACTCTTTCTGTGGGGGCTTCCTGCTGCTGCTCTAGGGTGAGCTTTCCCTCATCTGTAAAGGGGGAGAGGAACCGTGTGGCCCCCAGGTTTGCTGTGGCCCCCAGGTTTGCTGTGGCCCGCACACTGCCCAGCACCTGCATGGTCAGCGCGGGGCTGGCCTCGCCCTTCCTCCTCCTCCGCTGGAGCTGGCCAGGCCCTCCGTCCTCCACTCAAAGCTCTGCCGCTGACCGTGGCCTGGGGAAGGGTCAGGCGGGCTGTCCTGGCCCAAGGCCAGTGTTCTGCTCTGCCCACCCCCCAAGCATGCTCATCCGCGTGCCCCGGGAGCTCAGGGGCTGACAAATATTGTAAGAGCCTCCTGGCTGTGGGGAGAGGCGGTGCCTGTCCTGCTGTCGCCGTGTCTCCGAGCGAACACAGCGCTGCGTCCAGCCTCCCGCTCCCGGCCGGTCGTCCGGGGAGGCCACCTCCACGCTCCCTCAGCCGTCACCGCCTGTCACCGCACCTTTGAAGTGGCGCCTGATTTCCCAGTCTGTCTGAAGTCGCTCGCTGTTTATGCAGCAGCTGGTCTAGCAAGTCCCCCGCCGGGCCTCTCCGTGACGGTGCCAGCCGCCAGGGACCCGGGGAGACAGCCACCAGGTCTCCGGGGGGTGGGAGGCGGGGTGGCGGGAGGAAGCCGAGATGCCATTTCTATCTTCAGGGTCTTCTAGACCGAGCTTGCTTATTTTTTGTTTAAAAAGGAAAAGAACAAGGGTTTCCGAAACCCCGATGCGCTATTTTCTTCAAAGAAAACGGGATAAAAATGAAAAAAAAAAAACACACCAAAAAAACAAAAAACAAGAGCCAAAGGTAAAGCTTTTAAATGCTTTGAACATTTTTAGTGTTGCAGCAGTGCGCAGGGGAAGGCGCTAGGCTAGGGATCCTTTCGTGGATGCTAATGTGCCGGGTGACCTTGGGTAAGTCACTTCTCTCTGGGTGTCAGATCCCTGATGAGGGTCTGACCGGCTCCGCTCCACTCCGCGCTGGGGGACCTTCTGATGCTGTTTGTTTCTCCCGAAACTCGCTGCCGCCGGCTGCCTCCTCCTTCTGAATAGGACCGTCTTCCTCGAGCCCAGGAAACCAGAGGGAGAGAGAGGCGGAGAGGCCTCCCGGCAGCAGGAGAGCAGGGTGATCCCTCTCAGGCGCAGATGCTGGAAGCCTCCCTGTTGAGGATGTCACAGCTGGGGACCAGCGGGGCTGAGCCATTTGCCCAAGGTCACCCAGCGAGGGAGTCTGTAGCAGAAACAGGGCTAACTCTGTGTCTTTAGCTCCCCAGCCGGGCTTTCCCTCCTGCCTCACCTCATTAAGCCACAGGAGGACATTCCCAGCGAGCTAGCGAGCAGGGAACCACATGTATGTGACATACGTCTTTCAACGGAGGCTCCTGAGAGTGGCATGTAAGGGTGAGGGCCCCGGGGTCACACAGAACATGTCTCTGCATCTGCTGACTGTGTCCTTAGGCAATCCACGTCAGGGCTCCGCGCCTCAGTTTCCCAAACTGTAAAATGGGGCCGTTCCTTGTGTCTCCTCTATGTGTAGCTGTGAGGGCAACGGAGAAGGTGCTCGTGAAGCACTCAGGGCAGATCCTGGCAGGAGGAAGCCCTTCCGCCATGCTGGCTGCTACTCTGGCGAGCCTTCAGCGCGGGGCTGGAGCCGCAGGCTTCAAGCTCGCGGGGAGGAGGGCTCACCAGCTGGCCTCTCAGGCCTGGCTGTCACCTTTCACGCCCCACGCCCTCCCGCCAGAGCCCCCGCCCGGGAGAGACGGGCAGCCGTGGCAGGCTGTGCGGGAGTGTCAGCCTCATCTTGCTGAGAGGCCTCTGCTAACATTGACGAGACCCCTGGCTGGTGGAGTTGCCAGGGAGCAGCCCCAGGCCCGGCCGCTCTCCCTCTGGGCCTGGCCTTTCTTGGCCTTCCTGTCACAGCTCTCGCTTCAGCCCCAAGGGGCCAACCAGAAGGTCTCCTGGGGCTGGGGAGCCGTCAGCCGAGGGGCCGGCCTTACATGGAGCCGGTGGGTGGGCTGCTGGGTGGGCTCAGCTTTAAACAAAGGGTCCGGAGGTGTGGGCTCAGGGCTCGGGTGCAGAATGAACGGGGTGGGACTCTGGCCCTGGCTTCACCCTCATTAGCTGTGCCACCAGGTTCTCCAACGGAAAACTTGGTAAAACTGAGCAAGGCTTTGTGGCACAGTCACTAGAATCAGCCAGCCCCGTTCCAGGCCCTGGGGAGGTATGGAGGACAGACCCCTGGCCTGCTAGAGTTGACATTCTAGTGGGAGAGGGTGCGGGAGTTCAGAGGCTCCAAGAGAACAAAGGACAGGCCTGGGCAGCAGCAGGTAGTGAAGAGAACTGAAGACCTGAGTTCAAATCCTGCCTCAGCCCCTTTGTCCTGTGTGAACAAAGACCCTCTCTGGGCTTCAGCTTCCACATTTGCAGACTGGAACCAGTCACCCAGCTTCGCATCCCCGAGAGATGCGTCTCCAGTGAGGGCCGTCTTGGGAGGGCACTAGGAGAGCGGGGTTCCTTTCCCCAGGCAGCTTCTGCACCCTGAGACCAGGGTGGGCAACGAGCAGAAGTGCCACCTACAGCACGTCTGCTCAACCTGGGCGCCCCAGCCCAGCTTTTCCGAGCTACTAACCTGGAAATGGCTGCTCCACCTTTTGAAGTCTGGCCCCATGGCGCAGCTGGGAGCTCTGTATGTCTCCTCCCTCCCTAGGACCTCCAGACTAGGTCCCCTCCTTGAAATCCGGTGTCTTCTAGTCATCCTGAGGGCAGGATTCTGGGGATATAGGCAGCCTTGCTGCTGGAGAAGACCAGCGATATTCATTCCTTCACTCATTCATTCGTTATCAATCATTTGGTCAGTCATCAGACAAACACTCATCCACCAGTTACCATGTGGCAGCCATGTTAGGCACAGGAGATCGGGATGTATCTTTTTTTTGTTTTGTTTTGTTTTGTTTGGCAAATATTAAGCATCTCCTCTGTTCCCAGCTCCGTGCTTGACACGGGGGACAAAGTGATTAATTGGTTTATTCGGTGTTTACAAGTACCTGCCATGTGCCCTGTGCCGAGTGCAAACACATCCTGAAGCCCTACTCTGTGCCAAGTACTGTGACAGCCACAAGGCGCGAAGCCCCACCTGCTTCCTGAGCCGGGCACCGCACGCCTGGAGAACAGGGAGCGGCGTTTTGTATGCAGACAGGAAACCCAGCGTCTCCCTGTGGCTAATGAATCACCGGGCTTCACACGAGAAGCGCGAACAGCCCTCCTTGTCCATGAATTTGCTAATTGAGCTCCTCGAACTCAGACATTAACCTGAATTACCATAAAGACGGCAGAGAACAGCCACTCTCCGTGGTAATGGAGGCAATCAGTCGAGGAATAAGACTGAAATGCAATCCTAAAACTTCGTTTTCACCATTCATTTGAACTTAGTTTCCCCTCAATACCACTCACTAAATGTTTCTATGACCCTCCAAGGCTAGAGAGAGAAGGAGGGAGGGGGGCGGTGGGAGGAAGGGAGGGAGAGGCTGTACCACGGGGGCTGGAGGGCTGGGGGCTCCTGGGCTGGCCTGCCTGCCCCGCTCCACACGGGCACCGGCCTGGTGGTGGCGGGGGGGGGGGGGGGGCGGGATGTGGATTTGGGTGATGACTGAGCCCAGCTCCACACGTAGAGAGAAATGGGGGTGGGGGATGACATGGTGGATGGACAGGCAGACAGACAGGAGGGCAGGACTGACTGAGGAAAACACATGGACACTCTGAAAACAGGCGGCCAGCCTGAGCAATGACAGGATAGACAGACAGACTGACAGAAGGTTGTAAAGCCAGACTACCAGTGGCCTGGGTGATGGGCAGCCAGTCTGACCATTGGAAGGACAGACAGATAGACTTAATGGGAAAACACAGAGGAAGACCAGGAGACAGACTGACAGTCACAAGAAGCCTGACTTCCAACACCGAGCAGTCAGACGGGCACAGTGACCGTTCAGGAAGCGGATCAAGGGAGAGGCAGGCAGCCAGTCTGCTCATTGAGAGGACAGATGGACGGACGGACGGATGGACTGGGCAGTGGGCAGTGGAGGCTGGAGTTGAGGCAGAGGCTGGGCTTGCTGACCCTCCCTAGATGTGAGGGAGGGAGCTGGGGAGAGGGGAGGGCGTGAGCAGAAGAGGCCTGGCGGATGCCTTTACATCGCGTGTCAAGCCTGCGTGCGGGGTGCTCCCCTGGGCCGAGGCTTCAAGGCCTCTTCCCCGCCTCTGCACAGCTGCGTGCATCCCCTGGCACGCAAGGCAAGACGGCTCAGAGCCATCCCTGAGGTCTGCTCCGTGGTGGGGGGCAGGGGCAGTGCCTGCTCCTCTCTATGGGGTACCTGGAGCCAGTGTTGGCGGGGGGCTCACACCCGGTGAAGGATCCTGGCCCTGGGGACGTGGGGGGTTGGGAAACCCTGGAGGGGGCTTATTGGTCTGGTGCCCCCCCCACCTCATTTGTACCCTCTGACCCTGGCCCCAGTTCTGTGTGGTGGGTTCTGCTCTCACCCCCATTTGCAGGACTTACGGGGCAGCAAGCTGGGGCTTGGGACAGGGAAGCTCTCAGGCCAGGTGCTCTCAGCACGAAGGGAGCCGGGCCGCCCACAGGAGGCCCCTGTGTCCTCCGCTCCCTGCAGTTGATGAGCTGCCAGTTCCAGTGCCCTCGAGGCTGGGCAGTGAGTCTGTGGGACCCCG